>OY288288.1:7871220-9335387 GCA_958450335.1 Hibiscus tridactylites
CCACTTGCTACCGGCGGGACTACACTTCACCGGAGCAACGACAACCATCACGTGAGGTTCGACACCAACCATGCAACACGATGCACAATTACTACCATACGACATGTACTCACTATATCATGCACAACCAAAACAAGATGTAACAAAATCCACAATTAGCATCACTTACTACTTGGAATCTTACCGATTACAAATGGTCTTACTCACCATTTTCGTGCACAACTTGCACCAACTTACTCACACCTTACAAGGCATATCAACAACATCATTAATACCATCATACATGATCAACGATATAATATTAAGCAATCATACTTCTTTCTAAATTATTTAAATTTCATGCTTGACAAAACATCACCACAAGTAATGAAAACAAATGGAAAAGAAAGGGAATTTAAAGAGGCAATTCACAACATCTTACTCTTGAGTTTAAATCATTTTCAAGGCCAAAACTAAACCACTTCCAAAATCACCTTTGAACCAAAACTATTCTTGAAAACTATTTCCACATCCACGTACTCGAACCAACCTTAGGAAATCAAATTAAAGCATTAACCACTCACCTAAGCTTCCAAGCTCCAAGCCAAGCAAGCAACCACTCTCACAAACTCGGATTTCTTCCCGAAGCTTCTCCAACACCAATTTCCGCTATTCAAACAACCTCAAACACATTTCAAACAATTCCAAATCAGCCCAACATCAAAAGACCAACCCGGAATACAATTCAATCACAATTTACCATGTTGCAAGCTATGAACATATCCCATTTTTAACCAATTCGGACAGCCCCAAAATCATGCCCAAAAACCATGTTTCCAACCTCCATTACATCCACAATCGATCCCAATTCAACCCCTATCCATAGTACTAACAATAGCCTATCAAAACCCACCTAAAACAACCCCCAAAACTCACCCCAAACCCTCCAAAAACCTCATGTTTACCCAAATCCGAAAATTGCTTCAAACCATTCAAAATTCACATATGTGGTACCATTTAACTTCTATACATAATAACTAACCATATTAAATCAAAACATTAAGCTTAACAACATAAAGTTTCCACTTTTAATCAAAATCTTTCAAAACTCTATTTTCCAAAACTTCCATGAAAATGAAAATAAGTGGTACTTTTAAAGAGAGGGAGTTGAGGGGAAGTCAAAAACGTAATTACCTTTCAAAACCGAGCCAAAATGAGGGAGGAAGGAGATGGAATAGTGAAAGGGGGAGGGAGCTCTTCAAACCCGTTGAAGAAGAAGATGATGAATAGTAAAGGGTGTTTTATTTGTATAAAGGGGATTTAAATTAGAAAATGGGAAAATTACCAAAAGGCCATTAATGAGGTGGCTATTTCCCCCTTCTCTCTAAAACCATCCAAATTAAATTTTCCATTTCAATTTAGTCCAACAATAAAATGTTTGATTTTAAAACCCGAGGCCCAAAAGGTTATTCTAATTATAAAACCGAGCCCGAAATAATATTAAAATATTATTTTCACCCGACCCCTAAACCCGGGTGTTACAACTCTCCCCTACTTAAGGAAATTTCGTCCTCGAAATTTATCAGACAGGAAGAGTCACTGACACAATCTCCTTCACACTTTCTCTCACCACAACATACCCACCAACTCGGTAG
Source organism: Hibiscus tridactylites (assembly GCA_958450335.1). Classification (NCBI taxonomy): domain Eukaryota; kingdom Viridiplantae; phylum Streptophyta; class Magnoliopsida; order Malvales; family Malvaceae; genus Hibiscus; species Hibiscus tridactylites. The sequence goes on from OY288288.1 coordinate 7,872,855, forward strand.
ACTCACCACACAACATTAGCTAACTGATGCCAAGATCTCAACGGGTCCTTCAATGCACGACCATTTTAAATCCAACTCAATCTTTTCAACAACATAACACGGAACAAAACTGGCTCACACTTCTGAATCATAGACACACAGAACACATCACAAACCCCTTTCTAACTCCGATGGTAACTGCAACAATAAACAACAGAACTAGCTCGATTCACAATCTCATACGACACTGTTTGATTACCCAATCCATATCCTTCTCTAACTGATCATCTGACTCCAACAGTTAACCAGACACTATTGTAGACGTCTTCAAAAATCTAGCAGAAAACTCGAATCTCTATCGGCCACTATTGATCTCAAGACACTGTACAATTCATGATCTTGCTAAGGCACAACTCCACCATCTTACCCACGGTACAAGTAGCTTGAACATGTATAAAATGAGCACACTCGATGTAACTATCATTGCTTACTCGGCTAAACTCTCTCGTGAGAAATCAAAGGTGAACCGGACACAAAGTCCCTCAAATCTATTTCCCACTTTCATTACGAATCTCCCACAGATGTAACAAACTAGAAGAAACTGATGCTCGATCTTGACACACAGGCAAACTATACACTTACTCGCATACTGAACCACGTCATTCATCAACTCAACCCAGAAGTACTCATCTTCGACCCACAATACATCTTCATACTATTCTGATGCCATACAAATAAACTGTCATATGCTTCGGCCAACACAATACGTCTCAAAACACTATGTCAATCGGTACAACATCTCTGTCTCTAACAATACAAATTCTATCATCTCTGAACTGTACTCTGAAGGTTTTCTTTCTGATATGCCTTGCACGTGAGGTGCCAAGAATCTATCTTGCAACTGTTTCTCTTCAAACATTCTGACTCAATGTAGGTTCAACCCGAAACTCGGCTACAGAAACACTATCATTTGGTAAACTGAATCCGGTAATTACAACTCGCATCTCAACTACTAATCTAGCAACGATATAACTCGAAGCATCGGTTACTACGTAGACTCTCCTCGGATGGTATTCAATCTTGAGATCTCAGTCTTCTTGCAATTCTAACAACTCATGTTGTTCAAGTTCCAACTATTCTCAAGTCTTCGAATATTTCAAGATCTAATGATACGTACACATACACTGTGTATTTCTTACTATACAAGCTTTGTCTCTAAGTCTTCGAAGCAAATACAACTGTAATTAACTCTATGTCTCCTATCAGATAACTCTTCTCACAGTCTTCCAACTATCTTGATGAACAAGCCGGAATCTTCTGCATTGCATAAGCACACAACCTAACTCTACAATGTGACACATCACTATGGTCCACAAACTCTTCTTTGATATAAGCTGATTCAAGGTCGAAGCTCTCTTCAAAGTTTCTTCCGGTTTCTCAAGGGCTCATTGTCCCGCATCTAACCACACAACTGAACATTCTTCTGTAGCAATCTATCAATGGAGGAACTATCTTCAACTGATTATTTACAATTCTCTGAAAGTAACAATGCTAGACCTAGGAACTATAGTTACATGTCACAGTCTTCAAATTTCTTCCAACTCACATCTTCTTCTGACTACTTGGGATTTACCCTAATACACTCGGCCAATCCACATGTCTTAGGAGAACATCTTCATTAACTCGAAGTTCATGTTGCGCAACTTGGTGTACAATTAATTCTCTAATAGAATCTACCATGCTAACTTCAAAACTTGTCATGGCCTTCTTCGGTACATGAATATACTCATGTGTCATCTATGAGGACTACTACAACTGATCAAGAGGCTCGGGAATTATTCTGTTCAACACCTCTAAAAGTAACTAACACACTAGTCAATCAAACGACATAACTCCAAACCCAAGGTGATCACATCTGCCCCGAAAGCTGTCTTCGATACTTCAACTTCTCTCACTTTCAACTGGTAATAATCGGATCCCAAATAAATCTCCGAGAAGACTGAAGCATACACTAGCTGATCAACAAACCACGGATGCTGAGAAACAGATACTAACTATTCACTGTCAAATGTTTCAACTGTCTGAAATCTAAACACATTCTCATATTGTCACTCTCTATTCTTCACAAATTACACTGTCGAACTCTAACAATGATGCATTAGGCCTAATGAGTCTAAGATCTAACAAGTCTCGAAGTTAATTCTTCAACATTCTCAATTCTTCCGAAATTCATAAGTTACAGAGCAACAAAACAGAAGCAACCTCGGAGACGGTCTCAATAACGAACTCTTCTTCTCTATCAAGAGACAAACCGGGAAATTCTTCCAAACACTTTTTAGGAAAACACAAACTATTCTAACAGTCCACAGTCTAATCCTCATTCAAAAATCAAACCCATAACATTTGCTAGGCAAGCCTGTCAACCAAAATCAATCAGTCTTTGACCTCTAAAGTTGGATCAACATTCGATACGAAATTCACATTCTCACCTACCATTTCAAGATCATAGCCATCCGCAAGCTTTAAGAAAACTCCCAATGTCTCAAAGTCTACCCTAACTCTATGTTCTACAAGCTAATCCATGCATAGTTTCACGTCAAAACCGTAAAAGGCAATTTCATCGCATCAACTGAAAACACGTGCCACTGAACCATCAACAGACATCTCTTGTACATCTTTCTGACCATGACTGTATCCCCGAAGGAGCTAGCAACACCAACACCTATCTCTAGTACCTCACAAGGTAGATTTCAACAGCTTCGCATGTTCACTCCAATTACACAGACACGTAGATCCAGAATCAATCAGAAAAGAAACATGTTCAATGATTGTATCGAGGAATTACTTGCTATAACATCGACATCATTCCGAAGCCAACTCTTAGTTCATCACTCCTCTTACCATCTCATGTCAAGATCGGTCACATTGTTCTCCCTCAACAGAAACCACTCATGTGCCTGTTGACCCAAACAAACAAACTGCACTCCAAACTCTAGTACGGTCATACTGCCCTGAACTAAAACGATGAACTCTCTCATCATTCACATCCTCTAAAACCTCATATTCACAATTACCAGCCCTAGGCCCACGCCTCGGCCTCCAACTCACCAAAGACAACAATACAATACTAAACAAAACACACAAACAAGAATATTTAGGGTTAGCAAGAGCAAGGGTCCAAGGTGCTCAAGTATATTCCTTTACAAAAATCTTTTTAAATAAGTAATAGTAGCAATAGGAACTCGACACTATGCTTCAACACAACCATCATGCTAACACACGCTTTCAAACACCGTACTAACAAGCAAACATTAAGCATACTTGGCAAAACATTCACCGAGACATAGCAACAACATAACACATCAAACTTACCTCACTTACCTGCCCGAGGTCTCGGAAACCTCAGGCTCTGATACCAATAAATGTAACCCCCTCATCCCGATCTGGCCGGATGACTGGTCCGAGTGAGCTACACGGGGAAAACCGAGTGAAAACTCCCTAAGGAACTCTCCCTCGGTTAGCAACCCTATATTTTTTTCTTATATTTTAATCTTGTCTAGATGAAAATTACATCCTAAGTGATCATACAGCGGAACGGTATTTACAAAGCAGACAAACGAACCCAAACTAACATTTAAAAGCCCATTTTTAAAGTTAAACTGCAGGCGGTATCGATACCCTTAGGGGGGTATCGATACCCCTTGACTAGGTCAACAGGGTTTGGTCAACCTGAGGAGACAGTATCGATACCTCCCTCAAAGGTATCGATACCCTTTCCAAGAGTTGACTTCCCACGGTCAAAGATAAGACAACGGTATCGATACCCTCGAGGCCGGTATCGATACCGAAATCGACAGTGGCTCCAATGGCCAAAAAGGTATCGATACTCTCCCTCGAGTATCGATACACGAGGCCTGAAACCAAAGGGCAGTATCGATACCAGACCAACGGTATCGATACCTCAGCTACGAAAAGGCAGGTTTGAGCTGATTTAAGGCACAAGGAGGCCCCTAAATCCCCCTCAAACCTCAACCAACACACTAACATCAATCCTAAGGCAAAATCAAACATATAAGCATGCTCTAACATGAAATCGGTGGCACAATCCATCACAAGATGATACACAAATCATGCAATCAACTTAGCATCCAAACATAAGCAAGGCATACATACTTGGCATTCCAACAAAGGCAATTAGGCATACAAGTCATACATGGATCTCAAGGGTCTTAAAAGGCATAAGGTAAGCATACGAAGTTTGACCCTCTCTAACAAGGCAACCTAAACACCAATAGACATGCCAACACACGCAACATCCATCATAGCATATCATGCATTACAAACCACAACCAATTCAAACATCGCATTAGGCTTTAACAACAATAAACCAACACATAGGAGTCTAGATACAAGCTCCTAAGACACGTAGCATTTCCCATTGCTAGACTATTACATTACTTAACCAAATCATACTTGAGCAAACTACCACACGCTTGGACGCCCTCATCTTGCTCCTTGCTAACTCCAAGCTAAAGATCTGCATTGTCGGAAAAAGGAGAGCGTAAGCATAAAGCTTAGTGAGCAGAGCTCTAAAACATAACTACGACAATGCAGGGTTCAAAGCTTTCTTTAAACTAAAGGTCAACACATACAAATCATCCTACAACCTAATCCTTCTACTAACATACAAGTTCAACCAAAGGTCATCAACATAGGCATTTGTCATGGCATTACAGTTCATGGTATGCATAAAGGCATGATCCTAAATTAAGGCAAAACCATAGGAGGAAAGATATAGTGAGATACACATGAACAACACATGGTATGCACAAGCATAACCAAACACACACGGTGGGACTACACATCACCGTTTCGACTAGTAGTTTTCCAATGGGACTACACATCAAAGTACTCTTCTACTAGTCACTACCGGTGGGACTACACATCACCGGAGTCTTATACCACTTGCTACCGGCGGGACTACACTTCACCGGAGCAACGACAACCATCACGTGAGGTTCGACACCAACCATGCAACACGATGCACAATTACTACCATACGACATGTACTCACTATATCATGCACAACCAAAACAAGATGTAACAAAATCCACAATTAGCATCACTTACTACTTGGAATCTTACCGATTACAAATGGTCTTACTCACCATTTTCGTGCACAACTTGCACCAACTTACTCACACCTTACAAGGCATATCAACAACATCATTAATACCATCATACATGATCAACGATATAATATTAAGCAATCATACTTCTTTCTAAATTATTTAAATTTCATGCTTGACAAAACATCACCACAAGTAATGAAAACAAATGGAAAAGAAAGGGAATTTAAAGAGGCAATTCACAACATCTTACTCTTGAGTTTAAATCATTTTCAAGGCCAAAACTAAACCACTTCCAAAATCACATTTGAACCAAAACTATTCTTGAAAACCATTTCCACATCCACGTACTCGAACCAACCTTAGGAAATCAAATTAAAGCATTAACCACTCACCTAAGCTTCCAAGCTCCAAGCCAAGCAAGCAACCACTCTCACAAACCCGGATTTCTTCCCGAAGCTTCTCCAACACCAATTTCCGCTATTCAAACAACCTCAAACACATTTCAAACAATTCCAAATCAGCCCAACATCAAAAGACCAACCCGGAATACAATTCAATCACAATTTACCATGTTGCAAGCTATGAACATATCCCATTTTTAACCAATTCGGACAGCCCCAAAATCATGCCCAAAAACCATGTTTCCAACCTCCATTACATCCACAATCGATCCCAATTCAACCCCTATCCATAGTACTAACAATAGCCTATCAAAACCCACCTAAAACAACCCCCAAAACTCACCCAAAACCCTCCAAAAACCTCATGTTTACCCAAATCCGAAAATTGCTTCAAACCATTCAAAATTCACATATGTGGTACCATTTAACTTCTATACATAATAACTAACCATATTAAATCAAAACATTAAGCTTAACAACATAAAGTTTCCACTTTTAATCAAAATCTTTCAAAACTCTATTTTCCAAAACTTCCATGAAAATGAAAATAAGTGGTACTTTTAAAGAGAGGGAGTTGAGGGGAAGTCAAAAACGTAATTACCTTTCAAAACCGAGCCAAAATGAGGGAGGAAGGAGATGGAATAGTGAAAGGGGGAGGGAGCTCTTCAAACCCGTTGAAGAAGAAGATGATGAATAGTAAAGGGTGTTTTATTTGTATAAAGGGGATTTAAATTAGAAAATGGGAAAATTACCAAAAGGCCATTAATGAGGTGGCTATTTCCCCCTTCTCTCTAAAACCATCCAAATTAAATTTTCCATTTCAATTTAGTCCAACAATAAAATGTTTGATTTTAAAACCCGAGGCCCAAAAGGTTATTCTAATTATAAAACTGAGCCCGAAATAATATTAAAATATTATTTTCACCCGACCCCTAAACCCGGGTGTTACAGGTTTTATCCTTTAAAATTTAGCCAGTTAATTTTTACATTTTTCATATTATTTTTTTTAAAATGAACCTTATTTTTTTTGCCATGTAAATATCTAGTAGATGGTTACAAAAAATTAAGCAAGAATGAAAAAAAAATGACATAAAATATAAAAAATAATTAGTTAATTTTTAGAACAATTTAATTTTCAATATTTTATTTTGGGTCAAATGGTCCCTCTACCGATAAAAATTGTCAACTAACTGATGGTAAATGACTTAAAATGAGATGACAAACTTATATGGCAGTGCACGATGACAAGTCAATATCATATTGACAAATATCTTGACTTGAAAAAAAGTTATATCAATCAAAAAATAATTTTATAAAATTATATAAAATATAAAATAAATTTTTATGCAGACTTATCATTCTGTTAAATCATTTCAAATTATTTACAATCATTTTCTAACAATTTTCATTCGTAGAGGGGCCATTTTGACCCAAATTGAAATGTTAATGGTTGAATTACTCCAAAAAAAGAGGAGACAAAGTGACTATTCAATCAAACGTCAGAAGCATTTTTTTGACTTCATGCATTTTCAAAATAAATAAATAAAATAATATTTCCATTTAATGCATTGGTGTTACAATATATGTATTATTATTTTTTTAACAGTTTTTACTTAGGGGAAGAGAAATTTTGCTCCTATGGGTCTTAAACCCACAGGAGAATGGTATGTCAAATTGAGAATTTTAACTACATACTCTAAAGATTGTTGACTACAATGTATGTATTATTAATAAATAAAATGAAACACAATATTTATTGTTGGTAAAATAGGACTGCAAAATTGGCTGAAAATTATAACAAAAAACAGTAATAGAAAATTATAACAAAACCGTACACTCGACGGAGGAAACAGAGAGAATTTGAAGTGTTTGCAATGTGTTTGATATCACAAATGGTGCATGCAGCACCTCTATTTATAGGCTGGACATCAATTCTTAAGAAAATTCCATACGAATTTTCTCCAAAAAGAATAGAACCGCGCGCGTACGTGTCGAAGACACGTGTTACTCGAACCCGAACCCGACCCGAGCCGACTCGGCCGGACGGCGGCGGCGGCGGCGCGCGAGGACTTCCCTTGTTCTTTCCCACTCAACAAGGGAGGGAGGATGCATGGGTATAAATACCCTTCACTAGCTATTTTCCCAACCAATGTAGGATATAGCTCTAGTAATACTTGAAGCATTACCAACATTCCCCCACTAATGCGAAAGAATTCATTCGTATCTCAAACACAGACCTCCTCAGACGAGCAATAGCGGAATTAGTTGCTTAAGCACTAGTGAACGTATCTTGAACTAGTACATAGTGATAATGAGCGATCATTCTCTTAGATAAGTGAAACTAGTCTTGAACTTTCTAAGATAGGGGTAAACTCATAACACACAACTAACTCCTTAATCCACCGAAGTTCTCGATGTGTAAGATATATATACACAAGTGTATATTTGGTCATCTTACCTCAGGATTCTAGTAAGTGTATTAGAAAAATGGCCCAACATTTTTCACAGAAGGTGGATAATCCTTCTCACTTACATAGGTTATTTCATCAAGTTTATCTCGATATAAACCACCCTGAAACCGGGCTATGAAGTAATTAAGAACCATTTGTAATGGCTCAACCTCTTATAGTTATATGGTGATTTCTTCAAGTTCATTTAAAATGAACCACCCAGTCTTGAGATAAGAAATCATTAAGAATAAATATTCAACCTCATTATCGGTGAATTCAAAATGTCCTTCACAATAGGATCATTCAAACTTTGAATTCATTAAGAGTTTCTTGAAACTCAACCTTTTATGGCGGTAAGTTCATCTTGTCCTTCTCAATAGGACAACACATTCAGACTTGTGTTATGAACTTATTAAGAATAAGTATTCAACCATAATTCGGTAAATTCATCAAGTCTTTCTCACAAAGACCACCCAAAACCTGGGCTATGAATTTATTAAGAGTAATATTACTCAACCTGGACATGTACATCATTCGTCATAGGGATAGACAGTGAGAAATGTACACTATGAGTCTTTTCATGGTTTCGTTTGACCACATTGAACTTAGATAACTAAGTTGGGTATCCACCATGAATTCCTCAACCAATGGGCTTTAGACCCATCCCCCTCGACGAATCTAGGACCAATTTCCGACTTAGCCCTTTGGTAAGCGGATTTGCTAGGTTTCTTTCCGACTTCACATACTCTAAAGAGAGTACTCCATTCCTTATTAAGTGTCTAACAGATTCATGTCTTATGCGAATGTGTCTCTTTTTACCATTGTAAACTTGACTCTTGGCAACACAAATCGCAGCTTGTGAATCACACAATAAGAAAACAGGAGGAGTCGGGCTTCCCCACAATGGAATATCGGCTAACAAACTCCTTAGCCACTCAGCTTCTTGCCCAGCTAAGTCAAGAGCTATAAACTCTGACTCTATAGTAGAGCGAGCAATACAAGTCTGTTTTGAAGACTTCCAAGAAATTGCTGCTCCTCCCAAAGTAAATACATACTCACTCGTAAAGCTTACTTCATCACTATCAGAGACCCAGTTGGCGTCACAATATCCTTCTAATGTAGTAGGAAAGCGAACAAACTCAAGTCTCCAGTCCATAGTACCCTTAAGGTACTTAAGTAAGCGTCTAAGAGCAACCCAGTGCTCACCACTAGGGTTATAAGTATATCTACTGAGTCTGCTAACAACATAGGCAATATCTGGCCGAGTATAGTTCATTAAGAACATCAGACTGCCAATTATTTTGGTATATTCCGTTTGAGAAACGCTACTTCCTTTATTCTTAAAGAGATGTATGCTAGAGTCATAAGGAGTTCGAACAAGGACGGCATCAAAATTGTCAAATTTCTTTAACACTTTCTCGATATAGTGTGTCTGACTTAAAGAAAATCCCTTTTCAGATTTGATTACTTTGACTCCTAGGATTACATTGACTTCTCCCAAGTCAGTCATCTCAAACTTAGTGGACAAGAAACTTTTTGTTTTGTTAATGGACTCAATGTTAGTACTGAAAATCAACATGTCGTCAACATACAAGCTTATGATGACACAATCAGTACCAAACATCCTCGAATACACGCATGCATTCGAACCATTCACAACAAAACCAAAACTAAGAATAGTTTTATAAAATTTCTCATACCACTGTTTAGGAGCTTGCTTTAGGCTATAAAGTGACTTTTTAAGTCTACATACTTTGCCTTCCATACCAGGCGCCTCGAAGCCAAGAGGTTGCTCCATATAGATCTCATCATTTAGATCCCCATTCAAAAATGCAGTCTTTACATCCATTTGATGTACTTGCAACTTGTGAATGGAGGCTAGTGCAAACAATGAACGGATCGTTGAGATTTTTGTGACAGGAGAATAAGTATCAAAGAAGTCTTGACCAAATCTTTGAGTGAACCCTTTGACTACTAGCCTTGCCTTATACCTTTGGATAGAACCATCTGGTCTAAGTTTCTTTCGAAAGACCCATTTACTGTTAATGGTTTTAAATCCTCTAGGCAAGTCAACTAATTTCCAAGTATGATTAGACATTATTGATTCTAGTTCATCTTTTATAGCGCTTTTCCAGAAACTAGCATCAATAGATCGTATAGCTTCTTCGTAAGTTTTAGGATCCTCATCTAACAAATAATCTTGAGCTATAGGATCAGAAAGAGTGTCTAAATCATTTATCTCAGAAATAAAGGAAGTTATGAAGTTTGGTCCAAAAGAGGTTTCAACTCTTTGTCTCTTACTTCTTCTAGGCTCAAATTCAATCTCTTGAGAAGACCTAGCAGGCACACTAGAAGAAGTGGATGACAAGTTTTCTATTTGCGTTTCAACACTTAATCTAAGTTTCTTGAGAGGAAAGATTTCTTCAAAGAAAACAGCATCCCTAGATTCACAAATAGAAGAGTCTTGTAAATTCATGAATCTATATGCGGCACTGTTAGAAGCATAGCCTATAAACACTGCATCAACGGTTTTAGGTCCAATGGTGGACTTCTTAAAGTTTGGCAACCCCACTTTGGCCAGACACCCCCACACTTTCAGATATTGTAAATTTGGGGCATACCCTTTCCATAATTCGTATGGGGTAGAATCAATTTTCTTATGAGGTACTCGGTTCAGAATATGATTAGCCGATAGAATGGCTTCCCCCCACATGTTGTCGGACAACCCAGAACTTATCAACAATGAGTTCATCTTTAGTTCTTAAGAAAAAATAAATTCTGCCTTATAAATTCTGATTCGAACAATTTTCTCAAAGCCTATAAATAAGAAGAAAAAATTCTTTCCCATATAATCTTTTGTTCTTAAGAAAATTCCATACGAATTTTCTCCAAAAAGAATAGAACCGTGTGCGTACGTGTCAAAGACACATGTTACCCTTACCCGAGCCCGAGCCGGCCGGACGGCGGCGGCACGCGAAGACTTCCCTTGTTCTTTCCCACTCAACAAGGGAGGGAGGATGCATGGTATAAATACCCTTCACTAGCTATTTTCCCAACCAATGTGGGATATAGCTCTAGTAATACTTGAAGCATTACCAACATTTATAACTTTAGATAAATTTCTTAATAAAAGTGTTTGTACATTAAATTTGATTGAACCGAATCAAATTTAAAAATGATTGTCAAACAAGTGATTCATATGAATAAAACTTCTTGAGAGATATGTACAAATTTTCGATTCATTTAAGAGAAGTCTATAAAATATTGTTTGTCGGTGTATTAAATAATCAATTAGTTGTTCAATAAATTTAAGATTATATTATTAACATCCTTAACAAGGACTACACAAATTTGTATCATTAATATTTGTTTTGTTTTTTAATGAAATATAGTAGAATATAATTAATTATATTCTTAAAAGTTGTGTTCAATTCATTTAGGGTGTGTAATATAATTAATGGTTAACTACTGGAATGATCACTTATGTTTCCCCCGTACAGAGTTGGTTATAGATTCTGAAAAACGACCAGTAAGGTCACTTACATTTTTGAGGCATAAACTTTTGGTCACTCAGCTGTTTGTTGCCGTTAAACGTTGATGACTTGCTAATCTTGCATCGAAAAATAAGGGTAAACTACTGCAATGGCCACTTACGTTTATCTCATGTACATTTTTTATCCTCAATTTTAAAAATTAAACGTTATGCTCACTACTAAAATGGTTTATTTCTAATTTCACCCTTGAATTTTAAAAAAAATCATTTTTGCAGCCCATTGGTTTGGTATCTCGTTGATTCCGTTTGCCGAAAGGGTATCGTTGCCGAGAGAAAAAACTTTGAAGATGAAATCGAAGAGTCTCGAAGTAGATTCGAGCTCCGGGTCGAAAAAGATCCCACCAATAAAGGGTATAAAAAAACTTTCGATCATTGAATCGAAAAACCCAATACTATTCAACAACTGAATTGTCGAAACTTCATCGACTTTCAAAATTTCTTTTTACTCTGGAGATTCAAATCACCGTAATTTAATAAGTTTTAAGCTTCTGGTTAGGCAGTGATGAAGATTTGGAAGCCACGGTTTAAGAGAAAATTGTCGATGACATCGGTTCGAACGTGATCACCTACCCTATCGAAGGCATCTAAGAGGAGGAAAGAGATGTTATCGAAGTTGAGACGGGTGGCGGCAGCGAGACTGACCCCGACTACGATGACGGGTGTTGTTTTGGTGGCAGACAGAGGGTTAGGGGCGAGTTGGATGGAGGCCCGGGGAATGGTGAAGAAATGATATTTCAAGGCTATTGCCTATCCATTTCATATATTTTAGCAACATTTGATTGAGTCGAGTAAAAATTAAGTTTATAAATTTTACAAGTTTTATTTTATAATTTATTTTTATTTATAAAAATTTTGGGTCGGTGAAATTGTTTAAATTTCTGTTCAAATTTGATTGTAAATATTTATAATATCATGATACTAATTGATTCTAAAGTTTTATGGTTGAAAATAAATTTTTAAAAATTCAAGGGTGAAATTAGAAATAAACCTTTTGAGCAGTGACCATAATGTTTATCTTTAAAATCAGGGACCATAAATGTACATGAGATAAACGTAAGTGGTCATTACAGCAGTTTACCCTTATTTTTTTCGCTGCCAAGTCAGCAAACCGTCAACTTTTAACGGCAACAAGCAGCTGAGTGACCTAAAGTTTAACCCTCGTAAACGTAAGTGACCTTACTGGTCGTTTTTCAGAATCGGTGACCAACTCTGTACTGGGGACAAACATAAGTAACCATTCCAGTAGTTAACCCTATAATTAATACTCACCTAGAATGATCTATAGCTTATTGCTTGGGGTTTAAGGTTCAATGTTTAGGGTATATGTTTTTAAAGTTTATTGTTTTAGGGATAATAGTTTAGTGTTTTATAGTTCATGGTATGGTTTGTATTTTTAGTTTTAGGGTTTTATGATTTTTATGATTTAGGGTTAAATGCTAATGTTTAGGGTTTATTGTTTAGATTTTAGTTTTTAAAGTTTAGAGTTTAAAATTTTATGGTTTGGGGTTTAATTATATTAAAAACTTAAATCAATGGAACACATTTTTTAGGAATGCAATTAATTACATTCTTATATATTCTATTTGTTGAGATGTTTATTTTGATATAACAAAGTGAAAAGTGTTTTTGGACTCAGATGCAAATTGCAAAAATTATTCTAAGTACAAATATGTTTGAAAATAATTTTAAAATATTTTTGACTTGAACAAATGCTTTTAAAATAGCCCAAGGGTAAAAAACAGTTTGCTTGTATCGTACCCTACCCTTGGTACCAATACGCAGACACTTGTACCAGTACAACTCTTAAGCGTACTGATACAATAAGATTTTTTAAAATTTTAGTAAGTAACTCTGGTACCGGTACGATCTCTTTCGTACCGGTACCCGAGGCATCGTACCGATACTGATGTATTGTGTACTGGTACGCCTTACATTTTCTCGCAACAGCTCTTTCTTGTTTTGGTAGGTATCGATACACAATGTTGTAGAACTACATTTATGGTTAGAAAATTAATTCTCAATGGCTTCAAACCAACCCAACGATCATGAACTCATTAAAGGATTTAACACCTTCAATCATTCATAGAACAACAAGAAAGCCAACAACAACATTCTTTGTATAAAAAAATTATTTTGTATTTAATTTTGTCATATTTCTTTGTAGAACACACTTGTGAGCTCAATTGTTATATTTGCTCAAGTGTTAGAATTTGTGTGAGAGCTTAAATTTACAAACTTGTCTTGTGAGGTTTTTTATTTATTTGTTCTTTTGTTTGTAATTCTCTCTGTGAGGGAGAAAGAGAGTGATAGGGAGAAAGATAGATAGAGAGAGAGAGGACTTTGGGGTATAAGTCTTGATTGTGTAGGGTTTTTTTCGCCTCAAAAGAAAGACAAATCAGTTAATTTGTAAAAAATCCTTAGTGTGGGGCTAATGTAGTGGATATAGACTTAGTTCAGAAGTCGAACTACTATAAATCCTTATATTCAAAGTTTTAATTTCTATTTTCAAAAAAAAAAGTTTTAATTTCCATTGCTTTCACCACAATTCTTACAAAGCCAATTCACCCCTCTTGGAGATATTCGGTTGACATATTTGAGAGAGGGGGGGGGGACTTTGGGGTATAAGTCTTGATTGTGTAAGTTTTTTTGCCTCAAAAGAAAGACAAATCAGTTAATTTGTGGAAAATCCTTAGTGTGGGGCTAATGTAGTGGATGTAGACTTAGTTCAGAAGTCGAACCACTATAAATCTTTGTATTCAAAGTTTTAATTTCTATTTTCAAAAAAAAAATTTAATTTCCATTGCTTCCACCACAATTCTTACAAAGCCAATTCACCCCTTTTGGAGATATTCAGTTGACATATTCGAGCTCAAAACTATTAAAAAACAATATAAGCATTAACAATAAGAATCTATGTAATTTTTATTGACAGCCTTAATAGGAAAACCCATAAATTACAATAATGAATCTCTTAAAATTATGACTCCTTACATGCAAATAATGAATCTCTCAAAATTGCATGCTTTTGTTTTGTAATATTTTTAAAAAAAAATATATATTTAAAGTAACCTAATCAAGATCAAATATATTTAACATAACTAGAGGTGGGTGGGTGTTTAGTAGAGCCCGGGAGAACATTGGTATTCCCGAACTTCAGAGAAATTTAAATTACACCCCTTATTCTTTAAAATTTTAATTAGATCCTTTAAATATTTATTAAACCCTTTCAAACTATCACGTCAAGATCCGCTTTTGACACTAGTCGAAATAACTTTAGGTTGATTTAGAATAATTGTAATTGTAATATCTTAAATATTATCGGTTTTAAAATATTTAAGCGAGCTCTTAAAAACATTGTAGGAAGAGAAAAATAATAAGATTTTGGTAGGCTTTGTATTTTTAGTTTTAGGTTCTAGGTTTTTTATGATTTAAGGTTAAATGCTTAGTGTTTAGAGTTTATTGTCTAGGGTTTATGGTTTTAGTTTTTAATGTTTAGAGTTTAGAATTTTATGGTATGGGGTTTAATTATATTAAAAACATAAATTAGTGGAACATATTTTTTAGGAATGCAATTAATTACATGCTTCTAGATTCTATTTGTTGAGATATTTATTTTGATATAACAAAGTGAAAAATGTTTTTGGACTCAAATACAATTACAAAAATTATATTAAGTCCAAATATGTTTGAAAATACTTTAAGTGTTTTTGACTTGAACAAATATTTTCAAAATAGCTCAAGTGTAAAAAACAGTCTATATGTACCGGTACCCTACCATTGGTACTAATACGCAGACAATTGTACTAGTACAATTCTTAAGCGTACCGATACAAAATTTTTTTCCAAAATTTCAGTAACTCTGGTACCGGTACGATCCCTTCCATACCGATACCCGAGGTACCATACCGATATTGATGTATCGCGTACTGGTACGCCCTGCTTTTTCTCGCAACAGCTCTTTCTTGTGTTGGTAGGTATCGATACCCAATGTTGCAGAATTGCATTTATGGTTAGAAAATTAATCCCCAATGGCTCCAAACCAATCCAACGGTCATGAACTCATTAAAGGGTTTAAAAGACACCTTCAAGCATACATGGAACAACAATAAAGCCATCAACAACATTCTTTGTATAGAAAAATTATTTTGTATTTAATTTTGTTATATTTCTATTTTTTAAAAGTTTTAATCTCCATTGCTTCCACCACAATTCTTTCAAAGCCAATTCATCATCTCTTGGAGATATTCGGTTGACATATTCGAATCCAACACTATTAAAAAACAATATAAGCATTAACAATAAAAATTTATGTAATTTTTATTGACAACCCTAACAGGAAAACTCATAAATTTCAATAGCGAATCTCACAAAATTATGACCCCTTACATGCAAATAATGAATCTCTCAAAATTACATGCTTTTGTTTTGTAATATTTTTTTTTCAAAAAACATATTTAAAGTAATCTAATCAACATTAAATATATTTAACATAACTAGAGGCTGGTGTTTAGTAGAGACCGGGAGAACCTTGGTATTCTCAAAGTTCAGAGAAATTTAAATTAAACCCCTCATTTTTTTTAAATTTTAATTATGTCCTTCAAATATTTATTAAACATTTCAAAACTATCATGTCAAGATCCGCCTTGACATTAATCGAAATAACTTTAAGTTGATTTAAAATAGTTATAATTGTAATATTTTAAATATTATCGGTTTTAAAATATTTAAGCGAGCTCTTAAAAACATTGTAGGAAGAGAAAAATAATAAGATTTTGGCGTGCAAACTAATGCTCAGTTACATTTTAAATAAGTGATGGACGCACTTAAACGACTAATTATTATATTTTAAGTACATAATGGATGAGTTAGGTCTTATATGATAGAATTAGAACTATTAGATATAGTTTAATAAGGAAAAGATAGGGTCAGACTAAAACAAATAGATGTTCCAAGTATTCACTTTTATGAGTTTATAAGAAATTTCTTGGTTGGGTCCTACATGTTATTTATGATTTAAATTTAAAGTTTGTATTTTTTTAATAATATCAACTTTATTGTTAGAATAAAAGAAATCATATTTTTAGCGCACAGTGGATGGAATTGGTCTTAAATGATACAATTATAACTACTATTATAAATAGTTAATAAGAAAATTACGGTCAATAATTTTTAGAGCATATAGTTAAAACTCTTGATTAACATCTTTTCTTCTTTTTAGTTTATAAGTTAAAGATTTAGTAAGAACAAAATTCTTCCTCTCATACATAGAAATTGTTTAAAATAAGAAGAAGAAGGGAAATACATGGTCAAACTAAAAACAAATAGATGTTCCAAATATTCACTTTTTATGAGATTGGGCCCTCCATTTGAATATTTTGAAGAGATAATGTTTTGAATTAAATAAGCCAAGAAAAATGTTTTGAATCAAGTATTTTTTTATAATTACTGTTATTCGATTTATTAATCAATTAATTTATATTAAATATTATAAAAAATTATTACGAGACAATCTTATCAACCAAATCAGCTTCATTTATAATATTAAAATTTAAACTTCTGATTTTATGTAAAGGATTTAGAGCCTCATCCTACTAAATTGATTCATTATTGGTGAATATTCTAAATAATCACTATGTAAGGGCTCCTTAATATATATATAATGTTATCATCATCCACGGCACAAAATCCATTTACCCTTAATTAAGATATTCTAATCTTACTTTTTTTATCTCGTATTTGTACCTATTTTTTGGGCTGTTGTCACTATTGCATCACCATGATGTAGCCATTATTATAAGGCTTGATATTAAAATAAGTGTATAGATTATTTTTTTTTCTTTTAGGTGTTTAATTTTTTCATTTTAAATGTCTAAATTATTATTTTTTTGGTCAAAGTAAGTATCTTAGTTGACCTTAAAAGGGACAAAAACGACAGTTTAAGCACCTAATATGGATAAAAAAAGTTTAGGCACTTAAAATGATGAAACGAGATGGTTTGGGCTCTTATTTTGATAATAAGCCTTATTATAATTACAATTGACAAGTCTCCTAGATTGAAAAAAAACAATACTAATAGATCCTTTAATTGGTCAAGTATTCAAGTATGTCATCTACTTTTAACTTGTATGGATTCGAATTCCAAAACTTAAATACCGCTATATTGTAAAAAAAATAATAGTAACTGATAATTTTATAACAAAAATATTTATTCGCGTCAACTAAAACTCAATTATGTCAATATTTATTATAGGTTATGAGTTCAAATACGATTAAACGTAATTATTTTTTATATAAGAGTTTAGAGGATTGTATAGATAATTTAGATATTATACATAAAAATATTTAATAAACACAAAAAGGTTAGCCTCTACTCTTATCCAATGTAAAACTCAATAACTTTTTCACTTCTTTTAGACCGTTAGACGATGGTAATAAATGACTAAAATTATTTTTTTATTTTTTTCTGTAATAATCTTCGTATTTTTTACTGTTAATCTCAACTATTCATTTACCTTCATCTAGGGGCGTAGCCATGAATTTATTTAAGGGATGTCATTTTCTTGAACGATATTTAAAAGGAGCTAATTATTTATAAAGGGATGTCAATTATATATATATATATTATATAGAAAAATAAAATTTTCCAAAAATTTTGGGTGTCAATAGACACCCCCAATCATGAGTGTGGCCCTGCCCATACCTTCATCCAATAATCTTAAAAAGGTATAAAACTTTTTAATTTTACATAGTGTAAGAAGATCTTATCTCAAAACAAAATCCATAGACATCTTTATGAACATATATCCTTAAAAATAAATTTTAGATTTTGTGAATTTTTTATTGAGTTAATGTTTTCACTCAATGGTAAAGGCTGCACATGTTCCATCTAGGTGATTTAGATTCAAACAATTTAATATATATATATATATATATATATATATATATATATATATATATATATATATTTAAGTTTATATATTTGAAACCAGAATACAAATATTAACTTGTACTTTAATGGTATTATAAAAATAGTTATAAAATTAAGATTATTTTCTATTAAATAAATGTAAATTTGTTTTCAATAAAATTTCAATTAATAATTATAATAATAATTTACTTTTGTCCTCTCTCTATTTTTATTCTTTAACTCTTTATTCTAAATTCTAATACATGTAAAACATTTCAAACCAATTATTTTAGATAAAATATTAAACTAAAATTGAATCCGATTATATATTAACTTTAAGGATGAGTCTACTACGTACTACGAATACCGCTGGACACCACTAATGCTGAACACTGCTGAACATCATTAAATTAATTAATAAAAATTTAAAATTTCAAGGACACGTCAAATAATTAATATTTACTTTAAAAATTCAATTAAATTATTTTTTATATATTAAAATTTTATTTTTTTAATAAGGGTAAACAATATATTTAGTACCTCACATATTTCCATATTTCTATTGAACCCTCATTATTTAAATATTATTTCAATTTGACACTATTTTTTATAAAAAAATAATTTAACCCTTAACCCTGAACCTTAAACCTTAAACTCTTAAACCTATACCCTAAACCATATACCCTTAAAAATAATGTTGATGCTGGGTAAAGCTTCATTTCGGTAACCTTAATAGCACGTTTTGCATTGCTTAAGTAATGAGAATGTTATAATTTTATGTAATATTTGAATGAGACTAGTCTTACTTTGTATCAAGTTAGGATAGAATTATTAATCGAGTGTTAAGTTTCGTATCCGTTTAACGGTCTAAGCAGAGAAATTAACATAACAATTAGCAGACCAGAGAAAGCCTGATCTCGTAGAGGCACCGATGACCAAAACCTCAATTAAAGCATGTGTGATATATTCAATCAATGCTTTAGCTACGTCGGTTTCCTCCCGAACAACATCTTTGCATTGTACCTAAAGTTAAGATATTCAAACTCATAACACGTAACATAATTAGAAAACCAAACCTAACCAATGTCGGACTCGGAATCAAACTTACATCCTTACGAGTACAGAAGCAACGGAAAGGAAGGAAAAGTTCCATGGTCTGAGGATCGGGATCTTTACATACAATTGGTAAATCACCATTGCTCTCAGAAAATTGGTTCGACCCTGTACGTACCAGAAAAACCAAACATGTAGCGAACCAAACCAACCAAGTCGTTGTAATAAAAAATGGGGGGGGGGGGGGGGGGGGGGGGGGGGGGGAATAAAGGAAAAAGAAGACATAAAATTATGTCACGTGATGATTCTATCCTATTCAAAATTACATAAAATTATAACATTCTCAATTTCTCATTACTTAAGCAATGTAGAACATGTTATTAAGGTTACCGAAATGAAGCTTTACCCCGCAGCAGCATTATTTTTAAGGGTATATGGTTTATGATATAGGTTTAAGGTTTAATAGTTTAAGGTTTTAGGTCCAGGGTCAAGGGTTAAATTATTTTTTTTTATAAAAAATAGTGTCAAATTGAAATAATATTTAAATAATGAGGGTTCAATAGAAATACGGAAATAGGTGAGGTACTAAATATATTGTTTACCCTTATTAAAAAATAAAATTTTAATATATATAAAAAAATAATTTAATTAATTTTTTTTAAAGTAATTATTAATTATTTGATGGGTTCTTAAAATTTTAAATTTTTATTAATTAATTTAATGGTGTTCAACGGTGTTCAACATTGATGGTGTTTAGCGTTGTTCGCCGCTTTGTAGGATTTTCCTAACTTCAATTAATTATTTTTCGTCGTTCTTTATATTTTAATCAATTTATTTTCCATTGAAACCTTGTAAATAATGGTAGTTAAGTTATTTGAAATTAAAAATAATAAGAAATTCATGTCCAAATTAATATATAATCTAGTAGTTATGCAAAGAAAAATTCTGCGACGAATATCGTTGAACACCACTAATGTTGAACACCGCTGAATATCATTAAATTAATTAATAAATATTTAAAATTTCCAGGATCAATCATATAATTAATAATTATTTTAAAAAATTCAATTAAATTATTTTTATATATTAAAATTTTATTTTATTTAATAAGGGTAAATTATATATTTAGTAATTAGTACCTCACCTATTTCCGTATTTCTATTCAACCCTCATTATTTAAATATTATTTCAATTTGACCTTATTCTTTATAAAAAAAATAATTTAACCCTTAACCCTCAACTTAAAACCCTAAACTATTAAACCTTAAACCCTTAAACTCTTAAACATATATGAAAATGAATATATATTTAAATATTATTTCAATTTGACCCTATTCTCTTAAACCTAAAACCCTATATTATCGATTAATGTAGCATAAACCTTAATTTGTTATAATTATAGGATTACGACTTTTTTATTAAAATTATATCACTGAACTTCCATAAAAGTCTTAATCCCTGTAATGTAGTATGCAGCTTTACTGCTGACTTTTTATTTTTCTCTACTTTCTTTGATTGTTGTCATTATCTGACACATATTAAGACATGGCTTTCCAAGGACCTTCAAAATATATTGAAAATATTCGAATACTATTCTATTTGATACCCACACTTGAGTTAAGTAACAATTATTCAAGGCATTGGACCAGAGGTTCAGTTTTCTACCAAGTTAAGGTGTTTGATGTCGGAAATATGTTTTAGTAACTCTTAAAAGTATTTTTTTGTATCATTTTGTGTTTTCAAGCATACTTTTTTCTCAGTTCACCATCACATTATTTTTGTCTTCTCGTTGTTAGTTACGAATTGCATTTTAATCCTTCTCTTTTAAGGGCATCATGTAAGATACTAGATGTTAATTATTTATGTTGTTATTTTAGAATGAATTGGATACCAAGCTGGAGAAATCAAGGAAGCAAATGAAGGAAAGAAAGAACAAGGCTAAGAAGATCCTTGGAGTAAAGAAGGTAATATAAATTGTTTCTCTTTTCTTATCGTTACTTGAACCCATTTCACTTTTCAAAACAACCGATGAGACTGATTTTCTGACTATTTTGCTTGATTAATATTAGACGAAGTCCAATGAAGCAGCAAAGAAGTGAGCGAAGAGGGATGAAGGAAAAGGTGAAATCTATGTCTATCTTAGTGTCAAACTGCCAATGTTTTCCACCATCAGTTGTTTACTAGTCTCAAGTGTTTAGATGTTTGTTTGAACCTGTTTTCCTTTACATTAAATGAAATTGAATTTTGTTATATTATGTCCTATTTATGTTCTTTCAGTGTAGAATTCTTGAAATATTATTATCTTACCTTTTCTGGAGGAATATAACTCGTACTTTTGGTGTCGAACAGTAAAATTTGATAATGGTGCTGAAGAATTAATATTTAAATAATGAATATATATATACCCCAAATTCATACAAATATAGAGATTTTATTAAATAAAATTATTTTTATGGGTATAAGGTTTAGGGTACAGGTTTAAGAGTTTAAGTTTTAATAGTTTAGGGTTTTAGGTTGAGGGTTAAATTATTTTTATAAAAAAATAGGGTCAAATTGAAATAATATTTAAATAATAAGGTTTCAATAGAAATACGGAAATAGATGATGTACTAAATATATAGTTTACCCTTATTAAAAAATAAAATTTTAATATATATATATATGATTTAATTGATTTTTTAAAGTAATTATTAATTATTTGATAAGTTTTTAAAATTTTAAATCTTTATTAATTAATTTAATAGTATTCAACAGTGTTCAACATTAGTAATGTTCAGTGGTGTTCGTCGCACGTAATATACTCTTCCTTATGCAAATAAACTACTCCAAAAGACTTGCATGCTATTTATCTAATTTGAATTAGAATTCACATTATCATACATCCTATCAAAATCAAAATAAAGTTAGGTTTGAAAACAAATAAAAATCGAATTGCTTGATTCTTTAAACCATCAATATGACATAAACATATAATATTTAATATTGAAGTTGGTTTAAAGTTTAAACTGTTTTGGATATATCGCAAAATTTATTATTGAAAATATTCTATTGGTAAAACATTTGATTCTTAAAGATTCATAATGGACTAAATCTTTGACCATCCAAATAATTGAATTAATATATAGGCACAGTAACACAAATTAACATTATTTATTGAGAGAATTATTTAAATATTTTTAAATTTATGGGACAAAAAAATTATATATTTGAAGGGATTAATATATAATTTATCACCGTTTTAATTTTTTATTTTTATTTTTGTGGAGTCATGATTTCACCCATCCTTAAAAGGTTGGCCTTTATGCCGTACTCAATGAAGACCCCCACCATTTTTAAAAAAAAAAAATCAAGTTACGGTAATGGTAAAATTATATTTTAATTCTTAAAAATATATAATTTATATTATTGGCCTTTTAATAAATAACGTTGAGTTTTTCATTGTTTACTTTCATTGATACAATCCCTATTTTAAGTATTTATTTTGATCAAAAATATATTTTATGTACTTATTTTAACTAAAAAATACTTTAAATACTTAAATAAAAAATTTGATATACTTTAAGTACTTATTTATAATATAAGCCTAATTCGAACATAGAATTTTGAAATGGAAAAATAAATAATTTAAAAAAGGTGTGAGGTGGAGTGGAGCAGAGCAAGTTTTTAATGGGAGGGAAAAGGTAGGTCTTAGGACTTAATTTATCCAAAAGTTCAAACACACAACATGACAAACCACTCCTTTTTGGGTGCCGTAACTCCTACACTAATCTCTCCGTCACGTGTCTTCTTCTTACTCGTCCTTTTCTCAGTGGGTCCCCCTCCTTGACCCCACCAAGGCGGCAGCTCCCACTCATCCCATTTTACATTATGTTCGTATTAAAGAGTGTTCTTAGAAGAAAAGATGATTATGTTTATTTTATGAGACTCGAATTTAAGTAATTTTTGTTTATAAAGTGCGTGTTTTATTAAAGGGTTTAAAAATAAAAATATACACATTGTAATCATATTAAAACTAATAATAATAATAGGAAAATTCTACAACGAGCGACGAACATTGATGAACACCACTAACGATGAATACCGATGAACACCATTAAATTAATTAATAAAGATTTAAAATTTCAATGACTCATCATACAATTAATAATTATTTTAAAAAATTCAATTAAATTATTTTTATATATATTAAAATTTTATTTTTTAATAAGGCTAAACTATATATTTAGTACCTCACCTATTTTTGTATTTCTATTGAACCCTCATTATTTAAATACTATTTTAATTTAACCCTATTCTTTATAAAAAAAACAACTTAACCCTTAACCCTCAACCTAAAACCCTAAACTATTAAACATTAAACCCTTAAACTCTTAAACCTATACCCTAAACCATATACCAATAAAAATAATCAGGATTCGAACTTCGAAATTCCCCTGTGCATACGTTTGCATAAAAAAAATGTATTCTCTTTGAATCTCAGGGTGAACCTCCTTTGGTTCCAACCCAAGAGACCTCTCTTTAAAGAGAGTCCTACCTACACAAATACCAACAAATTTTGGGGTGACAACCAAATCTCATTACATGTGATGATGCGGGAGAAACGTTAGAATCCCGATCATTACACCTTGTGTATTCGAACTATATTAAACAAGACTGTTTTCACAGGCGGTAACCTTTAGCCAATGCAGTAACCTGAGAGTAGCACGGCTGCGGATCCAAAATTCTCAACAAATGCATCTATCATTTAACAAATGTGTCAATGTGAAAGTCTTCAACCTTTTCGTGATTGCTCCTGGAAACAGCCCGAACACGGATGGAATCCATGTGACTGAAACCACAACATACACATTAAGGACCGTTTAAGAGTTTAAGGGTTTAAGGTTTAATAGTTTAGGGTTTTAGGTTGAGGGTTAAGGGTTAAGTTATTTTTTATAAAGAATAGGGTCAAATTAAAATAATATTTAAATAATGAGGGTTCAATAGAAATAAAAAATAGGTGAGGTACTAAATATATAATTTAGCCTTATTAAAAAAAATAAAATTTTAATATATATAAAAATAATTTAATTGAATTTTTTAAAATAATTATTAATTGTATGACGAGTCCTTGAAATTTTAAATATTTATTAATTAATTTAATGATGTTCATCGGTGTTCATCATTAGTGGTGTTCATCAATGTTCGTCGCACGTGGTAGACTCATCCATAATAATAATAATACATAAGGATTAAATTGTTGAGTTTTATAATCTTGATTAGTTGACGGAGACCAACCATATATTTTAACTTCTTACATTTTCATCATTTTAATTTTATCTTTTCTTTTCCTTATTTAATGCAATGGAAGCTATCTAGGGGTGGATCCAGACATTTAAACTTTGTAGTTCACTAATCAGTGTAATAATTTAAAGTTAATTTATATTGTTGTAATAATATATTAATTAGTGATAATTGTTGTGCAAGCAAACATGGTAAATAATCAAAGACATATTGACATATTGACATTTAAGAACCAATATGTATAAACATGGTAAATAGTGATAATTGTTGTGCAAGCAAACATGGTAAATAGTCAAAGACATTTATAACTCTCTCTCTCAAAAAACCTAGTTTTCCTTCTCTCAAACTGCAGCCGCCGCTCTCTATTACTTTTATTTTTCTTTAAACACCGGCGGCGGTACTGGTCTTAATACTGGTTGCCGCCGCCGGGATTTATCGTTTTGTTTGTTTTATTTTTTTTAGTTTTCAATAAATTACTCTGCTCCTGTGGCACGATCTATTCTGCTCTTATGGCACGATCTATTCTACCATATGGTACGTTTTTCTTTTTGTTTTGTTTTCATTAGGGTTGGATCTGACGACGCCACGACTGATCAAGATGGCGCTTTTTCATAATCATGGTGATCTTCCCTACTATGGACCCTCGATTTAAAATTGGATACACGGTTTGCGCTTGTGGATAGTTATTCACGACGCACGGCTCTGATTTGCGGTTCTCGGTGGTCTTTCAATAGCTTAATCCCCTTTTGTGGTCTGTTTGCCGATGCAGTCAAATTTGTTCGTATCTACTTTTCGATCGAGTCTTTTGAATAGGTTTTTACCCTTTTTCACGTTTGGTCCTTGTATGATCTTAAGTGGCTAGTTTTAGGAAAATGTCCAAATCATGTTTTTAGTTTACAATGATAATTGTAAACGAATATTGTAATTTTGGATATTTTCTTGTTTAATAAAATTAGCGGCTTCTATTCAAAAAAAAATTCAATTGAGATTTTTAGTTTTGATTCACCAATGTTAACCATCAAATCAACTTTAAACTAAATTATTTTTAAACTCCTGACAAAACTAATATTTCCCACTGTTGGGATTGAACAACGACCGTTCCATTGATTGAAATTATGTCATTGGTAACAGATGTAACTTTAAAAAATTAGTCTTTTTCAAAAGAAGACTTTAACGAATCACATCAATATTTTTAGCGGGGTTAACAACACTACAATGGTGACCGTAATGAATTTAAATTAAAACTTTAATGACTATAATGAAAAAAATTTGACTTCAATGATCATAATGAAAACACCCTAAAATTTAGTGACTGCCTAAGTAGCTTATCATATTTTTTAATGGTAGTCACTTGACCTACCATGCACCATGATGCATTCGCCCCCTGAAGCTATCATAATCATAATAAACAATGCATAATTAAAAATGTGTTTATATGGACAACCTTATCTCCTTGATGAATCTTAACCCTTCAAAAACTGAAAGCTCAAATTCCTATTTTTTCTTAACAACGTATATACTTTTTTATAACCATTAATAATATCTAATTTATTGGTTGATTAATTTAGATAGAATATTATTTAGACTAATTATGAGAACAACCATCCTAATTTAATTTACTCCATTCACAATGTCAGAATTCAAATTCCTAATTTAATTAAGTGATCTAATGTCTCATCCTGTTAAACTAAAGAAATATTGGTTCAATAATGTAAATTAATAAAACATTGTTTGATATTTTTGAGGAATGTTTGGGAGATAATGCAACAAAGAAATTGGTAATGTAATAAAATCCTTAAATCACGTCGGTGGATGATATCCTTTTGGTGATCATAAACACAACACAACACAACAAATTAAACTAAATCACTAGAGTAGGTACACCATGTACATAAATACTATTTATATAAGATTTATCTGTTTTAATTTTTTATTAATTAAAAATATATTATATTTTTATACTGATATTAAAATCATATAAATGGGACAATATAAACATCTTTTTTAATTTTAATTTCTTCTTCCAGCTCACCCCCTTGTGTCCTGGTGGCAAAGGTAGAAGTTCATCATCCCTTGGGACCCGGGTTCGAGCACCAATAATGCATGATGTGTGTGCCGTCTTAGAAAAGATTAAGAAAGTTGAACAGATACTACTACTCTTGCATCGCACCAGCATATTTAAAAAAAAATTCTTCATTTAGAGTTAGTTGTACTACACGTTATTAAATTATGAACTTCATTTTAAATTAATCTTCGATTTTCTAAATATTTCATCTTCATCATTAAATTATGATCTTATTTTAAATTAAAACTCAAACTTTTGAATATTTTAATTTCATCCCTAAACTATGATTCTTATTCTAAATTGATCCTCAAACTTTTAAACACTATAATTTCATCCACAAATTATCAATATACGTTAATCATATTCTAATTTCATCTGCAAGTTATCAATATATGCTAATCATATTCCATATTCCATGTTAATAAAACCATTATAAAATTGTTAGTTTTCGTGTAAACACCCATGTGCATTATGTAATGATATGATGTAAACAATAATTTGCTGATGGAATTGAAACATTCAAAAGTTTGGGGATTAATTTAGAATGCGGGTAATAGTTTGGGCGTGAAACTTGAACATTCAAAAGTTTGGGGACCAATTTAAAATAAGGGTAGTAGTTTGGGTGTAAAACTTGAACATTCAAAAGTTTGAGAATCAATTTAGATTGAGAGCCATAGTTTAAAGTTAAAATTGGAATATTAAAAACTTTAGAGATCAATTTAAACAAGAGTCATAGCTTGAGTACATACAATACAATTAACTCATTCTTTCAGGAATTCAAAATGAATAAATGTCATATTTTTTTCATATATAAAATATTAATGAGCCTGCAATTGCTGAATTTTGAAGCTGTGCTAATGCCGGGATTGACTCCTCTTGATTTTCTTTTTCAGCCACCATTGAAGAACACTAAGCTTTCATACTCACTGACAAAGAGCTGTAATTTATGACTGAAACTTTCTGCCCTAATTACATTAATTACCCAACAGTAAAAAAAAACTTTCCTAGGTTGTAACCATGGTGGGTGGAAAATAGGGTAGTAAACTTTTTCATTTCATTAATTTAAAATTATTAATGCCCCAATATATATTTAAAATAAATGGTGCTTTTGTGAAAAAGGTTGATGTTTGAAACCAAAAACAGACTTAAGATTTTATGTTAGGAGGGATAAATTTATATATTTTAAGGGGCGAATTTATAAATTTTTAGGAGAGGCAAAAATAAATTTTCAATAAAAAATACATAGAAAAATTATTTATGGGAGCGACCGCTCCCTCGAACCCTATCGATCCATCCTTGTTTGAAACCACTAAGAATAATTTAATCATTTAATTATGTTTGATGGAGTTTGATGATATATTGAAACTTCTACTACGCCTCTCTACAAAAGCAAATACGTTGCTTTCCATTTGTATAATATAAACAAATGTATCTTGAAAAATTATGTAATTATTCAATACGAAATTAAGAAATCATTAATTTTTATTTTTATTTTATCAGAATTTTATCTCGTGTTCTAAAACATTTAAAAAGTTAATTAAATTATTGAATAAACATTTAAAGGATAAAATAATAGTCATTAAATCTCACAACATGGTGTCTAAACTAAACTTTAGTCATCGAATTCTATATTAGTTAATGAAATTAATAATATATTTCATTTTGATGATATAATATTCAGATTGTAACACTTTCAATCTGCCACATCATCAAAATGGTTAAAAATAATAAAATAATTTGTATTAAAAGATGGATGGAGACTTAAAAAACTTTAGAGATAAAGTTGATTGTTTTACCACGGGTGGTAATTAGGTAGGAAATATTCGAAAATTATGGGGATCCGATCGATATGTATGAGAAATAATTGAAATCTTTACTCGCATGGACGTGGATGGGGAAGTTTTTCATCACTGAAGCTCAAATGGGGATAGAGACAGAGATTGCTATATCTGAACCGTAATCGCATAAATAATCGAGGGGATCCCAAAAACATCAGCAAGAATCCCGATATTTTACAAGAATTTTAAAATATATATACTTATTTATTTATATACCCCTAATATATATCTTAATAAAAAATCATAACTATATTATTATCACTTTAACTTTCTCTTAGACTTAGCCCCACTCAAGCTTCTCAACATGTTTCTATCTTAATTTTTAGATATAATAAGCTAAAACTATTGTCTAAATCTTCCTCAACACAACACCCTTTTAATCTTCATCATCTCGTAACTGCTTCCAAACGAAGTATCCAAACTTTATATTTTAAACTCTTGGCCATTTATTTTGGTTAGTAAAATAATAATTTTATTTAATATTTTTGGGTATGAAAATTCCCCGAAATTCGTAAAGATCCGCACGAGGAAGGTATGGGGACGAAAACCCCCCTGAAGCATTTAATAGAAATTCTTCGAAACTGTAACCGCAAGTATTGGGGACGGAGTGAGGATGTAAATCCGTCCCGCCCCACCCGATTCACAACCCTAATTTTGACTATTACTTATGTATAATTTGTTGAATTACTTGTTTTCATAAAATATAGTAAAAGATAAAATTCATTCTTAAACAAATATATATTTTTGTTGTACTCCAGGTTCTCTAATACTTTGTTTTAACTAACTCGGACTGATTTGTGTTTTACATCTAATTTTGGTGAGTGAGTTTTCCAATAAGAATTTACTGCATACGTAATACCTCAAACTTGAAACATGCTTAAACAATACTAAAATACTTGTCACTTGAACTAGCCCGTCGGTTAAAAATGCATTTTAAAATTTAATATAATTAGTATAGTGATATATGATGAGGGTCTACTTGAATCTAACCGAACCCGAATCTTGAAGCAAGATAAACCACTCACTTTTCTATATAATTAAACCCATACCAACATCAGACAGCACCAAAAAACAGCTTTAGCTCCCACTTTCTCTGTCTCTGGTCTCTCTCTCTCTCTCTCTCTCTCTCTCTCTCTCTCTCTCTCTCTCTCTCTCTCTCTCTCTCTCTCTCTCTCTCTCTCTCTCTCTCTCTCTCTCTCTCTTCTGTCTGTCGAAGATGGTGGCACTAGAAACAAGCCTCGGAGCGGCCATGAACGCGAAAATACTCGGGAGTGGCAGCGAGACCATGGTGCTGGCGCACGGTTTCGGAACAGACCAATCCGTGTGGGACAAAGTCCTGCCTTGCTTGACACAGCATTACCAGGTTGTCGTCTTCGACTGGACATTCTCGGGGGCTGTAAAAGACCCGAACCTCTTCGATCCTTTGAAATACTCCTCCTACGATGCCTTTGCCGATGACTTGATCGCTCTCATGGACGAGCTTCGGTTAAAACCCTCGGTCTTTGTCGGTCATTCCATGTCGGGTATGATCGGTTGCATTGCTTCCGTTAAAAGACCCCAGCTTTTTACCAGGCTTGTTCTTGTTGCAGCTTCTCCTAGGTATTTTCATTTTCTTTGTTCTCTTGTGTTATTAATTTTAATCTCGGACCTAAACTGTAAAACAGATATAAAATATATCGAGAGAGGGGTTTTTATTGCTTCTGCTAAATCTTCGATTATGAAAATATTACATGTTATAATATATTTGAGTCGTAGACTCATAGTTTCTACAAACTTTTCCTTATCCTACTTTTCTCGACTATATTTGAGTCGTTATAGTTTTCCCAGAACTGTTCTCTTTTCTCCTTTTTTTTTTTGACAAATGTTCTCTTTGCTCCATTTTTTTGATGACTTCATTTCATTGTTTTGTATAATTTTAATCATCTAAGGGTTGTATACACAATACTTTAATTTATTTACCAACTTGATATGATATATATATGGATATAATTAGAGGTGTTCAAAATCGGCCCAATGGGGTACCCAGTGGTCCAATAAGTCCAATACTGCTACTATGTTTCATCCTTCCTTCCACTTATACAAAATGTAAAACTCATAGTTTTATATGTTTTTTAATCGTTGGGTGGGTGAAATGGTTGACTGAGATTAACTTCTTACTTTTCACATAACTCACTGTTAATCTTAGTTATCTAATTCACCCATCCAACAATAAAAAAAACGTGTAATAGTTAAAAATTCTTACACTATGTAACTGAATCTTATCCCATCTATACTGAAAAGCTGAGACTAGATGTGCAAGGTTAGAGATTACTCAAAAATTTGAGTCCTTATGTACAATTTATTTAAATAAGACCATTTATTTTTAAAAAATAAATACTTGTTAACTTTTGAATGAAAACTTGTTTAATAAAACTCGAAATTCATAAAGTCTAATATCATTTTACATTTTTATTGCTTTATTATTAGTCATAATTACTTTTTTATAAAATATTTAGTTTATTTTAAATTCTTTAATATTATATACGATCATTTCTATTGTACATACTCAAAACCACCTAAAATCAACATAACATTAACAGCAAAATATGTGGACGGGACGATCTGGGTCGGTTATGAATATGATATGATAGGCTGATGGCCATTGTTTTTTTATTTGTCTGTTGTACTTTTCCATTGCCCTTCTAAATTGTGTGGAGGATGAGGTTGCAACTGTGTGTATAAGAATTTTTAAAATTTTAATTAAAAATATTTAAAACTTTAAAGTTTAATATGAATTTTAAATTTTTTAAGGGTCAAATTGATTTTTTTAAAAAAATTTAAAGACAAAATTTAAAATTTTCAAAATTTTAGGGGTCAGGCTCCGCCAATGCATCCTACTTTTTTCTGGTTTTGATATTTTCGTATTAACAAGTCAAACAAACTTTATTACTCTGATTTATATTTTGTAATTATTCTATACACAAGTAGTGGAAATAAAAAATTTCACAAGTGGTTTAGTTTTAGGGTTTAGAGGTTAGACATCTATGTTTAGTAGTTTAGAATTGATGGGTTGTAGTTAGAATTTAGGGTTTGAGGTTATAATTTAGAGTTTATAGGATAAAACCTAAATCCATATTACTCTAAACTCTAAACTCTAAACCTTAACCTCTATATCATACATTATAGCCATTAACCCTAAATTTTAAACCCCATAAACCTTAAAATCTTTCCCTAAAGCTAAAACGATTGTAGATTTTTTTTTATTTCCACTGCTTGTGTATCGAATATAAATTCATTAATTTTTGGTAATATTATGTCTACTTTTATAACTATTAATTTGATTTTTTTACAAGAAATAATACATTAAATGTTGTTGGTGTCGGCCAAAAATTATGAGATTTTGATTCAACTTGGTAGCTGGGTTATCAATTCTATAATGATTTTGTTTATATATATAAAGACAGCTAACATCAAAGACCACATAATTATGTGTAAAAATCTATTAAAAATCTTGTTTTATTTAAATTAATTTTTATTCAACTTCTTTTCTCTGAAATGACTCGAGTATATTCACTTATCATGCAATTTGGTCTTTACGATATTCACAATGTTCAATTTTTGTAGGTACATTAACATAGATGATTACGAAGGTGGATTCGACGAGACAGCGATCGATGGCATCATATCAAGCATCGGATCCGATTACGAAAACTGGACATCGACTTTCCCGACACTTGTCGTCGACAATTCGGATCCAACTTCGGTCGAAAAACTAAAAAAATGCTTGAAGAGGATGAGGCATGAATTTGCCATCCCTTTAGCGAAAACGGTGTTTCGCAATGACGAAAGGGGCATCCTCGACAAGGTTACGGCGCCATGCACTATTATTCAGACCACGAATGACATTGTTGTGCCCGGTTCAGTTGCCGGCTACATGCAGAAGAAGATCAAGGGGAAATCAACGGTGGAGATTGTGAAGACCAATGGCCATTTCCCTCAGTTGACTGCACATCTTGAGTTCCTTGCTGTGCTAGGTGGAGTTTTAGGCTTTGAAATCTGATTCAAAATAAGGGATAAAGCTAGAAATAAATTATATGGCCATTGGGTATATATTTATTTTATGGTTTAACATGTGTGTGAGGTTCGCCTTTTGTAGAGTTTTTATTGGTAATATTAGTTTGGCTTTTATTAGTTATTATCGGATACAAAGCGTAATGAGTGTCCGAGGCTTTGGCCTCAAACAACTTAAAAAATTCATAATATATTTTTTGAAAGTTTTTTTATTACTCTCAAATTTTTAGAAATTTATATTAACTATTAAGTTTTTTTAATTTTTAATTAATTTTTTAAAATTTTTATTTGGTCATTAAATTTTTTGGTCTAATGACAATTTATGTCTCTATAAATTTAAATATTAAATAAATTAGTTAATGCGACTCAAATTTAAGTTTAAATACTAATAAACCCTTATATTTTTAAATTTAATAATTTGACCCTCACGATATTCGATCCTGAGTTCGTCCCTCATTATTATTGTACCTTTTTCATTTGATTTCTTTTATACTTAAAAATGGAAGAATATGGCTGTGGGAAAAAAATTGAAAATCGAAATACACAAAAGTATTGAATTGAAAACTCAGTTAATCGAAATGAAATTTTTTATTTTGATTTATTTATTTAAAAAAAATGGTCCACTTACGGTTCTTAGTTCTAGGTAAAACCACATAACTGATTTGACTAGTTATCTACCATATTTATATGTTTTATCCATTAGAATATTTTGTACTCCAGTGGTATTGATGTCCCTTTAATTTTTAAAGACTTTTTAATGTCAAGTAGTTTTAGTGAAAATTTTTAAATGTAAATGATTAAATTTATTAAATTATTTTTAATTATGACCAAATTGATAGATAGATATATACGTTTTGGGCACTAAAACTGTATTATACCAGGTCATGTTTTAATTTTAATGACAAGTGATATATTTGTAATAAAATTATAATCGAATGGCTAAATCGTTACTTTTAAAAAAATTAATTGTTTATTATCAAATTTGTAAATAAGTGACATGTGTTGGTTTTTAAATGATAAAATAAATTTGGGGCCGATACAATCCTGATCCAGCCCAATTCGGGAAAATAAAAGATTTCGGAACATATTTGGGCTAAACCGAGCACTTTAACAATGAACAAATAAAAGATTTCAAAACAACGCTAAATGTATTTATTTTATTTTAATGTTTTGTTGAGTCATTTGATTAATTTTCTTTTCCCTCCTGTTCAGATTTTTCTTTCGATTCCACATGCCTTCCCTTCTATATAATTCGCTTATTTATTACAGCTCTACCCGTTTTCGCGCTCAATTCGCCAAAGTTTCCACCGGTTCTCCGCCGCCGCTCAACCGGAACCGTTCCGGCCAGATTACGTGTCGAAGCATGTCTTGCTCTTCCGAAACTCCTTCGCCAACTCTCCGAACTGTTACCATATCTTATTGCGAACTCAAGGTGAGTTCCTAATCAGCTTTGCCTTCGCTGAGTTTACTCGTTTTGTTCTGGATTTCAAACAAATTTGACCGCGATCATGTGGTTTGAGGTTCTTAGTTTCCTTGCATTTTCCTGCAGTTTCTTGGCAACCTAACAGAGTTAATGACGTGTTATTATTAAATTACTGGATTTTGCGTATACGTATCTGCATGCGTCTGATTTTAGTAAGGTTATTGTTTTTTTTTCCGTCTTGTTTATGGAAATGTATTGAAGCAGGACAAGGATGCTGATCTTTCGTTGAAAATTGAAGAAGGATTTGGACCGAATGGACTTGGAATTCTATCAATTACTGATGTATGTGTTTTTTTTCCTCTCTCTTATTGAAATTTGTTTGTTCATGATCTGATTTTCATTTGCAATTATTTTCTTCTATATGATTTTATTTTGTTCGACTTCGTAATCAGTAGTAGTTTGTTTACAGGTTCCAGATTTTCCTTCATTACGTCGAAATCTTCTCTGCCTTTCAGCTAGGTACAATAGGAGTTGCAAAAAAAAAAAAATCATCTTATGATTCATCAAGTAAGAAAACTGAAAAATATTCTGTAAATTTCCTTCTTAACAGATTAGCTGCCTTGCCTGAAGATGTGAAGAAGGAACTTGAGGATCCTCAGAGTAGGTAATTATTTTGCTTCTTTTCTTTCTAGTTTATTTTCCCTAATAATCAAGATGTTTTTTTAGTAATTGTCAAAAGAAAAGCAGCTCATACCGATTAGGAAAGAATCAAGCAAGGACACCATATCATTATCTCTAATTTATTGCATCCTAATTATATCACAATCTTAATACTTTCACAGTAGTGGTCCTCTGTGGAATTTATTTATTAAAAATGCATAACTGTTGTTCTTCAATACAGCGTCAAGGCATCATGTCGGATACTGGTTCCTTTATGGATTGTTCTTCTTAACTGTTTCTTACCTGTAGGTACAATTTTGGATGGAGTCATGGGAAAGAGCGGCTTGAATCTGGGAAACCTGGTAAATGTGTACACTCTTTGAAATTTACAACTCAACATGTTTACATGTGTCGATAGTATGTAGTTTTGTTGATTTTCCTTGTATTTGCATGTTAATCCTAGAACATAAAGAACCCAATAGCTGATCTAAAGTAGGCCTCACTAACATTCTAGTTTAACTCAACACTAAAACATTTTGGAGGGAGTCATGGGAAAGAGCAGCTTGAATCTGGGAAACCTGGTAAATGTGTACACACGTTGAATTTTACAACTCAACATATTTACACTAGTCGATGGCATGTAGTTTTGTTGATTTTCTTTTTATTTTTATGTAATCCTAGAACATAAAGAACCCAATTTCTGATTTAAAGTAGGCCACACTAACATTCTAGTTTAACTCAACACTTTAACATTAAACTGCTTATAAAGTTAACCTTGTGCGTAGCTCTCTTTGTTACTGATATGTTCAATTCTAATTTACAGTTAAAGGAGAAAGGCTCTTTCAATTAGTTTAATGTCAGATCCGCCTTGAAAATGTCTGCTTCTTCCTATTTAATTGATTTTGATATATCTATTTAGTTTATAGTCAGACTGTGTTTCTTTTTTCTTATTGGCCCCTTTAAATTTTCTTTGCCTTACAATGGTTTCAACTTTCAACTTATTTTCTCTTTAATGCTATGAAGATCTTCTGAAAGGTTCATTCTATGCAAATCCCCTACTTGATGTGCCAACCAATGATGCATCCTTGATTCAGAGGTAAATGTGAAAGAAAGGCATTGATGAGTTTCATATTTGCATTTTCCTTGTGTAGCATTGTATTGGATTGGCTTAGAGAGCAGTTCTCTCCCCCCCCCCCCCCCCCAAACACACACACCAATTTGCAGGCTCTTATATTATATGATATATAGATTATTCAATACGTGATATATTTGCATCAATGAGTACCATACATGAAAGGAACATTGATGAGTGCCATATTTGCATTTTCCTTATGAACTCAGAGGCCAACCAGTCCCTTATTTATATTTTCTGTAGGCTCTTATATTATATAGCATATGCACTATATGGCTTGCCATATGTGATTGTGCTCAGATGTTTAATTGATCACCTATGCTCTGCCTTGTAGGTATGCATCATATTGTGGAGCAAATATTTGGCCTCAGGCTGCTTTGCCAGAACTTGAAGTGGGTATGTCCATGTTTTTGCTTAGAAAAATAATGGAATTTAAGCATGTTATGATCTTTTTGCAAGTTATGAATTGATCTGATGAAATAATATCAAACATTTGTTTATTTTGTCATCAAGCTCCATCTTATATATCATCAGACATAGGATTTTCTAAATGTTGATTATTGGACTCTGCTCTGTAGCTTTCAAAGCTCTGGGAAAGCTGATATTTGATGTTGGGTTGCTGGTGGCATATCACTGTGATCGCTACGGTACATTTCCCTTGAATTCCAGTTTCTAGATACAGATAATGTGAATCTGGATAGTTTCATTTCTAGACCTAAATTATACGTACCAGCTTCAGTGACCGGTCAGTCTTTTATAGTTGAGATTAGACCTTTGAGAATCGAAGGGTGGGCACATTTCAACATTTTGAAATTCATATATTTTGATCTGACCCTATACCATGATGTATGTGCTGGATTGAGCCTAGTCCTTTTGAGTAAATTGGCAACTGTACATAGTTTCTTGATTCTATATCCCGTTAAGTTTATCTTAAACAGAGGACAAGGTCTTTTTGTTCACTATCTTGAGTTACTCTTTAACTTTATCATTACATGATCAGTATCTAGGGGGATGAAAATGCAAAAGGATGAAGGTCTTGAACAAATACTTCTTCGTTCTCGTTGTCATAAAGGGCGTTTGCTTTATTACTTTCCTGCACAACTGAGGTTTTCCCTCCCCTCAGTACCTTTCTGTTTATATATCTTTCCACAGTTGAACAATTAAGCTTCTCTCCCTAGCTTCTAGAACGTATGAACTATGAAGTAATATATGATGTTACTTGCAGTAATCACAAAGAAAATGGTGATTCCATGTCATCTTGGTGCGGATGGCATACTGACCACGGCTCTTTGACAGGTGACGAGTCTTTAGTCTGATGCTGATCTTTTCATAGCCTTGCATAAAGATTGATATCTTAGTTGTCAGTTTTATTTATATCCCTGATTTCTGCTTCAATTTAATTTGTAGGTCTGACATGTGGCATGTTTAAGAGGAATGGTGTAGAAATATCTTGTCCTGATAGTGCAGCTGGCCTTTATATAAGAACACGGAGTGGTGAAATCGTCAAAGTATACATTCTTGGTCTCAATACTCCACTTATCAATATTGCATTACATGATCATGCAAATTTATAATGTCTTGTTTTCATCATAATTTCTTGTCTACGACTTTTTTTTTAGTTATTTTAAAAGGCTTCATATTACCTGATGTGTTAGTCTCAAATGGGATAATACTTGAGTTAAAATATTTGAAGTTTCTTCAAGTAGGGGGGGGGGAGGTAATATAAATTATTGGTATCGTAGAGTACCGTAAAACTGATCATTGCTGTCACTTGTCAAAATGGAGAACTTTGTTTTATGATTTTCCATCAAATGAACAAAGTTCGATCGTGGATGGAATATAGAATGGCTTCAAAAAATCTAAGTATGCTAGAAATCGTTTTTTTTTTTCATTTTAACTTCTCTATATTTTGTGAATCTCAACTATTCCCTTAGCCTCTTGAGCTTGTAATTTGAGAAATCGGAAAAAGGCTTGCAGAAGCAATAGTGTGGTTCAACCAAACCTTCTGTTACCTACGATTACCACATATATTTATTCTATTAACTTGTGCTTCTATGCAATAGGCTGTTTTTGGAGAAGATGAAATAGCATACCAAATTGGCGAGACCACTGAAATACTTTCTCAAGGTTATCTTTGTGCAACACCTCATTGTGTTCGGGTATTTTCTCCTCTCTCGGGGAAAAATTGTTGTCTAGTATCTACTCTTCATTTATCCTGTCTTTCCTTTATAATATCCTTTATTCATTGATTCTGTTAGGCACCAAAAGGAAAGGAGGCTTCTGGCGTTGATCGATCAACATTTGCATTGTTTATGCAACCCGATTGGTATGTTTCGATAATGTGTAATACTGTGTTTATTGACTTGACGTATGACGTATGTTGGTTGTGTTTTCATATCAATGTCTGCTGTGTAGAAATGGTTATTAGCATTTGGCTAGGAAAATCAGTTCCATTTAAGGATGTTTATTTGTTTTTTATTTGCAGGGATGAAAAACTTAATTTTCCTGAGGACGTTCATATTCATAAAGAGGTATCTTCTCGATATTTCTACCATTGTTAGAAGTGAAATTCAAATGCACCGATTATGGTATTTAGAAGAGAATATTAAACTTGTATGATTTTTTCAGTCGCCTAAAACGAGGGTGTAAACGTGACACCTATGCTTGCAAGTTATTCGGGTTCAACTTGAAGTAAGTAAAATAGCGAGCGTCAATCGAGCAAAAGCTTGCATTCAGCTCAGTCATTGTCAAGTTGAGCTTGAATAACCTGAGATTGAGCAAACTTCACCAGTTTGATTTTTATCTCGAATCGAGCTCAAAATTCTCACAGCTTGAATTGGATTCAATTTCGATTACATCTTTAGAACCGAAATAGAAAAAATGCTAGTATTATTATTAATGTGTAGGGGGTGTGACTCTCGCACACCATCTAACGCTGAAGTTTTGTTGTGCAATGGTTTCAGTTGATACCACCAAATGGCAGCCTTACTTTCGGAGAGTATTCCGAGTTGCTCCTTGACAAATATTACCACAAGAAAACATGAAGAACTGGGAAATTTTATCCCATAATGCCCTATAGGTACACCACAAAATACAGTAAGCTTCATCTTCGTTGCATTTAGATTTTATGACTCACGAATGAATGATAATATATATCTATGAAAATATATTTCATAAATTATTAGTGGGGTGGTAAAAAGTCTGTAAGCAAATTTATTAATCTCGTGTTCGAACAATAGTGATTTTTAATCACTTTATTTGAAAATTATATAAAAATATGAAAAAGATAGAATACAGTTAGATATTAATGATTTTTCAATCGAGCTGTTTCTTAACTCTAAACCCTAAATAAGACATGCTTGTGAAAAATAAGTTTTTTTGTCGCCATCGCATGGAATATTTTCTCAATAAAACATGTAAAAACTTGATTGGTTACAAATTTGTTTGGTGAATTAAGAGTTCTAAATCAATATTGTTTGAGCTTTTAAACCGTAAGAATCAAAACTTGTAAGGACCAAACTAAAAGAATTGATTGGTTAGAATTTAGATATTTAATAGCAAGAAGTACATCAGCAAAGTGTCATGTAGATTTTTCTTTCTTCAATCCCATTCATATTCTCAAATATAGTAATATTCATATTCTATTCTCTCTACCCAATCGAGCCATTCTCACTTTCGGCGGTCGAAAGTGAATAAAGAACGGCAACGTTTGCAAACAATGTCGACAGGTGTTAGTGTGCCGACGTCATGGGTAGGCGAGAATTCACGGTGGTGGGGACTTTAGTGCATCTGCTTCCCTTGGTTCGGGCCCCTTTTGGTAGGAGATAGCTAAGGTAAATATTCCTTGAGAAATGTCTTGTATATTTTAGAACATGAGTTCAAATCTTTAGTGGTGGGCAAAACAAAAAAATTGGATTGTTCGACTCGATTCGAAGTGAAGAAATTTGACTCGTTCTTGATTCAGTTCGAATAGAAAGAAATTAAATTATTCGACTTGATTAAAAGCGAAAAAAATTGACTCGTTTTGACTCGACTCGTAATTTCGTAAACTCGATTCTATTCGAATTTTTTTTAATAAAGTTTGAGTTATAAAATGAAAATTTGAATAAATATTTTTTAAAAATTAGTTGATTAGTTTTCAAGTTCGAGTCGAGTGTTAATTCTACATGATATATTATGTATATCACATATGAAAATATGAACAAATATATATATTTATATCGTATATGGATATAAAAAGTCATTTAAATTAGAATCAATATGTATTATAACCATATAAATAATTACATTTAAATTTGTACCGAAACTTAAAAACTCGGCTCAATTCAAATTTTTTAAGTAAAGTGAATCGTGGAATAAGCCGTGTAAACTAGAATAACTCGTTTTTTTTACTAGACTCGATCGAACACCGAACGCTACTAAGCATAGATTCTTACGTTTCCTTTGGCTTGTCTTTGGTTCTTCTCATGTTTGTGTGAGTCATTTGGAGCTTTATGTACAAAATATGTAGACATCTTTAACATAATACTAATCGTTGTTGACAGGTCTGTCATAGATTTTTCTTGAACACAAATCTACTATTACTTTTCATTTGAAATGATTTTGAATCTCTTCGATTTTAATTTTATCGAGAAATCTTTCGACTTTTTCAAGAGAAATCTACGAATAGAACTCTCAACAACAATTGCTATTATGTTCTAAAGATGTCTATATGTTCGTACATGAATTTGCGAATGACTCACACAAACATCAGAATTAATGACAAGTCACTAAAAAAATGTAAAAATTTATATTTTATAAGATTTGTAGGGTTTAGTGTTCGATTGAGTCCAATAAAAAATAAATTATTCGAATTTACAAGACCTACTTTACGATTCACTTTATTTTAAAAAATCCAAATCAAAAGCAGTAGTTTCGTTTTCAGTTTGGTTGTATTATATATTTAAATTGGATTCAAGTTGGTTATTATTTAATTGCATTTGGTTCAGCTTTGTTTTCGATATACTGGTTAAAAAATATAATTATTCAAACTGATTTAATTTAATATTTTAAATAATTAACTGTAATTTTTATAAACTAACAGACATATTTTATATTTAACGTAGCGAAAATACATACAGAATTTTAAAAAATATTTTTAAAAATTGATTAGACGAATTAATTCGAATAGGCTGATTTCGATTTAGATTAATTTGTTTAATTTTTTATATTTGGTTTGCTTTTTTAATATTATACATATTAATTGTATTTTTTTTAAAAATCATTTAGAAAGGAAACCGTTATCCCCTACCTTTTATTTATTTATTTATTTTCTCTACTGCAAATGCCACTATTTCTTTGACCAGAATAAAGAAAAAAAAGAAGAAAAAAGCTAGCTTCCAGGAAATGGAAGGGGACCATACTTTATATAAGGTTTAATACCTACTTTAGCCTCTTATAGTGATTTTTTTGACCATTTTTATTGATTTTTTTCTCTCTTTGGCCCTTCAACTTGTAATTTGTTATCATTTTAGCCCGTGTAAAAAGAAAATATATATATATTTATTGCACGTGGCAGAACCTGATTGGATCACATGACATGTTATTGGTAAATGTCAAAAAGGCTAAAGTGATAACTGATTGAAAGTTAAGGGGCCAAACTATCTGAAGAAGTAAGAGAGCCAAATTAATAATTTCATTAAAGTAGAGGGGCCATCTTAGGTATTAAGCCCTTTTATATTTTGAGGTTAGCTTAAAAGCAGTGTACTGCATTCGTGGTCTAAAGCAGAGAATCAATCGAAACCACAATCAGCTTTCCCCACCATGTCTGCAACAACTCCTTACTTTGTTTCAAGCACCAAATCCAATCCTCAGAAACCGAGTTTTCGAAAGCGTTGCTTGTCGATGGCAAAGCAGCAGAAAACTCGGTTTTACATCCTGGGACGTTGTATCTCCATGCTTCTGTGTTGGCATGAATGAGTGATCATTCCTTCTTTTTTTTCAGATTGAGATTCTTGCTGTTTCGTTCCCCGGCGTAGCCGATATGTCCGTTTGAACTCGGAAGATAAATACAGGTTTCACGAGTTTTTGATCGGAAAATGAGACGAGGAATTCGAGGAAGATTAAGGAATTCAAGCGCTGATCAGGCTGTTTTATACTGGTCTCTCTCCTGCTGGAAAAACAAGATTATGGAACTAGGACTAACCATGGGAGTTGGCAAAATCAAGAGGAGCAAAGCTGTAAATATCAAAATGATGTATATGAAGAATTTGAGTTAGGGAATATCCATTTATGTTATTACCATATTTATCTATCATCTTAGCATACAAGGAATGCATCTTAGCATACATGACATATGATATTGCAAGTAACATTTCTATTATTATAATGTGAGCCATTATGGTTCCTAAAAAATTTCTTACTACCTGCGAACAGTCACCATACGAATTTTTACTATGCGGGCCTTCAGATATGCGAAACGTATTCTGCGAATAACCATCAACGATCATGTGTTGATCATCTACGACTTTCTGCGAACGATCATCAGCGACCATGTGTCGATCACCTACAACCTCCCGTGAACAATTACTAGTAACCACATGTTCTCATATGATGATAAATCAGTCTAGGCCATCATTTCTTAACACGTCCAATCAATATCAATGCCACGACAACTCTCTATCGACATTTGTCCAAATAACTATAAATAAACATGCAATAGAGAATAATACACACAATCACACTCCTTCACCAAAAAACAAGACCAGAATACACCATAACTGTCTTTGACCATCATCAGAATTACCGTCATTTCATTGTTTATAGGTGTTCATTTTACCAGTCAACATAATTATTATTAACGAAAATTTTGCCTTTTGTCGAATTGAAACTTTTAAGAAATTATATTAAAAACTAAAGATAAAATTGAAACCCACGTGGAATTCTAATGATTCATGATTAAAGCATAGAAAACCCAAAATGACGTATAGTAGGTTGATTGGTGACAGAATTTCAATAAAACAATATAGGAAGACCTAATTTAAATCTTTAAAAATTCTATGGTTCTAATTATTTTTTTTTAAATGAGGGGTTTAATGATATTTTTTAAAATATTTTGGGGTCTAATTAAAACGTTTAGAAAATTTAGGAGGTTTAATAAGAGTTTTAAATTTTTTGAATGATTCAATTAAAAATATTTGAGAATTTTAAGGCTAAATGGTTGATGGCCCAATTTACCTTTCTAGCAAGCCCAACTCAACTAACGAAGCTGGTTTCAATTTGCGCCACTAAACGATGTCATTTCGATAACTTTCTTCAACTTACACCCTAAACCCTAAAACTGAAAAAAAACCCCATTATTTCTCTTTTAATTCCCCAGTTTTTCCTAGCAAAACTGTTTTTTCTTCATTGGAGTTCAAATTCATTTAACTGCGAGTTTAAACAATGGTGGACGAAAGTAAGTTCGATGTGAATTTCAAATTGTTAGCACTTCGAATCCCTCGCGAGCTCTGTACGAAAGCCACACGTTTGCTCAATGGGTACGCCTCCTTCTTCATTCTAAATTTAATTCCTAATTTTCATGGGTTTTTTAAGCTTAATTTTTGGTATTGTAGATACTTGCTGGACAAGCCTCGTGTTAAACCCATTACTGAAGATCCAACGAGTGAGAAGACCCGTTACGTGATTTTGTCTGAGGAAGTTCAAAATCCTGGTAAGAAACGAGTCATTGTAAAATTTTCTTACTTTTTAATGTTTTTCCCCTTAACTAGTACGGTTTTTTTTGTTGAA
This sequence comes from Hibiscus tridactylites, assembly GCA_958450335.1. Classification (NCBI taxonomy): domain Eukaryota; kingdom Viridiplantae; phylum Streptophyta; class Magnoliopsida; order Malvales; family Malvaceae; genus Hibiscus; species Hibiscus tridactylites. Next base: position 7,916,545 of record OY288288.1, read on the forward strand.
ATAAAACAGATTTATCTGATATTCCAAGCGAAAAACTTGATGAACTCAAGAAATTATGTGAGATTGAAGTTGTACCATATTCATTGACACTCGGATATTCCTATTGGACTGCTGGTCAGCTGCCTTCGTCTAATTAATTAACGCCTTTCTACATCGATTCTCTTTGTTTTTTGTATATGTTTTAGTTTTAATCCTGAGTTTAAAGGGTGTTTTGATGAATTTGTAGATCATATATTGAAGCAAATTCTTCCTCCTGGGGTAGAGGTACCTTCATCTTTCGAAACAATAGTTAAGTTTATAACTAACCCTGCATTTTTTAGTTTTCCCTTTTTTAACTAACCCGGGTGAATGCCGGATACAATATTTATCCAATGCAAGTATGTTTTCATGTCCTTGTACTTGTGCCCGGAATCCGGATATATGTTGGACATGTGTACTTTAGGGAAAATGAAGGTCATATAAGTAACATGGTTCAATACCATTGATGGCTAACATTTCGTCTGATCTCTGCAGGTCATGTTGCCCATCTAAATATACACGATGAATTACTTCCTTTCAAAGATGTGATTGCAAAAGTCATTTATGATGTGAGTTTTTATTTGTCTCTGACCTGAACATTTCATCATTCTTCACTCCCGTTTCCCGTAACTAAGGTGTTATGACATACTATATATTGTGTTGGAATTAGATCCGTTATTTGGTTTTGGTTTCCTTTCCCATTTTCATCATTTCATGCTAGCCCTTCACTTTGCTTCATATTTGGTAAAACTGTCTTTTGTGGCACTAAATCTAAAAGTTTCCCTTGCTAGTAGTATTTCAAACCTTCTGTCTGCAGGGATTCTTGAATTGATATAATACTATCGGGGTCTGTTTTCCTGTTCCTTTGTTGGTCATATCTTTTGGTGTTTGTAGTTTTTTAACATTTAGTTACTGTTGTATTATGATTGCTATTATTGATTAACTTCTAATTGTCCTTATCTGGTACTGATTGCTGGGAATTTTATCTCTTGGCAGAAAAATTACCCAAGAATTAAAACAATAGTTAATAAAGTTGGAATGATTACAAATGAGTTTCGAGTGCCAAAATTTGAAATTTTGGCAGGTGAAAGTGATATGGTTACCGAAGTGAAGCAATATGGGGCTACATTCAAGCTAGATTACAGCTTGGTTTATTGGAATTCAAGATTGGAACATGAACACATAAGACTTGTGTCTCTATTCCGTCCAGGGGAGACAATTTGTGACATGTTTGCTGGTATTGGACCATTTGCAATTCCAGCAGCACAGAAAGGATGCTTAGTGTATGCAAATGACTTAAATCCAGACAGCATTCACTATTTGAAGATCAATGCCAAAATCAATAAGGTTGATGATTATGTTGTTGCATACAATATGGATGCTAGGAAATTCATTTCCCAATTGATGGCAGTACCGGTTTGTGAGTCTAATTTAGAATCTGATAGTTCCATGGCCAAAGCTTGTGATACTTGCAGCGTAAAAGGCATTGATGATGCAAAGGAAGAAGGCACAAAGCTTGATGGTACTGTGTTATTATTTTATGCGTCATCTTCCTTTGAGCCATGTATAAGTTTATCAGTGTATTCCTTCCTTTTTCAGTTAGGGAGAAAGAAGTAACTGGTACTGGTGTCAAAAATGAAGTGGAGGATGTGCAAAATTCTTCTAGGACTGTAGATAATTCTGTAGTTGCAGGTAAAAGACCTCCAGATTGTTTCTTAGAAGGTATGGCAATAATGTAGACCAGGCATAGGTTATAACTGAAAGAACTTGTAGTAATCATATATTTGTATTTTTTTTCTATCACCAACTTGGAATCTAGAATAGCTATATGTGTAGTTATTTTTCACTTTCTTCTTAGAATTAAATGAGTGAGAATTTTTGCCCTGATATTGCAGAGAGTGGAAATGCCAACAATGATCATAAGAAAAAAGGAAATGCACATAAGAGGATGAAAGCCTCTGTTCTGCCTAAAACGAAGGCCTGGGAGCATGTTGATCATGTGATTATGAATCTCCCTGCTTCTGCTTTACAGTTTCTAGGTACATATTCCGTTCTAGTGTGATATTTGTATATCTATATATGTGCAAACATGTCTTCGTGTGTGTTTGCGCTTGCACTTCAGAATTCAGATAACTGGTCAAGCATTCCCTATTAAATAACTTTAATTTCGGTGATCAGGTGGACGGATGTGTTGATTCTTATGGTACCTCAATTTCACCGATTACAATTGTAATCTTAATGCTCTGTTTTCTTGAATATTGCTTTTTTTCCTACTGTTCTGTGCATATTGCTGTCCTATCCATACATGCTAGTGGTTTATTATTTTTGCTGCATGACACTCCTCTGCTAGAAGATTTAGTAAAAGAAATATATATTTTTTATCCTCAGATGCTTTCAGAGCTATTATCTCAAGGAAGAAATGGCAAGGACTGCTTCCATTGGTTCACTGCTATTGCTTCATACGAGCAAATGAAACTACAGAATCAATAATATCAGTAAGTCTGATGTGCTATGATCTGTATTTCTTTAATAACTTGTTTCAATAGCATCATAGGTTATCTGTGCAAGTTTTTGGATTGAGAAGTTTTAGGTCATTTCATTTGTTAATCCCTTCTAATTGAAGTTGCTTGCGTCAGTCTAAAACATGGATGACATTATTTCCCATCATTATCTTGTCCTTTACATAAGCCACTGTTAATCCAGTTCATTTGGCAAGTTCCATATGATGCGAAAAGCTTACTGTGAATCTCCGGTTATTTTATTTATGCTGTTAAAACTGCATTTGATTTCTCAAATCTTTTACAGGATGCAGAGTCTGCCTTAAATGCCAAAATAAAAGACCCAGTATTTCATAGGGTTAGGGACGTTGCTCCGAACAAGGTACACAAACTATATAATTTTAATATGTTCTGTATTTTATAATTCCCATCTCTTCCCGCCAAATCCCTCTTTGTCATTGAGGGTAGAGGAGGAGAGTTTACGCCGATTTGCAATGGCCTCTATTGAACCACACTTCTTGATGGTGCAGGCAATGTTTTGCTTAAGCTTTAGGCTGCCAGAAGCATGCTTTATTGAAGACATCACTGACTCTACCTGTCATGCTACTGGTGGGTTATGAGTTATGATCCGATGAAGTATCCGGTTTTCGAGTGCTTGAACTTTTGTTGTAACTTGTAGTACACCAGATTTAATTGATCTCACATTCAAAAATGTAGTGTTAGTATTGGCTAGGGGGAGAAAACTTTCATGAAATTTTCGCCTTTCTTTTTATTAGAAAACAAGTAGCTTACAGATAAAGAAAGGGTTAAGATTCAGACATCAAATTTATCAGATGTCAATTTTTAGGTGTAATTGCATGAATCAATCGAATCAAAGTTCCGAATTCACATTATATTAACTTCCACTGTATTCTTCGGCAGCCATGCTTTTGACTGTTCAGGCATCAAGAGACATCCCTCGATTCTCTTCAAAGTTGAGGATAAAACCTTGTGAGTGTGTTGCTCTTTAGCGCAACGACATCTAAGGAAGACAATACCTTGACATTATTAACACGATGCTCTAAGTGATCGTTCTTCGGTGCAACGGCACTCGAAAAGACTAATACTTTTGTGATACCTAAAAGTATCTACCGGTGTAAAAGTTAGCACTGTCTTTTTAGTAACCATTTCCCCATTAACAGTGCAATGCATCCAATCCCCAGCTGAATCCTGTGTGAAACCATGCACATAAAAGGTCCAAAGACTAAAAGATCAACTTTTTGAGAAAGTCTAAAGAACGTCAGCTTAAAAGAAGGCTAAAAAAGACGCAGTTGAAAATGTTATCTAAATGTATAACATTCTAAGTTGTGTGTGATATAACATTTTAAATTAACCGTTTTTAGGCTGCCGCATAGACTCTCACAAGTTTCCCCCCAAATATTTTACAACTAAAAAATCCACTTTTTAATGGGAAAAGGAAAGAAAATGTAAAGCCTCTGCCTAATTGGCCTTTTGAATCCCCAAATTGTGTAGACAAGCATTGGCTGACCTTTGAATCCAACAGGCAAAACCTATGCATCTGACTGGAAATTTGTAAGTTATTTAGCAATATTAGTATTAAAGGTTTCTCTTCTATTTTATATATTGTCCAAAAGAGCAGTCAATGGGGTTTCTTTCTACTTTTATTCTCAACTCAAGCTGTAAAGTGTAAAGCTTATGTTTGCACTATGCCTTGACTCCCAAGTCAGCTTGCTTCCTACTGACACATCTTGTAAAACGTATAATCTTACTTAATGGAGCTAACGTCTTGTCACGATAAACCAACTGATAGTTGGTATTAAATTCCATTGATTTCATGTGTCAGTTATTATATTGATGGTTGAAACAAAGTTATACTTCCATTACATATCTTAAGCATGGCAAATTATATAGTTTTATGTAACATTTTGGGTCACATGTCAGCATGCTCTGGAAAAATGGATTCTAACTAAATAACTGAATTAAGGAAGGAATCTTTGCATTCCTTTTGTTTTTTTTTCTAGCTTTTGTGTATTATAAAGCCACACCATTTGAAAATCCTCAAGTTGGCCAATAACTGCAAAAGGCAAATAATCTCAATGTATTCAGACATATGGTATTTTAATTATTTATTAGTTATTACGGTTCAAATATGAATTATAAAAAATTTCTAAAATTTTAATATTACTATTTTTTATATCAACTAGAAAAGTGAAAAAAAAAAGTGTTCATATCATACATTACTCGTTTTCCCCTTTCCCAAGGCCTATAAAATCAAGAACAAGCACCAGAGCTACTTCCCCTTCACTCTCCCAATCATCATAATTCCTTTCTTAATCCTTTCTGGATCCAAGAAAGATCATTATTTCAAGAGAATCCCATTAAAGAAGGAACTAAAAAAAGAAAGAAAATGTCACCAAAAAGAATGTTAAACGGCCAGTTTCATCATCTCTTGCCACTGTTCTTTCTTGCCTTGGTGACTCTGCCCCATAATGGAGACAGCATCGGAGTGAACTGGGGAACCATGACGACCCACCAGCTCCCGCCGGATAAAGTGGTGAAAATGCTGAGAGACAATGGGGTTCATAAGTTGAAGCTCTTCGAGTACAATGAAAGGATTATGGCGGCTCTAATCGGGACGGATATTGAAGTGATGGTGGGGATTCCGAATAGCATGCTGAAACAGATGAGTGAAGATCCCGGAGCTGCCGCTTCTTGGGTTTATAATAACGTCACTGGTTATTGCTATGACGGCGGAGTTAACATCAAGTAATCCAGTATATACATATACTATATATGTATATATATATATATAGACACAGTTTCTTGGCTTTGCATTTCTTCATGCATGCTCTGTTCTTGAACTGTTTCATTCATTAATCTTCATTTCACGTTAATCTTCAATGAAATTCTTGAATGTGGTTTCTTATCTTTAGTTCTTTTCTTTGCTAGTGATGATCGTTTGTCTTTTTAAGCTCGATTTCCCTGTTTTCTCGGGAATTATTGCTCTTGCTTCATAAAGAAAGCCTAGGCTTAGGGGATCTTGGGGAATGTAAATTACTACTAAAAGATGTTCCTTTTGGTAGGCTAAACCCAGATTCTGGGAATTTTAGAGTCTACTTTTTCCTTAAAAGTTGATTTTCATGTTAGTGGTCCACTTCTTTGACATTGGGAAATTTGTATGAGGCAAAAGGCAACCCTGTAAACATGCAAATGAGCTGGAGGTGACTCATATCTCTGGCCAGGGGTTCAACTTGGATGGTTGAGTTCATTTGCACACATAGTTTAAAAAGAAAAGGGTGGCCCTAGATCGTATTATCGCCTTCGGCGATGTTTTAGCTCGATGACATCTTTGATATAGTGATTTCTGAGCTTTAGAACAAGCTGCATATGTATCAGATCCATTTTTGGTCTTGTGGCATGAATTTGCTTTGAATTGTGGTTTGGCAGGTATGTTGCAGTGGGAAATGAACCCTTCCTTCAAACATACAATGGCACCTATCTACAACACACATTACCAGCTCTCCAAAACATCCAGAGAGCGCTTGATGAATCCGGGGTTAAATGTCAGTACAAGACCACGGTTCCTTTCAATGCCGACATCTATAACTCCCCGGAGTCCAATCCGGTTCCTTCTGCCGGTGACTTTCGGCCTGAGGTCAAGGACCTCGCGATTGAAATAGTCCAGTTTCTGTATCTACATGATGCGCCTTTTACTGTCAATATCTACCCTTACCTCAGCCTTTATGGAAATGATTATTTCCCGGTGGAGTTTGCGTTTTTCGATGGATCTAGCAAGCCTCTTAGAGATGGTAATCATGTTTATAAAAATGCATTTGATGCTAACCTTGATACTCTCGTTTATGCTTTGAGTAAGGCTGGATTCCCTGACATGGAGGTCATAGTTGGAGAGGTTGGTTGGCCGACCGATGGTGACAAAAATGCCAATGCCAAGAATGCAAAGAGGTTTAACCAAGGATTAATCAAGCATGCTCTGAGTGGAGATGGAACCCCAGCCCGGAAAGGAAACATCGAAGTTTATCTATTCAGCCTCATCGATGAAAATGCTAAAAGCATTGAACCTGGTGGGTTTGAGAGACATTGGGGGATTTTCGAGTTCGATGGAAAGCCGAAATATCAGCTCGATTTAACCGGTTTAGAACTCGACAAAGGGCTAGCTCCGGTGGAAGATGTGAAGTACCAACTCACACGATGGTGTGTCCTCGATCCTAAAGCGACTGATTTCGATGAGTTGCCTGAAAGTGTTAGCTATGCTTGCAGTTTATCGGATTGCACTGCTTTGGGTTATGGTTCTTCATGCAATCACTTATCTGCTAAAGGAAATGCTTCTTATGCTTTCAACATGTACTATCAAGTGAATAACCAGCACATTTGGGACTGTGATTTCTCCGGTTTGGCTATTGTCACTGACGATAATCCATCGGAAGCGGGTTGCCAGTTCCCGGTCATGATAGCTTTTGCTCATTCTTCCCTGCTGCTTCACAACTATGATAGTCTTTTGGATGTTTTACTGAGAATTATTGGAGGATTGTTTGTACTATTTTCACTTCTGATATGAAAGATCTTATTGACAGAAATTAATTTCCATGGTACAAAACACACATCTAAGTTTATCATGTTATACAATCAATATTACTTAAAAAAAGAAAGGCAGAATATCCCCCAGAAAATCTAATCTTGAAAATCAAAACTGTTTCTCACCAATAATGCTTGAAAATCTGCTAATATAATGTAAGCAATTTTCGAGTCAATTGCATTACCTCTCCCATTCATGGCTTCTTGTGTTCAAGAGCTTCATATGTCTCACATGAACATCCCTGTAACCGTTGAAAGAAAGATTCCGGTCTTGCCGGCCGGTCCCATTCCTGCTGTCGCTGGCAGCAGGCTTTACTTGTCAAACCCCGATAATATGATCGGAGTTCGAGTTTTCACGCAAACCGTGTATTTTTAGAGATCCAAATATGTGAGTTCGAATAGAAAACCGGTCATAAAAACACTGTGATGCTCTAGCCAGAGTTTTGGTTCCTTACTATCCTTTATCCGGTCGGCTCAGAGAGGCCTCGGATGGGGAACTCAAAGTGTTTTGGACGAGAACAGGGTGCACTTATGGTGGAGGCACACTCTAATATGGCTTTAGAAGAATTAGGGGACCTTGCGCCGTGCCGAACCCGGCATGGTCGCCATTAAACTACAGGTTTCCCCATGAAGACCCGTATAAAGTTATAGGCATGCCATTAGTGATAGCTCAGGTGACCCTTTTTGCTTGTGGTGGCTTTGCCCTTGGACTTTAGACTTTGTCATTTCATATGTGATGGCATTGGTGCTATGTTGTTTCTTGCTGCTCGGCCAGCTTCTGCAAAAACAGGTACATTGGTAACGAACCCGAAGCCTTGCTGGGACAGGGGATTTTTCCGCCCTCGAAATCCACCGACGATCAAATAACGACTTCCCAAGTTCATGAGAATCGAAGAAGGTTCGAGCTTCACAACAAGTCTATGGAAATCCAAGCCTGTTCAAAAGTGTTACAAGGTTAGCCATCGGTTCCAAGCTGAACTTAGGCTCACATTCTCAGTCAATGCTCGTCCCAAACTGAAAATCCCACCATTGAAACAAGGGTTTTACGGCAATGTAGTTTGTGTGGCATGTAGAACGAGCTCGGTTTACGATCTTAACAGCGGAATCGGAGGAGTACGTAAGGCCTACTGCTGACTATATGTAAATTAATAGGCATAAAAGGCTTGAATTTGGAGGGAAACTGACTAACACAATGGACTAGATTTGCATTGTATGAATCGGCTGATTTTGGATGGGGGACGCGTTTTCGATCGTCTTGTATTTATTGTGATTGTAGACATAACATATGTTAATAATACTATTGCGGATATTGCAGTCGTGAATTTTTTTAATAACAGATGCTATTGCAGTTGTGGACGACTATTTAAATCCCTGGTCCTGCGTACTGCGTACTGGTACATGCTTTTAAGAAGGGCCATTTGGATGAGAGTGACTAAAAAGAATGCCCTATAGTGAAGGGATTATTTGCGTATTTTACCCAAAGATGATATAAATAAAGCCGTGAGTCACCGCCCCGTAATGTTATCTCGAACTGCAATTAGTAGTTGCTTTGATAGTGTTGAAGGTCGGTCACAAACAACGCCAAATCAAACAAATTCTCCGAGCTGTCCATTTGCTTTCTCCTCTCTTTCTATTTGCTTCAATCCGTTTTCTCTTCGTTTCCTTTTCTTTTTCCTGTTAATTTCAAATCCATAAAATTAACTAATAATTAACAGAACAAAATTCAATCTCAAACGCGCTCACCGAGAGCTGGATCTCGTTTTTTTTCCGATGCCAAATTAGGGTTAAATTGATCGGAAAAGGCAAAAAGAACTGGCCGGAGTGGCAGATTTGGTAAATACGGCTAGAAGCTGGGGGCTAATCAGTCTCTGTCTCACCGTACCCACCCCGCTCAACGTGTGGGACTCTGGTACTTCCTCCGCCATAACAATGCTCCTCCTCTCCACACTCTCCAGTACCTAGACTCCGTGCCGACCCGACCCTTGCCTACGACCCGATCCGATCCCCGACCCACTTCATCTATGGACCAGCACCGTCAGTCAGCTAATCCTCCTCCCCAGGAAGAGCCGGAGTACCTTGCCCGCTACATCGTCATCAAGCACTCGTGGCGCGGACGCTATAAGCGAATTCTTTGCATTTCGAATGTCGCGATTATCACGCTCGATCCGTCAACTTTGTCAGTAACGAATTCGTACGACGTGTCTACTGACTTTGAAGCCGCCACGCCGATTATAGGCAGGGATGAGAATTCTACTGAGTTTAATTTGAACGTGAGGACCGATGGAAAAGGGAAATTTAAGGCGATAAAGTTTTCGTCGCAGTATCGGGCTAGTATTTTGACTGAATTGCATAGGATTAGGTGGCATCGGTTGGGAGCCGTGGCGGAGTTCCCCGTGTTGCATCTACGGAGACGCCGTGCTGAATGGACCCCCTTTGTAAGATATTTTTAGATTTAAGTTTTGCTCTTGCATTTGTTGATTGACTTTGTCAAGTGCTAAAATTTGGATTTCTGATGAAATTACTCAATTAGTTACCAGTTTACTGAATTTGGCTGTTGTCTTTAGATTATTCTTTAACAGCTTTATTAGTCAAACGTGAATTGAACTTCTGTAAACTTTTTGATTTTGGCTTTGTAAAATTGTCAAACATATTTTAGGCTTCCGTGATAATGGGAAATGATGCAAAGACACATAGATGCTTACCAGAGAATTGGAATTGTTAGGATTTCATTTTACTGATTGCTTTGTACTTTTGGTTGTATAGGGTTTAGGGTTTAGCCTAGAATTCTTATGCTGTTTTAGTTCCTGGTAGCTTTAAAAGATTCTGATTTACCGCAACTTGAGTTATTGACATTTTGAGTGTTCACAATGTTGATAATTGGATATACTAAGGCTCAAGGTTTGACTATTGACTATTGAGATTTGAGATCAGAGATTTTGGTCATTGAAATAAGATTTTCTCTTGTTATTCACTAGAAATTATCTTGTTCTAGTATTAACTGAATACTAAACAAAAGAGTTATTCTTATAACTATCTATGGTCTCTATTTACTGTTGATTACTTCAGATTTATTTGTTAAATTTTCTGATTCAAGGTTCTAACTACAATCGTCTGTATAGAAATTGAAGGTCACGTATTGTGGGGTTGAACTTATAGACTTAACAACTGGAGACCCTCGCTGGTGTTTAGATTTTAGAGATATGTCTTCCCCAGCCATTGTTCTATTGACGGATGCTTATGGGAAGAAAAACGTTGATCATGGTAGTTTCGTTCTTTGCCCTTTGTATGGGAGGAAATCTAAAGCCTTTCAAGCTGCTACAGGGACCACAAATTCTGTTATCATTTCAAATCTGGTATGATACCATCTCTAATTTACTTTCATTATTTTTTTAACCTTGGATGCTTTTGGGAACTTAAATTTGAAAGAAGTGTTTTGTATTTCTAATTAGTACAAATTTAGGTGAAATAACACAGAAAACGTGACTTTCTTGATTACATTCACGTTCATGAATTTGCTAGGTCTCTTTTCATCAGTGAATTTGAAATACCTTAATAATTCATGAAACTTGAAATCCTTCTAATATACTTTTCCAAATACTTAAGTTTATTGAGATTTCCAAATGCCTATAGTTTTAAGTTCACTCGTTATTAGATAATGGTTACTGCTATCCAGCTCTACTTATATAAGAAACCAAATCTAGATCCATCATCCAAAATTCATGTTTTCAAACATAGTAATTGTGTTTCCATTCATATTGAAATTCTTTTTACTCTTCTCCTTACATTTTTCATTGATAAGTTAATCATTAAATATATCATGCAGACTAAAACTGCAAAATCGATGGTTGGAGTGTCACTTTCCGTAGACAGTTCACAATCTCTCACTGTAACAGAGTATATAAAGCAAAGAGGTACCTTACTAAAATGAACTTTATTCTCTTTCTTCCTCTTTACCTCTTTTTTGCATCTTCTTTTTCTTGGATATAGTTCTTTTAGTGTTTATTTAATTAATATGGAAAAATATGTAATCACAGCCAAAGAAGCTGTTGGAGCAGAAGAAACTCCTTGTGGTGGTTGGTCTGTGACAAGATTGCGTTCTGCGGCTCATGGAACCTTAAATATTCCTGGATTGAGTTTCAGTGTTGGCCCAAAAGGAGGACTTGGAGAGCATGGTGATGCTGTCTCTCGTCAACTTATCCTCACAAAAGCTTCCCTTGTTGAGAGGCGACCAGATAACTATGAAGTAAGCTAACGAGCTCCATCCGTTGATAAAAAATAGAATTAGTATATTACACTGTAGATGCTGTATGTTGCCTGCATAACTGCCTTATGAGTCTATTAGGGTTAATTACCCTTAATTGACTTTAGCATTTACTCTGGTTGAGTGTAGTTATAATTAGGAACTGCTTGACTCAGGACTAGCTGAATGCTAGACATGACTATCTTTGCTAATATGTTAATACAAAGGCAGAATGTGGTCACTACCCCTGAATCATTTAACAACCATTCAAGTTCATGATATAAAAACGTTTCTGCTAAAGTAAGGCTTTAAAGAGCTCCAAAATTGACAAAAAGCAATTCTCTGTTTATGGTTCTAAAGGCATTACCGGATACTTCTTTGGATAACATAAGCAAAAATTAATTGCTATATTGCATGACTGATCAAAAGTGTCAAACTAATAGTTCAACATATAGGGGAAAGTGTTACTTGTTGCACATGCAGATGGCTGATATTACATGCTTGATCTTTTCTGAAGAATTGTTTGTAGTAAGATTAATCAAATGCTGAGAATATTCCTTAGAGCTTTGCAGGCTGTTATTGTTCGTCCTTTATCTGCAGTGAGCTCCCTTGTTCGATTTTCAGAGGAGCCCCAGATGTTTGCAATTGAATTCAATGATGGATGCTCTATCCATGTGAGAATAAAATCTGTCTTTGAAAGCTTAATGTGTTAGAGCATGCAGCTTATCTGTATTTTATGGCTCACAGGTCTATGCAAGCACCTCACGAGATAGCTTGCTGGCAGCAATTTGTGATGTGTTGCAAACAGAAGTAGGTATACCTGTTCTGTCTAGCACACAGACAGGGTTTTCTCTAATCATCACGCTTACTATTTTTTGTTTTATAATTTCTAGATAACATAAGTAGTTAATGTGGTTTGCTTGATCGTCTCCTTGTCCAGGGTCAGTGCTCTGTACCCATATTGCCAAGGTTGACAATGCCTGGTCATCGCATTAATCCACCTTGTGGGAGAGTTTCTTTGCAATTTGGGCAACAGCGCTCTCTTGCAGATGTGGAAAGTGCATCCATGCATTTGAAACACTTAGCTGCTGCTGCCAAAGATGCTGTTGCTGAAGGTGGTTCTATTCCTGGTTCAAGGGCTAAGCTATGGCGTAGAATTAGGGAGTTCAATGCATGCATTCCATATGGTGGGGTGCCTCCTACTGTTGAAGTCCCTGAGGTGACTCTGATGGCCTTGATAACAATGCTTCCAGCAACACCGATTCTTCCTCCGGAGTCTCCTCCCTTGCCGCCTCCTTCACCTAAAGCGGCTGCAACAGTGATGGGTTTCATTGCATGTTTACGGAGATTGTTAGCTTCCAAAAATGCTGCTTCTCATGTTGTGTCTTTTCCGGCTGCTGTTGGAAGAATAATGGGCCTACTTAGAAATGGTTCTGAGGGTGTTGCTGCTGAAGCAGCAAGGCTTGTTGCAGCACTCATTGGTGGTGGCCCTGGTGATACAAATGTTCTAACAGATTCTAAAGGAGAGCAACATGCCACAATTATGCATACTAAGTCCATATTGTTCTCTCAGCATGGTTATGTCATTATCCTTGTTAATAGATTGAAACCTATGTCTGTATCCCCGTTATTGTCCATGGCTGTTGTTGAAGTTCTGGAGGCTATGATATGTGATCCAAATGGTGAAACTACCCAATACACTGTTTTCGTTGAGCTGTTGCGCCAAGTAGCTGGTTTGAAGCGTCGGTTATTTGCCTTGTTTGCCCATCCTGCAGAGAGTGTTAGGGAAACAGTTGCTGTGATAATGCGTACTATTGCGGAAGAAGATGCAATTGCCGCAGAGTCAATGCGCGATGCTGCTTTACGTGATGGTGCTCTGTTGAGGCATTTATTGCATGCATTTTTCCTTCCTGCTGGAGAGCGCCGCGAGGTTAGTCGTCAGCTTGTTGCTCTATGGGCAGATTCCTACCAGCCAGCTCTAGACTTGTTGTCTAGAGTTTTGCCACCTGGGCTTGTTGCTTATTTGCACACACGGCCTGATGGAGTACCTGAAGATTCTATTCAAGAAGGATCATTGACCAGTAAAAGACACAGGCGTTTACTTCAGCAGAGGAGAGGTCGTACAGGGCAGGCTATTCCATCAGAAGAGCCATCCTTACCATCTCCTAATAATTTTGAGGCAGGTGATGCAGCGAGGCAGACTAATTCTGGTTTTCATAGAGTGGCAGATAACTATCAAAAATCAACCGCAGACCCTAACTCCAGTCAAGTTTTAAATCAATCTTCTGCTTCTCATACTGTCGAAAGTTTGACCACTGATGCACATTCCACAGGAATTTCTCAAAATGGCCATTTAATTATATCGGCTTCCACTGATTCCCCGTCAACAAATGTGCATGGAGTATCAGATTTAAATGCTTCAAATTCAGTTGATTCTGATGACAATGTAGTTGGGTCACATAACACTGGTCTTCCAGCACCTGCTCAGGTTGTTGTGGAGAACACGCCTGTTGGTTCTGGTCGCCTACTTTGTAACTGGCCTGAATTTTGGCGCGCTTTCAGCCTTGATCATAACCGTGCGGATTTGATCTGGAATGAGCGTACCAGGCAAGAGTTGCGGGAAGCTTTGCAAGCGGAGGTTCATAAATTGGATGTTGAGAAGGAGCGCACTGAAGATATTGTTCCCGGAGATGCTGTGGTAGAGAGCATGAGTGGCCAAGATAGTGTTCCCAGGATCTCTTGGAACTATTCCGAATTCTCTGTTAGTTATCCTAGTTTGTCCAAGGAAGTTTGTGTTGGTCAATATTATCTGCGTTTGCTGCTTGAGAGTGGTAGTAGTGGTAGGGCACAGGATTTTCCACTTCGTGACCCCGTTGCTTTCTTCAGAGCACTATATCACCGGTTCTTATGTGATGCTGACATAGGCCTTACAGTTGATGGTACTGTTCCAGATGAATTGGGTTCTTCTGATGATTGGTGTGATATGGCAAGATTAGATGGCTTTGGAGGAGGTGGAGGCTCTTCAGTTAGGGAGCTTTGTGCAAGGGCAATGGCAATTGTGTATGAACAACATTGCAATACAATCGGCCCTTTCGAAGGGACTGCACACATTACTGTTCTTTTGGACAGAACAGATGACAGAGCTTTGAGACACCGTCTACTCCTACTTTTGAAGGTGCCTTTTACTAACAAATTTTAGGTGCTTTACATATTTCAAACTATAAGAGAATCTTAATTAGATCTTTGATGGAGCATGGAGAAGGCTTGATCTTAAGTCTAGAATAGATTTTGATTTCTAGTCATGATCATTTTGAAAGTGACAAACTCTGTATTTCTGCACGTGCAGGTTTTAATGAAGATTTTAGCAAATGTGGAATCTTGTGTTTTGGTGGGAGGATGTGTGCTAGCTGTTGATTTACTAACTGTGGTTCATGAAGCTTCTGAGAGGACTGCTATCCCTTTACAGTCAAATTTGATTGCCGCTACTGCTTTTATGGAGCCACTCAAGGAGTGGATGTATATTGACAAAGATGGTGCGCAAGTTGGGCCTTTAGAGAAGGATGCTGTCAGAAGGTTGTGGTCAAAGAAAGCTATTGATTGGACAACAAGGTGCCGGGCTTCAGGTATGCTGGACTGGAAGAGATTACGAGATATTCGTGAGCTTCGTTGGGCACTATCTGTTCGGGTTCCTGTCCTTACACCATCTCAGGTATTGTCTTTCACATTTGATCTGCATTCTTGCACTGATACATTTGCACCGTGGAAGTGGTTTGCAGTGTTTGCTTAAACAGTGGTAACTTTGGTCTATTAACTGGTTGGAATTTTCTTGCTGTTCAATTTGCTTGTCAAATGCTTGAAAATCTGAAGTTTTTTTTAATGATTGGGATCATCTGCAGAGTTTATTCCCCTTTTTTATTCCTTTTCTTTATGGAACTTTTCAATGTGCATTACAATGTGTTTCCTGTACTTTAGTTTCTTAAGTGATGTTTCTTTGAGCCACTATAATGTTTGGGAACATTGAAATGGTATGCTCATACATGTTTATGATACTGTATTTAAGCGCAAAGCAGCCGATGCACTGGTGTTGCTTTGGCTGTTACTCTCGTATAACCTAGTATTGTTTTCTTGACGCCTTCTAATTGATAATTCTGTTTGCAGGTAGGAGAGGCTGCATTGTCTATTTTACATAGCATGGTTTCTTCACATTCAGACTTAGATGATGCTGGTGAGATAGTTACCCCAACTCCCAGGGTAAAACGGATTTTGTCAAGTCCACGTTGCCTTCCACATATTGCACAGGTATAGTTGATAATTTAGTTGTGCTTCCAGATATTGCAAATAGAAAGTTGCACTTCACTTTTCCGTTTTTAATGAAAAAATAGGATATTTTTTCTTTTATAAATAGTATAATCTATCTATGAAGTGTTCTACTCATACAGTCACATCTATTTCTTTTTCCCTAAAAGGCTATGCTTTCTGGCGAGCCAAGTATTGTAGAAGCTGCTGCTGCATTGCTGAAGGCTATTGTGACCAGAAATCCCAAGGCCATGACACGTCTGTACAGCACAGGTGCATTTTATTTTGCCCTTGCATACCCTGGGTCCAACCTCCTTTCGATTGCACAACTCTTCTCGGTAACTCATCTACATCAAGCTTTCCATGGTGGCGAAGAAGCTGCAGTTTCCTCTTCATTGCCACTTGCTAAACGTAGCGTACTGGGTGGACTTCTCCCTGAATCTTTGCTGTATGTATTGGAGCGTAGTGGCCCATTTGCATTTGTTGCGGCAATGGTTTCTGAGTCTGATACTCCAGAGATCATTTGGACACATAAAATGCGAGCTGAAAATCTGATTCGTCAGGTGAACCATATTTTAATTGTGCAATAGTATGTTATCTTGATGTCTTCACTCTGCGCTTTCACATGCAAAAAAGATATTGGCAGGGTAGAAGTAGGTTTTTCTGTTGGGACCCATATGGACATAAGCATATAGTCTTATAGATTATGATGCAATATAAAGTAGTTTGGAATAGTCAATGGTTTATGATGTGAAGGAATACATGTTCCCAAGTATATTGTTTATTTATTAATAAGCAATTAGTTTTCTGAATTAAAATAGATAAACTAATTTTTATATAAAATTGGAAATTGAAACATGTAAATGACTAGGTGAGACATACATTTCTTTTTTCTTTCTTTCCCCCAGATTCTTTCTGCAACTGTCTTCATGTGTGTTGGAGTCGGATATCCTTTTGTTCTCTTTTGCTTTTTCCTGAAGCAATTGTTCCTCCTGTAATCCTTTGCCGTCATTATTATTTTTGGGCAGAAACCTAACTATGTTTAAAAAAGTGCAAATAGATGAGTGGAAACTACTTAATCAAAGTATGGCTTGAGGATATATCTCTGAAGTCCAATTGAACAGGATAAAGGTTACAATTCTACTTACTACCACCAACTGATACATGGTTTATTCCTTTCCAAAGGTTTTGCAGCATCTTGGTGATTTCCCCCAGAAATTGTCACAGCACTGTCATTCTTTATACGACTATGCCCCTATGCCACCAGTGACCTATCCAGAACTCAGAGATGAAATGTGGTGTCACCGTTATTATCTTCGGAATCTATGTGATGAGATCCAGTTTCCGAATTGGCCAATTGTTGAACATGTGGAGTTTCTACAGTCCTTGCTAGTAATGTGGCGAGAAGAGTTGACACGGAAACCAATGGATCTTTCTGAGGAAGAAGCTTGCAAAATATTAGAGATTACCTTGGAAGATGTATCCGGCGATGACGCTGATCATAAGGCGAATGGAGATACATCTATCATATCCAAGCAAATTGAGAACATTGATGAAGAAAAACTTAAACGACAATATAGGAAACTTGCGATGAAATATCATCCTGACAAAAATCCTGAAGGGAGAGAGAAATTTCTTGCTGTACAAAAGGCTTATGAACGACTCCAGGTAGATGCTTGCTCCTCAGTGTAGTGCATACCAACTTGCTTGGAATAAAATTAATGATTTCTCTTTATGTAGGCTACAATGCAAGGCTTGCAAGGTCCTCAGCCTTGGAGGCTGTTGCTTCTATTGAAAGGACAATGCATCTTGTATAGAAGATATGGAGATGTGTTGGAACCATTTAAATATGCTGGATATCCCATGTTGCTCAATGCAATAACTGTTGACAAGGAAGATAACAATTTTCTCTCCTCAGATAGAGCACCACTTCTTGTTGCAGCATCAGAGCTTGTTTGGCTTACGTAAATTCCTATCCTACCAACATATACTTTTGTAGAATGGTTTCCCTAAAAATTTGGTTGGAGATTTCATCTCTTCTACTTTTTTATCTGTAGGTGTGCATCGTCCTCATTGAATGGTGAAGAACTTGTTAGAGATGGTGGGATACAACTTCTTGCAACACTTCTCTCTCGTTGCATGTGTGTAGTTCAACCAACTACTCCTGCAAATGAACCGTCTGCTATCATCGTTACAAATGTGATGCAGACCTTTTCTGTTCTGAGTCAGTTTGAAACTGCCAGAGTTGAGATCCTTGAGCTTTCTGGACTTGTTGATGACATAGTGCACTGCACTGAACTGGAGGTAGTGCCTGCTGCTGTTGATAGTGCCCTCCAGACTATTGCTCATGTTTCTGTGTCCCCTGATTTGCAAGATGCCTTGATAAAGGCTGGGGTGTTATGGTAAGTTGGCTTATCTTTCCATATTTGATATATGATTTGAATGCATGTTTGCACCACTTTCGTTTGTTTATCTATGTCCATTTAATCTGTGAAATACTTGATCTCTTCATGTCTCTTACAAAGTTACAATATTCATAATATTTTCTTTGCGTCTTCTGTTATGTAGTCTTTCCATTGCTAAATAAATAATTTGTATGGAGCTGCCTTGTGGGACTATTGATTTTCTTTTTCTTGGAGTCAATTACTCTTATAAATTCCCACGGAACATTCTCTTAAGTGTAGAATGTTATAGAGACTAAATAGTTGGTTGTTCATTTCTTGTGGCTTCAGACTTCATGTTCAAGTCTTTTTGGTGTCGTTACTTTCTCTGTATTTTTTTCCATTATTATAAATTTATTAGGATTTTTCTGTTTTTATGCTGGATGTAAAAACTATTTCTTCTGGATGTGCATGAGAATGACATCATAGTCCATAGACGAGACTGAGTTTGAGATGATTGTTTGTACCATTATTAGTTTTGCTTCTTGCCGCTGAAGATGTTCTTCTTTTGGTTTTAGGTTAATACATTGATAAGTACTTTGGCAATCATATAAGTTATTTCTATAATTCTTTATTACTTGATAACTTGTTTAACTTGGATAATATGGTTTATTTAGGTACCTTCTGCCATTGTTGCTTCAGTATGACTCAACTGCAGAGGAATCTGATACAGCAGAGTCCCATGGTGTTGGTGCTAGTGTTCAAATTGCAAAAAACATGCATGCTGTAAGAGCATCCCAGGCGTTATCTAGGCTTAGTGGGTTGTGCCGCGATGAGAGCTCAACACCTTATAATGAATCTGTAGTCAATGCGCTCAGAGCTTTGCTAACTCCAAAACTTGCCAGTATGTTGAGAGATCAAGTACCAAAAGACCTACTGTCCAAGTTGAACACAAACTTGGAGTCACCAGAGGTAAACAGTGTGGTTTTTCTTTTGTTTTATTTCAATTATCTTGATATTGTTTAAAGTCTTAACTTCTTCTCTGTCATAGATAATCTGGAACTCTTCAACTCGAGCAGAATTGCTGAAATTTGTGGACCAGCAGCGAGCTAGCCAAGGCCCAGATGGTTCGTATGACCTGAAAGATTCCCACATCTTTGCATATGAAGCACTGTCCAAGGAACTGTTTGTTGGCAATGTTTATTTGAGGGTTTATAATGATCAACCAGACTTTGAGATAAGTGAACCAGAAGCATTCTGTGTGGCTTTAATTGATTTTATAGCTTCTCTAGTTCACAATCAGGGCTCTGTGGATTCTGATGTTCATGAAAAGCTTAATATCAGCAACTCACCCCCTGAGTCTCAGCATCAAAGTGAGGCAACTGGTGCTTCAGTAGATGAGCAAGAAGTTCCTGATGATTCTCTGGTTGCATCTGATAATAAAGTGAAAGATAAGGAAGAAATTGTGCTGATTAAAAACCTTCAATCTGGACTTAGGTCACTACAGGTAATTCAGTTGCTTGTGTCTACTATGTCATAAAGAATTTAATACATCTGAGTTCTAACACTTCTCTTTTGCAGAACTTGCTAACAGCATATCCTAATCTGGCATCCATATTTTCCACTAAAGAGAAGCTATTACCAATTTTTGAATGCTTTTCTGTGCCTGCTGCATCAGAAAGCAACATTCCTCAACTATGCCTGAACGTTCTCTCTCTCTTGACTACATATGCTCCTTGCTTGGAGGCCATGGTTGCAGATGGGTCTAGTCTTCTTCTTTTGCTGCAAATGCTCCATTCTTCCCCAGCTTGCCGCGAAGGGGCACTTCATGTCCTCTATGCTTTGGCAAGCACGCCTGAACTTGCTTGGGCAGCTGCCAAGCATGGTGGTGTTGTGTACATTCTCGAACTTCTCTTGCCTTTACAAGGTAATTTGTCTTCCTTCCTTTTCACCCTTCTCTATTTGGAAGACAATCTTGTTGATGTTAGAAATGGCTGTGTGCAGAAGAAATTCCCTTGCAGCAAAGAGCGGCAGCAGCCTCTTTATTGGGTAAACTTGTTGCACAGCCGATGCATGGTCCTAGAGTTGCTATAACATTGGCTAGGTTTCTTCCTGATGGCCTAGTATCAGTCATAAGGGATGGGCCTGGTGAAGCTGTTGTGTCTGCCCTTGAACAGAATACAGGAACACCAGAACTTGTATGGACTCCAGCCATGGCAGCATCGTTGTCTGCGCAAATTGCTACTATGGTATCAGACCTGTACCGTGAACAGGTGAAAGGCCGTATAGTTGACTGGGATGTACCTGAGCAAGCTTCTACGCAGCAGGAAATGAGAGATGAGCCCCAGGTATTACTTGATATAATTTCATCAAAATTTTATTTGTTATTTGCTGTGGAACTAATGATTTCATAATCATATAGGTTGGTGGAATCTATGTCAGGCTATTCCTAAAAGATCCCAAATTTCCTCTTAGAAATCCCAAGAGATTCCTGGAAGGGCTACTAGATCAGTACTTGTCATCTATTGCTGCCACACATTACGAGTCTGAATCTGTAGACCCTGAGCTTCCTTTGCTTCTTTCCGCTGCTTTGGTTTCATTATTGCGAGTACACCCTGCACTTGCTGACCATGTTGGTTATCTTGGATATGTGCCCAAACTTGTTGCTGCTGTGGCTTATGAGGGGAGACGAGAAGCAATGTCATCTGGGGATATGAAAGATGACAGTAATATGTCAGACAGGAAGTATGAATCTGATGACCAGCCCACGCAAACTCCACAGGAACGCGTTCGCCTTAGTTGTTTGCGAGTTCTGCATCAACTTGCTGCCAGTACAATATGTGCTGAAGCCATGGCAGCTACTAGTGTTGGAACAACGCAGGTATGTGTTCTAATAACAACCTTATTTGTTATTTTCTTACTGTTTTTTGGGGTTCGCGTCGCCTTTTAGTTTTATGCATTCTTTACTGTAATAGGTTCTCATGAGTCATGGTACTTTGTTTAGTCCTTGTTCTTTATATATTCTTGGGAAGTTTCTCTAATGAGATTGGGTTGATGGGATTTGTTTTAGACTGTGTATGTATTTTACAGCTCTTCCCTTGAATTATTTTTATTCCCTTGTTTACCCAAGAAAATATAATTGCAGGTCGTTCCCCTTCTAATGAAAGCTATCGGATGGCAAGGTGGAAGCATTCTAGCTCTAGAAACATTAAAACGTGTGGTGGGTGCTGGAAATCGAGCTAGGGATGCACTTGTTGCCCAAGGCCTTAAGTAAGTAACTTTTTGTAGGCATTAACCAATGTGAAAAATGCTAATAAGCCAATAGCAGTCTCTTCTAGCCTATTGACAATTTGACAGATAGTAGGTTGCTTCCAAGCTCAAACTATTTGAAACTGAATTGCTACTGTAGCATGCATACGGAGCTGGATACTATCTCTTTCTTAGTTGAAGAGTTTTTTCCATATAATTCCGGCTATTCACTATGAAACTTTGTTGATGAGTTCCACATTTAGTTCATTTATTAATATTATCATGTTTGCAGTGCTAAGAGGTTTGCTCAGTTGTATGAGTTTCATGATGTGTTTTTATTCAAACTCTGTTGTATAGTTTCTGATGTTGAAACAAAATGGGTAAATAAATGCAGGGTTGGTCTTCTTGAAGTACTTCTGGGACTTCTCGACTGGAGAGCCGGGGGAAGGAATGGACTTTGCTCTCAGATGAAATGGAATGAATCGGAAGCATCCATTGGCAGGGTGCTTGCTATTGAGGTTAGATTGCAATCATTCTCGGTGAAAGTTTGTCTGGCCGATTATACCATTGTTGCTATTGTTATCTCTCAGTCCTATAACTTTCGAGGAGATAAACAAATTGCATCTGCATTCGGATTCTTTCTTTGAAGTGCTTGAGTTCTCAGGAAGTACATATTAACTTTTCATTTTGATCCAGGTTTTGCATGCATTCGCAGCAGAAGGGGCTCATTGTATTAAAGTGCGCGAAATATTGAATGCATCTGATGTAAGTCCTCACACATGGTTTCTGCAAATTCAATTATTGTGAACCTCAGACCGACATTTATCGACAATTCTCGTACCCGAATTTTCATGTACCTGTCCTATCTTAAGGGGTTATCATGTGTGTTTTGTAGGTCTGGAGTGCTTATAAAGACCAGAAACATGACCTTTTCCTTCCTTCGAATGCCCAATCCGCTGCAGCGGGAGTTGCTGGTCTAATCGAGAATTCCTCATCCAGACTCATTTACGCCCTCACAGCTCCGCCTCAAAACACACAGGCAAGAATACCAAGTTCAACGGTGTCTGATTCAAATGGAAACCAGGATCAGCTCTCATAAAGAAGGAATTATACATGAACAGTGACACATCTGTATAGCTCAGTGTACAGTCTCATTTTTTTTTTTTTAAATATCCCCTTTCTTTTCACCCGCTCCTCCGTCAGTAAAAGATTTGATTAAAGGCCAAGGTGGTAATTGCAATTTTCCCAGTGAAAAGATCTTTTATGTTCTACATATATGGTAAAAGAGAAGAAAGTATTTGAGCTGCCCTTTTGTAAAGAATAAGAAAATTCAGGACCTGATTGTAAATTGAAAATGTTGTCTGTTGTTGTTGTTGTCCAATACAATTAAGCAGTTGAGGTCTTGATTTTGTGCTAGTTCATTATAGCATTCGTTTGCATGCCTATATAAACCTTGTCATTTCATGGGAAGTAGTCATCATCTTCATCATTCATCATGCACACCATTAGATATGAAATTAAACGAATTTAGTTAAGTTTTTTTTTATGATGTAATATTATATAATTCACTAGAGTTATTTATCGATAATAACATATTAGTGTGAGCATTCGATCGAGTCGAAAATTGTTAAGTTATTAGAGTTGACGTGTCATATTTTAACTCAAATTTTATTTAGATTTTTTTTTTCAAGTTTGAGTCAAGTTTTCGAGTTCATATAAATATTTAATTGTAATTATTTATCATGTTATTGTACGATTTGGTTTTAATTTAAACGACTTTCTCTAATCATATAAGATATGCATATATATTTCTTCCAATTTTTTATATGTGACATATATTTCTTCATATATTTTTTATATTAGTATATATATCAGGAAAAATTGAGGGGCTCGACTCAAATTTAAAAATAATTCACTAATTACTAAAAATTTCAAGTTATTCGACTATTTGAATTTTCATTTTACAACTCAAACTTTGTTTGAAATTTTTTTAGTAGAGTTGAATCTATAAAATTTCGAGTCAAGTCAAAACGAGTCGAGTAAAAAAATTAATTTTTTTCTGAATCGAGTCAAATTTTGCTCACCCCTAATAACATAGATACACAATTTTTTATCATAATTTTTATTATTATTTGAAGTTAATGCAAGTATTGATCGATCTACAGAAATTCGTTATTTGATTTGTCGGAGTTAAAAAGAAAAAGCATACTGTATTAATGGTCATTGAATTACATGTAATATATCAGTGTTTTTCGATAGGGTTAATGACTTTATTCATACTTAAATTATAGCGAAATTTTGGTTTCATACATTTATTTATTTTTTTTATTTTTATGTTTTATGCATGAACTTTTTTATCGTCAATACGTTATTTTCGTCACCAAAATTAACGTGTACTAAGGGATCAACGCATATTTTTAACATGTGACATTTATTTTATTTTAAGAAAAATCAGCATTTACTTAATAGTTAATAACAAGATCAATTTTTAATATTTTAATTTAGTCTTTTAAATTTATTTTTTAAAATAAAATATTATTTTAAAGGGTAATCTTCACCGGTGGTCCCTTTCGTTTAGGGTGTGTTCTATTTTGGTCACCAAAATTCAAAAAAGATTATTCTGGTCACTTACGTTTAAAATCGTTTCTATTTTGGTCCTTTGGTCGTTAGTCACCGTTACTTAAAAAAATTAGTTTCTAATTTAACCCCCAAACTTTTAAAATGTTATTTTTCACCATCTTTCTCAAAATTATAAAATTAAAACCCAAAAATTAATTCAAAACCCTAACCTCGTTTGTTTTAATTAGTACCTGTGTAACACAAAGTTGCGGCGAAGCTTCTTTTATCAATTCTTTAAAATAAACTTCTCATTATCCTCATTGTTCACAATTGTGAACTCTGTGTTCATTTATATCGAAGCCGCGCAACTCTTTAATTTCAACCTTTTTTCCTTAATTCAAATATTTTCCCTTCCTACTCCCCTAATCATGATCTTAGATCGCTGGTATTTGATCACTCGGAGAATCGATTAATCAGCGGCGACAGGTTTATAGTTGTTGTGGATTTTAAGTTGGTTATTGGAGGAAAGAAAGACAAAAACATAAATAAAATTTAGGGAAAACTACATCGGTGGTCCCAAAACTATTACCGTTTTTTTATTTTGGTCCTAAACTATGTTTTTCGGCAAAATCGTCCCTTCTGTTACATAGTTCTCCTGTTTTGGTCCCCCAACGTTAAATAGCTAACGGTTTTGTGACGTGGCATTTTTTAAATATTTTTTAATCATTTCTCTCCCCTCTTAAAAAAATGCCACGTCAGCAAAATCGTTAGTTATTTAACGCCGGGGACTAAAACATGAGAACTATGTAACATAAGGGACGATTTTGCCGAAAAACATAGTTTAGGGACCAAAATAAAAAAATAGTAATAGTTTGAGGACCACCGGTATAGTTTTTCCTAAAATTTATTTAACCTTTATTATTTATATTTTCGAGAAGGTCAAGGTTTTGGTAAAAAAAAGGAGATTTTACATAAGATTTGAGCTTTTTTAATTTTAGAGATGTTGAGCGTAACCGGTGGGATTTGAAGTACTATAGAACTGGTTGTTACACGACAACAAGATGACGCTTCACATTGGTTGCGAAGCTTCAAAGGTTTTTTTCCCTCTTCTTTGCGTTCTACAAATAAGAATTTAAATTTAATTTTTGATTATTTTTTTAGTTGTAGAAGAGAATTTGTTTAGAGATAAATACAGAGATCAACCTTCTTCTTGACAATTGGAAACACTTTCTTACTAGCCTAATTTTTCAGATTTTATCTTGTTTCAGATTAAATTCATCTCGTTTTTCGATCTGCTGTGTATAAATAATTTTAAAAGTTTATTTCTTTCTCAAACAATTTTAACGTTTTAAGTAGTAATTGTGGAGTGGCAAAGCTAGCATTTTTCTTAAAATCAAAGTTTTGAAAAGTAAGATCTGGTACATTGTAACTTGTTCATACATATAACATTGCTCTACTTGTTCATACAGATAACATTGCTTTACTTGTTCATACAGACAACTTGTTCAAAGCTACCATCAAATTTTTTGGATTTTAGTTTTATAATTTTTGGGGAAGATAGTGAAAAATAAATTTTTGAAAGTTTGAGGGTTAAATTAGAAATAATTTTTTAAGTATTGAAGACTAACAGCCAATGGATCAAAATAGAAACGATTCTAAACGTAAGTGACCAGAATAATTTTGTTTGAATTTTGGTGACAAAAATAAAATACACCCTAAACTAAAGAGACCACCGGTAAAGATTATCCTATTTTAAAAGATTATAAAAATGATAAACCTTGTTGTCCCTCCCCTCCGACTAATCCTCACCCTTGCTAACCCATTGTCCTTCTTAATCAATCACAGTCAGCCGCCGTCTTATTTCCCGGCCAAGCTCCGTTTGGCTTCAATCTTCTTCGACGACCGCCACTGTTCCCTTATCACTCTTGTCGAAATGTCCTAAACACCATTGCTTTCAGCACCGCGTCCCCTATGACCCCAAAAACACTCAGCGGTCGTTCAGGCGTTCTTGCCTTTCAGACCGCGCAGTAAGTCTCACGCTCCTCATCTCCCTCTGCTCTCAATCTGATCTGGTTAGTCTCGAGCCCAGTAACGATCGCCCAACATGAAAAAGACTTTCGACCTTCATTTCCTGGATTAATCTGGAGCCACAACTGATGAACAGTTCACCGACAAGCTTGAAAACAACCCATTTTCTGGATTGCCTTCGTTCCCCATTGTTTTTATCAGTGAAGAAAAACCCAAGATTGAAAACAACCCATTGTTGTAGATTTGGATCTGATTTTAATCCAATCGCTAAAAACCTAACCTTGATTCCAAGCAATACCAGTTGTAAAGAAGAAAAAATCTATGGTGGGTTTAAGATTTTAACTGAAAATGGCCAACGATGACACTAATTTTGATTTCGAAAGTGTTAAGCCGATTCGGATGATGTCCGTCTAAAGCTCCAATTTAGTAGTGTTTTTGTATTTTTTTTAATAATTCTAATTCAACACTAGTATAGGTGATTAGTTTTTTTAATATTTTATTAAAATAAATATGTGATTTTTAAAAAAAAGTAAATCTGAAATGCTAAATTAAAATATCAATAAAACATGGAGGATTTTAAAAATAAAACATATGTTACGTGTCAAAATATGAGTGGTCCCAATAATACACGCCAGCTTCTCATTGACCGTAGAAGAGTTTATGTATAAAGTTAAAAATAAAAAAAATAAATGCATGAAATTGAAAATTCGGTATAGTTCATGTATAAATAGAGTGATTAACACTTTTCAATAAAATAACGACATGCGTTATCAATATTTTCTTTTAAATATCTTTTATTTTTCTATCAATAAAAAATATCTTTTCATTTTTTACGTTCTAATTTTTTTTGAAAATAAGCCACTAGTTTTATTAATGAGAAAATACCCAAAATTATAATAAGAGTTTACAAACTATTATTGTAAACTAAATACATAATTTGGACTTCCTCCTAAAACTAGCCACTTTAGATCATGGATGAACCATACATGAAAAAGTTATAAACTCATTCAAATACTCGATCGAAAATAGATATGAAACCTGACTGCATCGGCAAAACGAACCACAAAAGGGGATGAAGCTATTGATAGACCACCGAGAAAACGCAAATCAGAGCCGAACACTTGAGAAACTCATCACAAGTGCAAACCGCATATCCAAATTCAAACCGAATGTCCATAGCAGGAAAGATCAACATGATTACAAGTAATCGCCATCTTGATCAGTCGTGGCGTCGTCAAATCAACCATGATAGAAAACAAATAATAGAAAAACGTGCCAAGAGACAGAAAAACATGCTAAAAAGCATAAAAACGTACCAAACGGTAGAGAAAAGCGTGTCATAAAAACAAAATTTATTAAATTAAAAAGACTAAAAATTAAAAGAATGAAACAAATAAATGAAAAAAGGTGACCGGCGGTCGACATATAGCACGAAAGCTATTGCCGCCGTCGGCTTATGTTTAAACCAAAGAGAGAGAGCGGCGACACTAAGAAAAAAGAAAAAACCCTTACGTTCTAATTTTTAATCCTTCCGATTTTTTCCATTTTATTAAACAAAATCTTAGAGATGTCATGGTCTGCTTTGTTAGTATATTATGAAAAATTATATCATGGGTGATTCCTACCACGTCATCTATAGGACCAACCAATGGAAACTATCAACTTCACCATAAATTTTTGTATGTTATTTTTTCCAACCAATGAATCTTCACTAAAATTTTTTCATGTCGTTTTAAAAATTATTTTTTTTAAATTATCTTATTATTAGATTAATGACATAAAAAATAATAATAAAATAGGTGGCTTCTATTGGTTAGTCCATAGATAACGTAATAAAAATCACGCATGATAAAATTTATTGTATATTTTATATTAGTAAGATTCCACCGCATTTCGAGAAATTCTAACTCGGATAGGCTGATGTTAAGGACCAATTAAGTGTTTGTTTTGTTCGTGGATATTGCAGTTTATTTGATTTTTGATCTCTGACATCATACCAAAAGTTAACCAAACTGTAAAAGAAAATCTAAAAGGTGTTCAACGATGACCGCATAGCGCAGTGGATTAGCGCGTCTGACTTCGGGTCAGAAGGTCGTGGGTTCGACTCCCACTGTGGTCGATTCTCTTTTTTCTTTTCTAAAGAACTAAAGATTGCTTTCGGGTTTTGATTTTAAATCTCTTCTGCTTCGTCGCAATCGGATCCATTGCTAATGGTAAATTACTTGAAGAATATGATGGCACACCGCACCACCAAAGATATTTGCTAAGTGTTCATTCATGATTTTTAGAAGAACAAAACTGTATCCAAATTCACAAGCTCTTTATTTGATTAGATAAGAGAACTCAAAATCAGCAGCACTGGATTCAACAGAGTAAATAATGTTGATAAAATCGGAATATTAGAAAAGAAAAAAACAAATGCAAGAGACATGGGAGGAACAGGTGTACACTACAAATTTAAGATCACTGCTCCCCCTAGAGTCTTTCTGCAAATCAAGAAGAAGAAATTCCATTGTTTTTGTTTCCCTTATTATCCTTTGAAATTCGAAACGAGGTTTCAAAAAAGCAGAAGAAATCAACAATAGGAGTAGCGTGCTAGATCGCGAGCTTTGGAAGTTACGACAAGAGTTTTAGCGGATCCTATGTAATGCAATTGATTCTCCTCTTAGCGCTTTTTTTTTCTCGAGAAAAATTTCATTTACTCTTTTGGTTGGGGTATGATTATGAATGATAAGGATTTTTGGTATTGCATTGTTTTTATGTTTTTCTTGTTTTCATTCAAGGTTTTTAGTGATGGTGGCAGAAATAGGAGATCTAAGCTTTTCTCTCATTTCTCCGCAACCGAATGTAGCACAATTTGATTTTTTTTTTCTTTTCGATTATCTATTTTTCCTTTATTTTTTCAGATATGGAGAATTTCTTTGGTTTCTTAAATGTTATTTTTCGATTCTTTGGCTACATTATGTAGAAACCGAATCTAAATGCTGACTTTTTGAAGAAGAAAGAAAGAATTCTTTACCATTTTAGAATTTCCTTCCTTTTCATGGAGAGAAAAAAACTGGAACCTGGTTTGAAGTTTTGAATGTGTTTTTTTGGAAATGTTCTAATTCTTACTGTTTGTGATACATTGCAGCCTCAGAAAGAAGGAATTTCAGCGGATAATAGAAGTTCATTTTGATTTTATAAGATCATGGCTGCTACATCAGCATTCTTTCCTATCGATTTCGCCCCGGATTCCTCCGACTCAAAGATCAAGAGCCTTGGAAGTGGATCTACTATCTACTAACCTTGGGGTATCTCGAAACCGTCGGCTTCTTCTGGAAGTTTGCAAGTCAAGGCAAATGCACACGCCCCTCCGAAGATAAATGGTACCGCAG
This sequence comes from Hibiscus tridactylites, assembly GCA_958450335.1. NCBI lineage: Eukaryota > Viridiplantae > Streptophyta > Magnoliopsida > Malvales > Malvaceae > Hibiscus > Hibiscus tridactylites. The sequence continues at coordinate 7,945,784 of OY288288.1, forward strand.
TTTTGATGACTCCGGTGGAAGGTTTCAAGGACGAAGATGTCGCTAGTCCCCTCCTCCCAGGACGTTTATAAACCAGCTACCTGATTGGAGCATGCTTCTTGCTGCTATCACAACCATTTTCTTGGCTGCTGAGAAGCAGTGGATGATGCTTGACTGGAAGCCTAGGCGGTCCGACATGCTGATTCATCCGTTTGGTATAGAGAGGATTGTTCAGGATGGTCTCGTTTACCGTCAGAACTTCTCAATTAGGTCTTATGAGATAGGTGCCGTGCCGATCGTACAGCATCAATAGAGACACTGATGAACCATTTACAGGTTTGCTTTTGGTTATCGGCTAGAATGTTTGAACAAAGAATATCAGTAGGAACTAAAATTTTCATGTAAATACATTACATAAGCTTGATTTTTAACTAATACATCTTCCTTTTTGGCAGGAAACAGCAATTAATCATTGTAAAACTGATGGACTGGTAGGAGATGGTTTTGGTGCAACCTCGGGGATGTGCAAGAAGAACCTGATATGGGTGGTCACTCGGATGCAAGTTGTGGTCGATCGCTATCCTACTTGGTAAGGCGTGCTTTTTTGCTCATGTTTGCTCCTATAGCTGCAAAATAATTCCTAATAAGCCACCTATGTTTTATCAATGTGGTTGTGATTTTATATGTATCATCATGGTAGCACGCTGATACTGACATACAGTGCACAATTTGATATTGCCGATGCATGCGTTCCAGATCGAATTTGAGGAATCGAATGTCGTTGGCATCAGCGTGGTGATCGTGGATAATCATGAGCTTTGTTCCATGACACTGGAGTACAGGAGGGACAGCGTGCTGCATTTGCTAAGTGCTAACTGCAGTCTCGGATGCCGGTGTGGGCGACATGGTAAACACGGGTGAAATCGAGTGCCAGCACTTGCTGCGACATGAGGAAGGGTCCGAGATCGTGAGAGGGAGGACTCAGGTGAGGCCGAAGAGAAAGATTTGGTAAAATGGGTGGAGTTCCGGCACAAAGTGTGTAGAAACAAATCTCAAGCTCTGAGTTGGGTCATTGCTGAGCGTCGAACTGCCAAATGCCAATGCATTGTAGAATGTATCCTCTGTTCTTTGAATCCGTATTAGCTTCTAAGCTTTATAAGCACACTGTAATTAGCTCTTTTCTTTTATTCTTTCATTCTCACTCTTAGTGAGCCTACTTTAGGTTTTGATAAATTTAGTTCAAATAACCTAATTACAAATTATAAATATTTCAAATTCTCATGAATATATTTTTTCCATGCTTATTTGATACACTTGGAGTAGTAACTTTTAGTTTCCATTAACGACTTAGTTTAGGGTTTAGGAACTCAGTTTAAGGGTAAGGTATAGGTTTAATAGTTTATAATTTAGTGATTGTGAATAAAATTTAGTGTTTATGGTTAAATTTTAGGGTTTATAGCTTATAACCTAAATCCTCAACATACTACCCTAAAATCTAAACCCTAAATCCTAACCTTAACACCTAAATTCTAATCATTACCTTTAAATTTTAAATCTCTACACCTAAACTCTTATACTCTAAATTGAGTTCTTAAACCCTAAAACTAAGACACTCGTGAAAACTTAAACAGTTCTACCGCTAATGTATTAGATATAAATCTTATATTTTTAGATGATTATTTTCTACCTTTATATAGAAGATAAGATTAGTTTATACGCTAAATGATTAAAATTTAATGGTAAAAAATGAGAAGATTTTATGAAAATATATATATTCTTAATTATCTATTTAAGTATATGCTATTTCAAATATAAATCAATGTTTTATATATTAGACCTAAGGGTATATTCATACATCACATGGAAATGGATATAATGTAACATAAACGACAAATGTTCAATAACAAGTTCTTGTTTGTACATTGGATGCAGATACTGATATACATATATTATGTTATATTTTAATTTGTTGGTACATAGGCACGTGAAAAAAAGTCCAACCCCCGCTACCATGGAACTCGATTTCACGACTCACATGCCTACTGTATCCATCAATCTATGTCCATAGCATTTTCTCGTCGAACTTAACAAATGGTTCAATAAAAAAAATTATGTTATTCATCTTAAGAAATTCGAATTCAATTAACTTTGTCTGCAAAGTATGCGTCTTATCAAAAAAATTAAAAAATATAAAAAGATTCTACTTCTTAGTCACTAAGATAAAAAAAATTAATTTTTAAATTTATCATCAAAATGTGACACTTTAATATTATGTCACGTGACACACTCTTGATATACCATGTTATATTATCAAGATTAAAAATATTCAAAAATAAATTTAAGAGACAATATAAACTAAAAAATATTCATATATCTAGTTTAAAGACCGAAATTTCTTTTATCCTTTTTGAAATGATTAACTCAATAACATAGCAATAGAGTCTTCTCTTCTATAAAAATCTTCTCCCTTGTGTTCTTATACATGCCCAAACACTAAAAAATATTAAAAAATTAAATTCTAAGGCTTTGGGTTTGCTTAATTGTGAGAGCTTAATTGTGCAAACAAATGCCTATTAGAGGGATTTGAGTTTGCCTATGTTTATCTCTTTGTAAAGAGGGTTTGATCAAGGCTTTGGGTAGAAAGCTTGATCGGTTTGTAAGAGTTTCCACCTAAGCCTAGAAAATGGGACGAATTAATAGTGGATTGATAGGAAATCCTTAGTGGGAAGCTAAGGTAGTGGATGTAGACCTTGGTTAGAAGGTTGAACCACTATAAATCATCTTGTCTTTATCTTTTTTTAGCTTTCACACCTCTTTCACCCAAAATTCCACTCCTCCACCACTTGGCGAGCAAGAACGGTTGAAGGAATCGAGCACCGAAAAATCCAACAATTGGTAATAGAGCTTGACTCAATTGAAGAGGATTAACATCCTATTGAGAAGATCCGACAAGCTCGATCAACATTTCAAACAACCGTCTCAATGGCGCAATCCATCGATAAACCGCCCTTCTTCGACGGAACATACTATGCCCATTGGAAGACAAGGATGAAGTTCTTCATAAAGTCAAAGGACTACAAGCTTCAGGATATAGTAGAAGATGGTCCGTTCGTGCCTCAATAAAGCAAGGCGGATTGGAGTGCCGAAGGTCACAAGAAGATGGAGCTTAATTGCAAAGCCTTGCACATTCTTTTTTTGTGCTTTTGGCCCCAACATCTATGAGAAGATGTCTTCTTGTGAGAGTGCCAAAGAAGTTTGGGACAAGCTCGAAGTTACATACGATGGGACAAACGACGTAAAAGAGACCAAGATTGGGCTCCTCAACCTAGTGTATGATTACTTCAAGATGGATCCGGAAGAGGACATTGAGAAGATGTTTGATAGGTTCTCCACCATCACCAATGGACTTAAAGGTTATGGAGAAGCCATCTCGAAAGAGAAACTTGTCCGAAAGCTCATCTACTCCCTTCCCGAGTCACGGGACTAAAAAAAGACCGCCATCATCGAAGCCAAGAATCTCAGAACCTTGAAGCTTGATGAGCTCATGGGGTCTATTCTCACTCACCAAATAATGAAGAAAAACAAAGAAGATGAGAAGAAGAATAAAGATATTAGAGCTATGGGGGAGAAGAAGCTCAAAGGGTTTGGCATCAACACAAATGTCATTGCTCTCAAATTCCCCACATGCCATCATGAAGATTCAAGTGAAGAGGAAGATGATGAAAAAGAGATAGTTCATCTCTTCAAGAAGTGTGCCCCTTACATGAAGAAAGCCTTGATTGATATAACACATAGTCTTAAGGACCAATTTGCAAAACAATAAATTTTTAAGTACTCTTTAAAGTCTCACAAATTAACAAGTATTTTTAAACAAAATAATGTTTAAAGACAAGTTCTTAAACATATAAATTCTCTAAGTCTTTTCCTATGTTTTTCAAGCCTAACTATGCAAAAACGCCCAGGCGTATCGATACCCTTAGACGTATCGATACCCTATTTGGCTACTGGAATTTTGATTTTTAAACCAAAGTATACAAAGACGCCCAAGCGTATCGATACCCTTATGCGTATCGATACCCTCTTTTGCCACTGGAATTTTAATGGGCTTACCGTACCGATACGCCTTGCAACCGTATCGATACGATATTCATTTGGGCAACTCTTTTCATGAAACCGTACCGATACGCTTTGCAACCGTATCGATACGATAAGCATATCTTTGAAAAATCTGAGCATTTAATTTTTAGATCGTTACTTGTCAGTTGGCTAGTTTCCCAATTTTTAAAAGACCGTTATACCGTACCGATACGCTTGGTATGCGTATCGATACGCTTTTTATGAAAACTTGACTTGGGATTCCAGTGAGCAAAGACCGTATTGGTACGACCTTTCGTACCGATACGCCCCTTAAAACCGTACCGGTACGCCTTCTATGCGTATCGATATGCTCTGTTTTCAGGCACAACGACTCTTTCCTCTTTGATGCAGGTATCGATAGGCCCTTCCCGAGTACCGATACGGTAGGCTGCAGAGCTGCATTTATTGCGGGAAAAATGCTCACAACGGCTCTATTGATGATCCCAACTACTCAAACGGCTAGAAATCAATGCAAGGGTATAAAAACAAGCTTCAATTGACCAAGAAACAACTATTGAACCTACAAGCATCATCAAAGCAAAAAATCCAAATCCTAGTGCTCTTCAAAGTCAAATTCTTGTACCCAACTCTAGTGATTTTATTGTTATCTTGTATTGTGAGTTTGATATGTTTGAAATTGTATTTGGGTAAACATTTATCCTTTGAGAGGAATTGTTTGAGGTTGCCAAATCATTCTCTTTGTAAATTGAGTGGATTGAGCTTTGGGTAGAAAGCTTAATCAATTTGTAAGGTTATCTCCTCATCCAAGAAAAGGGGAAGAATTTAAGTAGTGAATTGGTTGAAAATCCTTAGTGGGAACTAAGGTAGTGGATGTAGAGTTCATTTGGAGAACTTGAACCACTCTAACCACTTGTGTCATCTTTTATTTTTCACTCATTCCTCTCACCAAATTTTTAATTGCCAATTCACCCCCTCTTGGCCATTTGCAATTGTGTGATCAACTCAACAATTGGTATTAGAGATATACTCATTGGAAGGATTACAACCCTCTTGAGTCGATTCTAGGAGAGTTTGATCAACAACTAGTCAAGCAGTGGCATCCACCTCCAACTCCAACCTCTATGAGTCCCAATCTACCACCAAGCCACCATTCTTCAATGGGAATAACTATTCATATTGGAAAAATAGGATGAGGCTCTTCATCAAGTTCACCGACTACATGGTGTGGGATGTGGTTGAAGAAGGTCCATACATTCCCATGAAGAGAGATAGTGAAGCAAGACTTGTCCCAAAGGTGAAAGCCGAGATGACGGAAGATGAACGAAGAAGGATGCAAGTGAATGATAAATCATTCCATGTCATATTTTGTGCACTTGGTCCGGATATCTACTCCAAGGTGTCTTCGATCGAAAATGACAAGGAGGTTTGGGACACCCTCGAGACAACATATGAGGGAACTAGTAATGTCAAGGAAACAAAAATTGGGTTGCTCAATCTAAGCTACGAAAATTTCAAGATAGATCCCGACGAGAGTGTTTCCAAGATGTTTGATCGATTCTCGGTCATTGTCAACTGTTTGAAGGGTTTTGGTGAAATCATCCTCGAAGATAAACTAGTGAGGAAATTGTTGTACTCTCTTTCGGAGTCATAGAATAGCAAGAGAACGACTAGTATTGAAGCTCGAGATTTGAAGACTCTCAAGCTTGATGCTCTTGTTGGATCTCTACTCACCCATGAAATCATGAGGAAGGGAAGAGAAGAAGAAAAGAAAATGGTTGAGAAGAAGGATGTTGAGAAGAAGAAGGTTGGAATCGCTCTTAAAGCTTCATATCATGAAAGTGATTCAAGTGAAGATGAAGATGAGGAGATGGCCATGTTGGCCAAACGGTTCACTCGTTTCATGAAGTCCAATCGTGGGAGAAAGTTCATAAGAAAAGGAGACTTCAAAAGCAAGAGTAAGGAAGAGAAGAAAGACCAAATCACTTGCCATGAATGCAAAAAGCCCGACCACATCCGTTCCAAATGTCCTCAATTTAAGAGGAAGAGCTTTGGGAAGAAGAACAAGCTCAAGGCTCAAATAGCAACTTGGAGTGACGATGAGTCTTCCGAGGAGGGGGAGGAAGTGGCCAATCTATGTCTCATGGCCATTGATGATGAACCAAAGGTAAATTCTAACTTATCTAATTTTGATTTTACTTTTGATGAGCTTCAAGATGCTTATGATAAATTGCAAGAGGTTTACGATGAGTTAGTAGGAAAATATAAAGAATCCATTTTGAAAAACAAGAAAACCATTTCCGATTTGAAAAATCAAAATGAAACATTTTCAAAAACTAACTCCGAATTGGAAAAGAAAGTTTTGTTTTTAGTAAATCTTTCAAATGATCTTAAAACAAAAAATCTTGAACTTGAAAAACTTCTTTCCGATTTTCAAGATTATCACACAAAGGAAGTGGATAATCTTAAAACATCAATTGCTATTGGGAAAAACAATTTTGAAAAAGGAAACCCTTCTAAATCCCAATATGTAAAAAGAAAACCTTTTATTCCTAAACAAAGAAATTTTAATAAGCAATCTAGAGGTCAAAGAGTTAGAAGTGTTTGGGTTCCTAAGAAGCTCATTATTTCTAATAATATGAATGTTATTGCTTCTTGGATTCCTAAGGGAACCAAAATCTTGAAGGCTACCACACATTGACCCAAAATGAATTGGGTACCAAAAATCAAGGTCTAATTTCTTTGTTTGTAGGGGGCATTGCTACAAGGCCAAAGCTTCAAGCCAAAACTCATGGTACCTTGATAGTGGATGCTCAAGACACATGATCGGTGACAAGAGTAAATTCGTGGAACTAAAGCCAAAGAGTGGTGGAGTGGTAACTTTCGGTGACAACTCCAAAGGCCACATTGAAGGAATAGGCTCCATTGGTAATCACTCTTCTATTTTCATTGAAAATATTTTGTATGTCAACGGTCTTAAACATAATTTATTGAGCATTAGTCAACTATCTGATAAAGGTTTTAATGTTTTATTTGATAAAAGTGGTTGCAAAATTGTGAACATTAAAACAAATCAACTAATGCCCATAGGACATAGAATAGGCAATATTTACATGGTGCATCTAGATGACATCCATTCATCCCATACATGCTTAGTTGCACATGATGAACGTGACTCATGGCTTTGGCATAGAAAATTAGGACATGCTAGCATGAGTGTCTTAGAGAAATTAATTTCCCTTAATCTAGTTAGAGGTTTACCCAAACTTAAATTTTCTAATGATAAAATTTGTGATGCATGTTCAAAGGGTAAACAACGTAGAACTCCATTTAAATCCATTAATGATGTCTCTACTAGTAGATGTTTACAATTGATTCATATGAATCTTTTTGGGCCTATTAGAACAATGAGCTTGGGTGGTAAATCATATGTTTTTGTGCTTGTAGATAACTATTCTAGGTTTACTTGGGTTCTATTCTTAAGTACAAAAGATGAGGCTTTAGAAAAATTCATCACATTTTCTAAAATAACTCAAAATGATCTTGAACTTAAAATTTCTCACATTAGAAGTGATCATGGAACCGAATTTCAAAATCTAGGTTTTGATGAGTTTTTAAATGAAAATGAGATTAGCCACAATTTTTCTGCACCTCGCACTCCTCAACAAAACGGGGTAGTTGAGAGGAAAAATCGAACTTTAGAAGAATGGCTAGAACCATGCTTTGCGAAAATAATTTACCTAAATATTTTTGGGCGGAAGCCACAAATACCGCTTGCTATATTATAAATCGAGTAATGATTAGGCCAATTTTGAAGAAAACACCTTATGAGATTTTAAAATCTAAGAAGCCTAACATTAGCTATTTTCATCCTTTTGGTTGCAAGTGTTTTGTTTTGAATAATGGTAAAGAAAACTTAGGTAAATTTGATGTTAAAAGTGATGAAGCTATTTTCTTAGGGTACTCTTTAAACTCTAAAGCCTATCGTGTATTTAATAAAAGAACTCTAGTAGTTGAAGAGTTTATACATGTTGTTTTCGATGATAACCTCCTTCCGAGGAAGGAATCTTGTGATGATGATGATGTAGGAATCCTTGATGCCATTGATGAAGGACAAACGTCAAAGGTGGATGAGGTTCCAACTAAATATGAGGATACACAAGATCCACCTCTTGAAGCCTTGAAGGACTTGGCTCTTGAGGAAAAGGAGGTGTCTTACCCAAGGGAGCTCAACTATGTCAAAGGTGATGAAATCTTGGGTGATCCATCCAAGGGGGTAACTACTAGATCCTCTCTCAAATTAATGAACCATGTTGCATTTCTTTCATTCATTGAGCCTAAAAATATTAAAAAAGCTTTAAAAGATGATTTTTGGATTTTGGTCATGCAAGAGGAATTAAATCAATTTGAGAGAAGTCAAGTTTGGACATTAGTTGAAAGGCCTAGTAATCAATCTACTATAGGAACTAAATGGATTTTTAGGAATAAATTAGATGAAAGTGGTAACACAGTGAGAAACAATGCTAGGCTTGTTGCTCAAGGCTATACCCAAGAAGAGGGAATTGATTTTGATGAGACATATGCACATGTAGCTAGGATGGAAGCCATTAGGATGCTTTTAGCATTTGCATGTTATAATGATTTCAAGATTTTTCAAATGGATACGAAAAGTGCCTTTTTAAACGGTTTTATAAATGAAAAAGTGTATGTTGAACAACCACCGGGTTTTGAGGACTCAAAATTTCCAAACCATGTGTTTAAACTAACAAAAGCTCTTTATGGTTTAAAACAAGCTCCTAGAGCTTGGTATGAGAGACTTTCAAATTTCTTAATTGAAAATGGTTTTGAAAAAGGAAAGGTGGACACTACACTCTTCATAAAAAGATATAACAATGACATCTTAGTATTACAAATCTATGTTGATGATATCATTTTTGGTTCTACTAATGAGTGTTATTGTAAAGAATTTTCTAAGCTAATGCAAGGTGAGTTCGAGATGAGCATGATGGGGGAGCTCTCATTCTTTTTGAGACTCCAAATCAAACAAAGGAAAGATGGCACATTTATAAATCAAGCTAAGTACGTGAATGATATGCTCAAAAAGTTCGGCTTGGAGAATGCAAAACCTCAAGCCACACCAATGAGCTCTTCCATAAAGCTTGACAAAGATGAAGGAGGTAAGTGTGTTGATTCTAAGCTTTATAGATCCATGATAGGTTCTTTGCTTTACCTTACCACAAGTAGACCGAATATTATGTTTAGTGTTTGCTTGTGTGTTAGGTTTCAAGCTAGTCCTAGAGAATCACACTTAGTTGCCATTAAGAGAATTTTTAGATACCTTAGAGACACACCTACCTTAGGCCTTTGGTATCCTAAAGATTTCTCCTTTAGCCTTCATGCTTATTCGGATGCGGATTATGGGGGATGTAAGATAGATAAGAAAAGTACTTCCGGGACATGCCAATTCTTAGGTAGTATGCTCGTATATTGGTTCTCTAAGAAACAAAATAGCGTAGCCTTATCTACCACCGAATCGGAGTACATATCCTTAGGGAGTTGTTGTGCTCAAGTCCTTTGGATGAAGCAACAACTCTTAGATTATGGTGTTGAAATAGAAACCATACCCCTTAGGTGTGACAACATTAGTGCCATTTGTCTCACTAAGAATCCCATCCAACACTCTAGAACTAAACACATAGAAATTAGACATCATTTCATTAGAGATCATGTGTTGAAAAATGATGTTATAGAATATGTTGACACCTTGAACCAATTAGCGGATATATTCACAAAGCCTTTAGATAAAGAGCGCTTTTGGACCCTTAGGAGAGAGTTAGGTTTAACTAGCCTTTTTTGACCACTTCTAGGTCCCAAAATTTCAAAATTTGCTTGAAATTATTTGTGATTCATGCTTGTGTTAATTTTGCTCTTTTTGCTTCTATGCATGTTGCTAGGGGGAGTATGCATTAATTTTAGCCATTAAAACTTGTTCATAGGACATGTACATGCATTTAGGGACGTTTCAATTTGGATTTTTGCACTTAAATCTGTCAAAAATGCCTAATCTGGTAAAGGGGTATCGATACGGCTGAAGCGTATCGATACAGGTTCATAACTGAGAAACTTTGAAGCTAAACGAGTATCGATATGACACTGCGTATCGATACGATTAAAGTCAAGGGAAATAGTCAAAGCCAAGCGTACAGATACGGCCCCTCGTATCGATACGGTAGTAACGACGAATAAAAAATTAGGGTTAAAGGGTATCGATACGCGTGTATAGCGTATCGATACGGTCTCGACGGAGAGGCTATTTAGGGCTGCTATTGTTAAAAAGTTTTAAACACAAAAACCCCTTTTTCTCTCCAAAACCCTAGCCGCAAAACCCTATAAAAACCCCATCAATCCTTCAAATTTTACCATCAATCTTAAAAATTCGTTGAGGGTTTTTAATCTCCACATCAAGACTAAGCTTTGTCAACAAATCTTGTGCATTCACATCACCTCTTTCATCCAATCTAAGATTCAAGGTATAAAACTCTTCTTTTTTATTTTCTTTTATTTTCGTTTGATTTTTATTATTGTTTCAATTGAATTTTTGTACAAAACATGTTTGATTGTTATGGGTTTCAACTTTTTCATAAATTTTTTTTCAAAAATCAAAAATTTTCATTCGAATATATTTTCTATTCGAATTTTTTTAAAATCTGTTTTTTTAATTTTTTTCAAAATTATAAATATCTCTTTAAAATTAAAATTCTTTTTACAATTACCTTGAATTATTAGAATTTATTGGATTGAATAGGATGTTAATCGCATAGATATTCGAATCGCTTTTTTGATGTGTTTTTAGGGTTATGACACCACCGAACAAGGGAACTAAGCGTCATTGTTCTACTTCCAATCCTAATGAGGACGTCGAGGGTAATCCTACACCTAACCTTCCTTATATTATCCAATTAAGTTTTCCCGATGATGGCGATATAGAAAGATACAAACTCTTTCAAGGTATGAACCTTAGGGAAGAACGGGTTGTGTCAGTCCCATTCTTAAGTTCTCCCCGTTTTAAATTCTAATACCTATCTTTGATTAAGCAATGGAAGTTTTTACCTTTTTTGAGCATTCCTCCCATCCTATATAAGAATCTAGTCATCATATTCTTTTCTAATGTCGTATATATTCATGATGAAGCTAGGGAGAATGTCATTGCCATTGAATCTTCTGTTATGGGCAAAACCTTTCAAATTGATCAAAAAATTTTATGTAATGTCTTTGGTTTTGAAGATATTGGTATTGATGATGAACAATCTTTGGGTACGAGTCCTTTAGGCTCAACAAAAGTTTTAAATGCTTATGATCGTATCCTTCATCTTCTTGTCTCTTGGTTTCTTCGTCCATCGGGTGGGAAATATTCAACTATTCGTCAAACAGATGACTTTTGGCTTAGGTGTTTTAGAGAAGGTAAACGTCCAAATCTTTGTCAAATCATGTTTGCCGACCTTGTCTTTTTAGTCCAACACCGTCACACCAAACAAGTCTCATCCTTTTACTACTCAACGGCTTTGAGTTATCTCTTTCATTCCCTTGGCATTGATTGTTCCCATGATTTTCCCGAAACCCTTGGCCTACCAATAGATGAGCGTTCTCTAGTTCGTTCTGGTTTCTCGTATGTTGATAATGAATGGATTCGTACCACCCAAGATCCTCCACAAGATGCTCTGGTCGATGCTTCTTGTGCTTCTTCGAGCTCTCGCCATGCTCCAGTTGATTCCTCTTCCATGGGTACTCTTATGACGTTCCTAAATGAGAAGTTTACTTCTATGGAAGCCGGGTTTAACGCGATGGACACTCGATTCACATCATTGGAAGATCGCGTCAAAGGTATAGAGAAGAAAACGGACACCATGGCTACTCGCCAAAACTCCATGGATATCTCTCTTACCGCCTTCCATGGTGCTTGGCTCAATCACAACCGAAGGAATCAACCCTCTCAAGAAGATGATGAAGAAGATGACAAGGACGATGATGGTGAAGAGGGGGGACGAGTAGTTCATGCATCTCAGCTTAGGGCATTTAGTCTTTTATATATGTTATTGCACTCTTGTTTTTAGGATTTGAAGTTTATGCCTATTATCTATGTTTTTAGGATTTTAAAGTTTGGATTATGATGGTTGCTTTGAAGTTTATGCATTTGAACTATTATGTTTAATTTGAAGTTTATGCATTTGAACTCTTATGATTGCTTTAAGTTTAATGAATTATTGTTGCTATTATGTTGCTATTATCCTTGTATTATATTTGATCTAACAAAAAGGGGGAGAAGGATCATAGAGTCAATGTTTTATTTTTGAAAATTTATCTTAAAGTAAGGGGGAGAAAGCTTTTCAAGGTTTCAAAAACTTAAAAATTTATTTATGGTTTTGTTATATCAAAAAGGGGGAGATTGTGAAACTAAAATTGATTTTGATATAACACATAATCTTAAAGACCAATTTGCAAAACAATAAATTTTTAAGTACTCTTTAAAGTCTCACAAATTGACAAGTATTTTTAAACAAAATAATATTTAAAGACAAGTTCTTAAACATATAAATTCTCTAAGTCTTTTCCTATGTTTTTCAAGCCTAACTATGCAAAAACGCCCAGGCGTATCGATACCCTTAGGTGTATCGATACCCTATTTGGCTACTTGAATTTTGATTTTTAAACCAAAGTATACAAAGACGCCCAAGCGTATCGATACCCTTATGCGTATCGATACCCTCTTTTGCCACTGGAATTTTAATGGGCTTACTGTACCGATACGCCTTGCAACCGTATCGATACGATATTCATCTGGGCAACTCTTTTCATGAAACCGTACCGATACGCTTTGCAACCGTATCGATACGATAAGCATATCTTTGAAAAATCTGAGCATTTAATTTTTAGACCGTTACTTGTCAGTTGGTTGGTTTCCCAATTTTTAAAAGACCGTTATACCATACCGATACGCTTGGTATACGTATCGATACGTTTTTTTTTATGAAAACTTGACTTGGGATTCCAGTGAGCAAAGACCGTATCGATACGACCTTCCATACCGATACGCCCCTTAAAACCGTACCGGTACGCCTTCTATGCGTATCGATACGCTCTGTTTTCAGGCACAACGACTCTTTCCTCTTTGATGCAGGTATCGATACGCCCTTCCCGAGTACCGATACGGTAGGCTGCAGAGCTACATTTATTGCGAGAAAAATGCTCATAACGGCTCTATTGATGATCCCAACTACCCAAACGGCTAGAAATCAATGCAAGGGTATAAAAACAAGCTTCAATTGACCAAGCAACAACTATTGAACCTACAATCATCATCAAAGCAAAAAATCCAAATCCTAATGCTCTTCAAAGTCAAATTCTTGTACCCAACTCTAGTGATTTTATTGTTATCTTGTATTGTGAGTTTGGGGTGTTTGAAATTGTATTTGGGTAAACATTTATCCTTTGAGAGGAATTGTTTGAGTTTACCATATCATTCTCTTTGTAAATTGAGTGGATTAAGCTTTGGGTAGAAAGCTTAATCAATTTGTAAGGTTATCTCATCATCCAAGAAAAGGGGAAGAATTCAAGTAGTGAATTGGTTGAAAATCCTTAGTGGGAACTAAGGTAGTGGATGTAGAGTTCATTTGGAGAACTTGAACCACTCTAACCACTTGTGTCATCTTTTATTTTTCACTCATTCCTCCCACCAAATTTTTAATTGTCAATTCACCCCCTCTTGGCCATTTGCAATTGTGTGATCAACTCAACACAAACATTTGCCTTATGGCCATCGAAGAAGATTCAATGGTATCTTCTAATTCATCTACTTCATGTTCATATTCTTTTGATGAATTACAAGATGCCTATGACGATTTGGTTTTAGAATTTAAAAATCACATTTTGAAAAACAAGAAAGTGATTTCAAATTTAAAAATTCAAAATGACTTGATTTCTAAAACCAAAATTGAACTTGAAGCAAAACTCCAAGAGTTTGAACAAAAATGTTTTGATTTACAAAATTTGCTTCATAAAGTTCAAGAATAAAAATATTTGATTTCCAAAGAGTTTGAAAAGAAAAATAATTTGAAAAATCAAACTTTTATGTAAGACAATCTAGTGCCCCTAGATTTGTAAATGGTAAATGTTTTAGAAGTGTTTGGGTCCCAAAAGGACTAAGTACTTCAACTAAAAAGGATGAAATTGAAAAATGGATTCCTAAGGGGACTAAATTTTGTGCTACTAATGTCTATGGATCCAAAGCAATTTGGATACCAAAAATTACTTGATTGTCTTATGTTAGGTGTGATGGAGAGTGATCAACAAGTCAAACATTGAGGGGGAGCTCCATGCACACAAAGAAAGACACTTGAAGAAGGAAGGCTTCACATCCTCCCTTGTGTTCAAGTGTGGTAAAAGTCTAGTTGTTTTATTCGTTTAATTTGATTTATTTTATTTCAACTAGATTATGACATATGTTGGACTAACATTATGATGATGCTTTGAGTAAGGGGAGCCATTTTAAAACCAAAACTCTAAATTTTTGTCATCTTTTCAAACCTCTTAAGTTATTTTTAACTTAATATTTTTGGAATTCTTTTTGATATAACAAAAAGGGGAGAGTTTAGTTTGAAAAATTGCATTTCCAAATGAATAAGGGGGAGCTTTACTTTATTTTAAAATTTTCATCTCTTATTCACATTTTTAAACTTAAAGGGGGAGAATCCTAAACAAAATTTTAAGTTGGTTTTATTATATCAAAAATGGGGAGATTGTAGAACTAATGTTTTGATATAATAATTGAAAAATATTTTGGACAAAGTTAAAAAGAATTCAAAACTATTTCTAAGTCCAAACAACTTGAAACTATATTTTTGGGATATTTCAAAAGGTTTTCAAATGTTTTTAAAGCTAAATCCAACAAAACCACCTAGGCGTTCCGAAACGCTCATAGGTATTTTGATACGGGTATTTACAGTGGCAAAACATTTCGATACAGCCTTAAGCTGTTTCGAAACAAGTTTCAATCTGGGTGAGTATTTTGCTTGGCGTTTCGATACAGCCACGGCCGTTTCGATACGCATATGTGCCATGACCTCAACGGTCATAAAATCCCCAACGACTATTTCCCAACTATTTTTTAAATGCAGAGCGTTTCGATACGGGAACAAGCGTTTCGATACGCCGTTTCGATACGGCCAAAGGCGTTTCGATATGGGTGCTACATCAGACTGCAACGGCTCTTTCTATTTCAAGAGTGTTTCGAAACGAGTTCGAGCGTTTCGAAACGGGGAGATGCAGAACTGCATTTATGGTGGGAAATGAAGTGTCCAACGGTTCCAATTCAACCCCAACGACTAGTAACGGCTACAAACTCATTAAGGAGTGTAAAAGGGACCTCCAAGCATCTAGTAATGGTTAATGCTTCAATTGTAATACAACATATGATCAAAATGTGTCTTAGTGCTTAAGTGTCAATTCTTTGTATAGACAAACAATAGTGAGCTAAAATTGTTAGATTTGCTCAAGTGTTTTAGGATTGGGTGAGAGCTTAATTGTGCAAACAAATACCTATTAGAGGGATTTGAGTTTGCCTATGTTTATCTCTTTGTAAAGAGGGTTTGATCAAGGCTTTGGGTAGAAAGCTTGATCGATTTGTAAGGGTTTCCTCCTAAGCCTAGAAAAAGGAACGAATCAATAGTGGATTGATTGGAAATTCTTAGTGGGAAGCTAAGGTAGTGGATGTAGACCTTGGTTAGAAGGTTGAACCACTATAAATCATCTTGCCTTTATCTTTTTTTTTAGCTTCCACACCTCTTTCTCCCAAAATTTCACTCCTCCACCACTTGGCGAGCAAGAACGGTTGAAGGAATCGAGCACCGAAAAAACCCAACACTAAACCTTAAAAATATAAAACACTAAATCATAAACTCTAATAACTTAAACAATAAACCCTAAAACATAAACCTTTATGTGAGTATTAATTGAATTAAAATCTATAAATTAATTGGACAATTTTTAAAAATATATATAATTAATTATATTTTATTATATTTCATTGAAAAACAAAATAAATATTAATAATCAGAGTCTATGCGATTTTTATTGATTGCCAAGCAAACCCCTTGCTTAAAATATCATTAAACTCTACCTTATGATCTTTAACATATATTTTTATCGGATTATTTGATTTATTGATTGATAAAATTACTGAAAAGGGACAAAATCCAGAAGAATAAGCATTTTACACTCTAAAGCTGTGTGCGCGGCCTGTTTTTTTGCTGCTTGACTTTAGTGAAACCTTGAAATAATTTAATTTTCTTCTCTTTTTAA
Organism: Hibiscus tridactylites; assembly: GCA_958450335.1. NCBI lineage: Eukaryota > Viridiplantae > Streptophyta > Magnoliopsida > Malvales > Malvaceae > Hibiscus > Hibiscus tridactylites. Next base: position 7,962,212 of record OY288288.1, read on the forward strand.
TTTCTAAATTAATCCATTCAAAAAAATTCTTAATTAAAGAAAAAAGAGATACGATGAAAAGAAAACGACACGTCGCCGACATGCAGCATTTGGCACATGGTTGTCGGAGATTCATTTGCTTCATCACTTGTAAGGTTCTGACATCTCTATTATTATTGCAAACAAACTTTTATACGGTGTTCGACAAATTTTGATGAGCATCACTTAGTACGAACACTAATGAGCATCGATAATATAATTTATAAAGATTTAGAATTTAAATATTCACCGCATAATTATAATTTTTAAAAAATTAAAACCGTAATTTAATTAAAATATATTTTGTTAATTTTAATTTTATACTTAATATTCTTTAATCAAAAATCTATCCCCAAATCAAAAAATCATAATTTTTTTTTAAATTATCTCCTTTGTCGTCGCCTCCATTACCAGCCATATTCGTCTTGTCTCGTCGTTGGTCTTCTGTCACCGTCGTTGATATTTCTCCTTTTACAAGTAGGTAATTTATTGAAATTTAATTTAAACTTGATTCGATTTTGGTGTTTTCCCTTCTATTGCTGCCGTCACCGGCCACACCCCAACACCCCCTTTCCATTCGGCCACCCAATTTCGAGATCCCCTAAACCTTTATCCCCAAAAATTGCATCCCATAATCCCCTAATTTTCAAACACTAACCATAATCCAAACCCTAATTTTAAAGAATTGAGTACTTAATTCTAAAATTGAGTATGCTAACACTCATATTATGATCTCAATTACATTTTCAAAAATTCAATGTCTGTTAGAACCCTAAATTCCATTGCCGTTTCGAAATCCCCCAATCATAGCCCGTCGCACGTACCAGTACGGTGGTTTTAGCGTACCGGTACGCAGGTTTAACCGTACTGGTATTGTATGCGTACCAGTGCATATTTAACTTGCTGTATTTTTTAGAAGCACCTGTACCGGTAAGGTAGTGCAAGCGTACAGGTACGGTTGCTCTTTTTCTGCACTTTGTTGCTTTAAGTGCGATCTGATTGCTTAAAATTTAATTTTTTAATGTAGATGATGGATCTAAATTTAACGCCTTCAAAACAAGGTACAATGATGAAGAGCAAGCGTTATATCGGCATGTGCTCGGGAAAGACAAACAACGAGGTACATTCATTATAATTACCCGAACTTTCAACAATAGTGTTAAATTTTTTTGTTAAGATTATTATTTTATGTACATATAAGAAAAAGCTGAAGATGTACATGAGGAAAACATAAGAACTCCTTATCAGAGTGTTCAGAAGTTTGAGATACTCATTCATTAGGTGCAAAATAATGAAAATAAATTTGTTAAAATGAATGGTCAATTTGAGAAATTAAATGGCCAATTTAAAAAATTAGTGGCCATATTAGCATCGAGTAATGTTAAAAGTTCAATACAATATGTGGTGTAGTGAAAAGAGAAGGTAAACATAATACATCATTAAAGGGGGATGATTTAAAGAATATACCAGAAGAGATTAATTTATATAGCGGTCTATTGAATAATGAGAGTTTAAAAAATAAATCTCACAAGGAAGACTAATTAATTGCCGCAGCATTGAAGGAAGAAACCGAGAGTGATATTAAAATATCGATTATGTCTCCATTTATTAATTGTGATACAGATTATTATTCTCTCCCATTAGAACCTATTGGTAAAAGAAAACTTAAAATTATTTCAGAAGAAAAAATCAAGACCGATAGAGATGGTTTTCCAGAAATTCCTAGCGAGTTTTTTAACTTTAAAATTTCCTAGTCAACTAGCTACGTTGAAGGAAATTCCAATAAGTAAAAAATGTGGCCTAAAATATCAAACGGTCCAAAGGCATTGTCAAAGAGTACAGACTCTCAACAGAAAAAGCGTGTGAGATGTTCGACTGCACGTTCTGATTTGACTGATGATTTGAAGTTAAAAGATATGACATAAAAAACTCAAACTTCTTAAATGAATACCAAAGTATGCATAAATCATTCTTTATTGGCTATCTTTCATATTTTTCTTAAAAATAATATTTTTCATATGATATGTAGATACATGAAAACAACACTACTTGTAAAGATACTGGAAAAAATCCAAAGTTGATAGTTCTTGAAAAAAAATGAGGTAGTAACGTGATAAAAAATATAATTTTCTTTGTGCGGTGAAAATTTGAAAGAAATTACGTACAACTATTTCATTTGAATTAAATATATGATCAATTACTATTTGATTGTGCAGGTTGGGAACAAGAACAAGATTTGTAATCTTGAGATTAAACAAGGATCGAAAGATTTGTTTGTAGAAGCTCAAATCAAATTTAAAACAAGAAAGGTGTAAATTATACACACATTTTTTTTTAAATATTGACATTTAACTTTTAAGTTATTATCATTTGTAAGAGTTAAATGTATTTCATGCAGTATAAATATGAGCCAGGTGATCTCTTATCAGAAGAATAGAAAGAAACTGGTAGGATATGTGATGTGTACAAACAATATTGCAAGTTCTTAACGCCTGAAGAAAACAGAGTTTGCATGAATGCTGCTACTTAGAATGATAGATACAACATTGTTTACATGGCAAATAATAATTATATGAATGTTGGCAATGTTTGCAATGTTTTTTTAGAAAAGTGGTTATTTGATTGGGTATTATAGATATTTAACATGTTATAATAAATATTTATTTTGTTTGTTATTTTTATAATTGTTTTTTTATATTTAATAGTTTATCGGTATCTATGTGTACAATTTGTATTTGAGACAAGAGCTTGTGCCAAAGAAGTTTTATTTACCTCTGTCCTTTCAAGTAAGAAATAATTTATGATGTAGATAACACATTATTTTCAGTTGATAATTTCATTACATTTTCAAATTTAATGTTTGTCACAGAGTTTGCTAGAAGATTTTACGCATAATAAGAAGCCAGGAATGCATCTAAGCCTTTTCAACTTTTATAACCGATGGATAGAGAACTTTATGCTTATTGATAGTAGTAATGTTAAGCATGTATATTTATACTTTGTTGTTTGCTTGTATGTAGTTATCAGTGATTTTGAACTCACATGATTTAACAGGTATATGTGCCTTTACATGATGCAAGAGGCAAACATTAGTTTGTATTAGTTGTTGATGTTGCTGAGAGACATAATTACGTTTTGGACTCTCTTAGCGCTAATAGAGGGCGTAAAAAGATTGCACAAAATATAGTAAGTTCTTTACTCATTTATGAGAACGAATAGAATTCGTATAATTTTTAACTATTAATTTTTTTTTAATTTTGATTTGACTTATTATAACAGTTGAATAAATCTCTACTTCGATTTGAGGGTCATGCTCATTTGGGTAGATTATTTGAAGATGTTGTAAAATTTTCACTCCATTGTCTAGAATTGCCGAAGCGGCCAAATTTGTACGTATTTAAAATTTAAAATAAAAGTTATTTTGAAGATATCTCTATGAATTTCTTCTTAATAGATTAATCCATTTTATATTTTATTCAAAGATGATTGCGGCATGTACACATTGAAGCATATTGAAGCCAATAACAAAAATGATTGGTCGAAGATTTCTTTCACAGTAAAGTATATCATATAGTTTCGTTTATTCATCGTGTGATATTGAATAACGTGATATATCTATTGTATAGACACAAGAAATAGGAGTTGAACGATTGAGAACTTTGACAAAATTAGTTTCCATCAACCACAATGAAGTTGATCTTTTCAATTGTCGTAAACTGTCCACAGAAGACCAAGTAGTTGAGGATTAAGAAATTTTGAATCCTATTTAAACATTTTTTTGGGTTGTTCTCAACTTTCTCTTTATTTTTACTTTTCATTTTTTTGTGATGACTTGACATTTTTAGAGCTTGACATATATGTGAGTAATTATTATATATATTTTTATTTAACAAGGTAAATACTAGTTGATTCCAAAGATTAACTACAAAAAAAATAATAAAAACCAATAAAATTAAAAAAATTAAAACTTTGATTATCTTTTTTTTTATAAAGAGAATTTACTTATTTATAAGTTATATACCTGATATAAGCAACTTGTGTTGCCTAAACCATATCATAGTTATGTTATGCGTGAAATTTAACAACTTTTCAATATTGATACCTTTCGTCTAATTTGAATCTAATAAATGCTCCACATCCAACTCTGATGTCCGGTCTTTGTTCACGTTTTTTATTTGGAAAGTTAATCCACCTTCTCTTTCTATATCCCTCCTTACGACACACCATTCTCTTTGCAATATATGACTACCAGCTTGACTTTTCACTGTTTGGTCGACTCGAACTCCAAAACCTATCACTTTAGTATAGGTATGATAAAATTCAATACAATAATCCAAAGTCTTCCACTTTAGCATACTCATATCATTCTAATCGTAATCTTTTAATTATTTTTCAATCTTGTCCCATATGCTATCATCAATGAATTAGTCAAGGGTCTTCTAATCATCTATTTGTTTGACATCGTCAACATGATGATCAGTTTGTTCTTCATCAGAATTAATTTCATAATCTTCATCCTCGTTATAATGCTCCAACTATGTAGCTTGAATTTTGGTATCTTCGTTATCAACTATCTCGAAAAAATTTGTAATTTAATGAAATAACAGAAATTATAAAAGAACTAAACACAAAATTTTTAAATAACAACTTAAGCAATCAGATCGAAATTGAAGCAACAAAGTGCAGAAAAAGAGATACAGTATTGGTATGGTCGTGCAAGCATACCGGTACAGGTGCTTCTTAAAAATTCCAGTGAGCTAAATTTGTAGCGGTACGCATACAGTACCGGTACAGTTAAACCCACGTACCGGTACGCTAAAACCACCGTACGGGTACGCGCGACGAGCTGCGATTGGGGGATTTTGAATTGCCCATGGGATTTAGGGTTCTAACAGACAAATTGAGGTACTGAAAATGTAATTGGGGTCATAATATGAGTGTTAGGATACTCAATTTTGAAATTAGTTACTTAAATTTTCAAAAATAGGGTTTGAATTATGGTTAGGATTTGAAAATTAGGGGATTATGAGATGCAATTTTTGAGGATATAGGTTTAGGGGATCCCGAAATTGGGTGGCCGAATAGAAAGGGGGTGCGACAATTGAAGGAAAAACACCAAAATAGAATCAAGTTTAAATTAAATTTTGAATGTGGAATTGGGGATAAATTACCTACTTGCAAAAGGGAACGACGGTAGATATCAACGACGGCGGCTAACGACGGCGGTGATAAATGGATTAATTTCAAAGAAAATTACTTAGAGTTGTTTGATTTGGGGATAGATTTTTTGATTAAATAATATTTAATATAAAATAAAAAATAAAAAATGTATTTTAATTAAATTACGGTTTTAATTTTAAAAAAAATTATAATTATGTGGTGAGTACTTTAAATTTTAAATCTTTATAAATTAAATTATCGGTACTCATCGATGCTCGTCGTTAGTGGTGCTCATCAGTACTCGACGAGCGAGCCATACTCATCCATATATGGTAAAGTTCACAAATAGTAACTAAATTTTGGTCTATTATTTAATTTGGTAATCAAATTTTTAATTGCTTCAATGTTACCATTAAATTTTATGTTTTGCTTCAATTTTACTACTCACCCGTTAAAAACAGTTAACAACCGTTAAATTATTTGGTTTAATAACACATTTAGTCCTCCACTTTTACACATTCAAACAATTTAGTCATAATTTGGAAAATATTAAATTTAACCCACAAACCCTAACCCTAGCCTTTCATCGGCGTCCTCACTCCTTCGGCCACTCTTTAAGCACACACTTCACCTTCTGGCGAAACCTTCCATCCTCTTTCACACCTCCGTGCGACCTCGCATGTACCCACGACTTCCTCGGACGTACCCTCCATCGCCACACAAGATCACTCCCTTACCATTTGAGTTTTCTAGCGCCGCCTCCATCCGTGCCTTTCGGCCGTTTAGTGGCGCAGCTAAGTTCACGTCACCTCTTCTTCCCATTCTAACCTTGATCGTGCCATCTCCCAGTCTAAATTCAACCACGAATAACCCCTACAATGGTAGCCCAAAAGTCGCAAGGTTTTAGCCGTTTACCACACTGTAACCCCCTCGTCCTAGTCTGGACGACTTACCCGTCCGAGCAGGTCACACGGGGAAAACCGAAGTGAAACCCATTAAGGCTCCCCTTCGGTTAGCAACCCTAGAAAATTTCTTTTAATTATTATCTTGTCTAAAGGCATTCATACATCCTATGTGAGATACGACAGCGGAGAGACAACGAAGCGATACCAAGCAATCAAAACAAGTAGTTCAACAACCCATTTTAGCCTTTACAATAGGCCTTACCAATACGCTTGGAGACCGTATCGATACGCCTTGACTTGGTCAACTACCCAGAGTCAACCTAGGGAGACTGTATCGGTACACTGGTTGACCGTACCGATACGCCCTCAACGGTCAACTTCTCGTGGTCAACGATATAAGACCGTACCGATACACCCAAGACCGGTACCGATACGTTAAAATCTCGTCAATATCTCATATTTCCAGAGAGCTTTTGGCGTATCGATACACCCCTGTGTACCGGTACGCTAGGCTTAAACTGAGCCCCAAAGTGTAGGACCGTATCGATACGGCCCTTGGGCGTACCGATACGCAGGGCAAAACTCAATTTAGTTGCCAAACGGACCAAGACTCAACTCTAGATGCATTTTACGACTCACCTAGCCACAAACAAACTTTCATACAACATTTAGCAACCATGTTTCAACATACGGAACAAATTAAACAAACAATGGAGCATCGAACCCATGACAACCATACTTAAGAGAAACTTGCATATCAAACATACATAAAGGGCAAAAGACACATGCATCCACTAGCAAGGTTTACATGCTCTCAGAACAACACATAGGCATTCATAGAAAAGGGCATAAACCATCAAACACAAGGCATTTAAGCAACAAGGTAAACATGGTTTACAAATCCATAACAAGGAATTAACAACAATCCAACATATATGAGTCCATCAACGCTCACACAAAACTCATAGTATCATCAAACTAATCATGCTTGAACACCAACAAACCAAACTAAGGAGTTGAACACCAACCCCATACAAGTCTACAGCCCCATTGTCCAGGCATTATTACAAATACTTAAATCATACTTGAGCTAATCGAGAACTCCAAAAGCTTCTCCCTTGCCCACTTGCCTTCTGAACTCTAACGATCTGCATGTTGGAAAAAGGAGAGCGTAAGCTTGATAGCTTAGTGAGCGAAGCTCTAAAAACATCATCAATCATGCAGTTTTCAAAACACATTTCTTAATTGATAAATAAACCATTTGAATGCACGAAAGGTATCTCAACAACACAACTACATGGTTTGCACATGCACAACCAAAACACACACGGTGGGACGACACATCACCGTTCGACTAATAGTTTTCTGATAGGACCACTCATCACCTTACTCTACTACTAGTCACTACCGGTGGGACCACTCATCACCGTAGTTATAACAACCATCACGTGAGGCTCGACACCAACAACGACTACACAACAACAACGAATGTAAAAGCAATCCACAATGTATATGATATCACAACAAATACTCATACATCAACACTTAACTATCGAGGTAGGATTAGTAAACTTACGCTTGGGTTTAGGTTAGCCCTCAAGGCTCCACCCAAACCCCCAAGAATCCCTTTTTGTAATCAAATCAAGTTTAAAATATTTTCACTCACCGATGCAACCCAAACGAAACTAAACACCGATCTCAAGTCTCTAAATTCCCCGGATTTGTGCCCGAAGCCTCTCCAATGGTTTCCCTTGGTTCTAGTCAATCAAAAATAACAATTTACTCAATAATTCAGCCCTAAAATCACTATCACAAACAAGATACAATTCCAAGACCCATTTACCACATTTCCAACCCATGAACCAACAAAACTTCTTCATTTCCGTACTCCCTAATAACCACCAAGAAAACTACCAAATCAAATGCCCAAAACACCTCCAAACATCTTCACAATCACCTTCTAGTATCACTATAACCCCAGCCCAACCCCTTTCACAAAACCACACCAAAAACACAAAGTTTGACACTTTTAAAATACCCTCAAAACCCAATTTTGGGATTCTTAATAAAAACCAACCAAATTGAGATATAATGTACCTTAGGGCTAGATTAACTCATAACTAAACTCTTCATATCAAAAGAAAATCGAAAATCCATTAAAGTTTCATACTTTCACTTTAAAACTGGAAAACCTCAAAAATTTTGAAAGGGGGTTTCTATGAAAGCTAAAACCATGGAAATGTTGAAAATAATGAGGAGAATTAAAAAATATGCTTACCTTGAAGAGAGTCCTTGAATTGATGAAGAAATTTGATGAAATAGTGTTTAGGGGTTAAGGGGAGGGTTTAACATGAAATTTTGAGGAAGAAGAAGGTGGATAGCATTTTCAAAAACCCCCTTTTCTCTCATCTTTTTTCCTTTTATTTTAAAATTACTAGTTTGCCCTTAATGAATTCTAACCCTTTTAATTTAAACCAAAGCTTGATTAAATTTTAAAACGAACCCACGACTCGAACCCGATTAACCCGAGTAACATCGACTCTTAAATCTAGGGCGTTACAACTCTCCCCCACTTAAGGAATTTCATCCTCGAAATTACCTGACTAAAAGAGATAAGGAAACCGCCTTTCCATATCCTTCTTTCTCTCCCAAGTGGCCTCGTCCACCCCTCGACGTTGCCACCTCACCTTGACCAACTCAATTGACCTACCACGCAACACCTTGCTATCTGAGGATAAGACCTCCACTGGTTCCTCATCATATGTCAAATCCGGATTCAATTCAATCTCTTCTGCGGGCATTACGTGGGATGGATTCGATCTATATTTACGGAGCATCAACACGTGGAATACATCATGAATCTTCTCTAGCTCGGCCGGGAGTCTCAATTTATATGCAACGGGACCAATCCTCTCAACTTCCTCATAAGGTCCAATGTACCTCGGACTCAACTTACCTTTCCTACCAAACCTCATCACCTTCTTCCAATGTGAGACTTTCAGAAACACTTTCTCACCCACGGCATACTCTATCTCTTTCCTCTTTAAATCGGCATATGACTTCTGTCGATCTGAAGCTGCCTTCAAGCGATCACAAATCAACGTTACCTTCTCGGTAGAACTCTTAAGAAAATCGGGCATCGGTACAAGCCTTTGTCCGGCTTCGGCTCAACAAATCGGAGTCCTACACCTCCTACCATACAGAGCTTCATATTGTGCCATCTGAATACTAGCCTGATAATTGTTGTTGTATGCAAACTCTACTAACGGTAGATGTTTCTCCCAAGACCCCTGAAAATCGATGATACAACATCTCAACATGTCTTCCAACACCTGAATCACTCTCTCTGACTGGCCACTATCTCACAGATGTACAGATTGGTCAACTTATCTAAAGTATAGGTGGTATGAACATGTATGAAGTGAGCACACTTAGTAAATCTATTCACTATCACCCACACTGAATTCCTCCTCGAAGGAGTCAACAGTAAACCTGACACAAAGTCCATGGTGATACATTCCCACTTCCATTTCGGAATCTTCAACGGCTATAACAACCTTGAAGGAAACTGATGCTCGACCTTGAGTCACTGACAAACCATACACTTACTCACAAACTCGGCCACATCCTTCTTCAATCCAACCCAATAGTACTCCTCTTTTAACCCTCGATACATCTTCGTACTACCTGGATGCATAGCAAAAGGACTATTATGAGCTTCATTCAAGATCGTATGTCTCAACTCGGCATCCTCCGGAACCACTATCATATCCTTGTAACATAGGATCGCATTCTCACCAAAACAAAAATCGGTAGGCTTATCTTCAACTATATCTTGCACGTGAGGTGCCAAAGACTCGTCTCGCAACTGCTTCTCTCGAATAAACTGAGCTAACAAAGACTTAACCTGAAGTTCGGCTATCAACCCACCATCCTTGGACACACTCAATCTCGCAAACATAGCTCGCAACTCAACTGTCATTTTCCTACTCAAAGCATCAACTACTACATTTTCCTTACCCGGATGGTATTCTATCGTAAGGTCATAGTCCTTAAGAAGCTCTAACCACCTACACTGTCTAAGGTTCAACTCCCTCTGAGACATCAGGTACTTCAAGCTCTTGTGGTCGGTGTATATGGTACACTTCTCACCATAAAGATGGTGTCTCCAAATCTTCAAAGCGAACACTACGGCGGCTAACTCTATGTCAAGGGTGGGATAGTTCTTCTCGTGAACTTTCAACTGCCTCGAAGCGTAAGCTACCACCTTACCTTCTTGCATAAGCACACAACCCAAACCTACGTATGATGCATCACTATAAACCACAAATTCTCTTCCCGGTTCAGGCTGAATCAAAATATGAGCTTCGGTCAAAGCTTCCTTCAACTTCTTAAACGCTTCTTGTCTTGCATCTGACCACTCATAGGAGACATTCTTCTGAAGCAACTTAGTCAAGGGAGCCGCTACCCTAGAAAATCCCTCAACAAATCTTCTATAATATCCCGCCAAACCTAGGAAACTACAGATTTCTGTCACTAACTTCAGTTGTTTCCAACTCACTATGGCTTCAATCTTCTTGGGATCCACACTAATCCCCTTAGCCGATCACGTGACCTGGGAAGACCACCTCCCTAATCCAAAACTCACATTTGCTTAGCTTGGCATACAACTGATTCTTAAGCAAGGTTTGAAGCACAAACCGCAGATGCTCACCATGCTCCTCTTCGGTCCTAGAGTATACTAAGATGTCATCTATGAACACTACCACAAACCTGTCCAAAAACTCGTGAAACACATGGTTCATCATATCCATGAAAGCTACTGGAGCGTTAGTCAACCCAAAAGGCATTACCAAGAACTCATAGTGCCCATAACGTGTACGGAATGTTGACTTCGGTATGTCCACATCCTTTACCTTCAACTAATAGTACCTGGATCTCAAGTCAATCTTCAAAAACACTGAAACACCTCTCAATTGATCAAGTAGGTCATCTATCCTAGGCAAAGGGTACTTGTTCTTCACTGTCACTTTGTTCAACTGCCTATAATCTATACACATCCTCGTGCTACCGTCTTTCTTTTTCACAAACAAAACCAGAGCACCCCATGGAGAAATACTAGGTCTAATAAAACCTCTATCGGACAACTCCTAAAGCTGTGTCTTCAACTCTTTCAACTCTTTCGGTGCCATTTTATACGGAGCAACCGACACTGGTGCAGAATCGGAATACGTCTCAATAGCAAATTGAATTGCTCTATCCGGAGGAAAACCCAGAAACTCTTCCAGAAAAACACACGGAAAATCACGAACTGTTCTGATGTCTTGTGGTCTAACCTCACTCATATTCGGATTCATCATATAACCCAAGTAAGTTTGACAACCCGAACTCAACAACTTCTGAGCTTCTAAAGCCAAAACAACATTGGACAAGAACCTAACGTTCTCACCAACTACCACAACCTCAAAGTCATCTGTAAGCCTCAAGGAGACTCTCTTGGTCTCAAAGTTAACCCTAGCTCTATGCTCTACGAGCCAATCCATGCCCAAAATCACGTCAAAGCCATAGAACGATAACTCCATCATATCAACCGAAAACATGTGGCCCTGAACCATCAAGGGACACCTTCTATACATTTTCCTAACTGCCACTGTATCACCAAAAGAGCTAGTAACATTTACACCTACCTCTAGCCATTCACATGGTAACCCTAATAACCTTGTGTGCTCAGCCAAAATGTACGAATGTGTCAACCCTGAATCTATCAAAGAAAGTAAACTCAAAGACTGTAATGAGAAATTACCTGCAATGACATCTGTGTCATTCCCAGCCTCTCGCTGAGCATATACCCTAGTCGGTCCTCCTCCCTCAGGCTTAACTGCTACTACATGAGCTAAGTTCCTCTGACCCTCATTCCTCGGCTGAAAGTTTCCACGACTGCGCCCACGACATCTCTAATGCTCGAAACCCCTAGCTGGAGTCGGTCCGCCCCTAGCTGGGTGTGGACAATTACGCCTCATATGATCTCGGGAACCACAGTTCCAACATAGCCCAAAGGTACCCGTACACTCGCCCTGGTGGCGTCTCCCGCATCTAGTGCACTCTAGAGTGTGTACCACAGCTTCTTGGCCCTGATGGCCCCATCTATAGTTACCACCCCTATGTCTCGAATCAGGCTGATACCTCTTATCCCTATGCCTCTTGGCATGATCTCTGTCCCAATCCGTGTGTCTTTTCCAGAAATCGGACCCATTAGCACGAGCACTGAATCCTAAGTTCTGCTCAATATCCTTGGCCCTAGAGACCAAAACATCAAAATCAGTGTAGTCATAGGCAAGCATGTAGGTCTTCACATCTCTAGTCAACCCATACCAGAAGCGCTCACATCGCTCCCTCTCACTAGGAACGAACTCGGGTGCATACTGGCTCAATCTCACAAACTGAACCTCGTACTCAGACACGGTCCTGTTGCCCTGAACCAAGACCATAGCCTCTCCAGGAGTAATCCTGTCCCTGCACTCTGAGGTGGTGCTGCAGCTTGTACACCGACCAAAGCTGTCTGAAAAGCTCTGGCTATGGTCTGAATCAAATGGGTCATGTTCGCGCCCACTAGACCCTAACCCGCCTGTGCTCTAACACCCCCCAACATTGGCACCGGCCTGAGGCCCATTACCATCACCCCCGACTTGCGCACCAGCCTGAGGTACGTTACCTTCGCCACCCACTCCATTACCACCAGGAGCAAGAGGAACAGGAGGCTCACCCCCGGGTGCCTGGTCACTCGCTCTAGGTCACCCCATCGGTCTCACCATATCAAGATAGAATCTAAAACAGCAAACACACAACACACAAGAAAAAACGTTAGGTTAGCAAAAGGGCAAGGACTTAGGTTCTCAAGCTCGTTAAACCAAAAACCATTTTTTTCTTTGACAACAACACCTAACAATGGGAACATTTGACTAGCCCTTAACCACCAACAAGGCCACTAAAACATGCTTTTAAACATCGTACTAGTAAGAAAACTTCAAGCAATACATGGTAACACACTCATCGATACAAAGCAACAATATAACACATCAAACTTACCTCACTTACCTACCCGAGGTCTCAGAAACCTCAGGATCCGATACCACCAAATGTAACCCACTCGTTTCGGTCTGGACGACTGACCGGTTCGAGCAGGTCATACGGAGAAAACCGAAGTGAAACCCGTTAAGGCTCCCCTTCGGTTAGCAACCCTAGAAAATTTCTTTTAATTATGATCTTGTCTAAAGGCATTCATAAATCTTATGTGAGATACGACAGCTGAGAGACAACAAAGCGATACCAAGCAATCAAAACAATTAGTTCAACAACCTATTTTAGCCTTTATAACAGGTCGTATCGATACGCTTGGAGACCGTATCGATACGCCTTGACTTGGTCAACTACCTAGAGTCAACCTAGGGAGATCGTATCGGTACACTGGTTGACCGTACCAATACGCCCTCAACGGTCAACTTCTCGCGGTCAACGATATAATATCGTACCGATACACCCAAGACCTGTACCGATACGCCAAAATCTCGTTAATGTCTCAGATTTCTAGAGAGCTTTTGGCGTATCGATATACCCCCGTGTACCAGTACGCTAGGCTTAAACTGAGCCCCAAAGTGTATGACCGTATCGATACGGCCCTTGAGCGTACCGATACGCCCTGCACTGCAAAACTCAATTTAGTTGCCAAACGGACCAAGACTCAACTCTAGATGCATTTTACGACTCACCTAGCCACAAACAAACTTTCATATAACATTTAGCAATCATGTTTGAACACCAACAAACCAAACTAAGGAGTTGAACACCAACCCCATACAAGTCTACACCCCCATTGTCTAGGCATTATTACAAATACTTAAATCATACTTGAGCTACTCGAGAACTCCAAAAGCTCCTCCCTTGCCCACTTGCCTTCCGAACTCTAACGATCTGCATGTTGGAAAAAGGAGAGCGTAAGCTTGATAGCTTAGTGAGCGAAGCTCTAAAAACATCATCAATCATGCAGTTTTCGAAACACATTTCTTAATTGATAAATAAACCATTTGAATGCACGAAAGATATCTCAACAACACAACTACATGGTTTGCACATGCACAACCAAAGCACACACGGTGGGACCACACATCACCATTCGACTAGTAGTTTTCCGATGGGACCACTCATCATCTTACTCTACTACTAGTCACTACTGATGGGACCACTCATCACCGTAGTTATAACAACCATCACATGAGGCTCGACACCAACAACGACTACACAACAACAACGGATGTAAAAGCAATCCACAATGCATATGATATCACAACAAATACTCATACATCAACACTTAACTATTGAGGTAGGATTAGTAAACTTACGCTTGGGTTTAGGTTAGCCCTCAAGGCTCCACCCAAACCCCCAAGAATCCTTTTTTGTAATCAAATCAAGTTCAAAATATTTTCACTCACCGATATAACCCAAACAGAAACCGAACACCGATCTCAAGTCTCCAAATTCCCCGGATTCGTGCCCGAAGCATCTCCGATGGTTTCCCATGGTTCTAGTAAATCAAAAACAACAATTTACTCAATAATTCAGCCCCAAAATCACTATCACAAACAAGAACAATTCCAAGACTCATTTACCACATTTCCAACCCATGAACCAACAAAACTTCTTCATTTTCGTACTCCCTAATAACCCAGCAGAAAACTACCAAATCCAATGCCCAAAACACCTCCAAACACCTTCAAAATCACCTTCTAGTATCACTATAACCCCAGCCCAACTCCCTTTCACAAAACCACACCAAAAACACAAAGTTTGACACTTTTAAAATACCACAAAACCCAATTTCGGGATTTTTAATAAAAAACAACCAAATTGAGATATAATGTACCTTAGGGCTAGATTAACTCATAACTAAACTCTTCATATCAAAAGCAAATCGAAAATTCATTAAAGTTTCGTACTTTCACTTTAAAACTTGAAAACCTCAAAAACTTTGAAAGGGGATTTCTATGAAAACTAAAGCCATAGAAATGTTGGAAATAATGAGGAGAATTTAAAAATATGCTTACCTTGAAGAGAGTCCTTGAATTGATGAAGAAATTTGTTGAAATAGTGTTTAGGGGTTAAAGGGAGGGTTTAACGTGAAATTTTGAGGAAGAAGAAGGTGGATAGCATTTTCAAAAAAAAACCCTTTTCTCTCATCTTATTTCCTTTTATTTTAAAATTACTAGTTTGCCTTTAATGAATTTTAACCCTTTTAATTTAAACCAAAGCTTGATTAAATTTTAAAACGAACCCACGACTCGAACCCGATTTACCCGAGTAACATCTGACCCCTAAACCTGGGGCGTTATACACCCTCCACAGTACGTCCTCTGCCCAGCCATACAACCCCTGTCGTCCGATCGTTCTGTTCAACACCTCAGTTGACCAAATCCGACCGTCCTTGAGCCAAACTAAAATAGAGCTTGGGTTTAGGGTTTAAGGGTTAAATTATGATATTTAATGGTTTAAGGTTATAGTTTATTCTTAAAGTATTATATTTAGGGTTTATAGTTTTAGGTTTGGGATTTAGTGTTTTAGGGTTTTGAATTTAAAGGTTTGTTGTTAAATTATTATGGTTTATGGTTTTTAGTTTAGTGTTTTATGGTTTTGAGATTAGAGGTTTAGTATTTAGGGTTAAATTGAAATAATGTGTATATAGTGAGGGTTAAATTTAATATTTTTTCGAATTAGGACTAAATTGTTTGAATGTGTAAACGTAGAGGACTAAATGTGTTATTAAACCAAATAATTTAACGGTTGTTAACTGGTGTTAACGGGTGAGTGGTAAAATTGAAGCAAAATATAAAGTTTAATGGTAACATTGAAGCAATTAGAAGTTTGGTTACCAAATTGAATAATGGACCAAAGGTTAGTTACCATTTGTGAACTTTACCCTTTGCTTATTTATTTTGAATGTATTCATGTTTGATTTGTGTCGTTTAAATTTTTAATATCATGTTTGTGTTCGTTTATTTATTTTTTGAAGATGTTCGTGTTCGCTTGTTTAGCATCCGCGAACATGTTCGTTTAACGTTCGTGAATATATTTGTTTATATGTTCACGAACATGTTCGTTTAACGTTTGTAAAAATGTTCGTTGAAGAAAATGGTGAAATTATGACATTAGTCCTAAGCTCTTCAAGCTTTACATTTTGAACTCAAAATTCACCATGTGTTCAATTTATTCCCCAATTTTAACATTATTTAATAATGTAAAAAAAAGGGAAAAGGGAGACTATGTAAACGAGCTTGTTCGTGAAGATTAACGAACCAAACACACATTTGCCCGTGTTCATTCGTTTATAAATGAACATAAAATTTTTGTTCATGTTCGTTTATTTAGTTCATTTAATGAACATATACATAAACGAACATTATACGAACAGTTCATAAACAACTTGCTGAACACTATGTTCATTTACACCCATACTCATACATATTCAAGTTCAACATAACTCTGATAGTAATAATATCACAGAAAATAATTCATAAATTGTATAAACTAAAATTTACATAAAATTACTAATTTTAGGATTTAGAGATTTAATTTAGGGTTTATGTTATAGAGTTAAAATTTAAGATGTTTGGTTATAAGTTATAATTTAGAGTTTAAGATTTTAAAATTATGAATTTAGATTTTATAATTTAAATAAGAAGAGTTGTATATTTTTTTCACACATTACTATAAATGCACCCTTTAAAACGTATATTTTTCTACAAAACACAATTTTTATAATTTGTTAAGGGAATTTTATGATAAAGAATCAAGGGATAAATTTATATTTGTTATATATACTTTGATAAAATGTCTAATGTACTACTAGTACTCATAAAATATCTAATGTAAATATGTACTTTGAGAACATGTTTTAATGTGGTAGATATAGTTTTAACATGTATAATGTATTTTTTTTTACTAAAAGAAAGGAATTCATTGACGCAACCGAAAATTACAGAAAATTTCTCAACGTAGTATGAATAGATGACAGTTTAAATATAACACTTATAAACGGTGTTAATACATCATGGTAATACATGAAATGATAATTCAATATTATATTGAACATTTTATTAAAAGACAATTATCACATTAAAGTTTTAAAATTATAAATCACATTAAACATTTTATTAAAATACAAGTCAACTGAGAAAACAATTTTTTAGAAGAAAAAAAAAATTGCATATTACTCCATTTGCATCACTTAAACTTGAGGCACACATATTCAACAATACAATAATGTTTGCCTATGTAGCTTTTGGACATAGTCAGTTAGTCACATAGACAAGAAACTTTGAAGCCTCCACCTTGATGTTTTTACACTTATTTAAATGTTGCTTTCTTTTTCTTTTCCTTTTTTCCATTCTTATCCATTGAAACACCTACTTTTTTCTTCGGTACATTTTGTAATTTATATTTATATTTCTTCATTCTTCTATTAAAAAAAAATAAGTTCATATTTTCAAAAAAGGTTTAATAGCATGTTTGGCCCCTGAAGTATACATAAAATACCGAACTGTTTTCTAAAATAATTTTTGGAACGTTGTGGCCCCTAAACTAAAAAGCGTTACCCCGTTTGGCCCTGAATTAAAGAATTTTTTGAAGAAGTAGAAGATGAACAGTTGAGACTAAAATGAACAAAAATAAAATTTGGTATACCTAACGTGCAATTTCTCCCTTTAATTTAAATCAGCTTTTTTGTTATTAAAATAACACATGGAGTGTTCGCATGTGAATTTTTTTAACCGCGTTAGACGAATGGGCCAAACGGGATAACGGTTTTTAGTTCAGGAGCTACAATATTCTAAAAATACTTTAAAAGACAGTTCGATATTTTGTGTATACTTCAGGGGCTAAACAACCATTAAGCCTTTCAAAAACAAAAGGTTATACCTTGAAATTAAAGCCTAGTCATATAGCTTATTTATTTTTCACGATATCGTTCGCTTATTTATTTTTCACGATATCGTTCGCTATTTTTTTCTGACAGTCGACAATCTTTACTTTTTAATTTTCATAAAAATAATTTTATTTTTATGATACGTTTTTCGTCTACAATATGATTTAAAAGGAAAAAATAATACAAAACGAATATTATTATGATTAAAAAACTCTTTATATCTAATGTAAAACAAAAGAGTATAACATGATAATATAAAGAGGACAACGCAAAATGCCAAAAAAAGGATATGAGACTAGTGGGGGACACGCCCCCTATTTTGAGAAATTTAAATTTTACCTTTAAAATTTTTAATTTGACCTCCTCAAAATTTTTAAAAATTTATATTATGCTTCAAAATTTTGAATACTTTTAATTAAATTCTTTCTCTATTTTTTTTACATTTTTTGTTAAAATTTTTAAAAAATTTTAGTTAAACCCTTAAATTATTTTAAAAATTTTCGTTTAAACTTATAAGTTTAAAAAAAATTAAATTAAACCTTTCAAACTCTTACTTCAAATTCCGCCACTACTTGTCACAAAACTCTATACTCAACGAGCCACCCATCACTCGACCCAAACATAACAACGCCCAAAAACTACAGGGTGAGACACCAACGCCTTTGACACATTTTTTGTTTTTTCCCCGTTATTTTGACTTTTTTTGTTTATTTTTTAATGTTAAATTTAACGTTGCCTTAACTGATAAAAATGACTATTTGATATTTTGTTGATCTTTTTCTGTTTTGAATTATCCGATTGAATTTGAATACGAGATTTGTATTTGTGGACAGTTTTTTCACGACCCTCGGCTATGATTTACAGTTGTCGTTGGTCTTTTAGTAATTTTCCTCTTTTGTAGTTAGTTTGTCGATTTAGTCAGGTCTATTCGTATCTATCTTTTATTAGAGTTTTTTGGTTAATTTTTTTAATATTTTTCTTATATGATCTCAAGCGGCTAATTTTTTTAATAGTTATAAAAAATGTTCAAATTATGTGTTTAATTTAGATATAAAGTCAAACCTAAAAAAGTTTACGGATAAACCCTCATTATAACTTTAAATATTTCATCTTTAATAAAATGATCGATTTCTATAAAAAAAAGGCTTTGTATAAAATCTCTTATTATTAATTAATTTAAAAGGGATAATCCAACTTTTATGTGTAAATTTGCCAAACTAATTTAAACTCCAAACGTAGTAATTTTTTATTTTTTGTCATTTTGATAATATGTGATAGCGTACTACAACACCAAAAATATTAAAAAATTAAATTCAATGTCAAAGGTGAAAAATAAGGATCAAATTAAAAAATATTACTAAATTCAAGTTTAAATATTACTTTATCCCAATTTGAAATTTGTTAAGCACTATCTAACAAATACAAACTATAATTAATTATCGTTGTCCTAATAATTATTTTTTTAAAAAATACATATGTACTTTGTGGGTTGATTACTAGTGCCTGCAATTTTCTCAAGAAAATGACATATCTATCAATCTCTTCAATTGAAGAACCCAAATTGTTCATGTTTCACGAAGATCCAATCCAACACCAGCAAAAACACTCCATTTTTAAACTCAAAACTCCAACCCAATTTCTTCCCAAACCCAGAAATTAAAAGAACAACCACCAAAATGCTACCTTTATTTAAATTCTAAATTCTAAATTCTTAACTCTAACTCATTTTGTTTTTGTCTTCCATCTTTGACAGCTCAACAAGAGCAGGTTTCTTTTTCTTTTAATGTTTATCATTCTTTGGCCTGATTGCATGATTCGTTGATTTGTTGGTCCTTTTGGGTCGAATTATTTAGCTAAATTTATATGCTTGATGATGCCATTTCTGTGTTGGTATTTTCTGCCTTATTGTACTTCATAGTTGTTTTGTTAGTTAAAAAGTTGCTATTTTATCTTTAAATAAGATCTGGGTATCTTTCCATTTGTCATAAGATCGTGATTTGGTGGTCGATCTTTGGTGTTTTACTCCCTTTTTTGCTTTATTTTATCAGATCTGAAGGCTTTTATGGTTGTCCTGTGTTGAAACGAAATTCCATAATTTTCTTCTATAATTCATCACAATATAGCTGTTGTTAGGCCCATGTAGTATTTTCCTTCTGGGGAATTTGGTTTTTCAAGCTTTTATAGTATCAAAGTGAGTGCTTTACCATGATTTGTTTTGATCATCTCTAAACAACAATAATGTTGGATGTTGTGACACTGTGATTTGGGGTAATTGCAATTGCTTTACTGAATTTTCTTCATTTTTTACCCAGGTTTCTATGGAAGCTAAGGTCTAGACTAGTATGTGATAATTGCTAATAGCTTACTTTGCTATGGTAGATCGAATATTTCGAAGCTTACACTTAAACTGGTAGCTTTTGAGATTTTTACACTCATAGTAGCCAAAATGTATGTAATTCTCCCAGAAGGAATAGCTTTTTAAGCGGTATGCTGCTGACTTCGGCATTATAGTTCCGGGAGTTGAGGGTAGATGCCTCTTTATCAAAGCATTTCGACATTTTCCTGAATTTGTCATTTGCTCCATTGAATTTTGTGCTTGTTGGTATTTCAGTTTGATCCTATGAAAATATACTTGTCATTATAGCTTGTTAAGAACTTTAGTATGATTTTGCTTTCCAGCTACTGAATGAATGTCATTGAAATATCACAAGTGAATCCATTTCTTGCTAAATTATTATTACGGCACTACAAATTGTTGTTGTTCTTAGTATCCCGATTTAGCTTACAGTGTGAAGTTGTATACATTTACTGAATTACTGTAAGTTTGATTTGATTCATGCAGTTTGTGTTGCTGGAGGTTGCTTTGTTACGATGCTCAAACAAATTTTAAGCAAACTCCCACGGAAGTTGCAGAAGTTTGACTCATTAGATTCATCTGGAATTGATTCTGGAAACCATACTTCTAACTCGGGCAATGGAGCTCAATGTACAAGTATCGGGGACAGTATATCTAATCGACTAAGTGTTGTTAAGCGGGTTTCCTCAGCTGTTTTTCCTGCTAGCATCATGGTTGGTGTGGAGGCGGTGGAGCCCAATCTCTCCTTCACAGATGTTTCAGATCCGCAGAAGCAGAACCTTTTTATTAGTAAACTGAATCTGTGCTGTGAGGTTTCTGATTTCAGCGATCCCGATAAAACTAGTGCCGAGCAAGATCTTAAGCATCAAACGTTAGTAGAACTTGTCAATTTTGTTTCTTCGGGGTCTGCGAAGTTTAACGAACCAGCAATTGCTGCAATGTGTAAAATGTGTGCCATTAACCTGTTCAGAGTTTTTCCACCAAAACATCGTTCTAATAGCACTAGTGGTGAAGCGGAAGATGAAGAGCCGATGTTTGATCCTTCCTGGTCCAATTTGCAACTCGTATATGACCTACTTCTTCGGTTTATTAGTTGTAGTTCTCTTGATGCAAAGGTGGCAAAGAAGTACATAGATCATTCTTTTATTTCGAGGTTACTTGACCTCTTTGATTCGGAGGACCCCCGGGAAAGAGACTGTTTGAAAACAATTCTGCACAGAATTTATGGGAAACTCATGGTGCACAGGCCCTTTGTGCGAAAAACTGTTAGCAATATCATCTATCGATTTGTTTTTGAAACCGAAAGGCATAATGGTATTGCTGAACTCCTCGAGATTTTCGGAAGTATTATTAGTGGTTTTGCCGTACCATTGAAAGAGGAACACAAGATGTTTTTCTGGAGAGCCCTTATTCCTCTACACAAACCGAAACCAGTGGGTGTTTATCATCAGCAATTAACATACTGTATCATACAGTTTATAGATAAGGATCCAAAGTTAGCCAATAATGTGATTACGGGACTGTTAAAGTATTGGCCGGTTACAAATAGCCAAAAGGAATTAATGTTCATTAGTGAGTTAGAAGAGATTTTGGAGATGACTAGCATGGCCGAGTTCCTAACGATCATGGTTCCACTGTTTCGGCGTATTGCATTCTGCTTAAACAGCTCTCATTACCAGGTATATTTTCCTCTTCTAATCACTATGAGAAAATGTTAAAGTTGGATGATATCTGGATCTTTATCAGTCAGTATCGTTTTTGTTTTTGGTTGATTGAGAAGTTGTTTTCGCTTTTTTCTGTTTCCATCATTTTTAGGTGGCGGAACGGGCTCACTTGCTATGGAACAACGAGCACATCTTTAATCTTATAATGCATAACCGCCAGGTCATATTTCCTCTAATCTTCCCCGCCCTTGAGCGAAATTCCGGGAACCATTGGAACCAAGCAGTGCTTAACCTGACACAAAGCATAAAAAAGATGTTTTGTGAGATGGATGAAGAGCTCGTGCTCGCCTGCCAGGGTAAGATGGAGGAGGAAAACTCCCGATCGAGCGAGGCGGCTGAGAAAAGGAAACTAACATGGGAACGCCTGGAAACTGCTGCTAGTTTCAAACCTGCACCTGCCAACATGATTCTTCCTGTAAAGCCACCAGCCGCATGCCCGGTTGCGTGTTAATCACTCGAGTAACCAGGAAAAGAAAAGAAAACATGCATAATATTCTCCTAGCTGCCCTTACTGTTTGATGTTGTTTTCTTGAATTTGGCCAAAGTTTGGTGATTCAGTAGGATTTGTAACGCATCACCATCAAAATATTTAGAGGCACTGAGGATTTGTATTGATTATATTTTGTGTATACATTTAGAGCCATGCTCGAAGCTTCGATACAAGAACGAAAGAAACTTCATTCGAACAAAAATGCCTCCTTAAAAGAATTGCAGAAACCTCAACTCTATGTTTGACGTAGCTTAGCTGGGGTATGAATTTACAGAACACTTTAGGAACAATGTTTCCCATAAGCAAAAGGAGTTGAATTTTGTTTTGTTTTAAAAGAAAAGATGTTCAGGCTTTATTTCAGTTCATAACTTCCAACCCCAACACAAAAAAAAGGAAAGAAGAAACCTGGTCATAGACTCGGGCTAACTCCTCAAAACTGGACCGGGAGATCCTGGGCTTTTGAACACTTATCTTGTTGCACTTCTGGCCTGACCTTGTTTAGGATCACCATGGATATGTCACTCTCATTTTATTTATAGTTTAAGCTGTGAGTAGTTCCCAGTTTTTGTCTGTTTCTTTTGGTAGCTGTAACAAGATAGCTGATATTTATGATTATTTATGGCAATGTCCCAATTCAGAAACCACGACAATACACGTGTTCCTGTACAAGATAAAGCTTCTCCCAAACCACAACTTCCATTGAAGTCACCTTCCTCTGCAGCACAGAGTTTCTTAGATCATAATAAAAGATACCCTTTCCTCTGAACTAGTTTTAGACCAAAGACAGAAGAAAGAAAATGTATGCACCGCCGGGTTATGAAGTTATGTCGTACCATGAGCATGTCCGAAGACGCCATGAAGAAAAGGGTTGCCTTTATGCTTGGTTAGTACAAGTTTAATCCATAAAGTTTTGCTCAAATCTTCTTCCTTTTGTTTCTTTCTTTGTATTTTATATTGATGATCTAACTTCGCCCTCCTGGAATTTTCATATTACCGTATAGTTTTACCGAGTATAAAAGTTCGCACCCCTAATATAAAATTCTGCATCCGTCCCTGAATACATGCAGTTTGTTCGCACTGTGTTGCTGCTTCTGTTGCTACGAGACTTGCGAGTGTTGCTTGGAGATTCTTTGCTGTTGCTTCTGATGCCTGCAGAATAGTTTATATGTTGAATTATGTTTGATTTGATGTGTGTATGTATAAGCAAACCATAGACTGGTTTGCCTTTTCCGTTTTCTTTTATTATGATCTTTTCTGAAGAAAAAAGATCACTCCAAGATAAAGAACAACTCATCTTTCAATGGTATTCTAATCTTTAATTCGAATCACAAATCGCAAAATTGTTTCCCTGTATGTCGATTACATCGAATATGAAGTTCATGATGTGAATGGGATGTACATTTTCTCAGATTTTCAACATTCCTACAGGAGTAGACTGCTGAAACAGAATTGTATCTCTTTGAATGGTATTCTAATCTTTAATTCGAATCAAAAATGGCAAAACTGTTTCCCCGTATGTCGATTACATCGAATATGAAGTTCATGATGCGAATGGGATATACAACAAGAATCCCGATCTCCGAGGAACAAGTGTCGCCATTGCAGCAAGAGTAATGACCAGTTATACCACCAATCAATGACGTTATAAGAGGGAAATATTCGTTTATTTAACGATTCAAAGAGAGCTATGAAAAGACCTGTATCCGGCGGCGAAGTGAATAGACATGACAAGAAATCCGGCGAGATTAAAACAGCGATCAAAGGCTGGATTAGAGTTTTCTCCATCTTCTTTCAAAGTGAACTCGTCTTAGTCCAATCATCACTTAAAACGACAGTTTTTATAGTTGATGTCAGTTGATAAAATGTTAAAAGATTATTATATATATAGTTATAACGATTTTTTAGTTGAAGATAATTTTTATATATTATGTGTTTAAGAATCGAGCATACGACCAATATAAATTTATAAACAAGCTATTTACCATCCCTTACAATATATTTTAAGTAAATATTTTTTTACAAATATATTTATCACATTAAATGTTTAAAAATAATCAAATGTTTAATGTGATTGTACTGAGATTTTTTTATTAAGTATAGAGTATTTACATCATCAATACAAATGTTGGGATCCGAATTCATACAAGATGAGACAACATGAACATCATTGGCAACTCGACCGATTAGTTCAACGACACATCTAGACCGATACCAACTACCATGGTTTAAATTGTGAATGCAAACTCCATTCGAATGCACATTCTAATGTAATTTCTTTTAGAATCTAGTATTTTTTTTCTTATATATTATAAAGCATAGCGGTCCTAGACATTACAGTATCCAAAAAATTTCTCACCTGTGTACAAATATTGGATTCAATAAATGAAAATAATCCCATCAGTTAACAATTTCTGAAACACAGGATGTTTGCCTGATACGCTATGACATTGAAAGCAAAGACAACAGAATGAAGCTATCAAAAGGGGGGAAACTTCAGTTGTTCCGAAAAGATAGTTTGCGCAGCCCAGAGATCTCTATGTACAAAGAAGGAAGCACTGGTTCTTTACATATGCTAAATCCCTGAATCCATGAAAAGTTCCAAGCTTGAATCGACCCATATCGTTATTTACATGCATGTGGTTGAAAAGAAAAAGGATAAAGGAAAAGGTTACCTTGTACAAAAAGAGTGCATATATAAAGGTGACGAAAAGGGTTAGCCAAACCTCCCCCTCCCTCTTCCTCTCCCTCTACTCCTTCCTCTGCCCCTCTCTCTTCCGCGTCCTCTCCCTCTGTGTTCCTCTAGATCTCGACCATCTTCTCCTCCATAGTTAAACATACTTCTTTTAATGTCATCTGCCTTGGTGTCATGCACCCTTTGTGGCTGAACAATAAAATGATTTTATTAAACATCGCAAGGTGATAAACACAAACACAAATGGCAACTGGAACGAATTAGTTGCAAGAAAACTAACATGATAATCTTCCATGTCGAGTTGAGCCTGAAGCTGCCTAGCAAGGTCTTCATCATGACTAGTTTCAGGGTATTCATTTATTGTCTGAGGTTTTGTGCCAAATTTCCTCTTTTCCCACTCTTCTAAAGTGAAAACCACAGGCTCTTCTTCTTTTCCCTTTCCCCTGTATTTTCGACCTCTGGAATGTCGACCATCCTGGTTGGAATGGCCCATTTTCTGCAAGAGCTTTTGAGCAGCGGCTTGATTTTGAACAGGGACGGACTCAACTACTGGAAAAGGAATATATGTAGATTAGCATAACACGTGATCTAAACTTAAGGAAGTTGATAATTAGCAAACTACTGTTTTTTTCTATCATAACAATGCTCGTGCATTTTACTAATATAAGTCGACTCAAGATTTTAAAAAACGATAGCCTTGCAACAGATTCAACACATTGTTCAGAAAAGGTAGCATGTAGTGTGTACAGACCCCCTTTACTAAGTCAGTACGTCTCACTTTTCACTTTTTTTCTGAAAAAGGAAGCCCGGCAACTCATAATATGTGCTGTTATGAATTGAATTTAAAGGTGGTGACTGGATGTGCCATTGTAGTATCATTAAGAACAAATAAAACAGAAGATAAAGCTGTGCACCTTCTTTTGGTCTTGTTTCAGAGCTACTTGGATTTTCTTCCATTTTTTCAGCTACGGAAGCTGTATTAAGATCATTATCCACATTATCTGGTTTTACTTCAAGATTCTGGTTCTTTCTGCTCCACCTGCTTTCAGTATTCCCAACTGGACTTGCCACTGCAGGTCCAGCTCTCTTCGATGTTGACTCAGAGAAATCTGCATAATATCACCATTAGATAATGAACAACATATAAAGATTGCATTACAAATAGAATTAGTCATAAATGAAAATTTAAGGAAAGGAACATCTTTTCAGGAGGGCCTTTTGAACAACAATGGTTCCTTAAGTTAAAGCTCCTTAATGCTCATTGTTCATTCTCAAGCCTAACCTTTAATGTTGTACAAAGTTGCAAATAAACTTTCTTTTCTGATGATAAAATATTTTGTCCGTTCGCATACACACCCACCTTAGCAGTTTAAAATTTTAAACGTTAAAGAACGAAAATTAAATAACCAATATAAAAAAACAAGATAATCTACTAAAACCATAAACATAGGGTATTATCCAAGTTGTAAAAATGCCTCACAACTCACTAGTTCTAAAAAATAATAAACACAGGAAAGTCAGAGCAGGTACAGCCGAAGTACATCAAACGCCGTCTGCCACTAATTAACCATCAACAATGGATGGCCGGTGCTTATTCTTTATGGAAGATGAGATTCAAGGAAATATTTATTTATGTGTGTGTTTCTCATCATTCAAGAGTACAACTCAGGACTTGTGTAATTGTGAACTTATTTAGAGGTCCCTAAGAATCTCAAGTCTTTTTTCTCCTGAACACCAAGTAATCAGGATGAAAGTTTCCTTTTCTTAGAATCTGCCAATAATTGTTTCCCAGAAAAATAGACAAAAGATCAAGTACATTTATTAAAGAAATAAAATCTACTGAAAGAATCCTCAGAACATTCCAAGCGTGTCCAATATGAAAAAGTAGTCAAGGGAAAAGGGTTTCATTTCATCTCTTTACATAGGCATACAAATTGTGAATATTTAATTTCCGTGATAACTTGAGCCATCATCTCCAATAGACAACAGGTATCGTACTAACAAAAGTTAACAGCATGACTATAATCCAACAACAAAGTTCATTCCAGCCATGTGTTCTCTGTCTATCACTTTGGTTCTCTAAGGCTAGACGTGGAGTTGTAACGCGCCTAAGTAAAAGGGCTTTCTTTTAATTAAGTTTGTTTTCTGTTTTTAAGTGTTTAATGAAACGGTTCGTTTAGAACCCTGTTGGAGTCTGTAAAAAGCAGTCGTTTTATGTGAATAGGGTTATTAGAGTCTGAGTCACAGCAGTGTTTAAAAAGGCGCTACTGAGGCGCGCCTAGGCGCTAAGGCGAGGCGAGGCGAGGGTGAAACGCCTAATTGGGTCTAGGCGAGGCGACTTCAATGAGGCGCAGCAAGGCGCGCCTAAGGCGCACAAGGCGCTGAGGCGTCGAGGCGCAGAAAGGCGCCGCCTGTTCACTTTTTTTTGTTCTTTTTGACTTTTTTTTAATTTTTTTATTATTTTTTACATACTAACTTGGGCCAAAAGTGAGACTAAACAAAAATAACATTAATCAAATGAAACTTAAATTAATTTGGTTGAGTTAATGTGTAATTTGAACTTAAAGCATAACACACTATATATATAAAAATTAATTAAATTGGATCAAATTTAAATTCAAATGAATTTTGTTGAGTTTTAAAAATTGAACTAAATTTAATTGAGTTTAGGGGATTTAGTGTAGGGGTTTATAATTTAGGGTTTATGGCTAGAATTTAGGGGTTAGGGTTAGGGTTAGAAATTAGGGTTTAGGTTTTAGGATAATATAGTTAGTGATTTAGATTTTAACCTACAAACCTTAAATTTTAACCCTAAATCCTAAATTCTATCAACAACCAATAAATTCAAAACTACTAAACTTAAACCCACAAACCCTAAATAAACTCCCTAAACCCTAAACTAAGACATTGTGTAAACAAAGTTTCTACAAGCGCTTGTGCATGGAATAATTACTCATATCATATATCCTTTTGAGATTATTATATAACTAGCTTTGTGTATTTACAGTATAAAAGATTTCATATTGCATGATAAAATGCAATGTCATATGCTTTTTGATTGAAAAGTTAAAGGTAAATAAAAGGAAGAGCTTTTGTTGAACTTAAATTCCTTTTTAAAGTACTAGTTTTCTTTCTTGTTTTGTACTAAAATGCAATGTCATGTGCATTTATACATTCTCCTTGATTTTTCGTGTTGAAGTTGAACATTTCAAAGAATCTTATTATTCTTATTACCCAAAATTTTATTGAATGTAAAGAATATTCAAGTGATAGTTTTATGTAACTTGTATATCTTTTATTTTCAAAATGTGCGCCTTACTTCAATAAGGCGTGCGCCTCTCGCCTCGGATATAAAACCCCTATCGCCTTAAGGCGCCTTTTGCCTTTTTTAACACTGAGTCACAGAAGGAAGAGCTTATTGAATGAATGAATATTATTCTCGTCTTCCTCAAAATTCTCTGTTTTCTGTTTCTACCTTTGCTTCCTCTATCTTCTTTCCCAACTAAAAATTCTTCTCAGTTTCGTATCACTACAGGAGCCTATGTATTTATTGAAGCAATTAAAGACTGCGGGAATGATTTCTAAATGCAAAACAAATAAACATCAATGCAAGAGGAAAACAAGATCAAATACCAGAAATTTAAAAAGATTCAGAATACCCACCATGTGATCTGCCTTGGCGAGCAAACCTACTGCTCGAGGGCACCTCAATTTGCAACTTCTCAAATGGGGGAGGACCACCGGTTCCACTTTCCTGGGATGAACGGGTTAAACCTGAATACTTTTTATTCATCTCCCATTCGTCATAGAGCGATTTAACAACACCTCCTAACACAGTTACCACTTTAGGGTTCAAGCATAATATGCCACCTTTTATCATGACTTTATTTTCCAAGCGAATCTGCCAATCATAGTCCGTAACTCAAAATAATAAGAAGTACAATAAAAATAATGTATCATGAAGAATTTCTAGAGAGGATGAACAAATAATTCCGATGGCTGAACGTTCAACTATCTTTAAATAAAGAAGTTGATACCGATTTACTTGCCTAGAATTCAAATAATTCCGCTATACATGAGTTTCAAATTCCACAATGATCATACAAACAAACAGAGCAAAGCTAAGTAAAGCATTAAAAGTAATAATACCTTGGTACCAGGAACCACATTGTCTGGAATTGCTGGAACATGAGAGTACTCAATGGCAGTTATCTCACCATGCCCATCAGTCAGGCCCAACCTCAGCAAACGTGAACCACTCGAATTCCCCGAAAATTCGGCTATACTGCTTTTCGATATATCCCTAACTGACGAAATCTAAAGCAAAACACAAACAAAAAAGTTCAAAATTATGCCAAAACAAAATCCAAAAGAATGAGGAAGATTAAGTGATTTACCTGGAGCACTTTGGGACCTAGAATATGAGAAGATTTCCGAAGAATGGATTCGGGTAAGGAAATTCCACTGATGGATCTAAGATCCATGTTAATGAGCTCCGATTCAACCTTATTGGCGATCGAACACGCGTCTACGTCGTCGGATAAAGCTTTGAATAGCATTATGAGAGTTTTGACCTGGTTCATATCGCCTAAACACCAGCCTCTGTTCTTTAGGGTTTCTATTATGGCTTCTGAAGAAGCAGAAGCCGCAGCGCCCTCCATTGTTGTTGCTTTAGCGCCTTTGATTTTGAGTCGGAACTAATAAAAAGGCGTGTACGAGTTGATTCGGCATGGACATATATACAATTTGGGCCATATAAACCTGAAATGGAGTTCAAAGTGTTCTTGGACTCTGTTTGCTTATCCTTTTTGCCATTGGGTTTGGGTCTATCCTTTCCTTCTTTACATGCGTATAAGGGTGGGTGTTCAAAACTACCGACTCGATTGACCCGGCCCGACTACTCGACTATTCGAAAGGAAAAAGTCGGATATTTTATTAAAAAAAATTATTCGACCGGGCCAGGTACTCGATCTGAGATTTTTTCGGGTAGTTGGGTCGGGTCTGGGCCGGATTTTTTGGTAACCAGTACCCGACCCAATACTTTTAATATACTTATTTTTTTAGTTTTAAATTATATTTTTATTTTAGGTTCCGTAATATTTTTTACCTAAAACTTAATTTAAATCTCTAAATTATTTCTATGTTGTATTATGTAGTTTTAAGTTTTAAAATTTTTAAATATATTTTTATTAATTTGTTAATACAAGATTCAAAAGAAGAAAAAAATATTTTTATGTCTTTTTGGTGATAAACTTTAATATATATATATATATATATATATATATATATATATATATATATATATATATATCTCCAAATATTCATATTAAAATTACCTTCAAATCACTAATTTTTGTGTTTCGATTATGTATTATGTACTTTTAAATTTTATGTGTTTAATATGTGATTTTTTAAAAATTTTAAATAAACAAAAAATGTGAACCGAGTACTCGTTATCCGATTTTCCGGGTACCCGATTAAAGCAGGTTGGGAGATGTAATACCCAGAAATAAACACCCCTAGTGTGCATTTTGGATTTTGGATCTGATCTGAAATTTTGAAATTGGAAAATTAATGAACCATATTATATTAGAAAAATCGGATATTCGTTTTTTGGATATCGAAATTTCGGATAGGAATGGAAAAAAAACCCTGAATTTATCGAATTTCGATCCGGTAGGATCGAATTTTTTGAATTTTTGGTTTTCAGGTCGGGTTCTAGTTTATGATGGAAATTCTCTAACCTAGTTTATTTATAAATATATTTATATTTATTATATTTTTATATATTATATTTAATATTTTTATTAATTTCTTTCGGGGTGGGTCGGATTTAATCGAGTTTTTTTATTAAAACATTCAAGGTCTAGTCGGAGTCAGGTGATGCTTTTATTATATCGGGTCAGGTCAGAAATAAAAAAATATTAAACTTAGGCAGGTCGGGATGAAACTTTAACTTTTCGGATCAGGTTCGGGGCGGCCAAAATCCCGTCCTGACCCTCTCTGTTTCCATCTCTAATTTCGGATTGGATATTCGAACTTATGACTTAATTTAAGTATTTTTTTAATTTAGCGGTTTTATCCATGAAAATTTTGGTTTTTCGAATATAAAAAGCAACAAATTATTGAATATAACAATATTTGTATCCAAGAAATTTTTAATTTTTAATATATAAGACTTAAAAATATCGAATATAACAAGATTCAAAATGATAAAAATTTGAATTTTGCGATTTTCGGATATTCAAATATTCGATCCGAATATCAAATAACTATACATATTCGATCTGAAATTTTCGAATATCCTTTCTGAATTATCCAAAAAAATAAAAAACGGACAGAGTCTCCAAATTTTCAGATCATATTTGTAACATTGTTAAGATATATGTTTTGATATAATAATTGAAATTTTGATTTGGACTAAATTGAAAAAATATTTCAAATTGTTTTGTAAGTCCAAACAACTTGAAAACATGTTTAAGGGTTTTTACAAGGCTCTGAAATAACTTAAAATGTTTTAAAGTAGCCAAAACCTATGATTTTAATGTTATAGTATCGATATGGTGTATACCGTATCGATACCCTTTAGAGTTTCAGCTACAGGGAAATTCCAGTAGCCAAAACCCATACCAATATGATTTGTCGTATCGATACGGAGAGCTTTAAAATTCTCCAACGGCTAGTCGCGTACCGATACGGTTGTATCGCGTACTAATACGCTTTAACCGCTCCATGCGGTCATTTTCCCAATGGCTATTTAATATGCAAGTCGTACTGATACTCTTGTAAGCGTATCGGTACGCATAAGCTGAAGCAGGCTCAATGGCTAGTTTCCAAGAAGGGAGTATCATTACAGTGACATGAGTATCGATACCCTACTGCCCATAACTGCATTTATGGAAAGAAATAAAGACCCCAACGGTCTACAACGGCTAGATGCTCAATCGGGAGTATAAAAGGGACCTTCAAGCATCCATGGAAGAATAATGCTTCAATAATTAACAATATTATGGTCAAAATCAAGTCTTAGTGCTTAAATTGTAATTCATTGTATAGACTACACTTGTGAGCTAAAATGTCAATATATGCTCAAGTATTTAGGATTTGGGCGAGAGCTTAAGAGTGCAAACAATCACTTTTTAGATGAATTTCTAGTTTGCTAAGTATTCACTTCTTTTAGAGTGTTCCCAAAGCTTGGGTTGTGAGCTTTGGTTGTTAAACTTAGTGAGTAAGTCTAGGTTGTAAATGGTTGCCTCTTTAGCGTAAAAAATGGGAAGAATTCTTAGTAAATTGTTGAAAATTCTTAGTGAAAGCTAAGGTAGTGGATGTAGGTTCTTGTTACAAGGTCGAACCACTATAAATCCTTGTGTCTTTTGTCTAACATTTTGCTTCCACCAAAAACACCCAAAACACAATCTTCTCTACACTTGGCAAGCTAAATCGGTTGAAGGAAATCGAGTCTATCAAGCCTAACGATTGGTATCAGAACGAGGCTCAATCGAGAAGGTTTAACCACCTATTGAGGCGATTCGGGAAGCTCGATCAACAATACAATCAATCGAAGAAATGACGCAATCTATCGACAAGCCACCTTTCTTTGGCGGGACCAACTATGCCAATGATGTTCTTCATCAAGGCCAAAGATTACAAGCTTTGGGACATAGTTGAGGATAGTTTGTTCGTGCCACAACAAAGCAAGATGGAATGGAGTGCGGATGATCGCAAGAAGATGAAGCTAAATTGCAAGGCTTTGTACATTCTCTTTTGTGCATTTAGCCTGTAAAACTAATAAATTGATTTTGATATAACAAAGGATTTAAGAACTAAATTGAAAAGGAGAAAATGAATTTTTAAGTCCTCAAAACCTCTCTATATGTTTAAAGAAAAATGTATAAGTCAAAACTTTAACTTATCAAATATTTTCTAAGTGTTTACCAAGTCAAGACAGTGATTTTCGAGTCACCGTTTCGGAACGGCCTTTGGGCGTTTTGGAACGTTTTGAAACTGTTAATCTCTGTTTCGGAACTAACGTTCTCGTTTTGATACGGGTGTATCGAAACATGTCTTAGTGTTTCGAAACGGATTTCAAACTTGGTTTTAAAATATGATCGTTGAAGTTTTATAACTAAATTTAAAAATATTTTTTAAGGCGTATCGAAACGCTTCTAAGCCGTTTCATTACAGGCTTTGACAGTGGCAAGATGTTTCGAAACGGGTTTCGAAATGGGTAGTTGCACCAGGGTCGGGCGTTTCTGAACGGGTAGTTGCAGATTGTATCAGAACGGGTAGTTCTATTTTGGTCTGTTTCGAAACAGGGTCGGGCGTTTCGGAACGGGTAGTTGTAGACTGCATTTATGGAGGGAAGATAACATCCCAACGGCTATTTTAATGAAGGCAACAACCCCAACGGCTAGAATTCAATGAGAATGTATAAAATGGGCCTCTAAAAGCACCAACAACAACTATTGATCTCCAAAGAATTATCCAAACATCAAATCCAAGCAATTGTGCTAAAATCCCATATTTTCTTGTAAACCCCAAATTGTGTTGTGTGTAATTCCAATCTTGTATTCAAATTTGGGTTGAGTGCTTGTATTTAAAGGGGCAAACTTGTATTGAGAGATATCTTTCTTTTCTTAAATTCTTCTTTGTATCCTTGTGAGGGTTTAGTCAAATTTTGGGTAAAAATTTGACCGGTATTGTAAAGGTTACCTCATAAGCCTTGAAAAGGGGAAGATCAATTAGTGGATTGTTGGAAAATCCTTAGTGGTAACTAAGGTAGTGGATGTAGAGTTCAATTGGAACTTGAACCACTCTAAAATTCCTTGTTCTTCATTTTTAGCTATTCCACTCCTCCACCAAAAATTCTAAAAATCCAATTCA
Organism: Hibiscus tridactylites; assembly: GCA_958450335.1. Lineage (NCBI taxonomy): Eukaryota > Viridiplantae > Streptophyta > Magnoliopsida > Malvales > Malvaceae > Hibiscus > Hibiscus tridactylites. The sequence continues at coordinate 7,996,411 of OY288288.1, forward strand.
CCCCCTCTTGACTTAAATCGATTATTCGATCCACTCAACATAGCCCCAATATCTATGACAAGATGTCTTCTTGTGAAGATGCCAATGAGGTATGGGACAAGCTTGAAGTCACATACGAAGGAACCAACAAAGTAAAGGAGACCAAGATCGGTCTTCTCAACCTCAAGTATAAGAACTTCAAGATGGAATCGGATGAAGATATCACGAAGATGTTCGATAGATTCTATACCATCACAAAGGAACTCAAAGGTTATGGAGAAATCATTTCGGAAGACAAGTTTGTTCGAAAGCTTCTCTATTCTCTTCCTGAGTCATGAGACTCAAAGAAGACTGCCATCATCGAAGCCAAAAATCTCAAGACCTTAAAACTAGATGAACTCTTGGGGGTCTCTTCTCACTCATGAAATAATGAAGAAAGAAAAAAATAGGAGAAGAATAAAGAAGATGAGGAAGAAGAAAATCATAGAGTTAGGCATTAACACGAATATCGTTGCTCTCAATTCTTCCACATGCCCACATGTAGATTCAAGTGAGGAGGAAAGTGAAGAAGAAGAAGAAGAGATGACCTATCTCTTCAAAAAATTTGCCTGATTCATGAAGAGCAAAATGGAAGAATTCAAGCATGAATCAAGAAAGAAGAAGAGGGCAAGCTCTTCAAGCCATAAGAAGAAGGCATATGTGGCTACTTGGAGTGATGATGACTCCACCGACAATGAACAAGCCAACATTTGCCTTATGGTCATCCAAGAAGATTCAAGGGTAACTTCTAACTCATCTTGTTCAAATTCTTATACTTTTGATGAGTTACAAGAAGCCTACGATCAATTGATTTTTGAATTCAAGGCTTCATTTTTCGAAAAACAAAAAATTGATTTCAAAGTTAAAAACTGAAAAATGATTTTCTTTTTAAAACCAATTTAGAGTTTTAAGAAAAAATCAAAGATTTTGAACTTAAAGTTTCAAGTTTACAAGAATTGCTTCAAACACTTGAAAAATATCATCAAAATGAGATTGATGATCTTAAGAAGGAAAATGATTTGATCTCCAATGAACAAAAGAAAAACAATTTAGAAAAACAAATTTTTATGTTAGACAATATAGTGCCCCTAGATTTGTGAATGGAAAAGTTTTTAGAAGTATTTGGGTCTCAAAAGGAATAAGTACTTCAATTAAAAAGGGTGAAATTGAAAAATGAATTCCTAAGGGGACTAAATTATGTGCTACTAACGCTTATGGATCCAAAGAAATTTTGATGCAAAAAATCACTTGATTGTCTTGTTTTAGGTGTGATGAAGAATGATCAACAAGTCAAATATTGAGGGGAGCTCCATACACACAAGAAAAAACACTTGAAGAATGAAGGCTTCACATCCTCCCTTGGGTTCAAGTGTGGTAAAAATTAGTTGAATTTTGTTTATTTTAATTTCTTTTATTTATTTTAATTCAACTAGTTTATCATAATTGTTGGACTAACCATTTGATGATGCTTTGAGTAAGGGAGAGTCATTTTTAAAACCAAAATTCTTATTTGTGTCAAAATATTTTTAACCTCCTATGTTATTTTGAACTTAAAATCTTTTAAATTATTTTTGATATAACAAAAAGGGAGAGAAATGGTTTGAAATAAGGGGAACTTCAAATTTTAAATAATTATGCCTCTTATTCAAAAATTATTTTATAAAGGGGAAGAATCACAAACAATTTTTTAAGTTGTTTTATTATATCAAAAAGAGGGAGATTGTTAAGATATATGTTTTGATATAATAATTGAAAATTTGATTTGAACTAAATTGAAAAAAGATTTCAAAATGTTTTGTAAGTCCAAGCAACTTGAAAACATGTTTAAGGATTTTTACAAGGCTTTGAAATAACTTAAAATGTTTTAAAGTAGCCAAAATCTATGATTTTAATGTTACAATACCGATAGTGTGTATATCGTATCGATACCCTTTAGGGTTTCAGCTACAAGAAAATTTCAATAGTCAAAACCCGTACTGATACGCTTTGTCGTATAGATATGGAGAGCTTTAAAACTTCTCAATGGCTAGTCGCATACCAATACGTTTTAACCACTCCTAACGTTCATTTTCCAACGACTATTTGAAATGTAGGTCGTACCGATACGCTTATAAGTGTATCGATACGCATAAGCTGAAACAGGATCAACGACTAGCTTCCGAGAAGAGAGTATCGATACAGTGACACGAGTATCAATACCCCACTGCCCAGAACTGCATTTATGGAGGAAAATAAAGACCCCAACTGCTCTAATTCAATCCCAACGGTCTACAACGGCTAGAAGCTTAATTGGGAGTATAAAAGAGACCTTCAAGCATCCATGGAAGAGTAATACTTCAATTGTCAACAACATTATGATCAAAACCAAGTCTTAGTGCTTAAATTGTCATTCATTGTATAGACTACACTTGTGAGCTAAAATGTCAATGTATGCTCAAGTGTTTAGGATTTGGATGAGAGCTTAAGAGGGCAAACAATCACCGTTAGAATGATTTTTAATTTGCTAAGTATTCACTTGTTTTAGAGTGTTCCCAAAGTTCGGGTAGTGAGCTTTGGTTGCTAGACTTGGTGAGTGAGTTTAGGATTTGGATGAGAGCTTAAGAGTGCAAACAATCACATTTTAGAAGGATTTTTAATTTCTAAGTATTCACTTGTTTTAGAGTGTTCCCAAAGCTCGGGTTGTGAGCTTTGGTTGCTAGATTTGGTGAGTGAGTTTAGGTTGTAAATGGTTGCCTCCTTAGCCTAGAAAATGGGAAGAATTCTTAGTGAATTGTTGAAAATCCTTAGTGAAAGCTAAGGTAGTGGATGTAGGTGCTTGTTAGAAGGTCGAACCACTGTAAATTCTTGTGTCTTTTGTCTAACATTTAGCTTCCAACAAAAACACCCAAAACACAATCTTCTCCACACTTGGCAAGCTAAATCGGTTGAAGGAAATCGAGTCTATCAAGCCTAACATATACCTTAAAAACTTAGCTCTAATATCACAAATGTAAGACTCTCTACCCGGTATGGTAGGAAATCGGGTCAAAAATGCTATCGGAGAATGATAACAGTAGTCGATACAGGTAAGTTAGTTAAAAGCTATAAAATAAGTTCCTAAAAATTACATTATGGTCATTGAATATCACATGGCTCAATTGACTAAGTCAAAGACCTCTGATTGGCATGCTAACTGACAGACAAACTATATGGAAATTTAATTACATGTTGATAAGATTAATTTCAGATATGGACTTGAGAATTATAGAATTTATAGATTAGTCTCTAAACTTGTAAATCTCATAGAATAATCCTTTAAGCAAAATATGGTTGCATATATTGATTTATTGACATCATTGACATCACCGTATTAATCTTATATCGTTAAATCTTTATTTTTGAGACATCGAACTTTGCTAAGTCACCGAAATTATTGTACCGACTACTATTATCGTTCTCCGATAGTATTTTTGACCTGGTTTCCTACTAGACTGGGCAGAGGGTGTTACAATATTGATCGGGTAGGATTCTTTTGCACACCCCTAGGTAAATATATATTTTTTGGTATCTGAACTTGACTTAAAAATTTAATTTGGTACCTAATTTTTTAGCCAATTAAGTATCCAAATTTGTTTTCTTAGTTCAAATTAGTACTTTGAATTTAATTTTTTTTTTGTTTGAATAAGTACTTGTGATTTTTAATCAATTTGAAGCAAGAATTCAAGTTCATATACTAATTTGAATAAAAAGTCAAGTTCATGTACCTAATAAACTAGAAAATATTAACTATTAAATAGAATTTTATACCAAATTCATGTACCAAAATGTATATTAACCATTTATCTAAGCTGAGATTTGTGTTTGTATATTATTTTATCTATTTTTTAATTAATTCAACCTAACATATCCAAAAATACTATTCATTTAGTAAAATAATTTATAATTTATTATTATTTAAAAAAATAATGACCTTATTAAAAAAACTCTTGAATCTTAAATAGTGAAAAAGAGTGGCCACTTTTATTAATTATCATAAAATACCAAGTACATGCACCATAAGAAACACAGTGATGTAAATCACACCACAAATTCCCACAACATATTACAAGACCAAATCAAGACAACATAAAAACAAAGTAGGACCTTGCTGGATGAACTCACTTTGCTGACCAGAGAAAATCAGCTGGCCTATCCACCATTTCTTGAGCAAGCTTATCAGCAATGCAGTTTGCTTTTCTAAATGCAAGGGAGACACGCCAAAAATGGTTAGCACAATAAGCCTTGCACTTTAGGATTAAGTCTGCAAATATGGTTGGGCACGAAACATTTTTATTATTCTAGTTTACTGCCAGCAAGCTATCAGATTCAATAATAAAACACGAGTGCTTGTTTCATTGAGATTCGGAGAAAATTTTGCAAGCTTCAAGAATTGCAACTAAATTCGCCCCGGTTGGATCTTTCAAACTAATACATTTGGAAAAATCTAACCAACTACATATCCTTATGGTCTCGAAGAACACCACTAACACCAGCAACACCATAGCTACCTTTCACTGATGCATCTATATTGAATTTAAAGAAGCCAACAGGGGAGCCTCCCAGGATATTGAGGAAGGTCTGATCGGCTTCAAAAGGGACACCCCACAAAGAGTAGGATGAAGAACGAAATTTAGATTGTTCCATTTGATCCAATAGATTGGTCTTGCAAAGTTAGGTCCCCATAAAAAATTCGTAATATATTTGTTTAGCGATTCAACAACGGTTGCATGCATTAAATTAATTTATTTTAATTATAAAAATATATAAATATCTAAAATATACTATCTCTATACGTGACAAATATTTTATACTTAGTGTTATTTTCAAAGTTACTTTATTTATAAATTGGTTCCTAAATTAAATTGATATTCAAACATCCCTAATTGTTATAGAAATTCGAACTATTCATAATTTTTTGGTTAAACTCATTTATCTAAAATAACAATTTTTTTGTAAAGTTCATGCGTATTTTATGATTTGTGTTTGAAATTCTTTTTTTTTTTTTTGAGAGGTAAAATGCCTCATTAAAAAACCCTCTAAACCTATTAGGGGGAAAAGAGTGCCTCCGCAAATTTATTTAAATCATCAAACAAGTCCAGTACAAAAAATGGCTTATAAAAAACCGTTCGAAGACACCAAAAATACATTAATAAGGGACTGAAAATACAACCCGGCCAGACCTATATGCTAAAAAAAACATTCAGCCGATGCCCACCCGTGCCAACTCGTCAGCAACGGTGTTGCACCTCCTGGGGACCCATCTGATCAAAATTCCTCTGTCACGAATAGCATGTACGAGGCTTGAAACTTTCTCCAGCAGCATAGGTGGAGGGATAGTCTTCAAAGTCAGCCAATCTACGACAACCTTGCAGCCACTTTCGATGATTGTCCGAGCCAACCCTGCCTAGAATGAGGAATTAACCTTTGAAAATCCAACATTTACCGCTTCCAGTTCTGTGAAAACAGGGGCCCCTGACTCGCAATCCTCTGAGAATTTCAACAAAACAATACCGTGTCCGTCGCGTAGAATACCCCATACCCTGCTTACCAACCCCTGATCTAGAGTAGAACCATCTACATTCAGTTTAAACCATCCTGACGGAGGTGGAGACCAACCGCTAATCCGAGGCAAAGAGGGAGGATTCAGACAAGAATTCTTAGCTAACATAAAACCCATGACAATCGACTCCATTGAAATGCTACAATCATCAAATTTACCCTTAATCCAAAATGCAATTCTGAGGCTAATAATTGAAATTAATTGAAGAAGATCTAGAGACTTCTCATGAAAAACGATCTCATTGCGAAACAACCAAATAGACCAAATTACGGCGAAGGGGATGAGAGACCAAACCTGACTATTGGCCGAGGGACTAAGAAAATCCCAGGCTTACATAAAAGCCATGGCTTCCGACGGTAAGACAGAGACAACATCGGTTCGTGCTACAAAGTGGTTCCAGACCTTCCAACTAATAGGGCACGAAAAGAAGAAATGGGAGTTGCTTTCTGACTCACCGCCACACAAGGAGCACAATAAATCAGTGATGGAGCTGACTCCCCTTTCCTGAGTTCGCACTTAACAGGAACCCTCCCCAACATCACTAACCAAATGAATAATTCGACTTTTGGTGGAGCGAACCCCAACTATACTGCATTATCCCAGAAATTCCTCTCAGGTTTCTTTCCCATAAGGATAGTCTTTATAGATTTTACAGAGAACTCGCCATCACTCGAGCCCGACCAAAGAACTCAATCCTTCTCCATCCCACTAGATTGAAATTCATTTAGTTTCAGCACTAATTCATTTCAAGAGGGTAATTCCCGATCAAGTAGAGGCCACCTAAGAGGGATGTTCCAAGACCACTTCCCATTAAATTTCTGGACGAAATTACAGATCATACCTTCCTTGATAGTACATAAAGCAAAGAGCCTGGGAAAACTAACCTTCAGCGGGCAAGTCCTTAACCAAAGGTCATGCCAAAACAATATAGACTTGCCATCTCCTACTTGTAGGCGAAGATGTTCTCCTAAGATAATACCCATATTGTCATCCTTGAAAAGGACGATAGAATCCCATTCCAGATCCAAGAAGAGTGTTTTGAAGTAGATCTGATAGGCAAAATATTTGACCCCCAACCGGATTTTTACATCGAACGACCCTTCTCCAAAGGCCCTGCACCTCATTCCCAAACCGCCAAACCCATTTCCCCAGAAGTGCACAGTTCATTGTGTCTAAATCTGAAATTCCAAGACCACCACAGTGTTTCTGTTCACAAACCTTACCCCAATTTACCCAATGTATTTTTGAGATAGTAGACGTGCCTCCCCAAAAAAACTTAGCCAGCAAACTATTTATCTTGTTTAAAACCTCCCGGGGCATTTTAAACAGTGACATATAATATATAGGAACACTTGAAAGAGTTGACTTTATAAGGGTAAGTCTTCCCCCGAAAGATAGAAATTTCGGCATCCAACCCTCGAGTTTTTTTTTCAATGTTGGAGATGATAGGCTCCCACTGAGCGAAGGAATTTCTTTTAGCTCCAAGTGGCATGCCCAGATATTTAGTGGGAAAAGAGTCAACAGAACATCCAACGCTACTCGCCCAGGAGGTTAACTCGGAACTATCCACATTAATACCCATAATCTTACTCTTATTTAGATTTAATTTCAGCCCAGAGGCGAGTTCGAACACCTGAAGGACACGCTTCACATTCCTAATCTCCCGACAAAAGGCTCCGCAAAATATAAGGAGGTCGTCCGTAAATTGAAGATGCGATACCTCAACTCTGTTACTCCCCCGACCAACAGAAAAACCATTAAACATGCCTTTATAAACAGCTTTGGTCAACATTTGATTTAGCGCTTCCCCCACTAGGTTGAACAGAAGAGGGGAGAGCGAACATTCCTGTCTGAGACCCCTAGAGATCGAGAAAAAATCGAAGGGAGATCCATTCACCAAAACAGATATTTGAGCCGTAGAGATGCACTTTAAAATCCAGTGGCACCATTTCTTTCGGAACCCACATTTTTTGAGAACTAACATTAAAAACTCCAATCCACCGTATCATATGCTTTATGAAAGTCAATTTTAAACGCCACCCCTTTTTTTCCTTAACCATATAATCGATTGCTTCATTTGCTATCAATGAACAATCTAAGATTTGACGGCCTGCTACAAAGGCGATTTGATTTTCCCCCACGAGAGATCCAATTACCAACCTCATACGACTAGTGAGCACTTTCGATAGTAATTTGTAAAGTCCCCCAACCAAACTAATAGGGCAGAATTCATCCAACGACGAGGGTTTAGGGACTTTCGGAATTAGAGTTATAAAATAATGGTTCGTCCCGAATTCCCAATCCTTCTCATGATAAAAGTCATCGAAGAAACGAAAAATGTCCACCTTGAGAATGTTCCAGAACTTCTTAAGGAATCCTAGAATGAAGTCGTCCGGGCTCGGGGCCCGATTACCGTCTGCCGAAACAAGGGCATTCCAAATCTCATCTTCAGTAAACTGACCTTAGAGGAAAGCAGATTGTTGAGGATTAAGACATGCCAAGTCAAAATTGAAGTCTTCAATTTCTAATGACTGTAGGGTGTTATATTGCTCTGAAAAATGATTAGAGATGACTTTCTTGAGAAGTTAGGATCCGAAAACTCCACCCCCTGTGTACCAGTTTTATAATCGAATTAGATTTATTCCTGGCGGAAGCGACAAGATGAAAAAATCTTGAATTCCTATCGCCCTCCTTGAACCACCAGAGGCGTGATTTCTGAAGCCACGCACTCTCTTCCTTCTGGTATTCCACCCATAAAAGCGATCTCAAACTTTTCAGCTTATCAATAAGAGTTTGGTTATTCCCGTTGACTTGAAGAGACTTCTCCAAAGCCGAGATATCTGATTCCAATTGTGGGATGGAGGAGGACTTATTACACAATTTTTTCCCTGCCACTTTTTAATTGCAAACTTACAATCCCTTAATAGGCCTCCAATTTTCCTCCTCGGATTACTAGACTTAGCACTCACGATTGCAGATTTCACTTCCTCCACTAAGGCTTCATCCCCCAACCAAAAATTATAGCATTTGAAGGGGCGAGGGCCCCATTGATCCCATCAACTTTGAGGATAATAGGACAATGATCCGAGAGGGATTTATTTAAAACACACTGAACAATATTGGGAAAAGCCAATTCAAAGTCCGCCGAGATGAAGAATCGATCGAGCCTAACAAATGTTGGTGGATCTCTATTGTTGCACCACGTGAAATTCCCCCCGATGAGCGAAAGATCCATGAGAGCTGAATTGTAGACAAAATCCTTGAACATTGTAATAGTTGCTTTGTTGAGGGAGAATCCGATTTTCTCATTAGGATCCAGGATCAAGTTCCAGTCACCTCCCAAGCACCAAGACAAATTCCAGCTATGCAAAACATTAGAAATTTCCTCAAGAAAGGTTTTTTTCTCCGAATCGACGGAAGGACCGTAAATGTTTAAGACACCACATTGTAAATTGTTCTGGCAGAATTTTCCAATCAAAGCCACATAATTAGATCTGGAGAGAATATTAGATACCTCAAAGAAAGATTTGTCCGAAAGACAGAGCAATCCACCTGACGAGCCAGTTGCCGGAGAGAAGGCATGAAGAATATCCGGACCATTCCAAAGTTTCCTGTGAAAATTAACCTCCAATACTTCTAATTTGGTTTCTTGGATCAGAACCAAATTCGGTTTTTGTTCCTGAATAAGCCTCCGAATAGCCCTAATTTTCTCCTTTTTCCGAATACCCCTGATGTTCCAAGATAGGATTTTTAAATTCATAAAAACTACTAAAGAAAAATACCTTGAGATGAAACCTCACGTGATTAAGGTTTATTCCTTATCCCCTGTTCAAGTTCACATACTTTTCTAATAACCACTTCTCTACCCCTCTTGAATGAAAACTCCAGAATTCTGCTAACTTCCCAAACTGTATCTGCTTCCAGTTTTTCCAACGAAATAGTTTCTTCAGAGAAAGCGCAAGCGTTGCGATTATGGGAATTCATCTCCTCTTCTTCAATAGAATCCCTGATTCTTCGTCTCAACCGTCTTCTATAGCTTGCTCTAAAAAATCCCTCTGGTAGCTCGCACTCTCTAATTTTTTTCTTGGCTCAACTGCAAAGCTTTGTCGATAATATCCAAGCTGTTTGGAACCACCGATCCCCCACTAAATTCAATAGGCTCAGATGAATTAATTGACATAGAATTGGACTCTATCCTTACAAAATTTCCAAGGGGCTGATCCAAGCCCAAATCTAAGATAGGGGCCTGTAAGTTAATTTCTCTCGACGCTGACCCAACACATAAGGGGGTCAACTGAGGGCCCAGACCGATGGAAGAGTCAACGACCTTGGTGATAGCCAGGTTTACCCCACGTGCTTCGATATCAGTGCAATCATCTGGAGAATAATCGTTAGCAATAGGGGAATTAAAAACACGCCTAGAGAACGTGTCAGTCACTTCAGCTTCAATGTCCAAGGGTAAACCAGAATCTGAGGAATCCTTTGAAAATTCCGAGGAAGAGTCCCAATCGTCAACCCGCACCACATCGTTGTCCGACCGTTCACTACCACCCTGTCCCTTCGAGCCCCCAGAAAGATCAGCAGCTGCACTCCGACCACCGTTAAAAACCAGATTACCATCGAAATTGCCATGTTCCGTCCAAGCATCCTCCAAATTATCCTCAGGGATGAAGACAGACCCCTCCTCCAAAGGATTAACCTCTATAAGTTTGCCAATATTAATTTTATGAGCCTTATCGCGAATAGAGATAGAGATTGAATCCGAAATGTCCAAAAGGTTGGTCGTTCTAATAGTCATTTTGGCAATTGCGAAATTAACTTTCTTTCTGGTTTCTTCGTGGATATCTACAACAATACCCCATTTGTTACCTATAGTTTTGAAAAACTCCTCACTCCAGCACAATAGCGGGACACCCTCCAACGAAACCATGCAATACTGATAGGGAATACAATTAACCAAGAGAGGAGATATGTGTTTGAACCAGAATCCAATGGCCTCTCTTTTTTCTTCCCAGGCTTGAGAATAATCAGCAAGAGAATGAAATCTAATAATAACAGAATGATTCCCATCTCCCCAATGGGAGATGACGCCTTTGATTCTCTCGAAATCAAAGGCTTGCTGCACCACCCCCATATCGTAGGAGCTTTTCAAGATTCCAACTAAACAGTACCTAAGCCAACCTTGTTCTTCCAGGGGTATTTCGATGTTGAAAGAAGAACCATCATTGCAACTAATAAGCTCTTGAGGCTCACCTTTGTTCGTATTGCCATCAGAGCTTCGAGACCTAGCCAAATTTTGCAAAAGAGCATCTCTAAAAGAAAAGTTTTTCTTAATCGTATGGTAGCCTCTATCCCGAGCAGCCGACCTAGTATCCACACCTGAGCCCGAAGGACCCCTCTTTTCTCTTATCGTCTCAACTCTGGCCCTGGCCGGACTGTCTCTAGGTTTCTGGTATTTGGCCTAAAAGACTCTAATTACCCTACCGCCAATTAGCGACTTGTCACATTTCTCGATTGCGCTTTCCATATCGCTTCTGGACACAAAGGATACAAAAGCAAATGTCGAAGCTCGGTACTTTGATCTGTTGTTAGTCCCCGGAATGAAAACCCTAAAAATCTTCCCATAATAGCTGAAAAGATCTTTAAGAGCCTTCCAAAAAACTCTTTTGCTTAAGTTGTCTATAAAGATTGTCCAATCTCTCTTTGCCTCACCGACGATAATCTGATCACCCTTGAATTGCCTCTTGTCTTCAAACTGCCTGCCATCCTTGTTTGTAGAAACTTCCCGCACTGCGTTTGCACCCCACCTTGAGTTCTCCATGGCTCTCCACAAATATATTTCCATTGTGTTTGAAATTCTTAAAAGTTAATTTTAATATCCGACTTCAAGTTTCAAGTGAAATATTATATTACTAAATAAAAACCATATATATAATCAAGTAGTATTTATAAAATTCTCTCAAATTCAAAAAAATCATTTCTTTAACCAAATAAAAATAACTTATAAACACATAAGTGAATTGAAATCATTTTTTCTGAGCTCGAATCAAAGAACTCTCTCATTTACAGATAGTCGCATGTTTTGTGTGGGGCTAAGGTGTGATACCCATAGGATATGAGTAAAAGCGGTTAACGTAAATTCTTATCATTTTTGTAAGAATTTGTGTTGGACTGAGTAATAATTTAGGTACAACCAAAATTCTTACCAACCGAGAAAGAATTTAGGTTGTATTTTGCCTTAGATAAGAATTTATGTTATAATACAAAAAAATTCTTACCAAGAATTTGTGTTGAAATCTGCCTTAATTTTAGGGGTGAGCAAAACTCGACTCGAAGAAACCGAAATTTTCGATTCGACTCGTGATTACATAAACTCGACTCGGTTCGAAAAAATTTCAAATAAAATTTGAGTTGTAAAATGAGAATTCGAATAAGTCGAAATTTTAGTAATTAGTGGATTGATTTTTAAGTTCAAGTCAAGTCTTTAATTTTTTTTCATGATATATATATATATATATATAACATGAAGAAATATGTCACATATGAAAAAAATATGATGAAATATATATGTGCATCTTATATGATTACAGAAAGTTGTTTAAATTAGAATTAAACAATACTATAACATGCTAAATAATTACAATTAAATTTATATAGGAACTCAAAAACTCGACTCAAATTTCATAAACTTAACTCGAATTAAAAAAATTTAAATAAAATTTAAATTATAAAATATTACATATTAACTCAAATAATTCAAAAAAAATTATTCAACTATTTAACAGTACCTTAAGATGGCGCACGGCATAACTACCCCACATGTTTGAAGTCCAATGAAATCGAAACAGAAATGTGGCTAGGCATTCACTCATGACACCACATCCGCTTGTAGGGCCATTTTGTATAGTTTCTATGTTTACATTATACTTTATCCGTTCCATTAAAATTGTCACTTATTAATATATTTTTTAGTTAATTTTGTTAATTTTAATTATAATTTATTTAAATATTTTAATTAATTAAAATTTATAAAATATATATTTAAAAATTACTTGATTAAATTTTTTAAAATATATATTTTTTATCAATAATAAACTTAAATTATAATCATAAAATATTAATATGTGACTTTTTAATGGGAATGAAGAAATAATTGTAAAAATTTGTAATTTGACAAAAATAGAAAACAAATAACGGGGGAATAATTAATAAAGTCGTTTCTTTTTTGTTTGTTCAAGAATTAATAAAGTCATTTCACGTCCCAAAAACTCATGAAAAATAATTGAAGTGGTAGCGGCATTAAAGGCTCTTACCAAATTAAAATGTGGCACATCAATTTGGTTGCCAATAGGTCCACTCCCGGTAACGACGACACGCCAACGCAATTGAAGGTTTTATTTGATTAATGCTTGGAGTAAATTATATCGTGGGTAAGTTTATAATTAGATTCATGTATTTTAAATAAGTCATATTCGGATCGCTTTGTTTATCGATTTGTCATTACGTGTGTGACGGACATTAATTTTTTAGTTGTATTTGAGGAGCCTGAATATTAATATTTTTTACTCACTTAACGGTAAAATAATCTAATACAATGACAAAACTCAATTTTATTTATAGAGGAGACCATTTTAAAATATTTAAATGTATGAGGGCCAACAATGAATTATATACTTTTAGAGAACTAAATAAAATTTTACCATTTTACTAACTTATAACTTTTGGGGGTATTTTCAAAAAAAAATGAGGGTCGTGGCCCTGCCGGTCACAATAAACAAATAAAATGAACTGATTGTGATTGTTTAAGATATGATAACGTAAGTATAGATTTGTTCGTAATAATGATGTACTTAACGTCTATTATACACTGAACGATAAAATAATTTGGAAAAAATGATCTGATTGTGATTATTTAAGATATGATAATATAATTATAAATTTACTCATATAATTTACCCTTATGTCTATATATCTGTCCTGGTGTTTTTTCAAAGTCCAAAACCTCCAACGTGCGTTGGACTTGGACAAAGCTTTTATAATCCAGCTTTTTAAATGCTTCAATTTTTGTTGTGTGGGATAGCTGGGAAAATGCCACAATTAAAGATTTCAACAAACAAACCAGCTGTAATGAAATAAAATAATAAATTAGTCAAATTGGTTCATGAAATTTTTATTTTTTAAAAGTATTTATTAAAACAAATTTAATGACTAATTTATCGTGTATTGCAAATTTAAAGAAATAAATTATAATTACAGTTTATGAATTTATATTTAATACAATGTAAGTGTAGAAATCTCTACATTAAGAATTAATCATGTAATTTTATCGATTTAAAAATATAAGTATTGTTATTTTATTTATTAGTCTTATTTTTTTCGTATGAAAATGATAGATGATATTGTCTGTTTTTATTGAATATAGAGGCAAAGACAAATGTTGGGATACGAATCATATAAAATGAGACAATTTTTTTGCATCATTGACTATATAGTCAATAAGTAGATCTCATACGATATTGTCTGTTTTTATGTAATCCGTGTTTATTTAATTATCTTGTTGATTTATCGTGCTTTGTACCCAACAATAAATTAGATTTTCTAAGAAAATAGAAATCATGATTACAACTCAACCTAAACCGATGTAAATTAGTTTTCTCATTTCTACAATTTTTTATACAATACTTAAATTAGTTATAATCCTCGCAAACCTCTAAATCGGAGATTAATATGTGTTTAGGTGTGTTTAAATGTCCGAAATCTACCAGTTGATACAACAAAATAAAACTTTAATCTTTAAACAATACTTAGAGTTTGAATCATGGCATTTGAATAAAATGAAACTAAATTAAAAAAAATACTCTATAATAAATCTCTACCTTATTCGATTTTGAATTTATATTCAACGTTATCTAAAAAAACCACTTATTTCAATTGTTTGCATTTATTTGGTTCTACCAAATCTCTACATGACTAGGCCACCAAAATCAAGAAATCGTTAAAGTCACAAAAGAAAGAGGGGTGAAAAGTCATTACCTATTTATCTAACAGAGTTAAATCATTTTTAAATAATAAACATCAATTTTTAAGGAGAAAATAAAACATGGTACGAGGATAGAATAACATTCTTCACGGGTTCATAACTTTTATGAATGAAATGAAACAATTAAACTTTGATTTATTATAATTAAGTAATTAAATAATAATTAGCAATCAATCTCAAACATTTTCCAACCACTTAATGTTTAATTCTTACCTACAGTAATTAATGACATCATATTTGTAATTTTAATGGTAAGTTTCATGGGTGTTCATCTATTTAAGTCATTTTGTTTTTTTAATAGATTTAAGTCATTTTGTTAAAATAATGTAAAACTCGAAATTAATATGAAAAATAAGTACCAAATTAAATTACTATGAACAGTTTAATAAACTTAGAAAGAATTGATTGAATCGAACTGATCGTAATACTATTGTATCAATAGTTAGTTGGCGAGGAGTATTATTTAATATTATAAAAAATTATATTCAATACATTAACGGTCGAAACTAAATTTTTTTACAAGTGCTTTAGTTTTAGGGTTTATGTTTTTAATTTAGGGTGTAGGGTTTAAGTATATAAATTTAGAATTTAGGGATGTGGTTAGAATTTAGAGTTTAGGGTTAAAGTTGAGGGTGTAATTTTAGGGTAATATGGTGAAGATTTAGGTTTTAATCTATAAACCTTAAATTATATCCGCAAACTCTAAATTATAACCATTATCCCTAAATTTAAAACTCCTACACATAAACCCTAAACTAAGTTCCTAAATCCTAAAATTAAGGTGTTTATAAATTTTTTAGTTTATACCGTCATGTATAAATAATTACCCATAAAAAACTCTAATAACATAAAAAAAGGAGAAGAATATAATAGTATATTGTATACGTGAAGCTAAAGAAGAGTTCGAACAAGATTCCATGAAATTCTTTGGTAGGTTTGAGAACTAAAAATGAATAAACTCAGGAAAAATATATTATTTTAAATAAATCATAAAACAAAACATATGGGATTTAATAATTTGCCTAAAAAACAAAATAGTATGTTGCAGTGACCGGAAGTCAATCAACATGCACGACTAATGTCATGATTGAAATGAACATATTAGGTAAACAATAAATTCATATGTTTTACACTTTGATTTGGTCATGGAAATTGCATTAGGTGGAACTAAAATTGCATTTTCCAAACTTTTTAATTTTTTTTGTTTTACAATTTATATTTTAATAATTTCAATTTTTAAAATTCAAACATAATACTTTTATTGAGAGTGTAACATGCAGTGCAATTTAACACTACATCCAACTTTCTAGATTTGATAATTCATGAACCCGTTTGTGCGTAATAATTTGTATTGATTTTTTTAAAATACTTTCGCTTCACATTATATTGGTATTATTTTCACATCACAGTTTAAATATTTCGATTATTTCTATTTTCTAAAGTTGAGCAAAGTCATAACTCATACCTTTAAATGAGATAACTTCTCTAATAATTGTTTGCTTCCGTCCAAGAGATAAAGACTCGAGATTTGTTTAATCGATGTTGAACTCTTTACTACTTGATTCAATCATGATATTATATTATTATTAGCTTTTAAACATTTTGCATTAAATCATAATAAAAAAATTCAACTTAATATACTTTATACACAAAACAAGACGCTTCATGTCAATGCAGATTTATATAATTTTTTAATTAAATAGTGAGGTATTACATTTTTATATCGAAATTCAAACCCATACAAGATGGAACAATATGACCAGAGACGGACACATAGCTTTAGGTAAGGGGGGCTAACCTATAAATTTCTAGGGTGGAGAAAATAGATTTTCAATAGAAAACATATAAAAATTTCTAAAAACTTTCTAAGTAGTATAGGAATTTCAAATTTTTAAGGGGGTGACCGTCTCCGCCAGCCACCTCGATCCATCCCTGAATATGAGCGTCCTTAGCCACTAAGCTAATTAGTGAATTTCAATGCAGATTTCTATAATTAATATGCATTTATGTACCTTGTCTAAAATATATATTGGGCTATATATAACCAAAACTAAATAAAAATCAAATATTCAGGCGATAATAAATACTAATTAATTCAAAAACGAATTTAACATGTTTTTGCATGTGAAAACTAATTTAAGCTTTTATAGGATTTGCCCATTCAAAACCTACTCAATAAAGTACATTAATATAACAAATAAAAATATAAAAATTATACATTCATTATACTATAAAATATGGAAATAAAACGTTATAAAAAATATGGAAATAAAACATATAAATAATCCTATTCAATATATATATATATATATATATATATATATATATATATATATATATAAAATAACGTGGAAGTAAAAAGACACTACAGATTTATGTACGGTGAAAGTTGGGAATTTTTTTTTGATCCAAGAAAGTTGGGAATTATGCACAAAGAGAAATTCAGTGTTTGAATTTGTTGATTTTATTACTTCGATTCTTAATTTTTTTGTCTATATTATTTTTTATTTAGATTTGAGTTATTTTTATAACGTGATATTATAAAATTATATAATGTGTCATGAATCATCATATAAGAGCATTATTATTAAAAATTAAAGTAGTCAATACTGTATCGATAGACGTACATGTTTCTATGATTATGTTATATATCAGTCTTAATATGTTTCGATGTAACAACTTGAGTTTAGTGTTATTCATATATATAAATAACTCAACTACATATATAAATACATTTATATACTGGGACGGAATCAGGATTGAATTGTGAGGGGGCAAGGTGTTTAACTTTAGAAGGACCGAGGTCTTAGAAAGTAATTAAACCATAAAAAATTAAAAGATATATGATTTAAGTTCGCTAATTTTAAAATTAAAAGGTCTTAAGAAACAATTAAATCATAAAAATTTTGGGTCAATACTTAATTTAATTAATTTTAAAATTAATAAGGTCCTAAAAATTAATTATATCATATAATTTTAGGAGGAACAAGGACTTAATTAAAATGGTTCCAAAACTATCAATGACCTAAAATATAATTAGACCATCAAAGTTGAGGGGTGCAATTAGCCCTCCCACCCTTAACATAATTTTGTCCCTATTTATATAAAAAATATAATTATAAAAATTTAAAATTGATAAGATAATAAAATTAAAATTTAATTTAAAATATTAAAAATTTATACCAACCGATATACGCTAATACTCACACGTACAATCTGATATTTGATCCAAAAACATTGAAATGATTTAAATGCACACAAAAAATTAATTTAAGATTTGTGCGAGTGGTATATGCTAGTATAGTCAGTACCGATGTGATATTGACCATCATATTAAAAATAAAAAAGCTACCAAATTTAAGAATTATAGTGAAAAGAGTTAAGGACCAGATTAAAAAATACTAAGAATTCAGGGATTAAAAAGTGAATTTATCCTGGTATTGTCGTGTTCCCTCGTTTTGCCGGTGAGAAGAGGTGCGAAAATTCTCTTCTCCTTTTTTCAAACAGTTTTAATTTCAAAGCAGCAAGACATTAATTCCCAGCCGCACTCGCAGGTCTACCGATCTTAAAACCAGTCACCATCCACCACATGCGTAGTCCTTCATACCAGCGATCATATGAACATGTGTCACAATCTTAGAGCGAGTACACTATTTATATACTCGAAAGACTGTCGTCCTTAATATTTGGCTTAAACGAAAAATAAACCCTTAAATTATACCCTTGTTTGCATTTAACCCTTAAATTATATTTTAGTAAAACAAATACTTAAACTATTATTTCGGGTCACTTTAAATTCCTAAACTACGTTATTTTTTTGTTTTTAATTACTAAACTATCTATTGATAAAAAAAATATTTGTGATGTATCGACATCTTATTAGCCGAAATATTTTTTTTGAATTAGATAACTATCAAATTCAAAGTTAACAGAAACAATAGTTTAAGTACTTATTTTGACCAAAAAAATAGTTTAAGTGCTAGGGGCGGAGGGTAACCAAAGCCAGTGGGGCCATTCCCCTTTTTAAATTTTCAGATTTTGCCTTTATTTTTTAAAAAATTTAATTTGGCCCTTTTAAAAAAAATTAAAATATTGTATTATGTTTAAAAATTCTGAATATTTTTAGTTGAATCCTTTTTCTAAAATTTTAAAAGTCACAATAATTCTCAAATTTTATAAAAGTTTTAGTTAGACCATATTTTTCGAAAATTTTAAATTAAACATTTTAAAAAATTTAATTTAAAACTAAAGATTTTAAAAAATTTAGATAGTCCCCCGTAAGTTTTAGTGCCAAGTTCCGCCCTCTTAAGGCCTAAAAACAAACAAATAGTATAGTTTAGGGGCTATTTTTACATATAAGCCTTAATATTTCCTTCTTCCCGCACAATTATAACGTACCAAAAAAAAAAGATTAAACAACGAAGTGAACTACAAGTTTAGCTGAAAACAGTTTCAAAACAAACGAGATTAAACAAAATATACTAAACAAACAGAGAGAAAAGAAAAGCAAAACCGCCATTAATGCAAAGCTCAACTACCCATCTATAAGACCAATATGAGCTCTCTTTCTTCCACTTACATTAAAGCTCCGCCACATTTCTAAATCTCACATTCACGCCTATCGTCTTTTTGTTTGTTTGTTTGTTTTCCTTTTTTGGTGTTTTTAGGTCTTTGACCGGAGGCAATGTGGAACTCGGCGGAGAACGTGTTCTCCAGGTCGGCGTCGTTCAGGGAGGAGGATGACGATGAGGAGGCGTTAAGGTGGGCGGCGCTGGAGAGGCTGCCGACGTACTCGAGAGTTCGAAGGGGGATATTCAAGAACATAGTCGGTGATTCCAAAGAAGTGGATGTGAGCGAGCTCGAGATGACCGACCAGAAGCTTTTACTCGAACGGCTCGTTAACTCTGTTGATGATGATCCTGAACGGTTCTTCGATCGTATGAGGAGACGATTCGACGCGTAATGATTGTTTGCTTTCTCTTATTAATTGTTAACTTAAACAGAAAGAACAAAGAGAATTTTTGCTGTGATGATAGAATACTGACGACAGAAGAAAATCAGGATTTCTGGACTTTTGCGCTTTTTTTAAAAAAAAAAAATCTGACGTTAGCTTGACCGTAAGATTTAACTGGGGTTAAGCTAAGACAATCTATGGAAATATCTTTTAACAGAAAATAATTAACGTTTAATACTAGCAGTTTCCAGTAATTAGAAGCAAGAGCTTGTTTTCTTTTGCGACGAATTTCATTCAAATTTGAAATCAGTCGCCCTATTTTATTGAACTCTCTGTAAATGGTACTGTGTGTATATATATATTATATTTGAATTCTGCAATTCTACCGTGTTATTATTTGCGTTAGTCAAGTAAGCTGTATTTATATTGTTTGTATTAGAAAAAATAAACTTTGTTTTTCTTAGAATTGTTTGATGATTTATTAAATGCTAACACAATTTTCGTTTTTATAATTTAAACATTTTTTTGGAAATGAAAACTGAAGCTAAAATTTACATTTCTTCTGGTAAAAATTTCAGCATTTTATTTTGTTGTTCTTGGTTGAGGTTGTTTTTCTTATTTTTCTCCTCCGGAGTGGTCATCATTTTTGTTTAAATTTTGCTCTGGTTTCTGGTGTTGCAGAGTGGATTTGGAATTCCCGAAGATTGAAGTTCGGTTCCAGAATCTGACTGTTGAATCATTTGTCCATGTTGGAAGCAGAGCATTACCAACCATTCCCAATTTTATTTTTAACATGGCTGAGGTAACAATTAATCCCTTTTTAAACGAACATATAATGCTATTTGCTTAATTAGCCGGGCTAATATTAAAATGTTGTTTTCAGGCATTTTTGAGACAGTTGCGTATATATCAAGGAAGGAGAAGCAAGTTGACTATATTAGATGAATGTAGCGGTATTATAAGGCCCTCAAGGTGTGTTTAAACGACTTTCTATTTACTGTTTTTCCGAATGGGTTTTAATTATGTTGAAGTGCAACATAATTTATTACTTAAATAAATGCAGATTAACGCTACTATTGGGTCCTCCAAGCTCGGGAAAGACGACGCTTTTGTTGGCTCTGGCTGGACGCCTTGGATCTCATTTGCAGGTATTTGAATACTTGGAAGGTTCTATGGTAACTGTTGTAACTACCAATTAGTTTGGCCTTTATTGGAGTCCTAAACCTGAAAGTGGGGAAAATAAAGGCAAAATACAGAAAACTACTTATTTTCGACCGTTTACATTGTTGAGAATTGATAGGATAGTAGTAGTACGGTGGCGTGTGAAATAAGGCAGGAAGATGGTCTTAATGATCCTATGCTGTTAAGTGGGCTCAGGATATGTCATTGGAACTGCATATATGTTTTGTTTTGTTAATTAACAGTAAGAATCAAGAGTAGGATCAGTAGGTAAGTATGGAGTTAAAATTCCATTCAGCTTGATGTCAATCCCAATTAACCGGACATAATTGGTGATATTATTAATGAAGATTTGCTCTTTACCTTCCAATGAGGAATTTAGTCCTCTAGAAATATTTCCCTTTGCTATTCCTTTCTTGTTATTCATTACATTTTATTACTTTGAAGATGTCTGGGAAAATCTCATATAATGGACATGGACTAAAGGAATTTGTTCCTCCGAGGACATCTGCTTATGTCAGTCAACAGGACTGGCATGTGGCTGAAATGACTGTGAGGGAAACACTTGAATTTGCAGGAAGGTGTCAAGGTGTTGGATTTAAATATGGTAAGCATTGAGAAATCATCTTTATGTCCATAATTCATAATTCCTCAAGTTGCTTACTTATGCATACCTGCAAAAGATATGCTTTTGGAACTTGCAAGAAGGGAAAAGAATGCTGGGATAAAACCTGATGAAGATCTCGATATCTTTATGAAGGTAAGTGCCCTGAGTTGCCAAATTTACTTGGGTTGTCACGTTATCATTTTATAAGTTCAGGATGCTAAGAATTATTAATGGTCTTTCTTGCTTCTAGTCACTAGCCTTGGGGGGAAAAGAAACAAGCCTTGTGGTGGAATACATCATGAAGGTATTATCTAGATGCTGATCACTGCAAGATGCATGTCTCATTCTGTGTCTTTTAATACCTCAAGTGGCACACTTTTCTAGCAATTAGCAATTTAGGAAGCTTTATGTTGTTTGTTAATGATTTTTTTTTCTGAAGCATTGAAATTCATCTGACAAAGATTTTAGGGTTGGACATATGTTCTGACACATTGGTGGGCGATGAAATGCTTAAAGGTATATCAGGCGGGCAGAAAAAGCGGCTTACAACAGGTTTTTTTTTTTTTTTTTTTTACTTTTTTTCTTCTTGCGACTTGCTTACTAAGCAGCTATCTGCTATTCATTCATGTTGATTTGTCACAACTGTTGTTTCAGGCGAATTATTAGTTGGACCAGCTAGAGTGTTGTTCATGGATGAAATATCAAATGGGCTTGATAGTTCTACTACTTATCAAATTATTAAATATCTGAGACACTCAACTCGTGCACTGGATGGGACTACTGTAATTTCTCTGCTTCAGCCAGCTCCCGAAACTTATGAGTTGTTTGATGATGTTATACTTTTATGTGAGGGCCAGATTATATACCAGGGGCCTCGTGATGCAGCCCTTGATTTCTTTTCTTTTATGGGATTTAAATGCCCGGAAAGAAAGAATGTGGCAGACTTCTTGCAAGAGGTATGAGGCTAGAGCTTTGTGAACATATAACAAACGGTATTGTATTTGCTCAAGTTTTCTGCACACAGGTTTTGTCGAAAAAGGATCAACAGCAGTATTGGTCTGTTCCATTCAGCCCTTATCGTTACCTTCCACCAGGAAAAATTGCTGAAGCTTTCCGATCCTATCAAACTGGAAAGAACTTGCATGAGGAACTAAGCATTCCGTTTGACAGGCGTTACAACCATCCTGCAGCACTGTCAACTTCTCGCTATGGTGTGAAGAGGAGTGAACTTCTTAAGACCAGCTTTGACTGGCAGATGCTACTGATGAAACGGAATTCATTTATATATATTTTCAAATTTATTCAGGTAAATCTGAAACTTTATCCTCCAACATACTAGCACATATCTATCGATCCATTAGATCAATTTGTTTTGTCTTTTTATCTTCATGTCATACCAACTAATCTCAAAGCTGAATTTCCTCTGAGATTTAAACTGATATACTAACATTGTCTTCTCTTCCCCAGCTTTTTATTGTTGCCTTAATCACAATGAGTGTTTTCATGCGGACGGCACTGCACCATAATACAATTGATGATGGAGGATTGTATCTAGGGGCACTGTACTTTTCCATGGTTATTATTCTTTTTAATGGATTTACGGAGGTTTCAATGTTGGTGGCAAAACTTCCTGTTCTTTACAAGCATAGGGATTTGCATTTCTATCCAAGCTGGGCTTATACATTACCTTCTTGGCTGCTAAGTATTCCAACATCACTCTACGAGTCTGGTTTCTGGGTAGCAATTACATACTATGTGATTGGTTATGATCCTGATATAACCAGGTAATCTTGCTTTCAAATAAATGTTGGCTTGTATCGTGGCATGTTAGAGAGTTAATTGTCATTTTAATTCTAAACAATGCAGATTTCTTCGACAGTTCTTGTTGTATTTCTGTCTGCACCAGATGTCTATAGCTCTTTTCCGTGTGATGGGATCCTTGGGAAGAAATATGATAGTTGCCAACACTTTTGGATCTTTTGCTATGTTGGTGGTCATGGCTCTTGGAGGCTATATCATTTCAAGAGGTAATTAAACAGGCATGGTTTCCATGTGTGTGTGTAGTCATTACTGATGCTATATGATTATTTACTCTCGTTCAATCTGACAGATCAAATACCAAAGTGGTGGATCTGGGGTTATTGGGTTTCTCCTTTGATGTATGCTCAAAATGCAGCTTCTGTCAATGAGTTCCTTGGAAATTCCTGGCATAAGGTAATATCATAAAATATTTATTATTGCATTACTTCTTAATCATTTGTGGCAATAGTAATGATGTCTGGAGAAGATTAAAATCAGCAGCAATGACTGTTGAACAAGGGTTGATACTTTCCATTTGTTTTTACAAGTGTTTAATGGTGCCATGACCATGCATGTATGAGCTCGTGAAAATGGTCTCTGAGCACTCCATCTATTTATTTTGCAAAAATTAACCTCACTATCTTAACATTTGTCGCATTGTTCTCCGGGTTCTGTCATGTGTGAAACACGTTCTCTGAACTGTGTGATGATTCAAGTTGGAATTTGGGTTGAATATATATAGAAGTAGACAGACTTTGGATTTAAGCAACAAAAAGTTGTTTCTTAATGCACAGTTGCAGCATTATTGGTTTAGGGTGAAACCTGAAACCCACTGTTTTAAATTCCCTTGCTTGTAGAGAGCTGGAAACTACACTAACTTATCATTGGGTGAGGCATTGTTGAAAGCACGAAGTTATTTTCCAGAGAGCTACTGGTATTGGATAGGTGTTGGTGCTTTGCTAGGATACACAGTTTTGTTGAATCTACTGTTCACATTCTTTCTGGCTAACCTTAATCGTAAGTTATCCTGTTCTATTCAAATTTTATTTACCCTGAACTTCCTTTCTTAGCAAAACATTTAACATTTCGGTCTAAATATAATTAATCTTATACCTTGTCATTTACTACAGCTGTGGGGAAGCAACAGGCTGTTTTCTCCAAGGAAGAGCTGCAAGAAAGAGACGGGAGACGGAAGGGTGAAAACATTGTTACTGAACTGAGATATTATTTGCAGAATTCAGCCTCACTAAATGGTAAGTAATATAAATTTTAGATCTTTATATCTTTTTAATTTGTAAGTATTCAGCGATGTATTTAAGTTTTTTTTTTCAACTGCTGGGCAGGAAAATATTTCAAGCAAAGAGGCATGGTTCTCCCATTTCAACAACTTTCTATGTCTTTCAGCAATATAAATTACTTTGTAGATATCCCTGTGGTATAGTCTGCTGACTTTTTTCCCTTTCTCTATTTGTTTTGTGGAGATATATCGGTCAATTTTCTTATCAATGTATCTTTTCAGGAATTGAAGCAACAAGGAATAACAGAAGACAGATTGCAGTTGTTGGTCAATGTTACTGGAGCATTTAGACCTGGCGTGCTTACAGCTTTGGTCGGTGTCAGTGGTGCTGGTAAAACTACACTCATGGATGTTTTAGCTGGTCGAAAAACCGGAGGGGTCATAGAAGGGAGCATACATATCTCTGGTTATCCCAAAAGGCAAGAAACTTTTGCAAGAATTTCAGGTTACTGCGAGCAGAATGATATTCATTCTCCTTGTCTGACTGTTCTGGAATCTCTTCTATTCTCGGCTTGGCTTCGGTTACCATCAGATGTTGATGCCGAGACACAAAGGGTAATTATAAAAGACCCTTTGCTTTAGTCTTTTTTATTTATATTTGGCAGCTAGTCTATCATATTGACTTGTCTAGGGATGAATTTTCAGGCATTTGTTGAGGAGGTGATGGAACTTGTGGAGCTTACTCCATTAACTGGGGCATTGATTGGTCTTCCAGGAGTTGATGGCTTGTCCACCGAACAACGAAAGAGGCTCACTATTGCTGTTGAACTGGTTGCCAACCCTTCTATAGTCTTCATGGATGAGCCTACATCTGGATTGGATGCTAGATCTGCTGCCATCGTAATGAGGACTGTCAGAAACATTGTGAATACTGGACGAACAATCGTGTGCACTATCCATCAGCCCAGCATAGACATTTTTGAATCCTTCGATGAGGTGTTTTTCTCTTTAAATTTTTGGTTGAGAGATGATCTATCCGTACGTACACGCACATACATACACAAATATAGAAATGATCACAAATAGGCAAAATTATTCTGTGCCACACAACTTGTACTTCACCATTATATAACCATTTTGATCCTTCCTCATTCAGCTTCTTATTTAATCTACGATTGCAGCTTTTATTTATGAAGCGTGGAGGAGAGCTCATATATGCTGGTCCACTTGGCCCCAAGTCTTGCGAACTTGTAAAGTATTTCGAGGTCAGATTGTGATTGTTTATCTCCTAAATGTTTACCGAACTACGAACTTGGCCACTGCTAAAAGGAAAAGGAAGTTGGTGCATTCTTGCTGACTCTATAGTTTTGTTTTCTAGGCAGTTGAAGGAGTTCCTAAGATCAGACCTGGCTATAATCCTGCTGCATGGATGCTTGAGGTTACTTCAACAGCTGAAGAAAATCGCTTGGGGGTGGACTTCGCAGAAATTTATCGAAGATCAACTCTATTTCAGTAAGGGATACTTGTTTCCGAATTTGAGCTGTTGCTTTTACTTATTCAGTTAGTGTTCTAGTTCTAACCATCTTTTCAAAAACTTCATCTAATTTCGTTGCACTACTTTGTTTCAGGCTCAATAGGGAGTTGGTTGATAACCTAAGCAAGCCAAGTAGCAATACAAAAGAATTGAACTTTCCATCGAAGTATTCCCAGTCCGTTTATGAACAGTTCTTAACATGTCTTTGGAAGCAAAATTTATCTTATTGGCGAAACCCCCAATATACGGCAGTTAAATTCTTCTATACTGTTGTCATCTCGTTGATGCTCGGAACAATATGCTGGAAATTCGGTTCGGAAAGGTTTACTACTTAGCATACTTTTCAACATTTTTTATAGCACACAGTATGTTAAGTTGCTTTGTGTGCTTATTAAGGTTCTAATAGAGCAGTGCATAGAAGCATAATATTGGTAGCTTATGACTTATTAATAGAATGATGCATCATGTAAGTTGTAGCAAAATCCAGTTTTCCTTCGAAAACGACGAACGAATCATTTTCACTTTATGTGTTTCCACTCTGTTCATGGATCGCCTTTCGTGCCTTAAATGCCATCTTCCAGTATGGTTAGCTCATCTCTACTTATAGTCTATTGTTTCAATTTGGTTCACTTACAGGGAGAGTCAGCAAGATTTATTCAATGCCATGGGGTCAATGTATGCTGCAGTCCTCTTCATTGGCATCACAAATGCAACCGCGGTTCAACCTGTTGTTTCTATCGAGAGATTTGTTTCATACCGAGAGAGAGCCGCCGGAATGTATTCAGGCCTAGCCTTTGCCTTTGCTCAGGTCGAACTCCGATTTCCAGCCATTACACATGATCCAAAACCGTGTGCTAGAAATTAGCCTTGGACTCATTCTGCTTCTTCTTTGCAGGTTGCCATTGAGCTCCCCTATGTTTTTGCACAATCAATAATTTACTGTTCAATTTTCTACTCCATGGCCTCATTCGAATGGAACGCTTTAAAATTCATTTGGTACTTGTTCTTCATGTACGCAACATTGTTATACTTCACCTTTTACGGAATGATGACGACCGCCATCACTCCGAACCACAATGTGGCCGCCATCATCGCCGCTCCGTTTTATATGCTTTGGAACCTTTTCAGCGGCTTTATGATTCCCCACAAGGTAATGAACAAACCAATTGTTTAATAATTTCTCCACCTCTGCCTACTCTGCCATGTATAGTCTCATGAGTAAAGTAACCGAGTTGTGTGATTCTCCAGAGAATCCCCATATGGTGGAGATGGTATTACTGGGCTAACCCCATAGCCTGGAGTTTGTATGGCCTCGTGATTTCGCAATACGGTGACGACGACAAGATGGTGAAGCTATCGAACGGAGTAGACTCGATGCCTACGCGACTGTTACTCAAGGCAGTGTTTGGGTATCGGCATGATTTCTTGGGCGTAACTGCTGTTATGGTAGGCTTCTTTGTCGTCTTTTTCGCGGTGATTTTCGGTTTTGCCATAAAAGCCTTCAATTTCCAGAGGAGATAACAGGATTTTGATCTGATCTGAACCAAGGGAGAGTATGCATGGTGTTGTCTCTAATCTCATGCAGTTCAGTTTTCTCATAAACACGACTCTGTATAGGGAATATATTATATTTCTGGCTCGATAGTGAAGATTTTTATATTTGTTTTTAAGTTTTTTTTCTTCATATAAAAAATGTTGTAATCTAGAATAAGGTAAAAAACAAATTACTGGATACATTTAAAGTTTTAAGCTCTACAATTAATTAAATGTTTCGTAGTTAAATGACAATCTCAACTGGATTAAATCTGAATTTTTACTTTTGTTAACAGTGCAGAGTAATAATAGTTGGTATATTTTTCAGCATGGTTATATTCCTGTATCATAGGACTTTGGTAAAAAAAATTATAAGTTTATTATATTCCTATATCATAAGACTTTGGGTGTGTTGTACAATTATATTCTAGGTTCGAACCTTGAAAACAATATTATTTATTAGAAGGAAGAATCGTGAATCTTGAACATAGATCATAAAACAGATATTAAACTATACAAAAAAACTAAAACAATGTTATGTATCTTTTTATTAATCATGTATAAAATAAAGAAAATTATTCATACATGTACTGTCTTTTTTTTCCTAAAAAGAATTCCAAATCACAAGGTTAAATTAATTTTTCCAAGTAAAAAGTAATTAAAAATGATTATTTTGATAATTATAATTTTACCTTTCAAAACAAAGGTTTCAATCAAACAGAATTTAGAATTGCAGTGTATATTAAAAATAATAGGAATAAAAAGGGGTAGATTTCAAAATATTAACGGAAAATTCCTTGTGATCTTCAAAAGTAGGGTATGGAGATTAAGAGTATCCAACAAACAACATTAGCCTTCACAAAATACATGAATAAATCTCAACGCCTCAACTTGTTAGGCCTAAGTGTGTGACATTCTTTTTTTTCTTTCTTTTGAGCAAAATTCTAAATACCCTGTTTTATATATATAATATATTAGTGTAAGGAACTATACCGGTTTTAACAGTAACGCGGATAAAAGTGCCGCCCGGAGTTGATCACTTCCAGATCTTCACACACTTGTCATGGCTGGCTGAGGCTACCATGTGAGTGCTATTCGATGCTGCCAGTGCCGACACTAGATTCTCATGTGCATGACGGGTCAATATTTTGTTCTCGATCATGTTCCACAGCTCCAGAGTCTCGTAACAGCCGATGACCAACAGGGAAGAATAAGAAGGATGGAAAACACAGGTGTTAAATTTGGTGCCACTGCCAGTGCAGCTCAGTTCATGAACAAATTCTCCTTTGCCACCAGCCCCAACCGTCCACACTCTCACCAAGTCGTCACTTACGGATGCCAAGAAGTCGCCAGTAGCATCCCAGCAAATAGAATGGACAGCGCTTTTATGCCCCTGCAATGACAGTGCGATGAAAACGATTAGTTAAAATTGAGGCTTAATGTGTGTACTGTTTCGGGCAAAAGACGGCAAGCAAAATAAGAAATGATAGAAATACTTGACAGGAAAATTACAAGATATTTTACATTCCATACCCAAAGTCATTCAATTCAGGAGGGGAAAATATCTACTTTGCTCGGAGGGTTAGTTAAAAAAGAACCAAATGGCATAATGGCATACGGGATGCCAAATTGTTTAAATCAAACCTATAGAAAAGTTTGTGCACCATGGAGGCACAACAAGTTTTAGAGCATGTGGAGTCGTATACCTCTAAAGCCTTAGAGGCAAAAAGCATGTACAAAAGTTCAACATTCAAAGCATTACATTCATTCTAGTCAAGACTTCTCCGAAGGCCTTGCATCACAAAGAAACCATGACTGCAACATCATGATCAATTAGTTCTCTTATTTTATAGGCGATAAAGCTAGGGTGTAAGTGTATTCCATTAACAATTACCGAAACCTCATTTCACTGTAGGTGACAAAAGGCTGAGCTGAAATTAGACAATAACTAGAAAAGTCCCAACTAACCTGTAATTTGGCCCTGCAAACTTGGGCTTCTACATCAAGTAGGGATACATAATTATCAGTTGCAGCTGCAAGAAACCTTCCAACACGAGGCTGAAATCTTATCTGGGAAGCACCACCCTGATAAAAGGGGAAAAAAAGGAAGGTATTAACTGTAAAAACAAGATCTGCAAAAGAAAAAAGTAAAACAATGATATGCATTGTACGTAACTATTTCTTGAGAATGAGTCGCAAGGTTATATATACCTTCAAAACTCCAGCACAACTACCATTCTTAATGCTCCAATATCGAATCTCACTATTATTATCGCATGAGCAGATAAGGTCATCTTTGGTCGGGTGGAAGTCAAGTGATGTAACAGTTGTAGAATGTCCCATAAAAGTACGAAGTGAATAAGAAGACTGCAAAATAGAACCATGCATTCCATAAATCATGAAATATAAAAGAGAACTTCACTAGCAAATTACCACAAGAAGATAAGATCATCTTCGCGTGACAAAATTTAAAGAAAATATATTTATGTTCTCAATGCCTAGCAGTCAGCTCTTTAGGTCATACAGTAACTGCATACTGAAACAGTTTCCAAAAGTATTTAACCAAAAAATGCACAGCAGAATTAGTCACTTGCAAAGCAGCTACAGAATGTTATCGACTAAAGACCAAGCTCCGATGTGATCATGAGACATTCCATTATAAAAGGATGCGTGCATTGCTTACTTACATTATCAGCATCCCAGACCCTGACTGTTCCGTCAGCTGAAGAGGTAGCAAGCCTTGACATACTTGAACTGAAACGAACATCAGTTATCCATTGAGAATGTTCTTCAAGGGTTGACTTTAATGCAAAAGACTCTGTGCACCACAGCGCAGCCTGCGCAATGATGTCATCAAGCAAAAATGTTCATCTTTCATTCTCTAGAAAAATTAAAAACTTCAGCCGGAATAGCACTGAAGTTTGCCTATCAACCAGAATAAAAGGTTTAAATAGTTCATAATCCTGTACCTTTTTATCATGGCCACCAGTAGCGAGCAACTTCCCGTCTGCTGAGAAGTGACAACATTCAACTTTACTTGTACTAGCCTGGATAAGCTTGACTTCCATAAATGTCAAACCTAACATTACAATATTATAAAATATATATGTGCATTTCAATCATTGTAAGAAATTGCTGATATTTCTGTGGGGGAAGACATGCCTCAATAATTAGAAAAACTAACATTAACCATACCTTTGCTGATATCACCGGACCGACCAACTCTATCTCTAGGCTCTGGATCATCATGAGACAAAAATGACTCTACGTTATCATCTAGAGACCCATCATCCACAAAACGGTCTATATCAGCCTGTGATGTACCATCTCAAGTTACCCCACAGAAGAATGGAATATCAATCGAAATAACTAGAAGCAGTCCATAAATTTCATCCTATTAACGCATCTCTTCTGAAATCAAGTTATTTAACATTGATTCATTAAGTTAAAGAGAAAATCCAAAATAGATATCGCTTTACTATATTGTCTATTTTGTATACTTTTTAACCTATTAGGAGGTTCTAAACTATATTTTCTGCTTCCTCTCAGATGATCCCAATATCAGAATAAGCATATGATATATACACTTAGGTTGCCAACTCATTTGCTCCGGGAACTTTCTATAGAATTAAAAATCTAAATTTCAGAGCTGCAGGAATATAAGAACTTAAAGAAAATACAAAAGCAAGACACAATGTTAATCAAAAGATGGATGGGAGCTTTTACCAATTGATTAGGAGCTGATGTAAGGGAACCCAAACCATCAGAGCCAAACATAAGCAATGATTTGGAGGAACCACTATTATGTGGCAAAGTGGGCATTGATATAGCATCTCCTGGCGTGTGAGTAGAAGGTGAGGAAGGTGAACTTGGAGATGGTCCAGTGGTGTTCGCAGTTCCTGAGCTATTGACTGGACCTGATGATGACCCTGGTTGCTTCCTCTTTCGGCCACCTTGATTTTTTGAAGCCTTAAGCAAAGATGTAATACTACAGTTAGAAACACTGGTTCGCCTTACATACAAATGTTTAGATATTTTGGGAGAATGGATAATCTACAAACATCGAAACAGAGGTGGAGGGGGGAGAAAGAGAATAACATATCAGTGTTTGATATGTTAAACCTGGTCATTTCCACTAAAGGTGTTTGATATGCTACTATTAGGCATCAAACTGCAGGTACCAACCATTTTATCTTGCTGCTGGAGTTGGGGATTTGAATTCTGAGACTGCTGGCTTGAAAGTGGATTCTGTGCAAATTGTTGCGATTGTTGATGAGTTTGATGCAGTTGTTGCTGCTGTAACTGAAACATATGAACACCATTTATCAAGAGTGAGGAAGCTACAAGCCTACAACAGCTCCAAATCAAATGAAAGCATCAAGAATAATAACAATTGTCAATGATGTGCAGCACAGAAAAAATACCTTAACTGACATATCAGTGTCACCACGAGACAGCACAGGAGAACCAATTTGCATAGGTGATCCAACTTTGGGAACCGCATCGCCGAGAGAATTTAGTTGGCCATCTTTCCCAAGACCCATAATCTGGTTGTTCAGAAGCATACGCATTTTTCTGCTTTCAAAATCATTTGCCGATGGGGATGACAAATTATGTTGTGCTTGAAGAAGTAGTTGCTGCTGTAGCTGAAGCTGACTGAATGGCTGAGAGGACTGAATCATAGTTTTCTGCTGCTGGAGAATCCCTGATCGAAGTTGATCAAGTCCCTACAATTGGTAAGATACAATTAGACAAGGAACTTGTATATCGATCTTGCTAGCCTTACTAAGTTAACTATAAAATAATAAAATTTGAAGAACAAACTCACAAATAAAACCTGATACACGTGTTACACAGCAGTGCCAACAATCATTATCAGATTTCAACCATTGATAAAAGGATTAACTTATCTCAGTTGTTCTACTCCACTCTCCTTTCCGCAAGATGGATTTAGAAAGAATAATAAGATTTAATTCTATGGACTAAAATTGTTCACATAAATTAATCTTCATCGTGTATCCATTAGACAAAGTTACTTTAGCAGTTACCAAAATTAGTTACAGGAAATCAGAAGATCTAGCTTAAACATCTTTTTTCTCTACGGGATGAGATACGAGAGTGATCTAAGCAAATGATTTATTCAATCGAAATCCCCAACCCAAACATAGCATATCATCATTTAGCAAGCACATTCATCTTCTTCACATGAAACTAAGAATATGGAGTAGCAACTTCATGTCAACTCTAAGTCAAAAGACGTACCGTTAAAGGCCATCCTTTCAGTGTCAAATTGCCACCAGCTTGATTTGAACCTTTAGAACAATATAAGTTAATAAAAGCAATAATTTATATCTTAAAAAAGCAACTCTCTTGAGGTAAAAATTTTACCATGAACTCCAACTAATGATCCATCAGGACCAGCAGCTCTTTGAGTCAACATTGAATTGATCTCACTCCTTGAATCCTGCATCAGCATACGGAATATAAAACAACCAAAATTATATAGAGGCAAAAAGAAAACTGCAATCTGAGGTGAAAACTTTAAAATACACACACAAAGGATAAAATGAAAATTAAGTACCTGGGGGGGAACTGAAACCTGCTGACCTCGATTTTGCATTTGCTGAAGACTTCCTGATATATTTCCAGGTGTGCCATGCAGTGTTTGCCTGTAAGTATATCACTAACAGTTTTTACACAGCACAAACATGACAAAAGCAAATAAAGAAACAATAAATGATCCTTTTAAAACAAAAAGACCACATGAGAATTGAGAAGTACCCAGGAGGCTGGCCGACCATCGAGGCTGCTTTCATAATTGAAGCTTGATTAGGATCCAGAAGCTGGCCCAAATTATCACCTAGTTGCTGCAAACTTATCTGATGTCAAAAAAATACAAGAATAGGCGGGAAAGGGTGGGATCAAATCCTATCAAGCTAATGTACCTTCACAGCTGGATCATCTGAGGAATCCCTTTGGCGTGGAAACCTGAAACAGTCGTCGTACATCTTTCTTGTGGCGGCAATTGCACTCGCAGTGCTATCCTTCATGAGAGGTTCGCCGACAAGCCCATTGGCAGCATCATTTGCTAACTGAGTCCCTTCTCTTCGCTGCTGCTGCTGGTGCTGTTGCTGGTGGTGGTGGTGCTGTTGTTGTTGTTGTTGCTGCTGCTGCTGCTGAGCATGCCTCTGCAATAAGAGCTGCTGCATCTGCATCTGCTGAGGCTTCTGATACTGTTGTTGTTCTCGAGCTTTAGCCATTTGAGTCTACCATTCATAAACAATTTAATTAAACAGCACAAACTTGCTCAACTGACTGACAGAAAACATCAATTATAAGATGCAGAAACACACCTCGATATAAGACGCAGCAACTTCGGAATGCTTCTCGTTTGTCCGTGCAATGAATATATCCCAAAATACAGACCACCACTCGAATAGAAAACCACCAGGCGCATCGATAGCTGGGAAACACATTAAAAACCAGAATCATCAAGTTTAAAAAAGCCATCTTTCAAAGCAAGAAAAGAAAAGAAAAATCGAGTATGCCATACCTACTGGGTCAGTTGACACTTTCCCTTCAGCTTGAAATGCCTTTGCAGTAGCATTCAACTTCCTCTTCATCAGGTAATCATATATATACACATCCAACCTGTGCTCATAAGGAATAAACATTAAAATCATTCAGATTTTAACAACAACAGTAAAAGGTAGTAACTTTAGATGCAGAACATTAAACCTTAATTTAAAGGAAAAACCTTCATTAGCCAAAAACAATACATTACTACATAAAGCTAGAAACTTTCACAGGCACAAACCTTCATTCAAATTCAAATTTCAAAACCATTTTTTTAAAAAGAAAACATAATGCTCACATCTCTGCTCCATTTAATATGAAAAAAAAAACATTTTCATGGTCTCGAACAAAACCCTAAATCAGTTTATCGTACTAATTTCATCGACAACCCAGAGAATGAAAAAACAAAAAAAGGGTCGATGAACAAAATGGAAACTTTTATTAACACCCCATTAAAAAATGAAGTTAAAACTCAAAACCCATAGACAAAACAAGAAGAAAATGAAATGAAAGAACCCCAATAAGCAAAAACACACAGAAATAACTTACATTTTATCAGCTTCCCAGTTAGTCTGCGACATGATTGTTGATTTTTTTAAGGTTAAAAAAACAAGAAAAAAAGATGTCCTTACAATCCGTAAACCCCTGAACAATGAAAGGAAAATGGTTAGGTATTTCTAAAGCAATGAGTTTTCAATCATGCGAGAAATTGGTCCAGTAATGGTTGACTACACTTTCACGCAACCTGCGTTTTTTTCTTTTTTTATTAATTATATAGAGAGTTGGTATATACTTTTTATAAGATTGTAGTATTAAATTAAATTAAATTAATTACAGTTTTTCCTAGTGTAATGGACGGTTAACTAATTTTAGGAAATATACACCCAGGTTACTCAAATTATTAGTTCGGTTACAAAGAGGCCACTTTTTCTAAAAATTATAATTCAGTCACTCTATTAAAAAATTGTTACAAGCATATCAATTCACCGTTAAGATTGAAACGAACTTATAATATAGTATGGTATAATAATAGTTTGAGTCCTCAAAAGTTTTACTCTTGATTGACATGGTTGCAGTTCGAAACAAGGCAATAAATTTAACTCATTAGCCTTTTTTGTAATATTATCAAATCAAACAGTTCATTAGATCAAAGCAGTAGTTGTATAATTACATTATACCATAAAGCATTTTCAAGTTTTTGATAAAAGTAATGGTTAGATAACTACAATAGAAAAGTAATCCAACATTTTTGGGGGAACAAATACTTTAGGAGAAGAACAAAGACAAAATTGATATGATTATTAAATATGCAGTGCTAAATTTATTAAATTTATTCAAATTAGGACCGATTAATGTATAAATTTTGAAATTAAAATTATTATTATATCATATCAGGTCACGTCACCATCTCCCGTCTATTTTTACTAATCCGTGATATGTCTATAACAATTTTTTTAAACTAGTGATTAATTGAAACTTTTAGAAAAAAATAATTGATTTATAATCAAACTAATAATTGTCCGAGTGTATTTTACCCTATAATTTCTCTATTTTTGTTTTCATGAGTTTTTGTTGGATCGAAACAATGACTATTTTTTTACGCTCTATTGACCTATATAATAATAGACGCGACCACAATTTTTAAAATATGTCCTTTATATTTTTTTTAATTTCAACCTCAACATTAATAGAGGTCGAGATTGATGTAGTAAAGAAATTTCGAATACTAATAAGTTATTTGAAATTGTTCTATTAATATATTTAACTTATGACCTCCACAACCATATATATGTCAAATTTTACACTTATGACCTCGAACTTTATTTTTTTCCATAGGTTTTATTTCTTTTTTTAATATATATACATATATAAAATACAAAAAAAAAATTATGAGTTTTATCATAATATTTCTTCGTTATCAAATTTTCCTTGAAAAGAATGAGCAAGGATTTACCTCTATTTATAGAAATTTTTGAGAAAATAAAGTATGATTTCTTATTTTAAGGAAATAAATATCCATCTTTCCTCTATTTTCTGAGATTGGTCCAAAGTTGAAAATTTTCAATAATTTCAAGTAACGTTTTAGACATTACAATTAAATAATTAATAATTAACCGTAAGTATTTTATTTGGAAAATTTACTCAAATATTACTTTTGATTTTTTTATTTGCAAAAATAGGGATCCCCAAAAATTATTTTTGGATCTAGGGATGTTTACTGTTGAAAGTCAGAAGACCCATGGACCACAGTCCGTTTTTGAACAGTATTTTTAGGGTTATTTTACTGTTCAAAAACGGGGTACTTTCCTCCCCTTTTCTGTTTTGCGCGACGCCACATGGCACGCAGTGAGCAGCCCAGGCACCATTATTCGGTGTACTGTTCAAAGACGGGGGGTGGGCAGTCCGACTTTGAACAGTGTTCGGAACGCCCACATCGCGCCACATGGCAGTGTAGCATTTTAAAAGGGTGGTGGTTGAAAATTACTGTTCAAACTCGGGTTGTGGTCCATGGGTTTTCTGATTTTGAACAGTAATCATCCCTATATCCGAAAATAATTTTTGTGGATCCCTATTTTTGAAAATAAAAAAATCAAAAGTAATATTTGAGTAAATTTTCCTTAATACGACAAAAAGGACAAAAAGGTTAGTTTCTAATGTAGTTTTTGGGGATTGGAGTTTCTATTTTATCTTTTCTGTTGGTATAAAACCTGGGAAAACATTAATTTATTTCACAAAACAATATATTTTTTTAATTTCGATAAAAATGTTAGTAATAAATACACTAACGGTAAAAAATTAAGGAGTGTTTAAATAATATCAGATATCATAAACTTTAAATACTAAACTATAAACCTTAAATTTTATCACTAAATACTTAATATCACATATCATCCAAGCCCATTAAGTGATCTTAGTGGAAAAGCAAATGATGTGCATCCTAAGATATTCGAGTTCAATCGTTTTGTCTGCAATGTGTGTATGCAAATTGTCAAAGTGTTAAGAATGTGTATGAATCCATTCAACTCTGCTCCGGAGTTTTTTTTTAGTTTCATAAGCAGTGTTTAAATAATGTCACATATCCGTCTTCAAAATTCATCCGAATTCGAGTTATTGATCCAAGCAACAAGAAACTTTCACTTGAAAACAAAGAATGTCTGAAGATGAGATTGAGAAAAAGAATTACAAGTGAAAAAAACCAGTCATGGACAGTCATTCCATGAAATCATCTTTATCATCCACAGGAATTGGTCTGTTCCTCCAAAACACAGCAAGGCCACTCCCACCCAGCTACATGAAAATAAATAAAACCATGAGAATGTCAATTGAAGATAATGGAGACGACGGTGAAAAATGTTTCTTACCGCCATGCAAACAACGCTAACTGCAGACGGAACAGCTACTAGCGGATTGGTGAAATGCTTCTGGGCTAGCAAGAAACCGAGTGCCGAACTCTGTGCATCGAAAAAACATGGAGTTTGAGTATAAAGGTAAGAGGAACATTACCGAGAGAGACGAGAGAAGAACATTCGTGGTACAAAAACACCAAGACAATGTTTCTATGGATACCTGCATTCCACATTCTATGGAGATGGTACGAGAAGTGGATTCCCCAAATGATAATTTCGAAATCCAGTAACCGAGGGCAAATGCAGCAGCATGTAGGAGAGCTACAGGTAATATTAGCTGACCTCCTTGTGCTTTTAACACTTCAGACACTTGGCCGATCTTAGCACCGAAAAGACATCGAAGTGAGTTCTTTATGTATCGAAAAAGGCTTTCAAAAGAAGTATTAAAGTAACGGATATTATAGTTTTACATGAAAGTATCCTGATAACTTACAGGGCTTGCACAAAGCAAAGTGGTGAGAATGACTCCGATTAATGGCGTCACCGAGATTATCTTTGAAGTGAATTTGGGAAAGAATTCATTGGCCAAGACTGCCTCAAATAAAACATTAGAATCATGTTATTATATG
Source organism: Hibiscus tridactylites (assembly GCA_958450335.1). Classification (NCBI taxonomy): domain Eukaryota; kingdom Viridiplantae; phylum Streptophyta; class Magnoliopsida; order Malvales; family Malvaceae; genus Hibiscus; species Hibiscus tridactylites. Next base: position 8,034,443 of record OY288288.1, read on the forward strand.
TTGAATTTCTTTAGTCGTAACGATAATTGAAGCGTAATCAATAAAACAGATACAAACAATAATCTTCCGTTACCTCCAACAACTGTCGGCACTAACACAACCTGGAAAGTGCTGATAGCAAGACCCTGTAAAGAATTTCGGGGAACACATTGATTACATCAGTGGAATATACTTTGAGATCTTATACCTTCCCTCTCAATTATGTTATCTGCCAATTATCTATAAAGGCAATCTTCAAATAAGATTTAATCATACCACAGCGTCAACGGGAACAAGCTGACCGGCAAGAAGCTTTGTGAGGAGTGGTGTCATAACAATTGCTCCAATAGTTGAACACCTGCAGAAATTCGAGAGCAAATCGAGGAACTTGAAGATTGTTTAATTTCAAACTTTGTAAATGCTGAAAATGCCTTAAATCTTCATGTCATAGTTTTCTGTATTGCTACAATCAGTCTTACGTCGTCATGAGAACGGAAAGTGCTACGTTCCCCTTAGATATATAGGTCGCGACATTTGACGCCTGACCACCCGGGCAGCATGAGACCAAAATAAGACCGGTTGCAAGTGGAGCAGACAGTTTCAGAGTCTGAAAATCATATAGATGTCTTGTGTTCTTAACTAGATCTCAACAAATCAAAAATAAAGTATCCATGCAAAAGCAAATTTAGAATTACCATTGCGATAGCAAATCCTAGCATCGGCTTGATTAGATATTGAGCAAGAAATCCTACACCTACCTGCAAAACAGAAAATTGATATACTTAACCATTTGACACTACAAATGGGATCGTATCTGTTTTATCAGCAGTCAACTAACGCATATCATATGCAAATATTTTGCCTTACAGTCCATGGATTCCGTAGACATCGTTTGAAATCCTCAAAGGTTAATGTCAATCCCATTGAAAGCATGAGGAAACCTAGGCCAACTGTGAAAAGGTCGGTCTCCAACCATGTTACCTTCAAGAGGAAACTAAATGGTTAGGTTGCCAAGCAACATTTAAACCAGCATTCACTAAACGAAACAGAAGACCGAAAATTACCGCAGCCGGCTTGTAGATGCCTATAATCGTCCCCAAAACAACCTGTTCAATAAATCAAAGTTGTAAAGTAAAACTAAACATAAAAAACAAGTTCGAGTTTAATCAAATACACTTAACAAAAGCAAATACACACCCACACAGGGAATAGAGTTGTCAAAGTTTCGATTATTCTCTCGTACTGGTTCATTCCACTCTGCGTAGGAGTATCTCCGGGCACATTGGCAGCAGCATTGCATAGAACTCTGGGATTCCTGGATATAGAGATCAGATCATTCATCATTCTAAGCAGGGATTTAAATAGCGGCCGCTATATAAAGGTATAGGCACCGTCCCCATCCAGTGACCACAATAGCATATGCAAAGAGACCGAAAACGCGGCGGCAACCACAGTTTAAATCCTGATTCTAAGTAGTCAAAAAAGTGCACAAAATTCAATTAAATCAAACACTTTGTTCTAAGAAACCACCTTGAAGGAGCCGATAGAGCAAGGGGACTACTTGGCTTGCTTTGAATTCCCAAACATTTTCCATTCCCAGGTAAAGAAACACCAGCTCTAACATCTACAAATTCATATTAAAAACAAAAAACCAAAGGAAACCCATGTCATAAACAACCAAACTAAAGACAACCCAGAAAAGAATAATCAAAGACAAACACAAACAAAACATACCCAGAAGAGGTGTTCGCAGTGTTCTTGAAGACGATGGTCCTCTACTATATACAACGCCATGTTTATGGAAACCGTAATCTTTCACAACAAACCTAGACAAAGTCGCCATCTGAAACACTCCAATAAAAAACAGGGTTTATGGGATTGGTGAAGTAATGATAAAACTTGGGTTTATCCGTTTGAGAGTGAAAGGGTTTTTTTCTTTTCGAGTAATGTGATTAGGGTCCGTTGATATGGGTGGGATGGGTACAAAAATCAAAAAATGGAGGTGACGTGTAAACCGAGGAACCACATGTTATAACAGAATGGGCTCATCCGGATGCTGCTGCTGCTGGTTAAGGCATCAACTTGTTGCTGCTGAGTGCTGACGGCTGATACGTCTGCTGTCGTTTGCGATAACTTGTAAACTCTCCCGCTTCTCAATTGGTGAAAATACCATTTTAGGATTAGCCTTTCAATTAGCTCCCACTCTCTAAAATAATCTCTCTTCTAAAAAAAATATTTTTTATAGCTTAACTACAAAAAGAGTACTCAAATTATACTTAACTTTTGAGATGGGTGCCTAAATTAAATATGTATCTAATTTTTTTTAGACAAAGTAAGTTTTTCAGTTGACTTAAAACAAACTAAAAAAAATTAACGAGACTCGTGTTAGCTCACCACATTGGCTGGTTCGCGCAATATCGTCCTTGCGTAACCATGTTTGGTGCACGAATTTTATTTGGACGCCACATACTTGCAATAATGTTGCGGATGGGATGTCGCGTTTGTTCTCCTCTAAACAATCGCATCTTTTGATTTTTCACGATATTTCTCCTTCTCTTTCGAACTTGGTAGTTAAGGACAGACCTGCTAAAATCTATACAAATTTTTATCCAGTTGATAAGAATTTATATAGTTACACAAATCCTTACCTAAGCCAAGAATTTATGTAGTTACACAAGTTCTTACACAGTTAATAAGAATTTTGGTTTCACCTAATTACTACTCAGTCGTACATAAATTCTTACCAAAATGATAAGAATTTGTGTAGGGATGATAAGAATTTGTGTAGGGCCTCATTTTAGTCGCACCCTAAGATGCCGCACCTTAGCATGTCTCGGGTGGCGGAACTACTCAATATGAACTCACTAAGAAAATAAATAAAATATTATTTCAAAATAAATAAGTTTAAATAATTACTATTATTTAATTTATTAATTGACTAATCTGAATCGTATCTTATAAAGATTATCTTATTCTGCTAGACTAATTGATTATCCATAAGAATACATCAAATGTAGGGATGGAAACAAGGCGAGTTTTGCCGCTAGAGATGGGCACGAGTCGGGTTTTTGGCCCACCCGAACCCGACCCAAAAATAATTATCATAAACCCAGACTCGACCATATTCTTAAAAAAACGACCGATCCGAAAATAAATACCTTCAACCCGACCCGACTAAAGAAAAAAATCAATTTTAGAGACCTAATTGTAAAAAAAAAATTAGGGTACTTAATTGTTAAAAATAATAATTTTAAGGATCAAATTATAAATAAAAATTTAATTCTAAGGACCTAATTATAAGAAACTAAATAGGGGTATTATTACAAACATCCCTAAAAATTTAGGGGAAAATTAAACTATTAGTCTCGGGTCAGATATTTTTTCACCCTAAACCGAACCCAACCCAACTTCATCTCAACAAAAGACCCGACATGACCCCAATTTTTTATTAAAAAATTTGACTCGTCCGGTCGGGTAAATTACCCATCCCTATTTGTAACACCCCAAAAAAAGAGATGTTATAAAAAAATGAAAAAATGAAGGTTGTGGGAATCAAACCCATAACCTAGCCTTGTTAAGCCAGTCACCCAACCGCTTGAGCTACAAAAGCTCTTAGTAATCTCTTATACCAAGTTTAATTTGAACCAATGGTTAAAGAGGTACCGAAATATAATAATAAGTTCAAAATATCTCAACCACTCCCCTTCCCATAGAATTAAACGTTATCTGGAAGTGTCCAGATTCAAGGATGGCGACCCTTCATTTTTCCATCGCTAGCTTTTCACCTCCCCCACCGGTTACCGCCCGATTATCGTCATTGGCGCGCCGTAGCTAGCACCGCCTCCTCTACCATGTTTGCCGTCGCGCACCGATCCTGGACATCACCGTCACTCGCAACGTTGCGTTGGCAATCAGCGTGGAGAACGGCTCAAAGCCTCGACGGAGATCAAGAGTTCAGCCACTGTTATTCAACGATTTCAGCCGCCACGATCACCGTCCGCCGCACCACCACCCATCGCCGAGTTCCTTGCGTTGAGCCGAGCAAAACCCATGTCGTCGGACAACGGACAGCCACCGTTCAGACTGTCGTCGGAGCCACGAAAGTGTTGAGCGTTTTTTTCGGATTTGGGTAAGTTCGATGAGTTTTGGTTTAATTTATGAGATTTTCGATTGAATTAGGTTGGATTTAGGGTTGTTTTTGGCGTGTTTGGGATTCCGGCGTGTTTTCCGACCGGGAAAGGCCGTGTGTGGGCTTCACGCGCCATCCAAGGCGATTTCCGGCCGCCTTGGACGGTGGCTGCCGAGCCAGCTGGCTCAGACCCGGTCTAGCCATGAACCGAGCCACTCGAGCCGGTCCAAGCGAACCGGCCCAAGCCTAGTGGTAAACCAAGCCCGTTGACCTGACCCATTGACCTGACCCGACTCGTTGACCTGACCCGTTGACCAACCCGACCCGTTGACCGAGTCAACTCAGTGAGTCAACTCGCCTGAGTCAACTCAGTGAGTCAACTCGCCCAAGTCAACCCAGTGAGTCAACTCGCCGAGTCAGCCTTTGGACCAGTGACGTCAATATGACGTCAGCGTTGACTTTGACCAAAAAGTCAACTTTTCTCGAAAAGCCCTATTTTATGTTTTTCAATGTCATGAGTCCGTTTTGATGCTCGTTTCATGGAATTCTAACCCGAAAGCCTCCGAATTGGACCTTGAACTCGAGTTTGCTTATGTATTTTAATAATCAATTATGAGCAATGTGAATAAGGACTGAAATTGAAATTTGTGCGATTGAAGGTATTCAAAGTTCCTTGTATTTGGGATGTTGAGGACGTCGCATTCGGGTTCGAGAGTGATCGAATGGAGTATCATGGTCAACCGATATAGCAAGTATTAAAGGTAATACATTACTACCTCTTGTATGCTTTGTGAACATGTTGGTATTTGTTAATGCATGCATAGAAAAAATGATGATGAGTATTGTTAATCCTACTCAAGTCAAACCGGATATAAAAAAAGAGTATGATAATCTAGATAAAATTATAATGCTCGAATAAGAAGATTAATAAATCTAAAGTATATGAAGTTCATTAAGTAATTAATGAGGCAGCTAATCTCCAATTCCGATCATTAGTGTCAAATGTTTAAATGTGAAAGATATTTGGATATAAAATTACGAAAATGCCCTCAAGATATGAGAATGACTAAAATACCTTTGGAATTGGAAGCGATCTAGAAATCTACGCTAGATTTGGTAAAACAACCTGATTCATCTGAAAATCTCGAACTACTTGGAAAGCCATGGTAACAAGATTTAAACCTTCGAGATTGTAAGGTGTTAGGTCTCCTTATATTTGGAATGAATCTCCGACTATAGATTCAGGGGAATCTATCCATACCCCTAAATTAAGCGAGTGGCTCAAATTCTGAATTGATTGAAATGACTAAGAGTACTGGAAATTCTAATATGGTTAAACTAACTGGAATGATCGTATTGACCAAAGAGCTGAAGTATCCTCGGATACCGGGGTTTGCAAATTAACTAGAACAATGGATAAACCTTTGAGTTCTTAAACGAATGAAGTGGTTGGAGGTGTCGAAATTTCTTGAATGGTTGAAACACCCACGAGTACTTAAATGACTGAAATACTATAAATGGTTAAATTGACATGAATGAGGGATGTCCTGAGCTTCAAAATGACTAAAAATACCCCCTTGACTGGAAGTAAATTGCCTTTGATAAAATTCTGGAAATGCCAATGAAGCTAAAAATGACTAAAATGCCCCTAAGGGTTGAAGTATGACTCGTGTATGCTAATCACTCATGATATTAATATAAGGTTGGAGGTTTTTCCGCACAGATCATAAGTTCGACTACTCCGTGGCAAGTCCGGGGGTGAATCGTGAAAGCAACCGTTCAAATATACGATACAGTCGGATACATTAGAAGGGTTGGCTAGTAATGCAAGGTTGAGATATGTTAGTTCGAATGGTTTTGGGGGCTCGATAAACTTCTGAAAATCTTAAATATTGTAGATCATAATTTCCTCATGATTGGGCTAAATTACAAAATCCCCTCTAATGGTTAAATGACCAAAATGCCCTCATTGGCCAAAGTGATCAAAATAGCTTTGAATGTATCTGATGTCGTGAGAGGTCATGACATGGAAACCTCTGGATGCTTGGTTGGAAACCTGATGAACAACTAGAATGTTTCAAGCCACTGTTTATGCCTTGTTGGTATAAGTTACCAAAATGCCCATGTGTGATAAAATGACTATAATACCCTTGTAGGCTTAAATGAGAAAATCACTCATGATATGCCTAAACTCTCGAAGATCTTGTTGTATCATCTCCTGAATATCTGGTTTGAACCGTTGGTACGAACCCCTCCTTTAATAGGGGCATCGTTTCAAAAATCCGTTCAAATTGTCAATAGTTTAATGTGTTCTCTTCTGTAAATGCCAAGTATCTCCAAGAAACAAACTGTTCCACCTAGTGTGTTCCACGTGTGCCACACGACTGTTTTTGCATACTGATTTACATGTTATAATACCGATCACGTGCACTTGATTGACATACTTGAACTCATATGAACATGATATGTTTTATAATTAAGCATGACCGTACTATATTTCTGGTATATGCCTATGCACATGATATGACAAACATGCTATATGGATAATGTGTTACTAAAAAAATACAATGTGAAACCGATATTTTAATTTTGATATAACTAAAGAACCTAAGGACTAAATTGAAAATGTGAAAACGAATTTTTAAGTCCTTAAACATCCCTATATGATTTAAAGAATATGCCTAAGTTAAAAACTAAGTTTTCCAAATATTTTCTAAGTGTTCTCAAAGCCGAAACAGTGATTTTCGAGTCCTTGTTTCGAAACGGCCTAAGGCGTTTTGAAACGGTTTTGAAACTATCAACCCTTGTTTCGAAATGGGTATCAAAACGTTTTCAACACTGCCAACCCATGTTTCGAAACAAGTATCGAAACGGATTTAGAACATAGAGAACCCATATCGAAATGACATCAAGTGTTTCGAAACGGTTCTTCATTTGATTTGAAAAATATGACCGTTGTAAGTTTTTAACTAATTTTTAAGAAACCGTTAAGGCGTTTTGAAATGAGTTCAAGCTGTTTCAAAACGACCCTTGACAGTGGCAAAAGTGTTTCGAAACGGGTAAGACCGTTTCGATACGGGCTCTTAAATGCACCCCAACGACTCTTTCTATTTTGGTCTGTTTCGAAACAGGGTCAGGCGTTTCGAAACGGTTGGTTGCAGACTGCATTTATGGAGGTGAGATAACACCCCCAACGACTCTATTGATGAATGCAACAACCACAACGGCTAGAAATCAATGAGAAAGTATAAAAGGGACCTCTAAAAGCTCCATCAACAACTATTGATCCAAAAGAAAACATCCAAACATCAAATCCAAGCATTTGTGCCTAAATCCCAATATTGTCTAGAAACCCCAATTTTATTTTTCATTCTTATCATTTCAATTGGGTTGAGTACTTGTAATTGAGCTACAATTTGTATTGAGAGATACTTTCTTAGCCAGCAAAATCTTTGTTCTATTTGTGTGAGGTTTGGGTTAAATTTTGGGTAGAAAATTTAACCGAAAAATTGTAAGGGTTACATCCTTAGCCTAGAAAAGGGGAAGAGCAATTAGTGGAATTGTTGCAAATCCTTAGTGAAGCTAAGGTAGTGGATGTAGAGTTCATTTGGAACTTGAACCACTCTAAAATTCCTTGTCTATCTTTTAATTTGCAATTTCCACCACCTAAACCTTTAAAAATCCAATTCACCCCCCTCTTGGTTCATTTCGATCATTCGATCCACTCAACAATTGGTATCAGAGACTACCTCTTTGAGGATTAACAACCACAAGAGGAGTTCCTTGGAAGAGTGTGATCATCAAAAATCAAGAGATGGCTTCAACCTCCGGTTCGAGCATGTATGAGTCTCAATCCACTACAAAACCTCCCTTCTTCAATGGTGACAACTATCCATTTTGGAAGAATAGAATGCGTCTCTTCATCAAGTCCAATGACTACTTAGTTTGGGATGTCATTGAAGATGGCCCCTACATTCCATTGAAGCAATATAGTGAAGGCAAGATGGTTTTGAAGAAAAAGGTGGAGATGAGTGAAGAAGGAAGGAGAAAGATCCAAATAAATGACAAAGCTCTCCACATGCTCTTTTGTTCATTCGGTCCGGACATCTATTCCAAAGTGTCATCCATTGAGAGTGCCAAAGAAGTGTGCGACACTCTTGAGACTACCTATGAGGGAACCAATGATGTCAAAGAAACTAAGATTGGAATTCTCAATCTTAGTTATGAGAATTTCAAGATAGAGCCCGATGAGATGGTGTCCAAGATGTTTGATCGTTTCTCCACCATAGTCAATGGGCTCAAAGGATTTGGAGAGACAATACCGGAAGACAAGCTTGTCCGAAAGCTACTTTATTCACTTCCCGAATCTTGGGATGGGAAGAGAACCGCCATCATAGAAGCTAAAACTTTGAAGACTTTAAAGCTTGATGAGCTAGTGGGTTCTCTCCTTACGCATGAGATTATAAAGCAAGGAAGGGAAGAAGAGAAAAAGAAAGAAGAGAAGAGAGTAGAAAAGCTAGAGGTTGAAAATAAGAAGAAGATGAGAATAGCTCTCAAAGCTTCACTACTTGAGGAGAGCTCTTCTAGTGAGGAGGATGAGCTAGAAGAATTGGCTATGATAGCCAAACGATTCTCACGCTTTATGAGGTCCAAGCGGGAAAGAAAAATTCAAAGGAAGATAGACTTCAAAGGTAAGAACAAAGAAGAAGCAAGGGATCAAATCATTTGCTTCGAGTGCAACAACCCGACCACATACGTTCGGAGTGCCCTTAACTCAAGAAGAAGGGCTTTGAGAAGAAGAAGAAGCTCAAAGTCAAGCTTGCTACTTGGAGTGATGAGGAGTCATCGGAGAATGACGAACAAGAAGTGGCCAACCTTTGCCCCATGGCACTTGGGGAAGATTCCTCCATGGTAACCTCTAACTCATCATCTTTAGATTTTACATATGATGAATTAAATGATGCATATGATGAGTTACAAGAGGTCTATGATGAATTAGTTGAGAAATACAAGGAGTCGGTCATTAGGAATAAGAAAATCATTTTGGAACTAAATGAGAAAAATGACTCACTCTCTCAAGATAATTCAAATTTTGAGAAAAAGATATTAGGGTTGAAAGATGAACTAAAATTTTTTCAAGATGAAAATGTTGACCTTAATAATCTTTTATCTTTGTAACACTCGAGTTTAGGGGTTAGGTGAAAATAATATTTTAATATTATTTGGGCTCGGTTTTATAATTTAAATAATGTTTCAGGTTTTGTTTTCAAATTAATTAATTTGGGTTGACCATGTTTTAAGATTAAACCCCAATTAGCCATGGATTTCCCTTCCTTGTAAATGTCCCATTTCATTAAGGGCAAATTGGTCTTTAGGCCTTTAATTTAAAACAACACAAAACACCATTTTTATTATTCATTCTCTTCTTCAGAGAGAAAGCAACGGGTTTGAAGAGCACTCCTCACAAATTCACTATTCAATCTCATTTCTCATCCATTTCAACTCATATTCGAAAGATAACAACGTTTTTGACTTCCCCTCAACTCCCTCTCTTTGAAAGTACCATTTATTTTCATTTTCATGGAAGTTTTGAAAATGGGATTTTCAAGGGTTTTGATTAAAAATGGTATCTTTGCTATGGTTAACTAAATATTTTGATATAATGTTGTTAGTTATGGAATCTAGGAGTCAAATGAGGCAACATATATGAATTTTGCATGGTTTTAAACTCATTCCCGAAATTGGGTTTCAAGGAGGTTTTTGGAGGGTTTTAAAGTGGTTTTGGGGTAGTTTTATGTTGGATTTTGAGGGCTGGTGTTAGTATGATATATGAGGATCACTTTGGGTGTGTTTGATGATTGTTTGGATGCTTGAATTGGAAGATTTCAGTGGGTCTTGTGGGCTGCTCGGGAATTCTATTTTGGGCTTGATTTTGAGTGTTGGTTGCTTGAAAACGTTAATCCGGGTTAGTTCCGACGATGAGTTATTGATTGTGGATGTTTTGTTTGTGTTTGGGATTGATTAGAATCTATGTTTGGCATCGGTGAAGCATCGGAAGTGAATCCGGAAATTTGAAGTGGTCGCTTGCTTGGTCTTTGAGCTTGGAAGCTTAGGTGAGTGGTTAAACATTTTACGTGGTTTTTAAATGGTTGGTTCGAGTATGTTGACTAGGTTGGGCTTGGTAGACCCACCTAGAGTTAGGATTAGGGTGGTAGCCTAATCCTAAACTTGATCTAGAGCCATTGGTTGAACTTATGTATGGATGTTTATGCCTCGTATGATTGTGAGATGTTTGATTATGTATATTGTGTTATACATGTGAAATGAGGCATGATTTGTGATGCTTGAGGCATGCATGGTAATGGTTCATGATTGTGTTCATGGTGAGTACGTGCTAAGCACGGAATTGATTGGAATGAGTTAAATGTTGGCACTAGTATGCTTGAGTACAAATGATCGATCATTAGGATGTTAGTGTGTACACATGAGTCAAAAGTCGCGTATGGCCTTGGTGGCGTTGAGTCACCAAGGAGGAGTACGGGTTCGCCCGGAAATTGTATTTATATATAGTCGATGATGAGTGGAATCCCATCGACGGGGCGTGAGGATGAGTGGAATCCCCTCCGCGAGACCGGTGATGAGTGTAATCCCACCGTGAGGTAATGTGGTTGTTGGATGTGAGTTCCAACGTGTTTATCCGCGTATTCAGGTCATAGCTAGGTGCCAATGTTGATTGATATGTGTATCAATGTGTGGTGATATGTGATTCTTACTTGGATGTTATATGTGTTTACATATGTTGTGAAATAGAGCTTGTTGAGCATGGCATCAAATTGAATATTGCTCATGCATTTTTATCTTGTGGTTCTTGTGGATCTTTGGTAAATATGTAATTTTGCCTTGGCTAAGATCGTGCTCGGACCCTGCAATGTTGAGGTTTGTTTTTAAGAGCTTACCCTCACTAAGCATCATTGCTTACGCTCTCTTTGTTCAACATTGCAGATCCTTAGTTCGTGGGTTGCTAGCGCAAGTGGAGGGCCTTCAAGTGTGGTTGTTGGCTTTGAGTACATCAAGTATGAGTTTTTAATGTTTGAACATGTAATAGCTAAGCAATGGGATTCATGTTATTTTGATGGATATTGTTGGTTGTTAGGAGCATGTTTAGACTCCTTGCTATGTTGCTTTTGTATGGCTTGTTGATGCCATGTTCGAATTGTAAAACCATGTCCTAATTACTTACCATGAATGTTGGCTATGTGCCTTTTGAGGTTGCCTTTGTGTTTGAGTGTTGTAGTATGAGACTTTGAATGCTTAAATGCCATATTTGATCAATTGCATGATTTCCTTGATGCATGTACATGTTGGGTGCTTGTATGGCTAAATAATGATCTGTAAATGTTGTATGAATGCTTGTTTGGGTCTAGGGAAGTCCTAAATTGCATCTAGGTTCGAGTCTTGTTCGTTGTTGCTGAGTTTGGGAATTTTGCAGTGCAGGGCGTATCGGTACGCCTGAGGGCCGTATCGATACGGCCTTGCCTCCAGGGCTCAGGTTTGGCTGGGCGTATCGATACACAGGGGGTATCGATACGGTTTTTGCTCACTGGAATTCTGAGATTTTGGTGAGATGTTACCGTATCGATACGGTGGGTTAGTGTATCGGTACGGGTTTATCTCGTTGACCACGAGTTGTTGACTGGGAAGGGTGTATCGATACCCTTAACAGGTGTATCGATACGGTCTTCCTGTGTTGACCCTTGAGTGTTGACTTTGGTCAAGGTGTATCGATATCCTTGACAAGTGTATCGATACGGCCTACTTAATTACAGAAAATGGGTTGTTTTATGAATGATGTCTTGAATGGTTGATCCTTGTATTGCTCTTGTTTCCGCTGACATGTTTCACATAGGTAATGGTAACGCATTTAGACAAGATAAATAAAAAGAAATTTTTAGGGTTGTGAACCGAGGGGGAACCTTAACGGGTTTCGCTTCGGTTTTCCCCGTGTGGCCCACTCGGACCGGTCATCTGGCCAGACCGGGACGAGGGGGTTACAATCTCAATGTAATAGTGAACACAAAAAGGTGTTGGATGAGCTAAATAAGCTCAAAGAGTCTTTTAAAAATGTTGGTAGTGTCAAGCATGAAATAGGTGAATCTTCAAGAACAAACCAACCTAAGAAAAAGACTAACTACTACAAACAAGGTAGCTTTCCCAGACATAGTAGAGCTAAAAGAATTAGAAGTGTATGGGTTCCTAAGGAACTTGTAAAATCTAATAACATTATTGCTATGTCATCTTGGATTCCTAAGGGAACCAAGGTTTTGGGAGCTAACACTCATGGACCCAAAATGATTTGGGTACCAAAACAAAAGCTTAATATCTTTGTTTGTAGGGGGAGCATTGCTACAAGGCCAAAACACAAAGTCAAAACTCATGGTACCTTGATAGTGGATGCTTAAGGCATATGACCGGAGACAAGAGTAGATTCATGGATCTAAAGCCAAAAAGTGGAGGAGTGATGACATTTGGTGACAACTCCAAAGGCCACATTAAAGGTATTGGCTCCATAGGTAATCACTCTACTATTCTCATTTAAAATGTCTTGTATGTCGATGGTCTTAAACATAACTTATTGAGCATAAGTCAATTGTGTGATAAAGGATTTAATGTTTTATTTGATAAAAATGGATGCAAAATTGTTGAGATTAAATCTAATAATATTATGCTTATATGTCATCGCATAGGGAACATATACATGGTGCATCTAGATGACATGCATACATCTCATGCATGCTTAGTAGCACAAAATGAAAATGATGCATGGTTGTGGCATAGGAAACTATGACATGCTAGCATTAGTGTTTTAGAAAAACTAGTTTCCCTTGATCTAGTTAGAGGTTTACCCAAGATAAAATTTTCAAACGATAAAATTTGTGATGCATGCTCTAAGAGTAAACAACATAAGTCTTCCTTTAAATCCATTAATGATGTTTCTACAAGTAGATGTTTACAACTAATCCATATGGATTTATTTGGGCCAATTAGGACTATGAGCTTGGGTGGTAAATCTTATGCATTTGTACTTGTTGATGATTTTTCTAGATTTACTTGGGTTCTATTTTTAAGTACTAAAGATGAGGCTTTGGAAAAATTCATCACATTTTCAAAACTAACCCAAAATGATCTTGAACTTAGAATTTCACATATTAGAAGTGATCATGGAACCGAGTTTCAAAATTTAGGGTTTGAAGATTTTTTGAATGAAAATAGTATTAGCCACAATTTTTCGGCTCCTCGAACTCCTCAACAAAATGGGGTAGTTGAGAGGAAAAATAGGACTTTGCAAGAAATGGCTAGAACCATGCTTTGTGAAAATAATTTACCTAAATATTTTTGGGCGGAAGCCACAAACACCGCTTGCTATATTGTTAATCGAGTAATGATTAGGCCAATTTTAAAGAAAACACCTTATGAGATTTTAAAATCTAAAAAGCCTAACATTAGCTATTTTCACCCTTTTGGTTGCAAGTGTTTTGTTTTAAATAATGGAAAAGACAACTTAGGTAAATTTGATGCAAAAAGTGATGAAGTTATTTTTATAGGATACTCTTTAACCTCTAAAGCCTATCGAGTATTTAACAAGAGAACTTTAGTAGTAGAAGAATCTATTCATGTTGTATTCGATGATAACCTCCTTCCAAGGAAGGATTCTTGTGATGATGATGATGTAGGAATCATAAATGCCTTTGATGGAGGACAAACTTCAAAGGAGGATGAGATTCCAACAAAAGAAGAGGACGCACAAGATCCACCTCTTGAAGCCTTGAAGGACTTGGCTCTTGAGGAAAAGAAAGTGAGCTACCCAAGGGAGTTCAACTATGTCAAAAATGGTGAAATCTTGGGTGATCCATCCAATGGGGTAACCACTCGATCTTCTCTTAGATTAATGAATCATGTTGCATTTATCTCATGCATAGAGCTTAAGAATATAAAAGAAGCATTGAAAGATGATTTTTGGATTATGGCTATGCAAGAAGAGTTAAATCAATTTGAGAGAAGTAACGTTTGGACATTAGTTGATAGGCCTAGTAATTAATCTATCATAGGAACTAAATGGGTCTTTAGGAACAAGCTAGATGAGAGTGGTAACATTGTGAGAAATAAAGCTAGACTAGTAGCACAAGGTTACACTCAAGAAGAGGGAATAGATTTTGATGAAACCTATGCACCCGTAGCTAGAATGGAAGCCATTAGGATGTTGCTTGCATATGCATGTTATCATGATTTCAAGCTTTTTCAAATGGATGTTAAAAGCGCGTTTTTAAATGGTTTTATAAATGAGGAAGTGTATGTGGAACAACCACAAGGTTTTGAAGATTCAAAATTTCCAAATCATGTTTTCAAACTCACTAAAGCTCTTTATGGTTTAAAGCAAGCTCCTAGAGCTTGGTGTGAAAGACTTTCAAACTTTTTAATTGAAAAGGGTTTTGAAAAAGGTAAGGTGGACACTACACTCTTTATAAAAATGTATAAAAATGACATCTTAGTAGTTCAAATTTATGCTGATGATATTATTTTTGGTTCTACTAACGAATGTCATTGTCAAGAGTTTGCTAAGCTAATGCAAGGTGAATTCGAGATGAGCATGATGGGGGAGCTCTCATTCTTTTTGGGACTCCAAATCAAGCAAAAGAAGGATGACACCTTCATCAATCAAGCAAAGTACATAAAGGATATGCTCAAGAAGTTTGGCTTGGAGAATGCAAAGCCTCAAGCCACACCTATGAGCTCATCTACAAAGCTTGACAAAGATGAAGGAGGTAAGTGTGTTGACTCTAAGCTTTACCGTTCTATGATTGGATCATTGATTTAACTTACCGCAAGTAGACCGGATATCTTGTTTAGTGTTTGCTTGTGTGCTAGGTTTCAAGCTAGTCCTAGAGAGTCTCACCTTATAGCCGTTAAGAGAATCTTTAGGTACCTTAGAGATACTCCTTGTTTAGGTCTTTGGTACCCTAGAGACTCCACCTTCAACCTTCATGCTTATTCGGATGCGGATTATGGGGGATGCAAAATCGATAGGAAGAGTACTTTGGGAACTTGTCAATTCCTAGGTAGTATGCTCATATCTTGGTTCTCTAAGAAACAAAATAGTGTAGCTTTATCTACCACTGAAGCCGAGTACATATCCTTAGGGAGTTGTTGTGCTCAAGTCCTTTGGATGAAGCAATAACTCTTAGATTATGGCATTAAAGTTGAAACCATACCCCTAAAATGTGACAACACTAGTGCTATATGTTTAACAAAAAAATCTCACCCAACACTTTAGAACCAAACACATGGAAATAAGGCATCATTTCATTAGAGATCATGTCCTTAAAGAAGATGTGGTTATAGAGTATGTAGACACCTTAAATCAATTAGCGGACATATTTACAAAACCTTTAGACAAAGAGCGTTTTTGGTCCCTTGGGAGAGAGTTAGGTCTAGCTAGCCTATCTTGACCTTTTAGGACCTCTTTTGTGCTTAAAATTGCTTGATCTTGTCCAAAAGACGATCAAACCTTCGTGCCCGCGTTTCGAAACGGTCAAGCCCGTTCCGAAACGGATTCGCGGACTGCTTTAAGAAGGGCTTGTAATGATAAAGTTCACTTTAATTAAAACTCTCCCAAACCCTAAAAACCGTAGCCCAAATTTTTCCTATAAAAACCCTCTAAATCTCTTTGTTTTTCACCAAATCTTGAGGGGTTTTTCTCTAAAACACAAGTCTAAGCAGGATTCATCAATATTGTGTAAGGATTTTCATCCATTCATCCAAAATCCCAAATTAAGGTATTTTTTCTCCTTTTCTTTTTCCTTCAATTTATGTTCGAATCTTAGGTTAGAAAATTTTATTTTTGTATAGTTTATATGTTTTTGTGCTTGGGTTTTTCATATATTGTAAATTTTTTTCAAAATCTTCAATTTTTTTGATTCGAATATAAAAATTTTCACTCGTATTTTTTACTATTTTTCTTTTAATTTTTTTATTTTGTTTATATTTTTTAAAAAAATTGTTTTTAAACCTAAGTGAGATTTATCATTGGATTGAATTAAGAAATCTTTGCATACACTTAATTTTTTTTAAACTTGCTTGCTTATATTTTTAGGATGACGGAGAATGTTAACAAAAAGCGTAAGTCCGTTCAAACCGGTGAATCGAGTATGCTTCCAAATCTCGCCCAGCTCTTTCAAAAATCTCTTCGAACTACAGAGTTGAGAGAACGTTTCAAATATGTCAAGGAGTACGAAGTTCGTCGTGAGCGTGTGATTGATCTCAACTTCCTTAACTCCGAGCGATTTCTTTTCCGTTACCTCGAGCGTTTGAGAGAATGGGATCTTCTTGTTTTGTTGAGCATCCCAGACGTTTTCTACAAACACATGGTACTTCTCTTTTACTCCAATGCTCACCTTATCGATGATGAAACAAATTCCAAAGTTGTTGGGATTGAATCTTATATTTTGGGGAAAAAGTTTGTTGTTAATGTCCCTCTCTTGGAGTCTACATTTTCTCTTAAGGATGTAGGAATTGAGAATGAGAGTCACTTTGGTTCTCACACCGGTCAAGTGCTTACTTTGGATGCGCATGATCGTTTCCTCCATTTGATGGTCTCATGGTTCCTTCGCCCCTCCGGAGGTAAATATTCTCACATCCGTCAAGTTGACTATTTTTGGCTTGAGTGTTTCCGTCGTGGTGAGCGCCCTAATGTTGCTAAAATCATATTTGCCGAGATGGTTAACAATATTAAGCTTCGTGACACCGATGCCTTGAAATCTTTCACTTATGGAACGATCTTAAGTCACATCTTTAGCAAGCTTGGTCTCGATTGCACCTACGACTCTCCGGAACCCCGCAAGTCAAAAATTGGTGAGTCCTCTCTCCGTAAGTTCGGTTTTCACTATGTGAACAATGCTTGGGAACGTGTTGATAGAGCAGCACCTCCTCCTCCTCCTCCCGTTAAACCTCAACCGCAAGCTCAAGTTGCAAACAATGAAGCTCTCGCGGCTTTAATTACCGAGCGGTTCAATGTCATGGACACTAACATGGCTTTGGGTTTTGGTGCCATCAACACTCGCTTGCAAAATGTAGAGGATCGACTCCAATCCCTTGAGAATTCACACTCAGCCATGGACATGTCCTTCTCTACCTTCTATGGCCAATGGATGAAGTTTCGCCGTTCTTAAGTCAAGAGCGATGATGAGACTTCGGATGATGATGGTGACGATGAGGCCTAGGACATTCATGACATATCATATTATCTATGCATTTTAGGATTAAGTTTGCATCTTTATTTCCATTATGTTTTATGAACCTATGCTTTTAGTTTTATTTGGGATTATGCTTTGAACTTATTGTTGATTTATGTTTTGGATATTTTAATTTTATGAATTAATATTATTGTTGCTTATTGCTTATTGCTTAATGCTTATTGGTACTAACCCTATCTCTTCTCTATGAGCCTTGTTTACTATTTTTGATCTAACAAAAAAGGGGAGAAGAAATTTAAGAGCCAAAAATTCGTTTAAAGTGTTTTTAAGTTTTAAACCTTGAATTTCAAAGTTAAATCTTTTTTAAAACTTTAAAAACCAATCTTAAATTGAGGGGGGGTTAGAATGTATTCAAAATTTTCAAAACTCTTAAAAATTCTAACTTTGGTTTTGTTATATCAAAAAGGGGGAGATTGTGAAACCGATATTTTAATTTTGATATAACTAAAGAACCTAAGGACTAAATTGAAAATGTGAAAACGAATTTTTAAGTCCTCAAACATCCCTATATGATTTAAAGAATATGCCTAAGTTAAAAACTAAGTTTTCCAAATATTTTCTAAGTGTTCTCAAAGCCGAAAAAGTGATTTTCGAGTCCCTGTTTCGAAACGGCCTAAGGCGTTTCGAAACGGTTTTGAAACTGTCAACCCATGTTCCGAAACGAGTATTGAAACGTTTTCAACACTGCCAACCCATGTTTCGAAACAAGTATCGAAACGGCTTTAGAACATAGAGAACCCGTATCGAAACGACATCAAGTGTTTCGAAACGGTTCTTCATTTGATTTGAAAAATATGACCGTTGTAAGTTTTTAACTGATTTTTAAGAAACCGTTAAGACGTTTCGAAACGAGTTCAAGCTATTTCGAAACGACCCTTGATAGTGGCAAAAGTGTTTCGAAATGGGTAAGACCGTTTTGATACTGTTGAGATTTTAGGGGCTCGATTCGATCAACCGTTCTTGCTCGCCAAGTGTGGAGAAGTTGGATAATTGGGTGTTTTAGTGGGAGGTGAAAATTTGGCAATTTGACACAAGGATTTATAGTGGTTCAACCTTCTAACCAAGGTCTGCATCCACTACCTTAGCTCCCCACTAAGGATTTCCAACAAATTCACTAAGAATTTCGTCCCCTTTTCTCGGATGAGGAGGAAATTGTTACAACCCTCAAAGCTTACTACCCAAAGCTTGAAGGAACACTCTCTTGTACAAAGAAAGACTTAGCAAACTAGAAATCCCTCTAATAGGTGTTTGTTTGCAATTCTAAGCACTTACCCAAAACCTAAACACTTGAGCAAATTTAACAATGTAAGCTCACAAGTGTTGTCTAAGCAAGAAATAAACAATTTAAGCTCTAGACAAATTTTGACATCATAATGTTGTAACAATTGAAGCATTGTCATTTACTTGATACTTGGAGGTCCCTTTTATACTCCCAATTGAGTTTGTAGCCGTTACTAGCCGCTGGGATCATATTGGAGCCGTTGAAGACTTTAATTCTCACCATAAATGCAGTTCTGCAGCTCCCCATTTTAAAACGTTCGAACCCATTTCGAAACGCTCCTTAAGAAGAAAGAGTCGTTGCAGTCTGTCAGGGCATCCGTATCGAAACACCCCCTGGTCGTTTCGGAACCCGTATCGAAACGCTATAAGCCCGTATCGAAACGCCATGCATTTAAAAGTTAGTTGGGAAATAGCCGTTGGAGTTTATGACCGTTATGGTCAATGCCACGTAGGCGTATCGAAACGGCATAGCCCGTTTCGAAACGCTGGGCAAAAATTCTATCCATGGAAAGCCCATTTCGATACTTGTATCGAAACGATTTTGCTACTAAAATTGCCGTATCGAAACGCCCCTAAGGTGTTTCGAAACGCATGGGCAGTTTTGTAAAGTTTGGCTTTGAAAAGCATAAATACCCTTTATAAAAACTTCCCAAAACATAGTTTCAAGTTGTTTGGACTTTGGAAATGTTTTAAATACTTTTTAAATCAGTCCAAAACATTTTTCAATTATTATATCAAAACATTAGTTCTACAGATACAGGCTCTTAAATGCACCCCAACGACTCTTTCTATTTTGGTCCGTTTCGAAACAGGGTCGGACCTGTTTCGAAACGGTTGGTTGCAGACTGCATTTATGGAGGTGAGATAACACCCCAACGGCTCTATTGATGAATGCAACAACCACAACGGCTAGAAATCAATGAGAAGGTATAAAAGGGACCTCTAAAAGCTCCAGCAACAACTATTGATCTAAAAGAAAACATCCAAACATCAAATCCAAGCATTTGTGCCTAAATCCCAATATTGTCTAGAAACCTCAATTGTATTTTTCATTCTTATCATTTCAATTGGGTTGAGTGCTTGTAATTGGGCCACAATTTGTATTGAGAAATACTTTCTTAGCCAACAAAATCTTTGTTCTATTTGTGTGAGGTTTGGGTTAAATTTTGGGTAGAAAATTTAACCGAAAAATTGTAAGGGTTACCTCCTTAGCCTAGAAAGGAGGAAGAGCAATTAGTGGAATTGTTGCAAATCCTTAGTGAAGCTAAGGTAGTGGATGTAGAGTTCATTTGGAACTTGAACCACTCTAAAATTCCTTGTCTATCTTTTAATTTGCATTTTCCACCACCTAAACCTTTAAAAATCCAATTCACCCCCTCTTGGTTCATTTCGATCATTCGATCCACTCAACAATACAGTTATTGATTAATGAACTATTGATGATCTGATTCACTGGGGTACTTGGGACATGATACGAAGTTATCGTCGGCTCAGCCCTGATCCAGTTGGTAAGTCCGTCCGTATTCGGATCCTAAGCTTCGGCTAGGTCCGCCCGTTTTCGGATCCTAGGCTTCGGCTAGGTCCGCCCGTTTTCGGTTCCTATGCTTCGGCAAGGGCCGCCCGTATTCTAAGGTATATCCTTAGGATGGTACCCACACCCAATGGGCCCGGGTTAATGCATGTACATGATACCGCACTAGGGAAACTATATACTGGAGTATGGTTGGAGGGTAAATATAGAATTAAAATAAACTTTACGGCTACTTGAAACAAATGTATTTCAAAATAAAAAGGTTTACTGCATTGTTATATTTCATGCATTAACGTTGCACTGTTGGAACACACTAGACCCTAAACTCTCTGTTTCCACCTCCGTATGTTACCAGCCTTTATAATTCTCGTCTAATTCACGATGTTTGAATAAAGAACAAATATCGTTATTCTCGAGTATGATGCTACTTCGAAATAATAGAACAGAAATGGAGATTGTTACTACATGGAACATCATGAAAATGTTATGCCTACCATATATCTGCATGAGCTTATAGCATCTTTTGGTAGTTTCTGTATTACTGAGCTTTTTCAAGCTCACGTTGTTTTTACCATCGCATGTTAAATGAATATATCATGGTATAATGGTTGACAGCAGTGTTCAGAGTTGTCTCGGTGTTGCTTTTGGAGTACGGTACCGTATAGTTAGTGGGCATGTATGTCATGTATTGTTTTATGACAGTGTCTGTAAAATATTTTCTGAAATTTTGTTACATGTTTAAATGACTTCCCAAAATGGTATTTAAACAGAAGTTGATTTTTTTTTCAGTTTAATAAGTGTTTGAAAAAAATATGTTTTTATGCGTATTTTTACTGTGGGTCGCTCTTGTGACCCTAATGTGACTTCCTAGGATCCGTTATAACGCATAGGCGTGTCTAGGGGTTACACTATTTGTCGCCCCGATCTCTAAACTTCTAAACTCGACCCCGCACGCCTCAGATATAAATATGAATTCACCCGCTCGCCCCGATGTATCAACTCATAAACTCGACCCAACCCAACCCAAAAATTTTAAAATATATATTAATCTTCGTCGACGGTAAATGTTAGATCTGACCAAACCACCATCACAATCACAAAATATAGGTTTTAAGGGACTTTAAAACTATATAAAAAATAAAATAACACCAATTAAATTACCCAGATGAAAAAAATACATATTTAAAAGAATAAATTTGAACTAACCGTCAGAATTAGATATGTTAAAACTCGAACAACATCTAACAAAAATTTATGAGAAACATAAACTAAAAAATAACTTTAAACCCTTTAAAGTGTTTATATATAGTGTTGTTTTCATAAATATGATAAATATATATAATTAAAAATATACTAATGCAGGGCGGGATTTTTAATCTTATATTTGAACCCGTCCCGCCTCAACTCAATACTTTTTAATACTCGCCCGCCTCATCTCGATTTCCGGAATTCAAGAAAATAAATAAATTCAGTCGAGGTGGAGTAATTTGATCATCCATAATCAAATGCATGTTTCTTGCACGGGTATATGGAAGTTCAATAGCCCGACCTTCAATTTAATTGTCTGGTTCAACAAGCCCAACCAGGGAAACAAGGCTCAAGTTTCAGTCCAGCCAGGTAAAAAGCTGACATTCTTCAATCTTCATAGCTTTCATCCCATTCGACACCTTTAATTTCCGTGCCAGGACTCAACATCATACAAATTCTAGGTTTATGTCCCTCTCAGAATTCTAACACAGCCAAGTAGAATTTTTTGGTCCTTCAGAAAAAGTATGTGAAATGTTGTTTAATCAATCCAATCCTTAATAATCCATATCATTTTCACATTGAAGTTTTGTCTTTTATATTTTATCCAGAGCCGTAAACGATTTATTATAGAATCAGGAGTGCCTCAGAAGTCGGATGAATAGTCCTATCCTATACATAAGGACGAAGTTATATGAAGGTGGGGAGGGACAATTGCCCCCATCCTCTCAATTTCTTTTTACCTTTGTCTTCTTATATAACTTTTTTATATAGTTTATTTATAAATTTACCTCCACTTTCAAACATTTATAATTTATCTCTAAATCTTAACTCCGTCCCTATTATACACAACACAAGTACAAACATGAGATTTGCATGTGTCCGTGACGGCGTGACCAATATTGCATAGGTCGGGCTTTAAAATTTATTTGCATAAATGCTCATGTTTGTGCGCATGTTTCTATATCCAAGTCACTCTCAAGTCTCAACTCTGTGGATCGTTCACATCTCTCAACGGGTCAATTAAATAAGAGACACAATCTCGACGCGAAAATAATAATAATAACAACGTGATTTATGTTTAAGAGTTTTTTTTAAAAAAATCACGATTATGTAAAAATAATGTAAAAATTACGACGAAACGCAAAAAATATTTTTATTTTGTTTTTTCTAAAATTACGTTTGGAGTTCAAAATTAATTTAGATTTTTGAATCTAAACATGTGGGTACGACGTTCGAGGCACATTTTCATGTTGAATCGAGATTTTGTGCCTCCAAACGCCAATCCAAACACACACTTGACTGGGTGAAAGACATTTTACAAGCTTCCCCAATTACTTGCTCAGCAAAATATGGCAGGCTTTGAAGGCCATAAAGAGTGAAGCATGGGCTTTTCAACTACTCCTTTGTCTTTCCATTGAGCTTGCATCACTTTTTCTTTTTAAAAAATGTGAATTATGAGGTCTTTTTCGTGTGTTTTCGCTTTCTTCTTTTGTCATGTGTACAGCTTTCCCTTATCTTCCATCTCTAGTTTCACTTGATCCTTTCTTTTTTTCACCGCGTGGAATGACAAATATGCATGCACTCTCCAACAAGGACGATATTGCTGTGTCACGCAAGTACACCTTATAGCACATTAAAAAAATTATCTGAGATTAACCTCTAGAGATTTATGTACGATAAACGAATTAGAGTAAATAGGAGCGAATAATTACTTGCTTAAAATTTAAAATTAATGTCGATTTGTAAGCCACAACGATAATGTTCCGACCTTTACTTAGTTCACCCAGTTAAAACGAACAAATAAAACTCCCTAAAGTGATTTAGAGGTTTACGCAAAAAGCATTAATGGTTGGTAAACCTCATATTGACTGAAATAATAATTGAACGTCTTATATTGATTAATGAGATAAAATGATTGTTGATTCGAACCTGAGTTGTATGCACAAACAAAAGAATTTGGACCTTAGTTATTTACAGTACACCAATCCCCATTGGCAACTACGGTCCATTTAAGAAAATATATGATTGGTAACCTAAAACCATGGATTTGGGGCACGAGATTAGAAATCCCAAACGCTAAAGAAAAAGCTTAAAAGCCCAAAGGCTAAAGGTCCCATCGGAAGAATAGAAATTCTCTGTCTTTTTAGTTCTAACATTAAAAAATAGATTTAGAGTTTAGGTTGGAGTTTAATATTAGAGCTTATGGTTTAGGATTTAAGGCGCAAGGCTTAGTTTTTAGGGTTTATAGTTCAGTATTTATAATTTACAATTAGAGTATAGGTTTTTTTAGCATTGGGCATACATAGGGACACTAAAAAGAGATGGAAGATTTTTTCCCATTAGAGACAAGAATTCAATCAAATTGATGTAAAAGATTTCGAATGGATGAGTCGTACTTTATAACTTCAACTTTATTTAAAAAAAATTCGAGTCGAGTTGTTCGAGTTTCTGTTTAAAATTAATTGTAAAAATATTTATAATATTATAATACTAATTAGTTTCGATTTAAACGGCTTTCTATAATCGTATATGATATACATACAGTTGGAGGAAACAAGGTTAATTCAAAATAATCAATAAATTAATAAATCAAATAAAATAATAAAATAAACAAATAGTTTAATTCAAAATATAGATTCGAAATAACCAAAATCGGATGATTGAGGCCTAATTCGACCACTTCCAGGTGCTAGAGATCTTAGGTCGTCAGTCTCTCAGGATACAACATCGGATGATCTTCAACAGCAGCACTACCGGAGAGATCACAAACATAAACTTGCCTTTGACAATCATCGAAAACACAATGCAGTTTTGAAAGAGAAAAGATTTCTGAGTCGTGTGTAAAACAAAAGAATGTTATTCTATTTATAGGGGAGAATTAAGTTAAAATCGTGGGAAACAAATATTCCGAAAATAGTGGTCATTAATTATATATCCGATTTAATTCGAAAATCTCAGTTAATGCCATATTACAACAAAATATTCTCGTGAATTGTACTCAATACCCATTTAATATCCGAATTTAAATGAAAAGCTAAAATTTATCCTATTTAATTTATAATATTTAAAAAGATATATCAATTATAAAGAAAGCAAAATTATTTGAAGTGGGTAAAATATTCGTAGGCCCACGAAGGGCCTAACCGATCCGAACATTCGCGTCGCCCATATCGTGCGGATGCGCCCCAACCCGAATGGGATTGGTTCGTATCCCCCCCCCCCTTTGCGCGCGAGGCACAATTTCCATCCAAGTCATTCAATGACTACAAAGTGAGTAAGTGTATATAAACACTTCACATTTCATTTATCCTATCAATGTGGGATTGGGGGTTTCTATTTTCTTATTCAACTCACAATTACCTTAATTTGAGCATCAATTTCTCATTCAACACTCAACTATTTTGAGCATATGAGATATCGTTGTAAAAGTCTTATAGAGTAGAATAAGACCCAAAAGAATCTTTATTCGAATCTCCGCTTTTACCAATTCGAAATATGGCTCAAAGTTACCATTTTCCTCACATTTTCCCAACAATCACCCACATGAATGAAATTGCTGATTTTTATCAAAAATATTTTGACTCGATGTGATGATAGCTTCTACGATTGATAGTTGCATAGGATAGGTAGGTGTCCACCCTTAAACTTTCCTTTGTAAAAATATATTTACTTTATTGGCTATCTAGTAGACGTGATGTCTTTGAACTATTCACCCGTTTGTGTAAACGATGATATACTCCACACAACTACCTCTCTGAAAAGAGTATTTATTCTCATGATTATGTTCATATGGTCGTGGACATCGCATGGTTCTATAAGAGTTTGAGAGCACTATGCCCAATAGTCTCCTTGAAGCGGCCCCACTTCACTCTCACATAGGTGACTTATGTTGCTTGGCTCACCAAAGCACACGATGGTCATTAAAAGCTTTTGCTTAGCCTATTCCATTTTATTCACTGTTTACATCATAGGAACGAACTTGGGAGAGGAACCCCCACAGTGACCGTACATGTCTATGCAATTAGGTTGTCCCTTTGAACCTAGATCTTGGGTTCTCCAGTCAATTGGGTAGGGTTATCCTTCACATAGCACCTTTATTTTCCATGGGTTTCAGTCTCATTCCTTTTGATGTTTTCTCAACTTGATCTTGATTTAACCTTTTGGTTAGCGGATCCGCAACGTTATCCTTTGATTTTACATAATTAATAGAGATAACTTCATTTGAGATCATTTGTCTAACAGTATTATATCGACGATGCATATGTCTCGACTTACCGTTGTACATACAATTCTGTGCCCTATCAATTGTTGCTTGGTTATCATAGTATATGCATATTAGGGGTGGGCAAGACCGGGTACCCGACCAATTTGCCTAGAATTGGTCCCGGTCCCGGTAACTACCGGTTCCTGAAAATTAGAACCAGTGCCGGTCCCGGTTAGACCGGGTCTAAGATTTCAGGAACCGGTACCAATACCGGGTACCCGGTCAATTATTCTATTATTAATAAAATTTGAGCAGCAGGGGAAAAAATTCTAACCATCAATAATAATATTAAATAACAAAGTCAGAATATTGTAGGCTTGAAGGTTGAAGTCTTAAAACGAGTCATATTCATAATATTCATACACAAAGAGAAATAAAGGAGCGCCTTCAGTTGCTTTCAACCTCTTCAACGCCATTCGGTACCAGACCAGTACCGGGTACCCACCGGGTACCGGGTCCAAAAAAGCAGGATCCAGTCCCGGTCCCGGTTGCAATCGGGACCTAAATTTTGGATCCAGTCCCGGTCCCACTGGAACCAATACCGGGTAAAAATCCACCGAGTCCGACCGGGTCCGGGATCGAGACCGGGTAATCGGGTTTTTTGCCCACCCCTAATGCATACTGTGGGCATAGGTGTCATCCATTCGGGAATATCCTTAAGAAATTGCCTTAGCCATTATGGTTCTTCTCCGGATTTATCTAGAGCAACAAACTCAAATTTTATTGTGGATCTGGTTATGATCGTATGTCTTGAGGATTTCCACGACACGGCTCATCATCCCAAAGTGAAGACATATCAACTTGTGCCCTTGGTATCTTAAATATCATATATAAAATTGGCATCAGAGTATCTTTCTAAAACATCATGATCTCTAGAATAATGCAATTTGTAGTCTTGAGTATATCTGAGATACCCCAATATTCTCACAATTGCTTTCCGGTGGTTTTCACCTGGATTGCTTGTGAATTTTCTTAGACTACTCACAGTAAAAGCAATATCCGGTCTAGTGTAGCTAGTGATATACATTAGACTGTCTATGACTCTTGCATATTCCACTGGCTTAATACAACTTTTTCCCCCTAAACTATACATGTTTTCCCAACTTGCCCCCTAAAGTTCATTTTGACCACTTTTTCCCCCTAACGTTTTCACCGTTACTCATATTGCCCCAAAAAATTAACACCGTTAAAAAAAATCTGTCTTGACCAATAAAAACGGGCCACGTCATTTTTTATTTATTTTTAAATTTTAAAATAAATAAATATAATAAAATATTTATTAATTTAATTATATCTCCTAAATGCCCAAAATACCCTTATCTCTTCTTCTTCCCCAATTTTTCAATGTTCTCCAGCATATTTCTGACTTCAACGTTGGAGGAGCTTGAACCGGTGGTTTTGGTGGCTCAGGCTTAGGAGGTGAAGCCCCTGCACAACACCATCTTTCCCCATCTTTCCAAAAAACTTCACACCCATCTTTCCCATGGGTTACCACCACACAACACCATTGCCTGACTTCCTCTACGTCCATAAACAGCGCCTCTTCCGATGAGGCCTTCAAAAACTTCACACCCATCTTTTAACCCCACGAGCTTTACCGTCCCGTCGTTTTTATCGAAAGAACGGATTAGAGCTTGGATGTCGACGAAAACGGTGTCGCATATTTCAACCATTTTCTCCAGCGTTTCAGGCAATATCTCCCCGCCAACCCCATTCCGAAGTTGAACCTTTTATCGGGCAGATCCGATGGATTGATCGGATCGCAGACTTCGACCCTTTTCAAGACCCAATCCTGATGAGCATTCTCGACATAGGCGTTGGAAAGAGACGGTGGTTTTGGAAGTGGGGATCACGATGGGGTCGTGATTAACCGGGTATTTAAAATCGAACCCGACTTTTGATAGGCGTGGAAAACGGTGGTTTTGGAAGTGGGGATCACGATGGGGTCGTGATTAACCGGGTATTTAAAATCAAACCCGACTTTTGATGTTAAATGGAAAGAGACGGAGAGGGCGGTGAAGACGTTGGAGATGAAAGAGGCGGCTCCGCCGAGGGTTTCGGCGACGACGGCGCCGCCTTGGAGAAGGACATCGTGGCAGAAATTACCGACAATAAGAGCGCTTTGAATTGGGGTGGTTTGGGGTTGAGGGATGGTGGTGGTTACCATGGAGGAGAGAAGGCGAGAAAAGGAGAGATTTTGGTTTGCTGGGTTCTGGGGTCATGGAGATGAAAACCAAAACAATGGGAAAGCTCCAGATCTTTTAACGGTATTTTGGGCAATTGGGGAAGAAGAAGAGATGGGGGTATTTTGGGTATTTAGGAGATAAAATTAAATTAATAAATATTTTTTTATATTTATTTATTTCAAAATTTAAAAATAAATAAAAAAAAGACGTGGCGCGTTTTTATTGGTCAAGACAGATTTTTTTTAACGGTGTTAATTTTTTGGGGTAATATGAGTAACGGTGAAAACGTTAGGGGGAAAAAGTGGTCAAAATGAACTTTAGGGGGCAAGTTGGGAAAATAGGTATAGTTTAGGGGGAAAAAGTTGTATTAAGCCTATTCCACTTGGTCAACACTTTGACCTTTGTTTTTGGACAAATATTAGCATATGTCTATTGGAGTTTTGGCTATACCAAAATCATCATTGCCAAAATTCTCAAGGATCTTGTCCACATAGTGTGACTAAGACAATATGAGACCTTCAGATGACCATTTGATTTGGATCCCCAGAATTGTATCGGCTAGTCTCATATCTTTCATGTCAAATCTCAAATTTAACATGTTTTTTGGTACGTTTTACCACCTCATTGTTGCTTCCAACAATGAGTATGTCATCAACATATAAACATAAGATGACATATCCAACATCTATAGTTTTGACAGATACACATTTGTCACACTCATTTATTTTGAAGCCGTTTGTCATCATGGCACTATCAAACTTCTCATGCCATTATTTGGTAGATTGTTTAAGTCCATATAATGACTTCACCAATCTACATACTTTCCATTCTTGACCTGAAACTACATGACCATCATGTTGTTCCATGTATATTTCTTCATCAATGTCTCCATTAAGAAAGACTTTTTTAACATCCATTTGGTGTACTTCTAGATTTCGCAAAGCGTCAATTGCAAGTATCATCCTTATGGAGGTTATCCTTGATACAAGAGAGTATGCATCAAAATAGCCAAGGCATATCTTTTGTCAATAACCTTTTATTACCAATCTGGCCTTGTACTTATCAATTGATCCATGCTTTCATTTTTTTTTGAAAATCCATTTAGAACTTAGTGGTTTAATTTCTGGAGGAAGATCCACTAACTCCCACCTATGATTTTTCATGATGAAATCAATTTCACTCTTAATGTCATCTTTCTATAAGGTGCCTTCAGATGAACGTATAACATCATTATACGTTTGAGGTTTGGCCTATAGCATAAAGGTTAGAAAATCTGATCCAAATGATTTTTCTACTCTTGCTCGTTTACTTCTACGTGGATCTATTTCAAGATCAATCCCTTGTTGATCTTCTATGTTATCTTCATCGATAGTTTCTAAAGTTTGTTTCATTGAACTTCGATCAACTTTTCTCCCTTTACAAGGGAATACATTTTCAAAGAATGATGCATTCTTTGATTCTATTATTGTGTTCTTGTGAATCTCATGATTTTTTGATTCATACGCAAGAAACCGATAGACATTGTTATGTTCCGCATAGCCAATGAAAATACAATCCAAAATTTTTGGACCTATTTTCATTTGTTTTGGTAATGGGGCCATGATAAGCTTGTAAAAAGTGTACATTTCATACCTTTTTATTTAGGTTATTGTTTGGTTTTAAGCTCATTTCATTTCATATAGTTGTATTTAGTTCATATATGTAAAACCTATGTTTGATTTTGATATAACAAAGTGTTTTAAGGATAAAATTGAAAACTTGAAAAAAGATTTTTAAGTCCCTCAAAAGATCTCAAATCAACAAGGCTTTAATCTAGTTTGAAAAACTCAAATTCCAAAATATTTTCTAAGTGTTCCAAGGCCAAACTATTGAAAAACGTCCAGGCATATCGATACGCTTCTAGCCGTATCGATACCTTTTTTACAAATTTGGCTACTGGAGAAACGTGTTTCGATATGCCCCTTATCGTATCGAAACAGCGTATCAAAACATATTACATCTGTATCGATACGCTCTCTCTGTAAAACTGAAAGAGTTTGAATGACGTACCGATACGGTGTCACCCGTATTGATACGGATTTAATAGAATTTTTAAATTCGAAAAGCCTTAAATGTTTTGACCGTTAGTGTCAGTTGTTAGATGACCCGTTTCTGAGATTTTGGCGGCCTATGGGCGAACTTAAAAAATAGGCCCCTAATTAAGGGTGGGCGTTCGATCGAGTTAAGTTGAGTAAAAAAATTTCAAGTTATGCGAGTTTACGAGTCCTTACGATTAGAATTTTTATTTTACAACTCAAACTTTATTTGAAATTTTTTTCGAGTCAAGACGAGTCGAGTCGAATGGAGTTTTGCTCGCCCTTTCCCCTAATAACGAGTATTGAAAAAAATTGAAATTAGACTCTTAGTAACAAGTGATATATAAAAAAATTGGGTCTCTATTAACAAATTTTGAAAAAAAAATGAATTTTAAGAGTATTCTTGTAATAACAAATATAGGGAAAAATAGAACCCTAATAACAAGTATTGGAAAATTAAAATTTAAGTGTATGCATGTAATAACAAATATTAGGGAAAATAGACCATAAATAACAGGTATTGAAAAAAAAATAGACTCGTAATAACAAGTATCGGAAAAAATAAAATTTAAGAGTAGGACCCTCATAACAAATATTAGAAAAGATAGGCCCCTAGAAACAAGTACTGAAAAATTGGCCTCATAATAACAAGTATTGAAAATTTTGCACCTTAATAACAAGTATTGAAATAACAATAAATAATAAAAAATGGGCTCCTAATTACAAATATTCGAAAAAATGAGCTTATAATAACAAGTATTGAAAAAACTATATCCCTAATAACAAATATCGAAAAAACTATACCCCTAATAACAAATATCGAAAAAAAATTAAAAATAAAACTCTAATAATAATTATTAAAAAAATTAAATTTTAAATAAAAAATATTAAAAAATATTAAATCCTAATTATAAATATTCGAAAAAAATGGGCCTTGGGCAGGGTAGGGGCCTTGGGCGGGCGCCCCTATTGCCCTTGCCCAGGGACGGCCCTGGTTGTTAGGTAACAGAAATTTAAAGTGTTGGTTGTCACGTACCGATACACCCTTTGTTGTATCGATACGAAAACTTTCAGTGAACTCTGTGGAAATAATTGCATCGATACAGATGTTCCCCGTATCAAAACGGTCCATGTCCCGTACCGATACGCTTACTCGCGTATCAATACGCCCCTTTTGTTATTGTGCAACGACTCTTTCTATTTTGAGACATGTATCGATACAGGTCTTCGTGTACCAATACGGTAAGCTGTAAAAGTGCATTTATGGTGGAAAGAGAGGGTCCCAATGACTATATTCAATACCCTAACCACCCTAATGGCTAGAATTAATGAAGAAGGTATAAAATGAAGCCAATTGAAGACTAGCAACAACTATTGCATCAAAAAGAAACATCCTTACAAAAATCCAAGCTCAAAGTGCCTAATTTCTTGTCTTTTGTGAAATCCCAAATTGTGTTGTATTCAATTCTGATCTTGTATTCAAATTTAGGTTGAGTGATTGTATTTAAAGGGGCAATCTTGTATTGAGAGATATCCTTCTTGCCTCAATTTCTTCTTTGTACTCTTGTGAGGATTAGGTCAAATTTTGGGTAGAAAATTTGACCGGTATTGTAAAGGTTACCTCCTAAGCCTTGAAAAGGGAAAGATCAATTAGTGGATTGTTGGAAAATCCTTAGTGGTAGCTAAGGTAGTGGATGTAGAGTTCATTTGAAACTTGAACCACTCTAAAATTCTTTGTTCTTCATTTTTAGCTATTCTACTTTCTCCAGCAAATTTTAAAAACCCAATTCACCCCCTCTTGGCTTTGATCAATTCATTGATCCACTCAACAATATAGTTGCATATAATGGTGTTTGCTTGGTTTATTTTATATATGTATGAAATTGGTGCTGCTCGATGAATGTTTGTTTTGGTGTGGTGATGTACATGATAATTATGGAGCAGTGCAGGGTAAATGAGATATGTTGCGGCATTTTAGACGACATTCTAGGCGCACAAGAAGACAAAAGATGAAGATATTTTGCAACCCCTACACGTGATTCCACCATCCAGCTGTGCCACACATGTGAAGGGAATATTTTGTAGGGCACACAAGGAATTAATGTCACAAACCCCTAGGAGCCCTACTATATAAAGGACAAGACACCCACATTAAAGGGAGAGCTGGAAAAAGGTGTTTTGTGAGCTAAGAGATAGATAGGAGAAAAGGTGTCCGCTTTCCTTCTTCCTCAACCTGATGTCCTCTATTGTTGAAGCTCTAAAGGGTTGATCTTGCTGGCCTTTAAGAGAAGCATCAAGCTTAGGGTGGTTCACTGCAGTCCAAGGCGGCTTGGGAGTTTCTTATACTCTTCGTAGCTCTTTGCTCTTTCATATTTATCTTGAATGGATTGTTTTAAACTAATGATTATAGATGTTTACCCAGCCATGAACTAACTTTAAGTGGCTTGGGTTTGTTTTGGATAATGATGTTTTAGTTTTTAATGGATGTTTATGCATTTTCCAGTTCCTTATATGCTTTGTTCACTGTTTTATTGACTAAAGTTTGTAAGAGCTTTCGAGAGTTAGCTTTTACTTAGGTGTTTGATAGCTTAATATTTTAGAGAGTTAAGCTTAGATCTACGTGGACAATGGGATTTGATGTTGAGAGGTAAAACCCTAACTCACCTTAAAGATAAGGATAGAGTTTCAACGACTAAAAGGAGTAGAACTTCATCGATAAGCAGCTTGATAGGGTTCACGCTGAGAGGTATTGTCGTAGCAATCTGACTGTCAAGTTCCTTGCTAGAGATAGTTTAGGAACACCTTAGTAAACTCTATCGAGCATAGTATAAGCTGGAAAGTGTTAGGCATTCATGATAACTAGGTATAAGAATCCTTGATAAACCCAGCCTGTCATCCCATTTGAGAGTTTCATACTAGGGATGGCAACGGGGCGGGGCGGGGCGGTTTTTGCCCACTCCGACCCTGACCCGATAATTAAAATATAATACCCGACCCCGACCCGACCCGGGTATTTTTATATTTGTCCCGCCCCGACCCCGACCCAAAACAGAACATGCATACCCGTTCCCGCCCCGACCCGCCCCGATTAATTTTCTTTTTTCTATTTTTATAAACCAGAAACTGTTGTAAATCTAAAAAATAATAACAAAAAAAATAACAAATCTAAAACCCACACAAATTAATAAATCTGAAACTCAAATTAGTATTCGTGTTTGCTGTGAAGATTTCAACATAGCTGAATCTTAAAATTGATGTTGAAGAAGGCCATGAAACCACTAAACTCGAATATCATCACAGATTTATCAGAAAAGTATCTGGTGTTTAAAGAAAAAGAACAAAGACAAAGAAATGAAAAAAAAGAATTAAATGAAGCAGGAAGCTATGGAGGAAGAAGAATGGAAATGAAATTTGAAAAAGATGAAACAAAGAAAGGAAGAACAAAGAAAGGAAGGTAAAGAGATTGGGAAACTGGAAAAGAGTGAAAAGGGGAAACGGCCAAGATTGAGAAAAATGAAAGGGGAAAAAAACCCTAAGAGACTTAAGATATATATATATATAGCGGTGGCATTTTTGTAAATATATCAAAATCTAATTTAAATAATTCGGGTCGGGTCGGGTCGGGAATTTTTGGCTCTAAAACCGAACCCGCCCCGACCCCGACTTCATCATCACCAAAACCCGCCCCGCCCCGCCCCGAACCCGAAATTTAAATGTAAAAACCCGGTCGGGTCAGATCGGGTCGGGCCGGGTTCGGGTATTTTTGGCATCCCTATTTCATACACGTGTGAGGACGTACAAAGTCTTATTTTTCAACTCCAGTTTTCATTACTATTTTTGCTACAACATTTCATTCACCTGCTCATATCAACTTTTTCATTTACATTTTAGTCTTTGTTTTGAGTGCTTGAACTTGAATTAAGTTACCTTCAATCCTTGTGGAGACGATCTTACTTATCACTTTATTACTTGTTCGATGTGTATACTTGCACCGCTTGCGTATCATTTATAGCACACCCTTACACGCAACAAGTTTTTGACGCCATTGTCGGGGATTAGCAATTGGTTATTTTAAGTTTAGTTTTTGCACCATTTTATTTCTTCTTTTTGTATAGGCTAACTAGATGTTTTTGTTTATCTTTTTCAGGTGTTGTGCTATTGCATGACTCGAGGAAGACCCAATGAACCCATACTACCAATAGTTTCTAAGATTGAACATCTTTATCGTGAAAAGAAGACTTATACAAGAAGCTATAAGAATCATGAATCGACGTTAAAACCGCAGAGTTCAACCAAGTGACG
The DNA here is from genome assembly GCA_958450335.1 of Hibiscus tridactylites. Classification (NCBI taxonomy): domain Eukaryota; kingdom Viridiplantae; phylum Streptophyta; class Magnoliopsida; order Malvales; family Malvaceae; genus Hibiscus; species Hibiscus tridactylites. The sequence continues at coordinate 8,068,745 of OY288288.1, forward strand.
ATCTGGAGGATCCTGATGCTGCGACAAATGGCGGAGCTGTAGCTCATCCACGAGCTATTAAAGATCATTTGAATTCTATCTTGGATGGTCTCAACCCTGGGATTGTAGCTCTCGAAATTCAGGTAGCCCACTTTGAACTTGAACCAGTGATGTTCAACATGTTAAACTCGATTGGTCAATTTGGTGTATCACCTCATGAAGATGCAAGACAACACATTCGTGCATTCTTGGAAGTGTGTGACTTCTTTAGACAACAAGGTGTGCATGAGGATGTGTTGAAGCTTAAGTTATTTCCTTACTCATTGCGTGATCGAGCACGAGCTTGGTTGAGTGCAGTACCCGCTGGTTCAATGGAGACATGAGTAGATCTATGCAAAATCTTTTTGCATCGGTATAATCCACCCAACGCGAATACCCAGCTAAGGAACGATATCGTTTCTTTCTGTAAAGTTGATGATGAGTCAATGTATGAGTATTGGGATAGATACAAGGGATTGCTTCACAAATGCATAAATCATGGTTTTCAAGATTGGACACATGTTGTGATGTTCTACAATGGTGTTCATGCTCCCACAAGGATGATGCTAAATGCTTCAGCAAATGGAATTTTGCTGGACAAGTCGCCCGAAGAAGCATTTGATATCCTTGATAGGATAACAAACAATGACTACCAATTTTCCACTACTAGATTTGGAACGGGGAGGAAGACTCATGGGACACTTGAGCTACCAACTACTTATGTTCGATGCGATGGAAGTCATTATGTGAGCGAGTGTCCGAAAAACCATGAGTCCACCAACTACGTAGGGAACTTCAATAGGAACAACAATAACAACCCCTACTCGAACACTTATAACCCAGTATGGTGTCAACATCCTAATCTTTCTTGGGAAAATCAATGAAACCACAATACCGGCAGCTTGAATCGAAAACAAAATTAGACTAAACCCCAAGGTTACCAGCAAAATATGCCATGGCAAAATGACAACAAGGGTTCAGCCTCTTCATCGAACAACAATTCTTTAGAAGCTACTCTTCAAGACTTTATGACGTCTACAAAGGCTTTATTTCAAGACCATGCAACGTCTATAAGGGCCAAGGTGCGCTGCTACAAAGTCATAGCTATTTGGTGAATATGGTGGTGTTACTTCGTGAATAATACCATGTTGTGAGTAATACTCACCAAATGGACTAACATATTCACCACCACGATCACTTCTTACCATCTTAATCATTTTATTAAGTTAATTTTCGACTTCTTGTTTATAGAGTATAAATTTCTCTATACCCTCGTCTTTGCTTTTAAACAAATACACATAGCAATATTCTGTGATATCGTCAATGAAGGTAATAAATATTTTTCTTCTTCTCGTTTGAACAAACTCTAAATAACAAACATTGATATGAATTAGATCAAGCAGTCATGTCCTTCTTTCAATAGTTTAAAATGAAGACTTTGTTAATTTTGCTTCAACACATGTTTTACATTTATTATTATAATCAATATGAAACAAATGGATGAGTTCCAAGTTAATTAATCTCTGTAGAGCATCATAATTAACATGTCCAAGTCTACCATGTCATAAATTTAAAGACTCAAGCATATAAACATGAGAAGAAGCTGCATTCTTATTCATGTTCTTTGATTTTACAAAGATAACATTGAGTTTCTACATTCCATTCAATATATATCATCTGCCTACAAACATCCCCCTTAAACAGAATTAATTTTTGAGATTCAAAAACTATTCTAAAGCCATTGACACTTAAGAGTGTTCCAGATACAAAGTTTTACGTATGTTAGGTACATACAACTTATTGTCGGAAGTCATCTTCAAGACTACAGTTCCCTTCCCCTTGATCATGAAAGTCGCAACATTTCTCATGTAGAGCTTCTCTCCATCATCGCTAGGTATCAGCTCAGCAAACGAATTTTCGTCACAACAGATAAGATGTGTGGCTCTAGTATCTAGCCATTATTCTCTTGGGTTGGAGTCAACCAAATTGATTTCAGATACCACAACACACATGTTCATGGGCTGATTTGTCCTTTTTGACATCTGTCCCGATCCTACTATCTGTGAGGACGATTTGGGTGAGTTGGTAATATCTCCCCTAGTCATTCTTTCTGTTTAAAAGAACAAAAACAAACTCGTAATTAATAATTCCAATTAACTGAAAAAATAATTTTGTTTATTCTTTGTAACCTCAATTACTTCCAATGACAATTTCTATAAACAAATTTGTCCCATTTATTTTTGAGTTACAAGCAAACCCGTTTATACAACAGGATTACTTCTTTTTTTTTGTTCAAAACAACAGGATTACTTATGAAAACGAATTTATTTACTTTTCTCATATCCTTGATTAAATCGAATCGCCTTGTAAAAAGTTTCTGTCTTAAGATTGTTGGAGGAAACAAGGTTAATTCGAAATAACTGATAAATTAATAAATCAAATAAAATAATAAAATAAACAAAACATTTTAATTCAAAATACATATTCGAAATAACAAGAATCAGATGGCTGAGGCCTGCAGAAACGCAGTTTCCTTAAGACAGATTCGATCACTCCTCGATGCTAGAGATCTTAGGTCGTTAGTCTCCTAGGATATAATAACGAATGATCTTCAACAACAACACTACCGGAGAGATTGCGAACAGAAACTTGCCTTTGACTATCACCGAAAACACAATGCAGTTTTGAAAGAGAAAAGATTTTTGAGTTGTGTGTAAAGCAAAAGAATGTGATTCTATTTATAGGGAAGAATTAAGTTAAAACCGTGGGAAACAAATATTTCAAAAATAATGGTCATTAATTCTATATCAAATTTAATTTGAAAATCTCAGTTAATGCCATATTAAAACAGAATATTCTCGTGAATTGTACTCAATACCTATTTAATATCCGAATTTAAATGGAAAGCTAAAATTTATCTTATTTAATTCAGAATATTTGAAAAGATATACCAATTATAAGGAAAGAAAAATTACTTGAAATGGGTATAATATCTACAAGCCCACAAAAAGCCTAATCAATTTAAACATTCACGTTATTTAATAACCACAAAGTAAGTAAGTGTATATAAACACTTCTCATTTCATTTATCTCATCAATGTGGGATTGGGGTTTCCATTTTCTTATTCAATTCATAGTTACCTTACTTTGAGCATCAATTTCTTATTTAATACTCAACCATTTTTAGCATATAAGATAACGTTGTAAATGTATTATGGAGTAGAATAAGAACCAAAAGAATCTTTATTCGAATTTCCACCTTTACCCATTTGAAATATGGCTCAAAGTTCCCATTTTCCTCGCTTTTTCCAACACACACATATATATATCTTCATATTTTTTCATATGCGATATACATGTATCGGACAAAGTAAAGAGAGTCGACTCGAACTTAAAAACGATTCACTAATTGCTAAATTTTTTGAATTATTCGTATCTCATTTTATAACTCAAATTTTATTCAAAATTTTAATCAAGTTTATAAAATTATAGTTGAAGTCAATTTTTTACGTCTAATCAAATCGAAAAGTTTGATATTTTTTTTCTCGATATTATCCCATGTGACTAGTGGGGAAAATATAATGCGGGGTGTGAAAGATTCGGTTGGGTATAAAGTAAACATGGATGGCCAGTACAGAACGAGAGAAGACTCGGCATCACCGTGCAATAGTGCATGCCGCCCCGCGGCTCGACAAGGGGCTCTTCGAATCACTTAAGCATAACCAGTGGATAGCTAATAACAAATTATATTAATTAATAGTTGATTGTATTAGTTTATTTAATTAATAAATTGTATTAGGTGATTGTGTAAAAGTGTTTGGTAAAATTAATTGATAGTTGATAGTTGTTTGATTATTTAAACAAGTAGAATGACATGTAAGGACATGATTATATTCGATACTTGTTTAAATAGCTTATTAGTTATCAATGTTTTGTATCTATTAATATTAATTAGATTATGAAAAACAATTTTTTAATATAACATTACTAAGCATATTTGAAGTATCTATATTTTAATTATTATTTATATAATTTTGTAATATAATTTAATTAATTATATGAAAATATAAATATGTGAGAATAAAAAGAAAAAAAATATTAGTTTACAAATATTACAATGTAAATACGTGAGAGTGAAGAATTAAAACAGAAAATGTTAGATTTAGGTTATTTGGAGATTGTTTATCATTATTAAGGGTAAAATGTATTTATAACTCTTACATCAAAACCTCTAATTTCAAAAACTCTTATTAGCAGCTTTTTCAAAATTAAAGATTTCACTCTTAATCCACTATTCCAATCCATTATTCACCAAGTATCTAAATTAGCAGTTTTGACTGGTCAAACATCTAATATTAGTTCAAACCTCTAATTTCAATTAAAACCGCTAATTTTAACTCAAACCGCTATTTACCAAACACAACCTTAACGTTGGCCACTTGATTATCTCTTCAGTCGAGCTTAAGAACAACGGTGTATAGTGTCCAATTTGAGGTTTTAATTATGCTGCAATTGACTAACAATTTTTTTTGTCATTTTACGGTGTCTCTTTTTATGTTTCAATACTAAAATTTAAATTTTTAGTCTAAAAAATGATTATAAGATAATGTTCATACATATTCTTAACCCTTTGACAATTTGACAATGCACACACCTTGCAAACATAACGATTGAACTCGGGTCTCTTAGGATGAACATCATCTGCTTTTTCACTGAGACCACTTGTTGAGTTTTAATGATATTTCTTGAAACTACTAGAAATGGAGTTATTAAGAGCAAATCCTTGCTAAATAAAAAAAAAAAACACATGTAAGGATGGTCACAGGTCGAGTTTTTGGTCGACCCGCACCCGACTCAAAAATTTAACAACTCAATCCAAACTCGACCGGAACACGAATTCCAGAGTAAAAATCTGAACCCAACTCGACCCGACCCAACATAAATAAAAAATTATTTTATTATTATTCGATAAAATAGAGAGCTAATTGAAAAAAATACAAATTGAGAGGGAGCATTATAATAATTATTCGATTTTTATTAGAAAAAATAAAGAGATAATTGAAATATATATAAAGAGAATGACATTGTAGCAATTATACATAACTATTTAAAATAAAATTAAACTATTATTTCAGATCGGGTATGATATTTTTTAACTTAAACTCAAATTCGACATGACCTTATTAAAAAAAATATACCCAAATCTAAAATTTTATTTTTTTTAAAAATCTGACCCCATAGGTTGAGTTAGGTCGAAACCTGTTGGATGTGGGTTAAATGACCGTCCCTAAGCACATGACATTATAACCGATAAAAAAAATAGTGCATAAGACGGGTCGAACCCATGACTGCTCTATGCTACTCCAATAGGTACTACAAGACTTCTATGTTATAAACTTTTTAATGAATTATTGACTTGCTTTAAATTTGAATGGTTTATTTAAATTGTATAAATATAAAGTTAAGAGCTTATAACTCATATATATATATATATATAAGATATGATCCGTTTACACAGTGTAAAACTCTTTAAGTTTTACACGTTTTTTGGACCGTTGGATGAGTGAAACGAATGGATGGAATTAACAGTAAATAAGTGAAGATTATCACTTGAAAAAAAAAAGAGTGAGTTAATCTGAGCCATCCATTATCCCATCTAACAATCCAGAAAACGTGTAAAACTTAAAGAGTTATACATTGTGTAAGTTAATTCTAACTATATATGTGTGTGAAATTTTTTAAATCTTATACAAACTCTTATTAAAAGAAACTCAAGAAATAATCTTAATAATAAAGAATATGATATTCTACATAAATGACTCGGATACATGTAGAAATGGATGAACCTGCTAGCTCCTGCTTCATTGCTTCAGCTTTTTTTGGGGGACTTGGTTGTGCCTCTCCTCTGTTGCTTCTTGCTCCCATGTTGTTTCTTCCCTTAGTTTTATATTTCTATGTTATTTTGCTTGTTTTGTTGATGCCGTTTAGTTGTTAGTCTGAATTTTTTTACTCTCTCATTTTTTCATATTTTTCTTTTTATTTTTTTCTCAGAAATGAAAAATTATTTATAATAAAATAAAGTCAAAATCTACATTGTATGTCTCATTAAAAAATTTTCTAAACTTAAATTGAGTAAAAGAGTACACACAATGAAGTATTACACAAACCCGAAACTTCTCCACAAAAATAATGACTAACTTCACATTGTTAGAATAAGAATAGTTAATTAGTTTGTTATTAATTAGTTGAGGTTGTTAGTTTGTTAAGTTTGACATTAGTTTGAATTATAAATAGTCAATATCATTGTAATCCAAAACAATCTATCGTTAGTAAAATTTTTAATTTCTATTTTCTCTATATTTTTGCTAAAACTCAAACCCTTTCTCATCTCTCCTCTCATCACCGTTCATCTCCCTTACACACAAAATACCACCGTCGTTCTATCTTTTCCGGCCATCATGGCCCTCTTCTCACATGGTATCATTTGTCATTAGCGGTCCTAAAATCGATCTTCTTATGTTGCTACCGTTCGAATCTGGTTCATCAAAGTATTGTTCTCCGTTCGAAGAGTTTTTTGATCCATCCGGTGAAGCTATCGTCAACGCCGTTATTGCATTTTTATTTCTCTTCGTCGACTCAACGCCACTTCATTTTCGTTCGTCAAAGTTTTTTGTGCCTTACCAGTTTTCTCCATCGTCCGCTTCTTGTTGTTGTCTTTCGATTTGGCGGTTCTCTGATTTGAGCCCTCTCGATATTTTTTAGGACAATAGTTCATCTAATCTGAGCGTTGTTTGGATAGTTTCGTGGTTTGGTGAGATCTTTTTTATTTTTGATTCATTGAATATTTTTCAGATCGTGATTTTTTCGTGTCTTTAGTCTGATTTGCATCTGACATAATCTGAGTTGCTATCTCTGATTTGGTTCATCGTATGTTATGTATCTCCCGCTAGGTTCAATTTGTCAAAAAAATTCTGATCTAAATTTTATCATTGGTGTTCGTTAGTATATTTTGCTCTTTGTGGTTCTCCAGTTTGGTAGTTGATTTGACTTAATTTGATGTCTATTTGGCTATTGAGTGATGATCTGGGTTGCTGAGCTTATGCATTTGCCTGCTTGTTCATATAATTTTGTCTTAAAATTTGATTAATCATGTGTTCTGTTAGTGCTATTCTTGGTGTAGATGCTCTAAATGTTGTTGCCGATTGTGCATATGACGATAATTCGGGAATTCAGAAAGTGATAAATAGTAATGTTAGCTTAGATTTTGTTTGAATAATAAACCATTTTTTCTATCTTTATTGTTGCTTGAAATTGACTTTTTCTGCTATGATATTGAGGCAGTTGCAAGGGGCTCAATTGTATAAGTGAGCTACTGAACAATATCTTTAATTTGGCTAAGATTGGTGGATGTGATCTATGATACAGACAAAGTTCATACTTTCTGGTTATGATTGCAAATGAGTTGGATTACTAAAGGAATTATGAGTTGAACATCTTTGCTATATCTGCTTGTTGGTTCTGAGCTGTGGTAATTGGTTCTCAGTTGATATTGAATGTTGGTCACTAGTGTTAAAGGTTTGGATGGTTTTGTTAATGTCCGATTTCTGAAAATGTCAAATTTTTGATGGAGTTCTGAATGAAAAAATGTATGACAAAAAGGTGAGTAAAGAAGAACGAAAGGATGAAGAACACGTTCGATTCTCAGTAAACCACCGAGTAAGAAATATAAATTTTGTTTCTAAAGAAATTCTGAATGAAAGAATGATGATTGAAGAAAGAAAACATCTTTAACGTCTCTACCAGCTCACTTTGATCATTGTGTTTGTTCATTTGTTCATCGATTACCAGCTAACAAGTCCAGCTTATTCAATCAGTCAACTTATTGAAGAAAATTGAAGAAGTTCAGAAAAGTTAGAAAGCAGGGTGAATGTTAGAATAAGAATGGTTAATTGGTTTGTTATTAATTAGTTGAGAATGTTAGTCTGTTAAGTATGACATTAATTTGGGCTATAAATAGCAAATATCATTGTAATCCAAAACAATCTATCGTTAGTAAAATTTTCAATTCTCATTTTTTTCTATATTTTTGCTAAAACTCAAACTCTTGCTCATCTCTCCTCTTATCACCGTTCATCTTCTTTACACACAAAAATCACCGTCGTTCTATCTTCTCCGGCCACTATGCCCCCTTCTCAAACCTAACTCAATTTTCAAAAGTAAAATTACACCTGAAACACACACAATTAGTGCCTATATTCCACTCAATTGAACCAAATCACACTTAAACACATACTAAGGTTCCGTTAAAACTAAACCCCAAAAACAACAACAAATTAAAGCAAATACCCAACAACCAAAACCAACACACCAAACCATATTTAAAGTCAAAACTAAACAATCACAAAGCCACACCTTGCCGAACAAACCATGATGCCACTATGTTCATGTGTATTTCTCTATTGTGTAATATACAATAATATGTGTATTTCTCATGTGTATTTCTCTATTGTGCTATATGAATGCCGAGTTTTCGTTTAAAAGGCTTAAATATACATTTGGTACTTGAACTAGACACATTCTCTTAAGTTGGTACCTAAAGAAAATTTTCTCCTACATTGGTACCTGAAATATACACTTTCTTCCAACTTGGTACCTAAAGAATTTTTGCTCCCAAGTTGGTACCAGAACTAGACACCTTATCCCAAGTTGGTACCAAAACTTATACATTCTATCAATTTGGTCCTAATTTGAAATAATTCAATAAATATAACTCTTTATATTTAAAAATTCTATCAATTTACTATGTGTTATTCACCTAAATTGTTTGTTCTTCTCTTAGAAATGTTATATTACTTTCTTGGTATAATAAAAGTTTAAACATAACTTGTTGATAGAATACAATTATCCAATTGTTTCTTTGATCCAATGGACTCGCTTGATTTGATATTCTCACGAAAATGATTAAATTTGTGAAATTTTTAAATATAAAATGTTAAATTTATTGAATTATTTCGAATTATGACTAAATTGATTGAATGTATAAGTTTTAGGACTAAAACTATAAATAAAAGTATTAAAATAGTGGATGAAATTAAAGTTTGGGTACCAGCTTGGGAGAAAAAGTTCTTTAGGTACCATATTGGGAGAAAGTGTATAGTTCAAGTACTAACTTGAAAGAAAAAGTTTTTTAAGTACCATCTTAAAAAAATATATAATTTAAGTACCAAAACTATATTTAATCTTTTAAAAAACCCCTACTATTTCATAGTTCATACACATGTTATTGTATATGGTATTTCAAAATTCAATAACATGTTCCGACTGTCCACTTTAGGCACTTTACATCTGTTTTTCCAGAGAGGAAAAGGACCTTTTTATGATTAAAATGAAAAGGATAGAGACTTTTTCTACACACAACTTTTTTTAAAATTCTGTTTGGTGTATAAGAATATAAATCATAAATATAGAAAACAATACATATTGGACATGGTGATGCCATATGCCAACTAGTGAATCAAATTCATTTATTGGTGAAATGTTGTCCCACTAAATTTTATGATAATAAAGTTGCAGTTGCAGCACATGCTCAAGGAGAGGACCTTCTACTTTAGGATCATGCACATGATAAGATCATTTTATGCATTGCATTGTTTTTAATGTTATAATATTATTAGGTTAATAAAATACCCATCATCATATATAATTAATTGTATAATTACTCTAAATATACTAAAATTAATTGTTTTATATATTGTTTACTTACGATAAAATTTAAATATGAAATCTCAAAAATGTCGTTGTGTCATGAACTAGTGTAGTGTTGATATATGATTAAAGATACTCATATTATCTTATCTTATGTGGATTGAGATTCTGACATTTACCTTTAAAATTTAATATTTTTTTACTTAATTAAAAAAAAATGCCAACGCCTCACGAACTAGTTTTTAAATTAATATTTATAAAAGTCTTGATCCTCGTCGGTTTGTCATACATGAGTAAAATACATTAATCTCACTTAATTATTGATTTGATAACAAAAATATATATTTTCTTCTTAAACTATTAATTTAGTTATTCATTCAAAATTTTGTGATAAATACGTTATTCTGTCGTTAAAATTAAAATAGATAACTTAATATAATAATAATTTTAGTCCCTAAAACTCATGCATTCTATTATTTTGATTATAAACCAATACATTTAACTCTTCTTATTTAAAAATTCAATTAATAAAGTGAATGTATTTACTAGCGGGTGCATTAAAGTTATAATGTGTTTGTTCTATTAATTTGTCAAGTGTTTTTCAAGTTATTACATTCGTCAATTATTGAGGTAAGAGATAATAGCATGGAGTGCAACAAACGGTAAGAGAGTATGTCATGAGAATGTGATGTCAAAATTTTTAAATACGGAGAGTTAAATTTGTTGTATTGTTTTTAAATTAAGATTTTTGAAGTTTAGATGTGAAATTTAAAGAAAAATAGTTAATTTCTTATGTCAATATGTATAGGGGTGAGTGTTCGGTTAAGTTGAGTTGAGTAAAAAAATTTTGAGTTGTTCGAGTTGACGAGTCATACTTTACAACTCAAATTTTATTTGAAATTTTTTCGAGTCGAGTTTTTGAGTTCATATACAAATTTAATTTAACAACCTTCTCTAATCATATAAAATTTTCATATGTTGCATATGTTTCTTCATATTTTTTATATTAACGACTTTATCTAATCATATAAGATATGCACAAATATTTATTCATGTTTTTCATATGTGGCATATGTTTTTTCATATTTTTTTATATCGGTATATATATATATCTAGAAAAATTGCAGTCTGTCGACTCAAACTTAAAAATTAATCTATTAATTATTAAAAATTTTAAATTATTCGAATTTCCATTTTATAACTCAAACTATATTTAAAAATTTTCACTTCGAGTCAAGACGAGTATAATATTTTTTGTCTCCAGTCGAGTTTTGTTCAGAATATTTATAATGAACCGTCCAAATAGGAAAATAAACATCGTGGTCATTGGACAAAGCTTTAAGCATAGTCACGTGGCAACTATCATATAATAGCTTCTCCATCAATCAAACGGTTCAGCGTTAACAGTAGCAATAAATTAGTGATAAAACCCAAAATCAGGAGTTCTGGACCGTCTGATGAGTCATCGTCAACTGTACTGATAATGAGCCATATTTCCCGGCCCTATCCATTACAATCAAAGCCTTCCCAGCATATGAAAAAATTATATTATGGGTAATTTCCACGGATAAAATTTTTCTGCCCCTTTTCAGTGTCCCTACATATGCTCAAACACTAAAAAACACTACAAAATTAAAATCTAAACCCTAACCCTAAATTCTAAATCCTAAACCCTACACCCTATACCCTAAAAAATACACCCTACCCTAAATTTCCTAAACCCTACCCACAACCCCTAACCTAAAACCCTAAACTCTAAACCCTAAAGTTAATTTTGAGTGTAGGGGCACCGAAAAGAGGTAGAGGATTTTCATCCAATTTCCACCACCTCATCCATGAGACCAACCAATAGAAATCACACATTTTACCATGACTTTTTCATGTCATTTTTTCCAACCAATGGATCTTCACTAAAGTTTTTCTATGTCATTTTAAAAATTGTTTTTTGGAAGTTATTCTATTATTAAATTAATGATATGAAAAAAATGATGAAGTGGGTGATTTTTAGTGGTTAGTCTCATGAATGACGTGGTGAAAATTACACAGGATATAATTTCTCCGGCTTATGTGCCATGACTGTTGCAAAAGAAAAAGAAGTCGACGTATTCCCCACCATGCTCGTTATAAGCGTGGAATCCACTCCCTTTGATTGATGTACGCTGACGCACTCTTTAAGCCAAAGTGGATACAAGCATGACATGGAGAAATATAAACTACGGTGAGTAAAATTCAATTTGATTAAAAAAATAAATTTTTATTTGATGTAAAAATACTTGAATTGAATTATCTCAATTTAACTAATTTTTTTAAACAAAGTTTGAGTTATAAAATGAGAATTTGATTAAGTCAAAATTTTTAGTAATTAATAGATCAATTTTTAAGTTGGAGCCAAGTTTCTCAACTTTGTATGATATATGTATATTGCATATAAAGACATATATATATATATCGTACATAATTATAAAAAAATCGTTTAAATTAAAAATCCGATCAATTCAACTTTACTCAATTTAAAAAATTTAAATTATAAAATAAACACTCATAAAATTTAACTAAAACCAATTTTTTTAACTCAATGCTCACCATAATGCAAAGCAAACGGATGGCTATATACTCGAATTGCACAGACTCAACGCGCTGACACCCGCGCGTTCTCAACAATATCATTTGCAAACAGGAAGTAAAAGAGCAACATTGTTATCTTTTACGAGGTAAACAATTGCACAAATTTTACCGTGTTTTTCACTTAATTTCAATCGTGTTCTTATTTTGGTCGGATGTTTTTTTATGATGTTATCTTATTCATTCAAAAGCACCATTAATTTATAAAATTAAAAACGAAACAACAGCAACATAAGGAAGTAAAAGAAGCTAAACCAACCCCACCTCAACAACAAGAGTAAGGGAGGAAAGAATTAAGTTTGTACAATCAGAGAGCTTCAATCGAACATCCCTTTTAATTTTTAAGACAACATCAGTTACTAGCCGAGAATCATTCTCATGCAGCCTATGGTTCCTTTCTTGCCAAACCTAGTAAAGATAACAGCACCACACTAATCCAACAATGACAGCCTTTAAAGACTTACACTTACCATGCACCAACATCCACCTCACCATATCTTCCCATCCACCAAAATTATGATTAGCCTTCATTGAATTATTTATATTTTAATAACTCGGACATTAAATCGAAAAAATTAAGTGAATAAGATGGTTCTATGTAGATGTGGATCACTTTTTGTTAACGTGGAAGTCACGTGTTGTCGACCTCTTTTTTTTTTTTTAATTTCATCATATTCTTTTTCTTTCACAAAGATACAATTTTAAGAGCTCCCTATGTCACACTAACGCTGTTGTTTTCTAACAACTTTTCCAACTACTCAAGACACTAATGAACTCGTCTAATCACTCTTATCACTCTATTAGTTTCAATCCAAAACCTAAAGAAGAAGAACTCCTATCTAATCTCTATAGTCCGATCAACGTTGAATCATAATATATAGCTCGTCTTCACCTTCATACTTTACATATTTAGTCATGTTTAAGTTGTTTATCGTGTGTTATGTTGTATTTTACAGTTTTACTTATCTTCTTATTGCCTTCTAATTTAACAAATATTTTACACAATTTATCATTAATCCATATTAATTATAAACTTATAGAGTAGAAACCAAAAAGATTATAGAATCTAATAATATATATTGCTTTTAAAATATGGTTTTTAAAAATATAAAGAAAGCATTTTTATGATTAAATTTTTAAAAAAATATTTAGACATATATACATAGAGGTAAATCCAGAAATTATATACATTGGGATCACCGGATAGTGGGACACTTTTATTTTCAAGTGGGATCATTTAATTGTTAGAAAGTACAACATTGGTCACAAAATATTATGTATATTTACCATGTGAACATGTTGTTATTTTAAATGAGACTGTAGAATTAAGTGTTTTGATATAATATTTAAAAAATATTTTGGACTAAATTGAAAAGAGTTTAAAATATGTTTTTAGTCAAAAACAACTTAAAAATATGTTTAAGGGGTTTACAAGGCTTTGGAATGATTTAAAGTACATTTAAGGTAGTCAAAACCAAGCTTTTCAAGTAATCGTACTGATACGGTCTGGTACCGTACCGATACGCCTTAGGGTTTCAACTACAGGATTTTTCCAGTAGCAAAACACGTACCGATACGCTTAGCCGTATCGATACGGTGTGTTTTGAAACAGCCCAACGGCTAGTCGCGTACCGATACGGTTGTACCGCGTACCGATACACCTAATAACCCCAACGGTCATATTTCCCAACGATCTTTTAAACTGCAAGACCGTACCGGTACGCTAGGTATCGATACGCATCAGCTGAAGTGCACAACGACTACTTCCTTATCGGGACTGTATCGATACGGTTTGAAGGGTATCAATACGCCAAGCTGCAGAACTACATTTATGGTGGGAAATAAAAGCTCCAACGGCTCTAATCTATCCCCAACGGTCCTCAACGGCTACAAACTCAATTAGGAGTACAAAAGAGACCTCCAATCATCTAGTAATGGTTAATGCTTCAATTGTCAACAACATAATGATCAAGAATTTGTCTTAGGGCTTTATTGTTCAATTTATTGTATAGACAACACTTGTGAGCCTAATTGTCAAATTTGCTCAAGTATTTAGGTTTTGGGTGAGAGCTTTAATTGTGCAAACATATACCTTCTAGAGAGATTTCTAGTTTGCTAAGTCTTTCTTGTGTAAGAGACTGTTTGATCAAGCTTTGGGTAGAAAGCTTGATCGTTGTAACGGTTTCCTCCTAAGCCGAGAAAAGGGGATGAAATTCTTAGTGAATTTGTTTGGAAATCCTTAGTAGGAAGCTAAGGTAGTGGATGTAGATCTTGGTTATAAGGTTGAACCATTATAAATCATCTTGTCTTTATCATTTTTAGCTTCCACACCTCTTACACCCAAAATTCCACTTCTCCACCACTTGGCGAGCAAGAACGGTTGAAGGAATCGAGCACCGAACATCCCAACAATTGGTATCAGAGCTTAGCTCAATTAAAGAGGACTAACATCCTATTGAGAAGATCTGGCAAGCTCGATCATCATTTCAATCAATCGGCTCAATGGCGCAATCCATCGACAAACCGCCATTCTTCGACGGAACTCACTATGCTCATTGGAAGATAATGATGAAGTTCTTTATTAAGTCAAACGACTACAAGCTTTGGGACATAGTTGAAAATGGTACGTTCGTGCCTCAACAAAGCAAGGCGGAGTGGAGTGCCGACGACCGCAAGAAGATGAGGCTTAATTGCAAAGCCTTGCACATCCTCTTTTGTGCATTTGGCCCAAACATCTACTATAAGTTGTCCTCTTGTGAGAGTGCCAAGAAGGCATGGGATAAGCTTGAAGTCACATACGAGGGAACCAACGAAGTAAAGGAGACCAAGATCGGGCTCCTCACCTTAGCGTATGAAAACTTCAAGATGGATCCGGAAGAGAACATCGAGAAGATGTTTGATAGGTTCTCCACTATCACCAATGGTATTAAAGGTTATGGAGAAGCCATCCCGGAAGAGAAGCTTGTCCAAAAGTTCATCTACTCCCTTCCCGAGTCATGGGACTCAAAAAGGACCGCCATCATCGAAGCCAATAACCTCAAGACTTTGAAGCTTGATGAGACCATGGGGTCACTTCTCACTCACCAAATTATGAAGAAAAACAAAGAAGAGGAGAAGAAGAAGAAGGAAGAAATTAGAGCTATGGAGAAGAAGAAGATCATGGAGCTAGGTATTAACGCAAGTGTCGTTGCTCTCAAATCCTCTACATATCATCATGTAGAACTAAGTGAGGAGGAAAGCGAAGATGAAGAGATGGCCTACCTCTTCAACAAATTTGCTCGGTTCATGAAGAGCAAAATGGAAAAATCCAAGCATGATTCGAGGAAGAAGATGAAGGAATCCCACAAGTCCAATAAGAAGAGATCATCTTCAAAGCAAGCATATGTGGCCACATGGAGTGATGAAGACTCCACCGATAATGAGGTAGCCCACCTATGCTTGATGGCCCTCAATGAGGGGGAGGTAACTTCTAACTCATCTAGTTCAAATTCATATTCTTTTGATGAGTTACAAGAAACCTATGATGAATTGGTTTTTGAGTTCAAGGCTTCATTTTCGAAAAACAAGAAATTGTTTTAGTTACAAACCGAAAATGATTTGCTTTCTAAAACCAATTTAGAGTTTGAAGCAAAAATTAAAGATTTTGAGCTTAAAGTTTTGGATTTACAAAAATTGCTTCAAACAATGGAAAAAGATCATTAAAAAGAGGTTGATGATCTCAAGAAAGAAAAAGATTTGATTTTCAATGAACTTCAAAAGAAAAATAATTTAGGAAAATCAAATTTTTATGTAAGATAATTTAGTGCCCCTAGATTTGTAAATGAAAAATGTTTTAGAAGTGTTTGGGTCCCAAAAGGACTAATCACTTCAACTAAAAATGATGAAATTGAAAAATAGATTCCTAAGAGGACTAAATTTTGTGCTACTAACGTCTATGGATCTAAAGCAATTTGGATACCAAAAATTACTTGATTGTCTTTTGCTAGGTGTGATGGAGAGTGATCAACAAGTCAAACTTTGAGGGGGAGCTCCATGCACACAAGGAAGAACACTTGAAGAAAGAAGGCTTCACATCCTCCATTGGATTCAAGTGTGGTAAAAATCTAGTTGTTTTTGCTTTCATTTGATTTATTTATTTTAACTAGATGATCATATATGTTGAACTAACATTGTTTGATGCTTTGAGTAAGGGGAGCCAATTTTAAAACCAATTTTTTAATGGTGTCAATTTTCTTTTACCTCTTAAGTTATTTTTAGCCCAATGTCATTTTAAATTCTTTTTTATATAACAAAAATGGGAGAAATAGTTTGAAAAATTGATATTTCAAGTTTTTCAAGAGAATAGGGGGATCTTTAATCTAATTCAAATTTTAAGTCTCTTATTCAAATTTTAAAATACAAAGGGGGAGAGAATCTCAAACAATTTTTCAAGTTAGTTTTATTATATCAAAAAGGGGATATTGTAGAACTAAGTGTTTTGATATAATATTTGAAAAATGTTTTGGACTAAATTGAAAAGAATTTAAAATATGTTTTTAGTCAAAAACAACTTGAAAATATGTTTAAGGATTTTAAAAGGCTTTGGAATGATTTAAAGTACATTTAAAGTAGTCAAAACCAAGCTTTTCAAGTAACCGTACCAATACGGTCTGGTACCGTATCGATACGCCTTAGGGTTTCAACTACATGATTTTTCTAGTAGCCAAAACCCATACCGATACGCTTAGCTGTATCGATACGGTGTGTTTTGAAACAGCCCAAGGGCTAGTCTCGTACTGATACGGTTGTACCGCGTACCGATACGCCTAACAACCCCAACGGTCATATTTCGCAACGGTCTTTTAAACTGCATGAACGTACCGATACGCTAGGTAAGTGTATCGATACACATCAGCTGAAGTGCACAACGACTACTCTCTTATTGGGACCGTATCGATACGGTTTGAAGGGTGTCGATACGCCAAGCTTCAGAACTACATTTATGGTGGGAAATAAAGGCTCCAATGGCTCTAATCCATCCCCAACGGTCCTCAACGGCTACAAACTCAATTAGGAGTATAAAAGGAACCTCCAAGCATCTAGTAATGGTTAATGCTTCAATTGTCAACAACATAATGATCTAGAATTTGTCTTAGGGCTTTATTGTTCAATTTATTGTATAAACAACACTTGTGAGCCTAATTGTCAAATTTGCTCAAGTGTTTAGGTTTTGGGTAAGAGCTTTAATTGTGCAAACATATACCTTCTAGAGGGATTTCTAGTTTGCTAAGTCTGTCTTGTGTAAGAGACTGTTTGATCAAGCTTTGGGTAGAAAGCTTGATCATTGTAACAGTTTCCTCCTAAGCCGAGAAAAAAAGGGACGAAATTCTTAGTGAATTTGTTTGGAAATCCTTAGTGGGAAGCTAAGGCAGTGGATGTAGACCTTGGTTAGAAGGTTGAACCACTATAAATCATCTTGTCTTTATCATTTTTAGCTTCCACACCTCTTACGCCCAAAATTCCACTTCTCCACCACTTGGCGAGCAAGAACGGTTGAAAGAATCGAGCACTGAACATTCCAACAAAAACATAATCCAATTTAATTAGAATATTTTGATGATATTATAAATTAAAATTTAGTTATTAATTAAAAGTATAAAAATAAAGTTTCTTCTTATTATTTTTATTTTAAAATAAAGATGAGTTTAGAGCGGGCAACGTACACGGCTGAACATCACTAATGCAATACACCGTTGAACACTATTAATTTTTAAATGACTTTTAAATAATTGTTAAAAATATCAAAAGCTCGAAATGCAATTAATCACATTTCAAAACAAAATTAGAAGAAATTGTTCCATAAACCATTCTCACATAGTAGAAATCCTCTACTCCTTTTTGGTGCCTCTATTTATGCCCCCACACTAAAAATTAGGTTTATAGTTTATGTTTTAAGGCTAGGGTATAGGGAATTGGGGGTATAATGTATTTTTAGGGGGTATGGTTTAAGGTTTTGAGTTTAGAGTTCAAGTTAAGCTTAAAATTTAATTTTGTAGTGATTTTTAGTGTTTTTTTAAAGCAAACGGAAGATTTATAAACTAAACAAGAAATGGTACATCGACATAGACGAATTGTAAACCGAAAACAAAGAACACAAAAGGCTTGAATAAATAAGGGCTCAACAAGAAAAAGCCCTACCGAAAGACCCACAAACAGAGGGTAGACAAAGCCAAAATTGGCAAAACAACAAGAGGATAACAAATCCCCCTTGAAATTTTGATCGTCATACTCAAATCCGAAAACCTAAAAACTTGAACTGGGAGAGCTCTTTAGTCGAAGACGGCTTCACAGTATCGGAGATACACAACCCGCATCACCGGAGTGTTAACAACAATGCAAGCATAAGCTATCAAAAATGTAACACCTGAGTTTAGGGGTCGAGAGTTAAGTGTGTAAATCAGGTTCGGGTCGTTGGGCTTGTTTTAAATAAAATGGGCTTGGTTTTAACTTAAAAGAACCATGAGATTTCACTAAGGGCAAAATGGTAATTTTCTAAATAATTGAAATGAGACAAGTAAAAGACATGTTTGAGAAAAAGATATCATCTTCTTCCCCCCTCTAAAACTCACGACACCAAAAACCTCCCCAACCCAAGTCATTGTTCCATCTCCTCCCTTCACGTTTTCAAGAGCTTCCATTAAGGTAAATGTGTTTTTGACCCTCATCATCCTTAACGTTTCCACGGTCTTAGTTTTTCATAAACTCCATTTTGTGACATTTCAAGTATTCAAATTTTAAGAATAAGAAGGAAGCTTTGACGTGTTTTTATTTGGTTTTTGATTTGTAAAGTTAATATATGTTTTAATCTTGCTTTTAAGTGTATCATATCTTAAAACGGGGGAGTTTTGTGGAAATCCTGAAATGGGTATTTGTGGGTGTGTTAAAGGGTAGAAATCTTGGGTTTTTGAGGTGGTTTTATGAGGGAAAATTGGGCTGGTGATATGGTTATGATTGAGGGTTGTTTTGAGCATGTTTAGTGATGATTTAGGTGTTGGAATCGATGGGTATTTGTTG
The DNA here is from genome assembly GCA_958450335.1 of Hibiscus tridactylites. Classification (NCBI taxonomy): domain Eukaryota; kingdom Viridiplantae; phylum Streptophyta; class Magnoliopsida; order Malvales; family Malvaceae; genus Hibiscus; species Hibiscus tridactylites. Next base: position 8,088,143 of record OY288288.1, read on the forward strand.
GGTTGTGTGTAAGTCCGAAAATGAAGAGTTTGTGTTAGTTTTGGCTTGGAAATGTAGTGAATTGGTCTTGAGATTGTAATCTGATTTGTGGCAATGGTTTTGTGGATGATTTGTTGAGTAATACGCTGTTTTTGGTTGATTAGAAAGAAGGGAAAACATTGGAGAAGCTTCAGGCTCGATTCTAGGAAACTTGAAGGCTTGATCGATATTCTTGGCTTGTATTGAGGGTGTTCGGTGAGTGGACTGCTTTCAATGGTTTTAAATTGGTTCAAAGTGTGTGGTTGAGGTATTAGATTGTGCTTGGTAGGCCAATCTAATGTGGGGTTAAGTTGGTAGCTTAATCCATTGTTTATCTTTATGAGTTCTTGCTAAATGTGCATATGTGATCTTGTGTGATATGTGTTCGTTTACGCATGTTGCGGTATATTGATGTTGCATAATGGTGATTGATATGTTGTGTTGCATGATTTTTGAAATTATGGTGAGACTTATTTAGTATTTTGGCACTAGTTATAATTACAGGGTATAAATGGTCGATCATTAAGATGAGTGTGCACACGGTAAGAGTCAAATTCGCGCGTGGCCTTGGTGATGTGTAGTCTCCAAGGAGAAGTACAGTGAAGTAACATTCCACCAGAAAGTGTTTGTGTGTGATAATGAGTGGAATCCCATCCGTAAAGAAAACGGTGATGTGTGAAATCCCACGGGAAGGTAATATTGTTGTTGAGTACGTTGGCGCAAAAATTCCAATGGAAGTTATCTGCATATCCGAGTAAGCTATATAGTTGCCAATATACTTGTTTATGTGTGGTCGATGTGTTCGATGATTTGTTACATCCTTGTTTAGCATAACATGAGGTAAGATGCCATGTTCATGCATTGTTGTAGCTTTTGGCTAGGTTGCTATGTTGGTTAATGTATGCCTTGTTGATGTTTTATGGATGTCATGATTTGAACCCTGCATTGCCGATATTTGTTTTTGAGCTCCCTCACTAAGCTTCCAAGCTTACGCTCTCGTTTTCGACAATGCAGACCATTAGTGTAGAAGTTAGCAAGGAGCAAGGAAGGGGCACCAGAAAGCGTGTGTTGTTGCTCAAGTATGGTTTCTTAATTAATGTAATAGATAGCAATGGAGATGCTATGCATTGTAGGAGCGTTGTTAGACTCCTATGTTTGCTTTTATGTTGTTAAATGCCTATGCTTTTGTGTTGAAGAATTGTAACTCATGTTGTTGATGGATGCTTATGTTTTGTGTGGAAGGCATGTAAACCTTGTTTATGAAATGCTTTTGTGGATGTATGATTCTTCATAGTTAAAAGTCTCATATGCATACATGTATGTTTGATCATGCCCATGGTAGGATATGATGCCTCTAGATTGTGTGTATGATTGTTGCTTGAGATCCTTGATGTTTGGGGCAAGTTTGGGAATGTTTGAAGATGCAGAAATCTATTTTCGGGTCACTCTGGGTGCAGGCATTTCGAAACGCTCGTAGCTGTTTCGGAACGGTAGTAGTTCCAGGGATACTCGTATCGGAACGGGGTGGTGTCGTTTCAATATGATTTGATACTGTGAGCTTCCGTTTTGGTACATGTTTCGATACGGTTTGCCTCTGTGAGTGCCTGTTTCAGAACATGTTCCGAAACGTTTCGACCCTGTTGACCCCCGTTCCAGAACGATGTGAACCGTATCGGTACGACTTGGTCTGGCTTTTAAACTAGAGCCCGCGTATCGAAACTAGCAAGCATGTTTTGAAACGCAAGCATGTAAATTGGCTTTTTAGCATCTTCAAAGGTTCTCGAGCGTTGTGTTTTAGTCCCGGTTGTTTGTATGCTTCCTTGTTTGGTTCATATGTATCTTTAACGAATGGTTTGCTCTGTAAGCATGCAATTGGACTAACATGTCACTTGGTATATTTAAGTTACCTTATGTCTTCTTGGATGTTTTTTGTATCGTTTTTCGCTGACGTTTTCACACTTAGGATTAATGTGATATTTAGACAAGATAATTAAATAAAAAAATTCTAGGGTTGCTAATCGAAGTGGAACCTTAATGAGTTTCGCTTCGGTTTTCCCCGTGTAACCTATTCGGACCGGTCTGTCGTCTAGCCCGGGACGAGGGGGTTATATTTGTTGGTATCAGAACCTGAGGTTTCCGCAACCTCGGGAAGGTAAGTAAGGTAAGTTTGAAGTGTTATGTTGCTATAACTCAGTGTATGTTGTGCGGTGAATGCTTTGCTATGTATGCTTGTTGCTCGCTTGTTTGCATGGTGTTTGAAAGCATGTGTTAGTAAGGTTGTTGTGTTGAGGCGTAGTGTCGAGTTCCCATTGCTACTATTACTTTATAGGAAAAGATTCTGTAAAGGAATACTTGAGCACCTTGGACCCTTGTCTTTGCTAACTTAATCCTTGTGTCTTTATTTTTTTGTAGTTGATATCTTGCTTGACCTAAGATGATACCTAGTGGCAGGCCTAGGGTGGTTCATCCGGAACCACGGGCAGCAGCTTCGGAAGTTGAGACGGTTGTAGAGGCGGAGGCTTCTCCACCTCCTCTTTCTCCTCCTCGTCAAGAGGGAGGTGGGGCGAGAGCTAAGGACCTTAGGTTGGCCAAGGTGCAGCCGGTATAGATCTAGCTCCGTTGGTTCAGGCTATAGCTGGGGCTTTTGTAACCCCCTCGTCCCGGTCTGGTCGGATGACCGGTCCGAGTGGGTCACACGGGGAAAACCGAAGCGAAACCCGATAAGATTTTCCCTCGGTTAACGACCCAAAAATTTTCTTTTTATTTTATCTTGTCTAGAGGCATAATTAAAACCTGTGTGAAGCACAGCAGCGGAATATACTAACATTGCATCAAACATCGACCAACCCAACAATTAATCAGCTCATTTTATTGTTCTACAGCAGGCCGTTTCGAAACGCCCTTAGGGTGTTCCGAAACGCCTTGACCTAGTCAACGGGCCTGGGTCAACCATAAGGTGACCGTTCCGAAACAGGGGAGACCCGTATCGGAACGACCTTGACGGTCAATATCTCGTGGTCAACGAGATTTGACCGTTTTGGAACATCAAAGGTCCGTTTCGGAACGGCTTCATCTCACCAATTTCTCAAAATTCCAGTAGCAAAAATGTTCCGAAACGACCCTTATCCGTTTCGAAACGGCAGGCCATTTGCAAAGGGCCCGTTCCAGAACAGGGGGACCCGTTCCGAAACACCCCCTGTCTGCAGACTCGATTTTACTGTTTTAAGGCACAAAGGTGCCCCAAAACACCACCAAAACACGTCACAACACCACATTAATTCAACCTAAGGATTATCAACCATACTAGCATGCTTCAACTATGATTTAGACAAATCTAACACTAGGCAACACCTCACAAACATGCATTCATACAAACATCATTCAAACACATATATATACTCTTAAGGCATAAGGCTAACATTCAAAAGAGTAACTTAGGCATGAGTTAACATTCATCATGGCAACACAACCGTGCAAAAGCAAGATATAAGGGAGTCTATACATGCTCCTAGCAACCAACAACAATCCAATAAAACCATACATGTCCCATTGCTCAAACCATTACATGTTTAACATTAAAATCCATACTTGATGAACTCAAGTAAAAACCACACTTGGAGGCCCTCCACCTGCCCGAGCAACCCACGAACTAAGGATCTGCAATGTTGAACAAAGAGAGCGTGAGCAATGATGCTTAGTGAGGGTGAGCTCTAAAAAGAAACCTCAACATCGCAGGGTCCGAGCACGATCTAGCCAAGGTAACACAATCATACCAAAGGTCCACAAGATAAAATGCATGAGCAATAGACAATATTAATGTCATGATCATAAGCTCAATTTCCATGATACATGAAATCACAAACAAGTACCCCAATAAGAACCATGAACCTCAACACATTAATATATACATCAAACAACATTGGCACCTAGCTAAGACCCGAATACGCGGATAGACCTGTTGGAACTCACATCCGACAACCACATTACCTCACAGTGGGATTCCACTCATCAACGGTCTCGCGGAGGGGATTCCACTCATCCTCACGCCCCGTCGATGGGATTCCACTCATCACCGACCACATTTAAATACAATTCCGGGCGAACCCGTACTCCTCCTTGGTGACTCAACGCCACCAAGGCCACGCGCGACTTTAGACTCATGTGTACACACTAACATCCTAATGATCGATCATTTGTATTCAAGTTTACTAGTGCCAATATTTACTCACTTCACATTACTCATTTCGATAACCTTGTGCTTAGCACGTATTCACCAACAATCATCACCATGCATGTCTCAAGCATCATAAGTCCAATCTCATTTCACATGTATAATGCAATATACATAAACATTCACATCACATTTCATACGAGACATACACAACCATGTAACTGAGTTCAACCAAAGGCTCTAGATCAAGCTTAGGATTAGGCTACCACCCTAATCCCAACTCTAGGTGGGTCTACCAAGCCCAACCTAGTCCAAATACTCGAACCAACTATTTTAAAATCATTTAAAGCAATTAACCACTCACCTAAGCTTCCAAGCTCAAGACCAAGCAAGCAACAACCTTCAACTTCCTGGATTCACTTCCGATGCTTCACCGATGCCCAAACTTGATTCTAATCATTCCCAAACACAAACAAAACACCCACAATCAAAATCTTATCATCGAAACTAACCCGGAATGCAATTCAACCACAAAATACCATGTTGCAAGCATGAACAATATCCATTTTTCACCAATCCGGATGGCCCCAAAACCTTGACCAAAAACCATGTTTTCAACTTCCATTACACCCCCAAAGATCCCAATTCAACCCTTACCTATAGTACTACCAAAAGCCTATCAAAACCCACATAACATGACCCCCAAAACTCACCCAAAACCTCCCAAAAACCCCATTTTCATTCAAATCCGAAAATTGTTCCAAATCATTTGAAATTCACATATGTAGTATCATTTGGCTCCTATATTCCATAACTAACCATAACAAATCGAAATATTAAGTTTAGCTACTCAAAGGCACCATTTTTAATCAAGATTTCCAAAACTTCCATTTTCCAAAACCTTTATGAAAATGAAAAAGAAGGGTACTTTCATGAAGGGGAAGATGAGGGGAAGTCAAAAATGCTATTACCTTTCAAAACGGAGTTGAAATGAAGAAGAGAGGTGATGAAACAGTGTTCTTCAATGGTGAGGAGAGTATGTCGTGAGTTTTGTGGAGAGAGGGAGAAGATGAGTGAAATTTTGGGTCCTTTTATTTGTTTTGTTTTAGTTAAAAGCCCAATGACCCTTTTGCCCTTAATGAAATGAAATATTCACAAGGACATAAAATCCATGGCTATTTGGGGTTTAATTTCAAAGCATAGTCTATCATCAAATTAATTAATTTGAATACCAAACCCGAACCATTATTTAAATCATAAAACCGAACCCAAATAATATAAAAATATTATTTTCACCTAACCCCTAAACCCGGGTGTTACAACTCTCCCCCACTTAAGGAATTTCGTCCCCGAAATTACCTGGTGGAAACAGATACGGAAACTGCTCAACCATATCCGCCTTCCTCTCCCATGTGGCCTCTTCCACACCTTTATGTCTCCACAACACCTTGACCAACTCTATGGTCTTGCCACGCAACACTTTGCTATCAGAAGCAAGTATCTCAACGGGTTCTTCATTATAGGACAGATCCGGATTTAACTCTATCTCCTCAACGGGCATCACATGCGAAGGATCCGATCTATACCTCCTAAGCATAGATACATGGAAGACATCATGGATCTTCTCTAACTCAGAAGGTAACCTCAAACGATAAGCTACAGGCCCAATCCGCTCAACTATCTCATATGGACCAATGAACCTCGGACTCAACTTGCCCTTTCGGCCAAATCTCATTACCTTCTTCCACGGAGACACTTTCAGAAACACTTTCTCACCCACTGAGTACTCAATCTCTTTCCTCTTCAAATCTGCATAAGATTTCTGACGATCGGAAGCTGCTTTCAAACGGTCACAAATCAACTTCACTTTTTCTGTGGTTCCCTTAAGCAAGTCTGGCATAGGTAACAACCTCTGACCTGTCTCAGCCCAACAAATCGGAGTCCTACACCGCCTACCATACAAAGCCTCATAAGGTGCCATCTGGATACTAGACTGATAACTGTTGTTGTAAGAAAACTCAACCAACGGTAAGTGCTTCTCCCAGGAACCCTGAAAATCAATCACACAACAACGAAGCATATCCTCAAGAATCTGTATCACTCGCTCTGACTGCCCATCGGACTGCGGATGGTAAGATGTGCTGAAATGCAAACGGCTACCCAAGGCACTATGCAAGCAACTCCAGAACCTCGAAGTAAATCTAGGATCCCTATCTGAAACAATAAACTTCGGAACTCCATGAAGTCTCACAATCTCACGAATGTACAAGTTTGCCAACTTGTCTAAGGAATCCGTAGTGTTCACTGCTAAGAAGTGAGCACACTTAGTGAACCTATCGACGATCACCCAAACTGAATTCTTCTTCGAAGGAGACAAAGGCAACCCCGACACAAAATCCATGGTGATCCTCTCCCATTTCCATTCCGGAATCTTCAAAGGCTGTAGCAAACCTGAAGGAACCTGATGTTCTGCCTTCACTCTCTGACAAACCATGCAACGGCTCACATACTCGGCTACATCTCTCTTCAAACCAACCCAGTAGTAATCATTCTTCAAATCTCGGTACATCTTGGTACTACCCGGATGCATAGAAAAGGGACTCGAATGTGCTTCACTCAAAATCTGACGTCTTAGCTCAACATCTTCCGGTACAACAATCCTATCTCTAAAGCACAACAAGCTCTCACCACTGAAACTATACTCAGTCGGTCTTCCTTCGGCTATGTCCTGAACATGAGGAACTAGGCTCGCATCTTGCAACTGCTTCTCTCTAATCAACTGAATCAAAGAAGGCTTCACTTGCAACTCGGTGATCAAACCACCATCATCGGACACACTCAATCGAGCAAACATAGCTCTCAACTCAACGGCCACTTTTCTACTCAAAGCATCGGCTACTACGTTTGCTTTACCCGGATGGTACTCAATGGTCAAATTATAATCTTTTAACAACTCTAGCCATCTCCTCTGTCTCAAGTTCAACTCCTTCTGTGTCATCAAGTATCTCAAGCTCTTGTGATCGGTGTAGACAATACACTTCTCACCATACAAGTAGTGACACCAAATCTTCAATGCAAAAACAACTGCGGCCAACTCTATATCATGAGTAGGATAGTTCTTCTCATGAATCTTCAACTGTCTAGAAGCATAAGCAACAACTCTCCTATCTTGCATCAAAACACATCCTAAGCCTACGTAGGAAGCATCACTGTAAATCACAAACTCCTTACCTGAAATAGGCTGCACTAACACTGGAGCATTCGTCAAAGCTTCTTTCAATTTTTCAAAGGCCTTCTGTCTTGCATCTGACCATTCAAACTTGACTCCCTTTTGCAACAACTTAGTCAAGGGAGCAGCTACTCTAGAGAAGCCATCCACAAACCTCCTATAGTAACCGGCTAATCCTAGGAAACTCCTAATCTCGGTCACGGACTTAGGTTGTTTCCACTCGACAATAGCCTCAATCTTCGATGGATCAACTCGAATACCTTCGGCCGAAACAACATGGCCAAGAAATACAACCTCTCGAATCCAGAACTCACATTTACTAAGCTTCGCATACAACCGATTGCTCAACAACCTCTGTAAAACGAACCTCAAGTGCTCATCATGCTCTTCTTCTGTCTTCGAGTACACAAGTATATCATCAATGAAGACAACCACAAACCGGTCTAAATAGTCTCTGAAAATTCTGTTCATCATGTCCATGAATACTGTTGGTGCATTCGTGAGCCCAAATGGCATCACAAGAAACTCATAGTGACCATATCTAGTCCTAAAAGCTGTCTTCGGGACATCACACTCCTTCACCTTCAACTGATAGTACCCGGATCTCAAATCTATCTTCGAGAACACTGAAGCACCTCTCAACTGATCAAACAAATCATCTATACGAGGCAACGGATACTTGTTTTTCACAGTCAACTGATTCAACTGTCTATAGTCAATACACATGCGCATGCTACCATCTTTCTTTTTCACAAACAACACTGGAGCACCCCACGGAGAACTACTAGGTCTAATGAAACCACGGTCTAATAATTCTTGCAACCGACTCTTCAATTCTTTCAACTCTTTCGGAGTCATACGATACGGAGCTATCGAAACTGGACTAGACCCTGAAACTGTCTCAATCACAAACTCAACATCTCTGTCAGGAGGCAAAGCCGGCAACTCTTCAGGAAACACATCTGGAAAGTCACACACTGTCCTGATATCTTTCGGTCTAGCTTCACTCATATCCGGATTCATAACATAAGCTAAATAGGCCCCACAACCAGAGTCCATCAACCTATGAGCCTCTAAAGCTGACACCACATTAGACAAGAACTTAATGTTCTCGCCCACTACCACTACCTCGTAGTCATCAGAAAGCTTCAAGGAAATTCTCTTTGTCTCAAAATCCACACTAGCCCGATGCTCAACCAACCAATCCATACCCAATATAATATCAAAACCGTAGAAGGGAAGTTCCATCATATCAACTGAAAACACATGACCCTGAATCTTCAATGGACACCTCCTATACATACGTCTAACCACAACTGTCTCACCAAAAGAACTAGTAACATGCATACCTACATCTAGGATCTCAACAGGAATATCTAACTTCTGTGCATGCTCACTCAAAATGTAGGAATGCTTAGAACCCGAATCAACCAAAGAAAGCAAAGACATAGACTGTAACTCAAAATTACCTGCTATCACATCGGTGTCGTTCCCGGCCTCTCTCTGAGCATAGACCCTCGCTGGTCCTCCCGCCTCTGGCTGCACTGCCACAACATGAGCAAGGTTCCTCTGAGCATCTACCCTAGGTGCATCAGCCTTGGGCTGGAAGTAGCCACGACCGCGCCCACGGCCTCTCTGAAAATCATTAGCTCTCGCAGGAGCCTGAGCAATGTTCGGTACCTGAGCCGCCTGATGCGGACAATCCCTCCTGAAGTGGTCCCTCGAACCACAGTTCCAGCAGGCATGGAAATTACCCCAACACTCACCAGCATGCTGTCTCCCACAACGGGTACACTCGGGCAAACGCCCTCCTCCTCTATGGCCCTGATGGCCCCTACCATGGTGGCCACCGCCACGTCTATGGTCAAACTGATGTCCGCCACCTCTGTGTCTCTTAGCATCTCTACCATCAAAGTGGTTATGCCTCTTACCAGAACTAGAACCACCAGCTCGTTTGGCCGAACCCAAACTATGCTCCAAATCCTTGGCCCTCGCGACCAATACATCAAAGTCTGAGTAGTCAGAAGCCAACGTGTACCTCTTAACCTCTTCATTCAACCCGTAGCGGAAACGGTTGTAGCGTTCCACTTCAGTAGGAACCAACTCTGGGGCATACTGACTCAAGCGAACAAAGTGGATCTCATAATCAGTTACAGAAGCATCCCCCTGAGTGAGAGCCATGAACTCCCTCTTCTTCTCATCTAGGTACCTCGGTCCCAAGTACCTCTTCCGGAAAGCAGACTCAAAGAATTCCCAATCAATCTCTGCCTCTGGAACCCCGATAGTAATGGTGACCCACCAGGTGTAGGCATCACCCTGAAGCAGTGAGATCACACAACCCAATCTACGTGCGCCCGCACAACCCATCTGAGCCAAGATACGAACTGTCTTCTCCAACCATAACTCCGACCTCTCCGGAGTAGATCCTCTAAACTCCTCGACTCCCAAGCTACGAAGCCTCTCCAAAGGGAGACTAGCCTCATCACACCTAGGCTGAGCTGCAGCCTGAGCTCCCGCAACTGCGGCTTGGAATGCTCCCGCTATTGCTTGCACAAGCGGAGTCATGTCAATTCCAGCCGGACCTTGGCCACCTTGGCCACCTTGCGGTCCATTTCCTCCGGCTTCATCCTCGCCCCCAACTCCAGGTGGAGGAGGTGGTGGTGGTGGAGGTGGTGGAGGAGCGCCTACTCCCGCGGCCACCGGCCCTTCAAGGTGAGCCTCCGCACCAACTGCCGGCTCGACAGGAGCCGCAACTCGTGGTTCCTGACGAACCAACCTCGGTCTACCTCTCGGTCTAGACATTGCTCTCACAGATATCAACTACAACCACAACAATAAAACATACAAGCTGGGTTAGCAAGGCAAGGCTTCCAAGTGTTCAAGTACGTTCCCTCACTTAAAAATCATTTTTCCAATGTAATAGTAGCAATAGGACCCACACACACATGCTTTAAAATAAAACAATCAACATACTTGTCACCCAAGCAATCATTCTTGCAAAACAAGCAAACATCGTGCAATTCAATTTAAAAACTTAAACTTACCTCACTTACCTGCCCAAGGTCTCGGTAACCTTAGGCTCTGATACCAACAAGTGTAACCCCCTCGTCCCGGTCTGGTCGGATGACCGGTCCGAGTGGGCCACACGGGGAAAACCAAAGCGAAACCCGATAAGATTTCCCCTCGGTTAACGACCCAAAAATTTTCTTTTTATTTTATCTTGTCTAGAGGCATAATTAAAACCTGTGTGAAGCACAGCAGCGGAATATACTAACATTGCATCAAACATCGACCAACCCAACAATTAATCAGCTCATTTTATTGTTCTACAGCAGGCCGTTTCGTAATGCCCTTAGGGTGTTCCGAAACGCCTTGACCTAGTCAACGGGCCTGGGTCAACCATAAGGTGACCGTTCCGAAACAGGGGAGACCCATATTGGAACGACCTTGACGGTCAATATCTCGTGGTCAACGAGATTTGACCGTTTTGGAACATCAAAGGTCCGTTTCGGAACGACTTCATCTCGCCAATTTCTCAAAATTCCAGTAGCAAAAATGTTCCGAAACGACCCTTATCCGTTTCGAAACGGCATGCCATTTGCAAAGGGCCCGTTCCGGAACAGGGGGACCCGTTCCGAAACACCCCCTGTCTGCAGACTCGATTTTACTATTTTAAGGCACAAAGGTGCCCCAAAACACCACCAAAACACGTCACAACACCACATTAATTCAACCTAAGGCTTATCAACCATACTAGCATGCTTCAACTATGATTTAGACAAATCTAACACTAGGCAACACCTCACAAACATGCATTCATACAAACATCATTCAAACACATATATATACTCTTAAGGCATAAGGCTAACATTCAAAAGAGTAACTTAGGCATGAGTTAACATTCATCATGGCAACACAACCGTGCAAAAGCAAGATATAAGGGAGTCTATACATGCTCCTAGCAACCAACAACAATCCAATAAAACCATACATGTCCCATTGCTCAAAGCATTACATGTTTAACATTAAAATCCATACTTGATGAACTCAAGTAAAAACCACACTTGGAGGCCCTCCACCCGCCCGAGCAACCCACGAACTAAGGATCTGCAATGTTGAACAAAGAGAGCGTAAGCAATGATGCTTAGTGAGGGTGAGCTCTAAAAACAAACCTCAACATCGCAGGGTCCGAGCACGATCTAGCCAAGGTAACACAATCATACCAAAGGTCCACAAGATAAAATGCATGAGCAATAGACAATATTAATGTCATGATCATAAGCTCAATTTCCATGATACATGAAATCACAAACAAGTACCCCAATAAGAACCATGAACCTCAACACATTAATATATACATCAAACAACATTGGCACCTAGCTAAGACCCGAATACGCGGATAGACCTGTTGGAACTCACATCCGACAACCACATTACCTCACGGTGGGATTCCACTCATCGCCGGTCTCGCGGAGGGGATTCCACTCATCCTCACGCCCCGTCGATGGGATTCCACTCATCACCGACCACATTTAAATACAATTCCGGGCGAACCCGTACTCCTCCTTGGTGACTCAACGCCACCAAGGCCACGCGCGACTTTAGACTCATGTGTACACACTAACATCCTAATGATCGATCATTTGTATTCAAGTTTACTAGTGCCAATATTTTCTCACTTCACATTACTCATTTCGATAACCTTGTGCTTAGCACGTATTCACCAACAATCATCACCATGCATGTCTCAAGCATCATAAGTCCAATCTCATTTCACATGTATAATGCAATATACATAAACACTCACATCACATTTCATACGAGACATACACAACCATGTAACTGAGTTCAACCAAAGGCTCTAGATCAAGCTTAGGATTAGGCTACCACCCTAATCCCAACTCTAGGTGGGTCTACCAGGCCCAACCTAGTCCAAATACTCGAACCAACTATTTTAAAATCATTTAAAGCAATTAACCACTCACCTAAGCTTCCAAGCTCAAGACCAAGCAAGCAACAACCTTCAACTTCCTGGATTCACTTCCGATGCTTCACCGATGCCCAAACTTGATTCTAATCATTCCCAAACACAAACAAAACACCCACAATCAAAATCTTATCATCGAAACTAACCCGGAATGCAATTCAACCACAAAATACCATGTTGCAAGCATGAACAATATCCATTTTTCACCAATCCGAATGGCCCCAAAACCTTGACCAAAAACCATGTTTTCAACTTCCATTACACCCCCCAAAGATCCCAATTCAACCCTTACCTATAGTACTACCAAAAGCCTATCAAAACCCACCTAACACGACCCCCAAAACTCACCCAAAACCTCCTCAAAACCCCATTTTCATTCAAATCCGAAAATTGTTCCAAATTATTTGAAATTCACATATGTAGTATCATTTGGCTCCTATATTCCATAACTAACCATAACAAATCGAAATATTAAGTTTAGCTTCTCAAAGGCACCATTTTTAATCAAGATTTCCAAAACTTCCATTTTCCAAAACCTTTATGAAAATGAAAAAGAAGGGTACTTTCATGAAGGGGAAGATGAGGGGAAGTCAAAAATGCTATTACCTTTCAAAACGGAGTTGAAATGAAGAAGAGAGGTGATGAAACAGTGTTCTTCAATGGTGAGGAGAGTATGTCGTGTGTTTTGTGGATAGAGGGAGAAGATGAGTGAAATTTTGGGTCCTTTTATTTGTTTTGTTTTAGTTAAAAGCCCAATGACCCTTTTGCCCTTAATGAAATGAAATATTCACAAGGACATAAAATCCATGGCTATTTGGGGTTTAATTTCAAAGCATAGTCTATCATCAAATTAATTAATTTGAAAACCAAACCCGAACCATTATTTAAATCATAAAACCGAACCCAAATAATATAAAAATATTATTTTCACCTAACCCCTAAACCCGGGTGTTACAGCTTTTCAAGCAGTTGTGGCAGGGGGACAAGTAGTGGCACAACCTCAGGGTGAGGGCACCGGGTTGCCACTTGAGAGGCTTTGTAGTTTGAGAGGTGAAGAATTCCGAAGGTTGGCGCCCGAGAGATCGGAGGCTTGGTTTGATAAGACTGTTCGTATTTTGTCTCAAATGGGTTGTACTGGGGCACATAGACTGGGATGCGTTGTTTCTTTGCTTCAGGGCGATGCCTACACTTGGTGGGTCACCATTACTACAGACATGCCAGATGTCGAGATTACTTGGGAGTTCTTTGAGTCGGCCTTTCGCAAGAAGTATCCCGGTCTCTGCTATCTTGATGAAAAGAAGATAGAGTTCATGGCCTTGCTTCAGGGTGACATGTTAGTGACCGAGTATGAGGTACGGTTTGTCAGATTGAGTCAGTATGTGTCCAAGCTAGTTCCTACTAAGAGGGAACGATGTGATCGTTTCCGTTACGGGTTGAGTGAAGAAGTGAAGAGGTATACTTTGGTTACGGATTACACGGACTTCGATGTCTTGGTTGCTAGGGCCAAGGACATAGAGCAAAGTTTAGGTCTGACCAAATGTTTAGGTGGTTTTGGTTCAAGGAAGAGGTCTACTGACTTTGATAGAGGTGATGCCAAGAGGCATATGGACAATAGGCATTATTTTGATCACTGACGTGGGGGTGGTAACCACGGGAGAGGCCATCAGGGCTAGAAAGCCGGTGGGTGTTTGCCCGAGTGTACTAGGTGTGAGAGGCATCACATTGGAGAGTGTTGGGGAAACTTTCATACGTGTTGGAACTGTGGAGCTAGAGATCACCTTAGGCGTGATTGTCCACATCAGGCTGGGTTTGTACTAGTTCAGGTTCAGGCTTCTGCTAGAGCTATTGAGTACCCGAGAGGCCGTGGGCGCGGTCGAGGTAACTTTCAGCCAAGGAACGATGGCCAGAGAAATGTATCTCATGTAGTTGCGGTTCAGCCGGAGGGCGGAGGTCAGGCTAGAGTTTATGCTCAGCGAGAGGGACAGAACGACACGGATGTGATTGTAGGTAATTTCTCGATACAGTCTCTGAGTTTGCTTTCCTTGATTGACTCCGGGTCTACGCATTCATATATATTGAGTGAGCATGCGAAGATGTTGAATTTACCTTGTGAGGTACTAGAGGTAGGTGTTAGTGTTACTAGTTCCTTCGGGGATACACTAGTGGTTATGAAGATGTACAGAAGGCGTCCGTTAATGGTTCATGGGCATATATTTCCAGTGGACATGATGGAGTTACCGTTCTATGGCTTCAATGTGATTTTGGGTATGGACTGGCTTACAAAGCATAGGGCTAGGATAGATTTCGAAACAAAGAGAGTTTACTTGAAGCTTGCGGATGGCTATGAGATTGTGGTAGTGGGGAAGAATGTAAAATTCTTATCGAATGTTGTTTCTGCCTTAGAGGCTCAGAGATTAGTTAAGTTGGGTTGTGAGGCGTACTTGGCCTATGTGATGAATCTGAACATGAATGAAGTTAGATCGCAAGGTATCAGAACCGTGTGTGATTTTCCGAGTGTGTTTCCGGAAGAATTGCTTGGTTTGCCGCCTGACAAAGAGGTAGAGTTTGCTATAGAGACATATTCAGATTCTGCTTTCGTTTCGATTGCTCCATACCGTATGGCACCGAAAGAACTAAAAGAGTTGAAGACTCAATTACAAGGGTTATCAGATAGAGGTTTTATCCGTCCGAGTTCTTCGCCTTGAGGCGCTCCAATATTGTTTGTGAAGAAGAAATACGACAATATGAGGATGCGCATCGATTATAGACAATTGAATCAGTTGACAGTGAAAAACAAGTATCCCTTGCCACGTATCGATGATTTGTTTGATCAGTTGAGAGGGGCATTAGTCTTTTTGAAGACTGATTTGATATCCGGTTATTACCAGTTGAAGGTAAAAGAGGGTGATGTACCAAAGACAGCTTTCAAGACTAGGTATGGTCACTACGAGTTTTTAGTTATGCCGTTTGGGTTGACAAACGCACCAGCTGCTTTCATGGACATGATGAACATAATCTTCTATCAATACTTAGATAAGTTTGTGGTTGTTTTCATAGATGATATTTTGGTGTATTCGCGTACAGAGGAAGATCATGACAGGCATTTGAGGATAGTTTTGCAGACTTTGCTAGACAACCAGTTGTACGCTAAGTTGAGTAAGTGTGAGTTCTAGATCAGAAAAGTATTCTTTCTAGGACATGTAGTGTCAGCTGAGGGGATTAGATTTGATTCGAAGAAGATAGAAGCCATTGCTGAGTGGAAGCAACAAAAGTTTGTGATAGAGATTCGTAGTTTCCTAGGCTTAGCAGGTTATTATAGGAGGTTTGTGAATGGTTTCTCGAAGATAGCCGCTCATTTGACGAAATTGCTACAGAAGAATGTCCAGTTTGAGCGGTCAGATGCGAGACAACAAGCCTTTGAGAAACTAAAAGAAGCTTTGACAGATGCACCGATTTTGATTCAGCTAGAGTCGGGGAAAGAGTATGTGGTCTACAGTGATGCTTCATATGTAGGATTAAGTTGTGTGCTCATGCAAGACGGAAGAGTCGTATCTTATGCCCCGAGACAGTTAAAGAATCACGAGCGTAATTATCCGACACACGACATAGAGCTAGCCACAGTTGTGTTTGCCTTGAAGATCTAAAGACATTACTTGTATGGTGAGAAATGCACAGTGTACACGGATCACAAGAGTCTAAAGTATTTAATGACACAAAGAGAATTGAACCTTAGGCAGCGTATGTGGCTAGAGTTACTTAAGGACTACGATCTCACGATTGAGTACCATCCGGATAAAGCCAATATAGTGGCAGATGCTTTGAGTAGGAAGGTAGCTGTTGAGTTGAGAGCCATGTTTGCTAGTTTGAGATTGTCCGTTGATGGTGGTCTAGTGGCTGAGCTTCATGTTAGACTTACCTTAGGTCAGTTGATTAGAGAGAAACAACTGTTAGATAGATCTTTGACACCTCACGTGCAGGATATAGCCGAGGGAAATCCATCTGACTATAATTTCAGTGTTGATGGGGTCTTATGTTTTAGAGATTGAATAATTGTGCCAGATGACAGTGATTTGAGACATACTATTTGATCGAAGCACACAGTAGCCCATTCGATATGCATCCTGGTAGAACAAAGATGTATCGTGATCTGAAGAATGAATACTATTGGGTTGGTTTGAAGAAAGACGTAGCCGATTTCGTGAGTAAGTGTATAGTATGCCAGAGAGTTAAGGCAGAACATCATGTTCCATCAGGATTGTTGCAACCGTTGAGGGTTCCAGAATGGGAGTGGGAAAATATCACCATGGACTTTGTTTCGGGTTTACCTTTGACTCCTTCGAAGAAGAACTTAGTTTGGGTTATAGTTGACCGCTTCACAAAGTGTGCTCACTTTTTAGCTGTTCATACGACTTACTCCTTAGATAAGTTGGCCGATTTATACATTAGTGAGATTGTGAGACTGCATGGTGTGCCAAAGTCGATTGTGTCTGACAGAGATCCGAGATTTACAGCTAGATTTTGGGAGTGTTTGCATACTGCTTTGGGTACCCGATTCAATTTCAATACGTCGTATCATCCTCAGTCAGATGGTCAGTCAGAGAGGGTTATACAGATTTTGGAGGACATGTTACGTTGTTGCATTATTGATTTTCAAGGTACTTGGGAGAAACACTTGCCGTTGGTTGAGTTCGCATACAATAACAGTTATCAGTCGAGCATTCAGATGGCTCCGTATGAGGCATTGTACGGTAGAAAATGTAGAACTTCGATTTGTTGGGCCGAAGCAGATCAGAAGTTGTTACCGATGCCGAATTTGCTTAAGGGAACTACCGATAAGGTGGAGTTAATTTGTGATCGTTTGAAGGCAGCTTCGGATAGGCAGAAATCTTATGCCGATTTGAAGAGGAAAGAAGTTGAGTATGCCGTTGGAGATAGAGTGTTCTTGAAAGTCTCTCCGTAGAAGAAAGTTATGAGGTTTGGCAGAAAATGGAAATTGAGTCCGAGATACATTGGGTCGTATGATATTGTAAAGCGAATCTGTCCGGTTGCTTATCAGTTACTTTTGCCATCCGAGTTAGAGAAGATTCACAATATGTTCCATGTTTCGATACTTCGTAAGTATAGATAAGATCCGTCGCACGTTATGTCTATGGAAGAGATTGAGTTGAACCCAGACTTGACGTACGATGAAGAACCAGTTGAGATCTTGGCTTCAGATAGCAAAGTGTTGCGTGGTAGACAGATTAAGTTTGTCAAAGTGAAGTGGCAACGCCGAGGCGTGGAAGAGGCCACTTGGGAAAAGAATGAGGATATGGAGAGGTAGTTTCTGAATCTCTTCACGTCAGGTAATTTCGGAGATGAAATTCCTTAAGTGGGGGAGAGTTGTAACACCCGAGTTTAGGGGCCGGGAGTTAAGTGTGTAAATCAGGTTCAGGTCATTGGGCTTGTTTTAAATAAAATGGGCTTGGTTTTAACTTAAAAGGGCCATGAGATTTCATTAAGGGCAAAATGATAATTTTCTAAATAATTGAAATGAGACAAGTAAAATACATGTTTGAGAAAAAGCTATCATCTTCTTCCCTCCTCTAAAACTCACGACACCAAAAACCTCCCCAACCCAAATCATATTCCATCTCTCCCCTTCACGTTTTCAAGAGCTTTCATCAAGGTAAATGTGCTTTTGACTTCTCCTCATCATCCTTAATGTTTCCATGGTCTTAGTTTTTCATAAACTCCATTTTGTGACATTTCAAGTATTCAAATTTTAAGAAAAAAGGAGGAAGCTTTGATGTGTTTTTATTTGGTATTTGATTTGTAAAGTAAATATATGTTTTAATCTTGCTCTTAAGTGTATCATATCTTAAAACGGGAGAGTTATGTGGAAATCCCGAAATAGGTATTTGTGGGTGTGTTTAAGGGTAGAAATCTTGGGTTTTTGAGGTGGTTTTGTGAGGGAAAGTTGGGCTGATGATATGGTTATGCTTGAGGGTTGTTTTGAGTATGTTTAGTGATGATTTGGGTGTTGGAATCGATGGGTATTTGCTGGGTTGTTTGTAAGTCCGAAAATGAAGAGTTTGTGTTAGTTTTGGCTTGAAAATGTAGTGAATTGGTCTTGAGATTGTAATTTGATTTGTGGCAGTGGTTTTGTGGATGATTTGTTGAGTAATACGCTGTTTTTGGTTGATTAGAAACAAGGGAAAACATTGGAGAAGCTTCGGCTCGATTCCGGGAAACTTGGAGGCTTGATTGACATTCTTGGCTTGTATTGAGGGTGTTCGGTGAGTGGACTGCTTTCAATGGTTTTAATTGGTTCAAAGTGTGTGGTTGAGGTATTAGATTGTGCTTGGTAGGCCAATCTAATGTGAGGTTAAGTTGGTAGCTTAATCACTTGTTTATCTTTATGAGTTCTTGCTAAATGTGCATATATGATCATATGTGATATGTGTTCGTTTACGCATGTTGCGATATATTGATGTTGCACAATGGTGATTGATATGTTGTGTTGCATGATTTGTGAAATCATGGTGAGACTTATTTAGTATGTTGGCACTAGTTATAATTACCGGGTATAATTGATCGATCATTAGGATGAGTGTGCACACGGTAAGAGTCAAATTCGCGCGTGGCCTTGGTGATGTATAGTCACCAAGGAGGAGTACGGTGAAGTAACATTCTACTGGAAAGTGTTTGTGTGTGATGATAAGTGGAATCCCATCTATAAAGAAAACAATGATGTGTGAAATCCCACTGGAAGGTAATATTGTTGTTGAGTACGTTGGGGCGAAAATCCCAACGGAAGTTATCCGCATATCCGAGTAAGCTATATAGTTGCCAATATACTTGTTTATGTATGGTCGATGTGTTCAATGATTTGTTACATCCTTGTTTAGCATAACATGAGGTAAGATGCCATGTTCATACATTGTTGTAGCTTTTGGCTAGGTTGCTATGTTGGTTAATGTATGCCTTGTTGATGTTTTATGGATGCCATGCTTTGAACCCTGCATTGTCGATATTTGTTTTTGAGCTCCCTCACTAAGCTTCCAAGCTTACGCTCTCATTTTCGACAATACAGGCCATTAGTGTGGAAGTTAGCATGGAGCAAGGAAGGGGCACCCAAGAGCGTGTGTTGCTACTCAAGTATGGTTTCTTAAATAATGTAATATATAGCAATGAAGATGCTATGCGTTGTAAGAGCGTTGTTAGACTCCTATGTTGACTTTTATGTTGTTAAATGCCTATGCTTTTGTGTTGAAAAATTGTAACTCATGTTGTTGATGGATGCTTATGTTTTGTGTGGAAGGCATGTAAACCTTGTTTATGAAATGCTTTTGTGGATGTATGATTCTTCATAGTTAAAAGTCTCATATGCATATATGTATGTTTGATCATGCCCATGGTAGGATATGATGCCTCTAGATTGTGTGTATGATTGTTGCTTGAGATCCTTGATGTTTGGGGCAAGTTTGGGAATGTTTGAAGATGCAGAAATCTGTTTTCGGGTCACTCTGGGTGCAGGCGTTTCGAAACGCTCATGGCTGTTTCGGAACGGTAGTAGTTCCAGGGATACTCGTATCGGAACGAGGGTGGTGCCGTTTTGATACGATTTGACACTATGAGCTTCCGTTTCGGTACGCGTTTCGACACGATTTGCCTCTGTGAGTGCCTATTTCGGAACAAGTTCCGAAACGTTTCGACACTGTTGACCCCTGTTCCAGAACGATGTGGACCGTATCGGTACGTCTTGGTCTGGCTTTTAAACTGGAGCTCGCGTATCGAAACGGGCAAGCCTGTTTCGAAACGCAAGCTTGTAAATTGGCTTTTTAGCATCTTCAAAGGTTCTCGAACGTTGTGTTTTAGTCTCGCTTGTTTGTATGCTTCCTTTGTTTGGTTCATATGTATCTTTAAAGAATGGTTTGCTCTGTAAGCATGCAATTGGACTAACATGTCACTTGGTAAATTTAAGTTACCTTATGTCTGCTTGGATGTTTTCTGTATCGTTTTCTGCCGATGTTTTCGCACTTAGGATTAATATGATATTTAGACAAGATAATTAAATAAAAAAATTCTAGGGTTGCTAATCGGAGTAGAACCTTAATGGGTTTCGCTTCGGTTTTCCCCGTGTAACATGTTCGGACCGGTCTGTCGTCTAGCCCGGGACGAGGGGGTTACAGAAAATAGAGATTGAAATGCTCTAAGGGAAAATTCGAGATATCCCATGAGCTTCAAAAGTCTCAGTCTTCTTCTTAGAGGAAAGATCACAGCCGATGATAGAAAAATCCTCAACTTTGACGAACGTAACCAAACAAACAACATTCAACAACAAAAGTTTTCGATTCGAAACCTACAAAAAAAAGGCTTTGAAGGCGGTCGCAAAGCACAGCCCTTCACTGAGACCTCCAAACTGCCGCCAAAGTCATCGGCGATGCGCTCTTCCACACAACCAAGCTCACAAGTGTAATCCTTAAGGTGATAGGGGGAAGAACTTCCTAGGAACAAGAAAAAATCTTAAAAGACAACCTAAGATGAGAAAGGAAAGAAAAGATCATCCGAAGGTTGTGGGTTGAAGATGAAGGCCTTCGAAAATTGAGCGGCGACCCTGAAACAATTAGAGATGGGTCACCTAGGGAATGCAAAACAAGGGAGAAAAACACCTTTGATTTTCACTTAGTGTTAGAGAAAGCGCAAATACTTTTTTGTTGAGAGATATGAGATAATAATTGGGGGTAGTTTTTAGTGTTCGGACATAGAAAGAGACACTAAAAAGAGACATCGTATTTTTGTTTATTCTCACGACCTCATCTATGATCCTACCTAATTAAATAAAACTTACGAATCAAAAAGACAAAGAAAACAATTAATTTTAATCTATTAAAAACTCTAGGACTAATATATTCGTTTGAAACCGCAAACAAATTAATTAAAAACCTTTAATCTGGAACTTTAAAATTAACTGAGTCCGTCTTTTAGTGGTTTCATTAGTGTCAACTCCCTTCATCTTCCTTGCCACCTCCCTCCAACCTACCACTTTACCGAAAAGTTTATTGTTTTCCCCGGCAAACACTAATAGAAAAAAGCACCGCCGATGATGATCGCTTCGTATACTGAATTAGTGAAAGTTTTGGAATAAGGTTTTCTAATTAATTTGTTTGCAGTTAAAATGAATATGTTAATTTTATGATTTTTAACATATTAAAATTAATGGTTTTTTTTATTTGTGGGTTAAGTTTTTTATGTGTTTTTTATTTTATTTTAAAGATTTCATTCATTTATATTTTAGAATTAATATATGAGATATGAGGAAGAAATTATGATTTATAAATTTAAATTTATAAGAGAATATGACGTGGTTTTATTTAATTAAGACTATGGATGCGGTGATGAGAATGGTTCATGCAATATATTTTTTTTAATTTTGCTTTGAAATATGATCAATTGCATGTCGAGCCTTTGATATTTTTAATAATCATTTAAAAGTCATTTAAAAATTAATAGCGTTCAACGGTGCACATCGTCCGTTATAGAATTTTCTTAAAAATAGTTATCATTTTATGCTTTCGCTTGATTTCTTAATCTTAGTGCCGTAAATAAAGAAATTTGGGTTGGGAGGATCATTCCAATAACGAGTCTTTGAAGTATTTAGTTTAAAAATTGATTAATGAATTAGAAATTGATGGTTATACCAAAAACATAAAACATATTTGATTATTTTTTTCTTATAATAAAAATATATAAAGAAAATTCCTACAATTCTATGAATTTGAACCTGTGTAAAACATTTAATATTAAAAATAAAAAATATTTTGTTTTACATGAATTTGAAACATGATCAATTCGGAAAAATCTTGCTTCTAACACTTTTTCAAGTTTAGTGAATTTAGTATTTTCTAATTGTCACATATTTAATATTTTCATTATCATTTTCTTAAAACCATTTTCGAAGTTTTAGTCCAATACTTTTTTTTTAAATAGAAACGAAAACAGTACATCGTTTTTGCAATCAAACGAAGGATAAATGGTTAAAGATTAAAAATTATTATAATAAACAATTGCAAACATAAAAAATAAAAATAAACATCAAAACTTACATGAAAAATTTAAACGAGAAAAAATTACGAATAGAGAACAGGAAATTTTTACTATGTCGAAAAAATAAGATTAGTTATTTCAACTTTGATCCCCAGTATCTATTCATAGGAATAAGATGTTAGTTACAAAGTAAACTTGCATGAAAAATAATACTCAAACTAATTTTCTACTCTTCACGAGCTCAAATAAACCTCTAATTTTATCATTTTCTTATTAATATTTGAACAGATCTAAAAAAAAATTAAATCACAACTCTAATAAAAATAAGTGACCAACTCTCGAACTTGTATAAAAGTACAAGGACCGGCTGAGAGTAGTTTTTTTTATAAGTCCTAATTCTAATCCCTAGTTAGAGGGGAGTGAAAGGGAGATTCGAAAGAGAAGAAATGGGTGTGTCTAGTGAATTTAAAACTTATGACCTAAAAAAAATAAGAGTAAGCGACTTGACCAGCCGATCAAATGTGCTCATTTTTTTAAAATAATCTAAAGGTAATTACAATGTAATATCTGTCCATACACATTCTTAACCTCTTTGACAATGCACATACACCTTATAAACAAAACGATTTAAGCATGTGTCTTTTAAAATAAATATTATCCGTTTTTTACTAAGACACACGTTAAGTTAAGCTGATAGTATATTTAAACTTATATAAAACGAGATGTAAATTATTATTATTATTATTATCAATGTACGGGTAGGGGTGTGCAAAAAAACCGAAAAACCGAAATCGATTCCGAAACCCGAAAAAACCGAACCGAAAAATTGGTTAACCGAACCGAAAAATTCGATTTCGGTTCGGGTTTTTATTTTTTAAAAAGAAACCGGTTCGGTTACGGTTTACGCTTTTGGGATAAACCGGGTAACCGAACCGACGGATTATATAATATATATTATTATATTATATGTTATTTTGTTATTTTATATTAAAAAATTAAATTTTATTTTATTTTCTCATTCCCAAAAGTAAAACCATAATTTTTTTTATTAAGTTTAAGTGTTTAACTTGCTAGTATTAGAAAAGATAATAATATCATGTGTCGATTTTAAAAAGTATGTACTTTTTTCTAATATATTATTAAAATTTATATTTTTAATAAACAAAATAAAAAATCGTTACCCGAACCGAACCGAATTTTTCGGTTAACCGACTAAACGGTTAACCAGTTGAATGGATACGGTTTAGGGTCGAGAATTTAGTGATCCGAACTTATCGGTTAACCGAAATAATTTGCTAATGGTTAACCGAATCCGGTTTTGCACACCCCTATGTACGGGTACAGTGGGACAATAATAAAAAAGTAAAAGGCTGCCCGTCCAACTATTTCCACTCAATCTTTCGCCTTTTCTAAACTCGTGATTCTTAGAAATCCTCCCCTACTTTCTCTTTCTTTTATGGCTTCTCAGTCTCACCGGAAAATCGTTTCCGGTTATTGCACGCCGCCGGCGGAAACAACCGCCGAATAAAGTCCCATTTCCCCTCATTACTTGTCGTGTTTCATTATTCAACTCAAATCTCAAAATGGTTGTAAATTTTGTCTGTGTTTTTGTAGTTTCAGTTCTGATTCTAAGTTTTGGAGTAAACTCGGAACCGGTTCAAGACAAGCAAGCTCTCCTTGCTTTCCTCTCACAAACCAAACACGAGAACCGGGTTCAATGGAACTCGTCCACTTCCGCATGCGACTGGGTCGGCGTCGAATGCGACGCCAACCGCTCTTTCGTCTTCACTCTCCGGCTCCCGGGTGTGGGCCTCGTCGGTTCTATTCCACCCAACACAATCGGTCGGTTGAGCCATCTCCGGGTTTTGAGCTTACGAGCGAACCGTTTGTCCGGTGAGATTCCTGCCGACTTCTCCAACTTGGCTCTCCTCCGTAGCCTTTACTTGCAAGGTAATGAGTTCACCGGCTCGTTCCCACCCAGTGTGACTCGTTTAACTCGCTTGGTACGGCTCGATCTTTCTTCCAACAATTTCACCGGTCCAATCCCTTTCGCCGTCAACAATTTAACTCTATTGACCCGACTCTACTTGCAAAACAACACGTTCTCCGGTTCGCTCCCGAGCATAAACTCCGACGGTTTGGATGATTTCAATGTTGCTAATAATAACCTTAACGGTTCAATTCCCGGTTCCTTAGCTAGATTCCCTGCATCTTCATTTGCCGGAAACCTTGGTCTTTGTGGAGGCCCACTACCGCCATGTAACCCTTTCTTTCCTTCTCCGGCGCCGTCTCCGTCCGAGCCCATTCCACGGACTACTTCCGGTAGAAACTCCAGGAGGCTATCCACCGGCGCCATTATTGGCATTGCCGTGGGCTCTGCGTTTGCAGCGTTATTGTTATTATTATTCCTCATCCTCTGCCTCCGTAAACGGCAACGACAGCCAACGCAGCAGAAGCCGTCAACGCCGGCGACGACACGAGATGTTCCGTCGGCGGAGGCGGGAACTTCGTCTTCGAAAGATGAAATAGCGGGAACGTCGACGGAAGGGGAAAGGAATAAGCTGGTGTTCTTTGAAGGCGGGGTTTACAGTTTCGATTTGGAGGATTTGTTGAGGGCATCGGCGGAAGTGTTGGGAAAAGGCAGCGTGGGGACGTCGTACAAGGCGGTGTTGGAGGAAGGGACGACGGTGGTTGTTAAACGGCTGAAAGACGTGGCGGTCAGCAAAAGAGAGTTCGAAATGCAGTTGGAAATGGTGGGTAAAATCAAGCATGAAAATCTGGTTCCCTTGAGAGCGTTTTATTACTCCAAAGACGAAAAATTGCTCGTTTACGATTTCATGGCCGATGGAAGCTTATCTGCTCTGCTTCACGGTAAGCTTCTCCGTTTCATTCATTTGCTCCACTTTTCTGGGTTTTTTTATGAAAGCGAAATTCCATCAAAAAAATCAAACATATTGAGGAATGTTTTGCTAGTTAATTTGATTTCTCTGTTAAGAAATATGTTTAATTTGTTTGCATAATTCCTTCATTTTCTGAGCAAACAAACATTCTTAATTTTCATTTCTGCCACCAGCATTGTAACGTGCATTTCATATTTTTCCCTTTCTGTTTAACCAAAATGAGTGAATTTCATTTATGCTTGTTGGTGAAATGATTAGTCTTTTTTGCAGTGTAATCAAAACTCTTATGTGGGTTGGTTTTTTCATCAGTAGTTTACTTTACTTTCACTCCAAGGAACCTCATATGTAAAAAGATTACGGTTAGGGTTCTTAAGTTTAAAAATCAAATCTATGTATACTTGCTAATCAAATTCCTTGGAAGCTTGGACTTTTTGGCAAAAAATATTTGGACTTTTGTTGCATTTAGGTGAGACTCGAAAATTTGAATGTCCGACTGAATCTTAACTTGGTTGACACCTTCTGAAGTCGAGGCACGAATGCACTCGAGCACAATTATCTCCTATTTAGGACTTTCGATAGTTTAGATATTATATAAAAAAACCCCGTATGTATGTGTTAAATTGATATTTAATGTGTTTATATAAATTTCTTGAGTTCTATTTCATTAATTTTCTGTCTATGTAATGTTATTAGATCTAATTGAGGCCTTAAAATTAAGGATAATAATGACTTGATAGCATTTTGTATAAGTTTCCGGTTGGCCATTAATTCCACTTTGGCTAGGTGATAAAATTTTGCAGCCTCCTCTATTGTTTGCAGATTATATTTTGTTAGGTGATAAATTGTGTTATTATGTGATAACTGATAAATATTGCAGGTAGCAGAGGCTCCGGCCGAACTCCATTAGACTGGGAGAATCGGATGAAGATAGCATTAACTGCGGCTAGAGGCCTAGCACACCTCCATGTTTCGGGAAAACTGGTCCATGGCAACATTAAATCCTCCAACATCCTTCTCCGACCAGATCACGAAGCTTGTATCTCTGATTGCGGTCTAAACCCGCTTTTTGGCAACACTACCCCGCCTAGTCGTGTTGCAGGCTATCGAGCACCCGAAATAATCGAAACTCGCAAAGTTACGTTCCAGTCCGACGTTTACAGCTTCGGGGTTTTGTTACTTGAGTTATTAACGGGCAAGGCGCCTAATCAAGCATCGTTGGGGGAAGAAGGGATCGATCTCCCTCGTTGGGTCCAATCTGTGGTCCGAGAGGAATGGACTGCGGAGGTTTTCGACGTGGAGTTAATGAGATATCACAGCATTGAAGAGGAAATGGTGCAGTTGTTACAAATTGCGATGACTTGCGTATCGACGGTGCCCGATCAAAGACCCGCCATGCAGGAAGTGTTACGCATGATTGAAGATATGAATAGAGGCGAAACCGATGACGGATTAAGACAATCGTCCGACGATCCTTCAAAAGGATCAGACAGTCATACTCCTCCCACTGAATCGAGAACCCCACCTAGATCCTCCCCACCTTAGCCTAATGTGCACAAAGTGTAATTTGCTCCAAAATTTGTGATTTTTATCTCATTTTTTTTTATTTTCACGAGTTTCCTTTGAAATCATTTTTTAGGGTAGATTATTGGGAATTTGAGTTGTTGTTTTTTTTGTAGGTTGAGTAGTTCCATGAACTTATTGGAATGGTTTTAGTTTATCTTTTTCGTTTTTTTTTTTAAATTTTTTCATCGTAATTTGTAAGTCTCGTATTATGTCCTATTAAATAAATGTTTGTCATTGCTTTTTCACATAAATCTTGTACCTGTACTTATTGTTTGGTTCTATATGAAAATATGCTTGTATTTTATTTCTTGCGGGTTTTAATATAGAGTACTTGAAAATGGTCGGCTAATGTATACAAAAGCTTAAAACAGAAACCAGACATCCATTGCTTGGTCTTGGTTCTAGAGCTGTCAACCATTTCAACAAGACAAATCCACTAGAATAACACATGTCCAAAACTCTTTCTCAACTCTACACAATCAAACTGAATTCCCAAAGGGTAGATCTTGGATATTTTTTTTTACACATTTTGATCTGATTACGTGAGAGTATTTGTATATATTGTTAAATGGTTAAGAAACGATTAAGAATATGTATAAATAGATATTATATCTTAAGTGACTCAAATTTAAATCGTTTTGTCCGCAAGTTATGTGTATATTGTTAAATAATTAAAAAACGATTAAAAATATGTATAAATAGATATTATTTTATAATCAACTTAATACTATTAAAAAAAATATAATTTAAGATGAAATCAAAGGACTAGAGGGATGACACTTGGAGGGTTAGGATGAGTGGGCAGATTGGAGATTAGATGTTTCACTGGGGAGATGTGCTTTGTCTGTTTATGGCTTGCCCACAGAAAATGGAACACACAACAACAGCCAAATGCACTATCACAGGCTGGCTGCCTTCATTTTTTACTCTTATTTATTTTCTCACTTTTAAACTTAAATTTAATTTTTATTATAAAAATAAAATCAATCGAGCTTAATTAAAGAGTTTTAACCGTATCATTAATTATGTTTTGTTAAGCCAAACGCGCTAAACCAACTCTAACCATTTTCAGTTAACGGGCTGAGCTGTATAATTGCCGGCAGCTTCAATAAAATCGAAACCCAACAAATAGTCTTAGTAAAAAAATAAAATAGATTTTATTTTTAAAGATTTGAATTTAAATCGTTTCGTCCATAAAGTATATGTCATTCGTCAAAATGTTAAAAATATATATAAACAAATATTTCTTTATAATCACCTGACTATTAAAAAATAACATTCAAAGCCAAATTTATATCCAGTACTCTATTATAGCTTGAATGGTCATCTTAGATAAGTTGCTTAGAAAAGATAAATTATTTGGCATGGAAATAGTTACAAATGAAGCATGCAGATTATGTGATGTTGGCTTGGTGTCTAGAAATTACTTATTTTTTGGATGTCTATTCTCTGATTGCGTGTGGAGAAAAATCTTACAAGATTGCAGACTGTTTAGGGAGATAATGTGTTGGGAAGATGAACTCGCATCTGTAACCCCCTAGACCCGCCTATGCGTTTCACGGATCCTAAGAAGTCACATTAGGGTCACAAGAGCGACCCAAAAAAAAAAAATCGCATAAAACATTTCCTTTGAAAGACACATATTAAATTATAACGGTAACTTTTGTTGAAAATACTCTTTCATAAAATCATATAAACATATAACACACTTTCAGAAAACATTTTTCAGACACTATCATAAAACAATAATGATATGCATGCCCACTAACTATGTCGGTACCGTACTCCAAAAGTAACGCCAAGAGAACTCCGAACACTGATGTCAAATGTTATACCATGATATATTCCTTTAACCTGCGATGGTAAAAACAACGTGAGCTTGGAAAAGCTCAGTAATACAAAACTACTAAAAGATGCTATAAGCTCATGCAGATATATGATAGGCATAACATTTCCATGATGTTCCGGCAGAAACTGTCTTTCTTTCTTTTTCGATATTTCAAGGTAACGTTATACTTGAGAATAACGATACTTGTTCTTTATTTAATTATCGAGAATTAGACGGGAATTATAGGCTATTAATGTACGGAGGTGGAATTAGAGAGTTCGGTTCCTAGTGTGTTCCAACAGTGTAAGTAAAACATGTACAACAACAGTATAATATACATTTCCAGTTCAAAAACATAAAGTTCAAGTAACAATACAGTACGATTTAATTTTTTTTTATCTACCCTCCAACCACACTCCAAGAGGCAGTTCCCCAAAACTGCGTCAAAGGCGTTAACCAGTGCCCATTGGGCATAGGTGCCATCCTAAGGGATTACCTTAGGAACGGTACGGTACTGTATGGTAGGTATTACCCTAGCCGAAGCATAGGAACCTGTAACGGTAAAGGAATTACCAGCTGGATCAGGGCTGAACCTACGGTCACTTCATATTCTATCCCAAGTACCCAAGTAACAATTTATGTAACGGTTCGGTTAATCAATAGCTGTATTTTTAGTAATATATTATCCATATAGCATGTTGATCATATCAGGTGCATATGCATATATCAAAAATACATTACGGTCATGTTAAATTATAAAACATGTCATGTTCATGTGAGTTCAAGTATTCTATCATGTGCACATAATCGGTATTATAACATGTAAATCAGTATGCAAAAACAGTCGTGTAGCACACATGGAACACACTAGGTGGAATAGTTTATTTCCTTGGAGATACTTGACATTTACGGAAGAGAACATATTAACTTTTGACAATTGAACAGATCTTTGAAACAAGGCCCCTATTAAAAGAGGGGTTTGTACTAACGATTCAAACCAGATAGTCAGGAGATGATACATCAAGATCTTGAGAGTTTATGCATATCATGAGTGATTTAGCCATTTAAGCCTACCAGGGGCATTATGGTCATTTTACCATACACGACATTTTGGTAATTTATACAACCATGGCGTAAACAGTGGCTCAGAAATTCTATTTGCTCATCAAGTTTCCAACCAGGTATTTAGGGATTTTTATGTCGAGATCTTTAATGATATCAGATACATTCGGGGCTATTTTGATTACGTGGGCCAACGAGGGCATTTTGGTCATTTAACTATCAGGGGTGATTTGTAATTTAGCCCAATAATGATGAAATGACGATTTGCACTATTTAAGATTCCCACCTTGTAGTACAATCCAACGCTTCTGATGCACCCAACTGTATCGTATATCTGAACGGTTGCTTTCATATTTCACCGCAAGATTTTCCACGGAGTAGTCAAACTTATATTCTGTGCGGAGAAACTTCCATCCTTACATTATTATCAGGAGTGATTGACATACGTAAGTCATGCTTCTACCCTTAAGGGCATTTCAGTCATTTCCAACTTTATTGGCATTTCAGTCATTTCCAACTTTATTGGCATTTCCAGAATTTATCAAGGGCAAATTTACTTATTTCAGTCAAAGGGGGTATTTTGGTCATTCACGAATTTCGGTACTTCCAACCACTTCATTCATTTCAAAACTCAAGGTTTTATTCATCCTTCCAATTTATTTGTAAACCTCGGTGTCTGAGGATACTTCAGCCCTTTTTAGACAATACAGTCATTCTGATTAATTCAACCATAACAGGATTTCCAATACTTTTAGTCATTACGATCAATTCAGTATTTGAGTCGCTTGATCAATTTAGAGGTACGAATAATTTCCCGTAAATATAAATATATTCAAGAATTCATTCTAAATTCAAGGAAGTTCAACACCATTACAATCTTGAACGTTTAAATCTTGTTACCATATCTTACCAGTAGATCGAGGTTTCCCGATGAATCGAGTTGGTTTACCATATCCACTGTAGATTTCTAGACCTCTTCCAATTCAAAGGGTATTTTAGTCATTCTCATATCTCAAGGGCATTTTCGTAATTTCATGTCCAGGTATCTTTCTCATTTAAACATTTCACACTAATGCTCGAAATTGGAGCTTAGTTGCCTCATTAATTATTTAATGAACTACAAATACTTCAAATTTATTAGCTTCCTCGTTCGAACATTTCGGTCTTATCTAAGTTATCATACTCAATTTCATATTTAGTTTGACTTAAGTAGGGCTAACAGCACTCCTTATCATATTCATGCATGCATTAACAATTACCAACATGTTCTCAAAGCATACAAGAGGTAGTAGTGTATTACCTTTAATACTTGCTATATCGGTCGACCATAATACTTCGTTCGATCACTCTCGAACCAGAATGCAACGTCCTCTACAGCCCGAATACAAGGAACTTTGAATACCTTCAATCGCACAAAAATTCAATTTCAGTCCTTAATCACATTGCCCATAACTGATTATTAAAATACATAAGTAGACTCGAGTTCAAGGTCCAATTTAGAGGCTTTCGGGTTAGAATTTCTCGAAACGGGCATCAAAATCGGACTCAGGACGTCGAAAAACATAAAATAGGGCTTTTCGGAAAAAGTTGACTTTTTGGTCAAAGTCAACGCTGACGTCAGCGGTCAAAGTCAACGCTGACGTCATGCTGACATCACTGGTCCAGGGCTGACTCAGCGAGTTGACTCACTGGGTTGACTCGGACGAGTTAACTCACTGGGTTGACTCAGACGAGTTGACTCACTGGGTTGACTCGGACGAGTTGACTCAATGGGTTGACTCGGTCAACGGGTCGGGTCGGGTCGGTCAACGGGTCAAGTCAATGGGCAACGGGTCGGGTCAACGGGTCATTGGGTCGGGTCAACGGGTCGGGTACGGGTCAACGGGTCAGGTCGGTTTAGGTTGGACCGGTTCAGGTGGACCGACCAATGGGTGAGCCGGCCAGTTCAATGGCCACCGTCCAGGGCTGCCGGAAATCGCCCCGGACGGCGCGTGAAGCCCACGCGCAGCCCTATACGGCCGAAAAAACTTCCCAAAATGCGAAAAATCACCTCGAAATTTTATCTATACACTTAATCCATCCAAAATCGAGTCAGATAGCTTACCGGACTTACCAAACGAGGGGAAACACCGTCAAACTCGATACAACTCCGGTGAGCTCCCTAACGGTGATGAACCGATGAACGGAGGGAGGGGTCGGGACCATCTCAACGCAAGGAAGATAATGGCAACCGTGGCTCCACGAACGGACGTCTATGGCGGCCGGAATCAACGACGATCAACGGGTTACCAAAACCTTGGTTCGACGAAGCTTTAACCTTCAATTCCCGACGACTGGAACGGCGGCTGAGCGAGTGGTTAGAGGGGTTTTGGTCGGGGCTCGACGGCGGACGTGGAGGTGACGGCGGTGCACGACACCGGCAGGCGGTGGGGGAGATCGGTGCGACGATCGAGATTCGGGTTTAGGGGAGGTGAAGGAAGTCGAACAGTCGTTCAGACTGAATCTGATAATCTCCAGACATGCATTTAATTCGAATGGAAAAGGTAGTTGAGATATTTTATTTGTTTATTAATTTATTTTAGCTTTACAAGAACCATTTAATAATAGGTGGGTGCATGTTCCAACAAGAAAATGACCTTGGCTCAGTGGCCAAGGCTCAAGCAACATATCCAAGAGTCGTGGGTTCAACTCCCCTGAACCGCAATTTCCCCTCTCTCTCTTTTTTTTTTGGCATCAAACTACTATTACTTTAGGGTGTTACAGCATCGGTAGAAAACCTCAAAAAAAAATCTTTCATCGTCAATATCCTCAAGATTGCATGGAGCGCCTATATATGTTATATTTGGGAGGAGCGCAACTTCAGACAATTTAGGAGACATATCTATTTATGAAACAAATTGTTTTTTGTATAAAGAATATAGTACAAATTCGTTTTTATGAAAAAAGTATAAACAATAATGATAGGGTAAATATACAATTGACCATTGATTAGGGGTCTTTTGCTTAGCTAGACAATCTCTAGTATAGATTATATACGTCCTTTTAAAGCAGCTCATTACTTTTTTGATAATAAAAAACATTTTATCCGAAAAAAATATTTAGTTCGCTAATTGGGAGGTGCACAAAACGCGCTGCCTCTTGCAACTGTGTAATGGTCATCTTTATCCGCCTTCTAGAAACAGTGAACTATTAGTCGTTCTCCAAAATGCATCAGAATTAGAAGCCTACGTGATATATGTCGAATTCATGCTATTAAATAATTTTTATATTTTGATATACAAATTGTGTAAAAAAGATATACACATCTTCATATTTAAATTATAAATATTTAAAATTTAAATCTTTAATTCTAAAACTCTAAATCTTAAAGTCTAAATTTTAACCTTAAACTTTAAATTTTATATTTTACATACTAAACCCTTAAATCATAACTTAAATATTTAAACCCTAAAATTGAAAAGCTTGTATAAACTAAAGCTTTCGCAAGCTTGTGTATCAAAATATTTTCATTAAACAATTAATTTTATTTATATAACTATCATTATTTATTAGCTCATAATTTAAACCAGGTACCATAATGACCATTTTGTACATAAATTAAAAGTTACTAACAAAAGTTTGGTCTATATTGATGAGATGTTAGTCCATTAAATAATATACATAATTCGAATTTTATTGTTGTAAATAGAATAAATTAAGTTGAGAGTATCACCCCTTAATATATCTCAATACTCAATTCTAATTAATCGATGAATAGATCAAATACTGATACTTAAAAGAAATAAAAAAATCATTACAATAATAAAAATCGAGATGATCTATCTATTTAGTTTAAGCTTTCATCTTTAATTGAGCCTACAATCATTGAAAAAAGATGACACCTTAGGTTCCATTGGACATATTTTTTTGTTGTCATTCTGGTTTTTTAAAGTTTTGCTTTGATAAGTTTGAATCGATTCGCGTCGTACACTTAGTTTTAGTAGGTGGATCTCTCGACGAAAATGTTTACATACATAATATCTTAAATTCAAGATTTACTTAAACAATATTAAACTGTTTATCACTTCGACCAACCATCAATGATCTCATTGGCCACATTGGGCACAACTTAAATAAATTATTTTGCGGTCCCCCTGGGTTGTCAAACTTAAACCTTTATATAAACCAAAGTCGTATCAACATTAATGGAGTTTAATCTGATTAAGGAAAAGTGTAATTATTCCATTTATTCCACTACTTCTCACCTAATTTTACAGGCAAAATGGGTAGTAGCTTTATTTTACCATGATGATGAGTAGCCCAGCTGACCCTATCTTGTTCCCAAATATAGTTCACCTAAACTTTTCAACTATTCATTATGATCCTTTATGTTTTTTTATTAATAATGTTGCAGTAATCATATCCCAAAGAAAATATCAGGATTCGAACCCATACAAGGTGAAGCGAATGATCATCTATGGTCACTAGGTCAATTAGTGAATCTCACCCTTTATGCTCCTTTTATTTGGTTTAATCACCGGTATCCAACTTATTGGCTGACTAATCCGGATCGGTTACTACAGAGGCCATTATGGGGTGACCCTCTCGACCTAATTTTCTCTATTCACAACACTAAGATTCGAAACTCTGACTTTGCTTAAAGAATCTAGTGACTTATCATATTAGACCAACTGGTTGTTGGTACCTTTATGCTCCTTTAAGCTGCATTGTAACTTGGTTAATTCCACATGTCTTCACTCCAATGATAGTAAATTGGATGAGTGCTTTATAGTGGGCTAAGACAGATACTGCGCATCTGTTCATATTTTAATTTGCTGGTCCTTGTTGTTCATCAACCAGGAGGTGAAAAAGATCAAGCCAAGCACTCTCTTCTTGCCTTCTAAGTCATAAGGGCACACATTTGCAGTTGGAAGTCATCCAACTTGTATGATATTCTACTTCAGAGTCGTCTTGAAACCTGAGCAAAAATTAAAAAGTAAATCTCTAGAGAACGAAAGCATATTCTATTAGTTTAAACCAAAGACAGAGCAATATATAGCGTGGGAATGGTTGTCTCTCCTAATTTTTTTGGTATAATAGTATTTTAGATCCCTTTTAGTTTTAATGTTAGTTAAATAAGACCTTTGCCCCTCTTATTTTTTAGGTTTAAAGGCTTAATATTAGATTCTTTCCCTCCCAATGTTTGATCTTAGATTTGTCCGGACTTTGAACAATTAATTTAATATTTCATTAGCAAACTATTTTTTCACTGTTTTATTCAGAAAACATCTCAAATACAACTAAAACAATAATAGACAACCACTAACTTACAAGGATATCATTTCAGAAATTATTAAAGTTGTGAAGGTAGAAAAAGAGGGCCTAAGCTAGAGCTCATGTTGCTACTCCCCTCAAATATGACCCTGTTATATTATTAGCCTATTACTTGAGGTGGTAGCGGCTTCAACCCTCGTAAGGACGAGAACACAACTTCGAATCTTGAGAAGCACACTTGTTGGGCGGGCTTTATTTTCATTGGATTCGACATCGAATTAACACAAGAAATTGTATGGCATTCTGAGTTTAAACCATAATCATCTCCAAGAAAGACCTTAAATCCCAAAACCCCACTTCAGTTGTTGGTTAGATCCAGCCAAGATAACTTTCAAGTTTCCTTTACTTGGCCAACCACACCACCCATTGAAATCTCACCAACACTGGAATGAAAATTTAAAACCGGAATAGCGAGAATGCTGGATGTGGGATATTAGAGCATTCCACTCTCACATCATACAACATAACAGCCTCTTGCTCATTCAATGCACCACATTAGGGACCACAAAATTATCTGGCAAAACCCACCATTCTCTTGCTAAAGCTTCCACATCTAACCCAAATCCATGCTTCCATCCAATAATGCAGCCCAAGAAAACAAAGACATCAAGAGCGCCATGATAAAGCAAAATAAACTATTACCGTGATAAGTAGAACCGGCAAACTTGATATGAGGCCCGAAATCGACTCAAACACGATGATTAGAATTTGATCAGCAATTCGAAATAAATTGACCCGAATTTCAGTTGAATCGAAAATAGACTCGAATCGATTTCAACCGAATCGAATGGACCCAAACTGATTTCACACGAACCGAAGACAACCCAAAATTAAAAATATTAAAATAAATAAAGAAAGATGGACTGTCAACTGTCGCACAACTCACCAAAAAGTCAAATATAAAGTCATATATAGGGTGTAAAAACCTAACTCGACTTGAAAATACGACCGATCTCCTATTAACCTGATATTGACCCGACTCGAAATCAAACGACCTAATATTAATAGAACCGAAAATCAACTGACCCAATACTCGAACCGAAATCACCATAGATCCGAACTAAAACCGAACCAAACCCAAATCGAACTAAAATCGAATGTAGTCAAACTCGAAATAACCCAAACCAAACGACCTGTTTGCCACCTCTAGTGATAAGTAGGGTCGTCTCGAACATTTTCAGTACTTTGATTATAAACTCAAAATTGAACCTTATAGAACGAAAGCATGTTGTTTTGTTAAGACAATAAAGCTGTGCAGGTAGAAGCTGAGAGCCCTGAGGTGAAGTTCATGTAGCTCCTACATGAACCGGGCCTGGTGACAAGTATAGCTTCAACCAAAAACTCTCAATGAAGCGTTTGTAGTTCAATGGCTAGAACAATTGCCTTCTAAGCAATGGATTTGGATTTGAAATATGAAAAATAATAATTAATTTATATAAATTAAACAATAAACTTAAATTCAATTCAAATAACAAAAAAATTAAACTTATATCTCATTAATGTCTAAATATTTTAATTTGGTCTATTTTCGATTCGGACGATTTTTTATCATCCCTAAAAACTTGGGGGCTGGGGCCATAGCTGTATATTTTAACATAAAAAAACAGTCAACCTTTTCACCCCTAAATTAATAAGATATTGCTTCTCAAATTTATATATTTTGGAATATAATTTCAACCTTTAGGCCCATTTAGTATGGCCATTGGAATATAATTTCAACCTTTATGCATATTCAGTAGTGGGGTTGAAGTAAGTATTTTTTTTATTAAGTAGTGATACGATAACATTTGTAACATAAATGTTGGGCTTCGAGCTCACTTAAAAGGTGAAATAGATGAGTATTCATGATTATTAGATTAATAGTGAATCTCTGATTAAAGTATTAAGTCTTAATAGAAATTGATGAAAGGCTAATGATGTTGATGAAATAGAAGTAGAATGATTAAAATTATCGAAAAAAATAAAATGATTAAAAGTGAGAGCTTCCCTAAGATATAGGGCTAAAATAGATATTAAATCTAAATTATTTAATATGATAATATTAACAAGTGCCCTTTCTTTTTATAAAAAAACAGCAATGAATATATGTGGAACATTTGTTGTCGAAACAAGAAGGGTTGTTAGAGTCATAGATGAAGGCATCCTAGTTTGTTAAACAAGATATGAAGTCTTGGCTTTGTTTTAGTTAGTCTTTTGTTATTATGTTAGTTACCTAGCTGTCATTAGTATGGCTATTAAGCCGTTATATTTCAGAGTCTCTCTATGATTGTACAAATACTCAAGCTTATTGATGAATGAAGTAACTTTCTTTGGTTGTTCATATTTCTCTAAACTCTTCTATCTTTCTCAAGACACCTCCATCTTTCATTCATTATCCTTCATGGTATTAGAAGTTTCAACAATGATAGAAATCTCTTCTACTTCGTCCTCTAAACCATTCACCAACAAAACCATTTTGATCCGGCTTGATGATACCAACTACCTTCTTTGGCGTCAACAAGTTCATTTTGCGATTGAAAGCTTGACGTTGGTAGATCATGTTGATGGTACGTTGTCTATTCCACCTCAGAATATTCGCTCTAAAGGAGGTAACACTGTCGTCAACCCTGAGTATGTTGCTTATAAACAACAAGATTCTGCTTTGTGTTCTTGGCTTCTTTCTTCGATTGGATCTTCAATCTTGCATTCCTTAGTTAGTTGTAAAACTGCTCTGGAAATCTGGGAGAAAGTTCAACAAATTTTCTCTGTTTCTTCCACCACTCGCATTATGCACCTTCATTGTTCCTTAAGGAATCTGCGTAAACGAGACCAAAGCATGAAGGAGTATCTCAACCAAGTTTAATACATTTGTGATAGCTTGGCAGCCTGTGGAAATTCTCTCACTGACACGATGCATATATCTGCCATTCTTTCTGATCTTTCCCATGATTATGAACCAGTGGTCGCCGTAATCATCTCCAGTCAGCAACCCTATAAGCTTGATGGGGTCTGCTTTGTTCTTCTTGATATTGAGGCTCACATATTTACATGGCAAAACACCCCTTTCAGTTCCTCTCCTATCTTTATGCCTTATCTTATGGAGGAGGATGCTACATCCATATTACACAAGATGCTTCAGCGAGTGCATATCAGATCATGAGTTACTTTTTTCTGGATGAAATCTTGGGAATGAAAACAAATCTCTTGCCATCCAAAGATGGAAATATCAACGATATTTATTCTTTTATCCTCGAAGAGCTCAAGGAGTTCTTAGAAAAAGAACTGTTGGAGGAGAGCCAAGATCCTCGTCTATCTGATTTGCAAGTCAGAACTTCTTGGTCAATATGACTCAAGGGCCTGCTTTTGGGCCTAGGTCATATAATACCCAATATCCCTCTTCTTTCCAACAAACTTAAGATAATGGCAGACTCGTTCACGAGCAAGGCAAAGGACAATCTCGGCCAGTTCTTGATCAGCGTTCGCAAGGCGTTGTTCCGGCGTACAATCGTGGTGGTTCGTCTTGTTTTCGAGGACGTGGTTGTGGCTTTATTGGTAGGCCATATGTTCAGTGTCAGATTTGCGGGAAACTAGGTCACCTAGCGAACCGGTGCTATTTTCGTTTCGATCAATCATACGATGGGCAATTTCACAATGGATTTTCGGAGAACTAGTGCAATTTCAGCGATGAGCCTGAAGAACAGTCTAGGTTGCAAGATTTTTCTCCCAATCCTGATGCTATGCCGAACAATGTTGCTTCTGATTCCAGTGTAGTTGTAGCCACCGTTGCTGCAGTCTCCGATGAATTTGGGCTTCCAGTATATAATGATAGAGCATGGTATCTAGATTTCGGAGGTAGTGCTCATCTCACTCCTGATGCAGGTAATATCAATAACCCTGTTTTTTATTTAGGGTTAGGTAAGGTGTTAGTTGCAAATGGAATGGGTGTACCTATTGCTAACATGGGTAGTTCAGTTCTTAATTCTGTTTCTCGGCCTCTAATATTAAATAATTTATTACACGTTCCTACTATAAAAAAGAATCTCTTATCTGTATCAAGGTTCACTAAGGATAACAATGTTTCAATTGAATTCTTTCCTAACTGTTGTCTGGTGAAGGATCTGGTAACACATGAGCTAATAATGCAAGGCTTGGAAAGTGATGGCTTGCACAAGCTTCCTTCTGTTGCGTCTTCATGTGGTTTGGCTGATTCTGATTTTGATACCTCTCAAGATTTTCTTTCTTTCTTTCTGATGAATGTACTGTAGATCATGTTGTTTCTAGTTCCTCTAGTTCTTCTACTTTAGGAGCCTTAGGAATTGTAGAAGATTCTCAGGTTGCTTGTAATGTTTCTGTTAAACATAGTTTAGAACTTTGGCATAGAAGATTAGGGCATCCATCTTCTGCTATTTTAGACTTTGTTTCTAAAAATTGTAACATTTTTCTCGTGGGAATAAAGACAAGTTTTTTTGTGAAGCTTGCAAATTGGGAAAAAGTTGCAAATTCAAGTTTAATTCTTCTCTTACTGTTTACAATCAACCATTACAACTTATTCAAATGGATCTTTGGGGACCTGCTCCCTTAGGTTCTAGTAACTGTAGGTATTACATAAGTTTGTTGATGCCTATTCCAGGTACACCTGAATTTATTTTATTGCTAACAAGTCACAGGTTTATAACGTTGTTGTATCCTTTCTTAAACTTGTGAAAAATCAATTAAATCACAAAGTTAAAATACTGTAGTCTGATTGTGGTATAGAGTTTAAGCCTTTAAATTCTTATTTTGAGCAACAAGGCATTAATTTCAGAAACACTTGTCCCTACACCTCTGAACAAAATGGGATGGTTGAAAGGAAACACATGCACTTTGTTGAGCTTGGCCTTACTCTAATGGCACAAGATTCAGTTCCTTTAAAATATTGGACTAATGCATTTTACTCTTCTGTTTTCCTTATTAATATATTACCCTCTAAAGTGTTGAATGGTGTTTCTCCTCATGAGAAGTTGTTTGCAAAGGCACCTGACTATAACTTTCTCTGAGTTTTTGGATGTCAATGTTTCTCACTTACTAGGCCTTACAACAAGAACAAACTACAGTTTCGATCCGTACCTTGCACTTTTATTGGCTACTGTTCAAGTCAGCGTGGATATAAGTGCTTAAGTGCTGATGAGCGAGTATATGTTTCTCGTCGTGTTCAGTTTAATAAGGATAATTTTCCGTTTAAGAAAAGTTCTCTTGATGCTTCTACTCAGATTAAAGGATCAGAACATGTTGCTTTTAAGTTTTCAGGCTCATGTGCTAGAAACCTGTGTCCTTCTCCTGGTGATGAGGTTACTTCCAGCTATTTAATTTCGAGTCATGCAGCTGCTCATGCTTCTCGTACTTTAAGTAGTCAGTCTCAAACTCTTGATCAAAGCCCTGCAAGGGTTTCAGTGCTCAAAATCCTACAAGTATTGAAACTCAAAATATTGGTCAAGATCTTGCAAGTGTTCAAAATGCATCAGCCCAAGTGCATTATGAATTTCAGCATGTTCATAGTCCAGCTCACAGTGCAACATCTTCAACACAGCTTGACCAAAGCTCCAATGGACATCATATGCAAAGTGCATAACAGAATCTATCTCCAAGTATTAATGATACTCATGCATCTCCTGGTGATAATCATGCATCTCCTAGTGCTGCTAATACTCAAAATGTTGTTAATATTGAAGATCAAAATATTGGGAGTCCAATTCAAAGTACTGGTGAAAATCAAAATACAGTGAGTACAGTTCAAAGTGATGATAGCCTTCATAGTGTTGGTGAGACTCAAATTGCTTGTGGTTATGATGTTCAAAGTGCAGTCCCTCCTTAGCAAGGTGTGTCTCACAATGTTAAGGTGAATATAAATGTAATTTCCACTCATTCTATGGTAACTAGGTCTAAGCTTGAAATATTTAAGCCAAAAGTGTTTCATGCTGAAGTTGTCTTGTCAGAACCTAGAAATATTCATCAGACTATGTTAGTAAGTGAATGGAAAGAAACTGTTGAAAAAGAATTTAGTGCTTTAGTTCAGAAAGGTACTTGACAGTTAGTTAGCTTACCTGCAGATAAAATTTCAATAGGGTGCAAGTGGTTGTTTAAAGTTAAGAGAAATGATGATGGAAGTGTTGCTCGCTATAAAGTAAGACTTGTGGCTAAAGGGTTTTCACAACAAGCAGGTTTTGATTATGGTTGAGTTTTGACTAATGGTTGAGTTTTAAGACAAATTGACATTGATAATGTATTTTTAAATAGTAATTTGACTGAAGAAGTTTACATGAAGCAACCCCCATAATTTGAACAGTTTGATAAGGATGAAAATAAATTAGTTTGTCTTCTTAAGAAGTCTTTGTATGGGCTCAAACAGGCACCAAGAGCCTAGTTTGAAAAATTCAGAACACATCTTGTGACTGTTCTTCAGTTTACAGCCTCTTTGGCTGATTCATCCTTATATTTCAGAAATATAAATTGCAGCAAAATTTATGTTATGATATATGTAGATGATGTAGTTGTTACAGAAAATGTTTCGAATGATGTGAATTTGATCATTAAAGAGATTAACATAGCTTTTTCATTAAAAGATCTTGATAAGCTGAATTTTTTTTCTCGGAATGTCAGTTTAGAGTGTTGAATAGGAAGTTCTCTTTAGCCAAAAAATCACATTTTAGAGTTACTTAAAAAAACAACAATGACTGATGCAACACCAACACATACACATATGGTTACTACACCACAACTATCTGCACATGATGGCAGTCCTTGTTCAGAGGCTGAAGCCACTATGTTTTGACAAGTTGTAGGAACATTGCAACACATTTGTTCAACAAGATCAGATATTCAATTTGAAGTTAGTAAAGTAAGTTCATGCAATCTCCTGTTGATAAACACTGGAAACCAGTTAAGAGGATTGTCAGATATCTTAAAGGGACAATAGGACATAATTTATTCTTTAGTGCAAAAGCTTCTGCTTCTAGTTTGGTTGGTTCTAGTCCTGATGATTGAAGATCCACAGCTGGATCTGTATTTTTTGTGAGGTAACCTGGTTGCGTGAAGTTTAAAAAAATCAAGGAGTAGTTTCCCGATCATCAACTGAAGCTGAGTTTTGAGCCATTACCAACGCTATGTGTGAACCTTTGTGGATTAAATCCTTGCTAACAGAGTTGAATGTTCATCCTACTTCTCCGTCTGTTATTTGGTGTGATAACACCAGTGCTATTGCACATTCTGCTAATCTTGTTCATCATGCCAAGCTGAAAACATGTAGAGCTTGACCTTAGCTTTGTCAGGGAAAATATTTTTGACGGTTCATTTCAGATTAATTACGTTCCAGCTTTAAACCAGATTACTGATGTTCTTACCAAACTTTTGTCAGCCTCCTTTTTTGTTCAACTTCAACAACAGCTCAATGTTTATTCAGCAAACGAGTTGAGACTTTTAGTTGTCTCCCTTTCTTAAGGCTTAAAAGAAGAAAGAAGAAGAAAAACATAAGAAGTATGTTAAAGTCATAAATGAAGGCATCTTAGTTTGTTAAACAATATATGAAGTCTTGGCTTTGTTTCAGTTAGTCTTCTGTTATTCTGTTAGTTACCTAGATGTCATTAGTATGTATGTTAAGCCGTTATGTCTCAGAGTCTTTCTATGGTTGTATAAATACTCAAACTTATTGATGAATGAAGTAACTTTGTTTGGTTGTTCATATTTCTTTAAATTCTTATTTCTTTCTCAAGACATCTCCATCTTTCATTCATAATCCTTCAAGGCTTAATTACAAAATAGGTCTAAATTATATATTTTTTGTAATAAGTGTCTAACGTGTTTTCTGGCTAAAATATGTGTCTAATATTTTTTTTTGCTTGAAATAAGTGTTTAAAGTTTTGTTCTGTTATTGTTTTAAGGTAATGTCGTTATAAGAATCCATCACCCAACTAGAAATTAAAATGTGCCTTTTATTTTATTAAAAAATTGAAAAAAAGAAAATATTTAAAAAAATCTAAAAATTCTCAAAAACTTTAAAAATGTTTCAAATCTATAAAACCCAAACCTCAAAATTCTAAAATTGATGTCATTGTCGTTGTCGACATCTTGTACCACCGTTATCACCAAAGTCCCCCACACATTTTTCCTAACCACCGGTCGTCGGTAACTGGCGAGAGGTGTTCTAATCAGACGTCGAATAACATGAGCCTTTCTTATTCATCGTTTGACGTCCGATTAACTTGACTCATGTCGATTATTGGCGATGGGTGATTGGGAGAAATGGACGACGATCTCTGACAATTGCGGTAGTAAGTTCGATGAGGCTATCAGCGTCATCAATGACGTCAATTTTAAGTTAAGATTTTGAGATTTTAGAGATTTGAGACTATTTTGTGATATTTAAAAAATTTAAGATTTTTAAATTTATTCTTTTCGGTTTGTTTTTGAAAACAAAAACAAAAGATACATGTCAAGTTATGATTAGTTGATACATTTTTTGACATATTAATTTTAAAATAGGACGAAATGAAACGTTAGACGCCTATTTTAAAAAAAAATAGACATCTATTATAAAAAATACCCCATTCGTCCCACAATTTTTGTCTCTTATTGACTTTTTTTGGTCAATTTTTTTTTAACTTTGACTCATAATTATTTAAAATGTATCATTGATAAAAATATAAAAATATATTTTAAAAACCTCTAATCGAGTAGTTTTCAAATATATATTTTATAAAATTTAATTATTTAAAATATTTAATATAATAATAGTCAAAGTTTAAAAATTTTGACTTTCAAAAAATTAATAAGAAACATTTTTATGAGACGAAAAGAGTATAATTTAAACACTTATTTTGTAGTTAAACCAAAAAAAATACAATAATTGTGAATACCATCGCCTAAAAATAAGTAAATATTATTATAATTTGGTACTCTAGATGCATGCATATTGTACTCCTAAGGGAAAACAAATCTTCTTTATTCGAAACTTAAAAAGTAACATTATTAAAAGAAACAGTTTGAAACTCTAAATATATACTGCAAATAAACATTTAAAATACCGAGGAAAAAAATCAACATTACTTAAATAGCCAAAAGTCATTTTCACT
This sequence comes from Hibiscus tridactylites, assembly GCA_958450335.1. NCBI lineage: Eukaryota > Viridiplantae > Streptophyta > Magnoliopsida > Malvales > Malvaceae > Hibiscus > Hibiscus tridactylites. The sequence goes on from OY288288.1 coordinate 8,132,326, forward strand.
TTTAATAAAGTCAACCTTAATTTCGAATCAAACAATTTGGAGTAATAGAATGTAGCAGCACATGTCATCAAATAAAATCATTAAACTTTTTGAAGAAAATAAGAAATAAAAAAGTGAGGAAATGCAAAAACACCCCTTAAGATTTTTTTTTTCTTTTTCAAATTAAAAATAAGGAAATAAACCATCACTTTCCATTGATGTCAAATAATTAATATATAGTGTGATTTCAAATAATAAAAAAATATGGACCACATGACAATTTTACATGTTAATGCCTTTACTGCAATTACTTTTTTATTTTGTTATGTAGACCTTTAATTTAATGGTAAATAATTTTTTTTATAACTATTGATTTTCAATTAATCGATTAATTGATATGAAACATTATAAAAAATTATTACTAAGGCAAGTTTCTCCACTTTAATTTTATTATTTTTATTTGTACTATTTTTATGTTGTTTCGTTATATTTTGATTCAATTCCATCTTTAATTCTCATAAATAAAATTTTACTATAATCAAAAAAATAAATAAAATTTTACTTGTTTTTTATATTTTACTTATTTTCATGCCTTTTTAGTAATTTTTTATGGTTTTTCTTTCACTATTGATATAGTTAAACGGATTTAGAATTCATTTTATTTAAGCTTTATTTTAAAAACAGTGTTAAGTGTAATTGTAGGGTACACTATATTTTAAACGAGAGAATTTGAGTTTGAGTTTGAATTTTAAAGACGAAATTATTACTAACAACTTCAAACTATAAATATAACCATAAAATAGAAATGTAAAATACCTATAATATTTCAAGCTTCGCTTTGGTTTAAAGAACCATAACTCGTTTTACTTTCTCAACGGCCATTGCGTCTGCTGTTTTAGATGGTGAGATGGGTGGTCAGGCTAGTTCACTTTGGAAGGTGATTTGAAAGCTTAATGTCCCCCAACTTGTTCGCACCTTTATTTGGCTAGTTGCCCATGACCGTATTTTTACTAATGTTGAACGTTGCCGACGGCATATAGCCTCCTCTAGCAACTATTCTTCTTGTGGGAGTGACTTGGAGGATACGAATCATATTCTTCGCTCTTTCCCCATGGTGCGTCCGGTATGGTCTTACTTTGTTTTTCCCTTCACAATTTCATGGATTCATGCAACTACCCTTACATGAATGGCTCTCATCAAATATAATGGGCACGAACGTTAGAGTATCGCCGCAATTCCACCGGTCGTTGTTGTTTGCGATTGTATGTTGGGGTTTGTGGAAGGATCGGTGCGCTCGTACCTTCGAGAATGACCAACTACGCATCGGGGATGTTATGTGCTTTGTTGTGCGTATGCGAGATGAGTGCGTAGCTGCTCCTTCGGTGAATCGGGTGCCTCCACAGCTGCGTGCTGGTGTGCTGGAAACCACGGACGTTAGCTAGCAAAAACTAAGGCTGGGGCAAGTGAAGGTCAACTCCGACGGTGATGTTGGTGGCTTGAATGGCATGGCTGCCATCGGAGGTGCTAACCGTGATGCTACGGGTAAGTGGTTATTTGATTTCTCAAAGAGTATTGGCGTTTTTTCTGGCTGGGTTATGGTCAGCGCATGAGACCTTGAGATATGCTTGGGATCTTGGATATCGCCATGTTGATTTAGATGTTGATAGTATTATCGTGGTTAAAATTATTGGCAACACCTCTTTGTGCCTTTGTGATAATGCTTTGGTGGTGAGCATGAAGAATTATGTGAGTCGAGATTGGGATATTACTGTGAATCATGTCTCTCGGAAGGCGAATATGGTTGCGGATAAGTTGGCGAGCTTGGCTCGGGAGCATCCAGTGGGGGAATGGACTTTCACGATACCTTTTCCCACGGTTGAGGTGTTTGTTACTCGAGATCGTACGTGAGTACCTTTTTGTTTTTCATGTAAGCACTTTAGCGCATGTCGTTTCTTCTTTTATGATGTACATATCACCATGTGTACTCTTTTTTCTCATTTAGGTTTAGAGCGTTTTTAACCAGGCACGTGAGATATTCATTTTCAATAAAAAAACAATGAGAATGTTTTTTGGTTAAAAAATTAAAAATGTTATGAATATTTATCTATGTAGATATATCTCATCTATTGTTTTTGTTATTTTACTTTATTTAGAAAACAATTTTAAAAAAAATAAAAATATGTGAAAATTAGACAATAACAAAAACGTATCTTTATTGTATTCAATAAAAAGTGTTTTATAAAATTAAAAGAAAACAATTGATTTTTCAACCTATTGAATTGAACATAATTCAGTCCATATAAAACATAAATATTAATTCTTTGACACTGATGTAGATTCATATAATTTAAAAACTATTTTATTTTATTTATTGTATTTTTATTTCTATTTATCAATTTTTTTTCTTCAAAAAGTACTTTTCTGCCTCTCACGTCACAAGCGAAGAAAGATTAGAAGATTGGATGGATCTCTAAAATAGCCTCATTTCCCCCCTAAATTCCCCAAAAAAGCATCCAAAAGTTATATTTTTAGGACTAGAAATATTACAGTGAACTTACCGTTTATGCACATCGAGTTTGAATAAAAAATTATTCTTTTAGTTTTTTTTAAACTCGCCGTACATGCACATCGAGTTTTAGTTAATTTTTATACGAATCTAAAAAAATAAACTATTAGTAACACACTTCGCATCTTCAATATATTGAAGAACAAAAATGAATTTTTTTTGAACTATTAGGAGCCAACTTTGATATTTAACTCCATGAATATCAAAAGGATGTTGGCATTAGTTATATGTAGACCTAGCTAGAGTGTAAGCCTTTTGTTTCTTATCAATGTGAGATTCTTGTAGCTAAAATATAGTATCAAACTCTTTAGCTACAAAAATCTCACATTAATAAATAAAGGTTTACACGCAGACTCTAGCTAGGCTTACATATAACTAATATTAACATTTTGTTTGCAATTTATGGAGCTAAATTTCAAAGTTAGTTCCTAATAGTTAAAAAAATCGTTTTTCAACACATTAAAGATGCAAAGTGAGTTCTTAATAGTTTAATTTTTTTGTTTACGTCCTTTAATTAAAAAAGGTTGATTTAAAAAAAATAAGTGGAACTTGTCGTGTTAACTAATTAATTAAGTTAAAACACACAAAAGAAAGTTTGAAAAAATCACGATAAGTTCACTGTAATGATGTTAGTATGGGAAATATAAACTTTTGGGTGTTACTTCGGAGAATTTAAAAAAATGAGGCTATGAAGATTGAAAAGTAATACGCACATACATCATTGTTTACACGTGAAAAGGGATTTACACGTGAAAAATAATTAGATGGATTCGGCTCATCGCGTCATTTGTGGTCCTAGCTAATAAGATTCATCCATATTATTTTTTTCAATGTGAATCTCACTGAAATAGGTAGTTATTTGAAAGTTAAAATGATATGGATGAACCTTATTAACTGAGACCACAGATGACGTGGTGAGCCCAAAACATCTAATAATTTTTCATTTATCGGGGCCCACCTTATGCTTTTCTATTTTAAATTCATGGCCCACTTTGCTTTCCGAGATCCCTACCCTCATAAGTCATATCAACACGTGAATGATAGAAATAATTCTAGATCAAGTGAAATGTTGGGGTGATTTTATAATTGTTTAGAATTCGATTAATTCAAATTTAAGATTTTTATAAATTTAAATATTTAATTTAAATCAAATTATAATTTTTCATGTTCAAATAATTTCAAATCCGTACAAATTAAAAATGTGATTGAGTTTTTGAATTCACATAACCTAATTGGATTGAAACTTTTCAATATGTCATATCATGTCAAGAATTCGGGCCAGGCCCTACCCGTTTCTTTGACTTAAGAGACGTCAAATTGCATTGTTAATGGAAAAGGTCAAAAATTATCATTAATCCTTATACTAGATATAAGTTATTGATCTAGTCCTGGCATTGTAATTTGAGTATTTTGGTCACTAAAATTTTGAAATTTCAATTCTAACCTAAATAATACAAAGACAATATTGTAGCGACTAAAAAATTCGATGTTCAGTTAGAAATCTTTTGATTAAAAATTAGAAAAGGAAGGAAATTGTTGAAAAAGCTCGTATTTCAGAATAAAATTTGTAGAGTCGCCACTGATCACTTGATTTAGGTAGATTGGATACCGAAAAGAAAATCAGAGAAAAACGAGTTCAAGAGTCGATTACGTGTGGGTAGGTCCGGCAATTACCCATGGATGGTGGCCCACTCGACCCACCCAATCCAACTAAATGGACAAAAACCCGATAAAACGTGGATTTGATCCGTTTGAAGTGGGTGACGGATAGAGCGGGTGATGGATTCAGGTGAAAAATTTTCAACCCACCATCCAATCCGTCACCTGCCCAATCCATCGGTATATTATTAATTTTAAAAAATATTTTGAACCTTAGACTTTTTTAAACTTTTGTTTATTATTGGAAAATGAGAATTTTGTTTATGTAGGCTCTATTGTATGTAAGATTATTTGAAAATTTAAAACTTAAATAATAGTTGACTTTAATGTATTAAATATTAAATGTTTTTAGTAAAATTTTGCATGTATTTTTAACTATAATTTTCTAATAATAGAACATATTTATGATCCGATCCACCCCTCATTCGCGGTTGATGGGTGGCGTGAATTTGGGTCAATGATCAAGCGAGTGGTGGGTGGGTTGGGTGACGATTTGGGATACGGACAAGGACGAAACTACATGGGGTTCGGGAGGGGCAATCGCCCCCCACCCTCGAAGAAATTTTTTTTACCTTTGTCCGCCTATTTAAATTTTTTTATAAACCAATTTATTTTTGAATTTGCCCCCCACTTTCAAACATTTATAGTTTACCCCCTTCAACCCCAAATCCTAGCTCTGTCCCTGGATATGGATGATGGGGGTGGGTGAAGTTCCAACCCACCCAAATCCGACCCGTTGCCAGCCCTTTGTGTGAGAAAGGGTTTGCACCCTCACCACGCCCAAAAATTGGTACCTAAAGGTTCGTATCGTATTTGCAAAAAAAAAAAATATAAATTCGATCAAATTTAATAATTAATCTCTAAAAATACATGAATACATGAACATGTTATTCGAACCTAAACCTCGCAATTTACTAAGCTCGAAGGAGATGACACCCGAATATTCTGGCGCGCTCGTATTTGGTCAAGTACTTTGATGATGTTCCTATTGAAACGGAGGGAAAAGACGACGAGGATGCAAAAGACAAAGGCATTCGCAAAACATCAAAGTACATGACCAAATATGAGCGTGCTAGAATCTTGAGTACCCGCGCCCTGCAAATCAGTATGAATGCTCCAGTTCTGGTTGAATTAGAACTTCGAGAGCGGAAAATACACTTCACCATTAGCCGCTACTTGCCTCATGGAAGTTATCAAGATTCGGGAGTCCATGAGTTGATTGTGGAAGAGACAAGTTGGAGGCGGTTGATTTATGAATGTGTTTTCACTTTCAGCTTTGGTGTGCCATGGTGTTGTAACTTCTACCTTTAGTGTGAGGACATAAATAAAGGCACTGGAAAGAAGCAATAAATTTTTATTTTGGTGTTGAAAAAGGATATATATATATATATATATATATATATATATATATATATATGTCTGGGAGCTGAAATGGATACCTGGATCTGACCTTGGTTTAGGGTTTTTGGATGGGCGTCGGGTTTAATTTTGGACTGGTTTGTAATAATAAAAACTGTAAAGGACGTTTTTTTGGATATTTAGATTTTAATTTTAGGTTTAAATTCCGGTGAAAATTTAGTGATTACAAATATGAATAAGTTATATAATTTAAAACGATTAAATTAAAGAAAAATAACTAATTTTCGACTTACACATAATATAAAAATCAATACCAAAATGATGGAATGAAGATACATAAACTTGAAAAAAAGTATAAAACTAAAATTGATCGAATTAATTAAGATACATAAACTGTACTTACAGTTTATTTATAGGGTAAACTAATTCATTGACCATCATACTTGGAAAAGTTGTGATTTGATAACATTATTTTTTTTCAAGCAATTAAACAATCAAACTATTTAAATGATATCAATGTGACTATCAGCCGTTAAAAATAAAAGAAAAGTTGACAGGACTGATAAATAAAATTTGTATAATTACACATTTGGTCCTTGTTGTTTACACATTCTATCAATTTAGTCCTAATTTTAAATTAATAAAATTAGTTAATTATTTAACTAGGTAGTGACACGTGTCAACACCTTATTGGAGGACTTTAATTATTTATATTTGATTTAATAAATATATTTCACTCTCCCAATTAGGCGGTGACACGTGTCACCACCTGATTAGAGGAGAAAAATCAAATTCAAACAATATGCTTGATAAGGGAATCAAACCCAGACAACAAAGGTGATTAACAATGGCTTAACCACTACACCAAACCCAACCTTATGCTTAAATTTACTCAATTAGATATATATGTCTTATTTTTTCTACATTTATTCTTTTAATTCAACATATATAATCATCGAATTAATTTCACATATATAACCCTAAATCCCAAACCCTAAAAACTAATTATATATATAGTCATCAAATTAAGATCATATAAATAACCATAAACCCTAAATGTTGAACTTAAACTCCAAACCCTAAATGCTAAACCTCAAACCCTAAACGCTAAACTATAAGTGTTTATGATTTTAGTATTTAGTGTTTGGAGTTTAGGGTTTAGCATTTAGCGTTTAAGGTTTAAGGTTATTATGTGAAATTAATTCGATGATCATTAAATTAGAGTTTAGAGTTCATGGTTTGTGGTTTGAAGTTTAGAGTTTAACATTTAGTTTTTTGGGTTTATGGTTTAACATTTAGTTTTACGGTTTAGGGTTTAAGGTTTAACATTTAGTATTATATATGTGAAATTAGTTTGATGATTATATATGTTGAATTAAAAGAATAAATGTAGAAAAAAATAAGATATATATATTTAATTGAGTAAATTTAAGTACAAGGCTGGATTTGGTGCAGTGGTTATGCCATTGCCAATCGCCTTTTGTTGCTTGGGTTTGATTCCCTTGTCAAGCATATTGCTTGAATTTGATTTTTCTCTTCTAAACAAGTGGTGACACGTGTCACCACTTGATTGGAGGAGTAAAATAAATTTATTAAATCAAATATAAATAATTAAAATCCTCCAATAAGGTGTTGACACGTGTCACTATCTAATTAATTAATTAATTTTATTAATTTAAAATTATGACTAAATTGAAAGAATGTGTAAATAACAAGGACCAAATGTGTAATTATACCCCTATTTTTTTAACTGCCACGCCACCCTACCCTTAAGCTCTAACGGTTGGTGGTCACATTGCATTCAATTTAATAGTATAATGGTTTAATTGCTTCGAAAAAAGTAATGTAGTCAAATCACAACTTTTTAAATAGTATGGTGGTTAATGAATTAGTTTACCCTTATTTATAATACATAAATGGGTAAATTATACTAATGACCACCGAACTATGGGGTTGGTGTCGATTTAACAACCATATTTTCAATTGTGTTAAATATACCACATAACTATTTAATTGGTTCCAATGTAGCCACATGTCGTTAAAAAAACGAAAAAGTTAACGAGGCTGTTAAAATAATTGGTATAATTACACATTTAGTCCCCTTTATTTATACAATCATTCAATTTAGTCCTAATTTTAATTTAATAAAATAAATTAATTATTTAATTAGGTGTCACCACCAATTGGAGTAAGAAAAATAAAATAGTGAAAGCTGGCCCCAAGGAAAATTGAACCTGGGTCATTAAGGAAAGAAAGTAACGTTATTGCCACTGGGCTAAACATGTTTCTAATATGTGGAATACCAAATATAATATACGTGGTATATGTGTTATTCAGTTGGAGAAAGAAAATTAATGGCAAAGGTTTACAACTAGGCCATACATGAATTTGTGTTATGAAATACTACCTATAATATATGAGTTATTCCATTGTAATTGTTATAAAAGAGAAATAAATGTGATTTTAGGGGACTCGAACATGACACACTTATGTTGCATAAAAACATATAACCCAATTAAATATAATTTTAAAATTTTGATTTTTAATATAATTATTTAATTAATTTTTAATAAATATTAAAATTATTAGTTAAGTTAAAAAAATCAATTCAAAGAAAATTTTTAATAATTACTAATTAAGTTAAAAAAAAATAAAAGAATAACGAACATAATATAATAAAAAAAATAATTATAAAATTATATTTAATTGAGTTATACGTTTTTATGCAACATAAGTGTGTCATGTTCGAGTCTCCTAAAATCACATTTATTTCTCTTTTACAACCATTACAATGGAATAATTGGGTTACACGTGTCACCACCTAATTGAATAATTAATTTATTTTATTAGATTAAAATTAGGACTAAATTGAATGATTGTATAAATAAAGGGGACTAAATGTGTAATTATACCAATTATTTTAACAATCTCGTTAATTATTTCGTTTTTTAACGGCAGGTAACTACATTAAAACTAATTAAATAGTTATGTGTTATATTTAACCCAATTAAAAATATAATAATCAAATAAACACTAACCCTACACTTAGGTGGTCATTAGTATAGTTCACCCTACATAAATTAATAGAAGAATTAGACTGAAAAGAAATTATGGGAAAGCAGTGAGGAGGGAAGGGGACATTATACAGATTGCAGGTCCACTCATGTGAGTAGTCAACTCAGTGATTCACTCACTTGCCACCCTCTACCCATATATAACATGTCTGGCCCTCTATCTGTGTTTACATTTTTTGGGTAAAAGGGTTACCATTTCTATAGCGGAAAATACTCTGCTCGATTAAAATAATTTGAATAAATTGAATTATTCAATTCGATTTAGTGTAAAAATATTGACTCGTAATTTTATACTCCCTCCGTCCCACTAAAACTGTCACATGTTGACTTTTTTGGTCAAATTTTTTCAACTTTGACTATAATTTATTTAAATATTTTAATTAATTAAAAATTATAAAAAATATATTTAAAAACTAGTTGATTCAAAGTTTTTAAAATATATTTTTTTATATTTTTATCAATAATAAATTTTAAATTATAAGAGGTCAAAATTAAAAAAGTTTGACCCAAAAAAATCAATATGTGACAGTTTTAGTGAGACAGAGGGAGTATATATTTTAGAGTACTAAATTATCATTATTCTGAAATCTTACGTCTGAATAAGTTGCCAAATTTAGAGAGAGACACAAAATGGTTGAAGTACAGATTTCACCTGAAATAAAATTCCACTGAAAGTAGCTTCGTTTAAAACGCTGTAAATAAACAAAAATCGGAAGGTGAGAATTTACCAAATTACCCTAAATTTACACCATCTTACTTATTGCACAGCTCCCCGCTTCAGTCACGGCTTGCCAAGCCGAAGCCGCGATGAGAGGGCGGCTATGCCAACCCAGAGTCAAACACCCTTCATTTTCTTCCACCGAATACCCTTCCGCCGAGAACAAAGTCAGTAACATGCTAGCTTGTTTAAACGCGTTGGACCCCAAAGGCAACGGCTTAAACCCGGCTCCTCTCAGCCGTCTCCTCCACTTAGCCAGTGGCTCATGTCTTTCCACTCGAGCCGACCCTTCACAGCTCACCACGTTGCCTATTTCCTTCTGAATGTATATCTCGGCTAAAGCTTTCTCCGGCTGGACCGTGCAAGCTTCTAAAGAATCGAACATGGTCGAATAGTAGTAAAGAGCTTCCGTGAACCGGTCCAGAAAACAGGGCTGGTTGTGGTTCGCTTCTTGTTCCACGACGGTCAAAATTTTCGGGTTTAAGTCACGGATCCAGTTCAAAACTGTTTCTATAAGAGGATTCCGGATCGGGTCGGATCCGAGTAAGCGGTGAAGCTGCATGATGGAGTTAACAGCCACCGCTTCTTTTGGATTCACCTGAAGCATCCACGGCTTAACGTCTTCGAGCCTGGAAGCCGCGACTCCACGGAAGGCGAAACGGACGTTGACGGAACGAGCCAACTCAGCGAGTCGTATACCGATTTCACGAAGCGAGTCACGGCCATCTGGTGACGGCGGTCCAATGCCGGTCAAACGGAGTAAAGGAGGTCCCCCGGGACGTAAAGCGAGCGCTTGTATCAAAGCTGGCCACTGTAAGCCGTGCATCAAATTGAAATCCACCACGTGTACACAATCGTAACCGTCGAAAGCTTCGAGAATCGCCTGATTGGCTGTGAAGTGAGCGAATTTCAAGTACGGACAAGCTTCGTAGAAATGGTGATACAAAATCTCGTTCTCAAAAGCGGAGCCGCCACCGTCGACGGATCCGCCTCCAATTCCTCGGAAAATACGACGGCTTAAAGCGTCGATAAAATGTCCGGCGACTTTACCGATGCCGCTAACGGTGTTGACACGAGCCAGTAACCGCTGCATGTCGTTGATCAATGAATTAGCCAATGAGAAATCTCCACGTTGGACGCACTCCGCACAACTCATCAACATGTGGACCAGCCTTATACCGGAATCTTCTTCCATGGCCGTTACAACCGTGAACTGATGATCCAAACTCTGCTGCTCGTAAGTAATATTCTGCTGCCCCTGCGGCGTATGAGGTCCGGCGGTGGTCCACGCGTTGTTCACCACCGTTTGATTGTTTACGGGACCCGAGATGAATTCAGAGGAGCAAGTAGGAGGCTGAGCGAACTCGGAGAGGAGCGAGTCGACCCAGGAGGCCAGATCAGAAGGGTTATAGAGGATAGCATCCGAAGCGAGTTGAGAGAAATCTGCGGGAGAATTTCCCATAGCGATTTCGAGTTGTTCAAGTCGCTGAGCTACTTCTCGCAACTCCGACGACCGGACTTTGTAGCCAGCAACGGCGAGAATACCGTCGATATCTTGCTGCAGCGACGGCGGCGGCGGTTTCGATAATGAGGAAGAGCTGCCAGTGCTACTTCCCGCTGATGACGAGGCAGAGTCGTAGAGCAGCATGATTCAATTTGAATCTGTTTTCCTCTCTTTTTTGTGCTAGAAGAAATTAAAGTTGGAAAAGCTATGAAAAATGAGGCGTTAATGAAAAGGCAGCACTTTTGATTTGAGAGAAAACAGAAAGTGAGAGGGCACTATTTTCTATCTTGCGAAGTATAATTTTTAGTTACATGTATCTGAGTTAATTAACAGATTAATTTGGTTCGAATTTTAGAAATCACTAATATGAAATTACCCTTTCAATTTAATTTTTTCTATTCACAAGAATTTGAGTTTCTAATTTTATTTAAAAAAAATTAACACTTCATTCTGTTAGACCATTTAATTGTTGATAATGTACGAATTACTATAATTTAATAATTAATGTTATATTTTAAATATCAATATTTTGTTTTAGTCCGAATATCTTACTTCTTATATTCATTTAAAGAATATTAGGAGCATTCAAGGACAGAGCCAAAAATTTATTTAAGAAGTGTCATTTTTAATGATATTTAAGGGGTTAATTATTTAAAAAGAGATGTCGTTTTATTTATAAAATGGGTGTTAATTATATATATATAATTTTTTATATAAAAATTATATAAAAAATGTTCTAAGAAATTTTAAGGTGTCAACAAACACTTCATTCATGTATGTAGCTTCTCCCATGAAAGCATCTCGTGTTGTTGGAAGAAATGAGTATACCTAAAGAAATTCTTTTTTTGGATAAATGGAACTTCTATTCATCCAATGAACCACCAAAAAAACCAATACAATGCTATCCCTGTGATATCAACTATACAACCATCAAAAGAAAAATAAAACTAACTAATCCCCCACAACTGTGCTATACAATTCCCCGAAAAAGTATATCTAGAACTATTACTAAAACGTCCACACACATCCTGTTTAAGAGAGCCAAAAACATCTGAACTAAGCCGATGACCTTTCCCATGCAACCTTCGATTGCGTTCCTGCCAGATATAATAATTGAAACAACGCCAAGCAAAGGAAATAATAACCGCACAAAGCGATTTACCTTTCCCAGCATGAATAACCCAACCAACCAGTTCATGCCAATTTTTATAGTCCATAACTATGTCGCAGGCTTGCAGAATTGACCCCCAAAGATCCTTTGCAAATCCGCAATCACCAAAAAGATGATCTCTAGTCTCCGCGCCATCACCACATAATAAACATACGATATCCACATGAAAACCCCACTTCCACATACGACTCTTAGTAGGCAAGCGATCCAGCACAACAAGCCATGAAATGAATGAATGCCTAGGGATGGAGAGCCCCCCCAAACAATATGATGCCAAGGCACACTCTCCACTTTATGTCTGATTTCATCCCATACTGCTTTCGTAACAAACTTCCTCTGAGTATCAACAGCACCCCTAAATTCATCTCGAAGTTTCAGGAGCTTTCTCCAAGCCCAGCTATGGTTCAGCTTCAACTGGACTTGCCATAGAGAGGAACCCTTCAGTAGATAGCTCTGCACCCAGGCAACCCAAATGGAACCAGCTTGGGAAAGCAAAAGCCATAAACAGCGCATCATGCACGCTCTATTCCATGAAGAAGAATCCTTCACCCCAAGCCCCCTTCTCTTTTAGGGTGACAAACATTTCTCCAATTGACTCTCGCACCTTTCGCATTGGTCTCTTCTCCCTTCCATAAAAAACATTACAGAGTCGGGAGACTCTCTTGATAACCTTCGATGGTAATAAAAACATACGGCACAAATAATTCTGCAAGCTGAAAATCACAGCTTGGATCAACTGCAATCGCCCTGCAAACGACAAACATTTTGAAGGCCAACTTTGAATCTTTCCCACCACCTTGCCTACTAGAGCCTCACAATCATTATAAAAGAGATTCCTAGTGACCAAGGGCACACCAAGGTACCGCACTGGAAGCTCCCCCAACTTAAACCCAGTCTGAGCTTTCAACAATTGTCGATCCTCTTCATTAATCCCAGCCGTAAAAAGCTCACACTTTGATTCATTAATTTGCAAGCCTGTCATATGGTAAAAAACACCCAAAACTCCTTTAATCCCCAACAAAGAATCAAGGTTACCTTTAGAAAAAACCAATAAATCATCGGTAAAGCAAATATGAGTCAAACCAATCCTCCTACACTTAGGATGATACTCCATCACCTTGAATTTTCCAGCCCAATTCAGCAAATTAGAGAGCACATTTAGGACAATTTTAAACAAGTAAGGGGACAAAGGATCCCCTTGCCTTACCCCTTTAGCCCCTGCAAAGTATCCAACCAATCCACCATTTAGATTTATAGAAAACTTAGAATGCATAACACAAGCATCAATCCACTTGCAGAACATGGCAGGGAACCCCAAAATTCTAAGGATTTGAAGGATAAATCTCCAATATATTGAATCAAATGCCTTACAAAGATCAATCTTTAAAGCACATCTCGAAGATATATTCTTCCTCCCATAGCCATGAACCAGTTCCTGCGCAAGAAGGACATTATCTACAATATCCCGACCAACAATAAAAGCACCTTGATTTTGCAAAATGAGGAAAGGCATCAACTCCTTCATGAGAGTTGCCAAAATCTTAGTAATGCATTTGTAAATAACCGAACAGCAGGAAATAGGCCGAAAATCAGTAGCCTTAACCGGAGCTACCACCTTTGGCACCAATGTAATTACAGTCGAATTAAAAGCAGCCGGCAGATTACAAGTATCAAAAAAGAATTTAATGCCTCTAACCACCTCTTCACCCACAATACGCCAAGATGCCTGAAAAAACTTGGCAGTATAGCCATCAGGCCCAGGGGATTTATTCCCATTCATAGCAAAAATAGTATCCTTTATTTCCTTTGATTCCACTAGAGCAATCAACTTCTGCTTCATATCTTCAGTGAGCTCAGAACCTAAAACTTCCTTAAGTAACTCATCAGGGAGAATCTCCACATTAGAGTCCCTCTGACCAAGAGACGTCTGAAAAAACTGAATGAGTTCCCGAGAGATGGCCTCATAAGTCTCTAATCGATTTCCATTCTCATCAAGCAAAAAATGAATCGAATTAGCCTTAGTCCGAGCCTTAACATGCCTGAAAAAGAAGGCAGAATTCTGGTCACCTTCCCTTACATACTGTATTCTTGACTTTTGCCGAAAAAATGATTCTTCATCTCGAATCAGAGCCTTCAACTCGATAGCAGCAACCTTCTCAAGACTGATATTCGCAGCTGAAGGAGCACTAACCATTGCAGCCTGCAAAGCCTCAACCTCCTTTTGTTTGAGAAGAACCCGACCAGAAATGTCACTGAAAGCCTCTCGACTTAACTTCCTTAAAGGCTCTTTCAACCTCTTCAATTTAGCAAAAAGAGACTGCAAAGGATTCCCAAACATTGGTTGCTTCCAAGAACTTTCCACCACAGACAAAAATTCAGAGTGATTCAACCAAAAATTAAAAAAACTTAAAAGGTTTGGGAGGAGAAACCATACGCAACTTAAGCACCAAATAACTAGGGTAGTGATCCGAACAACCAGGGAGCAAAAATTCAACCTTAGAATCTGCAAAAACTGAAAACCAAGCCTGATTCACCATTACCCTGTCCAACTTCCAAGACATAAGATGCTCCTCGCGCATATTACACCAAGTAAAAGCTGAGCCTACAAAAGGATGATCTACCACATCCAATTCCTCAACACACATCTTGAACTCACGCATAGCCCCTGAAACTCCCTGAGAACCAGAGAAATTAGAGCTTTCCTGGGGATTCAAGATAATATTAAAATCCCCCACAATTACCCAAGGAAAATCCCCAACCTTCCCCTTGACTTGAACTAAATCCCTCCACAATGCATTTCTTTCTTCTCTACCATTACTAGCATAGATAACAGAAAGAAAGAAAACAGAATCACCATTCCTCACATGACACAAAATAGACTGGTCGGTCAGAGAAACAGTCTATAAAACCCAATTTCCTCGACTTAGGATCCAGACCCTTCCATTAACAGCAAATTCATAATTATGTAGAAAACTCCAACCCTGAAAACAACGACTCACAATTCCTAAAGCATTATTCTCCTTCACTCGAGTCTCAAGCAAGCAAAGGATATCAACACAACATTTATTTACCACACGCAAAACACGATTCTACTTCAGAGGATCATTCAATCCTCTAACATTCCAAGTGAAAATCGTCATAAACCAGGAGAGAAATCACCCCCTCTTTACCATTACCTTTCTTACCACCACCACGGCCTTTCCCCTGCTTCCGAGGCTCCTTGACTTTGAGCTTCAATTGCTGCATCAATTCCGCGACACCAGCAGCAGCTACACGTTCCTTCCGCAACACTCCGTCAACAAGACCATCACCCTCAACAGTATTACCACCCTCCTCCAAAGAAGCCAAAGCTTCGAAAGAGTTTGCACTCTGAACAACTTCCTTATTAGCCAAATTGTCACCCAAACAAGGAGTGGAACATTCACCACAACCTGCCATTGTTTCCATATCCCCATTAACCTCAACATCCTCCTTAGCAGGAACAACCTCAGGATCACCAGATTCGACAGGAACCTCCGAATCTACCAAAGGATCTATCAACTTCTCAGTAACGTGCCGGCGACATTTTTCATCCGAATGGCCAAAAACCGCACAAAGCTTACATTTAGGAGGAGACCACACAACCTCCACAGCAACATTAACAACATTATCATTACCCAGATTAACTATGACTGAAGAAGTCACCTCCTCCTTAGCCTGCACCTCCACACAAACCTTTGCGAATTTAAGCTGTTGCTGCATAGCAGTTGCCCGATCTGAGTAAAGAGGCTTCCCTACAACACTAGCCATATAGCCAAGGCCCTGTTGAGAGTAGAGCTCCAGCGGAACATGCCACAACTTGACCCAAACTGGTGCTGAATCCATCTTGAGTTTCGACAACAAAAGACCCGGTTCCCACTTACGCAGAACAATAGCTCTCTGTTGAATATGCCAGGGGCCAGTTTCAAGCACCCAATTGCGCACCCTCTGAGAGGGGAACTTGAGCATATAAACACTAGGGGCGATAAATCGAAATCCTTCACGACCCCACAACCGATTAGCCGTCTTTTGAAAAAACTCAGCGTAGGTAATTTTCCTAAGAAATTCCCCACCAAAGCATTAGACCACTGCTTGGCCCCAGATTGCAAAACATCCGTAGGAGGTTGAACCAGCACAACCCCATCCTTCCTCTCCGGAGGGAAAAACCCTAGAGACTGATTGAATAGATTCCACTCCCCTTTACCAGACTCAGGGACCTCCAAATCCTCCTCAACAACTGCCGCAACATTCCCCCCAACCGTCAGATCCGCCCCCACAGCTCCAGCACTCTTCAAAGGAGGAAACCCAGCCAAATCGCACCCTCCCTGTTGAGCTACCGAAGAAGCAGCAGCACCAAGATCCACCATGAACCAAGAAAAAAAGAAGAAAAAAGAATCGAGCAAGAAAATTGAAGAAATCTCGTTAAGCGCACGATATCTCAACTAACATACGCCTTCAGAGAAAAAACCCCTACTAGTCCAGATCAACTATACCTAAAGAAATTCAAGAGTTAATATTTTCAAACTAAGAAAAATAAGTTTAAGATTAAAGTTTAAAATTTTTAAAATAGAGTGTAGTTTTTAAAGTTTAGTATTTAAGACATAGAATTTAAAGTTATGAAATATAATTTATTTTTTTAATATTGAAGTATATAAAATGACACAAAAAATCACAAAAAAATAACAAACGATTTATTATTATTATTATTAGGTGCACGCATCTTTTATAGTTGAGGGAATTTTTAACCTTTTCATAAAAAATATAAATTATTGTCAACTAAATAGTATCCACAACAATTGATATTACATTCACAAGAATGTATGTACTTTGTTTTTGTCTTAAGATTTTGTTTTTCGTACTCTTAAAGAGAGTGTTGACATCAAGTTGTCTCGCTTAAGAGACAAGTTTTTCAAGAAAAACTTGTAAATTTGTGGATTATTACAAGGGAGAAGCTAAAAAAATTAGGATATAGTGTCAGAATTTAGAAAATTAATACATTACACATTTTTAAAGCGATGGCAATATTATCCTAAGGTGATATCAATTTTATTTTTTGATATTATTTTATGTTAAATTTATATATAAAAAATTAATTTTAGTGTCAATTGACACCTTTTTATATATGTGGTTCTGCTATTGAATGGTGGTATTTGAAGTCACAATCTTAGGTTTGAAGTTAAATTTTTTTAGTATTCTTAATGTAATTTTGTTGTATCTGTTTAATTTTAACGTTTGATAAAACTCACCCACACAATACATATAAAATTACTTAAATTCAAGTTTCCTAAAGAAAACAATGTTCGAGTAAAAGAAAATCTACATAATGATGATATAGGATACATGCTGCTAATATCATGCGAGATATGTACATATAATATAAGCACAAAATTGACATAAAACATAAGAAATTGAAGTAAATGATATAAGGATTATTTACATAATTCAACTTTTAGGTAAACAACATAAATAAATAATCAGTCGATATCAATTGAAGTAGTATATATAGGATTAAACAAGTATTCTTTTCATTATTTAGTTGTAATGTTGTATAATTGAGATAGTGAAAAGGGATATGTTGCAATTGCAACTTGATCGTTTTTAACATTATAATTAAAAGAAGAGTTAATTGTAGTGTGTGCTCAATCTATGACCCACATTTTAAATTGGTCTCAAACTTTTGAACATTTTAATTTTACCCTCAAACTATGACCTCATTCTAAATTAGCCTCTAACTTTTGAGTGTTTCAATTTTATCCCAAAAACTACGACTCTCATTTTTAATTGGTCCCTCAAATTTTTGAACATTCTAATCTCATCCGCAAATTGTCAATATATATGTTAATCATATCCCAAGTTAGTAAAATCGTTATAAAAATGTCAATTATCATGTAAACACTGATGTAGCATAAACAATAATTTGAGGATAAAATTGAAACGCTTAAAAGTTTGGGAATCAATTTAATGAGGGTCATAGTTTGAACCTGATGATGAAATTGAAACATTTAAAAGATTTTTTTGAACGGTAATAATTTTATTAAATAAAGAAAAAAACACATATTCGGCATCATTAAAAAACCTCCCTATAACTTAAATGAAGGAAAAAGAGTGCAAACGAATATGTGTTATTACACCTTACAAGACCCCATTTGCTTCCCCGAAACACTGATGATAGTACCAATAGTAAAAAACAAAAGTCTCACAATTGCTCCCAACTAGGGATGTAAAAACAGGTAATCGGACAGGTTTCAGGTCGGGTTCTGTCAGGTCGGGTAAAATCGGATACAAGTCATTTCAGGTAAAAAAATAATTTTTGACTCGACTCGGGTCGGGTGCGGGTCCATTGCAGTCGGGTAATTTGCAGGTCGGGTCCATTTCAGGTCGGGTCAATTTTCAGGTCGGGTCCATTTCAGGTCAAACTCGTTGCAGATCGGGTAAAAACAGGTCGGGTAAAATCAGTTAATTGGCAGGTAAATTGCAGGTCGGGTAAATTTCAGGTCGGGTTCATTTCAGTTCGGGTTCATTTCAGGTCGGTTTCATTTCAGGTCGGGTAATTTCAGGTCGTCGGGTTCATTTCAGTTCGGGTTAATTTAGGTTCACCAGAAATGAACAATTTTAAATAAAAACAAAGTTTTATGGGCTATAGTGAAAAAAAATAATAAATAAGAGTTAATTTGGACTAAAATAAAGTTTTATGGACTATAATAGGCTCAATTTTGAATAAAAACAAAGTTTTATGGACTATAGTGAAAATAATAATAAATAAGAGTTAATTTGAAGTAAAAATAAAGTTTTAAGGACTTAATTGAATTGAATTAAAACTTAAAGGACTTGAATAAAAAACTTATATAATATAAAGGGCTTTATTTATAATTTACCCCAAATTGAAATTCAATTTGGGAATTGGGCGGTTTCAAAATAAATTTTCCCGCCCATATATATTATAATTTAATATTATTTATTAATTATTATAATATAATATAACTTATTAATTATTATAATAACTTTATAAGTATAAATACATGTGAATATGTGTATATATATGTATTTTTATGTATTCACATGTATATAAATTGCAATATATAATTATATATTATACAAACATGTATGTATTTATGTATACATTATAGGTTTTAGGGGCCCATCTCAAATAAATGGGTGGTGAGATATGAGCCCAAAGGCCCAAGGCCCAAGGCCCAAACTATTACTAATTATTATTTATTATTAATTATTATATTATAAATACATTATATCACTTATAACTTATAAGTTATAAGCTATAAGTTTATATATATATATATATATATATATTATTTATACATTATAGGTTTTAGGGGCCCATCTAAAATAAATGGGTGTGAGATATGAGCCTAAAGGCCCAAGGCCCAAACTATTACTAATTATTATTTATTATTATTTATAATTACATTATATAAATTATAAGTTATAAGTTTATATATATATATATTATATTTATACATTATTGGTTTTAGGGGCCCATCTAAAATAAATGGGTGGTGGGATAAGAGCCCAAAGGCCCAAGGCCCAAACTATTACTAATTAATATTTATTATTAATTATTATATAAATTATAAATTATAAGTTTTTATATATATATATATATATATTATATTTATACATTATAGGATTTAGGGGCCCATCTAAAATAAATGAGTGGTGGGATATGAGCCCAAAGGCCCAAGGCCCAAGGCCCAAGGCCCAAACTATTATTAATTATTATTTATTATTAATTATTATATTATAAATACATTATAGAAATTATAAGTTATAAGTTTATATATATATATATATATATAAATATATATATAATATATATTATATTTATACTTTATAGGTTTTAGGGGCCCATCTCAAATAAATGGGTGATGGGATATGATCCCAAAGGCCCAAGGCCCAAACTATTACTAATTATTATTTATTATTAATTATTATATTATAAATACATTATATAAATTATAAGTTATATGTTTATATAATATATATATATATATTATATTTATACATTATAGGTTTTAGGGGCCCATCTCAAATAAATGAGTGGTGGGATATGAGCCCAAAGGCCCAAGGCCCAAACTATTACTAATTATTATATTATAAAATATATTATATAACTTATAAGTTATAAGTTTATATATATATATATATATATATATATATTATATTTATACATTATAGGTTATAGGGGCCCATCTCAAATAAATGGGTGGTGGGATATGATCCCAAAGGCCCAAGGCCCAAACTATTACTAATTATTATTTATTATTAATTATTATATTATAAATACATTATATAAATTATAAGTTATATGTTTATATAATATATATATATATATTATATTTATACATTATAGGTTTTAGGGGCCCATCTCAAATAAATGGGTGGTGGGATATGAGCCCAAAGGCCCAAGACCCAAACTATTACTAATTATTATATTATAAATATATTATATAACTTATAAGTTATAAGTTTATATATATATATATTATATTTATACATTATAGGTTATAGGGGCCCATCTCAAATAAATGGGTGGTGGGATATGAGCCCAAAGGCCGAAGGCCCAAACTATTACTAATTATTATGTTATAAATACATTATATAAATTATAAGTTATAAGTTTATATATATATATAATATATATATTATATTTATATATTATAGGTTTTAGGGGCCCATCTCAAATAAATGGGTGGTGGGATATGAGCCCAAAGGCCCAAGCCCAAGCCCAAACTATTACTATTTATTATTTATTATTAATTATTATATTATAAATACATTATATAACTTATAAGTTATAAGTTTATATATATATATATATATATATATATATATATATATAGATATATATTATATTTATACATTATATTTTTTAGGGGCCCATCTCAAA
The DNA here is from genome assembly GCA_958450335.1 of Hibiscus tridactylites. Lineage (NCBI taxonomy): Eukaryota > Viridiplantae > Streptophyta > Magnoliopsida > Malvales > Malvaceae > Hibiscus > Hibiscus tridactylites. The sequence continues at coordinate 8,153,279 of OY288288.1, forward strand.
TAAATGGGTGGTGGGATATGAGCCCAAAGGCCCAAGGCCCAAACTATTACTAATTATTATTTATTATTAATTATTATATTATAAATACATTATATAACTTATAACTTATAAGTTATAAGTTTATATATATATATATATATATATATATATATATATATATATATATCTTATTTATATATTATAGGTTTTAGGGGCCCATCCAAAATACATTATATAATTGAAAGACAATTGTTTCACATGTTATATAAGTATAATAACGTTAACTTTATGTTAAACATAATACTAACTTATATTTTGTATTTATTTTAATTTTATGAACATAATAAAGTTTATGAACATAATAAAGTTAACATATTATATATTATATAATAAAGCATAATAAGTTTAATATATTATATTATCTATATATTACTAATATATTATATACTTAGTAAAAATTATGACAAATCTTTTAAGTATATAATTTTATTGTACATATTATATATTTTTATACTTAAACAAATTTCTAAGTATATAATTTTATTATACATAATGTAGTTACAAATTAAGACAAATTTCTAAGTATAATGGAAGATAAAATTTTTCTAAGTAATGAAATTAACATAATCTACTAAAAAATTATTAAGTTTATAATGAACAGTTTACACTTTAAATTATTTAACATTTTTAGCCAGGTCTACATTAGTTCAGGTTCAAAACAGGTCGGGTCCATTAACAGGTCGGGTTCAAAACAGGTCGGGTAAAATCGGATCTCGGGTCGATTCAGTCAGATAATATCAGGTAATTTACCAGGTTGGTCTCGGGTTCGGGTTCGTTTCAGTCGGATGCAGGTCGGGTTTCAGGTCAAAATTAACAGGTCAGATTCGGGTTCGGGTCGTTTTCAGTCGGACGCAGATCGGGTTCGGTTGCTACAGTAACAGGTTTAACTCGGGTTCGGGTCAGCAACAATCAGTTACAGTTCGGGTTCGGATCATCGAATTCTCGGGTCAAATCAGGTTCTGACTCGAGCAGGTTTCAGGCAGGTTTTCAGGTCCTGACTTGTTTTTACAACCCTACTCCCAACAATGTACTTATAAAGCCAAGCTATGAATGAACTCGATACCCAAATAGCGTTCACCAGCCACTCAATCCATTTCTTTGTTAATGTATCAGCTAAAGAGTTAGCAACTCTCGGCACATGCTGTAAGCTCCAATCCATATCCTTTCTGACCTTTATACAAGAGAGAACAAGGTTCCTGAAAGGCATTGGACATTTTCAAGGGTTATATATCCACTCAACCCCCAACAAACAATCACACTTAATAACCAACTTAGAAGTTTTGAACCAATGGAATTGTTTAAATAATAAAAGCGCTTTCGAGACCGCTAGAATTTTCGCTGAAGTTGCATCAAGTAAGCTAGCAGATTTGGAAAAACTGATGAGCACCACAACTTTCTCCTTTCGTAGAACACCTCCTATACCAGCCTTTCCGAAATTGCCTCCAATCGCACCATCTGTATTAAATTTTATTGAACCATTCACATGAGGGATCCACGAAGATTTTGAAGCCACCACTTTGGTGTTGCCTATATCACGAAAACAATCCGGGCAATTTAACAAATCATTTAGATTGCAAGCTTCCTCCGGCCATAGAGCTTTACACCACCACCCAAGTCTAAATAGACATAACTAAAAAAGAGAGCTCCCGGTCACTCTAGAGCTTCTGAAAACCACCTCATTGCACATTAGCCAAACAAACCAAGAAAAGCTAAAAAAGTTGAGCCTCCAAACCGAGGTGGGAGGGAAACCATCCAAACTCGAAATAATTCTGTTGTAGACTTAGGGACAACAAAATGTACATTTCACAATCAAAACCACGATTGCCAAATCAACCTAATAACATTACAGTGGCAAAAAAGATGATCTACAGACTTCTCTACCAGATTGCATAAAGGACAAAGAAGAGAGGATTGGAGGAGACACCCTCTTTTATGCAGTTCCACCTTTGTAGGGAGACGACCAAGGATAGCCTTCCACACAAACAACTCTACCTTAGGCGGTGCTTTACTTTTCCAAACTATAGACCATAACTCGTCTTTAGACTCGCCTGTATTACGGCCAATCTCACACCAGGATTTCGAGTTAAAAATGTCACTTGAACTTGCATTCCATCTAATACTATCTGGAATAGAATTGTTTGATTTAAATCCAGAAATGGTAGCGCAAAAAGACTCTCATTCCGATCTTTCTCAATTAAATAAGTTTCGTCTCAGTCGAATATCCCATTGCCATACTCCATTAATCATGGTGCCAAACTCAACAATTCTCCTTGATTTATTAGCTGCCAAAGCAAAAAATTAGGGAAATCAATTTTTAAAGCTTGATCTCCAATCCATACATTATTTCAAAAGCTAATATTCTTACCATCACCCACCAAGAAACGGACCTGCTGGTGAAACAAATTTACACTTTCTGGATTTGATGTTGTAACATTTTTCTAGATGAGGGATTTCCTTGCTGCCTTAAAATTGGTGGGTAGAATTGAAGAATTATCACCTTCATACCTTGTTGCAATCACCTTTCTTCACAAACTTTCAGGTTCAGAACCATACCGCCATAATCATCTTAACAACAAAGCCTGGTTGTTAAGTTTAAGATAGATCAAACCTTAAGCCTCTATACTTTTTAGAAAGGCACAAATTTTTCCAACGCACCCAATGAATGGCTCTTTTATCCACCATTCCCCAAATAAACTTCGAAATAATACTAGATAATAGCGAACTGACTTTGCTAGGCATATAAAAATGGACATGTAATATATCGGAAGACTTAGAAGCACTAACCTTACCAAAGTGAGTCTTCCACCAAAAGATAAGTTCTTTGTTTTCTACCCCGCCAATTTGTGCTTAAACTTTTCTACTATCGGATCTCAAATCTGTGCATTATTCTTCCTGATGTCGAGAGGTAAACCGAGATAAGTGGACGTGAAATTTTCCCTTTTACAGTTGATTTAAGCTACCCATCTGTCCACTGTAGAATATTCAACATTAATTCCCATCAATTTCTGGATATTTAACCTCAGGCCCGATGCTATCTCAAAACCCTCAAAATATTGACAATATTCTTCAGCGCAGTTTCACTTACCCCGCAAAAGAGAATAAGATCATCCGTGTATTGAAGATGTGAAATTCTAACCGGACTGTTTCCGAGATACCTAGCCTGGAAAAGACCAACTTTAACCGTCTTTTGTAGAATACTGTTTAGAGCTTCGACTACCAAATTAAAAATCAAGGGTGAGAGCGGGCTGCCTTGCCTAAGCCCTCGCCTAATTCGAAACTGTTCAGAGGGAGAACCATTTACCAACACTGTAATTGAAGCCGAGGATATGCAATTCCAAATCCAATTGTTCCATTTGCCGCCAAACCCCATTTTTTTCTAACATAAACAATAAAAAATTTCAATCCACACAATCATATGCTTTAAAGAAGTCGACTTTGAATACCAGACCACTTAAGCCACTCTTAGACATACATTTAATTACCTCGTTTGATATTAAAGCACAATCCAATATTTGCCTTCCGGAACAAAACGCAAATTGAGTCTGGCCTATTACCTCATCCATTACAGCTTTAAGGCGCATAGATAGAACTTTTGCTAGAAATTTATAAGCACATCCAACCAAGTTGATCGGACGGTAGTCTTCTATAGCAATGGAGGCATTAGTTTTTGGAATCAACACAATAAAAGAGTGATTGAAAGACAAATCTGTGATCTTGTTATTGTAAAACGAAGTAAAAAAAAACTCATAACCTCTTCTTTTAAGCTCGACCAGAATTTCTTTAGGAAGCCAACATTAAAGCCATTCGGCCCAAGGGCTCTCGAGCCATCCAAAGACGATAGAGCAATTCCCACCTCCTCAATTGTGAAAGGTCGTTCCAGTAAACTAGCTGCTGCAGCCCCGATGGATTTGAAATTACAATCAAAACATGCAATCGGCAGAGTATAAGAATTGTTATAAGCTTGTTTAAAATATTGTGCAATAAAATTTTTGGTAGCGTCTGGATCACTCACATTCACCTTTCCCACTCGGATATTTTCCAAGTGATTCACCCTTCTTCTCGATGAAGCAAAAAGAGGAAAGAAAGACGTATTTTTGTCCCTTGCCCAAAATCATTTAAGCCTTGATTTTTGTATCCACTCACGCTCTTCTTTTCTCTCCGTGTTCCATAGCTTCGAACGTAGACACCTCAATTCTTGCAACTTTTCTGAGGAGTTTCTGCCGTTGCTAATCTCAATTTCCAGAGCATTACATCTCAACTCTAAAGAGTGGGCTGAGTCAATGTCTTGCTGCCGGTTGATTTTGTCTTAACTGTTGCGTTCGTGTAATGACTATAAATGATACGCAAATGGTGCAAGTATACACGTCGAACGAGTAATAAAGTGATGAGTGAGTATCATCTCTACAGGGATTGGAGGTATTCACGGTTGCTGTAACAATAAAGCTTGAACTTTTTACATATGACAATGCTATAGTAAAGGAAATAAGGTATAATAATGATGAAGCAAAATAGTGCAAAGAAAGATGAGATAACAATATGATGAACAAGTCCCCTTTCGTATGCGAAACTCACTACAGAATGACTGGCTGGGAATGATGGACAATCTAACTCAAGCTTCATAACGATACTAAGGTTTTTCAACTATCTTCTATGCTAGGCGGAATTTGCTAAGAATGCTTCTAAACTATCTCTAGCCAGGAAACTGGAGTCAGAAATGCTACAACCATACTTCTCGGCGTAAACTCTTAACACTCCCCTACTCTTTACGTACTATCCTTTTTAGCCCTTGAAACCTATCACTTATCTCTAAGGTAGGTTAGAGTCTGCCTCTCAACAGTCACTCTATTGCTTATGAGGGTTCTAGGGCTAGCTCTCTCGATTACTAACCCCAACATGCACTTAAAGAACGACCAACACTAGAAGGCGCTTAAGGTAGTGCCTATCTCTCAAAGCACTTACAACCCTAAGCTCTTACAACTTTAAGAAAATGATAAATGCATAAGCATAGCATAGAATCATGATAAACACTGAAAAAGCCATAGCATGCATTAAAAAGTACTCAAAATAAAATCATCCAACAAACCCAAGCCACCTAAAACAGTTCGTGGCTGGGCAATATCATTCAACGTATCATTGTGATAACATCACCAAATATAAAGGTATAACAAGAAATTGCTATAGCGACATAAAGAAAGGTGAACTCCCTATCCGCCATGGACTGCCCGATTGTCTTAGGCCCATCGCCTCTCTCGAGGCCGGTGAGGCCACTCCTTGGAGCTTTAACGATGGAGGACACCAAGCTGGAGAAGATGAAGGTGGAAACTTCCCTCTCCTTTTCTCTCTCTTCCGCATCTCTTTTTGCAACATAGAAAATACCACACTTTGCTCCAAGCTTCTCTCCCTTTTATATAGTGGAGGCTTCTAGGGTTTGGTGCCCTAAAGATGCCTTGATATTTTCAAGGAATATCCACCGACAAGGTCTGCCACGAAGGGACAATGGGGACAGTCTGCAGGTAGACACCGACTGCCGCACATGTCATATCGTCCTTTTCTGCATGTTCACATGTTTCTGCAGCTCACGTGTATCTCACGTGCTGGCCAATGTCCACTTCCATCATGCTATAGCAATTCTCGGCATCAGCTTTCTCTCGACTCCTTTCCTGCGCACCACAAAACCAAAACCAACCTTCCGAGCAGTACCCCTTGATATGGACCAATAACCAGCAAAGATAAATATGCACCCAGAAGAAGAAAATGCAACCTAAATGCAGTCTAAATGCTATGGTATGAACTCAAGAACAGGCAAATGCTATAGCAAAAAGGTATGAAAACAAGGATATATATGCAGTTATCACACCCCCAAACTTAAGCTATTGCTTGTCCTCAAGCAATGAATAGAACAGAACAAAAGAGCTACTATGGCAAAGATTTAACCTAGAGGGTTGCTATGGCAATATTTCAGTCCTCAGAAATAACTTAGGCAGATAAATATATATATACACAACCATACATGAGATCCTTAAGAACATTCCTTAGGACTAAGCTGTGTGCGTGGTTGCCTTCCTCCTATACTTAAGCTGGGGAGACAAATTTTCAAGGAAGCTCCCTAGTTATACCCTAACTATGTTCTCTAGTTCTTTTCCAATTTTTAGACTCCCAAAGATATAAGTTTTCTGCTACGAAGGGTGTCAGCTCATCACACATACTGTCCTTAACTCTAGATGAGCAAGGAGAAAACCTCTCACCCCCGTGCTAATAGGTAGAGTCATCCTGTGACAACTTTCATTCACTCATATGCTATAGCAAGGCTTTATTATATATATATATATATATATATTGCATTAAAAAACTATAGCAAAGCGGAGTGTCCTTCTACAGATATGCCGTAGTATTTATTCGTTTGTTTTAGCATAGGGTCGTCTAGTTTTTCTTTTAAATTCTCTAGAGTCTACATATCAGAGTTTACTAGGGTTCTTCCTGAAATTTTTTCTAACAAACTTACTTATAGAAAGAGAGCAGCTGTGTAACAATTTTTTTAACAACTAGATCCTAAAGTCAGTTCTACAAATCTCAACTAGTTGTGCTTTTTCTACTTTAATTCAGGCCTTAGCAATTTCGTCGTCAGACATCATGAATATGTTCATAGGCTGTCTCTAGACTAAACAGAATGTCATAGTAAAAATTTTGTTTTATCCTATAATGCATATGCTAAAGCAAAATATTAAATGTGAACACTAACACCCCCAAACTTGAGAAATGTAGTGTCCGCAATGCATAAACTAATCTACGCTATATGCTAAGAAAAATGAAAATTTGAAAAGAAAAGGGTTAGTACCTCCTGGGTGCAGAGGATAGGTGGTGTTGCTGGTGTTGTCCATCGACGTCTCAGAGGAGTAGTGGTGTGGGTCAGCCACATCGTCCACACTTTCTGATGAGACTGATTGAGCACTCGACGAGAGCCTGACACATCCAGCCGTGTGTTTGATGCGAGTTTTTAGTCTAGATGCTGTAGCATCCTCTGATTGTGCTGAAGTCGGCTCAGTTGCGTGTGCTGTAGCAGCTTCCTTCTGAGGGGTTTCCTCAGGGTCATTTGGTACGTGCTCTGGCTCTAGGAGTGGGTTTTCTGGTCTTGAAGGTTTAGGATTGGTTGCTTTTCTGGTGCGTTTCCTCTTCTTGGCTGGAGAGGTTGCTGGGTCGGTTTCTTCGGCAGTAGGCTAGACAGAGGGAGTTTCTTGCTCTGACTAGGCAGTTGGAGTTTTTTCTGAGAAGTTGGGAGGAGTGAATATGTGTAGGAAAGAAAATGGTGAAGGTTTTCTGTGTTTGGGAGAGAATCGAAAAGATGGAGGGAAAGTTTTTGAGTGTTTGAAGAAGATGAAGAGGGTGAAGGGACGGATGATGAAGAAAGTTTTGGGAGTTGAAAAAGGTGGGGAAAACTGATGAATTAATGGGAGAGGGTAGGTGATGGGGACGTGTGTCGGCTTTAAGGGAGAGAGAAAATTTTCTGGAGTTAATGCAATGACAGACGGCTGGATAGAGAATATGGGTTTATGTGACTAGGGTTTCTCCTCATTAAATAGATGAATATTCTCTCTCGTGCTTTTTGTTTTTCTCTCTATTTTTTAATTCAACTCCCCACTTTTCGGATAAAACCACCTTATCTTTTTCTTTTCCCTTTTCTTTCGACCCTCCGAAATTGGATAAAAACAAACCCCATGTCCTTCTCCTTTTGCTACCAACCCTGCAGACGGCATGCTCCCCTACCTTTGTACTTGACATTGTACTAGGAAAGAGAAAGCCTTGTACGAGGGTCACATGAAAAGATATGAAAATTAAAGGCAAAGATAACATAAAGTAGACTAAAGAGAAAAGCATTATTTATGGACATGCTATAGCATAAAAGATAGGGTTGGAGATGCAAACTTTCAAGGATCGTGAAGATCCAGGTATGACTTGTCTCTGAGGATAGGGGCTCCACTGTACACCTTCAGGCATTGGCCATTGACCTTGAAGACTTCATCGTCGTCCAACTTCTTGATATCCACTACGCCATGAGGGTACACCTTGTGTATTATGAATGGCCCTGACCACCTCGATTTTAGCTTTCCAGGAAAAAGCTTTAGCCTAGAGTTGTAGAGAAGCACTTGTTGTCATTCTAAGAAATGCCTTGGAAAAATATGTTTGTCATGCCACTTCTTGGTTTTCTCCTTGTATATGCGAGCATTCTCGTATGCTTGGGCTCTAAATTCCTCTAGCTCGTTAAGCTCTAGCAATCTCTTTTCACCAGCAAGTTGGGCATCCATGTTGAGTTTCTTGATTGCCTAATAAGCTTTGTGCTCAAGCTCCACGGGTAAATGGCACTCCTTGCCAAATACAAGCTTGAAGGGTGACATGTCTAAAGGCGTCTTGAAGGCTGTCCTATATGCCCAAAGTTCTTCATCCAACTTGGGGGACCAGTCTTTTCTCTTATAATTAACCACCTTCTCCAAGATTTGCTTGATTTCTCGGTTGGAAACTTCAGCCTGTTCGTTTGTCTACGGATGATATGCTGTAGCAATCTTGTGTCTGACTTTATAGCGATGTAATGCTTTAGCAATGAGCTAGTTGTCAAAGTGAGTTCCTTCATCACTGATGATGGCTCGGGGTGCTCCGAATCTAGTGAAGATGTTCTTGTGAAGAAACTTCATTATTGTCTTGGAGTCGTTCCTTGGGGTGGCAACAGCTTCCACCCATTTTGACACGTAGTCGACTGCTAGCAAAATATATAGATCTCCATATGATGCAGGAAACGGACCCATAAAGTCAATTCCCCATACGTCAAAGATTTCAAGCTCCAAAATATTTTGCAACGACATTTCATTCCGCCTGGAGATGTTCCCCGTTCTTTGGCATCTGTCACAAGTCTTGTAGAACTTGTGTGCGTCCTTAAAAAGTGTAGGCCAATAGAATCCTGCTTGAAGAACTTTTGCAGCTGTTCTAGCACCACCAAAATGCCCTCCACATGGTGATGAATGACAGTGGTATAGAATGCTGTGGTATTCTTCTTCTGGAACACTGTTGCGTGTAAAATAGTCTATCGCAATGGTAGTGCAAGTATACACGACGCAAGTAGTAAAGTGATACGAAGTATCGGATATCGTCTCCACAGGGATTGGGCTAATAGCTTCACCTTAGTTCACTGCACGAAAGTAAAGGAAATATTTGAGAGAATTGTCACGAGAATAATAAAGTAAACGTAAATAAAGAGTAGAAATATCAAGATAGAGAGAATGGGCTGGTTTTGAATTGCTCAGTAGTGCAGGTATTGCAATGCTTAGGAACTCCAGTTCTGTCGTTGCGCCCGTCGCGGCAGCAGTCCGTTGGTCGTCGCAGCAGCAAACATACCAACTCAGTACTTCAAGTTTGGCAAGAATCCCATATCTGCCTTGGCCTATCCCTAGGTCCAAGTCTGTCGATGATCACGTCTTTGATGATACCTCCCGGCGTGAATCGAAGGATGAACACCGATGTGTATGAATTCTTCCTTAGCCACTTAACCTTGCCATATCCCTAGGCACAAGATAGTTCAACTATAAACTAGAGAACTTGCTCTTATTTCTTTCGTATACTTAACTCTCCCGATGCTAAGTAAATGGATAACCTCACAATGCTCTCCCGATGCTCTTGCAAGATATTAATAACCAAAATAAGAGAACTTGAAGTTTATTTTATTGAACTTGGAAAATCCTAAAACAAAACAACCCTTGCAACTACTTTACAAATCAACCCGTGGCCCTAGGGGTTTTTTTTAGAACATATCGACGGCGGGTAAACGGCGGAGGGGTTTGGTTATCGGTTATGGGGTATGGGATATATGATATCTCCTAGGTTAAAATCTATGCCCTTATATAAGCTTTGGACTCAAGTATTCTAAGTTAACAAGGATTACAACTTTAATTAAAAGTAAGATTATAATAAAGACTTAATCTTCAAGTATCCTACTTTTCAGCCGCCATCCTTGTTTCTAGGGATTTCCTCTCCTTGAGCTTTGGCTTGACATATCTTTTGATCCGGGGCTTGGAAAAATATGTGGTTTTCACACGACAGACGAGCATAATTTTCTCTATCTATCGAGGTCCACTTTGCTTTTTCTCCACTATCTTGCTGTCGTCCTCTGCTGTCACGGCAGATCCATGGCAGCATCGTCCTCTTTGTCTGCTTGTCCAGTTTAGCTCTTCTGCTTCTCTGCCCTACGCCCGCCTTCTCCGTCAACTATGGCAGCAACCTGCAAAATCAGCCATCTTTTAGTAGAATCCGTGCTTTTAATATATTTGTGATGTTTTGCTGTAAACTAACCTAAATGCAATGCAATGATGCTTGAATGCAGCAGAAATATGGGTTAAAAAGGGTGTAAATAATAGAACTTTTACACATTCAACACACCCCAAACTCAAGTTTTTGCTTGCCCTCAAGCAATTAAGACCTAAAAGAAAAATGATTTTTTTTTTGTGTTGGCTTTCAAACAGTGAACTGTCCCTTACCCGTCGCTCATTCTCTGTGGCGGCAGCAACCTGTCGGAAAGATTAGGATCTGTCCGGAATCTCACTATAGCTCTCGTGCAGCGTGTGCATGCTTGTGAACAGTTATATGCCAAGACTCTCTTAGTTTCACTAGAATATTCAACTTTTTAACTCGAATTTTTATGCCAAAGTTTATTTTTGAAGACACATTTTCATGCTTCTTTTCTACTATTTTCAAGCTAAGTTTTACTAGAGCCAGTTTTGGGCACCTCTAGTTAGCTTCCTAGAGCCGGTTTCGGGCACCTCTAGGTTTTTGAGTTTCTTTTGCTAAACTTCTTTCCTAGAGCCAGTGTTAGGCACCTCTAGGGGCTATTCAAGTACTAAGCATCCTATTCTAGTTTGGCTAAAAGAAATCTAAGCAGTATAACAGTCACAAAGGTGTTTAAGTTTTTCAGAACTATAGAAAGGCTCTAAACTTCTCCTTAAACTGTCCTAAAGATGCTGCCACGACAGAGTTGTCATGACAGGTAAGTTTACTTCACAGTTTTAAGCCAACAATTTTTTTAGTCTTTTCTGATTTTTTTAAGAGAACTTAAAAGACACAATGATTAATTAAAGATGTACTAAGACTCCATTAAAATGGAGGGTTGCCACCCCCAAACTCGAGGGTTGCATTGCCCTCAATGCAAATGACAGAAAAAATGAAGGCAGGTACATCACAAAATATATATAAAGCAGGCAACAATAAGAAGAAAATTAAAGACTTAGATTTTAATCGCTGTCTTCGCTGCTGCTGCTGACACGAATTTTGCGACGGCTTCTGGGTTGTGGGGCAGGCTGGGCAGGTTGCTCCACGATCTAGATGTCGGAGCTGCTGCCGCTATCCCAAGTGCTGCTGCTGCTGGCCTTGGGCATTAGCTTTCTGTCGGCCATGCGTTTCTGCCTATTGACAGGCATGAATTCCTTCTCCAAATTCCTCCGAATAGGAGGTTCTGCCTCACTGTCAGCCCAGACAGAGGTAGGGGAGAAACCAACAACATAGGCATCGATGTCATCAGAGGGCTGTCGCTTCGTTCCTCGGGCGGAGGTGTCTGCCGGAGGACTGCCAGCTGTCGTCGGGGCAGGTGATGGGGTGGAAGCAACATAATGTGGGTGTGGGGAGGCAGGTGGTGTAGGTGTGTGGACAGGGGTGGGGGTGGTGAAATAGTGGGCAAGGAAGGTGGGGAAAACAACATCATGATAATTTAAAGTAGTGGTAATGAAATTTACCGTTGCGTTGGCGAAATCCCTGATGAATGTCATCAGTCCCATCTGTCTGTCGTCCACCCGCTGGATGGCAGCAAGGATCTGAGCAGATTGGTCTGTCGGAGCGGCTGCTGCGGCAGGTTCATGGGCAGGTTCCTCGGATGATTCTGCTGGGGTGGCAGCCGGGTTGAAGGAGGAGAGGGGAGTTGCGACTGTCAGCTCCATGAGGCTGGTAATGTTGTTATCGGTCCAGCCTCGTCCCTTGACCAGTTTATCGGTGGTGGCTTCTGGTACAGCAGCGCAGCGGCAGAGAGATGTGATCATGAATGGCAGGCAGAGGATGGCGGTTGATCGGTTGGTGCAGTCTAAAACGCTCTCCCTCATATAGCGTCCCACGTTGATAACTCGGTTGTTCATGATCGAATGGATGAGGGCTAGCCTCTGCTGGTCCACCGTCGTGTGATGGGAGGACGGCAGGATGCGCTTCTTGATGAAAGCGTTCCATAGCTTGGCTTCTGGAAGCAGCTGCCCCCTTTTGACAGTGTTGGGGTTTTTCTTGCTCTTATTCCACTCCGTCCCTTCTTCTGTCACCTCTGCCATGACAGCACCGAAAGCGGCAGAGTCGAGGGTGTCCAAAAAATGCTGATGGGCATCGTCGTTGGGACCAAAATAGAGGCCATACATATGGTTGATGCTATCGGCTGTGAATGGTACCTCTGTCCCTCGGACGATTACTGATGTTGCCGTCCTGCTGTCGATGGCAGCGTAGAACTCCCTCACCAGCGTTTCATTCATTTCGGCTAGCTGTTCTACAAACTGCTCCCATAGCTGAGCCTTTATCGCCCTTACGATGAATGGTTTGAGCCCCATGTTCTCTTCCTTTCGGATGTAGATGAAGCCTCTTTCCTCCCATAATTCCTTGGTTGCGAAGGACTGCGAGGTGGGTGCTGCCGGTGAAGAGGTGGAAGCAGCACTGCGGCGGGTACGTCTGGAAGACATATTAGTTGCAAGGGTTTTGAAAGTAAAGAAAACAAATAAAACGAGAGGGGAAAGCAAGTAAGAATAAGCAGAAGTGAGGAAAATGAAAATGAAAACGGGGTTTTATAGAGGTAGAGTTGCTGCCCGTTTAATGCTGTAACGGCAGGCGTGAATAACGGGGCGACTGTTGCGTTTTGGCGTGTCTGACGCGTCTGACACACATTTATGCGTCTGTTACGCGTCTGTCACACGCTTCTGCGTCTGCCGTGACAGTCTGTTGACAGCCTGTCTTATCCGTGTCTGCGGCGGCAACTGGAACGACATGCTTCAATAAATGGGCTCTGTTGGGCTGATGGATGGATGGTGGGCTTGGGTCACTTCTCCTTTTCTTCTTGACTCCTTTATTTCCTAAAAATAGAAAATATAAAAATAAATTTATTCGAATAAAATAAACCTTATTTCCTAATAAATAATAAATAATAAAAATAAATAAAAATAAAAAAAATAAAATTTAGGTTAAATTAGGGATGCCTTGTGGGGCATCTCATAAGGTAACCACTTCTTGTATTCATGGGGCTTCAGTCCCCTGATAATGCTTGAGGCGTTGTCCGTTGACTTTGAATTGGTGCCCGTCTTTTAATGATCGGATTGTGATGGCACCATGGGGAAAAACTTGTACAACTTGGAACGGGCCAGACCATCTAGTTTTAGTTTCCCTAGGAAGAGTTTCAGTCTAGAATTGAACAACAATACAAGCTGCCCTGGGTAGAACTGTCGTGGCAGCAACTTCCTGTCATGCCACTTCTTAGTTTTCTCCTTGTAAATTCTTGCATTGTCGTAGGCCATTGTCCGTATTTCTTCAATCTCGTTCAAATCTAACAGCCTTTTCTGGCCTGCCTTGTCCAAGTCCATATTTACTGCCTTGATTGCCCAATATGCTTTGTGCTCTATCTCGACAGGCAGATGACAGGTTTTTCCATAAATCAGTCGGTATGGAGACATGCCCAATGGAGTCTTAAAAGCTGTCCTATATGCCCATAATGCATCATTAAGGAGTAAAGACCAATCTTTCCTAGTTGGTTTAACCATCTTCTCAAGAATGTTCTTAACTTCCCTATTAGATATCTCATCTTGTCCATTGGTCTGTGGGTGGTATGCTATCGCGATCCTGTGCTTGACACCATATTTCTTCAAGGCGGCAGCAATAACCCTATTGTCAAAATGTCTCCCTTCATCACTGATAATCGCCTTAGGGATGCCAAATCTAGAAAAAATGTTTTTGTGCAAAAACTTTTGGACTGTCTTGGAATCATTCTTTTGAGTGGCGATGGCTTCAACCCACTTAGAGACATAATCCACTGCTAGGAGGATGTATAGATTTCCACATGAAGATGGAAAAGGTCCCATAAAATCAATCCCCAAACGTCGAAGATCTCGACTTCTAGAATATTCTGCAGTGGCATCTCGTTTCTTCTCGAGATGTTACCTGTCCGCTGGCACCTGTCACAGTTCTTGTAGAAGTCCTGTGCATCTTTATACAATGTCGGCCAGTAGAACCCTGACTGCAGCACCTTGGCAGCAGTTTTGTTGCCTCCTAAGTGACCTCCATATTGTGAAGCATGACAGTGATGGAGAATTTCTTCTTGCTCTTCTTGTGGTACACACCTCCTTATAACCTGATCTGCACATAGTTTGAAAAGAAGAGGTTCGTCCCAATAATAATGCTTAACATCATTTTGGAACCTCTTCCTAGCTTGATAATTAAGATCAGAAGGAAGTATTCCGCTAACTATAAAATTAACGAAATCAGCATACCAGGGAAGTTCAAAAGACTTACCTGCCGCCATGGCTGTTGCGGCAGCGATTGCGGCAGCAAAGAGCTGCTCATCTGGGAAGGTCTCCAGTATGTGTGTTTCATCGATTGGTAGACTCTATCCCTTCTCCAACCTTGAGAAGTGATCTGCCACCTGATTTTCTATCCCTTTTTTGTCCTTGATCTCAAGGTCGAATTCTTGCAATAGCAGGATCCACCGTATCAATCTAGGCTTTGCATCCTTTTTCGCGAACAAATACTTAAGGGCAGAATGGTCTGTGTGCACTATTACTTTTGTCCCAAGTATGTAGGAACGAAACTTGTCAATGGAGAACACCACAGCTAATAGCTCCTTTTCTGTGGTGGTATAATTCACTTGGGCGTCATTCAGTGTCTTGCTGGCATAGTATATGACATGAAATAATTTGTCCTTCCGCTGCCCAAGTGCTGCCCCGACAGCATAGTCACTAGCATCACACATAATCTCAAATGGCTGTGTCCAGTCTGGTGGCTGTACTATTGGGGCTGTTACTAGTTTTTCCTTCAGGACCTTGAATGCTTCAGTACATTCATCATTAAAGTCAAAGGGTCGGTTCTGCTCCAAAAGATGGCATAGGGGCTTGGTGATTTTTGAGAAATTTGCAATGAATCTTCGATAAAAACTAGCATGCCCTAAGAAACTTCTAATGCCCTTGACTGTGGTCGGCGGCGGCAGCTTCTCTATTACTTCAATCTTAGCCCTGTCGACTTCTATCCCACGACAGCTAATCTTATGGCCAAGGACTATCCCTTCATCCACCATAAAGTGGCATTTTTCCCAATTCAAAACAAGATTAGCTTTTTCAAGTACCTTTTGTAGATTGCCGAGGCAGCTCTCAAAATCGTCTCCAAAGACGGAAAAATCATCCATAAAAATCTCAAGGAAGTCCTCTACCATGTCGGAGAATATGGCCATCATGCACCTTTGGAAGGTGGCGGGTGCATTACATAGTCCAAACGGCATCCTTCTAAAAGCGTATGTTCCGTAGGGGCATGTGAAAGTCGTCTTTTCTTGATCCTCTGGTGCAATAGCAATTTGATTGTAACCTGAATAACCATCAAGAAAACAATAGTAAGGTTTACCCGCTAATCTATTAAGCATTTGATCAATAAAGGGTAAAGGAAAATGGTCCTTTCAGGTAGCTTTGTTAAGCTTCCGATAGTTCATACAAACCCTCCAACCGGTCACAGTCCTGGTTGGGATTAACTCGTTGTTCTCATTGGTTATCACGGTCATTCCTCCTTTCTTGGGAACACATTGCACCGGGCTCACCCATTTGCTGTCGGAGATGGCGTAAATAATACCAGCATCTAACCACTTGATTATCTCTTTACGCACCACCTCTTTCATCGCATGGTTTAGCCGCCTTTGGGCATCTATAGTCGGCTTATGATCTTCCTCTAGAAGGATTTTGTGCATGCATAACGCCGGACTAATGCCTTGTATATCAGCAATCGTCCATCCAATCGCCTTTTTGTGCTGCCTTAGCATGCCGATTAGCTGCCGTTCCTGTTCCTGCGGTAGCTTAGAAGAGATGATTACGGGTAACGTATCATTTGAACCAAGAAAAGCATATTTAAGCTGCCCTGGCAGGGGCTTAAGTTCTAAGGCAGGTGGTTCAACAGTAGATGGCTTTTGGATTAAATGGTTATCCGAAGTATAATTCAAAGGTTCGAATAACTTACCTGGACGATTGCCTAACCAGTTTACCTCCTCCTGATCTTCAGTATCAGATGTATCGGATTTAGAGGAGTTGCTGTCGTCAGTGCTGTCGTCAGTGCTGTCGTGGCAGTCCTGTAGGTGGCTGCCGCGACAGTGACCAAATTTAATATCGTGACAGCCCGACCTGATGCAGGGTTGATCAAGGGTAACGTCAGTGATAGCCTTGCATTCCCCGTCCATATCAACATGTTTCATCGCTTGGAGAACATTCAACTTAATCTCTTGATCGTTTACTCGCATGGTGAGTTCTCCTTTCTCCACATCAATCAGTGATCTTCCCGTGGCTAAGAAGGGTCGCCCAAGGATGACTGGTGCGTTTTCGTCTGCCTCACAATCTAAAACAAGAAAGTCATCAGGAAAAATAAACTTATCCACTCTTACCAGAATATCTTCAATTTTTCCTTCTGGATGAACGTAAGAGTGGTCTACCAGCTGCAGAGTTACTGTCGTGGGCCGCACCTTTCCAATACCTAATTTCTGAAAAATAGACTTTGGCATTAAATTAACACTAGCACCAAGACCACAAAGTGCCTTACCCACAAATTTATTTCCGATTACACAAGGTATGATGAAGCTCCCCGAATCCTTCTTTTTTTGGGGTGGCTGCCGGTGAAGAATACTCATGCAACCTTCTGTCATCTTTACCGTTTCAAACTCCCCAAGTTTAGATTTCTTTGACATGACATCCTTGAGAAATTTGGCATAACCGGGCATCTCCCTAACGACATCTAACAACGGAATATTAATATGAACCTGCTTAAAAATATCATAAATCTTTTTAAGTTGAGATTCTTGCTTAGCTTGCTGTATCCGTTGGGGAAAAGGTGGCGGAGGACGGTAGTCAGCAATACGTCCTTCCCACTGCATACGAATCTGAGGAGGTTTGGGTTCATCGATTTTCTCCTCTGTCGTTTCTGCTGTCGTGACAGGCTCATCGGCAGCAGTCTATTTATCACCTGTCGGGGTAGCTTCCTCGGCAAGTTTATCCAAGGCAGGTTCCTTTACTGTTTCAGCTTCTTTTTCCGGCCCTGGTAATTTCTTCCCACTCCTAGTAGTAATAGCCTTACAATGCTCATGTGTGGGCTGCCTAGCATTTTCAGTATTGCTAGGGAATCCTCCAGTCTGCCTCGGCTTAATATGTTGCGAAACCTGACCCATTTGTGTCTCCAGAGATTTCAAAGTAGCTTCATGATTTGTCATCCTCATCTCTGTTTTATCCATGAAATTCTCTGTTTTCTTGACAAACTGATTCATATTTTCAATATAAGTACCTGTCTGAGACATAAAGGTGGCCAGAGTCTGTTCCAATATACTGCTCGTGGCAGCCGGTTGCTGTTGTTGCTACTGCGGCGACAGTTGCGGCGGCAGTTGTGGCGGCAGTTGCTGTCGCGTCAGCAATCTAGGTCCTCCCTGATTCTGATTGTGTGCTTGCGGATTCAGGGCATTATTAGGATTACTCCAGGAAAACTTGGGATCCTTCCTCCAATTGGGATTATAATTGTTGGAATTGTAATTTGGCTTATAGTTTCCAACATACTTTCCCTCTTCTACTTGTATTGGGCACTCATCCCGACTATGATTCCCCTCACAGATGTCACATACTTCCTCAACAGCAAATCCATGTAGTCCATCATCATTCAATAACCTTTTCATTGCTTTAGTAAGGAATGCTACCTGTGATTTCATAGTGTTGTCGGCATCATAATCCTTGACAGCAAGTACCCGTTTACCCCCTGTTCTTGCAGTCGAAAACTGCTCCTCATTCTTGGCCAGATTTTTCAAAACTTGTAATGCCTCGTCCGGATCTTTATCCAATAAAAGTCCATTTGCTGCAGAATCAATTCGAATGCGAGTTTGTAAGTTGGCAGCATTATAGAACTTAGTTACCTGATTCCAGACAGGGAATCCATGCATTGGGCAGTTTCGAAGAAGAGTAGTAAATCTGTCCCAGGCCTCGTGCATCGGCTCGTCATCTTCCTGTTGAAAAGTAGCAATTTCATTACGTAATCGCTCAGATAAATGCGAAGGATTAAAACGAGATAAAAATTCACGAGATAAATCTGCCCAAGTTATAATAGAATCCGGCGTAAGTTTATTCCACCAAGTTTTAGCTCTGTCCCTCAATGAATGGGGGAATAACAGAAGCCTCAGTATCTCCGGATTAACTCCTGGCAGTCTAAACGAACCACAGATTTCCTGGAACGTTTTGAGATGCTCCCTAGCATCCTCTGTCACAGCACCACTAAACTGCCCGACATTGTTGATCATACTAAACATGACTGGTTTAAGCTCGAAGTTATCAACATCAATATCCGGCAGCGTGGTCTCCAGCTCTACATGATCGTTCAACATGTAGTCACGACATGACCGTCGTTCGGCTGCTGCAGGCGGGTCGCCGACAGGCGGTATACCATCACTAGCGGGCGGGTTACGTGCCATCTTCTCTAGCTGTTCCTCAAGGTACTCGTTCCTGGCTAAAAGGTGACGGAGTTGTTTCTTGAGATTGAAGGAACGTTCAACTTCCGGATCTAATGGATACTCAGGATCTTCACCTCTTTTAGATCTGCGCATAAACAAGAAAACCTCGTGAAAAGCAAGAGTTGAAAGTACCAACAAAAAAAAATAGAAAAAGAAAAATTAAAAACGAAAACGAAAAGTGCAATAAAAGAAAGGTGTAGTTATGTTGCCAATCCCCGGCAACGGCGCCAAAAACTTGTTGCGTGTAAAATAGTCTATCGCAATGGTAGTGCAAGTATACACGACGCAAGTAGTAAAGTGATACGAAGTATCGGATATCGTCTCCACAGGGATTGGGCTAATAGCTTCACCTTAGTTCACTGCACGAAAGTAAAGGAAATATTTGAGAGAATTGTCACGAGAATAATAAAGTAAACGTAAATAAAGAGTAGAAATATCAAGATAGAGAGAATGGGCTGGTATTGAATTGCTCAGTAGTGCAGGTATTACAATTGTTAGGAACTCCAGTTCTGTCGTTGCGCCCGTCGCGGCAGCACCTGTCGCGGCAGCAGTCCGTTGGTCGTCGCGGCAGCAAACATACCAACTCAGTACTTCAAGTTTGGCAAGAATCCCAGATCTGCCTTGGCCTATCCCTAGGTCCAAGTCTGTCGATGATCACATCTTTGATGATACCTCCCGGCGTGAATCGAAGGATGAACACCGATGTGTATGAATTCTTCCTTAGCCACTTAACCTTGCCCTATCCCTAGGCACAAGATAGTTCAACTATAAACTAGAGAACTTGCTCTTATTTCTTTCGTATACTTAACTCTCCCGATGCTAAGTAAATGGATAACCTCACAATGCTCTCCCGATGCTCTTGCAAGATATTAATAACCAAAATAAGAGAACTTGAAGTTTATTTTATTGAACTTGGAAAATCCTAAAACAAAACAACCCTTGCAACTACTTTACAAATCAACCCGTGGCCCTAGGGGGTTTTTAGAACATATCGACGGCGGGTAAACGGCGGAGGGGTTTGGTTATCGGTTATGGGGTATGGGATATATGATATCTCCTAGGTTAAAATCTATGCCCTTATATAAGCTTTGGGCTCAAGTATTCTAAGTTAACAAGGATTACAACTTTAATTAAAAGTAAGATTATAATAAAGACTTAATCTTCAAGTATCCTACTTTTCAGCCGCCATCCTTGTTTCTAGGGATTTCCTCTCCTTGAGCTTTGGCTTGACATATCTTTCGATCCGGGGCTTGGAAAAATATGTGGTTTTCACACGACAGACGAGCATAATTTTCTCTATCTATCGAGGTCCACTTTGCTTTTTCTCCACTATCTTGTTGTCATCCTCTGCTGTCACGGCAGATCCATGGCAGCATCGTCCTCTTTGTCTGCTTGTCCAGTTCAGCTCTTCTGCTTCTCTGCCCTGCGCCCGCCTTCTCCGTCAACTATTGCAGCAACCTGCAAAATCAGCCATCTTTTAGTAGAATCCGTGCTTTTAATATATTTGTGATGTTTTTCTGTAAACTAACCTAAATGCAATGCAATGATGCTTGAATGCAGCAGAAATATGGGTTAAAAAGGGTGTAAATAATAGAACTTTTACACATTCAACAAACACATCTCCTTATAATCTGATCAGGACATTGCTTGAACAAGTAGGGTTCATCCCAATAGTAGAATCTTGCATCATGTCTGAATT
This sequence comes from Hibiscus tridactylites, assembly GCA_958450335.1. NCBI lineage: Eukaryota > Viridiplantae > Streptophyta > Magnoliopsida > Malvales > Malvaceae > Hibiscus > Hibiscus tridactylites. The sequence continues at coordinate 8,173,789 of OY288288.1, forward strand.
TCTTGAGTCCTTGGCTAGATAAATCAGGAGGCAAAATACCACTAACAAGATAATTAACAATATCAGCATACCACGGAATTGCTGTAGCATCTAACAGTTTCTCATCAAAGAATTCCTTCTTAATTTCAGTTTCACTACCTTGTGTGATAGCATTTTCTAACCTAGACAAATGGTCAGCTACCTGGTTCTCACATCCTTTCCTATCTCTAACCTCTAAGTCAAATTCCTGAAGCAAGAGTATCCACCTAATAAGTCTAGGTTTAGCATCATTTTTAGTTACTAAGTACTTAATGGCTGAATAATTAGTATGAACTATGACCTTAGTGCCTATCAAGTATGACCTAAACTTATCGAAGACAAATACTACATCAAGCAATTCTTTTTTAGTGGTGGTATAATTGATTTATGCATCATTCAAAGTGTGACTAGCATAATAAATAACATGAAAGAGTTTACCTCGGCGTTATCCAAGTGTTGCACCAACGGCGTAGTCACTCGCATCACATCAGCTCGAACGGCTCGTTCCAATCAGGTGGAATAACAACTAGTGCTGAGATAAGCTTCCCCTTCAGTTCTTGAAACGCGTTATGGCAATCTTTGTCAAACACAAATGGTTGATTTTTTTGTAGCAAACTGCATAGTGGCTTTGAGATCTTCGAAAAATCCTCGATGAATCTCCGATAGAAGCCAACATGCCCTAGGAAGCTTCTTACTCCCTTGACAATAGTGGGAGGAGGTAGTTTTTCAATGACCTCAACCTTTGCTTTGTCAACTTCTATCCCTTGCTTCGAAGTCTTGTGGCCCAATACCGTTCCTTTCGTTACCATGAAATGACACTTTTCCCAATTGAGCACCAAGTCAGCTTCCTCACACCTAGGGGTGATAACGAGCCCGACCGGCTCGCGAGCTACTCGGGCTCGGCTCGGTCAAAGCTCTGCTCGAGTGAGCTCGACTCGGGCTCGGGATCGGCTCAAAATTTTAACGAGCTGAGCCGAGCTTACCCAGGCTCAGCTCGTAAAGCTCATGAATAAGCTCAGAAATATATATATATATATATATATATATATATATATTTATATATATATAATGTGTTTAGTAAAAGAATATAAATAAATTAAATTGGGAAAATTTTTACTAAAATCAATTAATTAAAATAAATTAGACACATTTAACAAAATAATAAATTAAACATTATCCACTAAAACGAATTTATAATAAAACTATAAATAAAGTAAAAATAAATAAATAATAAAAATGAAACACACTTTTACCTTAAAATGGAAAAACCCACGTGCTTGCAGGCTGCAGCCTTGCACGAATACTGTATACACATGCAGCATTCAAATTCCAAAACCCTAGCCATCCAATTTTCTCCCTTTCTCACTTTTTCTAAAAAAATTCACGACAATCTTGTATCTTCCACCGGTGGCCAAACATCAACCAACATCGGCGGCTTCAGTAACTCACCAGTCCATCACCAGGTTCGTTGGTTTTTCTTTTCTTTCTTCGCTTTTATGCTCCGTTTCTACTCTATGTTTTTTTGACGACACCGTTGATGAAAGTAGTCGTGGATGGCATGTTAGTTTAAAAATAATTAGTTAGTTAACTCATGGTTGGATATTAAAATCGGTTATTCATGAAGCTTGCAAGAACATTTGTATTGTCCCTTGCAAATTTTGAGTGGTAATGAAGTGGTGTTCGAACTTGTTTGAACTGAAATTTATAGTTGTTAATGTAGTTTGACTTGTTCGATAGAAATTAGCAATGCTGGTCATGAGTGTGTTATGTTTTAAGGATGTTAGGTGATCTTAGACATCATTAAATTGTGTTAATGGTGGTGGAATTTCTAAAGTATATGGTTAAGGGGATTTTTGTGTATAAACTATAAACTATAAAGGCTCTTTCTTTTAATCGGATTTTTGTGTGTGTGTGTGTGTTCATGCAATATATGAAAGATTGATTATTTAAGGGGATGGACAAATACTTGAAGAAATGTTCAATTTGGATATGAAGGGTGTTCAGCTTTTTTTCCACCCTTATATCACGGACCAAGTCTCTTTTATTTTTAGAAAAAATAAATAAATGATTGTGTGGAGAATAATTCAAGCAAAACATCAACCAAAGAGAGAAACCCACTTTTGTTGGAGATAATTACAGTGCTGGGGCATGTGACTGTCTCTCCTTTTCTTTTTCTGATTTATTTATCTACTTTAATTTTATTTATTATTTTTTTTTTGAAAAAACTCCCAAAGCCTCTCTCTTTGAATGTGTTTGATCATTACATAACAAAGGTGCCTTCCTCTTTTCTGTGTTCTCTAGTATCTGTCTATCTATCTTTCTTTCTTTCTGTGAAACCGATATTTTAATTTTGATATAACTAAAGAACCTAAGGACTAAATTGAAAATGTGAAAACGAATTTTTAAGTCCTCAAACATCCCTATATGATTTAAAGAATATGCCTAAGTTAAAAACTAAGTTTATCAAATATTTTCTAAGTGTTCTTAAAGCCAAAACAGTGATTTTCGAGTCCCTGTTTCGAAACGGTCTAAGGCGTTTCGAAACAGTTTTGAAACTGTCAACCCATGTTTCGAAACGAGTATCGAAACGATTTCAACACTGCCAACCTGTGTTTCGAAACAAGTTTCGAAACGGCTTTAGAACATAAAGACACCGTATCGAAACGACTCTCAGTGTTTCGAAACAACTCTTTAATTGATTTGAAAAATATGACCGTTGAATGTTTTTAACTGATTTTTAACAAACCTTTGAGGCGTATCGAAACGATTCCAAGCCGTTTCGATACGACCCTTGACAGCGGCAAAACGTTTCGAAACAAGTTTCGAAACGGCTCTTAGCGTATCGAAACAGGTCAGACCGTTTCGATACGGGCTCTTTAATGCACCCCAACGAGTCTTTCTATTTTGGTCTGTTTCGAAACAGGGTCGGGCGTTTCGAAACGATTGGTTGCAGACTGCATTTATGGAGGGGAGATAACACCCCCAACTGCTCTATTGATGATTGCAACAACCACAACGGCTAGAATTCAATGAGAAGGTATAAAAGGGACCTCTAAAAGCTTCAGCAACAACTATTGATCCTAAAGCAAACATCCAAACATCAAATCCAAGCATTTGTGCCTAAATCCCATTATTGTCTAGAAACCTCAATTGTATTTTTCATTCTTATCATTTCAATTGGGTTGAGTGCTTGTAATTGGGCTAGTTTATGTATTGAGAGATACTTGTTTAGCCAACAAATTCTTTGTTTTAATTGTGTGAGGATTGGGTCAAATTTTGGGTAGAAAATTTGACCGAAAATTGTAAGGGTTACCTCCTTAGCCTAGAAAAGGGGAAGAGCAATTAGTGGAATTGTTGCAAATCCTTAGTGAATCTAAGGTAGTGGATGTAGAGTTCATTTGGAACTTGAACCACTCTAAAATTCCTTGTCTACCTTTTTAATTTGCAATTTCCACCACCAAGAACTTTAAAAATCCAATTCACCCCCTCTTGGTTCATTTCGATTATTCGATCCACTCAACATTTGGTATCAGAGCCTACCTCTTTGAGGATTAACAACCACAAGAGGAGTTCCTAGGAAGAGTGTGATCATCAAAAAAATCAAGAGATGGCTTCTACCTCTGGTTCGGGCATGTATGAGTCTCAATCCGCTACAAAACCACCATTCTTCAATGGTGACAACTATCTGTTTTGGAAGAATAGAATGCGACTCTTCATCAAGTCCAATGGCTACTTGGTTTGGGATGTAATTGAAGATGGCCCCTACATTCCATTGAAGCAAGATAGTGAAGGGAAGATGGTTTTGAAGAAAAATGTGGAGATGAGTGAAGAAGAAAGGAGAAAGATCCAAATAAATGACAAAGCTCTCCACATGCTTTTTTGTTCATTTGGTCTGGACATCTACTCCAAAGTATCATCCATTGAGAGTGCCAAAGAAGTGTGGGACACTCTTGAGACTACCTATGAGAGAACCAATGATGTCAAGGAAACTAAGATTGGAATTCTCAATCTTAGTTATGGAAATTTCAAGATGGAGCCCGATGAGACGGTGTCCAAGATGTTTGATCGTTTCTCCACCATAGTCAATGGGCTCAAAGGATTTGGAGAGACAATACCGGAAGACAAGCTTGTTCGGAAGCTACTCTACTCACTTCCCGAATCTTGGGATGGGAAGAGAACCACCATCATAGAAGCTAAAATTTTGAAGACTTTAAAGCTTGATGAGCTAGTGGGTTCTCTTCTTACTCATAAGATTATGAAACAAGGAAGGGAAGAAGAGAAGAAGAAAGAAGAGAAGAGAATAGAAAAGCTAGAGGTAGAAAAGAAGAAGAAGATGAGAATAGCTCTCAAAGCTTCATTACTTGAGGAGAGCTCTTCTAGTGAGGAGGATGAGCTAGAAGAATTGGCTATGATAGCCAAACGATTCTCACGCTTTATGAGGTCCAACCGGGGAAGAAAAATTCAAAGGAAGATGGACTTCAAAGGTAAAAACAAAGAAGAAGCAAGGGATCAAATCATTTGCTTCGAGTGCAATAAACCCGGCCACATACGTTCGGAGTGCCCTCAACTCAAGAAGAAGGGCTTTGAGAAGAAGAAGCTCAAAGCCAAGCTTGCTACTTGGAGTGATGAGGAGTCATCCGAGGAGGACGAACAAGAAGTGGCCAACCTTTGCCTCATGGCACTTGAGGAAGATTCCTCCATGGTAACCTCTAACTCATCATCTTTAGATTTTACATATGATGAATTAAATGATGCATATGATGAGTTGCAAGAGGTCTATGATGAATTAGTTGAGAAATACAAGGAGTCAGTCATTAGGAATAAGAAAATTATTTTGGAACTAAATGATAAAAATGACTCACTCTCTCAAGCTAATTTAAAAATTGAGAAAAAGATATTAGGGTTAAAAGATGAACTAAAATTTTTTCAAGATGAAAATATTGGCCTTAATAATCTTTTATCTCAATGTAATAGTGAACACCAAAACGTGTTAGATGAGCTAAATAAGCTCAAAGAGTCTTTTAAAAATGTTGGTAGTGTCAAGCATGAAATAGGTGAATCTTCAAAAACAAACCAACCTAAGAAAAAGACTAATTACTACAAACAAGGTAGCTTTCCTAGACATAGTAGAACTAAAAGGATTAGAAGTGCATGGGTTCCTAAGGAACTTGTAAAATCTAATAACATTGTTGCTATGTCATCTTGGATTCCTAAGGGAACCAAGGTTTGGGGAGCTAACACTCATGGACCCAAAATGATTTGGGTACCAAAAACAAAAGCTTAATATCTTTGTTTGTAGGGGGAGCATTGCTACAAGGCCAAAGCACAAAGTCAAAACCCATGGTACCTTGATAGTGGATGCTCAAGGCATATGACCGGAGAAAAGAGTAGATTCATGGATCTAAAGCCAAAAAGTGGAGGAGTGGTGACATTTGGTGACAACTCCAAAGGCCACATTAAAGGTATTGGCTCCATAGGTAATCACTCTACTATTCTCATTGAAAATGTCTTGTATGTCGATGGTCTTAAACATAACTTATTGAGCATAAGTCAATGGTGTGATAAATGATTTAATGTTTTTTTTGATAAAAATGGGTGCAAAATTGTTGACATTAAATCTAATAATATTATGTTCATAGGTCATCGCATAGGGAACATATACATGGTGCATCTAGATGACATACATACATCTCATGCATGCTTAGTAGCACAAAATGAAAATGATGCATGGTTGTGGCATAGAAAACTAGGACATGCTAGCATTAGTGTTTTAGAAAAACTAGTTTCCCTTGATCTAGTTAGAGGTTTACCCAAGATTAAATTCTCAAACGATAAAATTTGTGATGCATGCTCTAAGGGTAAACAACATAAGTCTTCCTTTAAATCCATTAATGATGTTTCTACAAGTAGATGTTTACAACTTATCCATATGGATTTATTTGGGCCAATTAGGACTATGAGCTTGGGTGGTAAATCTTATGCATTTGTACTTGTTGATGATTTTTCTAGATTTACTTGGGTTCTATTTTTAAGTACTAAAGATGAGGCTTTAGAAAAATTCATCCCGTTTTCAAAACTAACCCAAAATGATCTTGAACTTAGAATTTCACATATTAGAAGTGATCATGGAACCGAGTTTCAAAATTTAGGGTTTGAAGATTTTTTTAATGAAAATGGTATTAGCCACAATTTTTCGGCTCCTCGAACTCCTCAACAAAATGGAGTAGTTGAGAGGAAAAATAGAACTTTACAAGAAATGGCTAGAACCATGCTTTGTGAAAATAATTTACCTAAATATTTTTGGGCGGAAGCCACAAACACCGCTTGCTATATTGTTAATCAAGTAATGATTAGGCCAATTTTAAAGAAAACACCTTATGAGATTTTAAAATCTAAAAAGCCTAACATTAGCTATTTTCACCCTTTTGGTTGCAAGTGTTTTGTTTTAAATAATGGAAAAGACAACTTAGGTAAATTTGATGCAAAAAGTGATGAAGCTATTTTCATAGGATATTCTTTAACCTCTAAAGCCTATCGAGTATTTAACAAGAGAACTTTAGTAGTAGAAGAATCTATACATGTTGTATTCGATGATAACCTCCTTCCAAGGAAGGATTCTTGTGATGATGATGATGTAGGAATCATAAATGCATTTGATGGAGGACAAACTTCAAAGGAGGATGAGATTCCAACAACAAAAGAAGAGGACAAACAAGATCCACCTCTTGAAGCCTTGAAGGACTTGGCTCTTGAGGAAAAGGAAGTAAGCTACCCAAGGGAGTTCAACTATGTCAAGGATGGTGAAATCTTGGGTGATCCATCCAAGGGGGTAACCACTCGATCTTCTCTTAGATTAATGAATCATGTTGCATTTATCCCATGCATAGAGCCTAAGAATATAAAAGAAGCATTGAAAGATGATTTTTGGATTATGGCTATGCAAGAAGAATTAAATCAATTTGAGAGAAGTAACGTTTGGACATTAGTTGATAGGCCTAGTAATCAATCTACCATAGGAACTAAATGGGTCTTTAGGAACAAGCTAGATGAGAGTGGTAACATTGTGAGAAATAAAGCTAGACTAGTAGCACAAGGTTACACTCAAGAAGAGGGAATAGATTTTGATGAAACCTATGCACCCGTAGCTAGAATGGAAGCCATTAGGATGTTGCTTGCATATGCATGTTATCATGATTTCAAGCTTTTCCAAATGGATGTTAAAAGCGCGTTTTTAAATGGTTTTATAAATGAAGAAGTGTATGTGGAACAACCACCGGGTTTTGAAGACTCAAAATTTCCAAATCACGTTTTCAAACTCACTAAAGCTCTTTATGGTTTAAAACAAGCTCTTAGAGCATGGTATGAAAGGCTTTCAAACTTTTTAATTGAAAAGGGTTTTGAAAAAGGTAAGGTGGACACTACACTTTTTATAAAAAGGTATAAAAATGACATCTTAGTAGTACAAATTTATGTTGATGATATTATTTTTGGTTCTACTAACGAATGTCATTGCAAAGAGTTTGCTAAGCTAATGAAAGGTGAATTTGAAATGAGCATGATGGGGGAGCTCTCATTCTTTTTGGGACTCCAAATCAAGCAAAAGAAGGATGGCACCTTCATAAATCAAGCAAAGTACATAAAGGATATGCTCAAGAAGTTTGGCTTGGAGAATGCAAAGCCTTAAGCCACACCTATGAGCTCATCTACAAAGCTTGACAAAGATGAAGGAGGTAAGTGTGTTGACTCTAAGCTTTACCGTTCTATGATTGGATCATTGCTTTACCTTACCGCAAGTAGACCAGATATCTTGTTTAGTGTTTTCTTGTGTGCTAGGTTTCAAGCTAGTCCTAGAGAGTCTCACCTTATAGCCGTTAAAAGAATCTTTAGGTACCTTAGAGATACTCCTTGTTTAGGTCTTTGGTACCCTAGAGACTCCACCTTCAACCTTCCTTCTTATTCGGATGCGGATTATGGGGGATGCAAAATTGATAGGAAGAGTACTTCGGGAACTTGTCAATTTCTAGGTAGTATGCTCATATCTTGGTTCTCTAAGAAACGAAATAGTGTAGCCTTATCTACCACCGAAGCCGAGTACATATCCTTAGGGAGTTGTTGTGCTCAAGTCCTTTGGATGAAGCAACAACTCTTAGATTATGGTATTAAAGTTGAAACCATACCCCTTAAATGTGATAACACTAGTGCTATATGTTTGACAAAAAATCCCATCCAACACTCTAGAACCAAACACATAGAAATAAGACATCATTTCATTAGAGATCATGTCCTTAAAGAAGATGTGGGTATAGAGTATGTAGACACCTTAAATCAATTAGCGGACATATTTACAAAACCTTTAGACAAAGAGCGTTTTTGGTCCCTTAGGAGAGAGTTAGGTCTAGCTAGCCTATCTTGACCTTTTAGGACCTCTTTTGTGCTTAAAATTGCTTGATCTTGTGAAATGCCATGTTTATGTGTTTTACTCCTAATTTCATCCATTCCTATAGCTAGGGGGAGTATGTTTATGTTTGCATATGTTTCTCCTGCTCATTCATGTCATTCATGCAAGTTAGGCCTTAGAAAAATTCATTTTTCTGCACTTTTAGAGCCTCATCTGCACTTTCAGGCCCAGGTGTATCGAAACGGGTGAACCAGTTTCGATACGGTTGCTTTAAATTTCTATTTGAGAGAAGGGTGTTTCGAAACGCCTTAACAGGGTTTCGAAACGTTTTGGCTACTTCCAAGGGGTGTATTGAAACAAGTTTCGATACGAGACAATGGAGATTCGATACGGTCAAACCCGTATCGAAACGGTCAGCTGGAGTTGAAAAATTGGTCAAACTTTCGTGCCCGTATTTCTAAACGGTCGACACCGTTCCGAAACGGTTTCGCAGACTACTTTAAAAAGAGCTTTTAATGATAAAGTTATACTTTAATTAAAACTCTCTCAAACCCTAAAAACCCTAGAATCGATTTTTCTCTATAAAAACCCTCTAAACCTCTTTGTTTTTCACCAAATCTTGAGGGGTTTTTCTCTTAAACACAAGTCTAAGCAAGCTTCAACAATCTCGTGCAAGGATTTTCCTCTATTCATCCAAAATCCCAATTTAAGGTATATTTTCATCCTTTTCTTTTTCCTTTAATTTATATTCGAATCTTAGGTTAGAAAATTTTAATTTTGTATAGTTTATATGTTTTGATATTTGGGTTTTTCAAATCTTGTAAAAAAATTTCAAAATCTTCAATTTTTGATTCGAATATATAAATTTTCACTCGTATTTTCTTTACTGTTTTTCTCTTAATTTTTTTTTGTTTTGTATATTTGTTTTAAAAACTTGTTTTTAAACCTAAGTGGGATTTATCATTGGATTGAATTACGAAATCTCATTCATACACTTAAACTTGTTTTTAAATCGCTTGCTTAATGTTTTTAGGATGGCTACGGACAATGTTAGCAAAAAACGTAATACCGGTCAAGCAAGTGAATCGAGCATTCGTCCTAATCTCACTCAACTTTTTCAAAAAAAGTCTTCGAACTCAAGAGATGAGGGATCGGTTCACTTATGTCAAGGAGTACGAAGTTCGTCGTGAGCGTGTTATTGATCTCAAATTTCTTGACTCCGAGCGCTTTCTTTTTCGTTACCTCGACCGTTTGAGAGAATGGAGTTTCCTTGGTCTTTTGAGCATCCCAGACATTTGCTACAAACACATGGTACTTCTCTTTTACTCCAATGCTCAATTTATCAATGATGAAGACAACTCCGAAGTTGTTGGCCTTGAATCTTTTATTTTGGGGAAAAAGATTGTCATTAACATCCCTTTCTTGGAGTCTACGTTCTCTCTTAAGGACGAAGAAATTGAGAATGAGAGTCACTTTGTCTCTCACACCGATTCGGTGCTTACTTTGGATGCGCACGATGATTCCTCCATTTGATGGTCTCATGGTTCCTTCGCCCCTCCGGAGGTAAATATTCTCACATTCGTCAAGTCGACTATTTTTGGCTTGAGTGTTTCCGTCGTGGTGAGCGCCCTAATCTAGTTAAGATCACATTTGCCGAAATAGTTAACAATGTTAAGCTTCGTGACACCGATGCACTGAAATCCTTCACTTATGGAACGGTTTTAAGTCACATCTTTAGCAAGCTTAATCTTGATTGCGCCTACGACTCTCCGGAACCCCGCAAGTCAAAAATTGGTGAGTCCTCTCTCCGTAAGTCCGGTTTTCCCTATGTAAACAATGGACATTGGGAACGTGTTGATAGGGAAACACCTCCCCCTCCTCCTCCCGTTGAACCTCAACCACAAGCTCAAGTTGCGAACAATGAAGCTCTCACGGCTTTCCTTACCGAGCGGTTCAACGCCATGGACACTAACATGGCTTCGGGCTTTGGTGCTATCAATACACGCTTGCAAAATGTAGAGGATCGACTCCAACCCCTTGAGAATCAACACTCGGCCATGGATATGTCCTTCTCCACCTTTTATGGCCAATGGATGAAGTTTCGTCAATCTCAAGTCAAGAGCGATGATGAGTCCTCGGATGATGATGGTGACGACGAGGCCTAGGTTTCTCATGACATATCATATTAGCTATGCATTTTAGGATTAAGTTTGCATCTTTATTTCCATTATGTCTTATGAACCTATGCTTTTGATTTTATTTGGGATTATGCTTTGAACTTATTGTTTAAGATTTATGTTTTGGATATTTTAATTTTATGAATTAATATTATTGTTGCTTATTGCTTATTGCTTAATGATTATTGCTATTAACCCTATTTCTTCTCTTGAACCTTGTTTATTATTTTTGATCTAACAAAAATGGGGAGAAGTAATCTAAGAGCCAAAAATTCGTTTTAAATGTTTAAAGTGTTTTTAAGTTTTAAACCTTGAATTTAAAATTTAAATCCTTTTAAAACTTTAAAACCCAATCTTAAATTGAGGGGGAGTTAGAATGTATTCAAAATTTTCAAAACTCTTAAAAATTCTAACTTTGGTTTTGTTATATCAAAAAAGGGGAGATTGTGAAACCGATATTTTAATTTTGATATAACTAAAGAACCTAAGGACTAAATTGAAAATGTGAAAACGAATTTTTAAGTCCTCCAACATCCCTATATGATTTAAAGAATATGCCTAAGTTAAAAACTAAGTTTATCAAATATTTTCTAAGTGTTCTTAAAGCCAAAACAATGATTTTTGAGTCCATGTTTCGAAACGATCTAAGGCATTTCGAAATAGTTTTGAAACTGTCAACCCATGTTTCGAAACGGGTATCGAAACGATTTCAACCCTGCCAACCTGTGTTTCGAAACAAGTTTCGATACGGCTTTAGAACATAAAGACACCATATCGAAACGACTCTCATTGTTTCGAAACGGCTCTTTAATTGATTTGAAAAATATGACCGTTGAATGTTTTTAACTGATTTTTAACAAATCGTTAAGGCGTATCGAAACAATTCCAAGCCATTTTGATACGACCCTTGACAGTGGCAAAACGTTTCGAAACTTGTTTCGAAACGGCTCTTAGCGTATCGAAACAGGTCAGACAGTTTCGATACGGGCTCTTGAATGCACCCCAACGGCTCTTTCTATTTTGGTCTGTTTCGAAACAGGGTCGGGCGTTTCGAAACGGTTGGTTGCAGACTGCATTTATGGAGGGGAGATAACACCCCCAACGGCTCTATTGATGATTGCAACAACCACAACTGGTAGAATTCAATGAGAAGGTATAAAAGGGACCTCTTAAAGCTTCAGCAACAACTATTGATCCTAAAGCAAACATCCAAACATCAAATCCAAGCATTTGTGCCTAAATCCCATTATTGTCTAGAAACCCCAATTATATTTTTCATTCTTATCATTTCAATTGGGCTGAGTGCTTGTAATTGGGCTAGGTTATGTATTGAGAGACTCTTGTTTAGCCAACAAATTCTTTGTTTTAATTGTGTGAGGATTTGGTCAAATTTTGGGTAGAAAATTTGACCAAAAATTGTAAGGGTTACCTCCTTAGCCTAGAAAAGGGGAAGAGTAATTAGTGGAATTGTTGCAAATCCTTAGTGAAGCTAAGGTAGTGGATGTAGAGTTCATTTGGAACTTGAACCACTCTAAAATTCCTTGTCTACCTTTTTAATTTGCAATTTCCACCACCAAGAACTTTAAAAATCCAATTCACCCCCCCTCTTGGTTCATTTCGATCATTCGATCCACTCAACACTTTCTTTTTTGTATTGGTTCAATTCAGTTCTAAGGTGTTCTTTTGTCATCTGTTATGGAATTCTAGCATAATTTGTTTCCTTACACAAGGAAAATTTGAAATTTCCTTTCTTTGTGAATAAATAAGTAGATAGTAAAATAGGAATGAGTTTCTAGTTTGGGTTTAGGACTAGGTTCTGCAATTTTCCCTCTTTTTTTCATTTTGAGGGGTTTGCATAGGTTATACATCAATACAAATTATATTATGTTGAAAATAAATTTCAAAACTTTACCCTTATGGTCCCAAATCTGAATTATGACAAGTTCCTGTAGTATGCATGCTGTTTATGCTTGCTGTTATGGTTTTTAGTTTTTTTTCCCGTCTTGCACTGAAGTTATTGTCATGGTAGAGGATTATGTCTTTACCATATGTTACGTTTATTTTGATGTTTTTCCAGATACAAAGGATATTAGATAACTAAATGGATAGATGTACTAGTAAAAGAGCTGCTGATGGGCTTGTTGTACGTAGGGGTGATAACGAGCCTGACCGGAGCAAATTTGATTTTATAAAGTAGTATTTGATTTTGTAACGCCCTGGTTTTGGGCTTAGTAGTTTTGGGCGTTGACCGATTTGGTCAAAGTGCTGTTCGAATCTAAAGAGGCGAAATTAGGAAAGCCTAGTTCGGGTTGCATTAAAAATATGGAAAAATGTTCTAAAATCATCTTTTAATATAATTAAGTGAACTGTGAAATCAATTTTGGAAAATGAGTTTTGGAAGGGTGACATTTTGGCTAGTGACCAAAATGTAATTTTTGAAAGTTTGGTGACTGTTTTCGAAAGGGTTGAAACTTTGAATCTTTAAGGAGCTATTAATCCAAAAGTAGTTTCTCCAGATTTTTCTAAGATATTTTGAGATTTATTCTGATTTTAAAATATGTCAAAAGAGGAGGGAAAGCCATTTTGGCTATTTTGTTAACTAACTTTCCAATTTTCTTTCTCTCATTTTCTCTCAACCCAAACACCTTCATTCCAGAGAATTGTTTCTGATTTTCTCACCTAAATCTCTCCTTTCAACTCTCTTTTGATTCCTAATCAACATATCTACAAAACCTCATCATTTGCTACTTGATTCATCAAGGTTTTTGATTCCAAAAAGAGGAGAAACTCAAGTTTGGAGGTAAGAACGTCCTTCTCCTCTAAACTATCAGTTCTTTACTGAAATTCCTAAGTTTTCAATCCTTAATTGATGTTTTATTAAAGGCTTTTAAGATGTGAATTGGATCTTGGCTTATAATGCAAGATTTGGTGATTTTTGGTGATTTTCGTTTGATCTGTTAAATCTGTGATTTGAGATGTGTTTTTGATGATATTTGAAAATTAAATTGATAAGGAATTGAGTTTTGATTAATGCAATCCCGGATAGGTTGAGTTTCCTAAGTTTAGCTTGTGTTTCTTGGTTGTTTTTGAGGTGATCTTGTGGATCTGGTGTTGCTGGAGGTATAAGGATGTTATTAGGCTCTTTTTAGATGTTAAATGATGTTAAAGGATGTTAGGTTTTGATGGTTTATGGCTGGGCTTTGTTGAGAAGTGGTTTGGTGGCATTTTCGGTTGTGTTTGGTGGCCGAAAATGGAGTGTGGATGAGAGCAGCGAGTTTAGGTGCTTTCATTGAAGCAATTAATGCATGATGATGCATTAATCCTCTGCTTTGATGTGTTAAAACAGGGGAGGCATCTTTGGATCCAAGAGTTGTTGATCCGGAAGCTTGATTTGGTGCTTCGGCAAGAGGCGAAGTGGAATCGGTGAGTGAAAATGGTTTTCGGCTTTGAAACCAATGTCTTGGGAGCTTAGTTTAAGTCTAAACAACTTTGCTAAGCTCAAGTGTAAGTTTTCGGAAAGTACTCTCTAGTGGTGGCCATGATTTTGTTGTGATGCAATGTGGTTTATTGCATGATTTAAATACTGTTTTGAAAGCATGATTTAGCATGGTATTTGCTGTTGTTGTAAGCCATATGTTGAAGGAAGCTCAAGGTAAGAGTTCCTTGTTTTTGTACATTGATAAAATGTGGTTTGATGCTTTTAAATGCATGATGAATATGGCTTGGTTTAATGCTTTAAAACAGTGGATAAATTGATGATAATGATGTATATTGGCAAGTGATGTTTTGAAAAGGTTAAGGTCACTAAGGTGGTTAAAAGTCCTTGAGTGAGCCTTGTTTACTTAAGAACATCAAGGTGGTTAAAAGTCCTTGGATGATTCTTGCTATGGACACAAAGGTGGTTAAAAGTCCTTGTGTGATCCTTTCCATGGTGTTTAAAAGTCCATGGGGCCATGGTGTTTAAAAGTCCATGGGGCCAAGGTGTTTAAAAGTCCTTGGGGCCAAGGTGTTTAAAAGTCCTTGGGGTGAAACTTGATACGGACACAAAGGTGGTTAAAAGTCCTTGTGTGGTCCTTTCCATGGTGGTTAAAAGTCCATGGGCCAAGGTGTTTAAAAGTCCTTGGGGCCAAGGTGTTTAAAAGTCCTTGGGGTGAAAGTTGATGAACTTGTTTTTAAAGAAATGGAACTTATCACTTGTGGCCAATATGACATGTTATGATATGAAGCATGAAATGCTTGTTTTAAGTATGTTTTTGAGCATGTGCAAATGTTGATTTGAAGCATGATTTATAAATGTTTTATAAATGCATTATTGAATGGTTTTATGAGCATTCCTCACTAAGCTTTTGCTTACGCTCTCTTTCGTTTTCTTAATTCAATAATGCAGAACATTAGAGTACCTTGAGGGCAGCAAGAAGGGCAAGCAATCAAGTGAAAGTAAAGCTCAAAGTATGGAAGGTTTCTTAAGTACATTTTTAGCTTTTGGTAATTTGGCAATGGGGGACCTATGTGTATGTTTTGGGAGAGGTTTTGAACTCCCTAAGTATGTTGAATGTTGATGAGAATGCTGGTTTTAGTGTTTGGCCTTTATATGCTTGAATTGGAAGTTTATGCTTGTATGGCTTGCTTGTGTAGGAAGCATGCCTATAGATTTGGGGCTTTTCGTATATGATGTTGTTTTGATGAATTGTTGATGCAAGTATGTCTTATATATGTTGAATTGCATGCTGGTAGAGTTTGGTGGCAATTGGAGCATGATTGGATGTTTAATTGCATGTTTAAGAATGCATTTTGGGGCAATCTGTGCAGGGTGTTTCGGAACAGTGCCACCCGTTTCGGAACATGTGCCTTAAACAAGCCCAGGCGTCCGAAACGGGAGAGACCGTTCCGAAACGGTTTGGCTACTGCCAGCCCGTGTTGCGGTACGCGTTGCGGAACGGCCCCGCGTTTCGAAATGGGCTCTGCCTGTTTCGGAACGGGTGACCGTTAGGGGCTGACACTGGCAGTTAAATGTTTTGAAATGTTTGCATTTTGGTCCTGAATCTTGTTTGTGCAATTGTATGAGTTTGGGATGCCCTTTTGAGCTGAAATTTCACAGTGAAGCATGAAACCTGACTAATTACAAGCTGGTAACTTTAATTTGGGTTAAGTCCTCATATCTATCAGAAATTACAATTTGGTCCCTAAAGTTGTAATTTGTTCAATTGGGTCCCTGCTTGATCTCTGATGTTTGTGATCTTTGAGTATGATGTTTGTGTGATCACAATTAGGGCTAATGTGCATCTAGACAAGATTAAAAAGAAAAAAAAGGGTCGTTAATCAAGGTTGACTTTCGGGTTGACTTTGGTTTTCCCCGTGTGACTTTCTTAATTCGGGTCAACCGTCTAGGCCGGGTTAAGGGGGTTACAGATTTTATATAATTAATCTTTATTTTTTATTTGTAATTTAGGAATTTCTACTGTTGGATTGGGTACATCAGATGGCCATTCAACTCCTATTGGAGAGGAATCCAGAGCAAATTTGAATGATGCAAATGAAATGGATGAAGAAATCGATCTAGAAAATGAAGAAGTGCATGTTCCCCAAGTTAATGCCACCAATAATGATAGTGAGGTTCGTAATACTGAAGATGAATCAG
The DNA here is from genome assembly GCA_958450335.1 of Hibiscus tridactylites. NCBI lineage: Eukaryota > Viridiplantae > Streptophyta > Magnoliopsida > Malvales > Malvaceae > Hibiscus > Hibiscus tridactylites. The sequence continues at coordinate 8,190,020 of OY288288.1, forward strand.
AATCATATCCTTTTTAAGAGAGCAAAAAAGTCTACTGTTTGGAAGGATTTTGGGGAACCTCAACGTGTAGGAAACTCTACAGTTTGGAAAGTTCCTTGCTTGTATTGTAAGACTCTTCTATCTGTTTCTAGAGGTGGTCCTACAAGTCATTTAAAGCGTCCTTTGGATAAATGTACACAAAGAAAAGTGCACAAATGACAACAAAAGTTGATCAACTTTGTACCTTCTGATTCAACTGCGAGTTCTCCAAGTTCTGAATTTGTTAGTGCACTACATGATGGTAAGTTTGATCCATTAAAAATGAGATAAGGTATTGCACATTGGATTGTTATGCACGAGCATGCTTTTTCTATTGTTGAAGAAGAAGGCTTTAATATGATGTTGAAGATGGCAATACCACAATGGAAAAGTGTGTCACGCCATACTATAAGAAATGATTCCTTCAAAGTTTAAGAGGTTGAGAAGAACAAGTTGAAGGAAAAGTTGAAGAATGTGGACAAAATTTCTTTGACCACCGACTTATGGCGTTCTAAGCCTCAAAAGATAGAATACATGGTTCTTACGGCTCATTTTGTTGACCATGACTGGAAGCTTCAAAAGCGAGTGCTGAATTTTGTCCACATACCTCCGCCTCAAAAAGGCAAAGATTTAGTCAATTGCATTTTCAAATGCTTAAAGGAGTGGGACATCGAGAACAAAGTAAGTTACTTTAATATAGTACGCATATTGACTTATTACCAAATTTGCACTAATCAATATTGTATTTTTTTGTAGGTGTTCACAGTTTTTGTGGATAATGCCTTTGCAAATGATTCTTGCATACAAATCATGAAAGAGACTTTTTCACTGACCAAGAGGTTGATTTGTGGTGGCAAATTATTTCATGTTCGTTGTTGTGCCCACATTTTAAACATTATGGTTCAGCACGGTCTCAAACAAGTCAAAAGCATCATCAAGAATGTTCATGATACAGTTGATTATCTAAATGGAAGTGAACAACGACTGCAAAAGTTTGCCGAACTTGCTCAACAATATAACTTGAAAGAGAGGAGATTGGTTTTGGAATGCAAGACTCGGTGGAATTCTACTTATGAGATGCTTGCTTGCGCAATCAAGTTCAAAGAGGTATTTGCTAGACTTGCTTTTGAAGATAGAGAATATGTTTATTGTCCTAGTTTAGAGGATTGGGGTAAAATTGAAAAATTACTTGAAATCTTGAATGCGTTCTATGATACTACAAATGTTATTTCAGGATCCGAGTATCGCACTTCCAATTTGTTTCTTAGTGAGATTTATAGAATTAAATTACTTTTGGATACTAGTTCCGAGTCTTCCGATGATTTTGTTAAAGGCATGGTCACAAACATGAAAGAAAGGTTTGATAAATATTGGGGTGAATGCAATCTACTCATAGCTATAGGTGCAGTATTGGATCCTCGATTAAAAATGAAGGTTATTGAGATTACATTCCCAAAAATGTTTTCTTCTGATGTGGTTAGGGAGAATATTCATAAAGTTAGAGAAACTTTGTATGAGATTTATGATGAGTATGTGAATTTGTATTCTCCTCCTCTAATGGAGCAAGTGGGTGAATGTGGAACTAGTGCAAATGTTTGTGGTGGAAGAACAGGAAGTACTCCAGGATTATTGGAGATTTTGCAAGCTGTGAGAAGTGAAGAATTGACTGGGAATAAACAATCTGAAGTTGATTTATATCTTGAGGAAGGGTGTTATATCCCTCAAGAGAGTAAGTTTGATGCTCTGTTGTGGTGGAAGAAAAAAGCTGGAAGATTTCGTATTTTGTCACGATTGGCTATGGATGTCTTGGGTGTTCCCATTACTACTGTGGCTTCAGAGGCCACATTTAGTGCTGGAAGCCGTGTAATTGATCCTTATAGATCATCATTAAGTCCTAAAATCGTGCAAATGTTAATTTGCACAGGAGATTGGTGTCGATCTCTCTATGGATTGAAGAGAAAGGATAAAGTAAGGATTAATTATGAATATGTACACTTCTTTTTTTAGTATCAATTTTTAGAATTTATTTTTAGCTAATGACTATGATTTCTTTTTGCAGAAAATTGATGAAGATCAACTGAAGGAAATCATTTTGCCCGCTCTTTAGGTTTGTTAATAAAACTTTATGATGATTCGCAATTTATTTTTGGATAATAATAAGTTGGATTGCTTAATGACTTCTTAATAACTATGGTTAAAAAATTAGGAGAAGAGCAAAGAATGAAGTGCTTGGAGCTTTGAACTAGGATAATAGAAGGCAAAATCAACCAATGGATTGTTGTTGGAGTTTGTTTTGTTTTGTGAAGACTAATGGATGGTCGTGGTTTTATTTTCCTTAGTCGGTTGTTGTTTGCTCTTATATTTTCTTTGACTTTGTGTTTGTATTGTAACTTTGTAAGAATATTTCTTTTTTATTTGGATTAATTTACTTTTTGGGCACTCTTTTCCCCTTTCACGACACTAATTTCATTTTAGAGTTGGTTATGAAAGGGGTTTTTAACGAGGCCTCATCTTTTATAAAAAAATTATAGCAAAATTATATATTTCGAGCCGAGCCGAGCTGAGTATGACGAGCTTGAGCCCGAGCCGAGCCGATCCTAATAGTGTAATTTCCGAGCCGAGCTCGAGCCTGAAATTCCGAGCTCGGCGAGCCTCGAGCCCGAGCCGATCCTAAGAATATAGTTTCCGAGCCGAGCCGAGCCTGGTCAAGCTCGGGCTCGGCTCGGCTCGTTAGCACCCCTACTCACACCTCTTTAGGACCTTGGTGAGATTGCCCAAACATGTGTTGAAGTTATCTCCGGAGACCGAGAAGTCATCCTTGAAAATTTCTAAGAAATCCTTGACCATGTCTGAAAAGATAGCCATCATACATCTTTGAAAGGTTGCTGGAGCATTGCAGAGACCAAAAGGCATTCTCCGGAAAGCATAAGTTCCATAAGGGCATGTGAAAGTCGTCTTCTCTTGGTCTTCTGGTGCTATAGCAATCTGATTGTACCCAGAATACCCATCAAGGAAGCAGTAGAATACCTTGCCCGCTAGTCGATCCAACATCTGATCAATGAATGGGAGAGGAAAATGGTCCTTCTTGGTCGCCTTGTTGAGCTTCTTATAATCCATGCAAATCCTCCACCCTGTGACGGTTCTAGTAGGCAATAGCTCATTCTCCTCGTTGATTACCACGGTCACGCCTCCCTTCTTCGGTACACATTGCATCGAGCTAACCCATGAGCTATCGAATATCGGGTAGATTACTCCAGCATCCAACCACTTGATTATCTCTTTCATCACTACTTTCTTCATAATTGGGTTTAGTCTCCTCTGGGGCTCAACTGAATTGCTGTGACAATCATCAAGCAAAATTTTGTGCATACAAATAGCAGGGCTTATACCCTTCAAATCAACCCTAGTTCACCTTATTGCCTTTTTATGCCGCAACAACATATTTACTAAACTAGTTTCTTGCTTAGGTGTGAGACTAGATGAAATTATCACAGGTAAAGTTTCATTGCTCCCTATGTAAACATATTTAAGATGCGATGGCAAAGGTTTCAGTTCTAAAGAAGGTGCATGCTCAAGGGAAGGTTTGGGAGGTATAAATTCTGAAAAATCAAGAGGTTCAAAGTGCGTACCTGGTCTAGCCTCGAGTCGACTAGACTGCTCCAGTTCCCTTGAGAGCTCTTCTTAGTCTAAATCATCATCTTTGTAGAGTGCTTCAAACTCCTCTATTTGCATCTCATTGTTACAGCAAAACTCATCAATCATATTATGTGTTGTAGCATCTATATATTGGCATACTCCTGGGTTGTCTGCATACTTGAGGGTGTCATGAATATTGATCGTGACCATCTGATCAGCCACTCGCATCGTGAATTCACCCTTCTCACAATCGATCAAAGCTCGCCTGGTGGCTAAAAATGGCCTTCCCAAGATAATGGGTGTGTTGCTATTAGCTTCACAGTCGAGGATTAAGAAGTCGACTAGAAAGATAAATCTGTCCACTTTTACCACAACATCTTCAACTCTCCCTTCTGGACGAACATGAGAATGATCGGCTAGCTGTAGCACAACCTTAGTGGGATGTGTCTCTCGAATTCCCAGTTTCAGAAAAATCGACTTGGGCATTAAGTTAACACTTGATCCCAAATCACAAAGTACTCTTCCAACAAACTTGTCGCCATTAGAACATGGGATAGAAAAACTACATGGGTCCTTCTTCTTAGGTGGCAGCTTGCTCCACATAGAATAACATTCTTTTGCTATAGCGACAGTCTCTTGCTTCTCGACCTTCCTCTTTTTCGTGACTATATCCTTTAGGAACTTAGCATATGTTGGCATCTGATCAATGGCCTTCAGAAATGGGACAGTGATATGTAGTTTGTCCAGGATATCCACAAATTTCTGGAACTGAAGGTCTTCTTTCTGCTTCTTGAATCATTGAGGAAGAGGAGGAGGGGGTCTAACTTCATTTGTCTGGGCTGGTGGAGTTACATCTTTTGTTGTAGCAAAAGCAGGCTCCTCCTCCGATGTTTCTTTTGCTAGGACATCCTCATCCTTCTCTTCAACTGGAGGATCTTGTAAGTTATATTCTTCTTGAGGCAAGTTGGGCTGAGAGTCCTCCTTCTCGTTTCCCCCAAATTTGTCTTCTTTGCTAATTTCCTTACCACTTCTTAATGTGAGTGCACTGCATTGTTCCTTGCTATGGTGCTTAGTGGCTTCAGTTTCAATAAGCAGACTTCCTTGTGGACGTGCATGCAAGGTTTGAGCTATCCGACAAACTTGTGTTTCTAAGGCTCGAAAAGATGAACTATGGCTTTGCAATAAGGCTCCTTGATTTTTGATGTTTGCTGCATGATCCTGTAGCAAAACTTTCGTGGTTCCCATGAAATCTTTTGTCATAGCCATAAATTCTTTGAATGTAGTCTCCAGCGAACTGTTCGATGACGATGTTGCTCCCTTGTGACCTTGCCATGGCATCATTTGGTTAGAAGATGGTGCTTCGATCAGATTTTGCTGTGGCGTTTGCTGTGCAGAATTACTATGCCCTTGATTACCCGAACTGAAATTTGGATGTTGACGCCATCCTGGGTTGTAGGTATTGGAGTATGGATTGTTGTTGTGGTTATAATTCCCCACATAGTTGGCTAACTCTTGATTGTCAGGGCATTCACTCAAATGGTGATTGCCATCACATCTGAGACATGAGGTTGCGGACTTCACTTCCTTGACTTCGTTGGGACGTTGGAGGTTCTTTAGCATATTTGTGATAGTAGCTAACTGGGTGGCTACCGAGTCATCAGCTTCACTGTCTCGAGCTACTTGGGTTCTCCTCCCCGTTTCAAGCCTTGTGGTCGGAAACTGGTAATCATTGTTGGCTACCCTATCAAGAATGTCAAATGCTTCCTCTGGTGATTTGTCTAATAAGGTCCCATTTGCTGAAGCATCTAGCATCATTCTCGTAGGAGCATTTACTCCATTACAGAACATAACCACTTGAGTCCAATCATGAAAACCATGATTTGTGCACTGCCTCAGTAATCCCTTGAATCGATCCCAACACTCATACATGGATTCGTCATCAGCTTGACGAAAAGAATCTATATCATTTCTCAACTGAGTGTTTCTATTTGGTGGATTATACCGTAGCAGAAAACTTTTGCATAGATTTGTCCAAGTCTCCATTGATCCAGCTAGCACTCCTCTTAGCCATGCTATAGCACGATCACGTAAAGAATATGGAAACAGTTTAAGCTTTAGCACACCCTCGTGCACTAATTGCTATCTGAACGAGTCACTAACTTCCAAGAAAGCACGTATATGTTATCTTGCATCTTCGTGAGGCATACCTCCAAACTGACCAATAGTGTTTAACATGTTGAACATAACAGGTTTAAGCTCGAACTGGACTGCCTGAATTTCTGGAGCTACTATTCTGGGATAGAGATTGTCCAAGACAGGTGTCAAATGATACCTAATAGCTCGTGGTCAAGCTGCTACTCTCTGGCCATTTGTCATAGCATCCCCGTTACCTTGAGGTGGTGGTATTTTTTTCGTTCATGTTTCTAGTCTCTTCTCGTCGAACACGTCTCTTAAGTCTCAAGAAATGCTCGATCTCAGAAATAAGTGATTGCAGGGGTCCTCTAGGTCGCCTTCTGGTCATACACTAGCAAGACATTAGAAAAGAAAAATGAAAAACCTAAAATAAATTTATACAAAACAAAAAGAACAAGCGATAAAAACAAAAATCGTAAACAACCAATTGTCAATCCCCGGCAACGGCGCCAAAAACTTGTTGCGTTCGTGCAGTGACTATAAATGATACGCAAATGGTGCAAGTATACACGTCGAACGAGTAATAAAGTGATGAGTGAGTATCGTCTCCACAGGGATTGGAGGTATTCACGGTTGCTGTAACAATAAAGCTTGAACTTTTTGCAGATGACAATGCTATAGTAAAGGAAATGAGGTATAATAATGCTGAAGCAAAACAGTGCAGAGAAAGATGAGATAACAATATGATGAACAGGTTCCCTTTCGTATGCGAAACTCACTACGGAATGAATGGCTGGGAATGATGGACAAGTGGACAACCTAACTCAAGCTTCATAACGATACTAAGGTTTTCAGCTATCTTCTATGCTAGGCGGGATTTGCTAAGAATGTTTCTAAACTATCTCTAGCCAGGAAACTGGGAGTCAGAAATGTTACAGCCATACCTCTCGGCGTAAACTCTTAACACTCCCCTACCCTTCACGTACTATCCTTTTTAGCCCTTGAAACCTATCACTTATCTCTAAGGTAGGTTAGAGTCTGCCTCTCAACAGTCACTCCATTGCTTATGAGGGTTCTAGGGCTAGCTCTCTCGATTACTAACCCCAACATACACTTAAATAACGGCCAACTCTCGAAGGCGCTTAATGTAGGGCCTATCTCTCAAAGCACTTACAACCCTAAGCTCTTACAACTTTAAGGAAATGATAAATGCATAAGCAAAGCACAGAATCATGATAAACACTGAAAAAGCCATAGCATGCATTAAAAAGTACTCAAAATAAAATCATCCAACAAACCCAAGCCACCTAAAACAGTTCATGGTTGGGCAATATCATCCAACGCATCATTGCGATAGCATCACCAAATATAAAGATATAACAAGAAATTGCTATAGCGACAGAAAGAAAGGTGAACTCCCTATCCACAATGGACTGCCCGACTATCCTAGGCCCACCGCCTCTCTCGAGGCCGGTGAGGCCACTATTTGGAGCTTCAACGATGGAGGACACCAAGCTGGAGAAGATGAAGGTGGAAACTTTCCTCTCATTTTCTCTCTCTTCCGCCTCTCTTTTTGCAACACAGAAAATACCACACTTTGCTCCAAGCTTCTCTCCCCCTTATATAGTGGAGGCTTCTAGGGTTTGGTGCCCTAAAGATGCCTTGATATTCCCAAGGAATATCCATCGACAAGGTCTGCCATGAGGGGACAAGAGGGACAGTCTGCAGGTAGACACCGGCTGCCACACATGTCAGATCGTCTTTTTCTGCATGTTCACATGTTTCTGCAGCTCACGTGTATCTCACGTGCTGGCCAATGTCCACTTCTATCATGCTATAGCAATTCTTGGCATCGGCTTTCTCTCGGCATCAGCTTTCTCTCGATATGAACCAATAACTTGCAAAGATAATATGCACCCAGAAGAAGAAAATGCAACCTAAATGCAGTCTAAATGCTATGGTATGAACTCAAGAACATGCAAATGCTACAGCAAGAAGGTATGAAAACAAGGATATCTATGTAGTTATCACCAACCTTTAGCCGTCTTCTTGCATTCTCTAAGCATATTCATTATACCATTGCCCACACTCTTGACACACGTAGAACGAATTCGCTCCGATAATACCTCGCTTTCACCTCAATGATCAAACCATTTGAAGTATTTCAGACCCCAATTCACCATGTCTATTGTCAATAGGACCGAATTATGATCAGAGAGTTCCCTGGGTAGGGTACGTTGTAACAGTGAAGGCCACTTTGCCGCACACTCAGAAGGGATTAGGAAACGATCGGTCCTACTGAAAGATGGGGCTTGGCGTAAGCTGGACCAGGTGAACTTGCCCCCTTTAATGAGAAAATCTATTAAACCCAAATCTTTTATGAACTCTGAGAAGCAAATCATTTCCCTAGCCTTCACACTTATTCTAGTACTTTCATAAGGACATCTTACGGTGTTGAAATCTCCACCAAGAACAATTGACATCATATTTGAGCTGAACTAAGCTCGAATTTCTGAAAAGACTTCACATCTCAAAACGAAATTGTTGGGTGCATAGATGTTGATTCGGATGGGTGCCTGACTCCGATTAAGATCCGGGCTGCATCGAATCTATTTTTTAGTGAAGTATCTTCACCAGTCTTTATCAAATCTCCCCATCTCTTTGCTATAGAACTAAAAACAAAGTCGTTCCAAGCTACTAATGGGAAGTTCTTCATCGAAATCCAGACTTTAAGCTTCTTACTAATCTTAAAATTCTCCAAAGAATCAAAATCCTTAAACCAACTTCTTAACAAGGATTCTTTGAGATCCCGAAAATCTGAACCTGCTCCTCTTTTTTGAACTGAATAATCACATAAGATCCCGACCAAACACTAATTTTTACTTTGAAAGCTTCGGATCGGAGGATTTGTTCCACAAAGTTTGCATCGTACATGCCTTTTAATTGCCCAACTAAACTATTCTCGAGCCATTTTAACTTTATCCTTGGTACGCTAAAATGAAAAGGGTCACAAACAGGACTGGTTTCCGAGGTTGCCACTTGGTTATTGGACCTTGGTCTAGGAGGAGAAACATTTTCCTCCATCTTCCTTGACAATAGAACCTCCTTGTAAGACCTGCCATCAGTCACCTTATAAACCTTTGCTTCAATGCTTTTGTTGTTTCTTCGCAACGGGACCTTGCCTGTGTAGCTGATTTTACTGCCTTCATCTTTTCTGTCGGGGAGTACCCATATATTATAACCATAAATTTTCCTATTGTTTGCTTTCTCAATCGCATTACGAGCTTCCATGCAATTAGAAAATCTGATAAAAGCAAAGGTATGATTCATGTTTATGTTTCTCTAGTGGTTATAGGCTATATAGACATCTAGGACCCTCCCATAGCTTGCGAAAACTTCAGCAAGCGTCTCACGATAAATTCTTTTACTTACGAAGTTCACGAAAACTGGCACTCCAACTCTTGTAACTATCCACCCTTGCTGCGGACTGTGTTCTTTCTCCCACTGTCTCTACTCCGAAAGCCAACGGTCATCTGTTGCTGCTGGAAACTGGATCGCCTCCCTCCAAGCTTTGGGACCAATTTAAGATGAGAGTTAATTACATATCGCATTACGAGTTAATTGCATATCGCATCCCAAAGTTTTTGGACCAATTTAAGATGAGAGTCATGATTTGGGGATGAAATTTAAATATTTAAAAGATTAAGAATCAATTTAAAATGAATGTCATAGTATGAGATGCGATATGCAATTAACTCTTAAAATAATGAGGATAAACTACATTGGATGTCACTCAATTATTAGTGAGGTTACATTTGGGTGACCCAATTATTAAAAGTTACAATTGGGTCGTTCAATCAAATTTTTATTTACGATCGTATCACTCTTCCGTACAAACATACATCCAAAAAGGTTTGGTATAATGATAATGATAGTCCTCAAAACTTATATATTGTATCAAGTTAGTCTTAATCAAAGTTTTAGTTACGATCGTGTCACTCTTCTCCAACTTGTATGTTCTTTACCGTTCATCATCATTCCTACTTGGGTAGTCACAGTAACACAAGTTATACCAAATTCGATTTTTGAATATGTTTAATAAAAAAATCACTAACTTAAAAAGTGCAATTATTAGTTGATTTAAAATAAAAAGAAAATATTGAAGTTATTCAAAAATATGAATTTACTAAGAAAACTGTATAATTATACGAAAACCTGAACCTTTTGTAGAAAATTACATGGTAGCAGTAACTAAAACTTGAAATTTTCGTAAATAAATTTAAATAGATTTTAATAAATTTAATTTTAATTTAGATACTAATTACATATCTAAAATTAAAAAATAATTATAAATATCTTTTACATTTATATATTTATGTATTAGATTAATTAGTGATTTTAAATGAAATACTCTAGTGTTAACGAGGGTATACAAGCGACTTGGGAGAAGAAAAGCAACTAAATTGATATATTTTTCAAATATGAATGGTTAAATTTTTTTGAATTATGACTAAATTGGTAGAATATGTAAATTTTGAGGACTAAAATTATCATTTTACCAAAACCTTTTGGATGTCCGTTTGTATTTTAACGGAGGAGTGACCCAATCGTAACTAAAACTTTAAATAAGTGAGTCAATTATACCTTTTAATAAATATATGACTAAATATAATTTTATTAATAACTGAGTGACTTTCAATGTAATTTATCCAAAGAATTAAAAGTTAGTGAGGTGAGAAAATTAGAGTGTTATGAATACAGTCTGAATTATAACAGAACAGAACAGACAATTTTACTGCAATTTTATACAAATATTCTCTTTCAATAATTAATTAGAAAAATAATCTTCAAACTTGATTATTTAGAAAAATAATCACTTTCCGTCCAAGTAAGGCAAACTCGTTTTTATAGGATGCGAGTTTAAAACTCGCTTTTAACAAAACACGAGTTTTAAGTTGAGTAAATTAATAAGAAAGAAAACAAAATTAATTTACCGTGTTTTCTTATACAGAACTCGCTTTTAATAAGACGCGAATTTAAAACTCGCTTTTAATAGAACGATAGTTTAGGCAACGTAGATTGAAAGGGATATTTTTTTAGATAATAAGTTTGAGATATTTTTCTAATTTAATTATTAAAAAGAGAATATTTGTTTAATAATGCACGATTCAACTGGGCGTCCAATTCCGTTCTTTTAGCCGACAGCATGACGTTAATGGCAGCCACTTGTGCCGTGCTGTTCTATTAGTTTACTGGTAAAATGAAAATAAAAATGATTTTGTTAATATATCATTTGATGCAATGCTAAAAAAATAGTTTAACATATCATAATCCAATGCATATAAAATATATAAAATTGCATGAGATAAACTATAAATCCATTATATTTTAACATAAATTATGTTTAGTCTGTGCTATAAGACGTGGACATAGCAAGATTTCCACTTCCATTGATTGAAATTGTCTTTTTTCTTTATTTCATTAATCTCGAAGAATATAAGATTAATAGAATTGATAATAATACGATGACATAAAAATAATTAATATTATCATATAAGGCTTATAACTTTCTTAATTATCAACAACTTTGAATATAACCACGTTTGTTTTATTAAAAAAAATAAAAATATAATAGAGTTTACAGCTTAAGTAAATAAATTTGATCTGAACATATTCTAAAAAACACGAGATTATGAATAGGATTATATAAAGAAAAGGTAAAACTCCTAATTCAAAGGCTTAAAATAAAATAGATACAAATATCGTTAAAGCTCGTGGATGAAAGGTAAAAACCAAGAACAAACAACATAAAAAATTTGCATGTTATTACCCAATGTTATTATCCCAATTCAATCGCGAGTAAGAGTGGTGACTGTGAGCTCGTATCCTCGTCCAATTCGAAGGGTCCAAACATGAAGATCAACATGATAATCAAAACTCAAAAGAAAAGAGAAACGACCAACCAATTGACTGAGAGAAGAAAAACGTGTCAAAAAATATATGATATATACCAAAAGATAGGAAAAATGTATCACAATGATAAAAATGATTAAATTTAAAAACTAAAAAAAACAAAACAAACAAAAAAAATTAAATCGACGGTCGACAATAACACTAAATTTGATATCCCGTCAACCACGTAAAGATGAAAAAGAAAAAAAATGCGGATGCTAATTTATCAACAGTTTTAAAATTGCATTGAACACTGAGAATGGAAATTTAATCATGTAATTAATAAATTAAACAAAATTATTTAAAAAGGTGTGTTGAGCAGTTCGACTCTCTCGAGTCATTAGAGAATGTAATTCTTTTTCTCTCATTTTTCTAAGAAAATTTTAGGCGATAAAATGGAGGGGAGTATTTGGAGACGCCTAAATCGGGAACAAGGCAATGGCGAACAGATTCAGTCAAAACAACAAGCAGCCGTCGCCGATAAACAGGATTCGCAACGGGTATGGACCTTATACGTAGGAGGAATCTCAGAGACGATTCACTGGAAGGGTTTATGGCAAATATTTGATCGTCATGGGATTGTTAGAGATGCGTTTATATCCAAGAAGAGGGCTAGAGATGGGACAAGATTTGGATTCGTTCGAATGGCATCGAAGTCGGATGCGGATAGGGCGATCGAACGGATTCATGGAAAATAGATATATGGCGCAAGGATGCGAGTGGCTATGGCATGGAAGGGCATTAACGATCTAAAAAATGCGTTGAAGAGAAAGGAAGTACAACAACCGATGAAGGGGATGGTGTCGGATTCAACAACAGAGAAGTCGTTGACGCATGGGGGCTATGAGAGCGGAATAAAACGACGAGTAATTGAGGGGGTGTTAGATGAGGATAAATGGGCGATCCTCCAATGGTGTGCGATTGGATGGAGCACTAGGCCATGAAATTTAAAAACGTTAGCGGAACGATTGGAGGTGGAGAAGAAAGATGGTTTTTCGATCATGAGGCTCTCGGGGTCTATGATTCTGCTAATGTGCACGTCGGCGAAAATCCGTGAACAAGTGATGAAGATGGATTGCATCAAGGAATGTTTCACAAAAGTGGTAGAGTGGTCACCGTCAATTACAACAGAATCCTGTCGAGTATGGTTATCCGTGGTGGGTCTGCCGATTCACCTATGGCACAAGAAAACGTTCACGAATATAGCAAGCTTATGGGGGTCATTGATATGTATGGATGACGATACGGAAACCCCTACATCTTTCGATTGCGGGCGTATGCTGGTAGAAACGACAATGGTGGATCGCATTGAGGAGAGTATCACTGTCAAATTGGCGGCTGCGGAATATTTGGTCCGTGTATTTGAGACAGATGGGCAAGGTCCAATGATCGAATGTGGCTGCTATGAGGGCAACCATTCACAAACGGAAATTCCGCATGAGGGAAGCAGTGATAGTCTTCAAAAGAACGTGCAATTTAGAAGGGCGGAGGAATACAAGGAAACCGAAGAGTGTACTGATCCGATTGGGGGGAATGCAGCGGCTGAGAACCAAATTAAGATGGACGTGGCGAGAGAGGTAGTAAATCCGAGAGTAACCGTGGGGCCTGAGACGGAAAAGAATACGGTGGTGCCGGTGCAACAACTGATTCTGCCGATCAGTTCCGATAGCGTGGAGGGAGAGAAGGAGAGTCACAGTAGGACTCTGGTGGAGAGTCCCGCTATAGCTGGATTAGTGAATTCTATTTCAAACTCAGAGGATAACGTGGGGACAGCAGCATGTGTTGCTAGCGTTAATTCAAAAGCAATCATGCTAGAAAACTCAATTTCACAAGCAGGTACAGCAGTGCAGGGATTGGGACAAACCGAGTTGCTACGCGTGGGGAATTCTTTTTGCAAGGTTCGACGTGTGGTGGGAGGTGAGGTTACTGGAATTCCGGGTAATTCACAAAACAGACTTGGCCGAGGGTCGGGGAAAAAGGGTACAATAGTGGACTTACATAAGAAGGGACGCAACTCTTGCGAGGTTCCAATCGAGCAACAGAATATTACAAGTGAGGCTGAAGCGACAATGAGATTAGGGGCTTTGATTGGGGTGAAATCAATTGGGCGGGAAGAGGACATAATCAAAGACATATAACGGGTTATTACCGGGGAGTGTCGTGGTTTTTGACTCATGAAGTTGTTAACATGGAACGTAAGGGGTTTGGGCGGGAGTGCGTAAAGGCGTTATGTTCGTGAGGTAATTAGGAAGAATCACTGTGACATGGTATTCTTACAGGAGACAAAATTGGAAGAGGATCCGTCGTTGCTGGAAGCAAATTTGTGGTACTCGGATAACTTCGAAATGGTGTACTCACCATTGGTTAGGGCCTCCGGCGGCATAATAGTCATATGGGAAGGTACTAAATTTATTTTGGAGTCAATTCAGATTGATCTCTATTATGTTTTAATTCAAGGAAAATGGAGTGTCGAAGAATTGGTCTGTGGTATAGTAGCGATTTATGCACCATGCGATGTAACTGGTCAAAATATGTTATGGGAAAAATTGTTGGCTAGTTTGTGCACATTTCAGGGACCATGGTGTGTTGCAGGGGACTTCAATGCCATTCTGAAAGTTTCGGATAGGATTGGGGTATCGGATAGAGAGGCTGAAATGGAAGCTTTCACAAATTTTGTCAACAACGCAGGTTTGATGGATTTGCCAATGACAGGTAAACGGTTTACATGGTTTGGCCCTGGTAATAGGTGTAGCCGTATAGATCGGTTTTTGATTTCAGCAAACTGGTTAGATGCATTCAGTAGTGTACAACAGGTAGCATTGTCGAGGGGGGTATCCGATCACACGCCGTTGGTGTTAGCGTGTGATGATTGCGATTGGGGACCGAGGCCGTTTCGATTTTTCAATTGCTGGTTAGAGGGGAAAGCAAATGTGTTGGACATGGCAAGGGAATGGTGTCGATTAACTAGTGTAGGATTGGGAAAGGAAAACATTGTGGTAAAGCTGCGGCATTTGAAATTGTTCTTGAAACGGTGGAATAAAGATACATTTGGAGATGTTAATTTGATCATTGAGAAAATGCAACAGAAAATTGACAAGGCGGATGAGGAGCTGATTGAGAAAGAGGGGGGTGGGGGGGGTGGAGAGTGAGCGTCGACAATGGATGCAAGCACTATGGCGAGCGATGCGTAATAAAGAGGCAATGTGGCGTCAAAAATCTCGGACAACTTGGTTGAGGTTAGGTGATCAGAACACAGCCTTTTTTCATAGAACGGCTAAATTACGAACGGTTAGGAACTCCATACCAGGATTATTGATTAACGGGAAATGGACTACATCGCCGACGACATTACGCGCCTTTGTAGTCAAGGCGTTCACTGCTCATTTTTCTTGTGATAATCGGGTGGGTAGATGGGAGTTTGATGGACAATTTCGACGTGTGCAAGCCGATGCAAGTTCAGTGTTGGTAGCACCTTTTACGGTTGGGGAAATTAAACGCATTTTATGGGATTGTGACGGATCAAAGGCACCGGGTCCGGATGGTTTTACACTTGAATTTTACAAGAAGAGATGGGAGGTGGTGAAGGATGATGTAATGAATTTTTTTACTCAGTTCCATGAGCGAGGGACATTGCCAAAGGGAGCGAATTGCACGTTTATTGTGCTATTACCTAAGGTGGCGGCACCACAAGTGCTAGGTGAGTATAGGCCAATTGGTTTGGTTAATTCGATGTACAAATTATTGGCCAAGTGCTTGGCGAACCGGTTGCAAGCAGTGCTAAATTCCCTGATTAGCGACACTCAGTCGGCTTTCATTAAAGGCCGTCAGCTAGTAGGTGGAGTGTTGTTAGCGACGGAGGTAATACATTCCCTTCGCCAAAGTGGGGCTAGTGGTTTTATTCTAAAGTTAGACTTCGCAAAGGCATATGACTGTGTGAGCTGGGCTTTTTTAGATTCAGTGCTAGTGCGGATGGGGTTTTGTGCAGTGTGGCGACAATGGATACAGGAGTGCATCAGTTCTGCTCGGTTGTCTGTATTACTGAATGGGAGCGCGACAAAAGAGTTTAGGATGGGCCGTGGTTTGAGACAAGGTTGTCCCTTGTCACCGTTGCTATTTGTGATAGTAGCGGAAGCATTACATTTGATGTTGATCAGAGCGGATGCGGGAGGGCTGATTCGGGGAGTGGAGGTGGTTTCGAACATACGGTTGACACACCTCCAGTTTGCCGATGATACGATATTATTCGTTGATTCGGGGAGTGGGGCTGTTTTCATCGTTGGGTGCATAGATGTTGATTCGGATGGGTGCCTGACTCCGATTAAGATCCGGGCTGCATCGAATCTATTTTTTAGTGAAGTATCTTCATCAGTTTTTATCAAATCTCCACATCTCTTTGCTATAGAACTAAAAACAAAGTCGTTCCAAGCTACTAATGGGAAGTTCTTCATCAAAATCCAGACTTTAAGCTTCTTACTAATCTTAAAATTCTCCAAAGAATCAAAATCCTTAAACCAACTTCTTAACAAGGATTCTTTGAGATCCCAGAAAATCTGAACCTGCTCATCTTTTCTGAACTAGATAATCACATAAGATCCCGACCAAACACTAATTTTTACTTTAAAACCTTAGGATCGGAGGATTTGTTCCACAAAGTTTATGTCGTACATGCCTTTTAATTGCCCAACTAAACTATTCTCGAGCCATTTTAACTTTATCCTTGGTACGCTGAAATGAAAAGGGTCACAAACAGGACTGGTTTTCGAGGTTGCCACTTGGTTATTGGACCTTGGTCTAGGAGGAGAAACATTTTCCTCCATCTTCCTTGACAATAGAACCTCCTTGTAAGACCTGCCATCAGTCACCTTATAAACCTTTGCTTCAATGCTTTTGTTGTTTCTTCGCAACGGGACCTTGCCTGTGTAGCTGATTTTACTGCCTTCATCTTTTCTGTCGGGGAGTACCCATATATTATAACCATAAATTTTCCTATTGTTTGCTTTCTCAATCGCATTACGAGCTTCCATGCAATTAGAAAATCTGATAAAAGCAAAGGTATGATTCATGTTTATGTTTCTCTAGTGGTTATAGGCTATATAGACATCTAGGACCCTCTCATAGCTTGCGAAAGCTTCAGCAAGCGTCTCACGATAAATTCTTTTGCTTACGAAGTTCACGAAAACTGGCACTCCAACTCTTGTAACATATCCACCCTTGCTGCGGACTGTGTTCTTTCACCCACTGTATCTACTCCGATAGCCGACGATCATCTGTTGCTGCTGGAAACTGGATCGCCTCCCTCCAAGCTTTGGGACCAATTTAAAATGAGAGTTAATTGCATATCGCATTACGAGTTAATTGCATATCGCATCCCAAAGTTTTGGACCAATTTAAGATGAGAGTCATAATTTGGGGATGAAATTGAAATATTTAAAAGATTAAGAATCAATTTAAAATAAATGTCATAGTATGAGATGCAATATGCAATTAACTCTTAAAATAATGAGGATAAACTACATTGGAGGTCACTCAATTATTAGTGAGGTTACATTTGGGTGACCCAATTATTAAAAGTTACAATTGGGTCGTTCAATCAAAGTTTTAGTTACGATCGTGTCACTCTTTCGTACAAACATACATCCAAAAAGGTTTGGTATAATGATAATGATAGTCCTCAAAACTTATATATTGTATCAATTTAGTCCTAATCAAAGTTTTAGTTACGATCGTGTCACTCTTCTCCCAAGTTGTATGTTCTTTACCGTTCATCATCATTCCTACTTGGGTAGTCGCAATAACACAAGTTATACCAAATTTGGTTTTTGAATATGTTTAATAAAAAAATCACTAACTTAAAAAGTGCAATTATTAGTTTCTTTAAAATAAAAAGGAAATATTGAAGTTATTCAAAAATATGAATTTACTAAAAAAACTGTATAATAATACGAAAACCTGAACTTTTTGTAGAAAATTACATGGTAGCAGTAACTAAAACTTGAAAGTTTTCGTAAATGAATTTAAATAGATTTTAATAAATTTAATTTTAATTTAGATACCAATTACAGATCTAAAATTAAAAAATAATTATAAATATCTTTTACATTTATATATTTATGTATTAGATTAATTAATGATTTTAAATGAAGTACTCTAGTGTTAACGAGGGTATACAAGCCTACTTGGGAGAAGAAAAACAACTAAATTGATATATTTTTCAAATATGAATGGTTAATTTTTTTTTGATTTTTTTGAATTATGACGAAATTGGTAGAATATGTAAATTTTGAGGACTAAAATCATCATTTTACCAAAACCTTTTGGATGTCCGTTTGTATTTTAACAGAGGAGTGACCCAATCGTAACTAAAACTTTAAATAAGTGAGTCAATTATAACTTTTAATAAATATATGATTAAATATAATTTTATTAATAATTGAGTGACATTTAATGTAATTTATCCAAAAAATTAAAAGTTAGTGAGGTGGGAAAATTAGAGTGTTATGAATACAGTCTGAATTATAATAGAACAGAACAGACAATTTTACGACAATTTTATACAAATATTCTCTTTCAATAATTAATTAGAAAAATAATCTTCAAACTTGATTATTTAGAAAAAAGATCACTTTCAGTCCACGCAAGGCAAACTCGTTTTTTATAGGACGCGAGTTTAAAACTCACTTTTAACAAAATGCGAATTTTGTGTTGAGTAAGTTAATAAGAAAGAAAACAAAATTAATTTACCGTGTTTTCTTATACAGAACTCGCTTTTAATAAGACGCGAGTTTAAAACTCGTTTTTAATAGAACGCTAGTTTAGACAACGTAGATTGAAAGAGGTCATTTTTTTAAATAATAAATTTGAGATATTTTTCTAATTTAATTATTAAAAAGAGAATATTTGTTTAATAATGCACGATTCAACTGGGTGTCCAATTCCGTTCTTTTAGCCGACAGCATGACGTTAATGGCAGCCACTTGTGCCGTGCTGTTCTATTAGTTTACTGGTAAAATGAAAATAAAAATGATTTTGTTAATATATCATTTGATGCAATGCTAAAAAAATAGTTTAATATATCATATAATCCAATGCATATAAAATATATAAAATTGCATGAGATAAACTATAGTCTATAAATCCATTATATTTTAACATAAATTATGTTTAGTCTGTGCTATAAGACGTGGACATAGCAAGATTTCCACTTCCATTGATTGAAATTGTCTTTTTTCTTTATTTCATTAATCTCGAAGAATATAAGATTAATAGAATTGATAATAATACGAAGACATAAAAATAACTAATATTATCATATAAGGCTTATAACTTTCTTAATTATCAACAACTAATATAACCACGTTTGTTTTATTAAAAAAAATTAAAAATATAATAGAGTTTACAGCTTAAGTAAATAAATTTGATATGAACATATTCTAAAAAACACGAGATTATGAATAAGATTATATAAAGAAAAGGTAAAACTCCTAATTCAAAGGCTTAAAATAAAATAGATACAAATATCATTAAAGCTCATGGATGAAAGGTAAAAACCAACAACAAACAACATAAAAAATTTGCATGTTATTACCCCAATGTAATTACCCCAATTCAATCGCGAGTAAGAGTGGTGACTGTGAGCTCGTATCCACGTCCAATTCGAAGGGTCCAAATATAAAGATCAACATGATAATTAAAACTCAAAAGAAAAAAGAAACGACCAACCAATTGACTAAGAGAAGAAAAATGTGTCAAAAAAACATATGATATATACCAAAAAATAGGAAAAATTATCACAATGATAAAAATGATTAAATTTAAAAACTGAAAAAAACAAAACAAACAAAAAAAATTAAATTGACGGTAGACAATAACACTAAATTCGATATCCCGTCAACCACGTAAAGATGAAAAAGAAAAAAAATGCGGATGCTAATTTATTAACAGTTTTAAAATTGCATTGAACACTGAGAATGAAAATTTAATCATGTAATTAATAAATTAAACAAAATTATTTAGGGTTATTCCATTTCATGTAGCCCTCGACCTGGTTAAAGATTAGGTCCGCATAACATTTTGCTGACCCCACTTTTTGTCTTGTGGTTGGTTATTAACAATTTGTATCACGATTCACGACGGCAAATACGTTAGACTTTGCTTAAAGAATTAAAAAAAGTGAAAATGAACTCGATAGGTGATTCTAATAAAAAAGTTGTTATCAAATCGTCTTTTCTTAATTATGTTTCTTTTGGTGCCCGCATTTTAGAAAAGTGTGTTTAAAGTTTAGGGTTTAAGATTTAAAGTTAAGGTTTAGGAAATTAGGTGCATGATATATTTTTAGGTATAAGGTTTAAGATGTGAAATTTAGGATTAGAGTTTAGAATTTAATTTTTTAATGTGGGGCATAGAAATGGACATTATAACACCTCTCACCTCTGATTAGGAGTAATGAGTGTTAAACCAATTCGTATTATCGTATTACAAGTGGGCAGCGGAAACGGACAATTTTTTTTTGTATATATTTGAATACCATCTCATGACTTTCTAAAATACATTTCGGTCTAGCTAACTTACCAACAATTAAACTCGGTTTCCTTAACTTTACTGATTTTATTCGAAACATACAAGTAATTTAACCTTTAACATGTTAATTAGTATGATATATCGATTTACTATGGAAGATCACATTTGGAAGCATACAATCTGTGAAACCGATATTTTAATTTTGATATAACTAAAGAACCTAATGACTAAATTGAAAATGTGAAAACAAATTTTTAAGTCCTCAAACATCCCTATATGATTTAAAGAATATGCCTAAGTTAAAAACTATGTTTTACAAATATTTTCTAAGTGTTCTTAAAGCCAAAACAGTGATTTTCGAGTCCCTGTTTTGAAACGGCCTAAGGCGTTTCGAAACGTTATGAAACTGTCAACCCATGTTTCGAAACGAGTATCGAAACATTTTCAACACTGCCAACCTGTGTTTCGAAACGGCTTTAGAACATAGAGAACCCGTATCGAAACGACATACAGTGTTTCGAAACGGTTCTTCATTTGATTTGAAAAATATGACCGTTGCAAGTTTTTAACTGATTTTTAAGAAACTGTTAAGGCATTTCGAAACGATTTCAATCCGTTTCGAAACGACCCTTGACAGTGGCAAAAGTGTTTCGAAACGGGTAAGACCGTTTCGATACGGGCTCTTAAATGCACCCCAACGACTCTTTCTATTTTGGTATGTTTCGAAACAGGGTCGGGCGTTTCGAAACGGGTGGTTGCAGACTGCATTTATGGAGGTGAGATAACACCCCCAACGGCTCTATTGATGAATGCAACAACCACAACGGCTAGAAATCAATGAGAAGGTATAAAAGGGACCTCTAAAAGCTCCAGCAACAACTATTGATCCAAAAAGCAAACATTCAAACATCAAATCCAAGCATTTGTGCCTAAATCCCAATATTGTCTAGAAACCCCAATTGTATTTTTCATTCTTATCATTTCAACTGGGTTGAGTTCTTGTAATTGGGCTACAATTTGTATTGAGAGATACTTTCTTAGCCAACAAAATCTTTGTTCTATTTGTGTGAGGATTGGGTTAAATTTTGGGTAGAAAATTTAACCGAAAATTGTAAGGGTTACCTCCTTAGCCAAGAAAAGGGGAAGAGCAATTAGTGGAATTGTTGCAAATCCTTAGTGAAGCTAAGGTAGTGGATGTAGAGTTCATTTGGAACTTGAACCACTCTAAAATTCCTTGTCTATCTTTTTAATTTGCAATTTCCACCACCTAAACCTTTAAAAATCCAATTCACCCCCCTCTTGGTTCATTTCGATCATTCGATCCACTCAACAATTGGTATCAGAGCCTACCTCTTTGAGGATTAACAACCACAAGAGGAGTTCCTAGGAAGAGTGTGATCATAAAAAATCAAGAGATGGCTTCAACCTTCGGTTCGGGCATGTATGAGTCTCAATCCACTACAAAGCCACCCTTCTTTAATGGTGACAACTATCCGTTTTGGAAGAATAGATTGCGCCTCTTCATCAAGTCCAATGACTACTTGGTTTGGGATGTAATTGAAGAGGGCCCCTACATTCCATTGAAGCAAGATAGTGAAGGCAAGATGGTTTTGAAGAAAAAGGTGGAGATGAGTGAAGAAGAAAGGAGAAAGATCCAAATAAATGACAAAGCTCTCCACATGCTCTTTTGTTCATTCGGTCCGGACATCTATTCCAAAGTGTCATCCATTGAGAGTGCCAAAGAAGTGTGGGACACTCTTGAGACTACCTATGAGGGAACCAATGATGTCAAATTCTCAATCTTAGTTATGAAAATTTCAAGATGGAGCCCGATAAGACGGTGTCCAAGATGTTTGATCGGTTCTGCACCATAGTCAATGGGCTCAAAGGATTTGGAGAGACAATACCGGAAGACAAGCTTGTCCGGAAGCTACTCTATTCACTTCCCGAATCTTGGGATGGGAAGAAAACCGCCATCATAGAAGCTAAAAATTTGAAGACTTTAAAGCTTGATGAGCTAGTGGGTTCTCTCCTTACACATGAGATTATGAAGCAAGGAAGGGAAGAAGAGAAGAAGAAAGAAGAGAAGAGAGTAGAAAAACTAGAGGTTGAAAAGAAGAAGAAGATGGGAATAGCTCTCAAAGCTTCACTACTTGAGGAGAGCTCTTCTAGTGAGGAGGATGAGCTAGAAGAATTGGCTATGATAGCCAAACGATTCTCACGCTTTATGAGGTCCAACCGGGGAAGAAAAATCCAAAGAAAAATGGACTTCAAAGGTAAGAACAAAGAAGAAGCAAGGGACCAAATCATTTGCTTTGAGTGCAATAAACCCGGTCACATACGTTCGGAGTGCCCTCAACTCAAGAAGAAGGGCTTTGAGAAGAAGAAGAAGCTCAAAGCCAAGCTTGCTACTTGGAGTGATGAGGAGTCATCAGAGGATGACGAACAAGAAGTGGCCAACCTTTGCCTCATGGCACTTGAGGAAGGTTCCTCCATGATAACCTCTAACTCATCATCTTTAGATTTTACATATGATGAAATAAATGATACATATGATGAGTTACAAGAGGTCTATGATGAATTAGTTGAGAAAAACAAGGAGTCGGTCATTAGGAATAAGAAAATCATTTTGGAACTAAATGAGAAAAATGACTCACTCTCTCAAGCTAATTCAAAATTTGAGAAAAAGATATTAGGGTTGAAAGATGAACTAAAATTATTTCAAGATGAAAATGTTGACCTTAATAATCTTTTATCTCAATGTAATAGTGAACACCAAAAGGTGTTGGATGAGCTAAATAAGCTCAAAGAGTCTTTTAAAAATGTTGATAGTGTCAAGCATGAAATAGGTGAATCTTCAAGAACAAACCAACCTAAGAAAAAGACTAACTACTACAAACAAGGTAGCTTTCTTAGACATAATAGAACTAAAAGAATTAGAAGTGTATGGGTTCCTAAGGAACTTGTAAAATCTAATAACATTATTGCTATGTCATCTTGGATTCCTAAGGGAACCAAGGTTTTGGGAGCTAACACTCATGGACCCAAAATGATTTGGGTACCAAAAACAAAAGCTTAATATCTTTGTTTGTAGGAGGAGCATTGCTACAAGACCAAAGCACAAAGTCAAAACTCATGGTACCTTGATAGTGGATGCTCAAGGCATATGACCGGAGACAATAGTAGATTCATGGATCTAAAGCCAAAAAGTGGAGGAGTGGTGACATTTGGTGACAACTCCAAAGGCCACATTAAAGGTATTGGCTCCATAGGTAATCACTATACTATTCTCATTGAAAATGTCTTGTATGTCGATGGTCTTAAACATAACTTATTGAGAATAAGTCATGTAACACCCCAATTTTGGGCTTGGAAGTTTAGGGTCTGAACCGGACCGGTCTGATTTTCAGTTCGAATATAAAAGGTGGTTTCAGGGAAAACCTAGTTCGGGATGCATTAAAAATATGGAAAAATATCTAAAAATCCTCTTTTAATATATATAAGAGAGTGGTGAAATCAATTTTACAAAATAAGGTTTGGAAGTGCAACATTTCGAAATAGTGACTAAAATGCGATTTTTAAAAAGTTTAGTGGTGACTGTTTTGTAAGGATTGAAACTTTGAATCTTTAAGGAGCTAATTTACCCAAGGAAGGGTTTCTCCAGATTTTTCTTAGATTTTAATGATTTAATTAATGTTTAATTAATTAAAGGAAAAATAGAAAAAAAAACAATTATTAGATTTCATAACTAACTTTTGTTAAAACTTTCTCATCTCATTTTCTCTCAAAATTCCCTCAACCAAACACATTTCTACAGCAACATTTCTTTTGATTTTCACACCAAATGATGAGGTTTCAATCATCAATTGATTCCTAATCCTTTATACATCAAATTCTATTGTTTTGCTTATTGGATTTTCAAGGAAATTGTCTCTAATCAAGGAGAAATCTACATTTAGAGGTAAGGATGTTCTTCTCCTCTAAATACTCAGTTCTTTACTGAAATTCCCAAGTTCTCAATCCTTAAATTAAGTTTTATAAAAGGGTTTAATGTTGTGATCTTGATTTTGGCTTAAAACTCAAGATTTGTTCCAAATCTTGAAGAAATTCGTGGTGATTGTTTGGGCTCTGTTTTGAGATGGCTTTTTAATGTATTTTGGATGTTTAATGATGTGTAATTGAGGTTTAATCAATACAATCCCGAATAGGTTGATTTTCCTAAGTTTTTGCTTGTGAAAATGGTGGTTTTTGGGGTGATCTTGGTGTTCTGTTATAGCTGGAGGTATAAGGACGAATTTAAGTTCTTTTTGGATGTTAATTGATGTTTAAGAATGTTTAGAAGTGATGGATCTTGGCTGGGTAATGTTGAGGAAGAGTTTGGAGGTGATTTCGGTTATGTTTGGTAGCCGAAATGTTAATTTTGGTGAGAGCAGCGAGTTTAGGTGTAATGGCTGAAGATTTTAATGCATGATGATGCATTAATCCTCTGCTTTGATGTGTTTAAAACAGGGGAGACATCTTCGGATTCTTGTGGTGTTGATCCGGAGGCTTGATCGGCGTTTCAGCAAGCTTGCGAAATGGAATTGGTGAGTGGAATTGGATTTCCAGCTTTGTATCGAATGTTTGAAGGTTTGGGAGCTTAGTTTAAGTCTAATCAACTTAACTAAGCTCAAGAGTAAGTTTTTGGGAAAACTCTCTCTTTGATGAACCATGAGATGGTTGGATGCAATGTATTTAATTTGCATGTTTAAATTCTGTTTTGAAAGCATGTTTTAGCATGATTAATGCTGGTTTTGAAAGCCATGTGTTGAAGGATGCTCAAGGTAAGAGATCCTTGGTTTGATATGGATAAATGTGGTTTTGATGCATAGTGATGCATGATGGTTTAATGGCTTTGATTAATGCTTTAAAACAGTGGATTGTTGATGATAAATGATGTATATTGGCAAGTGATGTGTTGGTTTTAAAGTACTTGAATCAGATATAGTTAGCCGGCTATAGGATTGAGTGCACCGTGAATAAAGTCGCCTTGGATGTTGAGGGGTTGTAATTGTACCGTAAACTCCATCCAAGTACACTAACGAGATGTCTAAGATCACAATGGTGGTTAAAAGTCCATGTGTGGATCTTGTGTTGAGTGTCCCGTGTTCTCGTTAGTGATTTTATACATCTACCGATGAGTGATGTTGAGGGGTTGTGATTGTACCGGTAAACTCCACCTTGTGTGTTCGGTAGTGTGTATGAAGCGTATGGGACAACGCTTGTAATCCGCATATCCGATTGTGTTTTGTGTTGTAAATGGTTATGAATTATCACTTGAAAGCCAATATGACATGTTGTACTAATGAAGCATGAGATGCTTGTTTAAGAATGCAAGGTTGCATGAGTAATGATGTTTATGTGTGAAAAGGCCTTGTGAAAGGTGTTTTATAAATGCATTATTGTGTTGTTTCTTTAGAGCATGCCTCACTAAGCATTTGTGCTTACGCTCTCTCTATTGAACCAATAATGCAGATAATTGAGGTGTTTGAAGGCAGCAAGGAGGCTAAGAATCCAAGGGAAAGCTAAGCTCATGTATGATGATGTTTTCACAACATTATTAGTTTTTGATATATGGCAATGGGAACCTAGATTGTGTTTTTGGGAGATGTTTTGGACTTCCTAGTTGTGGCTTGATGCCTTAAATGTTTTGGATTTGTAAATGGCCATTTTGGTGCTTGTTTTGATGCTTTGGTGGTTGTTGGCTTTGGATATTAGGATGCATGCCTATAGACTTGTGGATTTCCTTATTTGATGCCATGAATGTGTTCTAATGTTGCAAACATGTACCTTATGTACATGATGACTTGTTGGCATGATTAGAAAGTCATTAGGATGTGTTTGAGTGGTTAAATGTATGTTAAACCAGCAAATTCTGCACTTTCTGGGCAATCCGTATCGGAACGGGCACTAGCGTTTCGAAACGGGGGCATGTAATGGCCTTCGTGTATCGAAACGGGTAGAGGCCGTTCCGAAATGTTTTGGCCACTGCCAAGCCCTATTTAGATACAGGTCTCGAAACGAACCCGCGTTTCGGAACGGTCAACCCCGTTTCGAAATAGATGACCGTTGGGCACTGATTTGAATGGTTTAAGGTTTGCAAGCTTTACGTTTTAGTCCTGAAATTTATATTTGCAATTGCTTGAGTTCGAGATGTCCGTTTGAGGTGAAATCAGACAGGGAAGCATGTAATATGACTAATTTAATGTTGGTAACCTTAAAATCAGTTAAGACCTTCAGATTTCCATAATTTACATTTTGGTCCCTAATATTGTGATTTGTGCAATTGAGTCCCTTATCATGGTTTGATCGTTGTGCTTTTCACGTATGTGTTTCTCAAGAGTACGCTTAGGGTTAATGTGCATCTAGATAAGATTAAAAGGAAAAAAAGGGTCGTTAATCAAGGTTGACTTTCAGGTTGACTTTGGTTTTCCCCGTGTAATCTTCGTAGTTCGGGTCAACCGTCTAGGCCGGGCTAAGGGGGTTACAAGTCAATTGTGTGATAAAGGATTTAATGTTTTATTTGATAAAAATGGATGCAAAATTGTTGACATTAAATCTAATAATATTATGCTCATAGGTCATCGCATAGGGAACATATACATGGTGCATCTAGATGACATACATACATCCCATGCATGCTTAGTAGCACAAAATGAAAATGATGCATGGTTGTGGCATAGGAAACTAGGACATGCTAGCATTAGTGTTTTATAAAAACTAGTTTCCCTTGATCTAGTTAAAGGTTTACCCAAGATTAAATTCTCAAATGATAAAATTTGTGATGCATGCTCTAAGGGTAAACAACATAAATCTTCCTTTAAATCCATTAATGATGTTTCTACAAGTAGATGTTTACAACTTATCCATATGGATTTATTTGGGCCAATTAGGACTATGAGCTTGGGTGGTAAATCTTATGTATTTGTACTTGTTGATGATTTTTCTAGATTTACTTGGGTTCTATTTTTAAGTACTAAAGATGAGGCTTTAGAAAAATTCATCCCGTTTTCAAAACTAACCCAAAATGATCTTGAACTTAGAATTTCACATATTAGAAGTGATCATGGAACCGAGTTTCAAAATTTAGGGTTTGAAGATTTTTTTAATGAAAATGGTATTAGCCACAATTTTTCGGCTCCTCGAACTCCTCAACAAAATGGAGTAGTTGAGAGGAAAAATAGAACTTTACAAGAAATGGCTAGAACCATGCTTTGTGAAAATAATTTACCTAAATATTTTTGGGCGGAAGCCACAAACACCGCTTGCTATATTGTTAATCAAGTAATGATTAGGCCAATTTTAAAGAAAACACCTTATGAGATTTTAAAATCTAAAAAGCCTAACATTAGCTATTTTCACCCTTTTGGTTGCAAGTGTTTTGTTTTAAATAATGGAAAAGACAACTTAGGTAAATTTGATGCAAAAAGTGATGAAGCTATTTTCATAGGATATTCTTTAACCTCTAAAGCCTATCGAGTATTTAACAAGAGAACTTTAGTAGTAGAAGAATCTATACATGTTGTATTCGATGATAACCTCCTTCCAAGGAAGGATTCTTGTGATGATGATGATGTAGGAATCATAAATGCATTTGATGGAGGACAAACTTCAAAGGAGGATGAGATTCCAACAACAAAAGAAGAGGACAAACAAGATCCACCTCTTGAAGCCTTGAAGGACTTGGCTCTTGAGGAAAAGGAAGTAAGCTACCCAAGGGAGTTCAACTATGTCAAGGATGGTGAAATCTTGGGTGATCCATCCAAGGGGGTAACCACTCGATCTTCTCTTAGATTAATGAATCATGTTGCATTTATCTCATGCATAGAGCCTAAGAATATAAAAGAAACATTGAAAGATGATTTTTGGATTATGGCTATGCAAGAAGAGTTAAATCAATTTGAGAGAAGTAACGTTTGTACATTAGTTGATAGGCCTAGTAATCAATCTACCATAGGAACTAAATGGGTCTTTAGGAACAAGCTAGATGAGAGTGGTAACGTTGTGAGAAATAAAGCTAGACTAGTAGCACAAGGTTACACTCAAGAAGAGGGAATCGATTTTGATGAAACCTATGCACTCGTAGCTAGAATGGAAGCCATTAGGATGTTGCTTGCATATGCATGTTATCATAATTTCAAGCTTTTTCAAATGGATGTTAAAAGCACGTTTTTAGATGGTTTTATAAATGAAGAAGTATATGTGGAACAACCACCGGGTTTTGAAGACTCAAAATTTCCAAATTATGTTTTCAAACTCACTAAAGCCCTTTATGGTTTAAAACAAGCTCCTAGAGCTTGGTATGAAAGACTTTCAAACTTTTTAATTGAAAAAGGTTTTGAAAAAGGTAAGGTGGACACTACACTTTTTATAAAAATGTAAATGACGTCCTAGTAGTTCAAATTTATGTTGATGATATTATTTTTGGTTCTATTAACGAATGTCATTGCAAAGAGTTTGCTAAGCTAATGCAAGGTGAATTCGAGATGAGCATGATGGGGGAGCTCTCATTCTTTTTGGGACTCCAAATCAAGCAAAAGAAGGATGGCACCTTCATCAATCAAGCAAAGTACATAAAGGATATGCTCAAGAAGTTTGGCTTGGAGAATGCAAAGCCTCAAACCACACCTATGAGCTCTTCTACAAAGCTTGACAAAGATGAAGGAGGTAAGTGTGTTGACTCTAAGCTTTACCGTTCTATGATTGGATCATTGCTTTACCTTACCGCAAGTAGACCGGATATCTTGTTTAGTGTTTGCTTGTGTGCTAGGTTTCAAGCTAGTCCTAGAGAGTCTCACCTTATAGCCGTTAAGAGAATCTTTAGGTACCTTAGAGATACTCCTTGTTTAGGTCTTTGGTACCCTAGAGACTCCACCTTCAACCTTCATGCTTATTTGGATGCGGATTATGGGGGATGTAAAATCGATAGGAAAAGTACTTCGGAAACTTGTCAATTCCTAGGTAGTATGCTCATATCTTGGTTCTCTAAGAAACAAAATAGTGTAGTCTTATCTACCACTGAAGTCGAGTACATATCCTTAGGGAGTTGTTGTGCTCAAGTCCTTTGGATGAAGCAACAACTCTTAGATTATGGTATTAAAGTTGAAACCATACCCCTAAAATGTGACAACACTAGTGCTATATGTTTAACAAAAAATCCCATCCAACACTCTAGAACCAAACACATAGAAATAAGGCATCATTTCATTAGAGATCATGTCCTTAAAGAAGATGTGGTTATAGAGTATGTAGACACCTTAAATCAATTAGCGGACATATTTACAAAACCTTTAGACAAAGAGCGTTTTTGGTCCCTTAGGAGAGAGTTAGGTCTAGCTAGCCTATCTTGACCTTTTAGGACCTCTTTTGTGCTTAAAATTGCTTGATCTTGTGAAATGCCATGTTTATGTGTTTTTACTCCTAATTTCATCCATGCCTATAGCTAGGGGGAGTATGTTTATGTTTGCATATGTTTTTCCTGCTCATTCATGTCATTCATGCAAGTTAGGCCTTAGAAAAATTCATTTTTCTGCACTTTTAGAGTCTCATCTGCACTTCCAGGCCCAGGTGTATCGAAACGGGTCAACCTGTTTCGATACGAATGCTTTAATTTCATATCTGAGAGAAGGGCGTTTCGAAACGCCTTAACAGGGTTTCGAAACGTTTTGGCTACTGCCAAGGGGTGTATCGAAACAAGTTTCGATACGAGTCAACGGGGCTTCGATACGGTCAACCCCGTATCGAAACAGTCAGCTAAAGTCCAAAAGACGGTCAAACCTTCGTGCCCGCGTTTCGAAACGGTCAAACCCGTTCCGAAACGGATTCACGGACTGCTTTAAGAAGAGTTTTTAATGATAAAGTTACACTTTATTTAAAACTCTCCCAAACCCTAAAAACCCTAGCCCGAATTTTTCCTATAAAATCCTCTAAACCTCTTTGTTTTTCACCAAATCTTGAGGGGTTTTTCTCTAAAA
Organism: Hibiscus tridactylites; assembly: GCA_958450335.1. Taxonomy (NCBI): domain Eukaryota; kingdom Viridiplantae; phylum Streptophyta; class Magnoliopsida; order Malvales; family Malvaceae; genus Hibiscus; species Hibiscus tridactylites. Next base: position 8,220,289 of record OY288288.1, read on the forward strand.
CACTAGTTTAAGCAAGCTTCAACAATGTTGTGCAAGGATTTTCATCCATTCATCCAAAATCCCAAATTAAGGTATTTTTCCTCTTTTTCTTTTTCCTTCAATTTATGTTCGAATCTTAGGTTAGAAAATTTTATTTTTGTATAGTTTATATGTTTTTATGATTGGGTTTTTCATATCTTGTAAAAAAATTTCAAAATCTTCAATTTTCTGATTCGAATATAAAAATTTTCACTCGTATTTTACTGTTTTTCTCTTTTTTTTGTTTTTATTTTGTTTTGTATATTTGTTATAAAAAATCTTGTTTTTAAACCTAAGTGGGATTTGCCATTGGATTGAATTAAGAAATCTATGCATACACTTAATTCTTTTTCAAACTTGCTTGCTTATATTTTTAGGATGACGGAGAATGTTAACAAAAAGCATAAGTCCGTTCAATCCGGTGAATCGAGTATACGTCCAAATCTCGCCCAGCTCTTTCAAAAATCTCTTCGAACTCCAGAGATGAGGGAGCGCTTCAAGTATGTCAAGGAGTATGAAGTTCGTCGTGAGCGGGTTATTGATCTCAACTTCCTTGACTCCGAGCGCTTTCTTTTCCGTTACCTCGAGCGTTTAAGAGATTGGGATTTCCTTGTCTTGTGAGCATCCCGGACATTTGCTACAAACACATGGTACTTCTCTTTTACTCCAATGCTCAACTTATCAATGATGAAGAAAATTCTGAAGTTGTTGGGATTGAGTCTTTTATTTTGGGGAAAAAGTTTGTTGTTAATGTCCCTCTCTTGGAGTCTACGTTTTCCCTTAAGGATGTAGGAATTGAGAATGAGAGTCACTTTGGTTCTCACACCGGTCAAGTGCTTACTTTGGATGTGCACGATCGTTTCCTCCATTTGATGGTCTCATGGTTCCTTCGCCCCTCCGGAGGTAAATATTCTCACATCCGTCAAGTTGACTATTTTTGGCTTGAGTGTTTCCGTCGTGGTGAGCGCCCTAATCTAGTTAAGATCATGTTTGCTGAAATGGTTAACAATGTTAAGCTTCGTGACACCGATGCTCTGAAATCCTTTACTTATGGGACGGTTTTAAGTCACGTCTTTAGCAAGCTTAATCTTGATTGCACCTACGACTCTCCGGAACCCCAAAAGTCAAAAATTGGTGCGTCCTCTCTCCGTAAGTCCGGTTTTCGCTATGTGAACAATGGACATTGGGAACGTGTCGATAGGGAAGCACCTCCTCCTCCTCCTCTCGTTGAACCTCAACAACAAGCTCAAGTTGCAAACAATGAAGCTCTCACGGCCTTGATTACCGAGCGGTTCAACGCCATGGACACTGACATGGCTTCGGGCTTTGGTGCTATTAATACACGTTTGCAAAATGTAGAGGATCGACTTCAATCCCTTGAGAATTCACACTCGACCATGGACATGTCTTTCTCTACCTTCTATGGCCAATGGATGAAGTTTCGCCGTTCTCAAGTCAAGAGCGATGATGAGACTTCGGATGATGATGGTGACGACGAGGCCTAGGATATTCATGACATATCATATTACCTATGCATTTTAGGATTAAGTTTGCATCTTTATTTCCATTATGTTTTATGAACCTATGCTTTTAGTTTTATTTGGGATTATGCTTTGAACTTATTGTTGATTTATGTTTTGGATATTTTAATTTTATGAATTAATATTATTGTTGCTTATTGCTTATTGCTTCATGCTTATTGCCACTAATCCTTATCTCTTCTCTATGAGCCTTGCTTATTATTTTTGATCTAACAAAAAGGGGAGAAGAAATTTAAGAGCCAAAAATTCGTTTTAAATGTTTATAATGTTTTTAAGTTTTAAACCTTGAATTTCAAAGCTAACTCTTTTTAAAACTTTAAAAACCAATCTTAAATTGAGGGGGAGTTAGAATGTATTCAAAATTTTCAAAACTCTTAAAAATTCTAACTTTGGTTTTGTTATATCAAAAAGGGGAGATTGTGAAACCGATATTTTAATTTTGATATAATTAAAGAACCTAAGGACTAAATTGAAAATGTGAAAACGAATTTTTAAGTCCTCAAACATCCCTATATGATTTAAAGAATATGCCTAAGTTAAAAACTATATTTTCCAAATATTTTCTAAGTGTTCTTAAAGCCAAAACAGTGATTTTCGAGTCCCTGTTTCGAAACGGCCTAAGGTGTTTCGAAACGGTTTTGAAACTGTCAACCCATGTTTCGAAACGGGTATCGAAACGTTTACAACACTCCCAACCTGTGTTTTGAAACGGCTTTAGAACATAGAGAACCCGTATCGAAACGACATATAGTGTTTCGAAACGGTTCTTCATTTGATTTGAAAAATATGACCGTTGCAAGTTTTTAACTGATTTTTAAGAAACCGTTAAGGCGTTTCGAAACGATTTCAATCCGTTTTGAAACGACCCTTGACAGTGGCAAAAGTGTTTCGAAACGGGTAAGACCGTTTCGATACGGGCTCTTAAATGCACCCCAACGACTCTTTCTATTTTGGTCTGTTTCGAAACAGGGTCGGGAGTTTCGAAACGGGTGGTTGCAGACTGCATTTATGGAGGTGAGATAACACCCCCAACGGCTCTATTGATGAATGCAACAACCACAATGGCTAGAAATCAATGAGAAGGTATAAAAGAGACCTCTAAAAGCTCCAGCAACAACTATTGATCCAAAAAGCAAACATCCAAACATCAAATCCAAGCATTTGTGCCTAAATCCCAATATTGTCTAGAAACCCCAATTGTATTTTTCATTCTTATCATTTCAATTAGGTTGAGTGCTTGTAATTGGGCTACAATTTGTATTGAGAGATACTTTCTTAGCCAACAAAATCTTTGTTCTATTTGTGTGAGGATTTGGTTAAATTTTGGGTAGAAAATTTAACCGAAAATTGTAAGGGTTACCTCCTTAGCCTAGAAAAGGGGAAGAGCAATTAGTGGAATTGTTGCAAATCCTTAGTGAAGCTAAGGTAGTGGATGTAGAGTTCATTTGGAACTTGAACCACTCTAAAATTCCTTGTCTATCTTTTTAATTTGCAATTTCCACCACCTAAACCTTTAAAAATCCAATTCACCCCCTCTTGGTTCATTTCGATCATTCGGTCCACTCAACACAATCTAATCTGATTTTTCATCCTTTAAGATCAACATTGCACCATCATATCTATTTATATATGCATCAACCATATAACATTTTTGTTTCCTTTACACAAAAGACTTCTCGGGGTATCCAACATAAAGACTATAACCTAAAAGTTACCTATACAAAATATAACAAAAAGAAACCAAGCCCCATACCAAAGGGCTAATCTATGCCCCATATTTACCCCATACTTACATAAAAAAATGAGGGAAACATCTATTAAAGGTTCAAATGTTCTTCATATAGTAATTCATAAACATAACCATAGTGCAAACTAGACTAACATGCTGACAATTAGACCACTCATCATAAGTACAACAAAGATAACAAAAGGCATACTTCTAATCTTTAACAACTAACAAGATCAGGGTGAAAGCCGATAAATTAACTTCATGTGGTTTTAAGAAGAAAGAAAGTAAGATTGGTAAGTACTTAAAGTACTTAGTGAAAAACCTTAATCTAATCATTTAAAAATTTTCGATTTAATTAGCAATCCCAAACATCCAATCTCAAATTCCACAGTAAGTTTAATTTACGATTTGAGTTTTATACTAAAGGGTAGTATCAAACTTACAATTTACAACAAGAAGCAATTTAATCAATTTATGAATCTATCCAATCTCACACTATAAATGCTTCTAATTTAAGTTCATTCGAATACAAGGCATCCGAAATTTAACAAGTTCCAATCTCATTTATACAGCAATTCGAACAATCATTCTTCATTAATTTACCATACACTTAAGCACTTTACATCCGATTACAAGATAGTCCCAAAATCAACATTTATAAATTTATCTATGCAACATTCGAACCAACATGCTTCATATCACATTTTACAATCAATTATGTATTAGTTATACAAATAACAGCAAATTGTAGCATATTAATAATTATAATTTAATTATGAATCATTTCACCATGTCATATTAACTTAGTCACTTTGCCTTGGTTCATATAGTTAGTTAGGTATTCGAATCACGTATTACATAATTGTGAATCATTTCACCATATCATAGGTACTCAAGTACCGCATTCATATTATCGTATTACATGTCATCTTAGTGCCAATTACACTAAGCGAATAGGTACACTTACGTACCATAACATCAGTACACTCATGTACCGTATTAAAAAGAAAGATCTCTAGACTCTAGACATGTCGTACTACCTATCTCACCATATGACCAAGGGCTTTGTACTTATAACAATTTCTTTAATTCACAAAATTTACAATCATGATTCATCATATATCAATTTGTTAAATTGACTACTTCACAAGCCAAGCTCAATTATCATTCAACTCATGTAAATTTCGATTTCAAGCATCTCATGTAATCACATATCCTATAATTTCAATCATCAAATATCTACCATCTATCATTCAACATGGTATATATGTAACACATAGAAATGTTTACATATTTCAACCATCACATAAAATTTTCAGCAATCAATTTGCATCATAATCAGTTCAATTTCTACCATATTATTTCAACCATACCCTAGTCGAACATGATGACATTTAAATTTCAATCAATGACATGCATATATTCGAGCACATATATAAACACAAAATTAAATTCCTTTTAATCCTTCTTCTCTTAATAATTACCAAGTCATGGTTATGTCCAATTTCATGCATAACATATAATAAAATCAAATAAAGGGTAGTTGAGACTCTAATCTCAACTCTAAGTTCGTTTCACTCACAGTCACCGTGCAAATCTTGAATTTGGATGCTATTCTCACGCTCCTTCGACGATCCAACTACAGGATTATCCAACAACTTATTATTTATTTTTAATAATTTTATTTTTAACCTTTGAACTAATTCATATTTTCGGGCAGATTCAATTTAGCCTCATATTCTAATTATTATTTTTAATCCGCAACTCAAGTTTACCAATTCTTTTATGTTAATTTATAATTTATGACTCTCCCTTGTTGTTACTTAAACTTCTTACTTTAATTCTTTTCAATTACATTCGAAATTTTAAATCAAGTCTATTATTTCTTTAATCGGACAGTTTTGGCCACCTTTACGGGTTTAGCTCCAATTTCATTTTACTACTCGAAATTGAATTTCATTTGTTCTCAAGTTCAATTAACATGTTCAACTAACATATATCAAAATTTTGGACCTAAATTCCAAGTATTCTATTCTCTATGAATTTTTAAAGTTTGCTGCCAAGACTAATTCAACACTGGCAGTTTAGAGTGTCTTAGCCATTTTCGTTCTAGATTTTTCTAGGATGATCGAAACTCAACACCGTTTGTTTCCTATTAAAATAGACAAATCAAAGTATGTTGTGTTAAATTTTCAGACCACAACTTCAAGTATTTTATTTTCTATGAATTTTTATAGTTGGTTTTCTAACCTAAAAAAATGCTGGGCAGATTTGAAATTCTTTGCTTAAGGTAACTTTTGATTTCTGATTTGTTATCTTAGACCAAAAACATTGACATGCAAAGCTTTTTATCTTCCCTCTCCCTTAACAATGGTCGAACAAGCTTCTTTCACTCTACAAATTTTCTTGTTTTTGTTTCACTTTGTCTCTTCCTTTCCCACTACCATAGAGACACCATAATGAGGTGACAAGATGGCCACCTAATTAGCCTCTTAATTGTCTAATTCACCCTTAGTTCTTCTAGTAATTAGTCTTACTAATAAGGTCAGATTTGGTAAACCCTTAAATATTGCATGCAACCCTTCCTAGTTCTTTCTTTATTCGGTTTAGTCACTTCCATTAGCTATTGAATTCTTTTAAGTTTTCAATTTAGTCTCTAATGTTATTAATCTAATTTAATTACTTCAATTTTTTCTAACCTATTCGAGTCACTAATTGTTCAATTAACTCATAACATTTAGGTTAGGTTTTAGGATGTTACATTTCTCTCCCCCTTAAAGAAAGAATTTGTCCCTGAATTCTTATCTAAATTGAACAAATAGGGATATTGTTTTCGCATTGTTTCTTCTGGTTCCCATGTCGCTTCTTCCATCTTATGATTCCTCCACAACACTTTGACCAATGAAACGTTCTTATTTCTGAGTCTTTTGACTTCTTTGTCGAGAATCTGAACTGGTTCTTCTTCATAAGATAGGTCAGGGTTCAATTCTACATCTTTTGGCTCCAGAATATGAGATGGATCATATCTATATTTTCTGAGCATTGAAACATGAAAGACATCATGGATTTTATCGAACTCGCTAGGGAGTGCAAGTCGATAAGCTACTGCGCCAATTCTCTCAGAAATGTCAAAAGGTCCAATAAATCGAGGACTGAGTTTCCCTCTTTTACCGAACCGAAATACTTTCTTCCATGATGAGACTTTAAGAAAGACTTTGTCTCCCACATTGTACCAAATATCTCTTCGCTTCAAATCGACATAAGCTTTTTGTCTATCGAAAGCATGTTTTAATCGAGAGTGAATAATTTGGACTTTCTCTTCTGTTTCTCTGAGTAGTTAGGATCCTAATACTTTGTTATCACCAAGTTTAGACCAACAAAGAGGGGCTCTAAATTTTCTGCCATACAATGCTTCAAAAGGAGCCATCTGAATAGAAGACTGATAGCTATTGTTGTAAGCAAATTCTACCAAAGGTAGCAATTTTTCCCAATTCTCCCCGAAATTGATAATACAGGCTCTAAGCATATCTTCGAGAATCTGAATTACTCTTTCAAATTGGCCATCACTTTGCGGATGGAAATCAGTGCTTAAATTCAGTTTGGTCCCCAAAGCTCATTGCAGAGTTCTCCAAAATCTGGAAGTAAACCTTGGATCACGATCAGAAACAATTGAGATAGGAATTCCATGTAAACGGACTATTTCCTGAATGTAAAAATTAGCTAAAGTCTCTAAGTTGTAGTTTGTACGAACATGAATAAAATGTGCTGATTTGGTGAACCGGTCAACAATCACCCAAATAACATCACATTTTCGGGGGAGAACAAGGAAGACCAGTCAAGAAATCCATTGTAATATGTTCCCATTTCCACTGTGGTAGTTCGAGTGGTTGGAGTAACCCAGTGGGAACTCAGTGCTCAGCTTTGATTCTTTGACAATTGAGACATTTAGATACAATTTCATTGATCGCTGCTTTCATGATAGGCCACCAATACAATGATTTAAGATTTTTATACATCTTAACTGATCCAGGGTGGATCAAAAAAGAACTCTGGTGAGCTTCTTCTAGAAGATCTCTTTTTAAATTCTCATCATTTGGAACACAAATTCTATCTTTAAAGTAGAGGAGACCATTTGTGTGAGTACGGAACCCTTCATCAGCCTTTGTATCAAGTTTGGAAATAATATCTTGAAGTTCGGGGTCAGTTTGCTGAAGACTTCCAATCCTTAAAATTAGACTAGATTGAATTTGGAGTTAGGACAAAAATCATTGTTTTTGATACACTCGTAGATGAGCGTTGATAGCATTTGAAGCTAAAAGAAAAAATCATACAATTTAGACTGAGCTATTATTGAAGGTATATTTATTTATTCTTAAAGATCAAGGATTCGAAAACTACCCAATGTCAGTTTACGACTCAAAGCGTCTGCAACCACATTGGCTTTTTCTGGATGGTAGTCAATAACTAGATCATAGTCTTTCAACAACTCCATCCATCTTTGTTGTCTCAAATTTAGATCTTTCTGAGTCAAGAGATACTTTAAGCTCTTGTGATCGGTAAATAGATAACATTTTTCACCATACAAGTATTGTCTCCATATTTTGAGAGCAAACACGATAACGAAAATTTCCAGATCATGTGTTGGATAATTCAATTCATGAAGTTTCAATTGGTGTGAAGCATAAGCAATCACATTGTCACCTTGCATTAAGACACATCCAAGACCCGCATGCGAAGCATCGCTATATACTGTATAATCTTTACCCGATTCTGGTTAGATCAAGACTGGAGCATGAGTCAAAGCCGCTTTAAGTTGGTCAAAGCTTTTCTGTTGCTTTTTAGACCATTCAAATGGTTGGTCTTTACGAAGAAGTTTAGTCAAAGGTAAGGCTATAGTGGAAAATCCTTTGACAAATCTTCTGTAATAACTAGCCAAACCAAGAAAACTTCTTACTTCACTGACATTCCTGGGAGGTCGCCAATCAACAATTGACTGTATTTTCTTTGGATCTACTTTAATTCCTTCGGCTGAAATTACATGGCCGAGAAATGAAACTTCCGTTAACCAGAACTCGCACTTAGAAAATTTTGCGAATAAATGACGTTCCGTGAGAGTTTGCAAGACAATGCGGAGGTGATCAACATGTTCTTCCTGATTGTGAGAATATACTAGAATGTCACCAATGAAGACGACTACAAATTTATCGAGATAAGGCATGAATACTCTATTCATGAGATCCATGAATGTCACCGGAGCATTTGTTAATCTGAATGGCATTACCAAAAATTCATAATGATCGTAACGAGTTATGAAGGCTGTTTTTGATACATCCTCCTCCTTGACTCTCATTTGATAGTATCCTAATCGAAGGTCGATCTTTGAGAACACTGAAGCATCCCTAAGTTGATCGAAAAGATCTTCTATTCTTGGGAGTGGATATCGATTCTTAAGTGTGATCTTGTTCAGTTGACGGTAGTCAATGCAAAGGCGCATCACTCCATCCTTCTTCTTTACAAATAGAACAGGTGCACCCGACGGAGAAGTGCTAGGCCGAATAAAACCCTTGTCTTGAAGCTCTTGAAGTTGCTTTTGCAATTCTTTTAACTCAAGAGGTGTCATTCGGTATGGAGTGATAGACACCGGACTTGAGCAAGGTTGTATTTCAATCCCAAATTCTACTTCTCTAGTCGGAGGGAGGCCAAGTAGTTCCTCAGGAAACACATCAAAAAATTCAGAAACAGTAGGCATTTTAGGCAATCCAATTTCAATTTGATTTCGTAAAACCATAGATGCAAAAATGGAAGTGGGCTTTTTATCAATCAGGAGTATGGATTCTTTTCCTAAACCCTGAAGGTACAATCTTCTATTTTGGCAGTCTACCCAAGCTTCATGTTTACTTAACCAATCTAACTCCAAAATTAGATCAAACTCACAGGATGGTAATATATAGAGATCAATAGAAAATGGCAGATTGCTAATATGCGAGGAACAATTTCTACATATTAAGTTGATGTTTGAGTTTCCTCCTAAAGGATTTGAGAATATCAGACTTGTTTTCACAATTTTGGGTTCTAATTTCAATTCTTTAACCACAGATAGACATATAAATGAATGAGTGGATCTTGAATCCATTAAGGCATAAACATGATGTGAATTTAGCTCAACGGTACCTGCAATCACTTCATGAGATTCTTCGTCATCCCTACCACGAATGTGGTAAACTCTAGCAGGAGCTCGGGATTTCTGATGAGTGGGAGCATTAGAATGAGTACCCTTGCCTCTTCTTTGATAACTCGGTTGAGCTGGCTTGGCATTCTTGTTCCGATTAGATGGTGTCGGACTGGGAATTGCAGAGTTCCGAGCTAGAATTGATTCAGGCTTTTGAGGACAGTCTTTAATGTAGTGATCATCACAACCACATGCATAGCATATATTCGACTGAAATCTGCACTGGCCACGATGTAGCTTATGGCAGAATTTACAAGGAGAAATCTTCTCTGATATTTCTGTGCTATTGATTGATATAGCCGGTACTGAGGATTTGATCACCGTGTATGATTTTGAAGTATAATTGCCCCTAGGAGCAAAGGTAAAATTAGAAGACCCTTCTTTCTAAAATTTAGTCTTCTTAGACTGCCACTATGACTTGTCGTCCCGTTTCTGCTTTTTGTCAGATCAGTTACTCCCCTTCCTTCTTTCAGCAGCTTTCATTTTAGCTTTTGTTGCAATGGCCCGATTAACAAGATTCTGAAAATCAGTGATTCCCAGAGCAGTAAAGATTGGGCTCAGTTCATCATTCAGACCATCAATAAACATCATGCATTTATCGGCTTCAGTTTTGATGTACTCCGAACCATATTTGCAATACTTGCAAAAGTCTGCAACATACTGCTCAATAGGTCGGTTGGCCAGTTTAAGGTACATAAATATCTTCCTTCTTTTGTAACCCCCTCGTCTCGGTCTGGTCGGATGACCAATCCGAGTGGGCCACACGGGGAAAACCGAAGCGAAACCCGTTAAGGTTCCCCCTCGGTTAACGACCCGGAAAATTTCCTTTTTACTTTATCTTGTCTATAGGCATAATTAAATCCTATGTGAAGCACAACAGCGGAAAATGCAAACATTTTAACATCGACCAATCAAACGATACATTAAACAGCTCATTTTAGCCCTTTACAGCATGCCGTATCGAAACGCCCTTAAGGTGTTCCGATACGCCTTGACTTAGTCAACAGGCCAGGATTAACCATAGGGTGACCGTTTCGAAACAGGGGTGACCCGTATCGAAACGACCCTAACGGTCAACTTCTCGTGGTCAACGAGATTTGACCGTTTCGAAACATCAAAGGCCCGTTTCGGAACGCCTTTATCTCGCCAATTTCTCAGAATTCCAGTAGCAAAATTGTTCCGAAACGACCCCTATCCGTTTGGAAACGGCAGGCCAAATGCAAAGGGACCGTATCGAAATAGGGTGACCCGTTTCGATACGCCCCTGTCTGCAGACTCCATTTTGGCTATTTTAAGGCACAAGGGTGCCCCTAAACACCACCAAAACACCCTACAACACCATAACGAATAAACCTAAGGCAACCCAACCATATTAGCATGCTTTAACATTATTAAGACGAGTCTAAACACTAAGGCAAGACATCCAAAGTCATGCATTCATACAACCACATTCAAACATAAAGGCAACCACTAAGGCACATGGCTAACATTCATAATAAGCAATTTAGGCATGGGTTACAATTCAACGTGGCAACACAAACCATACAAAAGCAACATAACAAGGAGTCTAAACGAGCTCCTACACAACCAACAATCATCCATCAAAATGACACATGTCCCATTGCTTAACTAATACATGTTCAACATTAAAAACTCATACTTGAAGTACTCAAGGCTAAAGACCACACTTGGAGGCCCTTCACTTGCGCAAGCCACCCACGAACTAAGGATCTGCAATGTTGAACAAAGAGAGCGTAAGCAATGATGCTTAGTGAGGGTAAGCTCTTAAAAACAAACCTCAACATTGCAAGGTCCGAGCACGATCTAGCCAAGGTAAAACGCAAACATACCAAGGATCCATAAGAGCCACAAGATAAAGATGCATGAGCAATATACAATATAAATGCCATGATCATAAGCTCAACTCCACAATACATGTAATCACAATCAAGCATCCCATTAAAGATCATAAACCTCAACACATTGATATACTTTTCAATCAACATTGGCACCTAGCTATGAGCCGAATACGCGGATAGACATGTTGGAACTCACATCCAACAATCACATTACCTCACGGTGGGATTACACTCATCACCGGTCTCGCGGAGGGGATTCCACTCATCCTCACGCCCCATCGATGGGATTCCACTCATCACCGACTATATTTAAATACAATTTCCGGGCGAACCCGTACTCCTCCTTGGTGACTCAACGCCACCAAGGCCACGCGCGACTTTTGACTCATGTGTACACACTAACATCCTAATGATCGATCATTTGTACTCAAGCATACTAGTGCCAACATTTTACTCATTTCACATTACCCATTTCACATCAATTACGTGCTTAGCACGTACTCACCAACAACCATCATCATGCATGTCTCAAGCATCACAAGCCATATCTCATTTCACATGTATAACACAATATACATAAGCATTCCTATCACATTTCATACGAGACATACACAACCACATATATGAGTTCATCCAAAGGCTCTAGATCAAGTTTAAGATTAGGCTACCACCCTAATCCTAACTCTAGGTGGGTCTACCAAGCCCAACCTAGTCCGTATACTCGAACCAACCATTTTAAAACCATTTAAAACAATTAACCACTCACCTAGGCTTCCAAGCTCAAAGACCAAGCAAGCAACCACCTTCAAATTCCCGGATTCACTTCCGATGCTTCACCGATGCCCAAACTCGATTCTAATCAATCCCAAACACAAAAAAAACATTCACAATCAATATCTCATCATCGAAACTAACCCGGATCAACATTTTCAAGCATCCAACACTCAAAAACAAGCCCAAAACAGAATTCCCGAGCAGCCCCTAAAACCCATTGAAATCTTCCAAAGTGACCCAAAGTGACCCTCATATATCATACTACCAACAGCCCCCAAAATCCAACATTAAACAATCCCAAAAACCACTTTAAAACCCTCCAAAAACCCCCTTGTAACCCAATTCCGAAAATTGCCCAAAATCATTTGAAATTCACATATGATATACCATTTGACCTCTATATACCATAACTAAGCATATTAAATCAAAACATTTAGTTTTACAACATAAAGCTTTCATCTTTAATCCAAACTTTCCAAAATGACATTTTCTAAAACCTCCATGAAAATGAAAATAAAAGGTACTTTTATGGAAAGGGAGATGAGGGGAAGTCAAAAATGCCATTACCTTTCAATTTGGAGTTGAAATGAGTTAGCTTTGCAATGGAATAGTAGATTAGGGAGAGAGAGCTCTTCTAACGTTGAAGAAGAAGACAATGAATAGTGAATGGGTGTTTTATTTGAAATAAGGGGATTTAATTTGGAAAGATGGGTAAATTACAATAAGGCCATTAATGAATGGCTATTCCCTTGTTTTTAAAATAGCTCTTAAATTTTGAAACTAAATCAATTTGGTCCCATTTTAAATGTATATTTTGAAACCCGGAATTTTAAAAGGGTCATTTTAAATACAAACCCGAGCCCAAATAATATTAAAATATTATTTTCACCTAACTCCTAAACCCGGGTGTTACATCTTTCATCCAGATATTGTTCACTTATATATTTCTTTTTGAACTCCTCAATGAAGAATTTCCATGTAACAGATTCAGCTGAGACAGTTAAAGTAGTGGCTTCCCACCGTTTCATAGCTTCATCCGCCAACAAGGCTACAACACACTCAAGTTTATGTTCATCGGGGCATTGTAATTGTTTGGTTACCACCTTAGTGGTATTTTCAAGCAAATACTCAGCATCTTCTGGTCTTTCATCATTTGTACCCGCAAACGTATAGGCTCGGTGTTGGGCAAGTTTATCTATCGGTGCTCTGCTGGATACAACAGTAGCAGAAGCAACAGGTTGCTCTTGTTTAAGGTTTGACAGAAGTTGATTGAACATCTCCTTCATACTGAGATGACACTCCCTTTGAGCCGATTGGACCATGGGATTTTCAGGCTGAGGTTGCTCACGCTCAGTGGTCTGAGCAGGCTCTTTATTTTTCTCCTTTTCTGGAAGTTCAATCCGTGATGGTGGATTATCACCTAACCTCACACTTTCACCTTCACTCGAAGATTCGTGTGAACTTCCATTTTCTGGCCCGACATTTTCTATCATAAATTTAAACAAGAAGATTAGAAAAGCTTATTGCAATTATCTCAGTGTACAATTCATGGGTGGCATACTTAAAATATAACAAATGCATGCAGACTCGATTAAACTTTAGGAATTAACCTAAAAAGCTCTGATTACCGCTTTATATAACACCCCTCACCCCTGATTAGGAGTAAAGAGTGTTAAACCAATTCATATTATCGTATTACAAGTGGGCAGCGGAAACGGACAATTATTTTTTTGTATATATTCGAATACCATCTCAAGACTTTCTAAAATACATTTCGGTCTAGCTAACTTACCAACAATTAAACTCGGTTTCCTTAACTTTACTGATTATATTCGAAACATACAAGTAGTTTAACCTTTAAAATGTTAATTAGTACGATATATTGATTTGCTATGGAAGATCACATTTGAAAGCATACAATCTAATTTGATTTTTCATCCTTTAAGATCAACATCGCACCATCATATCTATTTATATATGCATCAACCATATAACATTTTTGTTTCCCTTACACAAAAGACTTCCCGGGGTATCCAACATAAAGGCTTCCTATACAAAATATAACAAAAAGAAACCAAGCCCCAAACAATATACCAAAGGGCTAATCTATACCCCATATTTACCTCATACTTACATAACAAAATGAGGGAAATATATATTAAAGGTTCAGATGTTCTTCATATAGTAATTTATAAACATAACCATGAGTGCAGACTGGACTAACATGCTTACAATTAAGCCACCCATCATAAGTACAACAAAGATAACAAAAGCCATACTTCTATTATTCAACAGCTAACAAGATCAGGGTGAAGGCCGATAAATCAACTTCCTGTATTTTTGGGAAGAAAGAAAGTAAGAGTGGTAAGTACTTAAAGTACTTAGTGAGGAAACCTTAATCTAATCATTTAAATTTTTTTGATTTAATTAGCAATCTCAAACATCCAATCTCAAATTCCACAGTAAGTTTAATTTACAATTTGAGTTTTCAATTCAAGGGTAGTATCAAACTTACAATTTCACAACAAGAAGCAATTTAATCAATTTATGAACCTATCCAATCTCACACTATAAATTCTTCTAATTTAAGTTCATTCGAATACAAGGCATCCGAAATTTAACAAGTTCCAATCTCATTTATACAGCAATTCGAACAATCATGCTTCATTAATTTACCATACACTCAAGTACTTTACATTCGATTACAAGGCAGTCCCAAAATCAACATTTATAAATTTATCTATGCAACATTCGAACCAACATGCTTCATATCACATTTTGCAATCAATTAGGTATTAGTTATACAAACAACAGCAAACTATAGCATGTTAATAATTATAATTTAATTTATAAATTCATGCTCATAATAACTTAGTCACTTTGCCTTGGTTCATATAGTTAGCTAGGTATTCGATTCACGTATTACATAATTGTAAATCATTTAACCGTATCATAGGTACCCAAGTACCACATTCGTACTATCGTATTACATGTCATCTTAGTGTCAATTACACTAAGCGAATAGGTACACTTACGTACCATAACATCAGTACTCTCACGTACCGTATTAAAAAGAAAGAGCTCTAGACTCTAGGCATGTCGTACTACCTATCTGACCATATGACCAAAGGCTTTGTACTTATAACAATTTCTTTGATTCACAAAATTTACAATCATGATTCATCATATATCAATTTGTTAAATTGACTACTTCACAAGCCAAGCTCAATTACCATTCTACTCATGTAAATTTCGATTTCAAGCACCTCATGTAGTCACATATCCTATAATTTCAATCATCGAATATGTGCCATCTATCATTCAACATGGTATACATGTATCACATCGAAATTTTTACATATTTCAACCATCACATAAAATTTTCAGCAATCAATTTGCATCATAATCAGTTCAATTTCTACCATATTACTTCAACCATACCCTAGTCGAATATGGTGACATTTAAATTTCAATCAATGACATGCATATATTCGAACACATACACAAACACAACCAAATTCCTTTTAATCTTTCTTCCCTTAATAATTACCAAGCCATGGTTAAGTTCAATTTCAATGCATAACATATAATAAAATCAAATAAAGGGCAGTTGAGACTCTAATCTCAACTCTAAGTTCGTTTCACTCACAGTCACCGTGCAAATTTTGAATTCGGATGCTATTCTCACGCTCCTTCGATGATCCAACTACAGGATTATCTTCAATACCTTCTCCTCTAGGTTCTTTTGCATAATTTACGCATAACAAGAGACATAATTCAGAATCAATCCAACAACTTATTATTTAATTTTAATAATTTCATTTTTAACCATTGAACTAATTTATATTTTCGGGCAGATTCAATTTAGCCTCCTATTCTAATTATTTTTCTTAATCTGCAACTCAAGTTTACCAATTCTATTATGTTAATTTATAATTTATGACTCTCCCTTATTGTTACTTAATCTCCTTACTTTAATTCTTGTCAATTACATTCGAAATTTTAAATCAAGTCTATTATTTTTTTAATCGGACAGTTTTGGCCACCTTTACGGGTTTAGCTCCAATTTCATTTTACTACTGAAAATTGAATTCCGTTTGTTCTCAAGTTCAATTAACATGTTCAACTAACATATATTAAAATTTTGGACCTAAATTCCAAGTATTCTATTCTCTATGAATTTCTAAAGTTTGCTGCCAAAACTAATTCAACAATGACAGTTTAGAGTGCCTTAGCCATTTTCGTTTCAGATTTTTCTAGATGTTCTAAACTCAATACCGCTTATTTCTATTAAAATAGATGTATCAAAATATATTGTGTTAAATTTTCAGACCACAACTTCAAGTATTTTATTTTCTATGAATTTTCAAAGTTGGTTGTCTAACTTATGAAAATGTTGGGCAGATTTAAAATTCTTTGCTTAAGGTAAACTTTAAATTTAGAAATCTCGTTACGCCTATCACATTTCCAATTTCTTCTCGTTTTGGCTGTGAAATTCTTTTCCAGAAATTCATTAGTAGAATTACAACATTTAATTAGCTAAATTTTTCTCATGAGTAGCCGAAATTTAAAACACAATAGTTCTCTAAAATTTTTATACATTCGAATAGAGAAGAAAAAATTAAGCTTACTTTTGATTTCTGATTTGTTATCTTAGACCAAAACTATTGACATGCAAAGCTTTTCTTCTTCCCTCTCTCTTAACAATGGCCGAACAAGCTTCTTTCACTCTACAAATTTTCTTGTTTTTGTTTCACTTTGTCTCTTTCTTTCCCACTAAGGGAGCCGACCATAGAGACACCATAATGAGGTGACAAGATGGCCACCTAATTAGCCTCTTAATTGTCTAATTCACTCTTAGTTCTTCCATTAATTAGTCTTATTAATAAGGGCAGATTTGGTAATCCCCTAAATATTGCATGCAACCCTTCTCAGTTCTTTCTTTATTATGTTTTGTCACTTCCATTAGCTATTGAATTCTCTTAAGTTTTCAATTTAGTCTTTATTTTTATTAATCTAATTTAATTACTTCAATTTTTCCTAACCTATTCGAGTCACTAGTTGTTCAGTTAACTCATAACATTTAGGCTAGGTTTTAGGATGTTACAAGCATAATTATGGGGTAAAGAATTTTTGTTCGGGTATTCAGATTCAAGCAATTTGGTGTATAGTGTATGTGCGTTATTAAGGGCTAAAATCACATATTATCTTATAATCATACCAGCTACTAAACAATCCAAAACTAAAAATGCTTATATAGCCAAGTCGTATTAGGGATGGGCACGGGTCGGGTTTTTGGCCCACCCGAACCCAACCAGAAAATAAACACCATAAACTGATTTTTTTCATTAAAAAGTCCGACCCGATCTGATCGGGTCGGATCGAAACTCGTCGAGTTCGGGTAAAATGTCCATCCCTAAATCGTATAATAACATATGTATCTATTATATTAATTAACGATTTTCATATAAAGAGAATCATCTAATCATATTTGAAACATTTAGGGTTGTAATCGATCCAAAAATAGAATAAATACAAAAATGAGAGTTATTTTTAATATTATGTCTAAATTTCATATTAGTTTCAAATTAAAGCGATTTTATATACTTATCAACTTTTTTGTAATTAATATTTTAATGGTCCAGCCATTGAGTTTATCGACACAATTGTATTCGTCAAACACACTATTTTTTTAAGGATAAATATCCTATACACAGGCGGTGGAAACTGAAAATTTCCACAAGCGCCTTAGTTTTAGGGTATAGGGGGTTAGTTTAGGGTATAGGGTTTAGGGGTTTAGGTGTAGGGGTTTAGAATTTAGGGATAGTTGTTTCAATTTAAGGTTTAGGGTTATAATTTAGGGTTTATAAGTTAAAACCTAAATCCTCACCATATTACTCTAAAAACTAAACCCTAACCTATAAACCCTAAATTATAATTCTAAACCTTAAATTGAAACAATTATCCCTAAATTCTAAACCCCTACACCTAAACCCCTAAACCCTATACCCTAAACTAACCCCCTATACCCTAAAACTAAGGCGCTTGTGGAAACTTTCAGTTTCCACCGCCAGTGTATAGGATACTAATCCTTTTTTTTAAATGAATATAGTTATATTAAGTAGGGGTGTAAACGGTTCTCGACGGTTCAATCTGGTAATTTATTTTCATAGTCCACTGGTTTTAGATTTGATTAATCTCGATTTTCAATTTTTTCGTATTAAATTTGAATTTTGAGATTTTGTACTTTATTTGATATATAACTTTTGAACACTCTTTGATAAAGTTTTTTTTACACGGCGAAAGTATGATTTTATTTAAAATAGCAATCATACATAATCACACCCTACATCGGCCTCATTAAAAACCTCTCTAATCCTAAATAGAGGAAAAGAGTACCAATGTGTGTACAAAGAACAACCCGAACAAATCACCCCATGAACAACCACACCCAATTGGCTCTATCAACACCACTCTTGGCCAATGCATCCGCAACGCCATTTGCTTCTCTGTAAATGTGGTTGAAACACACGCATGGTAGCGAGGCACATTCCTCATCAATTTGCTGGAACTATCGCCATAGCTGCCAAGGCCGGCGATCAACACTATGCATCCACGAAATTGCCAACATCGAATCCGATTCCACCACTATCGATGCTATCGCACCCAAGCTCATCTCACGTAACATCCGCAGTGCGTAAGCAATAGCTTGAATTTCCGCAAAATTGGAATCAGCTATCCCAATCGATCCAGAGAAAGTCGCCACAATACGACTATTCCAATCCCGTAGAATACCCCCACATCCTGCCAACCCCGGCTTTCCCCGTGCCTCCCATCAACGTTGAACTTCCACACTCCCTCCAAGGGAGGCACCCAATCCACGTTCAGGCGAGCCACTTTGCTCGTGCTTTGCACCGACCAGCACTGCATCGAACATGTCCACCACGATGCCTCATTTATACAAGCTGCACCCACATACGCCCGGGTCCAATGTAATGCCCGGAGATGAACAAGGAAAAATATTGATTGTCTCGTTGCGCGACGCCCCTGAAACATATGTTCATTCCTCGCCACCCAAAGCGACCAAGCTACACTCGCGCATCCAATCATCCACCATGCTCGGAATTCCCCACTAAAACAACCATTCCAACATTGAGTAAGAAACTCACCAATTCGTCGAGGTCTAACCATCGTGATATCCCACCACATCAAAAAATCAGTCCACACATCATAAGCTAGTTCACACGACTAAAGAATATGATCACTATTATCCTCTCCCACGCTACACCAACGGCAATTTAGAGATGGGTTTGATAGGGGAATTCCACGATCAAATAACATACGAAGTGTCGGCAAACGATCCACCATAATAACCACACAAAACATTGAATTTTTGGTAATAACGGCATGTTCCACACCATACTTACATTCAATGGTTCTGGCATACCAAAGGAGGACATTAAGCTGTGCAACTTACCCACCGAAAACTGCCCCGAGTTAGAATGCCTCCAAATCAGCCTATCCGCAACTCGATCACGCAAATGAATCCCTGCCAAGCAAGCTTTTAATTCATTTAATTGTTTTACCTCAAATGACTGCAAATCTCGTCGGAAATGACGCTCCAATTCCTCTCTCGGCAAACTCAAAACCTCCCGTACAAAAGCCATTTTATTCGATGCCAAGACAAACAACCGCGGAAACACCTTTTTCAATGGTTCGTCTAATACCCAACAATCCCACCAAAACAGCACACTACCACCATCCCTCACAATCCACATAAATTGAGTTGCATTTAAAAATTGATCAACATATTCGTCATTATATACCTCTACAATTTGTTTCCACATCGTCGACATGTGTATCTTCCCCTTTTGCTGAATTCTCCAATTTCTCACATACGTACCATATTTCGCAACAATTATAGACTTCCACAAAGAGTCCTTCGTTTGCAAATCTCCATGCCCACTTCGCAAGCAACGCTAAGTTCCGTGATCGTAGGTTCACCACCCCAAGTCCTCCCACTCGCTTCGGTTTACACACCACATCCCAATTTATCCGACTCATCTTTGCCCTCTCTTCTTTACCACCCCAAAGGAAATTGCGCCTAATACGATCAATTTTCAGCACAATACGTTTCGGCACCAAGAAAACCCCTATGTAAAATACCGGCAACGCGGACAGCACTGTATTAATCAATAACAACCGACCCACAAACGATAATGAATCTCGTTTCCAACCTGAGAGTCGCTTACGAAACCTTCTGATAAGCGGCTCCCATACTTCTATACCACGCGGATGTACTCCCAAAGGAATGCCCAAGTAATGTATCGGCAAGTCACCAATCGGACAACCCATGACCGTCGCAAATTCCTTAAGCATCTTCCCTTCCATTCCAATTCCAAAGAGGCATGATTTTTCGAAATTAATCTGTAGTCCTGAAGCATACTCGAAGCACGTCAGCACCCTTTTCAGGTTACGCGCTAACTCAACCTCTCCCTGTAGAAATATAATTATGTCATCCGCGAACTGTAGGTGTGACAGAAATATGTCACCAACCACTCGCACTCCCTTGATCAAACCCAATTTTTCCGCATTAACCATGAATCGGTGTAAAAGCTCTGCCACTATCACAAACAATAGAGGCGATAGGGGATCTCCTTGGCGAATGCCCCTCCGCATCGGGAATTCTCTCATCGGACTACCGTTTATCAGTATCGACAAACGAGCCGTGCTCACACACTCCATCACCCAACCACGCCACCTCTTCCCAAACCCCATTCGGCACATAATTCGATCTAAACAAGCCCAACTAATACAATCATACGCTTTTGCGAAATCCAATTTAAGAATCACCCCCCCCCCCCGTTCGCAAATCTACATTTCTTCATGGAGTGAATTACCTCATTTGCTAACAGAATATTGTCTAATATTTGTCGACCCCTGATAAACGTAGCTTGCACATCAGTGATCAGCATAGGTAAGACCCCTTGTAGCCTCTTTGCCAAACATTTCGCCAATATCTTATACACAGAATTCAGCAAACAAATTGGGCGATAGTCCCCAATTACTCTCGGTCTATCCTTCTTCGCTATCAAGACCACAAATGTTGAATTCACCCCCCTTGGTAACTTGCCCGATTCAAAAAATTCAGCCATAAACCTCATGATATCATATTTTAAAAATTCCCACCGCTGTTTGAAAAATTCAAATGGAGATCCATCCGGGCCCGGTGCCTTCGCTCCCTCACAGCTCCAAATCGCACATTTCACCTTTTCCTCCGTGAACATCTCTTCAAACCCTCGCCGTTGTTCATTCGACAATACTTCAAATTCTACATTCGGCAAGAGAGTACTCGCGGCATACGGCTTATCGAAATGTTTCTGAAACTCCCTCCTAAACATAAATTTCATTCGCTCTGGGAGAGTCACCCAACAACCATCCACCTGAATACCAGGAATAAAATTATGCATTTGGCGAATTTTAGCCGTTTTGTGAAAAAGTTTGTGTTACGATCCCCCTCCGCCAACCACAGGACCCTTGATTTCTGTTTCCAAATTGATTCTCTCAACTTGGCCAATTTCCACAACCTCGCGTAAAGCTCTTTCTTCCTCAATCTTTCATCCGCAGATTGCACCTCGAACCCGACTCTAGTATCTAGCTACTCTAATTCAACCACTACGCCTTTATAGTATTCTTCTATCACATTTACACCCTGTCGGTTTCAGCCTTTAAGCATCCCTTTCAGTCCTTTTAATTTTGTCGAGATCACAGCCTTCTCATCAAGCAACGACAATCGCCTCTATTCATTTTCCATCAATCGAATGTCCATCAACCAAAGTTAAAGAACTGAAATGGCTTCGGACCACTATCAAACACGTCTCCTACAAGAATAATGGGGGAATGGTCCGATAGTTCCTTCGGCAAATTCAGCACCGTGAGAGCCTCAAAATGATTCACCCAACCTTGTGAGACTAGAAAACGATCAAGCTGGCTCCCCTTCCCCCCCGGACCAAACCATGTGAAGTGGTTCCCCTGCATCGGAACATCTAGCAAAGCAATTTGTTCAATAAAATCACAAAATTGACTCATACCTCGAGCTAGTTGTACACTGCCCGTTCTCTCCGTCGCCTTTGTCACCATGTTGAAATCACCTCCCACGCACCACTCGACTTGCCTTGCCCGGACCACCTACATATATTTTTTATATTAATATTATTTATAGTAAAATAATTTGAATTATTCTTAGCTAGTTTGAAATATATAATATTTGTGGTAAAACATTATATAATGGTATGTTGGTTCAGTGGTTAAGGTTTAGCCCTTGCATTTGGAGGTTCAGGGTTTAAAATTCTCTAAGTGCATGGTTTTAATATTTTTACTCCAGCAAAACAATGTCGTTTTGGAATAAATTAGCCTTCAAAACAGCCGCACCAAAATGACGTCGTTTTGACTTAACGGGGGCGTTAAGAGTTAACAACGGAGTGGTATTTTCGAATCATATATTAAAGTTCAACGTTAGTTTTGAACTTTTTTAAAGTTCGGTGATATTCTCGAGCAGGTGGCCATAGTTAAGTCGGGAAGCTTTCAAGTAAATTTCATTTAGCATGGGAACTAAAGGTTTACGCATACATATAAGTAGTCATAATTCAACTGTGTTAATCACTTATTTAATATCATGAACATAGGCTTATCAAGTAGTCTTGAAAGCCGGTCTACGTTTTCACTTACATAACTCCGTTATGCCAGCAATGTCGTCTGGGGTCAAGGGTCCTTCTCTTTCCAGTGTAATCTGCAAACATGACTGTTGTTGTCACATTACTATGACCGAGACCGAGAATATGTCCTATTTCATGCAAGGCTACTGTTTCTATGTCCTTATCGGAACTAGAAGTAGGGTAAACGCTCCATTTCTCGGCTGTATCAAAGTGAAGAGATATATCCCGAAAATATGGATAAGAAGCATGAGCCAAAACACGTCATGGATCATCAAACGCGTTGTTTATTCCATCCCCATGATTTCCTAGATAGAACCCGATCCCGCTGTAGCGCCTTGTACCTCGCTGAACGTGAACATCAACCTATCCTGCGCTTCTCTTAGCCGTTGAAATTCGTAACTTATTCCTAAGCCGAATTAGTCTTCACTGATTTGGACAAAAACCATGCTTATTCGTTTCTTGAATCTAACTCTCCCGATATTAGATAAATGGATGCAATCATAATTTTCTCTCTCGATTCAATTGCAAGAAAAGATAAACACCAAAAATAAGCAAATCATGAATTTAAATTGCAAACTCAATTACCTAAAACAAAATCCAATCGTTTCTCACAACCGCAAACTCAAAATAACCCAACCAATTTACATCAATTCATGGTTGGGTTCGAAAGATATACAAGGAATAATCCCCAACACATGAATTGAATAGAAGAAAAGAAGAAGAAGAAGATGTTGACAACCCCCTTTGAATCTCTCTCAATCGATCTCTCCATGCAGGGTTGTGTAGTTGGCGACTAATTGTCCTTTATATAGGAAATTGCTATGTTAAAGTCTTTCTTGAGCAGGAAGTTAAGTTTGAATTAAATATCTTAAAAGAAATTACTCTCTTTTATTTCATTATTTTTATTCCTTAAACTCCTCCTATTTTCATGAAATTTAATCTCTTTTAAATTAGCTCATAGGACTTCGATTTCTCTTAGGATTTCTTGGAATTTTTGACTATGGATAGGGCTGAATCCATGGAGAAATCGTCAGCTTCCTCTTGTGCTCAATCGGCAACCTTCTTCTTTCCTTCATTGCCTTGGCAATGCTTACCCGGGGAATTAACCTGCATGTATCAAAGCACATACTAAGCAGTACCTTTTCCACCAAAATAAACCAATAAAGATAGTCAAGCATGGCAATGAAGAAAACAATACAAATATGCATGAATGACTGATAATGCAACTAAAATGTGTCTAAGTCTAACAATAATATGAGTAAAAGGGATAATAAAAATATTACTTTTAAACACTCATCATAATACTAACTCGAGGTGCTAGAAAAGCTTTAGCACTAGGTAAAAGATTAGGGATCCAAGTTGTTGGTAACGGAGAGGAAGTTATCGAAGAAATGGTTAGGTTGGAAGTACAACAATCTTAGTCATAATCCTTTATCCGTTTTGTTAGCTATTGCAAACCATTTGTGAGCTGTTACTAGTTAATTAGTGAGGGATAATGGTTGATTTTCTCGGGGTGGGCATCACAGTAGATGTATTAGAGGGGAGGTTTGTCGTTTTGAGTCTTTGTTTAGTCCTTTTGATGTTGTTTTGTCAAGTTATGTATGAGTCGTTACTTGAGAAATGGGTTGGTTCAGTATGTTATTCAGTGTGTTATGGGTGTAATTCTTACCGATGAATTCTTGATGGTTTCGATATTTGTGCTGAGCTAGGGGTGGCGTGGAGTGTAGAACTGGTTTTGGCGCTATTGGATTGACTATTGGGATATTTGGGACTGGTTCAAAAAGGGAAGTAACTTGAGAAACATTGTTGTGTAAGCATGGGGTGAATCTGCCATTTGCTTTTCTACGATGGGGATGTAGGGTGATTTTTGCAAGGAGTTTAAGGCGAAAAGCAATGATTTGATGCGGGTCAGGTGGATTAGTTTGAGGCGTGGAAAGTCTATATTGTTTGTATTTTGGATTGTCTTGTGCCTAGTTGTGTTATACTATTTTCCTCCAATTAGTATTATGGAGGTTTTTAACTAGGCACACAATTTAAATCATCAGTGTATATGTTTTAAATATCCAATAAAATCACATTTGCCGAGAAAAAATATTCTGATCAAGTTTTTGTAATGTTGTTTTACTGGTGTGTGTAATATGGTTTTCATTTTTTCTGATTCAGTGGTAGTGTTGGTGAATGTAGGAAGGAGTGTCGTTGCCTTTGGTTGAGTTTCACATTTAAAAATACAATGGGAAATTTACCCATTTGAACCTCTAAATTTCAATTTATTTGAACTTTATCCCCTCATTTTATAGTTATTTATACTTTGCCCCTAAAATGAATTAAGCCATAAATTTAGAATGTGTCTTGTCCCTTTATTTTTATTCGAAAATCTGAACGTTGAGAAACATTATTTTGAGAATACGAACAACCTCAAAACTAGCCTCATTGGAAGACCGTTGGAGGAGATCGAGGTATTAGCACGTAGGACTCTTTATGAATTTTCGTTTATTTTCAGTGAAATTAGTGGGAAACAAATATGAAGAGAAGAAAGACGAGTGAAATGTGAACATTTTGGTATAGATTTTGCAACGAACGATAATAAGAGATGGGCAACGGTTGGCCAAAATGTTCAATGGCAAAATTAGAATCATTTTAAAGTTTAGTGGCAAAATCGATATGCTCTTAGTTTAGTTCCTAATACGACGTCATTCTGGGCATCAATAGCCACATCAAAACGATGTCGTTCTATCCACGTCAACAATCATCGTTCATGTCATCGCGCTGTTATCGAGTTAATGATCCAACAGTATAATTTAAGCCAAAACCAAAGGTTAGTGTTGTAATTGAACAAATTGAAAGTTTAGTGGTATAAGGATATAACGCCTAAAGCCCAGTGGTATAAGTTATAGTTTACGCTTAAAATTGTTTCAAACACAAAGTTCCCATATTTATGTAGCTAAAAAAATGACTTCTTCTGGCCATTTATATCATACACTTATTCAAGAGTTAGATAAATAATATCGAGACTCGAGTTGGATTATGCTGAGTTTGATAAATAATGACTGATTCAACTAAAGCTTTCAATTGTATTTCATTTAGCATGGGAACTAAAGCTTTACGCATACATATAAGTAGTCTTAATTCAACTGTGTTAATCACTTATTTAATATCATGAACTTAGGTTTATCAAGTAGTCTTGAAAGCCGATCTACGTTTTCACTTATATAAGGCCCTTATGCCAGCAATATCGTCTGGGTCAAGGGTCCTTCTGGTTCCACGGTATTTTGCAAACATGATTGCGGTTTTAACATTACTATGATCGAGACCGAGAAGATGTCCTATTTCATGCAAGGCTACTGATTCTATGTCCTTATCGGAACTAGAAGTAGGGGAAACGCTCCATTTCTCGGCTGCATCAAAGTGAAGAGATATATCCCGAAAATATGGATAAGAAGCATGAGCCAAAACACCTTCTGGACCATCAAATGCGTTGTTTATTCCATCCCCATGATTTCCTTGATAGAACCCGATCCCGATATCTGATCTAGTCGCTTTTACCTCGGTGAACCTAAACTTAGAAGAACTTCTCCATGTTCCGAATGCGGCAGCAATGGCTTGTTTGAATTGTCCAAGATTAGCCACTGGAGTTGAATTAGACAGGTAGTTGTAGGTGAGGTCGGTCTTTTTCCATGTTGCATTCCTGGGGTTGAAGACATAGTTAGAAGTTTGTTCCAGGTTGATATCAGGAACACCGCAACGAGGGGTCGACATTGCTTTGATCGTATCAGGATCGATCTTACCGGTCACGTCTAGAGAGTAAAACTCTTGGTATGCTTTTAAAGCAGACTCTAACGCATCGTCGAACCGATCATCCGATGGATCGGCCTCACGAGAATAGTAGCCGTAGGCTCTGAGGAATTGCTTCGCTTGAGTAATCCCATCGCCAACATCTCCTTTCTGGACATTTTCAAGATTCTCAAAGGATTCAAATTTCACAGGTTTAGACTTGGCTGCAACAGGAACAACACAAGGATTGCTCCAAAGAGCTGAGGAGAAAGTGTAGCTGCCATTGGAATGTATTATTGCTCTAGTGTGTGTTTTGATGCTTGCTTTCACTCCTTTTTATAGGAAAATAAATTGTAGACCTTTGAATTTTTCTCTCTCTTTCATTTTTAGTATTGGAGATCCAAGAATATGAGAAGAAAATCAATAAACTATTACATCATCAATTAGTGGGGAAATTGGCATTAATTTGAGTTAATTGCTACATTTCGTTAATTTTCTAGCCCACACGTATTAAATTGATTAGTGAATGATGGGTCCTGGAGAGTGATACTTAACTTGCTTCTTCTAAACTAATACGTCATTAATTAGTATCGGAGATCCAAATATATGAGAAGAAGATTCAATGAACTAATAAGTTATTCGATGAACTGCCAATTTGATGTGGCTATTTTGAAGTCTAATTTTGCCCAAAACGATGTCATTTTGCTGGAGGAAAAATATTAAAACCATACACTTAGAGAGATTTGAACTTAAAACATTTAAATACAAAGGCTAAGCCTTAATCATTAAACTAACATTACATTATATACCATTTTACCACAAATATTATATATCTCAAAACACTCGAGATTAATTCAAATTATTTTATAAAATAAATAATACTATAAATAATATCAATATATAAAAATATAAAATACATTATTTCCATATATATATATCGATATATATAAATAAAAATATATTATTTATATATATTATTAATAATGTAAATAAAATATTAAAAACCTAAATATTCATAAAAATAATATATTTATATTATTAAAAATATATAAAAAACCTTAAAGCCTAAACTATTAACCCACAAACCTAAACCTCAATCCTAACCCAACCCTTAAACTTAAACCCTAAACCTTAGAGTTTAGGGGTTTTTTATATTATTTTTAAAAATATTTTGGGATTTTTTAAATAATATATTTATATTATAAATAATATATAAAAAATAAAAATGATATATTTTTATTTAAATTATATAAATTTATCCATTTTGTTAAACGAAATTATTTTATAAAAATATAATACTATAAATAATATTAATATATAAATAATATAAAATATATTATTTACATATATATCAATATATATAAATAAAAATATATTATTTTTTATATTTTATTTATTTTTTATATTATAAATATATTATTTTTATGAATATTTTGGGTTTTAAAATAATATATAAAATATACAAATAATATACTTTTATTTAAATATATTGATAAATATACAAACAATATATTTTATAATTTTAATATTAATATTATTTATAATATTATTTATTTTATAAAATAATTTGAATTAATCTCAAGTGGTTTGAGATATATAATGTAATACTTGTGGTAAAATATTATGGCCCTGTTTAGCAATTAGCGGATAGCTGATAGCGGATTAAATTAGCTGATAGTTGATTGCATTAGCTGATTTGACTAGCGGATTGTATTAGCTGATTGTATAAAAGTGTTTGGTAAAATTAACTGATAGCTGATAGCTGTTAGATTATTTAAACAAATAAAATGACATATAAGGACATGATTCTATTCAATACTTGTTTGAATAATTTATTAGTTATCAATATTTTCTAAACATATTTGAATGATTTATATATTAGTTTATTATTTATATAATTATTTTAATATAATTTAATTAATCAATAAATTTAAATACACGTATAAATATGTGATAATAAAAAAAGTAAATAGGATTAACTTATAAATAGGGTGAGAAAATATTTAATTTAAGTTATTTTGAGATTTTTGGTAATTGGTAAGGGTAAAAGAGTCTTTACAACTCTAATATCAAACTTCTAATCTCAAAAGGCTCATATTTTGAGCTTTTTCAAAATTAGCGGTTTCACCCCAATCCGCTCTTTCAATCTGCTATTTACCAAACAATAATATTAGCATATTTGACTGGTCAAACCTCTAATTATGCCTCAAACCTCTAATTTTTGCCCAAACCTCTCTTTAACAAACAGAGCCTATATAATGCCATGTTGGTTTAGTGATTAAGACTTGACACTTATATTTGAAGGTCTTGCGTTCAAATCCCTCCAAGTTTACATTTTTTAATTTTTGAGTCTAAAATTCGGTGTTAGATTTCCACTTTTATAAAATTTGGTAACATTTTTGAGTCAATGATCATAATTCAGTGGTATATGGTGTAATTAACCAAAAAAATAATAAGGCATTCATTAGAGGCAAAATAGTGTCATTAATTTGAGTTATTCACTGCGTTTGGTTTGGTATACTTTTATTTTTATTTCGAAAAAAACAAACCAAACGCAGGCCTACATATATTAACTTATCGCTGAAAGGTAGGGCCAATATTCAATCAAATCAGCGGAAAAAACGACTTAAACGATTATAGTTTGGTGGCATCGGGGGAAATTTTGGGAAAATAGGGTAGTTTGAATTTTTATTTAAAAGATAGGGGTTGTTTGGGGGAATTTTGAAGAATATGTTAGTTTCTACAGTACCACGCCGTGTGGAGATGGCAGGGTTGAACCTCGCCATGTGCAGGTGGCGAGGTGCAGGTAAAATTAAAAAAAAAACTCAGCTTTTGCAAAGTTGGCATGCATGCAATACACAGGATCTCGCCACCTCCACATGGCGAGATCCAAAAAATGCCATAAGCACATGGCGAGGTCCCCAAATATTGTAGATTTTTGGCCTAGATTTCAAAATTTTCCCTAAGCAACCCCTATCCCTTAAATAAAAATCTAAACTATCCTATTTCCCCAAATTTGCTGGCATCGGGTGTAACTTACTCAAATAATATAATTTGAACACTTATTTTATAATAAATTATATTTTTAATAATTAAAAAAATAATACGATTTTATATATTTTCTGTTATATTCTAATTTGTTTTGATTTTATTAGAAATTAAATGCCCTAAATAACCCCTTCCACCATCTTAATATTAAAGCTTAGTTGTTATGATTTGTCAAAATCATAAACACCCAAAAATTATAGATTAATGTATTAAAGTACGCTAATAAATTCGCATAAAAATTCTCTACTCTTTTTCGGTGTTATTTTCAATGTCCCAACACTAAAAAAATTAAATTTTAAACTCTAACCCTAAATTTTAAATTCTATACCTTATATCCTAAAAATATCAATTTTATTACTTTTATTTTAACCGACGGTAATATTAATTTTGATGCTAGTCGTGACAGTCGATACTTTTTTTCTCTCTTTTGTTTTCATCTCTCTTATATTTATGTCTCCTTTGCTTTTTAACTTTTTAATAAGAATAACTATATTTTTTATAACGAATGTCATGCTAAAATCATGAAAAAATCGATACTTTATATTTTTGTAGAATATAAAATTTATTTTATATTTTCAGTACTTATACCATGCAATTTTAGAAATCGTCGTTTCTCGTCCCTGTACCGGTATTAATATTTGTATCAGTGCAACATAGTCCACAAGCATCTTAGTTTTAGGGTTTATAAATTTAGTTTAGGATTTAAAATTTTAGGTCTATGAATTTAGAATTTAGGGTTTATGTTCAACTTTTTTTGTTGAAAATATTCATAGTGACCCAAACGGTGTCAACTAGAAGAAGAGCAGCCATCAGCAGAAGTCACACCACCAGAGCATAGTCAAGTATCTCAGTGATTTTCAGTTCCTGTGACTTTGGGGTGAAAACCAAAAGTGAATTATGTGTGTAAACGCCATGGCCGAGATAGCAACCCACATGATCAGGGCGGAACTAGAAATTTATAAAGGGGAGCAAAATGAAACTAAAAAAATAGAAATTTTTAAAGGGGCCAAAATGAAATTAAAAATTTTGAAGGGGTCATACAAAGATTTTATAAACTTTGAAAGGATTATAGAGGAAATTTTTCATTTTTTTCTAAAAATCTATACTATTTCTATTGAAAAAATGGCGGGGACCAAACCCCCTTAAACCGCCCTTAGTTCCGCCCCTGCACATGATCACAGTCAAAATTCACATGAAGAGTCTTGTAACACCCTTAGATTTATAAGTTAAAAAATAAATGAAAAAAATGATGAAAAGTGATGAAAATGAAAATGAAAATGGTGGAAAAAGTACTTTTAAGGAGTGTTAAACCCTTGCCCCATTACTAGGTAAACCCATGCCTTAACCGGCTGGGCTAAGGATTATTCTTGGTTAAATCCCGCACCCATTTCATTTTAGATTATATCCAATTAATATGAACCAATAATAAATATTATCTGAACCACTCACCAACTGCATTCAATGCTTCATCTCAAAATTTAAGAAATATCCAGATCTTTCTTTCTCTCACCTACCACACCACCGGTCATTGTCTGCCGGTGTCACAGTGTTCCCCGTCAAGCCCCAAGCATAAGCTCCTTAACCACACGTGAAACCGCCGCTTCGATCGTCGGAAATCAAAGGTAGAAGGTTCGGCGAGAACCCATGTTTCCACCTTCGATGTTTTCCACAATTCTAACGTCAATTGACTTTCGTTCGCTTCGTTGTCACCACAAGCGAGCTCCTCGCATCGATCTGATCAAAACCCAGTCGATGGATCTTCCCCTGTCGCCGTTTTAAGCCTCGTCGGAGCTACCACGGTCTGATCACAATTCGTCTGATTTAGTAAGTTTTTTGGCCTAAAAACAAGTTATTTAAGTTAATGGGTGAGTTGAAGATCAATATGAGCTTGTTCCGGTGATGTTTTCGGCCATTTTGGCCGCGCGTGGCGACCACGCGCCATCATGGGCGATTTTCGGTCACTTGTGACGGTGGCCACAAAATCGAACCAGCCTAACCAATAGTAGACATGGTTTGACCCAATAATCGGCTCAGCAACCGAACTGGTCCGACAATTGACCAATCCCGATTACTTTTTGTTTTTCAGCCGGCTTGATTTAGCTAACAGTTTTAATATCCAACCCGACCCGTGTCCAACCGACCTGACTGGACCCGTGTTCGACTGACCCGACCGAGTCAACATGTTGATCGAGATAACTTAGTGAGTCAACTCGACCGAGTCAACTCAGGGAGTCAACTCGCCCGATTCAACTTAGTGAGTCAACTCGTCTGAGTCAACTCAATTGACCGATGACGTCAGCGTTGACCTATTGACTGCTGACGCCAATGTTGACCGATGATGACATCATCGTTGACTTTGACCATTAACTTTGACCAATAAGTCAAATTTCTGAAAACGCATATGTTATATTTTTTTACTTCTTGAGTCCGTTTCATGAAATTCTAACCTGAAAGCCTCCGAATCGGACCTTGAACTCGAGCATGCTTGTGTATTTTATTATTCAATTATGAGCAATGTGAATAAGGATTGAAATTAGAATTTGTGAAATTGAAAGTATTCACACATCATCGTATTCGAGATGTTGGCGATGTCGAATTCAAGTTCGATAATGATTAAAAGGAGTATATTGGATCGACCGTTGTAGCTCGGAGCCGTGGTAATACATTACTACCACTTGCATGCTTTATAAAACATGTTGGTATTCGGTTAAGGTATGTATGATTATGATTAAGAGTACTTTCAACTCTGCTGGAATCAACTCGATTACAAAATCAAAGAATAGTAATATGGATAAAATCAAACTATTCGAAAGAGAAATTTAATAGACCGAAAGGATCATGAGTTCAGTAAGGGAATAATAAGATAGCTAATCTCCCAATCCGATTAATAGTATTAAAGGATTTGATATCTGAAATATTTCATTAAGAATTAACGATAATACCCTTGAGATGTAAGAATGCATAAAATACCCCTAACAAAGGAAATGACCTGGAATGTACACTCGATCTAATAAAATAATTACTTCATCTAAAATCCTTGATCTATTGGAAAAGAATTTGATAGCAGGATGCAAATATGTGTGATAACAAAAACACTTGGATTTTTCCCGAATTCTGGATAAACACCTGAAAATAAATTTACTAAAAGTTCTTCACATTCCTGAACTTATCTAAATGATTGTAATGAATTAATTGATCGAAATGATTGAAATGACCGAAATAACCTCAGGCACTGAAATTTTCCAAATTGACTAAAATGATGAATATACTATTGAGTTCTGAAATGAATGAATTGTTGTAAGGACTGTGAGGATCAAAATGTTTGAACTACTATCAAACACTTAAATAAGTAAATACCCACATGACTTGAGATAAGTGGAAACTTGGAAAATCCTGAAATTTCTGATAGATTGCAAATGACTATAATACCCCTGTGAGTTTGAAGCATGACTCGTGTATATAAGTCACTCATGATAATGCTACAACATTGAAAGAATACCGCTCAAACGCATGTTTGACTGCTTGAGGTAAGTTTAGTGTTGTCTTATGGAAGTGACTCGTTCAACTATACAATACAGTTAATATTGAGAATTGCATATTGTGAGGTATGTATGTTCGAATACTTAGGTAAGTACCGCAATATTAGGATCCGTAAGTTCGACTGAATTTAAAAACCTGATAAATCGTGGTGATCTTCATGTATGCAGATTACCAATTTGCCCTTATTATGTGGAATTACAGAATCACCCCATGTCAGTCAAATGACCAAAATGCCCTCGTTGGCCAAAATGACCAGAATAGACCTGAATATATCAGATATCGTGAAAGATCTTGATTTAGAAATTCATGAATGCTTGGTTGGAAACCTGATGAGCAAATAGAATTCTTGAGTCATTGTTTATGCCTTGTTGGTATAAATTACCAAAATGTCCATGTATGACAAAATGACCATAATGCCCTTATAGGCTTAAATGACTGAATCACTCATGATGTATCTGAACTCTTAGAGATATTGATGTATCAACTCCTGAATATCTGGTTTGAACAGTTAGTATGAACCCCTTTTAATAGGGATCTCGTTTCTGAAATTTGTTTAAATTGTCAAAAGTTCAATGTGTCCCCTTCCGTAAATACCAAGTATCTTCAAGAAATAAATTGTTCCATCTAGTGTGTTCCATGTGTGCTACACGATTGTTTTTGCATACTGTTTACATGTTTTAACATACTGATCATGTGCGCATGATTGATATGCAGTTTTTGCATGAACATGGCATGTTTTTATAATTTAAGCATGATCGTATTGTATGTCTAATATAGACCTTAGTACTCGATATGACAAACATGCTATATGGATAATGTAATACTGAAAATACTACGAATGATTAATGAACTACTGAAGAACTGATTCACTGGGTACTTGGGATATGATATGAAGTTACTGATGGCTCAGCTCTGATCCATCTGGTAAGTTCTCCCGTTTTCGGATCCTATGCTTCAACTAGGTCTGTCCGTTTTCAGTTCCTATATTTTTACTAGGTCTGCCCATATTCGGTTTCTACGCTTTGGCTAGGGCCGCTCGTATTCTAAGGTATTCTCTTAGGATGGTACCCACACCCAATAGGCTTGGGTTAATGCATGTGCATGATACTGCACTAGGGAAACTATATACTGGACTATGGTTGGAGGGTAAATAAAGAATTAAAATGAACTTTACTACTACTTGAAGCAAATGTATTTGAAATAAAAAGGTTTACTGCATTGTTACATTTCATGCATTAACGTTGCACTGTTGGAACAAACTAGACACTAAACTCTTTGACTCCACCTCTGTAACACCCGGGTTTAGGGGTCGAGAGTTGAGTGTGTGAATCGGGTTTGAGTCGTTGGGCTCGTTTTAATTAAAATGGGCTTTGTTTTTAAACTTAAAAAGGCTTGTGTTTCATTAAGGGCAAAAAGGTAATATTTTAAATAAAGGGAAAATATGAGTAAAAAGGGGGACTTTTTGAAGTGTCTTCATCTTCTTCTTCCTTTAAACATTTCCACGACAAAAACCTCTCATAACCCCCAAAACACTATTCCATCAACTTCCTTCACCATTTCAAGAGCTCTCTTCAAGGTAAAATCGTTTTTGACTTCTCCTCTTTATTCCGAACATTTCTATGCCTTTATTTTCGCATAAACACCATTTTTCAAGTTTTCAAAAGTTTAAGAAAGAGGTTGAAGCTTTGATGAGTTTTCATGTGGGTTTTGATTTGTAAAGTTAAATTATGTTTTAATCTTGCTCTAAAGATTATTATAAGTGAAAATGGTAAGGGTTTGATGAAAATTCCGAAATGGGTTTTTGTGGGTATTTTAAAAGGTTGAAAACTTGGGTTTTTGAGGTAGTTTGGTGTAGGAGAGTTGGGCTGATGTTATAGCGATGCTTGAGGGTTGTTTTGAAGGTGTTTAATGATGTTTTGGGTGTTGGATTCGATGGTTTTCTATTGGGTTGAGGGTGATTCCGAAAATGGGGATTTTTGTGCTAGTTTTGGCTTGGAAATGTAGAGAAATAGTCTTGTGTTTGTAAACTTATTTGTGGTAGTGGGTTGTGGATGATTTGGTTGAGTGATTTGTTGTTTTTGATTGATTAGAATCAAGGGAAACCGTTGGAGAAGCTTCGGGCTCGATTTCGGGAAGTTTGGAGGCTTGATTTGGTTTTCTCGGTTTGCTTAAGGGTGTTCGGTGAGTGGTTTGTTTAAAACGGTTTTAAATTGGTTCAAGTGTGTAGATGAGGTGTTGGATTGAGCTTGGTAGTCCAATCCAAGGTGGAGATTAAGTTGGTAGCTTAATCTCTTGTTTTGCCTTATGAGTTCTTGCTTATTGTGTGTAATCGTGGTCTTGTGTAGTATGTGTTGTTTATGCATGTTGATGTATATTGATGATGTATCTGGTGGTTGATATGTTGAAATGCATGATGGTAATATCATGGTGAGGCTTGTATAGTATGATTGGCACTAGTTAATTACCGGGTATAAATGATCGATCATTAGGATGAGTGTGCACACGGTTGAGTCAAATTCGCGCGTGGCCTTGGTGACGTATATTCATCAAGGAGGAGTACGGTGAGGTAATATTCCACCGAAAATTGTTAGCATGTGATGATGAGTGTAATCCCATCCATGAGTGAGAACGGTGATGAGTGTAATCCCACCAGAAGGTAATTGTGTTGAGTACGTTGGGGGTGAAAATCCCAACGGAAGTTATCTGCATATTCGAGTAAGCTAATAGTTTACAATATACTTGTTCGGGTGTGGTTGTTGTGTAAAATATTATGTTATATCTTTGTTTAGCATAACATGAGGTAAGATGCCATGTTCATGCATTCTTGTAACATTTAGCTATGTTGCT
Organism: Hibiscus tridactylites; assembly: GCA_958450335.1. Classification (NCBI taxonomy): domain Eukaryota; kingdom Viridiplantae; phylum Streptophyta; class Magnoliopsida; order Malvales; family Malvaceae; genus Hibiscus; species Hibiscus tridactylites. The sequence goes on from OY288288.1 coordinate 8,256,360, forward strand.
ATGTTGGTGTATATGTATGCCTTGTGTATGTCTTAAGGATAACATGCTATGAACCCTGTGTTGTCGATGTTTTTGTTTTAGAGCTCCCTCACTAAGCTTTTAGCTTACGCTCTCGTTTTCGGCAATGCAGATCATTAGTGTGGAGTTAGAAAGGAGCGAGGAAAGGGCATCCAAGCGCGTTTGTGGTTGCTCAAGTATGGTTTTAGTAAATAATGTAGTAGTTTAGCAATGGAGATGCTACGTGTTATAGGAGCATGTGTTAGATTCCTATTTTGTTAATGTTTTTGTGTTGGAGTATGTAAACCATGATTTATGAAATGTTTATGTGTTTGTGTGAAAAATCATGTAAGGCTTGTTTTAAGAATGCTTATGTTTTGTGTTTGAAGGCATGTAACCTTGTTTTATGCTATGTGATGAGGATGTATGTTCCTTTGAATGAAATGGCCTTGTGATGCATGTGTGTATGCTTGATCATGTTTGTAGTAGGATGGATTGCCTATAGATTGTGTGTATGTTTGATGTTTCATGATTCTTGATGAATTGGGGGATGTTTGAGAACACTTGGACATGCAGAAAACTGTCTTTAGGGTCACACAGAGTGCGGGTGTTTCAAAACGCGTGTAGTGGTTTCGAAACGGGTATAGCTCCAAGGATACTCGTATCGGAACGGGGGTGGTGCCGTTTCGATACGATTTGACACTGTGAGTCCCCGTTTCGATACGCGTTTCGATACAATTTACCACTATGAATGTCTGTTTCGGAACCAGTTTTGGAACGCTTTGTTATTGTTGACCCCGTATCAGAACGGAGTGGACCGTATCGGTACAGCCTGGTCTGGATTTTAAGATGGAGCTCGCGTATCGAAACGGGCAAGCCTGTTTCAAAACGTAGGCTTTTAATTGGGCTTTTTAGCATCTTCAAAGGTTCTCGAATGTCGGGTTTTAGTCATGTTGGTTGTATGCTTCCTCGTTAAGTGTATATGCATCATTTATGTATAGTTTGGGTTCCGTAAGCATGCAATTGGATATAACATGTCACTTGGTAAATTTAAATTACCGTACGTTTCGTATGTATCGTCTCGTCCTCGTTTTCCGCTGTCGTTTTCACATATATGACTAAATGATACATTTAGACAAGATAATTAAAGAAAAATTTTCTAGGGTTGTTAATCGGAGTGGAACCTTAACAGGTTTCGCTTCGGTTTTCCTCGTGTAACCTGCTCGGACCAGTCTGTTGTCTGGCCCGGTACGAGGGGGTTACAACCTCTATAATTTATCAGCTTATATAATTCTCGTCTGATACTCGATGATTGAATAAAGAACAAATATCGTTACTCTCAAGTATAACGCTACCCTGAAATAACGGAACGAAAAATGTAGACTGTTACTTCATGGAACATCATAAAAATGTTATGCCTGTCATATATCTGCATGAGCTTATAGCATCTTTTGGTAGTTTTGTATTACTGAGCTTTCTCAAGCTCATGTTGTTTTTACCACTGAAGGTTAGAAGAGATCTATCATGGCATAATGATCGACTTGAGTGGTTGGAGTTCTCTCGGTGTTGCTTTTGGAGTACGATGCTGGTACATTTAGTGGGCCTGTGTGTCGTGTATTGTTTTATGGTAGTGCCTGTAAAATGTTTTCTAAAATTACTTTTATATGTTTAAATAATTTTATGAAAGGGTATTTTAAACAGACGTTAACGTTACAGTTTAATAAGTGTTTTAAGAAAAAAATGTTTTGTGGGGATTTTTATTGTGGGTCACTCTTGTGACCCTAATGTGACTTCCTAGGATCCGCGGTAACGCATAGGCGGGTCTAGGGGGTTACAAGTCTTCTCTTGAAAGCAACCATGTGATCAGAACCAAGATAATGCTCATCGAAACAATGAAACTTATCGTGTTTGCATCGAGGTATTGGTCGTAATAGCTCTAGTTTCGATATGTTGTTATCGAAGTCCCCGCCTCGTGTCATCCATCGGGATAATGGCATAATTAGGATCTTAGGATCCTATTACACTCATCGCACAACCTGAAATACTAAAATCCCAAAAGTAGTACCCTAACAATAACTCGTTGCACCACCACGACGAGTTTCCAAAAAATATTCTTCTTTTATTCAAACTCGTCGCACCACCACGACGATTTTCAATTTTTTTCAGAAATCTCTCCATACAATCGAGGCTAGTTCGAATAAAAAAATATAATTTTGAAACTCAACGTAGTGGTGCGGCGAGTTTACTGTTAGGGTCATACTTTTGGGAATTTAAGATTTCAGGTGTGGTCGGGCATAATAGGATTCTAAGCTCCTATTTTTTCCCTTATCCCGTCATCCATTAGTGTGGTTGTTGCCTTGAATTCTTGTATCAAACCTTCTTTCCGTAGTGTTAGAACCAAACCATAATTAATATGAAATATAATACCTAGGATCTATCATGTGAAATCATCAAGAATAAAATACTAGATGCGGAAGCGTACCTGAATTAATTGATGGACTGAAAACCTTGAATCCTTAGATGAAGATCGCCTAAAATGTAGTTGTGATCTTTGATAAGTGCCTAAAACTTCTATATTTTCACCTTTTTTACATGGCAATTATTGCTCAACATACACCCAATTGAGCTGCATTATGGCCATTTATGCATTAATTATATTGTTTCTATCCTTGATCATTACATTTGATTTATTTAATGAAAAAAGTACTATTTTGATACATTTTAGTGCTTGTACAAATTTACTCACTGTCAGGGCAAGTGATGCTCTGGCAGGTGATGTTGTGCCAGCAGGTGATGTCATGGCATGTGATGCCGTGCTAGTAGGTGATGTCAGGGCATGTGATGTCGTGCTAGTAGGTGATGCCACAAACTCAATTGGGACTATAAATTGAAGGCTGGAACACTTGAAGAATGTTAGAGACTACATCCAAGCAACATGATTAAGAGAAATAGAGTCTAAATCTTTATTTTACTTTTCTCTTGTACATAGTCTAAGAAGAGTGCTTTATTGTAAATTCTTTGTACACTCTTGTGAGCTTAAATTGTGTAAACATCAACCTTGTGAGGTATTTAGTTTACCCAAACAAATCCCTTGTAAAAGGAGAGGTTCTAGTTTAGCCTTGAGAGAAAAACTAGAGTCGGTTCTATCTTAGCCAAGTCCAAAAGATAGGGTTGTAACGGTTTCCTCCTAAACCGGGAAAATGGGACAAATTCATTGTTGAGTGAATTGGGAAATCATTAGTAGTGTGCTAAGGTAGTGGATGTATGTGCTTGTTAGAAGGCTGAATCACTCTAAAATCATTGTGTCACTTGTCTACTTTTATTTCGATTTTAGCCAATTCAACCACCAAACATTTACAACCCTCTTTGACGGTTTCGGTGATCGATTCGAGCGTGCTTCAAACCCAACAGAAATAATTAATATTAATTATAAAATAAATAAAAAACAAATTCGATTCAATTCAGATAATTGTGATTTTATATTTATGAATTATAAACTGACCAAACAGTCTATGATTGAGAGCGACTTTCGATTTTCATTCTCAACCTAATATTAACCAAGAAATAGCCTTTATTGAATAGATTTAATTGTAACTTTTTATATTGAACAAATAGTTAATATTTTTTAATTTGCTTAAAAGTTGATAAGTCTGATTTACATGAGTGATATTTTTTTAACATTTTAATATGAGTATAATGTAATATCTTAATCCGGTTTTATATCTAGTTAAACTTACATATATTTACAGACTACGCTGCTCGAGTTTAGATTATTTAAAAATTATCTCATTCTTAAATACCGAGACCACTTCTACATGAATGATATTTGAAACATAATAATTGAATTGTTAAAATATATTTCTTGTTCGTTACAAATTTAAATGAAGATGATGAAATTAACAGCAGAGGCAAAATCATTTTTTTATTGAAGGTAGAGACTGAATTTTAAATTTTTATGAGATGAAAAAACCATTTTGAAAAAAAAAACACAATTAGCAATGGATTACTATCCTATACACTGGTTACAAGCACCTTAATTTTAGAGCTTAGAGTTTTAATTTAGGGTGTAAGGTTTATGGTTTTAGGTGTAGGAGTTTAAAATTTAGGGATAGTGGTTAAAATTTAGAGTTTAGGGTTATAAATTAGGGTTTATAAGTTAAAATCTAAATCCTACCCATATTATCCTAAAAATAAATTCTAAACATAAACCCTAAAATTTAACAACTAGCCCTAAATTCTAAACCCCTACACCTAAATTCTTAAACCCTACACCCTAAACTAAAACCCTAAACCTTAAAACTAAGACATTTGTAGAAAGTTTCAGTTTTGACTGTCAGTGTATTATAAATAGGTATGGGCACGGGTCGAGTTTTTGGCCCACCTAGACCTGATCCGAAAATAAACACCCTAAACCCGCACCTGACCCTACCCGAACATATTCTTTAAAAAAACCCGACCCGGCCCAAAAATAAATATACTAAATCTGACTCCGACCCGACCTGTATAAAATAAATATATTTTAGGGACCTAATTGTAAAAAAATAATTTAAGGGACTTAATTGTAAAAAAATATAATTTAAGGACTAAATTATAAATAAAATTCAATATTAAGGACTTAATTATAAAAATATAAAGAGGGGTATTGTTATATACATCCTTAAAAAATTTAAGGGGAAATTATACTATTAGTCCTGGGTCGAGTCGAATATTTTCTACCCTAAACCCGATCTAACCCGAGTTTACCTTTAACAAAAAACCCGACCCGACTCGACCTAAACTTAATTTTTTTATTAAAAAACCCGACTCAATCAAACTGGATGGAGTCGAAACCCGTCAGATTCAAATAAAATACCTACCCCTAACTTATAATTCCTTTAGCAATTTAAGATAACTTATCATTTCATTAATAAAAAGTTCTACAAATAAACAAATCTACCAAACTAAGATGTACCAAAGCCCAAGGATATATACGCTTGTGGGATTTTAGGCCTATTATGTGAACATCGGTCTTAAACCATAAACCCTAATTTTTATATTAATATAAACGTTTATTTTTATACAATAAGTTTAACAGGAGAAAGAAAAAAACAGATTATACAACAAAAGCTCCCACATTTCAGGAACTTCATTTCTAACAAAGCCCTAATCAAAATCTTACAAAACCACAACTCAAACATGTAATGTAAGGATACAATATCATGTCAGGGAAAGGCCCGAGGAGAATGTGATGCCGGCCAAATTAGCCCCTTTCATCTTACAATCAGGCAACGACATCCAGTTCCAGATGTTGCTCTGTTTCTCGTAACTTAGCCAAGTTATGTCCCATAAGCCTTCGTAATTCGACATCAAAACCGCTCGAACTGTCCCGTTTTTTGCCTCTAAGCACCCGATCATTACCCCGTAGGGTTTCCCTATCTGCTCCATTATCTCGATCGGAACACTCGAGACATATTCCCAATTCCCGCTCTTTAGGCTTATTCCCCACATTTCTATGCTGCTCAGCACCTTCGCCGCCCTCCTACGGTCCGTGCCGTCCACGCCGGTCGATTTCATTATCATCATGTGTCCGTCGCCGTACACGTGTCTCCGGTCGTTGATGTTGCCGTTTCTATGTCTCGGACGTAGGATAAACGGTGGGGTGTGTTCGGATCCGACGGCGACCACCAAGCTCTCGTGAGGACTATTAACTGCATTGAGAAACATACAATCGTTTCTTGGGATGTTCCCATTTGATTCCCTTGCTTCTATGCAGTACCATTTTTCGGTCTCGGAATTGTATTCGAACACAACCGGAATGGTCTCCACTAACTCCACGAACAAAAACCGAAAGTGACCCGAACCCGACGGTTCGGGCACTAGCTTCATCCCGGATCTCCTCCAAGAAGAAGTTCCACGTGGACCTAACGGGCACGGAGGGATCTTCTTAACTGTCTTACTAACCAAATTAACTGCAATAACTACCTTTTGATTATTGGAAGCAAACAAAAAAGTATTCCCACTCGCTGTCAAAAGATAAACATCTTCACCCGGGTAAAAAAGAACTTGCTTCATCAAATCATCGATACAAACCTTGAACCAACGGTTGGATTGATCGGAAAAGCCGTGGATCGCGGCGTCGCGACGCCAGCGCTTCTTGTAAACAAACAACCAAGTGGCTGACCTCGATCGTAGGTTGCACTGCCGGATAAAATCTCGGTCGGATATAAGATAAGCAAGGAACTTGTTGACCAATTTCATCCGAATAATTTCCGGCAAAGCTAGCGAGAAGAGGATGCTTTGTATGAGTTCAGAAGGAAGGAGACAGAAACCGAGGGTGGCGGCGGCGGTGGTGTTGGTGTCTGAATTTTGACATCCATCCATGTTTTTTTTTTTTTGTTCAGCACCAATAATTTGGTCCTCAAAAGGGTTGAAAATTTATATGCAGAGAGACCAGTTTTGCTTCAAGCATAATGATGATGAGTGTATATATAATAATAGAAAAAAGGACAAAGTGTCCAGCAAGGAATCCCATGCGGATAGCGTCATGGTCGGACAAATGGACGGTGGGGGATGGTTGAAAAGCATTGAAATAATTTTGATTGGAAATCGACGTATTTGATTGTCGTGAGTGTTTAAAATAACGACAAACAAAACCAACAAGATTGGTCCAAATGATAAACAATTTAGTATCGCTTAAATAGTTTTAGGGTTCGAGGCCTTATAGAAAATTCTCGTTAGGAGACTCACCCATTAAAACCAGAGCCAAATGTGCTGATGTCAGCCAGCCCGGATTAAACAGGACAAATTCCTGAAAACCGAGAGAACAACAACAAAAAAAAATAATAACGAGGAACTGAGTTTCTTTAAAGTGAGAACAAGGATTGCCACTTATTGGCATAGTTATTTGAGCGAGGTGAGTCACCATTTTTTTTATCTGGTTTTGATGGTGAAGTTTATGTCTTTGAGTCTTTTAGCGACAATAACGAACAACAGACAAAAGGATATGGGTGTTTAATTCCGACCTGTGCAGCCAAAACTGTCGCTTGCTGATGTTAACAGCAAGCTTGGTCTTTGTTTCATGTCGAGTTAAACCTAGGATAGGTGAGTTCTTGGGATGGGGATGAACGATGGGGATCAATTCAGGGATTCAAAAGTCAATGATGGTTGATCTGTTGCTTTCTAGCAACTATTTGGGGATGGGTTTTTGGGATATGGCAGGCGGCTTAGATCGTGCTTCGAGATCAGTAACACGAACAAAGAAAGAATCGCGGTAGAAGATCGAGCCAAGAGCACAAGCGAGAAGGATGTATTGACATAGAAAATGTGCAGGGTTTAGACAGGTTAATGAAGGGAGTTCGAACTACAATTACACGCTCAACATAGCGTTCGGCCATTGCTAGGAGCGGATGGATCCGAGGTAACCACTAGTAAGTACATAAGGCAACAAAAGAATGCCACGATACTGCCAATACCGAACTCGAAACAAGATAACTCATAAATGACCGAGTAATAAAGGGCCAAGAGCTAAGCATGTTTAAATTTTAAAAGTATGACATTGTTAATCTTATACAGAAAAGTGATTCAAGCATCCCAACAGTGTTCTTAGAGGCCAAAACCATGAAAAATAAGAAAACAATATTTCTAATACAGAAACATGTTTACCAGACACACTCTTACCTCGATTATCTTCGGCATCATCGTTCACTTTATGGTTCTCATCACCAGTAGGCTTGGATGCTGTCGATTCACACGGCGCCTGTGGTCTACTAACTGACTGCTGATAAAGAACCCCTAATGCCAGTGTGAAGAGGAGGCAAGCCAAACCAAAAGGAGTAGCATGCTTATCATCCCAAATCAATACATTGACCACAACCGTAAGAAACTTATTAACCACACCAGTCACGGTAAACGCCGTGGCAGAGATCGCCCTCCTAGCAGCAAATCCAAAGAAGCTAATGAGCAAACCGAACAAGCATGAAAAAGATACCGCGGTAAACTACACAGGCTCAATCCAATCCCCAGCATTGGCTCTTAGAACCCAAGATATCGGCATTCGGCACCATCATAAACGATTCTCATAAGACAAAACCCCAGATGTTCAACCCAATATTCATTACCATATGCTTAATGCAAACCAAATACACAGACGCCCACGAATACGCAGTCAGCCTAAACTCCAACACCACCACCCAGAATGATCAACAAAGACAAACGTTAGCTTCAACGGGTAGGGTTGCCTCCTAAAGGTCGTATCAACAATGGCCACCAAAAGGGATGCCAAGGATTTAAACACTATGAAAATATTGACATTGGCATGAAGCATAACCCCATCTCAGTAATAATGGTAATCAAATGTGCAAACGCACACGAATCGGTAGTCACGTACACAACAGCATAAACGCTGAATCGGTAGTTAAGTACACAACAGCACCACCCAGAATGATCAACAAAGACATAAACATTAGCTTCGACGGGCAGGGTTGCCTCCTAAAGGTCGAATCAGCTATGGCAACCAAAAGGGGTGTCTGTCAAGGATCTAAACACTACGAAAGTATGGACATTGGCATGAACCAAAAGATTGGTACTTCTGAAGACAATAGCAGCAGGCAAACACTTTCGGCAATGTCCAAAATAAAAGGACCATGATGTAAAAATCCAAACTTGCCCAAAACCCAGACGCCCAAAGCAGAAGTCAAGTACTGTAATGCAGTTAATAAGCCTGAGTAGTTGAATTTGGTTATTGTAAATTTGTAGATAAGAGCAAGTAAGCTTGAACATAGTGCACAATCAACAACCAAACTAATTGTCGCCATTTTCCTTGAAAACAACAAACACCCAAAAGCTAAAATCAGTAGATCTTAAGCAAAATTGAGATAAGGCAGATGCATAAGTCGAAATCATAACAAAATAAAGAAGAAGTGAGATATGGGTATTGATCTAAGTAATTGAAGGAAGCCAAAAACAGATTTAAAAGTTGAAAGAAGATGAATGAGTTTCGAAACAGAGTAATTACGGACAAAGCAAAACCCGCGTGTTTGATTTGGTGAAAAAACGAAGGAAGAACGAAACTTCGTGCTTCAGAAAGATTTGCATTGCGAAAACGACGGCGTTTACAAATGGGATAGGGAAAAATGGTAAAATTAAATGAGTATTCACTTTTCGGGGATTAACTAAAAAAACAATCTCAAAGAAATTAGGTAGAAAACGTCCCCCGTAGTTCAAATTTGTGTTCTACCAAAAACGAATTTCAAGTTTCGCTTAATTAAAAGTGAGTTATATGGAGAGAAAAAAAAAGATATTAATTAATTTTTTTATTTACTCATTTAATACGAAACTCGCGTTTAATTAAGAGCAAATTCAAAATTCGTTTTTAACAAGACACGAGTATTGTCTTACATGGGCTAAATGTGAGAATTTTTGTACATAATCTTGATTGGGAGTTGTTTTTCTACATAATTTATAGAGAAAGTTATATTAACTTAATTTTGCCAAGAAAAAAACAGTGAATTTAACTTTTTAATTAAATAGAGCGTTATTATATTTCTTTGAACCTATACAAAATAAAATTAGATACTCTTATTCATTGGATTAATTAATAGATTAAAGTAAATTCAATCTTTTAGGTAAATGATACAACTATTTTACATGGGAAGAAGAACGAAAAACAACTACTTTATTAAATAACTAGTTTTTCACAAAAAAATATCGAGGGATAGTGGATTGTAATTGTTTTGCAACATAGTTATTCTTTTGTTAGAATTAATCGTAATTTTTATCATATTAATTTAAAATGCATTAAACTTAAGGGTAAATAAATGACCACCATATTAATAGTAAGGTTATGAATTCATCATTTTATTTTTTTCTAAGCAATTAAAACACCATACTATTAAATTAGATGTAATTTGACTATCAACCGTTAAAACTTAACGGATGGAGTGACGTGACAGTTAGTAAAATTTTTGTATAATTACATATTTGATCCTCGTTACTTATACATTCTAAGCAATTAAACCACCATATTATTAAATTAAAATTATGATCAAATTGATATAATGTATAACTAACAAGGACCAAATGTGTAATTATACAAATTTTTACTAACTGCCACGTCACTCTCTTCGTCAGTTTTTTAACGACTGGTAGTCAAATTTCATCCAATTTAATAGTATAGTGTTTTAATTGCTTAGAAAAAAGTAAGGTGATCAAATCGCGACCTTACCAATAGTATGATGGTCATTTATGTAGTTTTTAGCTAAAGTTTAAAAAAGTTATATCCCACTACTAAGGGCTAATTTAGCATTGCTTTTGAAAAGTGATGTTAGAAAGAGATTTTAAAAAGAGATTTTAAAAAGTTAGTTGTAAGATCTTAGTGTCCATCATTACTGTCAAAAAGTGCTTTTAAGAATCTAAATGACTATTATAGACATGATATTGTAAGTTATATATATATATATATATATATATATGATATTTAAATTTTTAATGTTATAATATATAAAATATATCAGCTTAAAATTATTATAAAAATATAAAATATTTTTATTAATAAATATATTTTTTAACAATTATACGTGTTCCATGAAAATATAACAAATTTGAAATATTTTATTTAAAAAACAAAAATAATTATTAATTATATAATTATATCTTCATAAAGAATTATAAATTTATAAATTATAAATAAACACAATAGCAAATAAATGTTAAAATTGTAATTTGGCTCTGAAAATCACTTTTACAACTGTAAAAGTTAGAAATTTTAACTTTTGCGTTTAAGTTGAAAGTAATTTTTTAAAAATATTTTTTTTCCAAAAGCTAGTTGTTTAGCATAGCTTTTAGTCTCAAACTAACATTTTAGTTGTATAACAAAAAAGGAAAACTACCCTACTGACCACCAAACAAATTGGGGATACCTATTTGGACCACCGAACTATAGAAAACGTCAATCAGACCACCGAACTTATAAAATCAACCTATTTTGACCACCGCCGTTAAAAATCTAACGGTGGCGTGACGGAACTGCCACGTGGCAATTGACGGAAAAATTTAAAAATTACACATTTGGTTCTGTTATTTACACATTCCTTCAATTTAGTCATAGTTTTAAATTAATAAAGTAATAAATTATTTAATTAAGTGGTGACACTTGTCAACACCTTATTGGAGGACTTTAATTATTTATATTTGATTTTATTAATTTATTCTCCCCTCCAATCAGGTGGTGACACGTGTCACCATCAATTTAGAGGAGAAAAATAAATTTCTCTTCACTTGCACTTTGGAGGATTTGAACCTAGGTCTCAACAAGGTAAAGCCAATGGCTTTGCTACTACACCAAACACAACTTTGTGCTATAATTCTCCAGATATAATATATATCTCTTATTAGTTTCCACATTTATAAGTCAAAAGCTCAAACCTTAAACACTAATTTCACATATATAAATCCCAAACCCTAAATTCTAACCTAAACATTTCAAATTAATTCCATGTTGCATATTTTAAATTAAACTCTAAACCTTAAAAATTTTAAATTAATTTCATGCTAAATATTTCAAATTAAACTCTAAATATTTCAAATTAAACCCTCAACTTTAAACCCAAACCTTAAACCTTAAAAATTTTAAATTAATTTCATGTTAAATATTTAGGGTTTAATTTGAAATATTTAGCGTGAAATTAATTTAAAATATGTAGGGTTTAAGGTTTAATTTAAAATATTTAACGTGAAATTTATTTGAAATTTTTAGGGTTTAAGATTTGGGTTTGGGTTTAATTTAAAATATTTAGCGTGAAATTAATTTAAAAGTTTTAGTGTTTGAGGTTTGGGGTTTAATTTAAAATATTTAGTGTGAAATTAATTTGAAATATTTAGGATTTAGGGTTTAATTTAAAATATTTAATGTGGAATTAATCTGAAATTTTTAGGGTTTAGGGTTTGGGTTTATGGTTAATTTGAAATATTTAGCGTGGAATTAATTTGAAATATTTAGGGTTAGGGTTTAGGGTTAGGGGTTTATATATGTGAAATTAGTGTTTAAGGTTTAAACTTTTGGATTATAAATGTGGAAACTAATAAGAGGTATATATTATATCTGAAGAATTATAACACAAAGTTGTGCTTGGTGTTGTGCTTGGTGTAGTGGTAAAGCCATTGTCGAGACCTAAGTTCGAATCCTCCAAAGTGTAGGTGAAGAGAAATTTATTTTTTTCCTTTAAATTGGTGTTGACAAGTGTCACCACTTAATTAAATAATTTATTATTTTATTAATTTAAAATTAGAACTAAATTGAAAGAATGTGTAAATAACATGGACCAAATGTATAATTTTTAAAATTTTCCGTCAATTGCCACATGGTAATTCTGTCACTCCACCGTTAGGTTTTTAACGGCGGTGGTTAAAATAAGTTGATTTTATAAGTTCGGTAGTCTGATTGACGTTTTCTATTGTTCGGTGCTCCAAATAAGTATCCCTAATTTGTTTGATGTTCAGTGGTTTAGTTTTCCCTAAAAAAACCGCTTGATCACCAATTAAGTAATATCAGTCTGACATGACAATTGATATGACTTTTTTAATGATTCAATTATTAAAGTATATTAAATAAATATGTCAACTGACTGTTCTTACTTGATTAACAAAGATTAATGATTGAGTAGCTATTTTTTAAATAAAAACGTTAAGTAACATTAGTCTGATAAGATAATTAATATGACTTTTTAATGATTTAATTATTATAATTTGTTAAATCATTAAAAAATCACATCAACCATCATATTAGACTATTATTACTCGATTAACAAAAATTAACGACTGGGTTATGATTTTGTTATAAAATAAAAATGTTAATGATTGAAACATAATTTTTAAAACTTCAACGGTTAAAACAAAAACATACCTAAATTTCAATGATCATTTAATGTAGTTTTCCCTCCCATGAACGCCATAATCTTATTACAAGATATAAAATCCCAAAATGATTTCCATTTTGAAAGCGGTATCCATAATTTATACTCCTTTTATTCAGCATCTCTTCGAGGCCGCTCTTGAATAGATTTTTGGGGGTTAAGGTCAGTGTTCTTCATTTGGGTTCTTTTAATTAACTTCCTTAAATACTTGTTTCCATGTGATTTCTGATCTGGGTTTTCCATGTGATTTTCTCCCTTATGTTTCCCACATTGTCAGTTCCATAAATTTATGATTTTTATGAGAAATTCTGATCTGGGTTCGCAGAACTTGTAGTTAGATTTGAATGTGAATCATTTTTTTTCTAGGAAAATGGATTTGGAGACAGAAATGGGGAAAAGTAGTAGCTTCATTTTGATACGGAAATACATTCACTTTATCATTTTGAATATAGGATTTTAAACTATTTAGGGTGTAAATTGTTGGGTTTAGGATCTGCTATTGTTTTTCGATTACTTTTAGATACAGTTTTAACTTTTAATCACTGTTTATAAGTATGATTTTCACCTAATCATGAGCGAGTCTTATATATGTGAATGATGCTGATAAAAACCGAGTTCATCTCTTCAAAGGGTTAAAAATCGTCTGCCGATAAATTCATTGCGTTGCCGGCTCTTGTCATTGTTGGTTTTGAATTGTCTTTTGTTTTGATTCCTTTTTGGCATTTGATTAATACAATGAGTTCTGACTTTAGCAGGTAAAATATGACCGATTCAAAGCTGGGGCAACCGTTGATGCCACCATCGTCTCGGAAGCTACCTGATTTTAAGAAATCGGTTAAGCTGAAATATGTGAAGCTTGGATACCATTACTTGATCACTCATGGAATGTATCTCTTCCTTTCCCCTCTTGTAGTTGTAATCTCCGTGCAGATCTCGACGTTTTCTATTCGGGATCTTTATGATCTTTGGGAGCATCTTCGATACAATCTCATTTCTGTCATCATCTGCTCGGCTCTGCTTGTTTTCTTGTCAACCCTTTACTTTGTAACTCGCCCCCGTCCTGTTTACCTTGTTGACTTTGCTTGTTTCAAACCGGATGAATCTCGGAAGTGCCCCAAAAAGATCTTCATGGCTCGGTCTCAATCGTCTGGTACATTCACGGAGGAAAATCTTCAGTTTCAGCGTAAGATCCTTGAAAGATCCGGGCTTGGGGAGTTGACATATCTTCCAGAGGCTGTCCTCAACGTTCCACCTAACCCGTCAATGAAAGAAGCTAGAAAGGAAGCAGAGACTGTTATGTTTGGTGCTATCGACGAGCTTTTGGCTAAGACCTCTGTAAAACCCAAAGACATTGGAATTTTGGTTGTGAACTGCAGCTTGTTTAATCCAACACCATCTTTGTCGGCCATGGTTATCAACCATTACAAGCTTCGAGGGAATATTCAAAGCTACAATTTGGGAGGAATGGGCTGTAGTGCAGGTTTGATCTCAATAGATCTTGCGAAGAATCTTCTTCAAGTACATCCGAACTCCTACGCACTGGTTATCAGCATGGAGAACATCACCTTGAACTGGTACTTCGGAAATGATCGCTCGAAGCTTGTTTCCAACTGTTTATTTAGGATGGGAGGGGCAGCGATGCTGCTCTCTAACAAACGCTCTGACAGACGAAGATCTAAATACCAATTAGTTCACACTGTTCGTACACACAAGGGTGCGGACGATAAATGCTTTGGCTGTGTTACCCAGGAAGAAGACTCTGTAGGAAAGATTGGTGTTACATTGTCAAAGGATCTCATGGCGGTTGCTGGTGATGCTCTGAAGACCAACATCACCACGTTGGGCCCTCTGGTTCTTCCAATGTCCGAGCAGCTGCTTTTCTTTGCTACATTGATCGGGAAGAAGCTTTTCAAAATGAAGATCAAGCCATACATTCCGGATTTCAAGCTAGCTTTCGAGCATTTCTGCATTCATGCCGGAGGAAGAGCTGTTTTGGATGAACTGGAGAAGAATTTGCAGCTATCCGAATGGCACATGGAACCATCGAGAATGACTCTTTACCGGTTCGGCAACACCTCAAGCAGTTCTCTCTGGTATGAATTGGCGTATACAGAAGCAAAGGGTAGGATTAGGAAGGGGGACAGAACATGGCAAATAGCATTCGGTTCCGGATTCAAATGTAACAGTGCAGTGTGGAAAGCTTTGAGGACTGTAAATCCAGAAAAGGAGAAAAACCCATGGATGGATGAGATCCATAATTTCCCAGTTGATGTTCCAAGGGTCTCTACCATCTAATTTCCAGATTGTCTTGCTGCTGTTGTGGGATTATTCATGGTGTAACAAAATTAGAACATGCTTAGGATATCTTTCAAGACTTCATCATTGATCTAGAAATTGATTGAGAAATAACTCAAATTTGTTTGAACTTTAATTCGATTGTATTTGCGATATCTTTCTATACATTCAGGTTACAGTTTTTCTAATTAGGAAAACAAATCACCCCAGTGAGCAAAGATATGCAGTGAATGCTTTGATTATAAACTGTGGTCGATTAAGTTAGTTCCGAATTGGTATATGCTCGCTTACTCGGCTCTCACTTGCGAGCAGTTGTGCGAGCATAGACCGCAGAACAAGAGATTTAATCATAAAAATCATGAAATAAAATCTACATCAATGTCAATGACCTTAAAACTAGTCCAATATGTTAACTACGAAGAAGCAACCGGTTCTGTCAATCTGTAAAACAATGCCAATATAGTCTGCAATATATGTCAGAAAACGAAACGAAAAGCCCAAAAACAAACACTCTCGAACCTAAGCTTCAACATTAACTAAACGCACCTAAGCTTCAACCTATTAAGTTTCAAGCTCACAGCAAGGAAATGCAGCTCAGATATTAGCTTGGCAAATCTCTGCAAGCCATAAAACATCAGTCTTATTCCTTGGATGACTTGTTGATGAGTGACTTGTGGATATGAGGGATCACGCCACCACCGGCAATGGTTCCCTTAATCAGGGTATCGAGCTCCTCATCACCACGGATCGCAAGCTGCAAGTGTCTGGGGGTAATACGTTTCACCTTAAGATCCTTGCTCGCATTCCCGGCCAACTCCAACACCTCTGCAGTCAAATACTCCAAGATAGCAGCAGAATAAACCACAGCCGTGGCTCCTACTCTTCCATGTGCCGTGGTCCTTTGCTTTAGTAGACGATGGATACGACCCACCGGGAACTGCAAGTTTACACATTATACAAAACCTTTCAAATAGAGAACAACATAACATACCATGAAACTCCAACCCCTAGTTACATCTAGTGATCTACAAACAACAACTAACACAACTGATACTAATCAATCAGAACACAAAAAAGCATCAATCTTTAGGACCTAGCAGTCGAATCGAAACACCCCGATCCCGATACGGTCTGCATCGTATACACCTGTTACTATATAGCCTTTTAAAGCCTGTTCAATTTGAAACTACTGTAAATTGTTCTTGCTAAACATGCTAAAAACAAATTAATTAACTCTGGGAATCTTGAATGATCAGAGATAAGTAACTAAAGACCCATTAATCAACTCGAATCCCGCCCTTCAACACAAGCTTTAGTTGCTAAAATTGTATCCATAAACAAAAAGGCAAAAAAAAAACCCAAATCAAGAAAATAAAAAAAAGGGAAAAGAAAGGGTGCAAAGATGTACCTGGAGACCAGCTCGAGAAGAACGAGAAATGGGTTTTTTCTTGTCTTTGTCCTTGTTGGAAGCGAGGGTTTTGCCGGTGGTCAAGCCTTTGGCGCCTTTCCCAGACATCTTTCCCGCCAAATATAAAAGAAACCCTAGATAATTAGATATGAATGGAGGAAGAAAACAAAGAGAAATTGTTTGTGGGGGAGACGGAAACAATGGAAAGCTGAAGGTTAATGTTTGCGGTCACGGATTAGGAGATAGCCGATGGGATAACAGAAAGTACTCTATATATAGGGAAAATTACACAGGTGTCACCCAACTATCACTCTTTTTCTGTTTTGTCACTTAACTAATTTTTTTGTCAAAATCATCACTAAAATCTTATTTCGTTATTGTTTTTGTCAACGACCTTTTAAAAATTAACAGAGATCGTGATGTGTCATGAAATAATAACCTTTTAGTTTTAAAATTTATACATTTCTTTAATTTAATTCTAATACAAAATAACTCAGTAAATATTTAAACTAAACTCTAAATTCTTCATCCCCTTCTTCTTCTGCAACACTACTTTGTTCTCCTTTTCATTACTTCACTGAACACTCATCTAAGATATTTTATATAATAATTTATCTTTAGCAATATTCTTCTTCTTTTGCAACATTCTCATGGTGATATGATGCTATCCAAGAATGAAAAATGCAATTCTCCAAGTAATGAATGGAGTGGTAAAAGAAGGAGATGTGGAATTTGGTACAAATTTTTGACAATTTATTTTATATTATGATTAAATTGATAGGATGTAATAATTTTAAGGAGTAAAATTGTTATTAAACCATGCCATGTCACAATATCCGTTAAATATTTAACGTTCGGTGACCAAAACGATAATAAAACGGAATGTTAGTGATGATTTTGATAAAAAAATTTAGTTGAATGACTAAAATAAAAAAAGGTTATAATTGGGTGGCCACCGGTATAGTTTTCCCTTATATATATTCGAATGAAGATTAACTCTCAAGGAAGGGACACGCCTTTGCTTAAGTAACCCTGCTGTTTCCATAAAATTACAATATTGATCAATCCTATTTTTATAGAAGTAATGTTTGCTCCCTGAATTTGATATTTTTCTCCATTGATCCCTGAATTTTGTTTTGTCCTTGTTAATTCATGAATTTTGACAACTTTTTCATTTTAGCTATTTCTATAAGGATAAATTTTCTATACACAGGCGGTGAAAACTTAAAGTTTCCACAAGCGCCTTAGTTTTAGGGTTTAGAGAGTTAGTTTAAGGTATAGGGTTTAAGGGTTTAGGTGTAGGGGTTTAAAATTTAGGGATAGTTGTTTCAATTTAAGGTTTAGGGTTTATAGGTTAAAACCTAAATCCTCACCATATTACCCTAAAAACTAAACCCTAACCTATAAAACCTAAATTATAACCCTAAACCTTAAATTGAAACAACTATCCCTAAATTCTAAACCCCTACACCTAAACCCCTAAACCTTATACCCTAAACTAACTCTCTAAACCCTAAAACTAAGGCGCTTGTGGAAACTTTAAATTTTCACCGCCAATGTATAAGATATTAATCATTTCTATAATATTTTGTTGAAAATATTTTTTTTTGAGGAGGTGGTCGTAATAGAATGTTTTCTTATGTTCGTTATAATATGGGATTGAGAGATTTTATGAGGGGATAGTCCATTTTTAACATGTTCTTCGCATATTATTGAAGTGGCGAGTGTAGTTTTTTGATAGCATGTCACAAAATATACAAGTTTTAGTAAGAAGAATTCAGGAAATAATATGCATACCTATAATTAGGAGTGAGTGCTTAAAAAATCAAAAAAATTTAATTTGATCCGACTTAAATTGTTATTTTATATACTCGACTCGAAAAAATTTAAATAAAGTTTGAGTTATAAAATGAGACTCAAATAACTCGAATTTTTTAGTAACTAGTGGATCGATTTTCAAGTTTAAGTCGAGTCTCTCAACTCTGCTTGATGTATGTATGTATATTACATATGAAAAATATAAAAATATATATATATGTATACCATATATGGTTTTAGAAAGTTGTTTAAATTGGAATCAATCAGTACTATATTTGCAATTAAATTTGAACATAAACTTTTAACAACTCATTTAGACTTGACTTTGACTCGACTCAAAAAATTTTAAATAAAGTTATAAAATAAGACTTATCAATTCGACTAACTCGAATTTTTTACTCAAATTAACTCAATCAAATACTCACCGAAATTGCATTAACAAGCTTTTCTTTGATTTTTATTTTATTCCTTTCTAAAATGAGTATTTTCCTTCTTTTTATATGGCCCTATGTTTGGTTAGTCACTCGCCATTGTTCGATAGAGCGGTTGCACACTTAGCTGCATCATTTATTGTGATCTCTCAATCTGTTAATAACATGACTGATTTATACGAACAGACACATAATTTTATGTTAATGGTACAAAATTTTATATTTAAATTATATAAAAATATAAAAAAACTTAATATTATATTATTAGATCAGCAATAAATTTTAAAAAAATATTTTTAAAATATATAAAAATTTAAAATGTTTAAGAGTGTTACTGCCGTTAGCACCATTCAATCTGTTCTTAGTGATTGATGTATATCATAACCACCAACTGATTGGGCTTTATAATGAATCCATCGTGCGAATGCAACCTTGTTATCAGGGACGAAGGTACCTTTTAATTGAGAGGGCTGCTATCCTCAACCTCTAAATTTTTTACCTTTAAATTATATAAAAAAATTAAAAAATTATGAGAAAAATTATAAATTACATGTATTTTTGTTTTAAAATATACTTTGTCCCCTCGAGTTAGAATCACACTTCATTCTTGCTTGGATAATATTTTACAGTCATCATAATTAAAAGAAAAAAAAGCCCATGAAAAGATGATTAGTGTTAGAACTGAGAATCATAAGAAGAAAAATAATAAAAGAGAATTCAAGCAGAACCAAAACACTAGAAATAAAAAAGGAAAGCATGTTGATTAAATAGTTGTAGAAAACTAAAATTACAAGCTGGTCTCTTTTTTTTCTTCGAACATTTGTATCCAACCCTTGATTTCTTTATGCACATTCAAACTTGGTATGAGAGTTTAGTCCTCTGAATATGTTTCAAAACATCACAACTTTAAACATATTCGTTTCGGACACATTTATATTCGGTAAGATCATTTGTGTCACTTACAATTTAGAAGAAGAATGGAGGTTAGGAAATTGCACAAATGGTCTACGAATACTCGTCGTATCGGGAGCTTTCGCCGTTAGTCTCTTGTTGCATTTGGCCATGACTAACAAAAACAAGATGGTCACCATCTCTGATCACCTCAATATCATCAATTTCAGCTCCTTGGCTCATGATTTTAGCTCCGAAGATCCCTAATTTCTTAGCACCAATGTCGAGTAACTCCTTGAAGCTCCCGGGAAGTAGAACGAGTTTCCCGGTGGTTTCTCCCTTTTCCGGGCAACTGATGACCACTCTAGCGGAGTTAAAACCGGAATGCTTGACACTCTTTGGTTGATGAACCGACAATAGCATGTCTCTCTCCACATTCTGTGCAGATGACATTATTCCGAACAAAGAGTTGTGGAAGTTACTAGTTCTATGCCTCGGACGGGATTGGCTCCAGGATCCATCTGTTTCAGGGGCTGCAGGCCGGATGACTGGCTCGCTTGTAAACCTCCCGAGATAATGTGGTTCCTGCTTCTCTTGAACCGACATGATAGATGGAGGGTTCATCTCTTTACTCGATTTGAATATCATCATTATTTCTTCATGTCCTTGTTGCTCGGCTAAGTCCCTCGGGGTCCAATGATGAACGTCTGGTTTGTCGATATCAGCACCTTGCTCCAAAAGGAATTTGACTATTTCGATGTTGTCTTCACAAACTGCAACATGAAGAGCCGTGTAACCATTGTTCCTTGGGCGTGTGACATTGCCGCCGTAACGAATAATTTCATTGAGCAAATTTAAGTTATTCTGCTCGGCAGCGGTGCACGCGAAGTAACCTACATCTCCGGCATTTATGTTCGCCCCGTTTTCCTGCAGCAGTTG
This sequence comes from Hibiscus tridactylites, assembly GCA_958450335.1. Lineage (NCBI taxonomy): Eukaryota > Viridiplantae > Streptophyta > Magnoliopsida > Malvales > Malvaceae > Hibiscus > Hibiscus tridactylites. Next base: position 8,277,026 of record OY288288.1, read on the forward strand.
GGCCACATTATCGTGACCACCTAACATTGCTTCCCATAGTGGGACACTTCCTTCTGAGTCTGCATATAGAAAATCAAGCAAATCAGTTGAACCGTACATTATAACCCGAAGTACTTCCTGCTGTGCGGTGAAATGATTAACGGAATCGTGCCAAAATGCTACATTTCATGTATTTCAAAGAATTTCCACATTAATAGCTATCAAGAAAATCGATTGGTTTTAAGTGTTGTACTATGGGAGTGAGGAAGGTCTTAGGTATTTAAGATATCCTATTCCTAAGTATAAAGGCTAATGTAGGACTAATGTACTAAGAATGGCAAGAATCGCCCAACGGACAACAAAAATCAACAAAAAAGGACTTGAGAATACCTTTACAGTTAGGATCTGCACCATAATCCAGCAAGAGAAGAACACAGTTCTCGCTTCCTTGGGCTGCTGCTATATGCTAATTTTATGGAAAAATAAAATAAATATTAGCACTGCAGTCCTAAGAACTCGAGGACCTGACAAATCAAAAGCGGAGAATTTAACAAACCAGAGCTGTTCTTCCATTGTCGTCTGACTCATTAGGATCGAGCCCTCTTTTCAATAATTGATGCAACAACAAGTCATCCCCCCGGAGTGTGGCAAAGCTAAGATTGAGAGGTAGATCCATTCTCCCACGAGCTAGCATGTTCTCTGTCTCGATTAAGACTCCTTCCATAATTGGATCATTCATATCTTTCAAATGCTGCTCCAAAAAGGAATCCAAGAGTTCAAAATGAGTAAAAAGCTTATTCTTCTCCGTATTTCATCTTAATTTGTCATCAACAGATTTATAGTGTAACTATAGTTGATTATTTACTGCATACAATTTTCAATGACATTAAGATTAAAGCATTTTGATGGATTATAATTAAGAACAGGATGTATACCTGAAGGAGATTATTCATGATTATGGTCCCATCTCCCACATTGGCCTGAATAATATTAAGGAATGCAGTACGGTTCAGACGTAGTAATTGGCACAATCGTTTTGTGCGTACCGTGAAGAGCTGTGGCCTATAACAAAGTACACCTATCTCACCGCAGATATCACCTGTTTTTGCCTCTCCGACAACCTGAAACCAGTTGGCATTTGATTCGATTAGCATCCATTTGAATATTACTGATCGATAAGGCTAGTGTTTGAGTGATGGAACTTGCCTGTTCAACTCCGTTTTTGAGAACCAAAAGATCCTGAGGCACAAAACGTTCTCATCGATTACCATTTTGAGAAAAGAAATAAAGTTTCGATAGGATAACATAAATCATGCAACAGAATAACCAGAACCTTGAGCAAGAAATAAGGTCTTTTACCACAGCGCCAGTGACAAGGATGTAGAAATCCGTAGGTGCTTCATTCTGCAGGATGACGTCTTCTTTTGGCGGAAAATATTCAGCTTTCATCTCGGAGACCTTAGACATTTATTCACAAAGGTAGATCAAGATAACGAAAAAGGACTAAAGAAGAGAATTTTAGTACAAAAGCTTAAGAATGTTTCTAGTGGATTACCAGCTGAAAAAGCAAGTCATTAGAAACACCACGAAACAAGTACACCTTATCCATTAGAGAGTAGAAAAGATAGTGTGAAATGCTCGATCGGATGGCTTTAGGAAGGGAATCGAGAGTCTCTTGCTGTTGCAGCCCCTCCGAATCTGTCCTGAACTTCAGACATAAATGTGCAAGCATTTGATCCTGTAGGCGAGGAGGCAATTGGTTTCTTTGAGCAAAACTTGAGGCAGCTTGAATGGCATCCCTCTGAGAGCCAAAAACACAAACAAGGAAAGATTATCAAAGGAAAATCTAGTACCGGTGTGAACAAAATGCAGAATTAATGGAACTCAGAATTTGAAATACACATTGAAAAGAAGAAAAAATAACTCACAAATCTTCTAGTTCGGCTGGTTCCATGGACAACCAAGTTGGTCATATTACCAATCAAATATGCTGTCAACCCAAGGTTAAAAAACATGTAGAAAATGTCAAAAATCATCTCTCTGATATTCACAGGATGCAAATCCCCATAGCCAACAGTAGTCAGTGTGGTGATAGACCAGTACATCGATGTCACATATCGAATTGACAAGCTCTGTTCGCGGAAATTGTCTCCCAAAGATGATCCAATCCATGTTCTTCCGGGGTCATGATATCGTGCGGCTATAAGATAATAGAAGCATCCGGCACAGTGAACAGCAAAAAGTGTAACCTACAAAAACCATCCAGAGCCACATGAATGCTGCATTATTTGAAAAAATTTCCCAGGCTAATCATCGAGTTTCCTTTTTGTAGTACTCACACAAATAAGTTTAGCACATCGAACCCAAAAATAGTTGTAGTTCTTGTCTTTCTCCAATCTATTGAAAAAGCAACAATTAAGTCACGTCACAGTAAAAAAAGTGAATACAATAAACAAACTTTTACAATTATCGAAGTTAGCTGATGAAGGGAAAAAGAAACTCCAGTACCTGGAAAACAAGGCACTAACTCTGCGGAGACGCCAAAGGCGAAGCATATTAAATAAGCCATAAGAGCGTAATGGCTTAGGGGAGATCTTCTGAGCAAGTTCGGATGGTATCGTGGATATAATGTCGAAAACCAACCAGGACCTGCCATACTTCCAAGCAATCTTCTTCGGATCATCGATGAGTAGATAGGTAGCTTTGTCCAAGTATGCAACAAAGAAGGTGAGAACAATATCCAGGGCAAAGAATCCATTAACAACATTATCAGTAATGGAGAGTGGTGCATCCGGCTTCTCAATGAACCCGAATTCAAACGGTGATACCCAAGCAGTATAGATTACCAGAATAATCAGAAAAGTCCCCCATATCCTGCAAGAACCAATGTAATTATATAAATTTCAGTCATCATTTATTCTTTATGTGGAATTAGCATCTGCATAAAACATTTCGGAACAATCCAATTCCTTTTCAAACCAAAGAACACAACAGAAACTGCAAAGACAAAGGACACGGTGCATAAAATCTCCGGAGGCTAACCGATCACTATACAAGTCAAAAGTTTCTAAAGATTTCAGTAAACCAAGAACCTAGAATTTTGTATTAAAACCATTCTTTTGGAAGAGGTAGGAATCAATCTAAAGGTCTTTTAAAAAGAAAAGTAATATTCTCAATGATTTAAGCAGAGCACCATAAGAGATTCTGATTTCAGAATAGTCCTTTTTCATATACCCAACACGTATAACAAAAACATAAAATGGGTTGGTCCAAGTGATAAACAACTTGGTATCGCTTAAGCAGGTCATGCAGAACCACCAAAGTCAGATGTACGACGCTAGCTAGTAAGTCCGGATTTGTAAGGAAAAGCCTTTGGGAACGACTAATAACAAGAATAATAGTAACGAACTAAGAAGAAACAAATGAAAAAAAGAAAACAAAGAGAAAATGTCAGATATCAAACGAAACAAACAAACTTTTGCAACCCAGAATTCAAAGAATGGCATTAATGTGAAATCAGCCTCATAATCGTTCAGGAATATTGCACACAGAAAACTCTCTTAGCTTTTCTCGCTAAAGAAAAAAGTGTAAACAAAGAGTAAATGACAAGTTAACATTCAAGAAATAACAAAACATGGAACAATTTTTTACTTGGTAATTTGCCAAAACAAGGCCAACGAGATTCAATGCCGTGATTTTCCCGGAAAGGAAAATGAATTTATTATACACATTGATTACCATAATCCCCCCAATAATAACAGACACCTTAAGTCAAAACAAGAAGAACCCAGAATTCTAAAACATGCAAAATGAAGAACACCCAGAGTTGTAAAATCAAAAGAAAAAAGAAATGGAACCTGTAACGACGATCGTAAGGGGAAACAATGAAACTCCTGAGCTTGACTCGGCGGTTGCTTCTGGCACCGAGCGAAGGAAGTATTCCGGTGGATAGACTGTAACGGCTACTCTCTCTAGAGAGATGCTCATGCTCTATATCTTCTTGCCCACACACTGAGACCCGAAATACGCCTCTGTTTCTAATCAGACTATCCATGGTGTTCCACCTCCTTTCTCTTTATCTTCTGCTCTGCTCTCTCTCTTCCCCGCCTTCTTCTCCTTCAAAAACGCATTTCTCGTCTCGGCCTTTTATATGATTTTTTTTAACAATCATTTTTTATTTAAGAAAAATCAAATAAAAACTCAATTTAATTTAAAAAATTTGAATAACTTAACTTCACTTGTGTAAACTTAATTTAATTTTAAAAATTAAATAAAATTATAAAATATGACTAGTCAAGTTAATTAATATAATTTTTTTACTCGGCTAGATCGAATATCTATCCTTAATAAAACCTACATATTATAAAATGTAGCACCCATGGAAAATTCTAAAAGATGGCCTCTTAAAAAAAAAAGGCTAAAAAAAGACTATACACATTTTTTTGTAAAAATTGTAACAATTTATGTACAATCGTAAAGATTTATGTATGTACACAAATTCTTATTAGTTTTGTAAGAATTTCGGTACATGTACACAAATTTTTACAAAAATCATGAACTCGGTATATGTACATCAATACTTATCTTTTTTATAAAGATTTATGTATATACACAAAAATAATAAAAATTACTTACTACTTTTGTAAAAATTTCAGTACGTGTACGATAAATTTTTACGATTTTTTATAAAAATTTATGAACACGTTCTTTTTTAACTTTTTTTTAAAAACTTTTCCATAAAATTTCCCTAACACTCATGTGTCAACACCGTACATGCGACTAGCCAGCTATATCGGTGCTCTACAATGCACGTATATGTGCTCGGTTTTCTAATTATAGTATGGTGATGACTGATGATGTGTACAAACTTCGGTTATTTTTTATTTTTTTTTTATTTCAAGAGATGAAAACGAAGTCTTACATAATTAAAAATTATTTTTTAAAAATATATTTTTTTAGCGTAAAATATACTAAAAGTCACTTAGTTATAGATTTAGTTATATGTTTATTTCTAAACTTATAATTGAACGGTTGAATTATTATTTTTATAATAAAAGTAATTTTTTTATTTTTAAAATTATAATTGAATGACTTAACTATTATTTTAAAAAATGACATATTTGTTACCAAATCTTTAACTAAGTAATATATAGTGTAATTTACCATAATGTTTAAAGAATAAACAACTCGCGGGATTTAAGTAAGTAATCACAAATTCATACAACAGATTTGGTTTCCATATTTTACCGAAAAAAAATTCCCAAATTAAACTCAGGGTTAACTACATGAAATATCACTAAATTTTGACTTTTAAATCGAACATACTACTGAACTATAAAATGATATTATTATACTACTTAACATTGTTTTTTGCTATTATTATACCACCGAACTTTATTTTTTGTTTATTCCAAGTACTCGACCGTTAAACTATAATAGATCTTTAAATCTAAAACATCGTCGTTTTAGTATAGTTGCTTTGATGCCTAAGATGGGCCAAAACAACGTTGTTTTGCTAATAAAAAAATTAAGAAAACACTACATATGAGAAGGATTAAACCAAGGACCTCTAAGATAAAAGGTTTACACAAAACCACCAAACAAACTTAAAAACTTGATATAATCCTAACAAAAATAGTATATAAATAATACTGCAATTGAACTTAGTTTCATTTATCTCATAGTATTTTATAATATAATTTTATAAGTATATTAACATTATAAATAAATATTATTTATAATTTATATTACAAAACTAAAATATTATTTATAATATATACAACTAAACCCTAAACCACACATGAATTAACTAAACTACAAACCCTAAACCTTATACATAATTAAATCTAAAATCCCAAATTCTAAATATATATAATTAAATCACAAATCTCAAACCCAAAACCTTAAAATTAAAATATTAGTTATAATATATATTAGGATTTGTAATATAAAGTACAAATGATATTTTAGTTTCAGGGTTTATGATTTAGGACTTAGTTATATATAAGGTTTAGTTACGTATATAGTTTAGGATTTATGATTTAAGATTTATTTTTATATATGGTTTAGTGTTTGAGGTTTAGTTACATATATGGTTTAGGGTTTGGGTTTTGGGTTTAATTATATATATTATAAATTAATTTTATAATATAAATTATAAATAATATTTATTTATAAATTTAATATATTTATAAAATTATATTATAAATATCATAAAATTATATCATGAGATAAATGAAATTAAGTTCAACTACAGTATTATTTATATACTATTTCAGTTAGAATTATATTAAGTCTTTAAGTTAGTTTGGTGGTTTAGTGTAAACTTTTTTATCTTAGAGTTATTTGGTTCAATTTTCCTTAAATGTAATTTTTTTAAATTTTTTTTACTAACAAAATGACGTCTGTTTGGCCTATCTTAGGCATCAAAGCAACTATACTAAAACGATGTCGTTTTGGATTTAACGGTTTAGTGCTTGGATTGAACAAAAAAACAAAGTTCAATGGTATAATGATAGCAAAAAACAATATTTACTGATATAATAGATTAATAGTATCATCTAATAGTTCAGTGGTATAATAATAGCAAAAAACAATGTTTACTGATATAATAGTATCATCTAATAGTTCAGTGGTATATTCGATACAAAAGTCAAAATTTAGTGACATTTCGTGTAATTTACCCTTAAACATAATATTATTTTCAACGGTTTTTTAATGTTGCCTTTTGTTATCCAGCTTTTTAAAATAATTATTTTAATCTTTAGTTTTTTTTAATTAAAAGAGAGCTCGATATTAAAAACTAATGACGAGCAAATATGCAGTAATGAGGACTAAAAATATTTCGATCTAGAAGAGGCTGAACAATCACTAGGGCTGCATCAAAGGTCGATATCTGGAACTGTTGCATCAAAAGAAGGATGACTTGTGGACAGTTAGACTGCACCTGAAAGCGCTCCACACCCTGTGTGTTAGAACCAAATCATAATAGATATGAAATTTAAAAGTTAAGATTTTTTGAGTTAAATCATCAAGAACAATAAACTGAAAACGGAAGCGTACCTGAATTAATCGATAGATTGAAAACCATAAATCTTCATGTTGAAATCTCAAATCTTTAGTATTGATCTTCCAAGAAGATAGGTTAGCCATTGCCGTAAAAACTATCTGACGAGGACAAAAGTAATACAAATTAACCTATTTCTTGGGGACCACTACCTCTTTATATAGTTGATTATTAAATCAACTATTAAATATTTATAACTATGCCCCTCATTAAATTATAAATATATATTATGGTATCTACACTTTTGTTTCCATGACACTTTAATACCTATGACACGCCTAACATAATTGGTCACTTGATTTTGTGTCATACTTTATAATAGCATCATACATTTTACATATGTTCCCACAATTAAGGATTTTAATCCAACAATATCCCACTTGGACAACATATGTTTCCTGATAAATGTACAACCTTATGAGCACAAAAATTTGCTATTATATAATAAGTATTCAGTAACAATCACGTCCATCAACTATATTCATATAGGATCAAAGCGGTCTTTGCCATATCAATCATGACTGGACCCATCAATAGTCACGTATACAAACATAATCAAATGACATAGACCAATCATGGATGCGTAGCATGAAAAATTACATGAAATGTTAATCGAACATGTCTATTTCCAACAGGTCCTCCTAAACTTTAGTGAGATCAACTTTACTGAATTCAGAGTGCGCATAAACCAAAATAACTTTATTTCTGCATAAAATAATTTTAAAATATCTTTAAACTGAAGTAACTGAAATTGTGTCAAATGAATGAGCATTTTTTAAAATTACAAACTCCCACTAAAACTGAATTTTCTTAAATAACATTACACCAACATGAGTAGTGTGCTCATAAAAGACCTAGGGTGACAACTTCTTAATATGCGCGCAATTATGGAGTTTGTACCCCAATATGCTTTATAGACACACAACCACTCTGAATTTTCTCTAACAACTAGGAACTTAATATTTATGTGCTTTAAATTTGAAATGTTCCTATTATTTATAGAATAAATGAATGCATATTTATTGTCACAAAATAACTAAATTGGTCTTTCTATTTGATCTACAATTAGCAGTTCAAGTGACAAAATTCTTTTGCATTAATATTTTATTAGAATTGAAGTATGTAAACCTAATGATCTCCAACTTACCAGAACTCAGACATGTGAGCATATAATTTTTGTTCTCTGAAAATATCGCATAACCCATTGGCTGCTATCCAATAGTCCATAATATGATTCCTCAAATATTTGTCTAACATTTTAACAATGTACACAATTTTTGAACGCATTCATACTTAAGCATAAATTAGATTTTCAATAGCTTATGCATAGAGAACCTTTTGAATTTTCTAAATTTCAAGGTTACTTTTAGGGCATTGAGTAAGACTAAATTTATTTTCTTTAGCAATATGAGTATCACTTGATTTTACTCCCACTGAACTTGTAGTATATACAATTGTCAACAAATTTATCTCAAAACCGAATGAGATAATCAATATGAAATTTATAATTTCATTAATGAGAGACTTGCTTAAGCTCATAGATGATTTTTTTAATTTACATATCATTCATTTTCTATCATTAGACACAAATTTATGACTATACCATTTAATTCATTTATTCAATGTCGCCATTGAAAAAAAATGCAAGCTTAACGTCCATCTTATGTAGCTTAAAATTAAAATAAGCAATAAGCGTCATGGTTATCTTAGAAGAGTCTTTCAATGAAACTGAAGAGAAAGTCTCTACAAAATTAATGTCTTCTTTTAGAGTGTATTCATTAAATACAAGACATGTTTTATACTTATCCACATTATCATTTGCATTCCTTTTGGTTTTAAATATCCATTTACAATCAATTGGTTTGCACCTTAAGGTAATAAGATAAGTTTCTAAACTTTATTGCCTTGCATAAAATTATACTTTTCTTGAATGACATCAATCAACTTTTGAGAGTTAAAACTTTTATGGTCTGATAAAAAAATGATTGATCATTTTCTATCATTCAATTGTTACCTTATTTTCTTAAAGAAATATAATATAATAATCTCGAATAGTATTTCTTCTTCCTCTCGTGGATCTCTTTAATGATACATGTTTTTTAGGTTGTTGAGTTTGTTCTTCTGAAACAATTATCTTATCTTGAATGAGAATTGTTCAACATTGTTTTACTGAGGTACTTGATTCACTTCTTGATTAATGATAGGTGTGAAAACCTAAACATTGTCAAAAGTGATAGTAGGAATGAAATTATAATTCAATTCCTCTTCAATAGAAATGTATCTAACCTTATTTCTCCATCCAAACTCAACATCCTAAAAAAGTTATAAATCTCTCCTTAAAATAATCTTAATTGTGAGATCATAAAATTTACAGCTCATGGATCACTCAAAATAACCGAAGTAGTTGCTCGCTTATGAAGTTTAATTTCTTTACACATGTCCTAACTTATACAAAAGAATCGACACTTCAAAACTTATTGTCGTTTCTTTTGGGTAGGACCCTTAGAAATTTTATTCTAATATTTTCTTTTATTGCCCTTATTCTTAGAGACACTAACTAAATGAACATTAATAAAATGTGTACTTTTACACTTATAATGCTTCAACTTTTCTTCCTCTTGAACACAATGATAATGAGCCTAATTAGAGTCTATTTCTCCTTTTGGCAGTTGTAACTGATTTTGAATTGGTTAAATTGTATAGGAAGCGGTACCACAATCATAAGAACAAACAATTGTTAGAGAGTTTGATCTTATATGCCTTATATTTTGAAGCAATATTAAGAATTTTCATAATCTACTCCCTCACATTTTCTCGACCCTTATACTTCATAGAAATAAAAAAAGGCATAAGTGATGTCATCTTAACCTTAATGTTTTGAGTAAAACATTTCTTAATTTCGTCAAAGAAACCCTTAGTTTGAGTAGTTTCTTTAAATTTGTTCTTCTAAAGACATCTAGAATGTTGTAATTTATGATCATTAGACTCACACGATTTGAACGATCTCACATCTCAAAATACCTTTTATAGGTGTTTACCGCAGTGAGAGGTGCAAGTTGTTCGGTTTTTTTTCTTAGTGCAAAGTCTATGTTCATACGACCAAATATTATATGTAAGTGTCTTTTCTTATTCCTTGAAATTGGTTTCACTAAACATGAGTGTAGAATGTATTTAACAAATATTATGACAACAAAAATAAATTACCTAAATATAAAACAAAAATAAGTAAATAAAATAAAAACAAGCTCACATAAATATTCATAAGTAAACAAATAAATTCAAAATAATGGCTAGTTCCCCTCAATATACCAAGCACAACAGGAGAAGGAATTGGGAACCGAGTATGGACGCTGTTTGTAGCGAATCTACCGAATTAGCTACACTGGCAGGGAGTTTGGCAGGTATTTGATCGACATGGGGTGGTGGTCGACGTGTTTGTACCCCGGAAAAGAGCGAGAGACGGTTCTCGATTTGGTTTTGTGAGAATGGCCTCAACGATCGACGCGAATAGAGTGATCGAACGTCTAGATGGGTTTTGGTTATATGGTTCCAAAATTAGGATTTCTATGGCATATAATGGGGAGAGGGAGATGTCTCGTCATCGCTATAGGAAGTCACAAACGGTTGTATCCCAATCCCAATCTAATAGAAATCAGCGGCCGTTGGAAACGAAGGCAAAACCTAACGGAAGTGATGATCATCAGCTCTTGGCAAGAAACCGATGGGGAAAAGGGAGTGATTCAATAGCTCATGATACTCCAATTGAGGAGGAAAGACAACAGGGCACGACTCTTCGGAAAAAAACAATAGGGGTAATTGACTTGGAAAAATCGAAAATTCTTCAAACCTGTGCCATATGATTCTGCCGACGACCATATCAAATTGTGGAACTAGCGAAAGAATTGCATAGAGCAGGTTTATTGGGCCTAACTGTAATGCGGATAGCGGGAGCAGAAGTGTTGTTGATGATCGATACAGTGGAGGCCAGGGAAGCAATGTTACGATCAAATAAGCTTGACCAGTGGCTTGAGAGTGTATCACCATGGTCGCCAAAGACAGTGATCCCAAGCAGGAGAATTTGGCTTTCAATTGGGAACTTGCCGATCCATGCCTGGTCGGAGGAAACATTCAGCAAAATATCGGCTTTATGGGGTGTATTGACGCGTATCGACATAGAAACACTAGCTCCGTCATCTTTTGAAAGAGCGCGAATTCAAATTGAAACCGACTAGACCTTCCACATCGATGAAATAATTGAATTAGAAGTGGGAGAGGAGACATATCAAGCCTGTGTGCTGGAATTTGAGGAAGCAATAGGCCCCAAATACGATTGCAATTGTGATGTCGAACCAAGTTAGAGTACTGCAGAGGAGGGGGAAAAGGAAATTAATTAGAAAACTAACTCCGCCTATAATGATAACGAAAATTCAATAGCAGAGACTGTGGTACCAAATTGTGTCTCTATACAGGATACGAAGACATTGGGAGAGATAAAGATCGACCGGAGCTATCTCGATCGTATTTGGAAGGAAAATCAACGAGAGGAATGGGGGGTGGTCGTGACATGTAACACCCGGGTTTAGGGGTTGGGTGAAAATAATATTTTAATATTATTTTGGGCTCGGTTTTACAATTAAAATAATCTTTTAAGTTTCGGGTTTCAAAAACAAATATTTTACGTTGGACCAAATTGAAGAAATTGCAAAGTGAAGAATTTTTAAAGAATAAAGAAGAGATCCATTCATTAATGACCATTTTGTAAATAACCCAACTTTGATTTTAAATCCCCTTATCCAACACTTTCACTATTCATCCTCTTCCTCAACCAAATACCAACGTGAAAAGAGCTCTCCCATCTCTTTCACTTTTCCACCTCATTTCTCCTCCATTTTGGCTCGGTTTTGAAAGGTAATTATATTTCCGACTTACTCTCATCTTCCTCTACTTGGAAGTACAAATATATTTCATTTTCATCAATGTTTTAAAAATTGGGTTTTTGAAAGTTTAGGTTAAAGGATGGAGCTTTATGGGTTTTTACTAAAGCTTTTGATTTATAATGGTTAGATATGATGTTTGTGAATCAAATAGTTCAACATATATAATTTTTAGAGTATTTTAAATGAATTTCCGAAATTGGGTAAAAATGGGTTTTTTGGAGGGTTTTGGGTGAGTTTTTGGGGTTGTTTTAGGTGGGAATTGATAGCCCAATGGTAGTACTATGGTTAAGGGTTGATTTGGGAATGTTTGTGGGTGCTATGGATGTTGGAAAGATGGTTTTTGGACATGGTTTAGGGGCTGTCCGAAATTGCTAAAAATGGGGTTTGGTCATGGCTTGCAACATTGTGAATTGTATTTGAATTGTGTTCCGGGTTGGTCTTTTGGTGATGGGCTGATTTGGAATTGTTTGAAATGAGTTTGAGGTTGTTTGGAAGCGGGAATTCGTGTTGGAAAAGCTTCGGGAAGAAATCCGGAAATTTGAGGGAGGTTGCTAGCTTGGCTTGGAGCTTGGATGTTTAGGTGAGTGGTTAAATACTTTTAAATGGTTTTCAAGTGTTGGTTCAAGCATATGAACTAGGTTGGGATTGGTAGACCCACCTAGAGTTGGGATTAGGGTGGTGGCCTAATCCCAAACTTTAGTTAGAGACCTTGGTTGATCTTTAAAGTGTTGAATTATGCCTCATGTTTAATCATGCTTATGGTGGCTATGCTTATGTTGTTATACATGTATGTGGAGGCATGGCTTAATGCATTGTCACGTGCATGTTGATGATGAATGTGATAGAGATATACATATGTATGAAATATGATGTGCTATTGTGTTATTGAGATGCATGTAGTGTTGACATGTGTAATGATGTTATGAGGTGATTGTATGATCCGAGGATCATGGTAAGTATATGCTAGACATGGAAATGTGGTTTGTACATGATGGTAAGTCATGGTGAGTACGTGCTAAGCACGGAAGTGTTATGAATTGACATTATGAATGATTAATGAAATGTGTAGTATTGGCACTAGTATGCTTGGGTACAAATGATCGATCATTAGGATGTTAGTGTGTACACATGAGTCAAAAGTCGCGCGTGGCCTTGGTGGCGTTGAGTCACCAAGGAGGAGTACGGGTTCGCCCGGAAATTTTATTTATATTTCTACGTGATGATGAGTGGAATCCCATCCGTAGGGCATGTGGCGATGAGTGGAATCCCGCACATGCAAGGACCGGTGATGAGTGGAATCCCACCGAGGTAATGTTGTTGTTGGAAATGCGTTCCAACGGGTTATTCGCGTATTCGAGTCATAGCTAGGTGCCAATACAGATTGTAGTTTATGTTGCCAATATGTGGTTAATTGTGAGCCAATGTGTTTTGGGAGGTGTTGCTAACATGGTTTAATATATGTGATTTCATATGTCGTGGATTTAAACATGTTGAGCATGTCATGACAATGAATATATGTTCATGCATCATCTATATTTATGGCTCGTGTGGATCAAAGGTATGGTTATGCATTTTATCTTGGTTGTAGCTCGTGCTTGGACCCTGCATTGTCGAAGGTTTGTTTTATGAGCTTACCCTCACTAAGCTTTTATGCTTATGCTCTCTTTTGTTCGACAATGCAGATCAATGGTTTGTGGGTGGCAAGGGCAAGGAAAGGCCTCCAAGTGTTGCTTACGGTTAGCTCAAGTATGATGTTTAAATTTAAAGATTGTAATAGTAAATCAATGGGATAGGTATTGTTGATTTGAGTTTGATGTATGTCTATGGTTGACTTGGTTTGTAAGCATGTTATACCTTGCCAAATGCTAGTATGATGGATGTCTTATGGATGCTTAAGTTGCTTGAATGGCATGTAAACTTATTTGAAATGTATGATGCTTATTGGTTCTTTTTAATGTCTTCAAGCATGCTTGTATGAAAGGCTCTTAATGTGTAATTTGCTATGTATGAAAGATTGTCTAAATCCATGCTTGTATGTGTTTGAGTATGTTAAATCTAGGATGTATGCCTCTAGACTTTGTTTGATGGTTTTGTGTGCCTTTAGGGGTCCTATGGGACCTTCATACTTGTTGAAATACCCTAAAATCTGTATTTCAAAGGTTACAGACTGCCAGCGTTTCGAAACGGAAGGGATCGTTTCGAAATGGGTAGGCTTCAGGGACCCCGTATCGGAACGCGTTTCGATACGGTATGGCCTTTGGAACCCCTGTTCCGAAACGCGTATCGAAACGTTTTGGCTACTGGAATTCTGAGAAATTCACGAGATGAAGGTGTTTCGAAACGGGTGTAAAGGTTTCGAAACGATCAAAATCTCGTTGACCATGAGATATTGACCGTCGTGGGCGTTTCAAAACGGTTGACCACCGTTTCGATACGGCCCCTTGTAAAGGGCTCTAGGACAGTTGACCTGGTCAAGGCGTTTCGATACGCCTCAAGGGTGTTTCAAAACGGCCTGTTTAAAAGATTAAAAGTGGGCTGTTTAATTGCTGTTTTGGAATCGAATGTTTGCCACATGTATCTTATTCCGTTGTTTGATCACCTAGGACTTAAATGGGCTTTTAGACAAGATAAATAAAAGAAAAATTTTCTAGGGTTGCTAACCGAGGTGGGACCTTAACGGGTTTCGCTTCGGTTTTCCCCGTGTGGCCCACTCGGACCGGTCGTCCGGCTAGACCGGGACGAGGGGGTTACATTTGTTGGTATCAGAGCCTAAGGTTTCCGAGACCTTGGGCAGGTAAGTGAGGTAAGTTTAAGTTTTGAATTGATATGCACGGTGTTTGCTTGTTTTGTAAGTACGATTGCTTGTATGACAAGTAAGTTGATTGTTTGTTTAAAAGCATGTTGCTCGTTACCCGTGTATGCTGTGATGTGTGATTGTTTGATTGGGAATGCATGTTGTTTGATCGTACGCATTTGTTTGCTTGTTTAGCAAGTATGCCTTGTTATATGCTTGGTTGAGCATGTATGTGTGCTGATTTGGTTGAAACATGTTTAGTAGAGTCTCATTGCTTCTATTACATCGGGAAAAGGATTTTAAGTGAGGGAAATCATACTTGAGCCACTTGGACATTTCCTTTGCTAACCCAACTTGTATGTTAAATTGTTGATTGATTTATTGCTTTTAGTAAGTTTAGGGCCAGTGTGTGAGCCGTGAATCGGTAAGTGGAAGTTGGGGTTTTGAAAATGGGGATGATGTAGAGGAAGTTCTTTGCTATAGTTAGGGGGTATAGTTGTACCGGAGTTGAGGAACAATTTGTTTGCTCGAGTCCGCGTGCACGTGAGTTGATTCTTGTTGGTGGGAGATGACGAGGCCGATTCTGGTATTAGTTGGCGAAAAGAAGTGAAGACCTATGAGTGGGAGTCAGGTGGTACCTATGTTATAGTGGATAAGCCCTTGGTACAGTTTTGAGTTTGTCTCTTCTGATTGGTTCTGTGTTCGTACTTCCGTATGTTGTTAACAAGCATGCAAGTTTGAATGTGCTCGATGAGGTAGGTATGAGTACCTTAGTTCTTTTGGCGAGATCTAGGTAGGGGTCTCGTGTGAGTAATCTAAAAGCCAGAAACGTTAGTGGTGACCGTTGGGGTTCAGCCTATAATTTCGATGCAAGACAGCCGATCAGTGTCCGTGAATGGGAACCGATTTGTGTGTTTGGGGCCAGTGTGCGTCTGGGTGGTTTTCCAGTATGGTTGTCTGTTTGTGCCCAGAACCGCGTTTTTGAAGTTTTGAAATGCTCTACGAATAGTCTAGAAGAGTCGGATTTTGTTGAAGAATCAGTCTGAAAACAAGAGGACCGAAGATTATCAGTTGTGTACTTGTGAAGTTACAATTTTAGCAGAATCGTCCGTTTGTGTGAGCGTGCAAAGGTTTTGACGTATCTCTGTTGAGATTTTAGACGTAGGGACGCATGTGACTAGACCTTTTGGGAGATAGTAGCGATCAGGAAGATGTACAGAAGATGTTTGTTGGTGGTTCAAAGTTGCTAGTTTCTAGTAGATGTGAAGTGATTGTCTTCCTACAGTTTCGGTGTGCCTTTTTCCAAGGCTCGACTTGAAGAGCAAATAGTTAGTGTATACGTTGAGACAAAGAGAGAGTTGCTTTGAAGACGCAAATTTTTGTGTGACTGTAGTGGTAGGTGAGGAGGTGAACT
This sequence comes from Hibiscus tridactylites, assembly GCA_958450335.1. NCBI lineage: Eukaryota > Viridiplantae > Streptophyta > Magnoliopsida > Malvales > Malvaceae > Hibiscus > Hibiscus tridactylites. The sequence continues at coordinate 8,293,216 of OY288288.1, forward strand.
TCTTGTTGAATGTTGATCCAGATTTAGAGGTCAAAGATTGATTGAGTTTAGTTGACAGGCTTGCTTAGTAATTGTGATGAATTCGATTTTTGAATGAAGACTAGACCGCATAATGTTAGGATAATTTGTGTTTTCTTTTCCTAGAAGTGTTTGGAAGAATTGTCGGCTTATCTCTGTCTGGAGAGGAAGAGTTTGATATTGAGATCGTCTTCGAGTCTACTCCTGTTCCGATTGCTCCATATCTTATGATTTCCGGAAGAATTGAGAATGTTGAAGAATCAACTTCGAGATTTGTTAGACCTTAGACTCATTAGGCCTAGTGCATCATCTCAGAGTTCTACAGCGTAATTTGTGAAGAGGGAAGAGTGACAGTACGAGGATGTGTTTAGATTTCAGATAGTTGAAACAAGTGACAGTGAATGATTAACATCCGTTTCTGAGTGTCAGTGATTAGTCAGTCAGTAGTGTGTGCTTCAGTCTTTCGAAGATTAAATTGAGATCCGTTTACTACCAGTTGAAAGTGAGAAAATTTGAAGTACCGAAGACAACTTTTGAGGCAAGATGTGACCGTTTTGAGTTCTGAGTTATGTTGTTTTGTTGGACTAGTGTGTTGGTTACTTTTATAGAGATGTTGAACAGAATATTTTCCTAAGCTTCCTGATCAGTTTGTAGTAGTCCTCATAGATGATACATGAGTATATTCAAGTACCAAAGAAGATCATGACAAGCTTTAGAGTTAGTATTGTAGATTCTATCAGAGAATCAGTGGTATGCCAAGTTGAGCCAACGTGAACTCCGAGTTAATGAAGATGTTCTCCTAGGATATGTAGATCAGCCGAGTGTGTTAGAGTAAATCCCTAGTGGGCAAAAGAAGATATGAGTTGGAAGAAATTGAAGACTGTGACAGATACCTATAGTTACTAGGTCTAGCATTGTTACTTTCAGAGAATTGTAAATAGTGTTTGAAGATAGTTGCTCCGTTGATAGATTGCTACAGAAGAATGTTCAGTTGTATGGTTAGATGCGAGACAATGAGCCCTTGAGAAACTGAAAGAAACTTTGAAGAGAGCTTCGACCTTGAATCAACTTATGTCAGAGAAAGGAGTTGTGAACCATAGTGATGCATTACATATAGGGTTAGGTTGTGTACTTATGCAAGACAGAAGATTGTGGCTTGTTCATCAAGATAGTTGAAAGACCGTGAGAAGAGTTATTCGATATGAGACATAGAGTTACTTACAGTTGTATTTGCTTCGAAGACTTAGAGACAAAGCTTGTATAGTAAGGAGTGCACAGTATGTATGTACGTATTATCCGAACTTGAATGGTTAGACAACTTAGGAAGGGTTGAAACTTGAACAACATAAAGTGTTAGAACTGCTTGAAGACTGTAATATCAAGATTGAGTACCATCCGAAGATAGTCAACGTAGTGACCGATGTTCTGAGTTGTAATTGCTGATAGATTAGTAGTTAAGTTGCGAGTTGTATTTGCCGAATTCCGTATATCAAATGATAGTAGTTTTGTGGCCAAGTTTCGAGTTGAGACTACCTTGAGTCAGAATGTTGAAGAGAAACAGTTGCAAGACAGATTCTTGGCACCTCACGTGCGAGGCATAGTAGAAGGAAGACCTTCAGAATACAGTTTCAGAGATGACAGAGTTTTGCATTTCAGAGACAGAATAGCTGCACCGATTGACATAGTGTTTGAGACATATTGATTTGACCGAAGCATACGGCAGTTCATTTGTATTGCATCTGAGTTGTATGAAGCCGTATTGTGGGTTGAAGATGAGTACTTCTGGATTGAGTGGATGAATAATGTGGTTCAATATGAGAGTAAGTGTGCAAACTGCCAGCGTGTCAAGACCGAGCTTCAGTTTTCTTCTAGTTTGTTACATCCGTGGAAGGTTCATAATGGAACTGGGTAATAGAGATCCGAAATTTCTGCTAGATTGTTTTTGAAGACGCCTGCGAAGTGTTTGGTTAATTGATGAAGACAGAGGATCAGTCAGAGAAAGTTGTGAGTCGAGTGTTCAAGCAGTATTGTATGAGTTTGTGAATCGGGCTAGTTCTGTTGTTATCTGTTGCGGTTACCACCAGGGTTAGAAAGGGGTTTGAGATGTGTTCCGTGTATCCATGATTCAGAAATGTGAGTTAGATCTGTTCCGTGCTATGTTTGTCGAAGAGATTGAGTTGAGTCTGAAATTGGCATGCCTTGAAAAATCAGTTGAGATCTTAGTGTAAGATAGCAAGTGTTGTGTGGTAAGTCTTTTGAGTTGGTTAGTACGTTGTGGTGAAAGAGGAAAGCGTGGAGGTGCATGTTTCAGTGGCCCTCCGTGATCGATAAATTTCGGGGACGAAATTTCCTTAATTGGGGGAGAGTTGTAACACCCGGGTTTAGGGGTTGGGTGAAAATAATATTTTAATATTATTTTGGGCTCGGTTTTACAATTAAAATAATCTTTTAAGTTTCGGGTTTCAAAAACAAATATTTCACGTTGGACCAAATTGAAGAAATTGTAAAGTGAAGAATTTTTAAAGAATAAAGAAGAGAGCCATTCATTAATGGCCATTTTGTAAATAGCCCAACTTTGATTTAAATCTCCTTATCCAACACTTTCACTATTCATCCTCTTCCTCAACCAAATACCAACGTGAAAAGAGCTCTCCCATCTCTTTCACTTTTCCACCTCATTTCTCCTCCATTTTGGCTCGGTTTTGAAAGGTAATTATATTTCCGACTTACTCTCATCTTCCTCTACTTGGAAGTACAAATATATTTCATTTTCATCAATGTTTTAAAAATTGGGTTTTTGAAAGTTTAGGTTAAAGGATGGAGCTTTATGGGTTTTTACTAAAGCTTTTGATTTATAATGGTTAGATATGATGTTTGTGAATCAAATAGTTCAACATATATAATTTTTAGAGTATTTTAAATGAATTTCCGAAATTGGGTAAAAATGGGTTTTTTGGAGAGTTTTGGGTGAGTTTTTGGGGTTGTTTTAGGTGGGAATTGATAGCCCAATGGTAGTACTATGGTTAAGGGTTGATTTGGGAATGTTTGTGGGTGCTATGGATGTTGGAAAGATGGTTTTTGGACATGGTTTAGGGGCTGTCCGAAATTGCTAAAATGGGGTTTGGTCATGGCTTGCAACATTGTGAATTGTATTTGAATTGTGTTCCGGGTTGGTCTTTTGGTGATGGGCTGATTTGGAATTGTTTGAAATGTGTTTGAGGTTGTTTGGAAGCGGGAATTCGTGTTGGAAAAGCTTCGGGAAGAAATCCGGAAATTTGAGGGAGGTTGCTAGCTTGGCTTGGAGCTTGGATGTTTAGGTGAGTGGTTAAATACTTTTAAATGGTTTTCAAGTGTTGGTTCAAGCATATGAACTAGGTTGGGATTGGTAGACCCACCTAGAGTTGGGATTAGGGTGGTGGCCTAATCCCAAACTTTAGTTAGAGACTTTGGTTGATCTTTAAAGTGTTGAATTATGTCTCATGTTTAATCATGCTTATGGTGGCTATGCTTATGTTGTTATACATGTATGTGGAGGCATGGCTTAATGCATTGTTACGTGCATGTTGATGATGAATGTGATAGAGATATACATATGTATGAAATATGATGTGCTATTGTGTTATTGAGATGCATGTAGTGTTGACATGTGTAATGATGTTATGAGGTGATTGTATGATCCGAGGATCATGGTGAGTACCTGCTAGACATGGAAATATGGTTTGTACATGATGGTAAGTCATGGTGAGTACGTGCTAAGCACGGAAGTGTTATGAATTGACATTATGAATGATTAATGAAATGTGTAGTATTGGCACTAGTATGCTTGGGTACAAATGATCGATCATTAGGATGTTAGTGTGTACACATGAGTCAAAAGTCGCGCGTGGCCTTGGTGGCGTTGAGTCACCAAGGAGGAGTACGGGTTCGCCCGGAAATTTTATTTATATTTCTACGTGATGATGAGTGGAATCCCATCCGTAGGGCATGTGGCGATGAGTGGAATCCCGCACATGCAAGGACCAGTGATGAGTGGAATCCCACCGAGGTAATGTTGTTGTTGGAAATGCGTTCCAACGGGTTATCCGCGTATTCGAGTCATAGCTAGGTGCCAATACAGATTGTAGTTTATGGTTCCAATATGTGGTTAATTGTGAGCCAATGTGTTTTGGGAGGTGTTGCTAACATGGTTTAATATATGTGATTTCATATGTCGTGGATTTAAACATGTTGAGCATGTCATGACAATGAATATATGTTCATGCATCATCTATATTTATGACTCGTGTGGATCAAAGGTATGATTATGCATTTTATCTTGGTTGTAGCTCGTGCTTGGACCCTGCATTGTCGAAGGTTTGTTTTATGAGCTTACCCTCACTAAGCTTTTATGCTTACGCTCTCTTTTGTTCGACAATGCAGATCAATGGTTTGTGGGTGGCAAGGGCAAGGAAAGGTCTCCAAGTGTTGCTTACGGTTAGCTCAAGTATGATGTTTAAATTTAAAGATTGTAATAGTAAGGCAATGGGATAGGTATTGTTGATTTGAGTTTGATGTATGTCTATGGTTGACTTGGTTTGTAAGCATGTTATACCTTGCCAAATGCTAGTATGATGGATGTCTTATGGATGCTTAAGTTGCTTGAATGGCATGTAAACTTATTTGAAATGTATGATGCTTATTGGTTCTTTTTAATGTCTTCAAGCATGCTTGTATGAAAGGCTCTTAATGTGTAATTTGCTATGTATGAAAGATTGTCTAAATCCATGCTTGTATGTGTTTGAGTATGTTAAATCTAGGATGTATGCCTCTAGACTTTGTTTGATGGTTTTGTGTGCCTTTAGGGGTCCTATGGGACCTTCATACTTGTTGAAATACCCTTAAATCTGTATTTCAAAGGTTACAGACTGCCAGCGTTTCGAAACGGGAGGGATCGTTTCGGAACGGGTAGGTTTCAGGGACCCCGTATCGGAACGCGTTTCGATACGGTATGGCCTTTGGAACCCCTGTTCTGAAACGCGTATCGGAACGTTTTGGCTACTGGAATTCTGAGAAATTCACGAGACGAAGGTGTTTCGAAACGGGTGTAAAGGTTTCGAAACGGTCAAAATCTCGTTGACCACGAGATATTGACCGTCGTGCGCGTTTCGAAACGGTTGACCACCGTTTCGATACGGCCCCTTGTAAAGGGCTCTAGGACAGTTGACCTGGTCAAGGCGTTTCGATACGCCTCAAGGGTGTTTCGAAACGGCCTGTTTAAAAGATTAAAAGTGGGTTGTTTAATTGCTGTTTTGGAATCGAATGTTTGCCACATGTATCTTATTCCGTTGTTTGATCACCTAGGACTTAAATAGGCTTTTAGACAAGATAAATAAAAGAAAAATTTTCTAGGGTTGCTAACCGAGGTGGGACCTTAACGGGTTTCGCTTCGGTTTTCCCCGTGTGGCCCACTCGGACCGGTCGTCCGGCTAGACCGGGACGAGGGGGTTACATGACATCAAGTTGGATGAATGATGAGCATGTGGGTACATTAAATAGGGATGAGGGTGAACAGATTAGTGGTGAGGTCTTATGTGCAGTGCAGGAGATTGATAAAATTTGTGATAATTAATCGCAAGAGAATCGGACAGAATTGAGCCCAACGATGAATGACCCAAGAGTAGAAATTCCAAGAGCAAATAAAGCAATAGTAGTTGAGATAAATAGGGAACAGAAATGTATCAGACAATTAAAGAAGATTGAAGCCTGCTTGGCGAAAGGAGGGGATCAACCGACAACCGAACATCACACGAAAAGGAGGCGTGGAAGACCGCAAAAAAAAAAGATTTGCCTGCTGAAAACGAGGTAATTGTGAATAGGTCTCTTTCCGATTCTGATTTTGTTTTTCGTAAACAAGGATTGATGCGTGAGGCTAGGGAGACAGTCGATTTGGGAAATTTAATTGGGGCAGTAACGGAGGGACGTGAAGACGAAATTATCAGTGATATAGCGCACTTAATTGAAGCGCGCAAACAAAAAATCTAGCAAATAATGAAAATGTTGTCGTGGAATGTTCGGGGGATCGGAGCGTTGTCGAAAAGGAGATCGATTCAACGCGTTCTACGCCAACATAGATATGTTTTGGCTCTTCTACAAGAGACCAAAATGGAGATTATAACAGAGGAGGTTGTTCAAATTTGGTATGAGGATGATTTGGATTTTTGTTTTGTGCCTTCGGATGGGAGAGCCGGTGGGATAATTGCAATATGGGATCCTAAGGGTTTTCAATTAGAGTCGCAGGATAGGCGGAGGAACATGATTATATTAGTTGGTCGATGGATTAAAGATGATTGGGCGGCAGGATTGATTGGAGTGTATGCTCCGTGTGCGAGCATGAAGCAATTGTCCTTTTGGGAGGAGATTACACAAGTGGTTCAAGAGCATCGTATCGAATGGTGTATATGTGGCGACTTTAATATGGTGATTAAAGAGGATGAACGCACGGGTACGACACACAATGCTAGAGGTATGAGTAATTTTTGTGATTTCATGGAACATATTGTTGTGATCGACGTGCCAGTGCATGGAAAGAATTTTACTTGGTTCGATCCGGAGGGTAAGGGAAGTCGTTTGGATCGATTTCTTGTGACACAAAGGTGGGTGAACAGATTTGAGGCATTGACAGTAGTGAATCTGCCGAAGGAGTTGTCCGACCACTCGCCAATTTTACTTGTGGGTGATGTGTTTGACAGCGGGCCGAAACCATTTTGATTTTATAATGTGTTGCTGAAAGATATTTCGGCAATAGAGGATGAATGGAAACGGCTAACAGCGGTTGATGAGGGTGCGGATATATCGAAGAAATTAAAAGGCTTGAAAAGTATGTTAAAAGGCTGGAATAAGGGTGTTACGGATATTGAAAATCAGTACATAAATGTGGTTGCGGATTTGGACGAGTTGGATGCAAAGGTTGGGACTACGGGGCAGTCGAGGGACGACGTAGCGCGGGCAAAGGAATTATACTAGCATCTATAGAAAGTTACAAAGTTGCGTGACTCCATTTGGCGCCAAAAATCATGCATACTTTGGTTAGCGGAGGGCGATCATAATACGAGTTTTTACCATAAAGTGGTGAAGCTTAGACAATTACAAAATCAAATTGTTGGCATACAAGTAGAGGGCCGATGGGAAACTACTCCTGAAATGATGAAGATTACGTTCCGAAGGGAGTTCCAACGGCATTTTGATAAGCCAAAATCAGCGGGTTACCAAATGTGAATTTTGGGAGATTGTCGAGTGACCAGCAGCGGGGCCTCGAGGTGGCATTCTCGGAAGCTGAAGTAAGGGCAGCGATTTGGAGTTGTAAGGGGGAAAAGGCACCAGGCCCGGATGGATTCCCTTTCGAATTTTTTAAAAAAGGTTGGGCATTTCTAAAGGAGGATGTTATGCGATTTATGGCTGAATTTTATGCATCCAGCAGATTACCTCCAGGAGTCAACTCAACGTTTGTAGTGTTGATAGCGAAAAAAGATTGTCCGCGAGTGATTGGTGACTTTCGCCCAATCTCCTTATTGAATTTTGTTTACAAAATATTGGCGAAGTGCTTGGCGAAACGACTACAAGGGGTGATGCCTACTCTGATTACCGATGTACAGTCTGCTTTTATTTGGCGAATGGAGGTTTAATTCTAAAGTTAGACTTCGCGAAAGCCTATGATTATATAGATTGGGGCTGCCTAAGTAGAATTATGTGTCGTATGGGTTTTGGAGAGCGATGGAGGGATTGGATAATGGAGTGTGTGAGTTCAGCTCGCCTTTCAATTTTGATAAATGGGAGTCCGACGAATGAATTTTCGATGAGGAGGGGAATTAGGCAGGGTGATCCATTGTCACCTCTATTGTTTGTGATAGTCGTTGAATTATTCCACCAATTCATGGTCAATGTGGAACGAGTGGGGCTGATAAAAGGAGTTAGAGTGGTGGGGGAGATTATGTTGTCGCATTTACAATTTGTCGATGACACTATTGTGTTCTTATTGGGCGATGTTGAGGGGGCGAGGAATTTAAAACGAGTATTGACATGTTTTTAGTATGCATCCGGCTTACAGATCAACTTTGATAAGTCATGTTTGTATGGAATTGGGGTAGACAATGAGTTAACGGCGGGATTTGCTTCGAATCTCGGTTGCACAATTGGTGAATTACCGATCACGTATTTGGGAGTTAAGCTGGGGATTCATCCGCGAGGGGAGGAAATATGGGAACCGCTGATCCGAAATGTGCGAAAAAAACTTGCTGGATGGAAGCGCAAGTCCCTTTCGTTTGCTGGTAGATTGCTCTTGATCAACACTGTTTTATCGGCTCTTCTTGTCTAGTACATGGGAATTTTTATGGTCCCTAAAAAGGTGATACGGTGAATTGATTGCATTCGAAGAAATTTCCTTTGGGGTGGATCGGAAGAGAGATCGAAGAAGAGCCAGATTCGATGGGATGTGGTGTATAAGCCGAAACGGATGGGAGGGCTTGGGGTGGTGAACTTACATATCAGAAATTTGGCTCTCTTGGCCAAATGGGTTTGGCGTTTTGCACACTCGGATAAGTCTCTGTGGAAAGAGGTTATTATGGCGAAATATGGGACGGAAGTACAGCATTGGAAAATTCAGCATAAAGGTAAACGACACATGTCGGCAATGTGGAAACAAATTATCCAGGTGCAGGAAGAGGAATATGTGGATGCATTTATAAATGGGGATCAATTTATATGGCTTGTGGGGGAGGGGAATAAGGTGATGTTCTTGTGGGATTATTGGGCACTCGATGTACCGCCGAAGAACTTATATCCATGATTGTTTGGATTGGCGAGTAATAAAATGTGCTTTGTTTGTGAGATGTTGAGCTGCCCAAGCGGGGATTGGACGACACATTTTCGAAGGGAATTACGAGTATTTGAAACAAAACAGCTTGCTGAGTTGAGAGCATGTGTGGCAGCCGTGAAATTACATGCGGGTGTTTCGAATAGAATTGTTTGGAAACATGCAGTTTCGTGATTATTTTCGGTGGGTAAATTACATGATTTGATGTGTGCAATTGGTATACCCGATACAATGAATGTGGGGATGGTATGGAACATGCCAATTGTGCCAAAAATCCAATGTTTCTTGTGGTTCATTATGGTCGATCGTTTACCGACTTTAAGAATGCTAAGTGATCGTGGAGTTCTAGTGCCTTTAGATTCTCTTGCATGCCGATGGTGTGTTGGTGGTGAAGACAATTGCGACCACATCTTATGGTCATGTTCGTTTGCATTTGAGGTATGGTCTTTTTTCTTCTCATGGTGGGATGTTATTGTGGTGCGGACGCGAAAGGTGAGTGATTTTATTGCTCAATGCTGGTTGGGTTGGTTTAGTGGGGAGATCCGAGTGTGGTGGGTGATAGGTTGTGCAAGCGTTTTGTGGTCTTTGTGGTTGGCGCGAAACGATCTTATGTTCCAAAATCGTCGAGCTTCGAGTCGAGTAGTCTTCTTTTTGGCCCAGCTTCGGGTATTGTATTGGACTCGTGCGTTTATGCGAGAGTCTTGTGTGAATGAGGCGAGCTGGTGGACTTGTCCGCAGGTTTGCTGGTCGGTGCAGCATGTAGTAAACTTGGATCGTTTGCATAGTGTGTGGCGGCCCCCTTTGGAAGGTGTGTGGAAATTCAATGTAGATGGAGTGGCAAGGGGGGAAACCGTGGATGGTAGGGTGTGGAGGGGTGTTACGGGATTGTCATAGCCGAATTGTGGCAATTTTTTCAGGTTCGATAGGCATTGCGGATTCTAATGTGGCGGAAATTCAAGTGATTGCTTATGCATTGCGTTTGTTATGTGAGATGCAATTGGGATCGATTTCATCGATTGTGGTGGAATCTGACTCAATGGTGGCGATATCATGGATGCATCGTATAGAGAATCGTCCGTGGCAACTTTGGCAGTGGTTTCAGCAGATTGATGAGGATTGTTCCATTTTGCCTTGCGTGTGCTTCAACCATATCTTTCGAGAAGCAAATGGGTTGGCGGATTTCTTGGCTAAGAGTGGGGTTGATAGGGGTAAATTTGTATGGTTGTATAGCCAGTGACGTGTTTGTTTGTCCGTCGGCACATGCACAGTGGTACTCTTTTCCTCTACTTAGGATTAGAGAGGTTTTTAATGAGTCCGTTGTGCATTGTGAATTTTGTATGATTATTTTGCTAATAAAATCATACATGCTACTAAAAAACAATAGGCTAATCTTTGGACTAACGTATTGCTCACATAAAATACCTTATAATTGTCACACATTTATCGCCACAGTTGTCGTTGTAATTCTGTCAAATATTAACTTTCCTTTTGGTCAATTAACAAAAACATGAATTACAAAAACCAATAATCATCTTGATATTTTAAATAAATTAATCTACACAAGAGCGGTCACTTTGGTGACATTATGTTTCAACTAATCCATTAAAATATTAGACATCCGAAGCGAAAATATGAATTTAATCGTTTCAAAATATTTGTCTTAATTTTATCTTTCAATCAAATTAAAAGATAACCAAAATAATAATAAACTTGAATAAAGGTAAACCTAATATCGAGATACCGGACACTCCATTAATATTTTATCTTTGGACAAAACATTAACTTGCAAGTGATATCTTGGTATAATAGTCAAACATTGATAATAAGAACATGTCGAACAAAAATCTTCCTTTGGGCCAATTTATTGCTTACATATAAAACTGAATAATTATCACATGTTTATTTTCACAGTTGCACATGTAATAATGTTAATTATTAACCTTCATTTAAGTCGATTAATACTAACATAATTCGACTTACATGCACAAAACCTTCTACATTTAAAAATAAAATAATTTACACAATAGAGGTCACTTTGGTGACTTAATGTTTCAATTAATTTATCTCAAAATATATAATATAAATATACCAATATCCAAATTTAAAATTTTGTAATAGTCAAAACTGAAATATTCGATAACACTTAAATTTACGTAATAACCCAAAATAAGATTATCTAAATGAGGCTATCAGAAATCGAAAAACCTAAATCTTTGATTGTTTCTCAAAAAAAATCTTTAAACAGGCATTTGCCGAAATTAAAGTCAAATTCAAAACAATCAATCTTTAACGAAAAGTCAAAATCAAAAGTATCTTATAAATGAATAAATTCGTATAATGATCACATGAAACTATAATATAACCATAATAACTTAACGATTTACATTGAAATAATTGATCAAACCAAATCAAATATAAATTTCGTAAGATTAATGACATGCTTTTCAAAACCAAAACTAAATGTATATATAATACCAAACAAAAACACAACAATGATTCAAAAGAAACCAACCACATGTTGTAACTTGCCCGATTAATCCAAACCAAATTTTGATAGACCAAATCAATTCTATGTTTCATAATAATAGCATACTGAAGACGTAAAAGCTCAACTGCAAAACCTTTCAAATCCATATTTACTATAACACGTGTATATATATGATTTGAATTAATATTTCTTAGTAATTTAATCTGACGGATCATTTTATTGGAACAAAACATATTTGCTGCAATTGCATCTCTGTAGGTAAATGATACTAAAAACCTACAACCTTAGTCTTGTCGTTATAAAATCTCCAACTATAAGTTTACCTTAATGACAAAACAAAAAATCATGGCTATCAAGATGAAATCCTTAACCGACGAATGTTAATTAAAAAACCTAACAATCAAAATTAACATAGTTAAAACTATTGTGCTTTAGTATTTTTATTCGTCCCAAAAAATGTGATTATGAAAATTAAAACCTAAAATTTTAACCTAAATCTTAATCTAAATACCAAATACAAAGAAAAATAATAATTCAAAACCAAATAATCACAACGAAACTAGAATTTTCGTACATCTATCGTTAACGATCACAACAGCAATGGAAAATTCATTGTCGCGTGGAACTCTATAATTACTTAAAAATCCTAAAATTGTACCAATAAAAAAACAAAACCTAAAAAATTAATATGAATTCTAAAGCCTTAAGAACGAATCAGTAAAAGAAAATTAATTCACCCTCAATGATTCAACATAATGAGGCTCTGATGCCACTTGTTAGAACCAAATCATAATAGATATGAAATCTAAAAGCCAAGATCTTTCATGTTAAATCATCAACAAGCGTACATGAATTAATCAATAGATTGAAAACCTTGAATCTTCCTGTTGAAATCTAGAATCTTTGGTATTGATCTTCCAAGAAAATATGTTAGCCCTTGCCATAAAAAAATTTTGACGGGAATAAAAGTAATACAAGTTAACCTATTTCTTGGGGACAACTGCCTCTTTATATAGTTGATTATTAAATCAATTATTAAATATTTATAACTTTGTCCCTCATTGAATTATAAATATATCTTATGGTATCTACACTTTTATTTCCATGACACTTTAATACCTATGACACGCCTAACATAATTGGTCACTTGATTTTGTGTCATACTTTATAATAGCATCATACATTTTACATATGTGCCCACAATTGAGGATTTTAATTCAACATTGTGGCCATGAAATCTGTAAACTAATGAAAATATTCCATAGCAATCGAACCAACTTACCTCAATGGTTAAGGAAACGATTGTTATTCCTAGAGGCCAAGGGTTCGAGCACCAACAGTTGTAGCAAGGTGATTGAGCATGCATTGTCAAATAGTTGAGAGTATATTCAGAACAGATACTACATGTAATCACTCCAGCTTAAAAAAACATTCGAATACACGTTGCAGATAAAATGGTTTGAATTCGGGTTTCCTAAAATGAATATTATCTATTTTTCATTGGACCACTTATTGGGTTCTAAATTTTTAAACTTTTACCAAATTGAATTGACACAAAATAATTTTTAATTTATTAGATTTCCTAAAATGAATATTATCTATTTTCCTTTTATTTTAACTTTTATAAACAACTTCCCTGCGAATACGTATTAAAATATAAATATTGAGCGTTTGTTGTGAGAACTAAAAAAAAAGATTGTCTACAAATGGCAAAATTAGGTATATAGGCTAATTTTATATTTTATTTAGGGGAATAGACCATCTCCATGATTAATTTGGAAAATAGGTCAAAAGTTACAGTAACTCGCCATGTGCTTATGGCGTTCTTGGACCTCGCCAGGTGCAAACGACGAGGTCCCTAGTGTCCCTGGTGACCGACTTTCCCATCCATTGGCGCGGCTCGTGCAGGCTGGTTGGCAGGCTTGACAGCGTGAGGAGTAGGGCAAGCAAGGTGGCATGCATGGCATCCCAGGTGTTCACGTGAATGGGGGACCTCGCCATAAGGAGATGACGAGGTGCATGATGGCAGGCTGACTTTGCATGCATGCATACACTGCATGCATTCACGTGGTGCTTCTTCTTTCCTTTTTTATACATTATTTTTGTATATATAGATAGGTGGTGTGAGTTGATAAGATAGATATGTGTGAGTTAAAATTTTAGAGTTTGTGATATTTGTGAAGAGAAGAAGAGAAAAAATTTGGTGAAGGTGAAGAATTTTCTCTATATCTTTTTAGAGATATATTCGAAGAGGGTGGGGATCGTTGGAGTGTATTATTCTAATATTTTCTAGGTTTCTCACTAAGTAAGTGATTTTTTAAATTTTGAGTTTAAATTTATATGTTGTTTATTTAATTATTAGTGTATGTATATTATTTTGTGTGACTCATGTTCTAATGAAATTTATTTTTTATTATTAATGAAGTTGTCCTGGTTGTGATTGTTGTTTCGAAAAAAAAGAAGCTAGTTTTTCGAATTTTTAATCTGGTAAGGGCATGTATTTTTTAATCTGATTTTTTAAAGTTAGTTTTTAGCTGTATATATTCAAAATGTTGAAGTTAATACAATTTTTTCTGTATATATTCGAAATTATTGTATATATTTGAATGATAATTGTTTTTTAGCTGTAGAAATAGATAATGGCATCTAGAGAAGTTTTGTTGTACCGTGACCATGAGCACATTTCGTCTCATATTCACGAAGAGCAAGTAAGTAAATGTTTTGTAATTTAAAATTTCACATTTACTATGTAATTATTATAATTCGAAATTATAATGAATTAATTATAGGGTGTAGAGCATATGATACGCCGTCGAGGAATTAAGATAAAGGAACCTGATCAGCGTTTAGTGTATTACCTACAACGAGCTGGTTTTTATAATGCCACATTTCTACGTGGGTATAAGATAGTCCCCAGGTTGACTACTACATTGATTGAACGGTGGAGACCAGAGACCCACACATTTCATTTTCCATTTGGCGAATGCACAATAACCCTGGAGGATGTTGCGGTACAACTTGGTATTCCAACAAGCGGGACACCATTGGTTGGACAAAATAATTACAATACATATGACCTTTGCATGCAGTATCTGGGCAAAGCTCCTCCTGAGACCTGTGTGGACGGGCTACGCCTCAGAGTATCATGATTGCAGCAAGAATTTATTGTGGCCGATGAATATGGTTATCGAGAACTTGAGTATGCAGCTCGAGCTTATATACTGCAACTTATTGGTGGTGTGTTGATGCCAGATATATCTGGTAATATGGTTCACACACAATACCTATCGTTCTTGGCTAATTTGGACAGAGCTGCTACATATAGTTGGGGGTCTGCAGTATTGGCATTTTTGTACCATGAAATGTGCAAGGTGACAATTATGCATAGTGAAAAGGCAAATTCATATATGGGTGGATGTCAAGTCTTACTGCAGTCCTAGGCGTGGTACAGGCTGACTTATCTAACGCCCATTTTTTTCTGTACCGGTACATATGGAGTTTCCGCTTGCTGAAAGGTAATAATGTGACTGTAGTTGTATATAAATATTTATTGATATAATATTTATATCCAATGACTTCTAAATATAATTTTAATATATCTTTGCAGATGGAGGCATAAGTTGAAGAATGCGGGGGTTGTTCACAACACTGTCATAGAGACAAGATTAAACATCCAAACAATAGGAAAAAATCTGGTATCATAATCAATTTATTTTAATTTATTATTTGTTCTTATTTAATATAATTTAATTTATTATTTGTTCTTATTTTGTATATTGTATTTTTTTATTTTTGAAAGAAAAATTGTATATTTGATTGTGAGTGAATTCATATTAATAATTGTGTTTTACAGTTTATTTGGTAGTCGTACGCAAATGATGACGTCAGGGCTTGCCTACCACCTATTGTGCTTGGATGTGCAGCATTCTGGGTTGCAGTTGTGCCTTTGATCCATTTTTCTATTGTTAAGTTTCATTGTGCTGACAGAGTGTTGAGGCAATTTAACTTTCATCAACCCATTCCAAGAGCTCCACATGAACAAATTCACACTGTTCATAGAGGTAGATTCAATGAGAATTGAATTGCGAAGCAAGCCAGTTTTATTGAATTATGGGAGGGTAGATGAACGCGGTGGGCTGAAGTTTTGAGTCCAATTCAAGCCAGCGATTTTGAATTTAATAGAGAATACTATTTATGGTTTTTCGGCAAATGGGAAACCGTTCATAGCATCTGTTGAAGATGCAAATAGATGGCTTGAAGATCTGCGGTGCTCAAGACACGTTCGCCTCTCAACCGAGTTTGGTCAGAGCTCTCAGCAATCAACAAACGAACCAAACTTGAAAGGAATTTTAGGAGCAACCAACCGAGGTTGGACTTCTTCGTGGTCGTGATCTGACCCCCTATAACCCCCTTGTCTCGATTCGGACGCTTGACCGATCCGAGTGGGCTACACGGGGAAAACCGAAGAGAAATCCGTTAAGGTCCCACCTCGGTTAGCAACCCTAGAAAATTTCTTTTAATTTAATATTGTCTAAAGGCATATTATTCCCTAAGTGATCACGACAGCGGAAAACATCAAGAAAGATACACATCTGAACCCCAAACAACATGTTAACAGTCCATTTTACACTTACAGGGCAGGTTGTATCGATACACCATTCAAGGGTATCGATACGCCTTGACCAAGGTCAACATCCTTCAGTCAACACAGGAAGACCGTATCGATACAACCCTTGAGCGTATCGATACGCCCTTCTCAGTCAATATCTCATGGTCAACGAGATAAAACCGTACCGATACGCCAAAGACCCGTACCGATACGCCAAAGTCTCTTGAAAATCTCAAAATTCTAGTGAGCTCTGGGCGTATCAATACACTCCCGCATATCGGTACCCCTAGCCAATTCCGTGTCCCAAAGTGTAGGACCGTATCGATACGGCCCTTAGGCGTATCGATATGCCCCGCACTGTAAGACATTAAATTGCAGCAAAACGACTCGAAACTCAACTCTAAATGCATTTTGAGACTTCCCTAATCACACTCAATCATACATACAACACCTATCAACCAAATCTAATCATACGAGACACCCAACATGAACAAACATCATTCAACCAAGGAATTCATGCATTCATTCAAAAGATGACATACAAGCACTTAAGGTTTCATGCTTCAACAACCATACACTTAGGCATCCTCAAAAGGCACATGGCCAACATACATGGTAAGCAAATAAGGCATGGTTTTACAATCCAAAACATGGCATCAACAAGCCACACAAAAACAACATAATGAGGAGTCTAAACATGCTCCTAAACAACCAACAATATCCATCAATAGCACAAATCCCATTGCCTAACTATTACATGTTCATAACTTAAAATTCATACTTGATAAACTCAAAATCCAACAAGCACACTTGGAGGCCCTCCACTTGCGCTAGCAACCCACGAACTAAGGATCTGCATTGTCGAACAAAAGAGAGCGTAAGCATAAAGCTTAGTGAGGGTAAGCTCTTTAAAAACAAACCTCGACAATACAGGGTCCAAGCACGAGCACAACAAGGTAAATGTATGTTCTTACCTTCGATCCACATGAGCCAAAATGTCAATAATGCATGCACATTTATCCAATAATATGCCATGCTCAACAAGCTCAATCCACAACATATGTAAACACGTATATTAATCCAATTAGGAACCACATCTCATATCACATTGATACACATATCAACTCATATTGGCACCTAGCTATGACTCGAATATGCGGATAAACACGTTGGAACTCACATCCAACAACAACTTTACCTCACGGTGGGATTACACTCATCATCGTTCTCGCGGAGGGGATTCCACTCATCCTCACGCCCCGTCGATGGGATTACACTCATCACCGACTATCATATACATAAGAAGAATTTTCAGGCGAACCCATACTCCATCTTGATGACTACCATCATCAAGACCATGCGCGCATTTGACTCTCGTGTGCACACTAACATCCTAATGATCGATCATTTGTACCCAAGCATGCTAGTGCCAATACTAACACAATCCACAATATCATTCAATAACAATTTCTGTGCTTAGCACGTACTCACCATGATTAACATCATGCCCATACCTCATGCATATAACAATGCATCACAACCATGCCTCAACATTCATGTATAACACATTATACATAACATCATAAACACATATCATCATGAGGCATAAACATCAATTAAAGAGTTCAACCAAAGTCTCTAATTAAAGCTTAGGATTAGGCTACCACTCTAATCCTAACTCTAGGTGGGTCTACCAAGCCAACCTAGTCCACATGCTTGAACCAAACACTTAAAATCACTTTGAAAACATTAAATCACTCACCTTCACTTCCAAGCTCAACTATCAAGCAAGCAACACCTTCAAGCTTCCAGATTCACTCCCGAGACTTCACCAACACACGTTCTTGTCTCTAAACAACTCAACACAATCCAAACAACCTCAAATCAGCTCAAACATCAATGTAGCTAACCCTGAATGCTATTCAAACATCAAACACAAGAATTCGAGCCATTGACAACCCCCCAAAACCACAATCTCGAGCAGCCAACAAACCTCAATCAAAACTCATGATTTCAACACTTTTAACACCTCCAAATGATTCTAAAACAACCCTCAACTATTATACTAACCTCAGCCCACAAATTTCAACCTAAAACAACCCCAAAAATCATTCCAAAACCCTTCAAAACCCCCATTAAACCCAAATCCGAGAAACTTAACAAAACCCTTTAAAAATCATATATGTTGGACTTCAAGGTTTATAAACAACATATCTAACATTATTAAATCAAAACCTTAAGTTAAAAACAATAAAGATATCATTTTTATTCAAATCTTCCAAAAATTCAAATTCTAAAACTTAGACCAAAATGAAAACTAGTTGTACTTTTAAAGAGAGGAATGTGAGAGCAAGTCGGAAATGTAGTTACCTTTCAAAACCGAGCTAAAATGGAGAAGCAAGGAAATGGAATAGTGGAAATGGAGGGGGAGGAGTTTCTCACGTTGGAAATTTGGGAGGTAGAAGATGATGGTAACTTTTGGGTGTTTGAAATAAGGGGGAAAAGGGTTTTATTTTTACAAGTCCATATATTTACCAAAACGCCATTAATGAGATGGCCAAACTCATCAACATTTAAAATCCATGGAATTGATTTCTAAATTAATTTGAGTCCAACATATAATATTTGTTTTGAAATCACAAGATCCGAATAATATATATAATATTATTTTTAATCATAACCCGAGACTCAAAACATTATTTAAATATTATTTTCACCTGACCCCTAAACCTGGATATTACACCCCCGATACATGTAAGCAGTAATCTTTGGGAGCAACCACCATTTAGTAATGTATCGGAACAAACCCCATTTCAACAAAGTCATTAAACATTTGGATTTGGTCATGTTCCGCATCAATCACCTTTTAATTTTGCAACTGGTGGTAGCTCATCTTTTCAGCCGGCTTACAATGATGATGAAGGATACATACCACAATTTCAGTATCCTCAATCATCTGTATATGAGGAAGGTTTTGGTGTTGGTAGCATGACATCTATGTTGCCAACAACTACCATTAGCAGCCCATCATTTCATCATGAAGAAATGTTTGCTACACCACCTACTATGCAAATAACGGATAAGCAATTTTTCGATCACGATGAGCTGACTCCTAATCCAAGAGCTCGTAGACAGATTCAACCCGCTCTGCGGTACTCACAAACAGACCCTCTCCACCGGCAAGAATTACCCACCAGGAGGGGGAGGAGGCGGAAATAGGGTTTTGTTTTGTTTTTATTTATTTGTAATTTGCGAACCCCAGATATTTAATGTTATATGTATTTCTTTCAATTTCGATTGCATTTTGATATTTATGTTTTTTTAATTTTCGTATTCAATTTCTAAATTCTAATTCTAATTCCAAATCAAGACTTTAAATTATAGTAAATAATATTATAGAAAAAATAAAAATACAAAATAAGAACGAATAATAAATTTAAATAAATTAAATTATATTACCTTAAATTATATTAAATAAGAACAAATAATAAATTATATTAAATAAGGAAAAATATATTACTTAAAATAAATTAAGGAGATTAAAAAAATTATTTTCATTACCATAAAATTAGACATACATTAAACAAAGCATTTAGGTTGACGGTCTGGCACGATAGTTGGAAAGACTTGATATGTTCAGACACTTGTTTCTTGAATGACCCGGCTGACTACAAAGACTACAATGTTTAACTTGAACTCATCCCTCTATCATCTAGATCATCTATATTTGTATTAATACGAGTAGACTCTGGTCGACTCTTCAACTTTCTACGAAGCACTGGATTTGGTAACCATTCTTCGTATATTGGCTTTACCGGTCAATAGTCTTGGTTCGGGATCGTATTGAACTGAATTTTATATATATTTGCAATATTCTCTAGTTTATAACAGTCATCCGTAAAACCGTAAGGGTCGAGTCAAAAATGCAAACAGGCGGCGTGTGCGTGAGAGCAAGGGTATCTAAATGCTTGAATGCACCACAATCACACCATTTCTGATGAAGTTTGACAGTGAACATTTTTTGTTCACCTCGGACTTTAGCTTCCACAGAAAATTCCCATCCATGTGAGTCGAATGATCTTACTCACATAGCGAACGCTTTATCTTGAAGTACGATCATTTTATCCTGCAGGGTTTTAGACCAATATTGTCCACTGTTTATTCGGGAGTTGGCATTCTGCCCTTTGTCGGACCACACTTTGTCCAATCTAAAGTAAGTCTCCCACACAATACTTGCAATTGGGAGATGGCGTGTTCCTTTAAGAATGAAGTTTATAGCCTTTGCGACTGCAAGGTTAGTTGTCATATTACTATAACGCTGACCTTCATCATAGGCTTGTGATCATCTTTCCGTGGGGATGTCATTTACAAATTTTATTACATGTTTACCGTGTCACCTCAACCTTCTGATCATTTTTTGGAATTTTGGTTGAACTAGTTCATACTCTATTTATAAAAAAAACAAACTAAATAAAACAACAAGATGAACTCAAAAAAATTATAAACAACAAATAACAACTTACCCGCGCCTAAAATCTCTCTCCGTACCTGATTGTTTCCGAACCGCGTCTTCGAATTCGCTGCAATATGTCGTATATAATATGTTGGATATGCATGTGGGGGTATCCATAAACTCCCACGTCTGTCAATTACTGCTAAGAGCGCATTTCTTCTATCGGAAATCATGCAAATCCCGTCTTCTTTTACAACATAATTGCGTAGGTGCTTCAAAAAGAATTCTCATCCATCCGCGTCTTCCTTTTCAATTGTGGCAAAGGCAATTGGGAATATATTATTGTTTCCATATTGTGCAACGGCCACGAGTAATATATGATCGTACTTCCTATATAGTCATGTACCATCCACTTGAATCATGCGTTTGCAGAATGGAAACCCTTGAATGCACGCATTGAACGCCCAAAATAACTTACTAAATACTCTTTTACCAGGAATTAATTCGCCTTGTAAGTTGAACACCGGCAAAGTCTCGTACTCTACAACGATCCCCAGGATGAAATGTTGCATTGCTCGTAAAAAAGCTGGTAGCTCATTATACGATTTATCCCAATCACCATAGAGTTGTGCCATCGCCTTTTGCTTTCCCATCCACGCCTTGTAGTAAGACGGAACATAACCAAGTTGGGACCGGATAGATGCTACTAACACTACAATCGAAATTCTTGGTTCATGTTCAACCAAAGTTCTGATGTAAGCACATATTAGATGAGAGTTTAAATTAATATGGTCCTGTGATAAAGCCATATTGGTACATGTGTGATGTTCAATAAATCGTGACACCTCCCACATTTCAATCCTCTTCTTGTAAGAAATTCTTACCCACCACGAACAATTGTTTTTCCAATAAAAACACCTTACACAATAGGTACTTCTGTTGGACTCAACAACAAAACATGACGTATGACGTTTGAGACAGTGCTCTTGAACTGCAAGCTTTGCGGCTTCTTTTGTTTCAAATTTAGCCTTTAGTTCCAATTCTCCAAAGTTCGAAGATGATGAAAAACCAAATACACGAGCTTGATATTCATGATCTTGCATTGCAGTGTAGTCAACTTCATACATGCGGGCTGCTGGAGCTTCATAGGATGGAGGTTCCGGTTGTTGGGGCTGCGGTACAGCATTACCCCAAACAGCCGGGTGTTCATTTCTCAACCCAAGCCTACTAACAGTCGTAGCCCAAACATCTTCTTCAACATCAATACCATTGCCTTGAGACGCATATGTCATAACAGCGTCAATATCATCAGCATCGAGTAACTGAACGCCATCTTCTTCACTCATAGGAACAATATTTTCTTCATCATCACTGAAATCTTCAAGCGATTCGCCCCAACGACCAACTGTGTGTTCGGTGTCACAATATGTTGATGAACTCATCTTCTGTAAATATTAAAAAAAACATAAGCAAAACATTAAAATTTCGGGTTTTCTTATTAAAATTTAAAAGTACTATAACCATCCGAATATATCTTCAATCATACAAAAAATATACAAACCCACTAGAATTTAAAAAAAAAACAGATTAAAAGGCAAAAATCACTTACTTAATTTTCACTAGCCTTTACGAACTCTTCAATCATCGTCTTCGAATATTTCTTCAGAAACTCACAAACTCTTCCCTCTTTGACGAAAAACTCTTTTATTTTTTTCTCAATCACTACACACTCATCTCATCTTCCCTAAACCCTCTATATATACACATAAAATAATATTAAAAAATAATCTCCTTTAATAAACCTAGCCCGTACCTAGAACCCTATTTACCCTTTAATAGCCTAACGTGCCTAAACCCTATTTAATTTTATCCTATATACACTAGCATGACGTGCATGCAGGTGAACAACACCTCGCCATTTGCATAGGGTTCTAGGTACGGGCTAGGTGTTGTTCACCTGCTATTAAAGGGTAAAATTAAATAGGGTTCGATGGACATCTTAATTTTAAAATTATTGTTTTTAAGTTATGTATAAAATCCATACCAACCGAATGTATACTCTTTTATACTTTTTAAAAGATAAAAAATATTTTTATCAACTTTAAAAATATTAGCTTATTAGGTGTGCAAAAGGGTTCGATTAAAATATTTTTAATTTGCGCGAGTAAGTTCGGGTCACTCAAATCTCGGCCCTATATTTTTACCAACCGAGTGTATAAATTATTTTTATCAACTTTAAAAAAATAATGAAACATGCGAGTACAACATACATGCAAATTATGGTGTGCAAAATCGGGTTCGATTAACCATTTGTAAATTGTTTCAATTAACCGGTAAGTTCGGGTCACTCAAATCTCGACCCTATATCGTGACCATTCAACCAGTTAACAGTTTATTCGGTTAATCGAAATATTTGGTACGGTCTGAATAATGATTTTTTTACTTTGTTTATTAAAAAATATATATTTTAATAATATGTTAGAAATATATATATATATATATATATATATACTTTTAAAATACGACATGATATTAGTATCTTTTTTAAATACTAACAAGTTAAACACTTAAGCTTTACAAAATGAAAACTAAGGTTTTACTTTTGGGACATGATCGAAGAAAAAAATCATATTTTTTAATATAAAATATCAAAAAAGACGTACAATATTTATAACCCTAAACCCTATATGTCCAATTTTGCCTATACATACTATATAAAAATCATATTTATAACCCTAAATCCAACCCTATCTATAAAATTTCTCAAATCTAAAGCACATGCAGGCACGTCAGGGTGGCATGCATGCATGAGGAGCTGAAGAGCTGAGTCGTCCACGCTGAGAAGCCTGCCTCCAACAGGGCCACGTCAGGAGGAGGAGGCGAGGTCCAGGCAACACCGGCTGCAGGTGGCGAGGTGATGTTGCCACTGTAAAAATTGGCCTAATTTTCTAATTTTCCCATTTTCTAAATAATTAACCGAAATTGGCCTATATGCCCAATTTTACCGTCTACAAATAGCCAAAAAAGAAATGAAGAGAATGGAGAATTGGCGTAGAGTGATTGGAAGGGGCGACCATGGAGGAGTTTGAATAAAAAGATTATTTAGAGAAATTTGAAAGGAGATACGTTCAGCGGGAAGTGAAGATGGCGGGTTTAGCCGTGATCTAGATGAAAAGATGAAGTATTAATTCGTCTGACTTTTTTTCTTAGCATAGTGTCAAAAAATACCCTAACATTTAACTGAATTTACTTTAGTCTTTATTTTTTTTAAATAATTAAGTCTATAATATTTTATTTTAAATTAAAATGGTCTTTCCGTGAATGAAAATTGTTGGTCAATTGGCGTTAAACAAGTTGAAATAACTTGACAGAATGACATGTTAGAAGGAAAAAATATTTTATATTTATACAAATTAAAAAATTATTTTTATCTGATGTGTTATTATGTAAAGTCAACATATTTGCTTATATGACAATACTATCGCGACGTGCACTACCATGTATGTTTTCACATCATTTCAAGTCATTTAGCTTGACTAATAATTTTTATTCACATATGGGCCATTTTGACTCAAAATAAAATATTAAGAGTGAAATTGCTTAAAAAAGAATATGAGCCAAAATGACTATTCAATCGAACATTATAGACATTTTTGGTATCACGCCTTTCTTCTTTGGTGTCGCCCACCGTTTAATAGGCTGATTTAGGTGATAGGTGGGTCTAATTTTTTACCGTTCCGAATATGATTTAAAAAGTTTTAGGAAAAAACTATTCTAAATGCAGATAAAAAAAATTATTAATTTTTTAATTTAATAAGATAGAGAAATGATTAAAAAATACAGATAAAAGAAGACATCATTCGAGTTTAAATCAAATGAAACTTCATTAAATATTAGATTGAATTTTTAAGATTATAAGGTACATTGAGGTGTTCCTTCAGCGCCAATGAGAAATCTCGATAAGTCCTGTCTTCCGATAAAACAACTGCGTAGCCGATGCGTTGGTAAAGAAGGCGGGAAAAGAGGACTTGAATTACCATTGTTTTAGTAGTCCATCGAATCGGATTTAGATCGGTCAAAAAATCGATTCATGTTCAACCTCAAATTTTAAGATAAAAGTATGTTTCTGATATGATACAAATAAAAAATTTATTTTTATTCAATAAAATAAAGAAATAATTGAAAAAATACATAAAGACGAACTTTACAATAATTATCTTTAAGTACATAAAAAATTATACTATCATCTCGAATCAAATTAAGTCAGGAATTTTTCGTCTTGATCTCAAATCCAATTGGACTTAACTTTACTTCACAAAATCGATCCATTAGAAGAAAAACAAAACTCTAAGCTATAGAATCATGTCACAAACGGTCGAGTTTGAATAATTTGTGTTAGAACCAAAAAATATTCATACGAATATTAAACCCAAGATTCATACATGCCAAACCATTAAGAACAAAGACTAGATTTGTGGAAGTGTACCTAAATCCATTGATGGAGATTTTTCCAGAGAGGGTTTGATCTTCCAAAATGATAGGTTACTTCTTGCCACACAACTCTCTGACGGGGAAGGAGAGATATGCAAGTTAACCTAGATCTCGGGGACCACTTCCCTTTATATAAACTGAATTAAAATCAGTTTATTAATATTTACAACTCTGCCCCTCATTGAGTTATAAATATAACTTACGGTATCTACACTTTTAATTCATGACAATTTAATACCTATAACACGTGTAACATAATTGGTCACTTAATTTTCGTGTTAAACTTTATAATAGCAACATACATTATACATATGTGCCCATTATTATTGGATAACCCAACAATCTCCCACTTGGGCAACATATGTTTCCTGACAAATGTATAACCTTATGAGCTCAAAATTTGCTATCATACAATAGGTATTCTTTAACAATCTCGTCCATCAACTATATCTATATAGGATCAAAGCGGTCTTCGCCATATCAATCATGACTGGACCCATCAATGGTCACGTATACAAACACAATCAAATGACATAGATCAACCATGGATGTGTAGCATGGAAATTACATGTAAATGTGAACCGAACATGCCTATTTCCAACTGGTCCTCTTTAAACTTAAGTGAGGCCCTTAACAAAATAAGAAAAGAGTGAATAAACTGAGTACTTAATTTCTTATCAGAAAAATAACCGAATACATAAATGTCCAAAATCAAACATAAAGCAAACAAATAACAAACTCCCACTCAAACAATAATGTCCTCAAATGATACAACACCCATAT
Organism: Hibiscus tridactylites; assembly: GCA_958450335.1. Taxonomy (NCBI): domain Eukaryota; kingdom Viridiplantae; phylum Streptophyta; class Magnoliopsida; order Malvales; family Malvaceae; genus Hibiscus; species Hibiscus tridactylites. The sequence goes on from OY288288.1 coordinate 8,318,906, forward strand.
GAGCAGTGTGCTCATGAAAGACCTTGGGTGGTAAACCTTTTGTGAGCGGATCCGCTATCATAGAGTTTGTCCCAATGTGTTCTATGGATATTTGTCCACCTTGCACTCTTTCTTTTACAACTAGGAACTTTATGTCTATGTATTTTGACTTAGACGAGCTCCTATTGTTGTTGGAATATAGTATTGCTGACTTATTGTCACAAAACAATTTAAGCGGTCTTTCTATGTTCTCCAAAATACGCAGCCCAGTGACAAAATTCCGCAACCATATTCCATGATTAGATGCCTCATAGCATGCTACAAACTCTGCTGCCATAGTGGAAGAAGCTACAAGTGTTTGTTTAGCACTTTTCCAGGATATAGCTCCTCCAGCTAATAGATAAATACAACCTGATGTAGACTTTCTGCTATCTTGGCACCCAGCAAAATCAGAATCCGAATACCCTACGACCTCCAAATGATCTGATTTTCTATAAGTGAGCATGTAATCTGTTGTTCTCTGAAGATACCTCATAACCCTCTTGGCTGCTATCCAATGGTCCATACCAGGGTTGCTTGAATATCTGCCTAACATCCCAACAATGTACGCAATATCCGGACGCGTACAAACCTGAGAATACATTAAACTCCCAATAGTTGATCTATAGGGAATCTTCTGCATTTCTTGAATTTCAAGGTTACTTTTAGGGCATTGGGCAAGACCAAACTTGTCTCCTTTAGCGACAGGGGTGTCCATTGGTTTACTATTTTGCATGCCAAACCTTTTAAGTACTTTATCGATATAGTTCTTTTGTGACAATCCAAGAATACCTCAAGATCGATCTCGATGTATCTGAATTCCTAAAACAAAAGAAGCGTCCCCAAGATCTTTCATTTCAAAATGCTTAGATAGAAATCTCTTGGTTTCGTGCAATAAGCCTATATCATTCGTGGCAAGCAAAATGTCATCGACATATAAAACCAAAAATATATGCTTATTCCCACTGAACTTGTGATAGACACAATCATCAACGATATTCATCTCAAAACCGAATGAGACAATTACTTGATGAAACTTGTGGTACCATTAACGAGAAGCTTGCTTGAGTCCATAGATGGATTTTGTTAATTTGCAAACTATACGCTTTGGGTCTCCCGACTCAAAGTTTTCTGGTTGCACCATATAAATTGTTTCTTCAATGTCTCCATTGAGAAACGCAGTCTTAACATCCATCTGATGTAACTCAAGATCAAAATGAGCTACAAGTGCCATGATTATCCTAAAAGAGTCTTTCGATGAAATCGGAGAGAAAGTCTCTATAAAGTCAATGCCTTCTTTTTGAGTATATCCTTTAGCTACAAGACGTTCCTTATACCTCTCCACATTACCATTTGTATCCCTCTTGATTTTAAATATCCATTTGCAACCAATTGGTTTTGCACCTTCAGGTAATGGGACAAGTTCCCAAACTTTATTGTCTTGCATGGATTTATACTCTTCCTGCATGGCATCAATCCACTTTTGAGAGTTAACACTTTGCATGGCATGATGAAAGTTGATTGGATCATCTTCCATCATTCCATTATCATCCTCATTTTTTTGGAAAAATACAATATAATCATCCGGAATAGCATTTCTCCTTTCTCTTTCTCTCGTGGATCTCCTTAATGGCACTTGTTGTTGAGGTTGTTGAATTTGTTTATAAATTTCCAAACCTTAAATTTAATAAAATAATAATAATTTGAATTGGTTTTCAATCTTAGAATCATAATTCATTGAAAACAAAACAATCATTACTGCCGATTAATATTAAAATAAAAAAAACATAATTGATTTGCAATTACACAAACATATAATCAATTGAAATCAATGGAATTAACGATTATGAAATCGCACAGTAATATATAGCAATCGAAAATCTCAAAACGCTCAAATCTCAATTTAAAAACAATTTTCGATTATTAACAACCCATCGAATCCAAATTTCAATTGCAGATTAATATTGCAACAACCAAACGCATACCACCATAAATACACGAACAATGGATTTATATCAACAAATAAAACAATGGAAGATTAATAACCCAAAAATTATAATCTTAATGATTTGACAAAATCTGACTCGATGCCACTTGTTAGAACCAAAAAATATTCATACGAATATTAAACTCAAGATCCATACATGCCAAACCATTAAGAACAAAGACTAGATTTGCGGAAGCGTACCTGAATCCATTGATGGAGATTTTTTCAGAGAGGGTTTGATCTTCCAAGATGATAGGTTACCTCTTGCCACACAACTCTCTGACGGGGAAGGAGAGATATGCAAGTTAACCTAGATCTCGGGGACCACTACCCTTTATATAAACTGAATTAAAATCAGTTTATTAATATTTACAACTCTGCCCCTCATTGAGTTATAAATATAACTTACGGTATCTACACTTTTAATTCCATGACAATTTAATACCTATAACACGTGTAACATAATTGGTCACTTAATTTTCGTGTAACATATGTACCCATTATTATTGGATAACCCAACAATTTGATCATCCCTAATTTAGAGCTAATAATATAATTGTAGAAGACGTTTATGTTCATAGTTTATTTAAAAAATATATTTTTCACGAAATAAAATAATATATATAAAAATATATTTATAAATACTTTTTAATAATTATTTATAAAAAGTAATTTAAAAAATAACCATAAGTGAATCTATCCTCATAGAATGATATTTTGCTGTTTTGTAATAATATCAATTATTACTTTAAAAATATACGTTCTGTAATTTTTCACCAAATATATACTTAATTAATTAACCTAAACACCGATTCATTGGAAGATTGAATTTTTAAGCTGTAATTGATTTTTTCCAGCATAATAGAAGTGGACCCCAAGGAGGGAAAACATCGGACGGCGACGATGATTTAGAATTGGGAGAAAATGTTGGAGATTAATCCAATCCAACGGCACAGAGAGTTGCGTCAATTTAAAGCCGGGGACTAAGACTAAAGAGCTTCAAGACTCCCAAAAGCCCTGACTCTTATAAAACCCTTGGCTTTCCGCCGTCTCCAAATCCACTCGCACTCCGATCCCTCTGCTTTCGCCAAACAAACGCAAGATTTGCAGATTCATTTCTCCTCTTTTTGTTGCTTAGCAAATCCATGGTGAAACCCTCGATCTCTCTCTTAATTTTAATTTTTATTTATTTTGTTGTTTCGATATCTTAAATTTAATCTTGTGTTTTAGCTTCGAGTTAGATCTTGATTATTTTTTGTCTCGTTTTTGATTCGCGGTGCAGGCTTTGCCCAACCAGCAAACTGTTGATTATCCGAGCTTCAAGCTCGTCATCGTCGGCGACGGAGGAACCGGTAATTTCATTTTCCTTTGCTCGTAGATTCGATTTACTGCTTGGAAGTTTGAACTGGTATTATTTTATGCTAGTAGCTTCTGATTTTGAATTAAAAGATATATTAAGTGAAAATATAGTGTTATTATACCTTTTCATTTCAAAGGTTTTTGATCTGTATGCATTTTAACAGTGTGATAAATTAGTTTGTTTACTCTTAATGTATGTTCTAAATCTCCGGCTTTTGATTTAGTTATGAAGAGTAAAGACTAAGTTATTGATTTTAATGAAGTAGACGCATTGTTTTGGACTTGCTTGAACTTTATGTGATGGTGCAGGAAAAACCACCTTTGTCAAGAGGCATCTAACTGGAGAGTTTGAGAAGAAATACGAGCGTAAGTGTTTTATCAAATTGTTTTTTATGTTGGTCTTGTTCGACGTTTGAGCTGTTTGAACAAATTGAGTGCCGTGATTCCGATGTTTACTCGAATGTTTTATTGTTTTGAATGTACAGCAACAATCGGGGTGGAGGTTCACCCATTGGATTTCTTCACCAACTGCGGGAAAATCCGTTTTTACTGCTGGGATACTGCTGGACAAGAGAAGTTTGGTGGACTCAGAGATGGTTACTAGTAAGTGATGTTATTGCTTGCATCTGTTTCAATTAAATTGTTGAATTATCTATCATAATTTATGAGCAATGCTCTGATGAATGTCTCTTTAGTATTATCATTTTAACTTGATGATGTGCTTCTTTTAGATGGGGTTTTGAGTTGCACGTTTAATTCTCGGTGCCCATTGGCTTTTACCACAACTTTTATTGCATTGAGTGGTTTTCTTACATTTCTTATTATGTGTTGCAGCATCCATGGGCAATGTGCTATTATTATGTTCGACGTAACTGCCCGGTTGACATACAAGAATGTTCCTACATGGCATCGTGATCTTTGCAGGTGTGTTGAGATTCTTTGCTTATGGTTTTATGTGGTGGATTTTTGTAACGATGTTGTTTTTGCTGATGCAGGGTGTGTGAGAATATTCCTATTGTTCTCTGTGGTAACAAGGTTGATGTAAAGAACAGGCAGGTCAAGGCAAAGCAGGTCACTTTCCACAGAAAGAAGAACCTGCAATACTATGAAATTTCTGCCAAGAGCAACTACAATTTCGAGAAGCCTTTCTTGTACCTTGCCAGGAAGCTCGCTGGGTAATAGAGTATTTCCTTTGTTGCATAGTTAAATGTGTTACGCCAATGCCTAGGTTGATGCCTAATATTATGGCGTTTTGATGATTTCAGTGATCCTAATCTTCACTTTGTGGAGTCTCCTGCTCTTGCTCCTCCTGAAGTTCACATCGACTTGGCCGCCCAGCAGCAGTACGATAATCTTTGGCATTCTTGTTTTTTGCCTTTTCATTTGTGTTACCTTGATTATGAGGGTTTATTGACATGTTTTGTGTTGATTGCTTTGTTTTTGTTAATAGGCATGAGGCTGAGCTTGCGGCGGCAGCCAGTCAGCCTCTTCCAGATGACGATGACGATGCATTTGAATAGAGAGGATTTCATTGCCGGAGAGCTTCCAACATTTTCTGCTGCTTTTTTCTTTTTCACTTCATTTGGATTTGTGTTGTGATGGTAAAATTTTCAGAGTTTGGGCAGAAATAGGGATGTGTGTTGAGAAGAGGAGATTTGTAGTTTTAGGAATTTCCGAATATAATTGTTGTTAATGGAACTTTGATCGTTGATGTTTTTATTGTTGGTGTTGTGGATTTTGCGTTTTGTAAAATCCTTATGCGGATGGTTTTTTATATGTTTCGAATATGAAATTCTTGATAAGAATATTAGGATTTCCCATTGCTCTGATTCTCTTTCGGTTCTTTATAGTTTATTTCAGTTTTGAATATGAAATTCTTGATAAGAATATTAAGCTTTTAAATTTTTTTTTTCAAATCAAATGCTATATATTTTTGAAGTTAAATTTAAAAAAGTAATTCAAATTCTGTTGACCATCTGGATAAATTTTTAAGGTAAATAAACCCCTTGGATTAGACAACATATATATGAATATCCCTTTCGAAAAAAGAAAAGAAAAAATAATTTAACATGATAAACTAGATTTGCTGATTTATTTGTCTAATAGTTTTTTGGTAAAGTATTTGTCTAGTATTTAATCCTAATGAAACTTCATTTAAGTCAATAATTAATTATTATATAACATAATTTGTTGAGAATAATTTAGAATTTTAAAATATTTCTAAGGTTATTATAATTTATATAGTTTTTATGTATTTTTATAAATTTATATGAAAATATTATATATTGTTTTTTTTAAATTCGATGATTATTTTGATTTTTGTTGTTGAGAATGATAATTTGTTCATTTTGAAAATTGATAAAGATCCAATGGTATGTACACTAATTTATTAATTTATTTTTCAATATTCAAATTGTAGAAGTTCAATTTGACTCAAACTTAGAAAATAAAAAATATATATTTGAATCGACTTAAAAAGAATGAATAACACGATACAATTTTAAATTTTAAAATTTTTAATTGAATCAAATATTATTCCTCGCAATCATATGAAGTTAAGTCTTTCTTTAATCAAGGTGGGCTTGTTACACATGCTTGGAGATAGACTTAACAAACGTGACCAGAGACTCGAACCAATTAATTTGATTTAAGACCCGTTATAGACGCGAATATGATGGTCTAAATTTGACCTGAACTAAAATCAATTCGAATTTTAGTTAAACCGAAAATCAACTCAAACCGAAAATAACCTGAACCGAAAGTAACTCGAATTTAATTTGCTCAAATATATATGTTTTGTTCTCATTTGTATTATATTACTAATTAACTACATTTAGTAATAGTTTAATATTATTTTTTCTCCTTTAAAAGATCATCTTCATTTATTGACTTAAATCAAAATTCGGCCGATCCGATATTAACCGACCCAAAAAGTAACTGGTCCGATATTGACCAGACCCAAAAAACCAATCGATTTGATATTGGCCCGACAAGAAAATCAACCGATCAGATATTGACCCAAACCGATACCCGGCCTGACTCAAAATAACATAGACCCGAATCGGACCTAAACCGAGAATTAACTCGACCCGAAATGATTCGATCTGAACTAGGGATGGGCACGGGTCGGGTTTTTAGCCCAGCTGCACCCGACCCGAAAATAAATACCCTAAACTGGCACCCGACCCGAACATATTCTTTAAAAAAAAACCCGACCAGCCTATAGAAAATAAATTAATTTTAGGGACGTAATTGTAAAAAAATAATTTTAAGGGACTTAATTGTAAAAAGTATAAGTTGAAGGATTAAATTATAAATAAAAATTTAATTTTAAGAACCTAATTATAAAAATATATAAAGAGATGATATTATTATAAATATCCCTAAAAACTTAAGGGAAATTACACAATTAGTCTCGAGTCAGGTCTATCCCTAGACCCAAACCCGACTCGACCCGAGTTTACTCTTAATAAAAACTAGATCTGACCCGAACTCAATTTTTTTATTAAAAATTCGACCCAATCAAATCGTGTTTGGTCGAAATCCGAACGGATCAGATAAAATTTCCATCCTAATTCGAACGACACGATTGCAATTGCCACCTCTACTGGGAGGCTACGGAGGATCTATTTATTTGTAGGTTCTTTTATCTAGGCTAATAATGTGACCAAGTACCACTACATGCTGAATTTCGGGAGTATACGTTTTGAATTCAATTTGATAAATTATTTTTATAATATACTTATTTTTCTTTGATTAGCTTCATTTTTGCTCTCCAGTTCTATACCGAACATACAATAGACAAATGATTGTAACCATGTACTCCATATAGATGCAGCGAGAGAATGAGTTTTTCGTGATAAAGTTTTAAGTATATTAAATAAAATTATAAGTTCGAATCTTAACGTTGTAGATAATAAAAATTAAATTGAGAAGACCGTACCTAAATTAATTTCTATAATATTCGATTTAAATCAATCGATTAATAAACCAAATATCGATAGATAAAAAACAAACGTTGACTCAGTGAGTGGGCATGTTCTCAGGCTTCAAATGACGGGCCCTTGTTACACTCATGTTTGTTTCATTACAGACTGAGAACTGAAAAGCACCGACACACAACCCCTGCCACCGAACAGGCGCAACGTAATAATGAGTTAACACTTCATATAATGGGATTTGTCTTGTCCCTACGGCTGTCGGAAATAGGTCAAATTGTGGATGTGATGAGGCATCCACATCGGTCCAATCAATGAAGAGCCGGTCTTTTTTAGCCCTTGCTTTCGCCAACATGTTTTCACATTCTGGGGGGGGGTGGGCTCCGTTACCACACTCTCCTAATTTTCAGGGGCTCATTACCCCACACCTAACTGGCCTCCCTTGCCCATAACTCTCCCCTCCGCCTGAATTGGCTACTCTTTCTCTATTTTTTTTAATTATTGGTATTTAATCTATTAGTTAATTATTTCAGATTGAATACTGTAAAAGCTTATTATGGGATGATCCTTTCAAACTAATTGTTTCATTTACAATATCATAATTCGTATCTCAAATTTTACTTAAAAATCTAGTGTCTCGTATCAGTGTACCAACTGGTTGAGTGTCTATTATGCATTCTCCCATCACATTGAAAAGTTATGAAATTCAACTGAACATTTATGGATGCAAACATGGGAACGTGGCATGTTCTTGGACATAAGAAGAAGAAAAAAATCAATTCGAGTTATACATTTTTGGTATGTTCATTGATATTTAATTTAATTTATTGATTGATTAATTTGAATCAGATATTATTAAGATACAAAAAATCGTTATGGAGACAACTTTTACAACCTAGATTATTCCATTCACAACGTCAATATTTGAACCATCTAACATTATTTAAAGAATTCAGTGTCTCATCCCTACTAAATCAATTGATTGTTGGTCAATTATAGACCTGGAAAACTTGAACCGAGACCCGAAATCGACCCGAACATGATGACTTGAATTTGACCCGAAACCGAAAATAAACTGAACTGATCCGAAATTGATCCAAAATTTGGTTGAACCAAAAATAGACATGAACCGATTTCAACCGAACTGAGTGGACCCGAACCAAAGGCAACACTAAATAAAGAATATATATTAAAATAAAAAATATATGAGATGTGAACTAACGCACAATTCACTAAAATGTCAAATATTCAGACTATATAAAGTCATATATAGGGTGGAAAAACCTAGCTCGGTCTGAAAACTTGACTAAAATCAAGATCTCCTATTGACCTGACTCGAATTCAACAGACGCGATCCAATATCCCAACCGAAATTACCATAAATCCAAACTAAAACTGAACTAGACTGGAACCGAGCTTAAATAAAATATAGTCAGACCTAAATGACACAAACCAAACTTGAACCAAACTACCCGTTTGTCGCCTCTAGCCAATTATACATTATTAATACATTAAATACTAATATATTTAGTATATTATCCGAAGCATGATCTGTTCAATTGCTTGTCATTTCATGAACTGACATTTCATTCCCAAGCTATCATGCCAATTTTTGAGTTAAATTCTACTATTATTACTTATACTATATCTAAATTGTATATTTAATTTAGATATTTTAATTTATTCATTTTAGTTCTTTTATTTTATTTTATTTTTACATTTTCCGTAAAATTTGTTACATAAATTCTATCATCAATCCATAGATTATACATTAGTTTAGATTTAGTTAATGTTTCTAATTTGATAAATTTAAGTTATGCAATCTAATTATATTAACTGAAATTTTAAGTTTTAAAAACCACGAGACTAAAATTGACAAATTAAAATACATATACAAGCACTAAATCCCAACTTATAAATAGTACATGTACTAGCCATATAATTTGACCCCAATTCTTGTGTGTATTATATTTTTTATACAATAATTAACTCATAATTTTAATATTTAATGCATTTTCACAATTGGTATATGATCTGTTGTGACTAGCTAATTCGAATAAGATATTATATATGCGTATTATGAAAGTGATCCTCTCAACTCAATACAATATTTTTTTGTTTCACTTTGGTACCCGACCTCTTTTTTTTTTTTTGTCCAATTAGGTAGATGAACTTGATTTTTAAGTTCAAATTAGTATTTAAACTTGGTTTCATAGTTCAATTTGAATCAAATAAATCATTTAATTTTTTCCCTAGCCGCTAAAAACCCTAGCCGCTCTCTCAAAATTATTTCAATTTTAGCCGCTTTTTCTTTTGTTCAATCCCTTTAATCGGTGGTCGGCAATCAATCTTCGTATTGGTTGTCGACCACTGATATTATCAGTTTTTTTTGTTTTTATTTCAATAAGAATCTCTGCTTCTGTAGCGCTCTCTCTCTCTGTCCTAGTGACACGTTTTTTTATGTTTTTGTGACATGTTTTTTTTTTTGTTTGGTTCATCTATCTTCGTGGCAGGTTTCAGCATACCCTAGCGTTTGGTTGTTGTTCTACAGAGATTCACTCGGTGCTAGTTTCTAATTCATGGTGTTGTCGGTGGTCACTTGGAATGTTTTATCCCCACTCGTTGATGGTTGTTTGCCGATAAAATCAGTCCTAGGTAGCGGTACCTTTTGCCTGACAGAATGGATCACGCACTACTCATTCCTTCTTTATGCGTCTCGTTTGGACAGAGACAAGGAGATTCAGGAAGCTTTTGAATTTTTGTTGGTATGCGTATTTCCATAGAAATTTTCGTTTTCATTGTTTTTGAGTTGTAAGAATTTTTCGGGTTATTTTAACCCAATTTTTTTCTTCTTAATTGCATTATAATTAAATTTTTCTATGGTTTAATGAAAATTCAGTGGCTATTTCAAAAAAATAAAAATAAAACATTTAATGTATATTTTAAATGTGATCGAGAAGTGAAGTTTGAATACCAATTTGAACTCTCAAATCAAATTCATGTACTTAATTAGGACAAGAAAGCTTAACTGACGACTTGATCATTAAAGTCAAATTTAAATATCTAATTACATAAAAAAAAAATAACTATCAATTACATTTTAAAGTCGAACTCATATATCAAAAGTTATATTTATCCTTGCTTCTGGTTTGTTTAGCGTTCCTTTTTATTAAAAAATGATAAATAAATAAATAAAAACCTTACCAGTGATAATCATAAAATAAAGGCTTAAGGATGTATTAAACCCCTAAACTTAAAAAAAAATTAATTAAGTCTTTAAAAAATTTTACATTCAATTAAACTCCTGAATTAATAAATTTAGTCACTTAATCCCCTGAATCAATAAATTTGATCACTTAAGCTCTTTGACTGATATTGACCATCAATTTTTGACGATATTTTTTTTTAAAATATTATTGCCACGTGACCCACTACAGTTTTATCATGTGACATTTACAGATTTTTTAGAAAATTATTTTTATAAGTTTTTATATAATTTTTAGTACTTTTAAAGAATTTTTAAATAAAAAAATTTATGAAAATATCAAGTGATAACACGTTACACCAATTAGTCCCAGAAAACTGTTAGATTTAACATTCATCATTGGTCAAAGGGTGAATTGATAAAATTTTAGAGTATAAAAATTTAGGGTAAACTATACCATTGACCATCATACTTTGGTTAATGTATTAAAATGACCACCTTAAAAAAATCGACTCAATTGACCACCCAAACTATTGAAATTGGATCAATGTGACCACCAGCCGTTAATGGCCTAACGGAAGGTGATGTGGCAGTTAAAAAATTAAAGGTATAATTACACATTTGGTCTTTACTATTTACACATTTTTTCAATTTAGTCCTAATTTTAAACTAATAAAATTAATTAATTAGGTGGTGACATGTGTCAACACCTTATTGGAGGAATTTAATTATTTATATTTGATATAATAAATTATTTTCCTCCTCCAATCAGGTGGTGACACGTGTCACCACCTATTTAGAGGAGAAAAATAAATTCAACCACACATGCTATCCAGGGGAATCGAACCTGGGCAATTTAGGTGCAAAGCCACTGCACCAAGCACAATTTTGTGCTTTAAAACACCAAATTCAATATATATCTCATCATAATTGGATGGTCCTCGAGACATGAGCATCGCAGCAGCCGGAGCCATTAAAACCGTGAACAATATCGGACCGACCGAGCACGCCTTGATCTGCATTGATCAAAACAAATCAAATATATTGAATTTGGTGTTTTAAAGTACAAAATTGTGCTTGGTGCAGTGGCTAAGCCATTGCCTTTGCACCTAGATTGCCCAGGTTTGATTCCCCTAGGTAGCATGTGTTGTTGAATTTATTTTTCTCCTTTAAATAGGTGGCGACACGTGTCACCACCTGATTGGAGGATGAAAATAATTTATTATATCAAATATAAATAATTAAATTCCTCCAATAAGGCGTTGACACGTGTCACCACCTAATTAATTTATTTTATTAGTTTAAAATTAAGACTAAATTGAAAAAATGTGTAAATAGTAAAGACCAAATGTGTAATTATACCTTTAATTTTTTAACTGCCACGTCACCTTCAGTTAGGCCATTAACGGCTGGTGGTCACATTGATCCAATTTCAATAGTTTGGGTGGTGAATTGAGTCGATTTTTTTAAGGTGGTCATTTTAATACATTAACCAAAATATGGTGGTCAATGGTATAGTTTACCAAAAAAAATTTATTGAGTGTAAAAAATTTAAAAGCTTCATTTTTTTATTTTTAAAAGTTTAAGTGCTCACGTCACCTTTAAACCTAAAATAAACCAAAGATAAGATAAGTTTTTAATAAAAAAAAATGGGGGGGAAAGGTAGATGGAGATGACAGTGAAACGTCAAAAATAAGAATAAAAAAGGGAAGACGGCAATCCCTTGATTCACGAGGGCTCCAACAAAAAGTACGGATGCCTGGATTCTTGTTACACTAACTGCCAGAAGTTGTTATCTCTGTACACCAAAATTAAAAAAAAAATAAGGGTAAAACACAAATTTTATCACTGAATTTTCTCTCTCTTATTTTGATTATTAAACTTTAAAATTTTTAATTTACTCACTAAATTTTAGAAATTAAATTTTTTTAGTATTCCACCGTTAAATAATTAACGACATTATGACATAACATAGAAATCAAAACGACGTCGTTTTAAAAAAGTTAAATCAACACCAAAACGACATCATTTTAAATCTATATAATCTATTTTTTTCTATTATATTCATTTTCCTTCTTTTTTCCCTTTTCATCTTCGTTCTTTCTACACTTATTTTCTCTGAACATACTCAAATTTTGGCCACCATAATCACGACCAACCACCGCGCCGGTAACGACGGCCGATGAGACCCAAACTCTTTCATCAAACATGTTCTCACTCTCGTGAACATAAATCTAGTGTTCGTTTAACCAAAAAATATCATAAACTACCCCAAATCTAACATTAAATGCTTTTATTTTTTATTCTCCGATCTCTGTCGTCCACCGTCAGATGAAGTTCAAATAAAAATATGTTTCTCTCCACCCCAAAAGGAGTATCTTCACCTTTGAGATCTTCGAATGAAATCTTTGATTGTCGAATATCCACCAAAGTCAAAGCGAACCTCCTTTTTAATGGTTTCCTCCAACTGTGCAGACCGTTATATACGAAACCAAATTCAAAATGAGAATTGAAACTTCTATGCCAGTGAATTTTTATTGATGCTGTCAATTATTTAGGGTGAGATGATGACATTGTTGTAATGACTAATCAACTAAATTTAAAATAAGTTTTCAACTTTTATATATGTGAAGATATATTTTCATTGCTATTGTCAATTTTTATCTCTATTTGTATTAATGTGTTGAAGAGTATTACAAATGTTTTAACTTTAGATGGTTGAGGCGAGAATGAGGTTTAAGGTAATAGATTGGAGGTGAAAACAGAGATGGCAGGTAGTGAGGGTGGCCGATAAAGAAATTCAATTAAAAATATAAAAATGATATTAATAAAATAATAATTTGTGTATACATGGAAGTTCAAAATTAATAAAAAAATTCCATGTCACCACAAAGTTAGAAAGATAACAGTGGAGTGACAAAAAAATTCAATGTCTGAGTTGAATGAGTAAATTGAATTTTTTTAAAGTTTAGTGATCAAAATAGGAGAGCGAAAAACGTTGAGTGATGAAATTTGTATTTTACCCAAAAAATAAAAAATAAAATCAAAATCATTTATTTTAAAAAATTAATAAGATACTTGTTGACACATTAACCATATAATTTTATTGATAAAAAAGTAAAATAAGAACACAACCTATTAGAATGCGAATTTATGTTAGGGGACGAACTTATAAAATTTTAGGAGGCACAAACTTATAAAATTTTAGGAGGTAAAAATAATTTTTTAATGGAAAATACATAGAAATTTTCTATAAAAAAATTCTAAAGCATATAGGAATTTCAATTTTTAGGGGGGCGACTGGCCGACTGCCCTCTCCAGCTCTAGGTCCATCTCCGGGCTCGTTCCTCCATGTCATTCATGGTATTGGTCCTAACCAATAAAAACAGTCAATTTTATTAATTTTTTCCATTAGTCAAAGCAATGTCATATAGACAAATGTGTTGACTTAAAAATATGTCACATTAGTCAAAAAGTATAAGTTTATTTTTTCTCCCGCCGTATTATTCTGTCAAGTCATTTCAAGTTGTATATCGTTAGTTGATTAACAGTTTTCATCCGCATATGAGCTATTTTGACCTAAAATGAAATATTGAAAATTAAATTACTTAAAAAATAATATGAGCCAAAAAGACTATTAAGACAAACGTTACGGACATTTTTTTAGTTTTATGCCAAGGATATATGTTAGTACAATTCTTTGTACAACTTTGACATTAATTTTACCCACATGTACATCAAGTTAGACCAAGAAATTGGTTTTGCTGCAATGTATGTATATTCCTACTAAATTTGTGAAAGCATGATAAGAAGTATAAAAACTGTGCATATGGAAAGTGATGAGAACAGGGAAAAACCCAAAAGGGGTAAAATGACAATTACAGAAAAGATGAGGGGTTGAGGTGAAAGGGGGCCTTAAATGTGGACAAAAATGGGAAGGTAAAAGATTGGTTGAAACGTGGTGAATTTTGATTTGGATGAATAGTTCCTTTGATAGATTACTCCATTCGTCTCATTAAATTGCTCTTTCTGTATTTTATAATTGTCTTATTTAAATTGTTTCAGGGAAAACAACAACTTTTCTAAGTCACATTTATTTTTCTACCATTTCTTAAATTTTCTAATAAGCAAAAATTAACTTTTTAAAAATAAAATTATCATTTTAACTATATTATATCATATTGTTTATACAATTTTTTTCTTTTAAAATTACGTAAATTATCAAGAGACCAAGTTTATGGGACGGAGGACATAAAAAAAGACAGTACAGTCCAGAAAGCAGCTGCTGAGCCTGTAACAGACCCGTCACTCACACTGTTGATTGCGTGGACGAAAACTCATTTTTTTTTCTCTTTTTCTTTTGGTTTAATTCTACGTTTGCCCCCTGAACTTATACCATCCACCCACAGTAGCCCTTATCTTTGTTTTTCCATCTAATATTGGCCCTTAAATTTGTATTTCACCAACATCATATATATATATATATATATATATATATATATATATATATATACAGGGATGGACATAGAGCGGTCACCCCCTAAAAATTTAAAATTCCTTTATGATTTAGAAAGTTTTTAGAAATTTTTTATGTATTTCCTATTGAAAATTCATTTCCCCCTAAATTTTTATAAGTTTACCCATCTAATTTTTTATAAGTTCACCTCCCCTATCATAAAGTTCAATATATATATATAAACATGGACGGAGTTAGGATCAAGAATCGGGAAGGACAAGAGTCTATTAAGCTTATAAACTCTAAAATTTGAGAGGGACAGAAACTTTATTTTATTAATATTTAAATTAAAAGGAACCTAAAATATAATCATATCAAAATATATGCGAGGGGCATCAACTCTTCCTAACTTATTGATGCTTCCGTCCCTATATATATAAAGATATATTTTTATGGTGTTAAGTGGTGATAACATATAAAGGAATAGTAAAACAATTGCATAATAAAAAACAAAGGAAAACAACACACGGAAAAAGCTTTCAAAAGCTACTTTGTCTTATCTAAACATCTTATTAAAGTTTTTTTAAGTGTATATATTCGGTGACTTTTATGAATGGGTGTTTAATTTTATCAAAAAGGATTAAGATTTTCTATGATGATATTTTGGGATTAATTTGTAGTTTTATTGATAGAGATATAGTTAGACCTCCCATCAAAAATGTTATTAAAATTGTCTGGTAAATAAAATTTTGAGTTAAAATTAAAGGTCTGAATCATTTATAAAAAAATTACTAATTAAATTTATTAACTTAAATATTTGGTAAACAAAATATTATAATAGCGGATTGAGTGAATCATCTCAATTTGAAAAAACTGTTTTGATGAACTTTTTGAGTTAAAAAATTGTATATAAGAATTATAAAGACTCTTTAGTCTTTTACAATTACAAAGATAATTATTCAAATAACTTAAATTTGAATAACACATGCATGCTTTCAAAGTAAACATATTTTGTATATAGTTTAAATAATTGCTTTCCCTTCAAATAAATGAGATTAATATATATATATATATTCTTTGAAAATCATTTAAATTTAATAATTAGTAAAGTTGTATTAAAAGTATAATTTTATAAATAAAAACTTATTTTATACATCATTCAAATATGCTTATATAATCTAATATATATAAATATATACCAAATATTAATAATTTATACACTATTCAAACAAGTATTGCATATAATTATATCCTTATATTTTATTTTGTTTGTTTAAATAAGCAAACAACTATCAACTATCATTTATTTTATCAAATATTTTCATACAATTGAGTCAACTATCCAAATTAATAAATATAATACTACTATCAATTATTGGCTTATTTCTCATTCATAATAACAATAATAATATTGATAATTGTTAACTTCTCGTTTGTTTGAGTTTTAAATTGTCAGTAGCATAGACATTATTGTTGTGTTTACTTGTATATTTAATTTTGAATGGACCCCACAAAAGGGTAGATGGCCCCAACATGTCTTGGTGTATTAGGACAAAATTAAGGGAGAGAGCCTTTGTGCAGGGTACTGGGTACCCAATGTTGGGTCAAAATGAAGCATATGCGGGATATAATTTGCTCACCATTTTCACTTGATTTTTTTATTTAACAATTGAAATTAAAAAGAGTTGTCATGATTTTTTTAATTTTTCTTTTCTTTTATAATTATAAATATCTTCACATTTTACTAAATATTGAACATTAAAACAACTAATCAACTCCAAATATTAAATAGAAAACAAAAATTCTTATTTTGAAATACTTCAATATATGAGACAAATTCATTATTATAATTTTTTGTTCATTTTGTTACTGAATTAAATTGAATTATTTTTGTTAATTAGTCCCTTCTCCAAATAAGACCGATGCGATTATACCCTTTTAACCCTTAAGTGATTTATAAAAATTCCATTTTTAGGTCTTTCAAAATAAGAAATATTGCATTTTAATCCTCTAACACAAGAACAAAGAATCTTGATCACCCAAAAATTAACATTTTTATGCAGCCCCACTAATCACTTCCTAGTTTTGTCATTGTATATAATATATGAATAAAATTTAAAATATACCGATAAAATAAAATCGGTATAAGGAAATACACTGATACTAATATATATTAATATTAAAAAAATACGTTAAGATTCACTAATTGATCAAATAGTCAAACATGTCCATGTTGTCCTATTGTGTATGAGTTTAAATTCCGACATTTATCTTGGAATGTAATATCTTTCCGGTTCTACTTGATATAAAAGGATAAAGTTCATAAATGGTCAATTAACCATGTCTCAAGTTTATTTTGTTCTTCAAACTTTGAATTATTACAAAATGGTCACTAAACTATCAATTTTGTTATGAAATGGTCACAAAACCCTAACTACACTCAATGGGGTGACATGGTAGTTTGGGTATAATTGTTTAATAGCACATTAGTCATTCATATTTATACATTAGATTAATTTGGTACTAATTCGAAAAAAATCATAAATTTAAGCTTATTATTTACAAATTCTATCAATTTAGTCATATTTTATTAGAAATAATTGTAACTAAACGATTAAAAACGTTCATATTATCCTATTTTGTATGAGTTTAAATCTCGATATTTATTTTGAGAATATAATATCTCTTCGACTCTGCTCGATAAAGAAAACGATGCGTCCACCGATACAATATTGAATACTTTAATTGACGATGAACATGTGAGAGGTGGAGTGGGTAGGGTAGGGTAGGGATGGGAAACCAACCCCCTACTATATCTAAACCCTATAAAGTGATTCAGAGTTTGGTGTCATTGTCGCAGCGATTCACTGCCAATTCCCACAGTAGGAAAGCCTAACATTACACTTTTCCTATCAAACCAACAATCTTTGCCCTTCACACACTGCAACTTTACATATCATTGTCCTTTCCTTCCTCTTCTTCAATTTCACTTCTCCCAACAGTTTTTTTCTCACATCATCTTTCTATAATACATGCTATTGTTACCCGTGAAGTCTAACATACAACAGGTTATGATACAACACAAATTAAAAATGTTACAAATACAATACATAAAATATTACCAACAAGCCTAAAATGATAACATTTTAAGTTGACAAACCTAAAATATTATCAAAAGTGTAACATTTTAAGTTGATGAGTAACATTTCGGTTGGTGCCGCACCCTAGACTCACTCACGCAATTAAAGATCAATTTGTCGTTATTTTTAAAAAGTGCAGTGCGAAAGCAAGGATGATCGAGTGATCAAAGCTTCTCATCAGTTCATTCCCCCTTTCATTGGATCATATGTTCTTGACCCAACAAGAGCACTCTCTCACTTAAAGTCTCTTTCCCGTTTGAGTAGGAATAAGTTATAGGATATGTTAAAAAAAGTCAGGTGAAAAAATGCTTTTAAAAGTGTTTATTGTTTAGTTTGAAATGAGGGTTTGATATTGGTATAAAAAGTACTTTTAAGTAGATAAAATATCTATTTTAGACATTATTTAAAAAAATATAAAAAAATGTGATATAAACAAGGATAAATGAGGAATTATACCCAAATTAACTTTGAAAAAAGTTAAAAAATAGAATTTTTAACTTTTGAGAAGCACTTTTTAAACTAAACTTAAAAAATACTTTTGACTTGAAAAATTACATGTTATGTATTACTTTCTACTCAAAAGAACTATTGGAAAACAATGAAAAACTTTAGTTATTTCAATTGTAATATATGAGAAAATATGAATCTGGGTGTATTTAAACGTACAAATATCATTCAATATACGAATAAAAAAGAATTGAAATAATTCAGACTGTATAAAAAGATTACAATAAATATTAATGATGCAAAGTATTTTTTAATATTTAAGAATTATGTGGAAGATCCTGCATGGTGGCATGTATATATATAAATGTATATTACATACACCTATGGGCTTTGATTTTTTTAATATGATAAATCCAGCTATGAGCTAGAACTATAAATCTTTAATTAATAATCGTTTTAAAAATAAAGGAAAAAACTGTACGTAATATTAATATATGCAATTAAGCATCGGGACCAGCACCCTATAATAAAATTAAATTATTTGTGGTTTCTCAATTTAAATGCTGTCAGATGATGTAATTTACAATAAAGAGACATTCTTTTATTAACAAATCAAATGAATTTAAGGATAATTTAGTTCACACCCTTTTATTTTCTGTTCAAAACCTATCATGAGTAAATTTCACTTTATTCTCCCGTATGTAAAAATATATTCAAAAAAAGATAATTTAATTTTAATCTTTAATAAATTAATTTTGAAAAATAAAATTTGACATTATTTCTTTGATTCAATAATACTAATGACTAACTTTTTTTTAAATAGTCTAAAGGTGATTACAAGGTTGTATCTGTTTATAACTATTCTTAATACATTGACAAAACACTCGTACTCGAGTTTTCCAAATAAGCATTATCTGTTTTTTCACTTAGACCACTTGTTAGGTTCCAATGACTAACTTTTTTAAGAGCATTGCTTTGCGTTCTTCAAATTCTTCATAAATTTATTAAAATTCCATAGAGTTTTAAATTAGTTTTAAGATCTTAAGTTTGATTTTCACTGTGTATAAATCATATTTAAAATCTTTCAAATGTACTAGGGGTCTAAATTTCATTATATGTAACTCTCAAGTCTCATCTAATATATTTCAATTATTAATTTTATCTACAATCTTAGATATTTTCAAAAAACGGACTTCATAGAACAAAACATATTTTGTTACTTTAATAATTTTTTTATAAATAAAAAGATATTATATTCTCATATCGGGATTCAAACACATACAAGATGGAGCTAGGGATGTAAATAAGACGAGATAGATCACGAACTACTCAAGCTCGACTCGGTCAACACTCGGCCAACACTCGACTCGATTGGACTCGACATGAGCTCGAACTCGGCTCGAGTTCTTAACGAGCCGAGCCGAGCCGAGCGACTTGATACCCGACGCGAAAAGCTCGTGAGTTACTCGAAAAATATAATATAGTATTTTTTAATTTTTAAAACTAAAGTGAACTAAAATGTAAATTTGGTGATTTTGGTTGTTATGTTAGTTTAATTTTTAATTTAACTTTCTGTATGTTTTCATGTGTACTCATTTCCACCGAATTCTTAACGAACTGAGTCGAGCTCAACACATTCATGCTCGAATCAAGTTCGACTCGACTCGAATTTTTAACGAGCCGAGTCGAGCTCAGAACTACTCGAGTTCGACTCGACTCGTTTACACCCCTAAATGAAACAATATGACCATCCTTAGCTACTAAGTCAATTAGTAGATCTTACTTTAGTAAAGAAGTAATTACATTTTCAAAACAAATGAATACAAAATATAAAAATATGAACTTTTTAATCATTCGACCAAATAATGTATCTCATCGATGTTTGTAAAAATATTTTATTGTTGACCCTTAGAATTCCAATGGCGGCCCCTACGCCGTCGGCCATGGCTTGTCTACACCCCCCCTCTCTCTCTCTTACATAATGTATATTATAATTTATAACATACTCTCTAGTTTGTAGTGTAATAAAAAAGGCCAGCCAACAAAGGGTGGCAACAACTAAACCAACATAAGCTAAACAAGATAAGAAGCAAAACCAAAAAAGGCTGCTCCACACTAAGGAGGAAAACCCTGCACAAAGCCAAAAAAATAAAATAAAAAGCAAATTAACCCACTCTTTCTCTTCCTCTCGTCTTCTTCCTTTCTTGATTTTCATTGTTGAACCATGGAGGAGAATTGGCGGTGGTTGAAGCTGCCGGCTGCCATATCTTTGGCGGTGCTGGTTCTGGCGTTGAAGCTGGGAATGTTGCTTTGGTGGAGGCCTAGGAAGATCGAAGAGAATTTCGCAAGGCAAGGCATCCGAGGACCGCCGTACCGATTCTTCATCGGAAACGTTAAGGAGCTCGTCGGCATGATGTTAAAGGCTTCTTCTCAACCCATGCCTTCCTCTCACAATATTCTCCCCAGGGTTCTCTCTTTCTACCATCATTGGAAGAAAACCTATGGTATATACATACATGCATACACACATACATACCACATGCATGCATCCAGGGACGAACACAAGATTTTGTGTTAGCCGGGGAGAACTTATGAAATTCTATGAGGGAAGCTTATAAAATTTTAAGAGGGCGAATATAGATTTTCAATAAAAAATACATATTGTTTTAAAAAAATATATAAAAATTTTAAATTTCTATGGTATCGACAGCTCCATTAGTCCCCTTGGTCCATCCTTGCATGAATACATACTTGTTATAACATGTACTTTACAGCTTCTTATGATCTTGGTTGGATGCTTGATGTTGAAGTTCAGAGTTTTGGATTGTTCCACTTCTGTTATCTTGTACCAATTGGTAATTGTTTATTTTATTTTGATCATCAAATTATATTTATTCCTAGGTGCAACATTTATCGTTTGGTTCGGCCCTACGGTACGGCTTGCCGTCTCCGACCCGGATATGATACGGGAAATCTTCGCATCTAAATGCGAATATTTCGAGAAAAATGAAGCACACCCTCTGATTAAACAGCTTGAGGGTGATGGGCTCCTTAGTCTCAAGGGTGAAAAATGGGCTCGTCATAGGAAAATCATATCTCCCACTTTTCATATGGAGAATCTCAAAGTAAGCTTTCATTATTAATTACGAAAACAAAAACCACATTTGATTTTATTTCAATAATTTCAACTTTTTATTATTGTTATTCTAGTTGCTGGTCCCGGTGGTGGCACAAAGTATAACCGTTATGCTCGACAAATGGTCGGTAACAATGACGTCGAGCGGCACCGACAAGATTGAAATCGAAGTCTCCGAGTGCTTTCAGAGCCTTACCGAAGATGTCATCACGCGTGCGGCGTTCGGGAGCAGCTACGAAGACGGAAAGGCCATTTTTGGTCTCCAAGCGCAACAAATGGTTATTGCTGCCGAGACATTTCAAAGAGTGTTCATCCCCGGTTATAGGTACATCTTTTATTAGTATCGTACTCATAATCATACCGATTTTAATTTAATTTAATTTTATATCGATATCGATGTGTTTCGGTGTACCGTTTTAAATTTCAGATTCTTACCAACCAAGAGGAACATAAGATGTTGGAAATTGGACAGGGAGATTAAGAAGTCGTTCAAGAAGCTGATCCAACGGCGGAGATTGATTGATTGTGGGACCAAAATGCAGGGCAATGGAGCCAAGGATTTGCTGGGATTAATGATGGAAGCCTCGAATCATATGTGTGTGAATGACATAATCGAAGAGTGCAAGAGCTTCTTCTTCGCCGGCAAACAAACCACCTCCAATCTGCTGACGTGGACGACTGTTCTTCTTGCAATGCACCCACGGTGGCAGGTGCAAGCACGTGAGGAGGTTCTTAGGGTGTGTGGATCACGTGACATACCCAATAAAGATGATTTTGTAAAGCTTAAGACGGTAAAATCACAAATACTCGTCTTATCTCGACGGTACAAATTAGGAAATTCGAGGCGATCAATATCGTCTCGAATTTTCTCATTTGTATTGGAATTAACATATTTGTGGTGCGGTGCAGCTGAGTATGATCATAAATGAATCTTTACGGTTGTACCCAACGACAATAGCCACGATCCGACGAGCTAAAGTTGATGCGGAGCTAGGGGGTTACATGATCCCACGAGGGACCGAGATTTTGATACCAATCTTGGCCCTTCATCATGACCAAGCCATATGGGGCAAAGATGCTAACGAGTTCAATCCGGCTCGATTCTCCGGAGGTGTGGCACGTGCGGCCAAACATCCGGTTGGGTTTATCCCGTTCGGCCTCGGGGTCCGCACGTGCATTGGCCAAAACCTAGCCATTGTGCAAGCAAAGTTAGCCCTTTCTATCCTACTTCAACGCTTCTCCTTTAGGTTGGCACCAACTTATCAACATGCACCAACGGTTCTGATGTTTCTTTACCCTCAATATGGAGCTCCAATCATCTTTCAACACCTGTCTACTCGTGAGACGAACGAAGGCTCCTGATTTGATCCCAATTCTCGTAAGTACCTATCTATTGTGTGAGTGCCCGTATGCTAGCAAATTGAGTGACCAACAAGCAAAGGGGCTAATTAAGCTCTTAGTCCCTATACCCTATATATTTCAAATTTAGTCCCTCTTATTTTAGGCTAATGGCTAACAAAGTAGATATGTTTCTTCTTTATTTCCCTTTCTTCTCACCCCCATATGTATGTAATGTATATTTGTAAAACAGTTTTGAAATATTATGAAATTGGTTGTTACTTAATTACTGTTAGAAATTAGAATGTTGTTATTATTTTTAATGATAATAATGAAATATATTCTTTGAACAAAAAAAAGTGAATATATTCTTTAATTTTAAGAACCCTAAACCTAAACATTCTTTAAAGGGAGACACATTCATGGGAACTCGTGTAAGATTAAAAGGGTCACTCAACTAAATGAATGATGTTAGTGTTGTATTATTGAAAAAATTAAAAATATTAACGATTTAAAGATTTTAGGGGCTATTTAAAAAAAAATTATTTGTTGACTTGTGTATGTGGTAGACTGACTTTGTGCATTTTACTAAAACGAGGTTATTAATTTTAAAAAGGGATAACTACCTAAATAGTACTCCAGCTAGTACCGCGATATCGTTTTAGTACTCCAGTTATTTTTTGAAAAAATGGTACCTAACTTTACATTTCGTTTTCAAAATGGTACCTAACGTTACATTTCGTTTTCAAAATGGTACTTCCGCCGTTTCAAACTAACAGAAAAGCTTATGTTGAATTTTTTTTATTTTTTCAATTTCCATGTCATTGTGCCAATGTTATTTAAAAATAATTTTATTTGTCCAACTAGAAGGTGACCTTCTGATTAGTTGTTCAAAACCAAGGGCCTCATGTATAAGAGTCCAAGCACTCAACCATTAAGCTAAGCAACTAGTTATGATTAGTGTCAAACAAAGACATATTTAACTTGACCAAAATCACTGCCTCAAAATAAAACAAAATTATTACTATAAAGAATCAAATTTGAAAGCCCTCGTAAAACAAATATTATGCAAGACCATTAAACTAAATCAATGATACATTTTGAATTCATCAAAACTAACATTTAAGTTAAATTTTGCTAGCACTAAACTAAATAAACAATATTTTTTTTTGTTATAAAACTAATATTAAAACATTCATAAAAATTAAATTTATACTTTATTTAGTGTAAACTATAAATTATAAATTATTTATAATTGGTTATTATAATATTAAATATAAAATAATAAATTATTTTTTCATTTTTATTGAAGATTTAAAAACTAATAAAATAACTATGTATTTATTTTCATACTATTATATTAGATAATGTAAAAATTATGATAATAAATTATTTTCTTTTTTGAAATTAAGAAATAAAATAAATATTTGTTTTTATAATATTATATTAGATGATGTAAAAATAAAAAAAATAAATTTAAAAATAAATAATTTACAAAAAATAAAATTTATATTTTATTCCAAATAAATATTATAAATTTAATTTTTAGGAACGTTTTAATATTAGTTTTATAACAAAAATAAATAAATATTTATTTATTTAGTGCTAACAAAATCTAACTTAAATATTAGTTCTGATTAATTCAAAATGTATCTTTAACTAGTTTACTGGCTTTGCATAATATTTATTTTATGATGGGTCCCAAATTTGATTCTCTATAGTAGTATTTTTGTTTTATTTTGAGTCGGTAACTTTAGTCAAATTTTGTGGAACGAATCCTTTGATTGGGGCCCTAAACTCTTCAAAATTTTTAATTACTTGCTCGATAAAAAATGATTTATGGATATGGTAACTGAAAAAATAGAGAAGTTGAAGGTTGAAAAGGCTAGCCGGGGTCTCAAAAGTTGTTGGAGTATCCAAATTGGCCATCAAGAAATGGTCGGGGAAGAGTAAGGGTGGGGATAGGGCTTCCATTCAATCTCTGGAGGAGCAGATTCACAAATTGGAAAGTTTTATTCAAGGTGGTCAGGGAAACTCGAAGGTGATGAAACATATAAATCTTTTTTATTTATTTATCTTCCTAAAAATTCTCCGATTTTCATGAAAATTTAATATCCCTTTGACTTTTTTTATGGAATTCTAACTCCTTTAAGATTTTTTCTTGCTCCACGTCATGTAGAGTTTATCCAGTCATCAAATTCGGCTGCCACATCAGCTTATCCTCCAGTCGACTATTGTCTCGGCAACAAGTTCGACATGTCCTTCTTGGGTTGCCTTGGTAACTTCCAATTTGCCCATACAATAAATCTTGCGTACACAAAACAGCCTCCAGCAGCATTTTTTCCACAAAAACTAATCAAAATATGAACTCAAGCTTAACGGTGAAGGAAATTATGAAAATATGCATGAATTCCTAATAATGTAACTAAAATGAGCTTAAGTCTAACAATAATATGAGTAAAAAGGGTAATAAAAATAGTGCTTTTGAACACTTAACATGGTCTGATGTTAGTCTGCCAAAGGAATCATGAGGCCTTGGTGTTCTTAATCTGGAGGTCTAGAACAGAGCGCTTTTAGGCAAATGCATTAGTAGATTCGCTAATGATAAGAACATGCAATGAAATCGTGTTATTAGAAGTAAGTACGACTCTGATCAAAATAGTCTACTCCTTACTGTGCGAAATTTAAGTAAATTGTCATGGATTTGAAAGAGTGTTGTTTCTTGCTATTTTAAAAATGACAAAATTGGTTCTTGCCTAAGAAATAATTTTCTTATTTAAGTCGGCGATGGCAAGTCCATTCGGTTTTGGTTCGATCCGTGGCTCGATGAAATTCCCTTTAAAGTAAAATTTCCTCGCATATTTGCTCTATCGTTGAATAAAGAGGGTGTTATCGCCGATTTTCGCACCAAATAGGAGGTGCAATGGACATGAAATGTAAGACTAATGAGATGAATTTTTGGCAATTATGCATGATATTCAAGCTAGTAACTTAAATAGGGATTGGATTTGCTGGGCTAGTTCGGGTGATGGGAATTACTCTGTTAAATCATTCAAGAAATCCTTTTTCAGACACTTCTAGGAGTTTTTCGACTGAAATGATATTGTATGGCTTGGATTGACCCCTAAAAGTTGAAATCTTCACTTGATTAGTTATTCGTAAGAAAATTCATGTCAAAGTTGAACTTATCAAACAGGGAGTGGTCTCATTATATGATGATATTTGTCCTCTTTGCAATGCCGCCCCGGAAACAACTTCTCACATGTTGTTTTCCTGTAAGGTATCATGGTCCAATTGGATGAAAAATTTCTTGTTATGAGGCTATTCAACAGTGCTGTCGGAAGATCCATGAAGCTTTCTTCTGGCATGGCATAAGGTACGTTCATTTGTTCCCAAATATTCTATTTAGAATTTGATACCTTTTGTGATATTGTGGTCAATATGGTTGTTTAGAAACGACATAATATTCAGATCTAGCAAGATAGATGCCTTACAATTAATTTTCTTGGTGAAATATCGCCTAGCCTTATGGTACAAAGCCAAATACGCATCAACTGCTATTTTCTTGGAAGACTTAGTACTAGACCCCTGCGTCGCGAAGAAAATTTTTGAAGTTTCTTTGCAGGCACCTTTTTTGACATGGAAGGCTCCTCCGATAGGGTTCATTAAGTTGAATGTGTATGAGGCTATGCCTGTAAATGGCCCTAAAGGTGGGATTGGAGGGAATTTTAAAAATTTTGATGGGAAGTGTGTGACATCTTTTTCTGAATCCATTAGCAAAGGCCTCCCTATTCTAGCAGAGTTGATTGTCATTAAGCACATGCTTGAATTTTTTTTTCAACAAGTTAAGAGCGTCTTTCTCAAGGCTTATAGTAGAAAGCGATTTCAAGACGGCTATAGAGTGGATTCACTATCCTGATTGCAGCCCAGACTGTTACAGGGGTTTAGTTAAAGAGATTGAAGCTATCATCCTGATCAGTCATGTAATAATTAGACATATTCCTAGATGGTGTAATGTAGAGGCAGATTCACTGGTAAAAATGGGCATTGGATAGCCTCTAAAGATTGAAAGGGTTTCCGGTGTTGTGTATTTAAGTAAGGTGTTTGGTTCTATTGAGCATTTTGTAAGGGATTTTGTTTTGTATCTTTTTTGTTTGAAATAAAATTCTCGGGGTACTCTTTTCATCCTTCATCTTTCGGATTTTTATTATGGTGAAAGTCTGATATAAGAGGATTTTTAACGAGACCCTTCTACTTATAAAAAAATTGTTCATTTGAACATTTGAGTCTGTTGTGTGATAGTTTAAAAACAGATAAATTTGACCAACTTAAAATGTTACCAAAATATATATCATTTTAGACCTAAAATGTCAAAAACACGTAACTTAAAGTGTTAACTACACACTACCTAAAATATTATAGTTTATAATAACATTTTAGGTTAACTATTTTTAGTAATTATAAATAATTATATTCTCGTGATTAGATGGAAGAAATATTTAGTTGGAAAAATTAACTTGACAGTCATTAGGGAAAATTACACACGTAATCCTCTCAATTCTCAACCTTTAAAAGAATATAACAATATATCCGAGGTGTTTCAGTTACACTTAATTCAACAAAACATTAAAGGTAAATCTAATTAATGGACAACTTCTCAAAGACACCATTAATCTTTTTTGGTATAACCACCGATATACAACTCTTTGACTGACTAATCCGAACATGGTACTGTAGAGGCCCATCTAGGCCTGTAAACGAACACGAATGAGGGTGTGTTCATGTTCTTTCGTTTAACTTTAACCGAACAAATGAACGAACACAAACATAAACGAACACTAAATTTCTTGCCCCTGTTCGTTTATTAAGGAATGTAGCTTGTTCGTGTTCGTTCGTTTAAATGGTGAACGAACATAAACGAACATAAATGAACATAAACGAACACAAACTAACATATATAATTTGTTAAATATTAAATATTTTTAGTTAGTTTGATTAATTCAGTTAATTAACCAATTTTAAACCAAATTAATCGATAATTGAAATTTGAAAAAAAAATTCTTAATCATTAGCCAAAACCTAAAATTATCTAATAGATTAACCAATTTTGTTTTGGTTTGGTCGGTTAGTTCGGTTTAACCGAATATTGAACACCGCTAGACATATATGAATAAATTTAAATGAACATAAACGAACGAACATAAATAAACATAAACGAACGGATTACCGAACGTTCACGAACATATATGAATGAACACGCCCTTTGTTCGTGTTCATTCATTTAATTAAACGAACAAAAAAATGTTGTTCATGTTCATTCGTTTAATAAATAAACGAACATAAACGAACTTCTCACTGAACGGTTCGCTAAACGTTCGGTTCGTTTATAGCCCTAAGCCTATCCTCCCACCCAATTTATTCTATTCACAACCCCAATAGATAAACCAACATTAATCTTTAGTTATTAACGTACACTAAATCAAATAAATTACACATTTTTTGATTAAGCGAATATAACCGTTCAATAGAATTTTTTTTAAAAATATATATAATTATTGGGATGGGTAAAGCCAGAAAACCCCAAATCACATACAACAACAAATTGTAAAACTTAATACGATATACGAACTGATATTAAAAATCCAAGCAAAAACCTATAAATATAGATAATTTATTCATCTTTTTTCTTATCGAAGAATGAAATGCATACACCATTCATTGATTTATTCTCCTATCATAGCTAAAAAGAAAAATAAAAAATCTAATTAAATTAATCATTATTAATTTTTTTCTCGACAAATATGACTTTATTAATTAGTACGGTAAACACGCAAACCACCATTCAGCCAACTAAAAGAAACCACATGACCTACAACGAATATGTTTTGCTGAATCATTTTAGAGACTCCACTCCCCTTCAGCAGATAGCCATCCCAACGCCTTTCGATTTTCACCGGAAAGGGCCTCTCCGTTTTCACGTCGAAAGCTATAATCGGGCTACTGCCTCCGACTACGGCAAGATTCAAAATGTGTCCCGGCGACATGTACGGCTTGATGAATGCATCGAAGTCGCTCTCGTTCAGATGCAGCTGCCCATCAAGAACTTCCCTCTCCGAGACTGTTTTCTGGAAATTTGGCTCCACATTATTGCTGCCGCTGCTCGACGACGATTGAGCCATGATTGCGTTGCGCTTGTGTTCTATGTGTTTTGTGTGTGCATGGTTTTATATAGGGTAGAAAATGTGACGACTGAATCTGAATCTACTTTGGCAGATCCAGTCAATGCTCCTTTTCCCTTTTTAAGTTCGATTGTATCATAAAATCTCAGTTTTTTTTTTGGGATTGATAGCTTAATTTGCAAGAGTTTCTTTTTTTTTTTATGTATTTAAAACCCTAATTTTCATTGAATCTGATTTGCAGTCTTTCTGAAGATTTCTTAGATTTAGGGTTTGCAAGATTCTACTTTTCGAAATATTTTTTTCCCTTTTTTATGAGATGAATATAATATATTAATTCAGAAAAAGGAAATTAACATTAACATTTAACAATGTCAACATTAATTTGAGTTAAAGAGCAAAAACTACTGTTTAAAGTAAATAAATGTTTAAGAAAATTAATAAATGTTTAAACTCTAAATTGTAAATCTTAAATCCTAAACCCTAATTGAAAATTTTATCAATATAAAGTGAGTATGAATCATACAAGTATGTGTATAAATTTTAGGGTTTAAGGTTTGTGATTTAGAAATTAGACTTTGACCATAGAGTTTATTTTTTTAATATTGAGAGATAGGAGCTCTAAAAAAGGTAGAAGATTTTTATTCGGTTAAGAAAATCGCATTAATTGTACTTTAGAATTCATTTTTACTTATATTTTTTTAAGAGAAAGAAAATTAAAATCGTCTAACTTTTTAATGAAGATTTTTATATTTTTTAATACTTTATAAATATTTTAAATTTTAATTATTGAATAATTTATAAATAATATTTTAATTTTATAATTTTTACTTATTTTTAGATATTTTAATTATTTTTTATTTTTAGTCATATATTAATAAAAATTATTTATTATTATTTTTAATGTTATTTTAATATTTTTGTATTTTACTCATATTTTTTGTTTAAACATTAATTTTACCCTCGTACTCAACCAAAAATCAATTTTGCCCTCGAACTCGCTTGAAAAATCAATTCTACCATCTGCCACATTATCGCAAACTGCCACGTCACTGCCGTAACGGTCAACATTGACTTCTGTCGGTCAAGGGGCAAATGATGATGCAATTGGACTACTTTAAAGTCTAAATTGATATTAAAATACCATATGGGCGAAATCGATAAATTACGACTACTACATGGGACAAAAGTAACCCTTTAGCCTTCATAATTTAATAGGTTCTGATATTTTAATTTTATACCTTTTACTTATTTTTAGATTTTTTTAATTTTTATTATTTTTAGCCGTATATTAATAAAACATTTTTAAATGTTTAATTATTATTACATCATCTTAGTATTTTAATATTTTCTTAAATTCATGTTTTTACTTAAAAATTAATTTTACTCTCGTACTCAACAAAAAATCAATTTTACCTTCAAACTCGTTTGAAAAATCAATTTTGTCCTCTGTCACGTCATCTTAAACTGCCACGTCACCACGATAATGGTCAACGTTGGCTTCCGTCAGCTAAGGGATAAACGGTAATGCAATTAGACTATTTCAGAGATTAAATTGATGCGAAAATACCATAAGAACAAAATTAATATATTCTACTACAAATGTAAAAGTGACCCTTTTGCCAATAATAAGATGTAGTTACTTACAAAGTCACAATTTAGATAGCAGATCCCAAGTATATGTCCTTCTAAGGTAATAATTACTTCGTGAGATCTTCGTTATTACTTTCTATTTTGTAACCCTGTTCACTTTTTTTTTAAATATAAGAAGAAAGGTATAATAATCGATTGATCTAATAAAATAAGACATTAAATTTTTTAAGTAAAGTTAAATATTCAAATTTTAATATTATGAATAAAAAACTAGGTTAAAAAAGTCACGTCCATAATAGTCCTTTGCAGTACCTGATTCTTATTATTATATTTCCCTATATTACTATCCAACCTTCTGTCTTTACTCTTATTTATTTTATAAAACAATAATGTATGGTTCATATCTCAGCTTTTAATTATTATTTCCAGTCATTTTTCCTATTATATTCTAGCATTTGTATGAGCATTGTTAAGTGGTATAAAAGGTATGCAGTTAGACATGGATATGAAACCCGAAGGTCGTTTGCTCCTACGGAAACAAGATCGAGCACATAATCAAGTCGGACCGGAACCCGCCACGAAAGGCTCTTTGTGTATTTGGAAGGTCCTCAAACGATCATAGCTTGATACCAGTATTCGAGTATATATCGGATACGAGTATTCCTGGAAAAACATCTGAAGCCATAAAAATACAAGAATTTGAAATTTAAGTGCAGTCGCACAAACAATATAGAGACAGATGGTGTCTGAATAGGATTTCAGCAGAGCAAGTTAATGTAAAGACAGCTTGAATAAGCAAGATATGTCGGAATAGGATTTTGTAATACTAGACACGGCATGAAAAAATTACACAAACACGATGCAAATATACGAATGTCTCAGAATTCCATATAACAGATATAAACAAATCGAAATTTATATAAAACCTTAAACACGAATAGCGCACGGGTAAATATAGGAACATGACATTTATATATAACAGATCTGCCATGACAAACAGGATGATTTTCCAAAGAAATGCAACAGAAGAGAAGCATAGTGCAGAAGGTGATGACTAAGGATTCTAAATCATGCATTTCAAAGCATTCAGTATTTTGGAAATACCAACTCTCTTCCCCTCTAATGTATATTACTTCATGGCTCCGTATAGCATCTAAAACGTAAGATTACAACGAAGAAAAATGCCACATCCATTGCCATATGCTAATTTTAGCTATCAATACCTGTAAATAATCTTTCCAAAGCTCTGGCAGTTGCATTTGTCTCAGACATAAGCTCTCTCGGTGAGATTTCGCAGGCAAAACAATCAATTCTGAAGCAAGCATGAGAATGTAATGACTTCAATGCGTTAACTGAGTGACCCAACCAAATAACCTAGATTAAAGGGGAGAAAGAAACTGTATGAAAGAATAAAATCTAGTACAAGAGAAGAGGAAACGTGACAACAGAACAGAACGACAGAGATCAAACCATGCTTGAGAAGGGGACATGAAATTCTGAGGGGAGACGACATAAAACTCTACACTCATCAGTGCCTTGGGGATATGGAAGTTCCGTCACACACATACGGAACAAATCAACTTATTCCAAGACAAGTTTAGTAATTTGTTCCTCCATCAGTTTCAAGGATAGGCAGATATAAAAGTTCCCAGAGCTTTGCCAGATAACTCCATCTGCAGCAGTTTCTAGCAATCTCCCTCAATTTCAAGATTTTCTTCCAACTCTAACTGCATATCTAGGAGTCTTAACTGGCCAATATCCATGCAACTTTAACGAATATGCTCAAAATCCAAGCAACCGAAATGGATCCAGAAGTAGAAAAAAGTGCCCATATATGTTTCAAGCACAAGCAATGTTTCCAGGCTAATACTCTTTCTTCATGCTAAGGATACCAGAAGATACAGTCTCATATTGCACTTTTTGCACATCTCTCTCTTTCTTTCCATATAAAACCAGAATGGATTTGATTCGGCTTATGGATAATCCTCCCTGGCAAGATGAACAATGAACATAAATTTTGAATACTAAATACCTCCCTGGTCCCTACAGATTGTATCAATTGTAATTAGTTTCATTAGGGTAAGCGATATCATTACTGCAACCAACATGACTTATGATGAGAAACACCTTGTAAACAGTTTTCATGGTAAAAGGAATAATTTAGCAGTGATGCATTTCTCTAAGGAAGCAACAGCAACCGGGAAATGCTATCATGTCGCATTCAATATTCCTGGTGCATGTAATTTAATAGACAACATGCTCATTTGATTGTGAATCGAATAACTCTACGATCTGGAATGGTGGCTTACGAAAAAACTAGCGCTAGTTGTACGTATTTTAAGTAATGAATGGTTAACGATTTGTTATTACTTCCAATTAGGGGTAAACAGCTGCTACTTTCTCATGTAAAGTTAGGAGGCAGCATCTTAATGAAAAAATACAGATTTCATTTGTGCCTGACAATGATCTTAGCAGACTCAGGCTTAACAGACAAAAACTGCACACATAAGGAGCACCTTCAAAGATTAGCTAATAACAGTTGTATTTTACAGGCATTCAAGTGGCTTGAACAAAGAGATGCCTGGTGACTATGGTTTATGCAATACTTCCCAAATATATATATATATATATATATATATATCTTTTCAAATTTTATCTTATGCTTGCTCTTTGCAAGATCATTACCAATCCTGTTCAAATGTTTCAATCCATCCATTATCAACGAGCAAAAAAAGTCGATTATGAAATGAAAATGCAGAACACATGAAAAGTAAAGATCTCAGCATGATTACTTTGCACTGCAGCAAACAAAGTGAAACATGCATGGCCCAGCAGAATGTCACATACGGATAAGCTTATATAAAGGTCCAAAAGAAACCTTTTGGAGAATTCCAGATATCAGGTCATCCCATGGCAGCCACAAGATTCTGGACTTACATCCTTCAGGAACACAGATATCTAGGGCTCACATGAGACCTGAAACAGATGAATCCAGCGGGCCACAGATTAATGAAATTAGTGCCTCAAAAATAAACTTCCCCTACAAAAACTGCCCCTCTGTAGAAAAGCAAGAGAAAGGTGCCAAACCCAGAAATCTTCAGAGTTCAGACATTTGGAAGGAAGGTGTCTAAGCCTCCTTTCAGCCCTGGAAAATACAGGGGGAAGCATCAATAATTTCCTCAATCTGAGAATGATTATGCTTTAAACAGAGTACTATACCCTGAGAACATTCGCATCAAATTGAATGCTTCACACATATTTCCTCAAAAAATATACGGAAGCAAGAAGTATACAGAAGAGAACAATCAGAAAAATGCATTCTTGATATCTGCTCAATTGTTGGAAAATTCCTGATATGCTATTGCTCAAAGATTTGTTTTGCTAAAATAAATGTACAAACGAGGGAGACAAGAAGAGATGGAAGAACTGATACACAATGCTTAGCTCGGAAACAATTAATGGCCTTCAGTTTCTGTTGTTACATTCATTTCAAAATATATCACTATAAGCTGTATACCTAACGAGGAAAATTGATAGCATATTTCATCCAAGTCTATTTCTAAGGGGAAAGCCACAGGGACTCCTTGTTATCTTATAGGAATGGAACTATCAGCGGAAATTAAGTTTCTTAGCTCCATCAAGTGTTCATCGTTAGATATATGAAGTGAACGACGAAGATTTGTCACTATACTTTCTAGTTCCCAACTTAAAGGCCCTGATGCATGCAAGGCCTCCAAAGTGCAACGATAGGCATGTAACTCTATCTTATGGATCTCGGCAGCCAGTTCTTCTTTCGTAGAAAGGAGACAATTTCCTTCCTTGTCTCCCCTTGGACAAAAAGATTCAGCATCACTACATTCACCATCAACAACTCCAATAGGACCTGTGGAAACACAATGACGTAACCTATAGAGACCGTTACTACTCACACTACAACTACCAACAGAGCATGTAAAGGCGTCATTCGTTTCTAAATGCTCAGTAAAATAACATCCAACAGCACCATTTGGTTTTCCCCTGTCTCCATGCACGTCGGACAACCCAGTTCTGTCGTAAGGAGAAGCATGTACATATTTTTCACCCAACATATCTCTTGGGAAAGCAACGGCATCTACCTGTTCAAGAATGGATGGATTTGCAACAACTAATCGGTACAATCTTTCATTTCTCTCAACTGCTCTAAGCTTCTGTCCAGCAGCAGCAGCAGCTGAAACCTGAGAGTAGCATCCTCTCTTTAGAGATTTTGAGGAAGCCATAACAGAATCTTGGTAATTAACCTTTGTGTTAACAGGACCACATCCATCCTTCACGTGCCTATTTGTCCTTCTAACAGTATTTTGAAATCGGGAGCTGGACTTTTGGTTGTATCTAAGAGTGGAATTTTCACCATGTTTCACATCTTCACAACTGCCAGAACCCTGCAAGTAGACATAAAAATTATAAATGAATATCTTGGCTTGTGGAACAAAAACCAAACATATGATATCACATTTGTCATAACTATATAGAAAATATAGATAGTACTTAGATCAAGAAGGATTACTGTCTGAATGAAGGAAGGCCATTTAAATTAGGCAAATGAGAATATTCAAGCTAACCTCAACTTACAAAAAACGTGAATGCATATGAAAATGAACTAATGATGGACATGAGCATAAATAAACCTTGTACAACATAAATCTGTTAAACTGGAAAATGTTAATGCTGAAATAGCTTTGAAAACTTAAAATTTTCAAATGCATGAGGAACATATATTAAGATAGCAAGTACCTTTCCAATCACAACCCATTCATTGTCTTGCCATGATTGTCTCACACGGACGCCAAATTTACTGACCTTAAACTCCAGAGATGATCCAAGCAACCTAACCAAAACGTACTTTTTCTCCAAAATTGCTAAAACTGTTGCCATCTTCCAAGAAAAGTTGTCAAAAACCTCAACAACATCACCAGGAACCCAATTATCTGAAACTGCTGGTGCAGGAGGACAAGGTCTAATAGCTTTCCTAGATACCATCTCCACGATCGTCTTGTTAGTGGCATCGGAATAGCCTTCATATCTAACTTTGTAGCTGTGGCCATTGCCACTGATTATTTCAGCACAATGCCAGGAGCCTGATGGCACCTCTTTTCTGCTCAAGACTTCTACTCTGGTCCCTTTCTTGAATCTCATGATCCCTATTTAACTGCAGAAGACATCGACCAATGAGATGATTAATTCATAAAACAAACTAAAACATAAAACAAATTAAACACTAAATAAAACATACGAATACAGTCAGAATATCCGAGCATCCTCTAGAAAAAATATATATATAACAAAGGAACAGTTGAGGGGAAAATAACAAAATTTTGAATTAGGATTTACATAAATTAATTAATTAATCATAAAATGGAACAAATAAAACATTGTAATCGAAAAGAACAACAAAAAGATCTACTGCAAGCGTTATTCATTGTTGTAAATTACTTTAAAGTAAATAAACAAAACAAAACAGTCAGGAGTCTGTTTGGAACGCAAGAAAATGCAAGGAAAAAAAAGATCAAAATTCCAGGGGAAAATTTAAACTGATCTACTAAGTTCAAACTCTTTCTACCTCCAAAATCAAAATTAAAAACAATAAAAAACACACATTCAACCGTCTTTCTTCCTTCCTGTCTATATATCCACCATTTTTCTCAGCAGCCAAACAGAAACAAAAAAATAACAACAATTACAAAAAAAAAGACAGAGTCGTAAAGCAACAAAAATTAAAGTTGTTCATAATCTAAACAATCAGAAATATACAATAAAAAATAAAAACAAAAGCTTAAAATCATCGATTTCATGAAGAGCTTAACTAACCTTTGATTGAGGATTGAAGAGAGAAACAAAAAAGAAGAAGTTTTCGTTTTTGTTTCGGAGTGCTTTAAGAAATTAATTTGTTGTTATGAAATTTTGATTTTTCTGATTGGGGAGAAATTAGTATATATGGCGTTTAAAGAATTTATTTTTATTTTGTTTTAAATTGAAAGAAGAAGAAGGAGAAAAAGAATAATGGAAAATTGAGTATAATAAACAAGGAATAATATGGTAAGCTTTCTATGCCAAGTTGCCAACTGCCTAAGAATAGCTTGTTCTGGTTGTGATTAACTGTTCCAATCTTATTGTGTTCCATTCTGCACCCTCTCCCTTTTAATGTCTATATTATTCATATTTATTTTCACCCATAAATCGAAGGAAATTAAGCACTTAAGCGTGGTCGATTTTACGTTCTCATGTATATTCTATCGACCTGTCAATCAAGTTAAACTCAATCAGCAATTCAATCAAACTTTGAAATAATAGTATAGATATACGTATTTCATAAATTTATACAATACATATTTAATATAATTTTAATTGAAAAAAATATTAGTTATTGTTATAATATTTTTATTAGTAATGAATATAAAGTAAATACTATATTTTTAGTGTTCTTAACGTGGTTTATATCTTTTTGAATGTTAATCTTTTAATAAAATTCATTTAGATCTTATAGATAAAATTACTTAAAATTTAATATTTTAAAGAAAACAAGTTCTCCTTTTCATTGAAACAATTTATTAGGTTTATAAATATAAATTTAAAATGATTAAATATAACCGAGAAAGCTTGATTTTTTTGTATAAATATCAATTAAAATTTTAATTTCTATATTTTATATTCTAACAAACTATTATTAAAAGTAATTAATTTAAAAAAGAATTAAATTAAATTATTTTAAAATATAAATATTTTAGTAACTTATTTTTTAAAAACTCACGGAGTCAATGTGAAATGTGATAAAATTTAGTAATAATTAAATATCATTTTTTGAGTTATTTATTATATTTAATAATATCTAACTTTTTTACATTTATTTTTTTAAAATATAATTTGCTTTATCTACATGGGATTGAAGTTTTTGAAGATTTTCCATACATATATCGTTGAGACATTTCATGTGTATACCAAGAAATGTGGATTGAAAGTAGAGTTTATATAGACATAGAAATTGAAATTTTAACTTTTATCTAATTAGTGAATTTGGATAAGTTCGAGAGAAATTAAACTACTGGATTTTAAAATATAATAAACAACTCAAAATTCAAGAGACAAGAACTAATTTGTCTAATATTTAAATTTATAGGGTTTTGAATTAGGTATAAAGTTAAAATGCCCCCCAACGTTTAACTGAATAGTTACTTTGTCCCTATTCTTTTTTGGGAGCAATTCAACCCTCAACGTTTTATTTTGGGTCAAAATGACCCCTCCACGGATCAAAGTTATAAGTCAATTGACGGTAAATGACTTGAAATGACGTGACAAACCTATATGGCAGTGCACGCTGACATGACAGTGACATATAGACAAATGTGTGGACTTGAAAAAAATATTACATCAGTCAAAAAAATAATTTTTTACTGACTTATCATTCTATCAAGTCATTTTAAATTGTTTACCGTCAATTTTTTTTAACAATTTTCATCATCAGAGGGGATATTTTGACCCAAATGAAACGTTGAAGGTTAAATTATTTCAAAAAATAGGCCAAAGTGACTATTCAATCAAACGTTGAGGATATTTTTTAATTTAATACTTTTAAATTACTATTACATCAAAATTTGAGAGTACACGCTCATCCATCTTTAGTTCTATCTGTGTTTGAATAAATATTTAATAAGCATTCGTACTTTAATAGGGATTAAACTATTATATCAAAATTTATTAGATATTTGAAATTTATGATCCAGAGGAATGGACTAATGGTAAAATGTTTTAAGAAATTATAATCGTAAAGGGTCTTTCTTGTATAAAAATAAAACTTCGAAGTAATTGACTATTAATAAATTTTACTCAAATATATATGTATATATATATATATATTCGTAAAATAATAATTCAATATTTGTATTCAAATCTTCGAAACAATCTTTAAATTCGGACGAATAACAGAATTGATAATAAACTTTACAAAGAAGTCTATTCCTTAAAGAAAGTTTAGGTGTTTAGGTATGGAGCAAGCCAACTAATTGCGTGAATATCACTATTGAAATTAGTTAATCATTATATATAGCTGTAGGCCAATGGGGAATTAGGTGAAACAAAATAGTATTGCTATGAGATTTTTTTGGTAAAATTGTACGATTTCATTAGCAAAGAATTATACGCTAAAACGTATTATTTAATATCTCATTATGAATTTTTTTAAATTTAAATATAAAAAAATACACAAGATAACACCGAAAGAAAACAACGGAGTCAACTCGACTAAAACAATAAAAATAACAAGAATCAACTACGAACTAAAGTCATAACTCTGCAGAAACGGAGCAATCCACGTAGGTGGTACATCGAAGAAATTGGTCTCAAGACTAGCCAAAAGCACACTCTTGGCCAAAGCATCAACCATTTTATTACCGTCACGAAGAACATATCTAACTTGTACCATATACTCACGTCGATGAAGCTCATCCAAATGTCACTCAAGAAGTGAATACCTTAAAAGTCATTACGTAAAACACGAACATCAAATAATAAAAAAAATATTTATATTATTTTATCTTATGTGTGTTCGAATT
The DNA here is from genome assembly GCA_958450335.1 of Hibiscus tridactylites. Classification (NCBI taxonomy): domain Eukaryota; kingdom Viridiplantae; phylum Streptophyta; class Magnoliopsida; order Malvales; family Malvaceae; genus Hibiscus; species Hibiscus tridactylites. The sequence goes on from OY288288.1 coordinate 8,358,281, forward strand.
TTATATTTACTTTTTAAAATATAAAAGTTCTCTATTTAATAATAAAAAATTGTTAGTATATGATAACAAAAATTTGTTATACTAGGACCTTTGAACTTTGATGTTTCAGATTTACGTATCATCGTGTGTAGATATTATATATGGACGTTTATAAAAAAAACTATTATATATGGACGTTTAGCTTAGATTTTATTTTAATTTAAATCTCACTATGTTTTAATTGTTAACTGTCTCAATATGTTCCGACCATTAATTCGATTGTAATTTTGTGATAATTAATTACTCATATGTATTATTTGAATTTACGATTATTATTTGTAATTGTAACTGTAGTCGTACTTATAACTGAAATAAACTTGTTATTGAAAACAAGGGTGGATGTATGTAGGTGTCTGGTAGGTCACGTAACACCATTAATTTTTAAGGTAAATTATAGTAGAGATCATCAATTATGGGTAATATTATATTTGAGTCATTCAATTTTTAAAAGATACATTTGAGTGACTCAAATATGAGTAACATTACATTTGAGTAACTCAAATTGAGGATTGTTATTACTTTTTTGTCGCTTTTATCAATTTGGGGATTGTTATTACTTTTTTAAAAAAATTTTCAAGTAAAGAGATTTCTTTAACAAAATGTATTTTTATGTTTATTTAGTCCGTTGTAGTCAAATTGATTGTCTTGAGGGATTTGAAGCCTTAAACCTCTTAATAAGGTAAATAGGTGAACCACCAAACTTAAATTCCTGGATCCTCCCTTAATTGAAAACAATTATTAATCTTTGCATATTAAAATTTTAAAACCTAAGAGATTCACTAATTGGCCTAGTGGTTAAGGGTGCTCATATTGTCTCATCTTGTACGTGTTCGAATCTCAGTATAGGAATGTAATACTTCTCTATTTAATTAAAAAAATTTGAAACTTAACCAACGAGGTTGGTCTAAGTGGCAAGCAACTTGGTATCGCTCAAGGAGGTCTCGAGTTCGAGGCCTTATGTATGCAGAAAATTCTCGTTATAAGCCTCACCCACCAAAGTCAGGTGTGCGACGCAGGTCGGTCCAGATAAGTCAGGGCAAAACCCTGAAAATCGGGAGGGCAACAAAAAAACTTGGAACTTATTTACCACCAAGTGTTTGGTGCAATGACAAGGCACATTGTGCTTCTAAGGATAGAACTCATGTTCGAATCTTGAAGGCGACATTATTGAAAGAAAGAACCATAAATCTCGAACATAGACTATAAAATGGACATGCACTATACCAAACAAAAAAAAAAATATAAACATATACTACCATTAAATCACTCCAAACTATTGAAAAATATTTAAACATATATCACAGTAAAATTTTCAAATTCTTTAATAAAGTCTGACCCAAATATTTGTTTCCTTATTTAATAATAATAATAATAATAACAATAATAATAATAATAACAATAATAATAATAATAATAATAAAACATTTAAATATCTTTTTATAATAAAATGCAAATAAAATATTTTTATTATTAAATGATATAGTTTAATCCCATCAAACATATTGGAAAACAAAATTCTAAAAACTAAACACACCTAAAATTTGATAACAAAGCTCTGAAATCTCAATTGCTTAAAATTGGAAAGACTCGAGGGTCAAGCCATAAAATATTTGTTCACACAGTTATAACTAACAGTCTCAACAAACTGCTTATATTTGTTGATTTTATTTATTTGATCTAATGAACATGTCAACACCCTTACCACCACCTTTTTATATTTTTTTTTCGCACTTTGTCCATAAAAATTCGAATTGAGATATTAGTAATTTTTTTTTAAAAAAAATCGGATTAAATCGTAAGTAACTGGTTTAGAAAAATTCGACCAAAACAGTGCAGTGATCGTACCGATAAAATTAACGATTAAGCAAAACAGTTACGGTTACGATTTTTTGTGTGAAATGGTAACCGAAAATTTTGATTTTTTTTACTAAGGAATTAATTTTAGTAATTATTTACTAAGTTACGAAGTATACTGAGTTATTGATTTCTTATAATACTACTTATGTTTATGTCGTGCCTAATATTATAAATATTTAAAACTTTATTTGATTTTTTTTGCGTTTATATTTTTAAGTTATTAAAATTAGTATTAATAAATAGGTATATCATTTATAATATATTAATATTATATGTAAAATGGTTCATGGTTAATTGATTAACCGTTTCGGTGGTAGCTGGTTTAAACGAGAAAGATCGGATTCATTAAAACATCGAACTGAGACTTTTGATAACCGTACCGACGAGTCGTTTCCGTACGATTAACCCCCTGAATACCCCTACTTATATTTATTTTTATTTTTAGTATAACAATCGATATTTAATTTATTAGACGATTAATTTGAATTGAACATTATAAAGATTCATTATTTACCGTTAAATTTACTATATTTACAATCTAATCATTTACATTACTAAAGAAATAAAATATTTTATCTTATTAAATCAACGGATAATTAATATAAAACTGATATCCCTTTACATTAAGAAAAGAAAAGTTAATCTTGTACGTTTCCTTGGGATCACGTTGAACCCGAAAAACACACATTATATAGTACGACTACGAGTCGAGTAAAAAGTTTGAAAAGGAAATTAAAAACCGTGGCAGCAATTGCTTGGAAAAGCAAAATTCTATTTAAAATAAATATTCTTTAAATAACAACAACAATAACAATAGTAATAATAATAATTTTACATTTTTTGTTTTTTTGTTTAATATATATTTTAATATTTTAACATTGAATAATAATGTTTTGGATGAGTCTACCACGTGCGACGAACATCAATGAACACCACTAATGATGAACACCGATGAACACCATTAAATTAATTAATAAAGATTTAAAATTTCAAGGACTCATCATATAATTAATAATTATTTTAAAAAATTCAATTAAATTATTTTTATATATATTAAAATTTTATTTTTTAATAAGGCTAAAATATATATTTAGTACCTCACCTATTTTCGTATTTCTATTGAACCCTCATTATTTAAATATTATTTTAATTTGACCCTATTCTTTATAAAAAATAACTTAACCCTTAACCCTTAACCTAAAACCCTAAACTATTAACCTTAAACCCTTAAATTCTTAAACCTAAACCATATACCAATAAAAATAATTTTCTCATCCCTTAAACTCTTAAATCTATACCCTAAACCATATACCAATAAAAATAATTTTCTCATCCCTTAAACTCTTTAATCTATACCCTAAACCATATACCAATAAAAATATTTTTTCATCCCTTAAACCCTTAAACCTATACCCTTAAACCTATACTCTTAAGCCTGTTATTTCTTTCGATGAAGGAGTTCCATTCCTATCTCACTACGGTTGAGGTAAGGGACTTTCCCAGTTTCCCTTTCCATGTTTGAAGATCCGATCAGGTGTTTTCCAAGATACACAAATTTCACGCATTCAGATAAGAGATGTTGAATGGCACTCTTTGTTTTGTTTTGTTTTGGACATGGTTCAATTGCACGCTTTAAGAGTATATGTTTAAGGGATGAGAAAATTATTTTTATTGGTATATGGTTTAGGGTATATGTTTAAGAGTTTAAGGGTTTAAGGTTTAATAGTTTAGGGTTTTAGGGTGAGGGTTAAGGGTTAAATTATTTTTTATAAAGAATATGGTTAAATTAAAATAATATTTAAATAATGAGGGTTCAATATAAATACGAAAATAGGTCAGATATTAAATATATAGTTTAGCATTATTAAAAAATAAAATTTAAATATATAAAAATAATTTAATTGAATTTTTTAAATAATTATTAATCGTATGATGGGTCCTTGAAATTTTAAATCTTATTAATTAATTTAATGGTGTTCATCGGTGTTCATCGTTAGTGGTGTTCATCAATGTTCGTCGCCTGTTGTAGAATTTTCTTAATATTTTAATTAAATAAAATAAATTATGTTGAGAGAATTATCCAGAATAAACATTTACGTTATCTAACCCAAATGACAATAATAAGTCTACTATATTCAATCCGAAATAATATGATGTTGTAAAAACACTGGTTAACAAATTAATAAAATTAAAGTTAGCGTGAAATTATCGACGTTGCACTTTCAATGAAAAGACGCGAGTTTAAATTTTAGAGACGATATTGTTCGGAGTGGCAGTCTTACACTTTAAACATGGACCATAAAACGGAGATACATATTACCAAATTAGCATGAAATTATCAAAAACACGTTTTTTATATTATTTTATTAAAGTTATTGCAGCTCATAAGTCATAACAATCTTGTTCCTGTCACCTTCTTCTGTCATTGCTTGCTTTTTAGCCCACGGAATCAACAATGCCTTCTATCACCAATCATCCAAAATATTTCTCTCTATATATTTATTATTATTTATTTATTTAATTTTGAAGAAATATATTTTTATATGATAATACAATATTATTTCAAAATTCCCTTTTTAACAATCTATAAATAATAGATATTATTATAATAATATTAATTATAATTTAAGATTTTTTCAACTATATCTCAATTTAGTTGACATTTGATTAATCCACGACATTAGTTTAAGATTATTATAATAATGGAGATAAGGATACAAATACATAAATGCATATTAATTTACCATCGAATTGATATTTAGATACATTTTTTGTTAACTAAGTTCCAATTTGGTTAATATTTTAAAAATTATAAGTTTGAATGCACTTAAACACAATTAATTCTAGTTTAAGGATGAGGAAGAATTACAAGTAATTTAAATATTATGTATATAAATACATGAAGGGACAAGAGTCTATTAAGTTTTTATATTTAAAAATACGGAGGGGGTAAAAACCTAATTTGTCTAAAATTTAAACTAAAAATACCTAAAATATTATTATACAAAATATTTTAAGAAGGACACTAACTTATCGTTAATAAATTAATTATATATTGAATCTAAACACCATTACTTTATTTATATATTTATTTATGTTCTCTTAACAACCATGCACGTGATTTTCATTTATTTTTTTAATAAAAATAATTCTTTTTTTTCACTTAAATAGCATATCGTGAATAATAGAGTATTAGAGGTCTAATTAACATTAGCTGGCTTTAATGTGTCCAAGAAAGAGCTAAGATTCATCTTAGGCTCAAAGTTTTAAAAGTTAAATTATTTACGACAGTCCTTTAATATTTTAAAAATACTATAATTTAATTAAATTCAAAAGGGATAAATCTCAATACTAGACATGAATTTTGATTCAGTGTGTTATTTAATACAAAAACTTTTAATTTTATATAATTTTATACATTTTTATTTGATCCAATTTTCACTAATCACTTTACAAAAACATATTTCTTTACGTGCGTACAATTGCATTTAAATCAATGTTTGATGAATACATTTGAACCCACAAAAATTGTGTAAAATTTCACCAAATTAAAATTCATGTGTAAATTTGATATTTATCATACCTAAAAATAAATAGAGTAAATTTATACTTAATTAAAAATATAAAAAGATTTAATTTACGATTTCTCTCTTAAAGTACACAATTTTCTCACTTTACACCTTAAAACTATTTCCCCTTTCAATTGACCTTTAAACTATCATTTTTCATTTTAATTTACCAAAAAATGATAAATAAAAACATGTTATTATTAGACGTCGATATATTTTTTAGCAAAATGAGACAAAAATGAAAATTTAAATATCAAACTAAAAAAATAATATTTCATGGCGCAAAAATTGTATAATTCAAAAAAGAAATTGTAAATTAAGGCATAAAAATAGCTAAAAAATAATTCCACCAAATGGGCTTATTAACCAGGCTTGGCCCAAACATGGGACAATATTTTTAGGATTCATTTATGGGTAAAATTTTATTACACCACGTAAAACTGGTATATTTACGCTATAAAATTTAAATTTTAAATTCTTAATCTAAACTTTAAAAATTAAAATTAAAATTTTAATCTCTAAATCCTAAATCCTAAAATTTAAATTAAACCCTTAAAACTGTAAAACTTATATATCAAAGTTTTTTCCTTCGTAGTTGAGTTTTGCTTCTCTATAAATGATTTTAATCAACCATATGTCTCGGGCCTGATTGAAATATGCTATTTTTTTTAAATATGCTGGCGTGATTACAAGATAGTATCTGTTTAATTTTCTTAGCCCTTTAACAACGCACACATGCTTTGCACACATGGTGCTCGAACTCGGATCACCTGGAAGAAATACATCATCCTTTACCACTGGGACCACTCCACGGGTTCTGGAATATGCTATTTCTTTATGCGATCAGGACAACTTTATAGGTCTTCTCGTTCTTCTTTGGAATATCTGGAATCGACGCAATATTTTCATTCACGAGGGGTTAATAGTGCTTCAAGTATATTGCATACGCGAACCTAACAAGTGGTCCCAATAGAAAAACAGATGATATTCATCCTAGGAGACTCGGGTTCAATCGCTCTCTCTACAAGGTGTGTGCATTGTTAAAGAATTAAGAATATGTATGAATAGATACTATTGTTGTGGTTGCGTGAGATCACAACGGTTTGACCCTTACTTTCATGCTCGGTCTATTGCTACTGGTATACAGGACTCGGAACTGGTGGAGACTCGAGCTTTCATTGTTGGCATAATCATGCACAGACGGTAGAAACAAAAAAAAGTACACAAGCGCTTTAGTTTTAGGTTTAAAGTTAGACTTTAAGGTTTAAAAGTTAGAGCTTTAGTGGTTTATAATTAAATAATTGATAGGTTGTGGTTAGAATTTAAGGATTGAATTTGAGGTTATAATTTAGGGTTTATAGGTTAAAACCCAAACCCCTAACCACACTATACTAAACCATAAAGCTAACCTATAAACCATAAACCCTAAATTCTAAACCCTTAACCCTAACCCTAAACAACTAAACCTTAAAATCTAACCCTAAACCTTAAAAACAAGACGCTTGTGGGCACTTTTTGTTTCCACCGCATGTGTATCGAATATAAATCCATCTAAAATTATAATTCTCAAATTATTGAATCCTTTAAATACTTAAGTAAAAGTTTAAAGGTATTTGTTGATTGTCAAAATAGACAGAGATCAGAGACAGTGGTCCGACGGTGGTCGAGATGGCTGTTTCAGGTCAGAGTTCGTATGTTGCTCTTGTTTTGTGGACAATGGTGTCCGGAATGGATGGTTCTGATCTTTCCTTGTTGCATGTCTCATTTTATACTACCCGGACAAGTGTCATGATCGGGTTGTCGTAGCGCGTTGATTAGATCGACTATGATTTGACGTCCTAGGTTCGCTTTGTCATCCGTAGCGAGCACGCGTGTAGTCACGTGACGCCGTATGTGATGCTATGTTGCTTGTAATTTTGTCTGTCCCCCACAGTTTGCAGAGGGTATCACGCAGTTCGCGGGCGATCTTGTGCGTAACGGTCCGCGTGTGTTATATTATGTTGTTGAGTGTGTAAAAGTTCTATTATTTACACCCTTTTTAACCCATATTTCTGCTGCATTCAAGCATCATTGCATTGCATTTAGGTTAGTTTTCAATAAAACATCACAATTATATAAAAGGCACGGATTCTACTAAAAGATGGCTATTTTTGCAGGTATCTGTCACAGTAGATGTCGAAGGCAGGCGCATGGCAGATAAGCAGGAGAGCTGAACTGGACAAGCAGCTGAAGAAGACGAACCTGTCATGGACCTGTCGTGACAGCATGGTGACAGCAGACTTATGAAGAGGAAAAGTGAAGTGGACCTCGATAGATAGAGAAAAATCTGCTCGTCTGTCGTGTGGAAGCCGAATATTTTTCCAAGCCCCGGATCAAAAGATATGTCAAGCCAAAGCTCAAGGAAAGGAATTCCCACAAAATAAGGATGCGACTGGAAAGTAGGAGACTTTAGAGATTTAGTCTTTATTAGAATCTTACTTTTAATTAAAGTTGTAATCCTTGTTACCTTAGATAACTTGAGCCCAAAGCTTATATAAGGGCATAGATTAAACCTAGGGCAAAAACCGATTACCCCATAACCGAAATCTAAACCCTGCCGTTTACCTGTCACCGATATGTTCTAAATTCCCCCTAGGGCTACGGGTTGTTTTGTAAAGTAGTTGCAAGGGTTGCTTTGTTTTAGGATTTTTCAAGTTTAATAAAATAAACTACAAGTTCTTTTATCTTGGTTTTAATATCTTGCAAGAGCATCGGGAGAGCATTGTGAGGTTATCCATTTACTTAGCATCGGGAGAGTTAAGTATACGAAAGAGATAATAGCGCGTTCTCTAGTTTATAGTTGAACCATCTCGTGCCTAGGGATAGGGCGAGGTTAAGTGGCTAAAGAAAAATTCATACACATCGGTGTTCATCCTTCGATTCACGCCGGGAGGTATCATCAAAGACGTGATCGCCGACAGACTTGTGCCTAGGGATAGGGCAAGGCAGATCTGGGATTCTTGCCAAGCTTGAAGTACGGAGTTAGTGTTCGCTGCCGCGACAGCTAACGGACAGACGCCGCGACAGGTGCTGTCGGCGACGGGTGCGACGACAGAACTGGAGATCCTAAGCAATTCAATACCTGCACTACCGAGCAACTCAATACCAGCCCATTCTCTTTATCTTGATATCTTACTTCTTTTATTTGCGTTTTCCTTACTATTTTCGTGACAATTCTCTCAAACTATTTCTTTTACTTCGTGCAGTGAAATAAGGTGAAGTCATTAGCCCAATCCCTGTGGAGACGATATCCGATACTTCGTATCACTTTACTACTTGCGTCGTGTATACTTGCACTATAATTGCGATAGACTATTTTACACGCAACAAGTTTTTGGCGCCGTTGCCGGGGATTGGCAACATAACTACACCTTTCTTTCCTTGCACTTTTTCTTTTTATTTTCGTTTTTGTTTTTGTTTTTATTTTTATTTTCGTTAATTTTTCTTTTGTGTTTTAAACTCTTGCTTTTCACAAGGTTTTCCTGTTTATGCGCAGATCGAAAAGAGGTGAAGATCCTGAGTATAAATTAGATCCGGAGATCGAACGTTCCTTTAATCTCAAGAAACAGATTCGCCACCTCTTAGACCGAAACGAATACCTTGAGAAACAGCTAGAGCAGATGGCCCGTAATCAGCCTGTCGGTGATGATGTACCGCCTGTCGGTGACCCACCCGCGGCAGGTGGACGACGGTCATGTCGTGACTACATGCTGAACGATCATGTAGAGCTGGAGACCACGCTGCCGGATATTGATGTTGACAACTTCGAGCTTAAACCTGTCATGTTTAGTATGATCAACAACGCCGGACAGTTCAGTGGTTCTGCGACAGAAGATGCCAGGGAGCATCTCAAAACGTTCCAGGAGATCTGTGGTTCGTTTAGACTGCCAGGAGTTAGTCCGGAGATACTGAGGCTTCGGTTATTTCCCCATTCATTGAGGGACAGAGCTAAAACTTGGTGGAATAAACTTACACCGGGTTCTATTATGACTTGGGCAGATTTAACTCGTGAATTTTTGTCTCGTTTTAATCCTTCACATTTAGCTGAGCGATTACATAATGAAATTGCTACTTTTCAACAGGAAGATGACGAGCCAATGCACGAGGCCTGGGACAGATTCACAACTCTTCTTCGAAACTGCCCAATGCATGGATTTCTCGTCTGGAATCAGGTAACTAAGTTTTATAATGCTGCTAACTTACAAACTCGCATTCGAATTGATTCTGCAGCAAATGGACTATTATTGGATAAAGATCCGGACGAGGCCCTGCAAGTTTTGAAACATCTGGCTAAGAATGAGGAGCAGTTTCCAACCGCTAGAAGAGGAGGTAAACGGGTACTTGCTGTCAAGGACTATGAGGCCGACAGCACTATGAAATCGCAGGTAGCATTCCTTACTAAAGCCATGAAAAAGTTATTGAATGATGATGAATTACAAGGATTTGCTGTCGAGGAAGTTTGTGCTACTTGTGAGGGAAATCATAGTAGGGATGAGTGCCCGATAAATATAGAAGAGGGAAAATATGTTGGAAATTACAAGCCGAACTATAATTCCAACAACTACAACCCTAATTGGAGGAAGGATCCCAAATTTTCCTGGAGTAACCCTAACAATGCTCTGAACCCACAAGCACATAATCAGAATCAGGGGGGTCCTAGATTGTTGACGCGACAGAACCTGCCGCAGAACCTGCCACCTCAGCAACAACAGCAGCCACCACCTGCCACGAGTAGTGTATTAGAGCAGACTCTGGCCACCTTTATGTCTCAGACTGGTACGTATATGGAGAATATTAATCAGTTTTTCAAGAAGACGGAAAACTTTATGGATGAAACCAAGATGAGAATGACAAACCATGAGGCTACCTTGAAATCTCTAGAGACACAAATGGGTCAGGTGTCGCAGCATATTAAGCCAAGGCAGAATGGAGGTTTCCCTAGTAATACTGAAAATGCTAGACCACCCCCACATGAGCAATGTAAGGCAATTACTACTAGGAGTGGGAAAAAGTTACCAGGGCCGGAAAAAGAAGCTGAAACAGAAAAGGAACCTGCCTTGGATAAACCTGCCGAGGAAGCTGCCCCGACAGGTGATAAACAGACTGCTGCCGATGAGCCTGTCACGACAGCAGAAGCGACAGAGGAGAAGAAAGATGAATATCGTCCTCAGATTCGCATGCAGTGGGAAGGACGCATTGCTGATTACCGTCCTCCACCACCTTTTCCGCAACGGATACAGCAAACTAAGCATGAATCTCAACTTAAAAAGATTTATGATATTTTTAAACAGGTTCATATTAATATTCCGTTGTTAGATGCTGTTAGGGAGATGCCCGGTTACGCTAAATTTCTCAAGGATGTTATGTCGAAAAAATCTAAACTTGGGGAATTTGAAACGATAAAGATGACAGAAGGTTGCATGAGTATTCTTCATCGGCAGCCACCCCAGAAAAAGAAGGATCCGGGGAGCTTCATCATACCTTGCGTAATTGGTGACAGATTTGTGGGTAAGGCATTATGTGATCTTGGTGCTAGTGTTAATCTAATGCCCAAATCTGTTTTTCAGAAACTAGGTATTGGCAAGGCGCGGCCCACGACAGTTACCCTACAGCTAGCCGACCGCTCTTACGTTCACCCCGAGGGAAAAATTGAAGATATTTTGGTAAGAGTGGATAAGCTTATTTTTCCTGCTGACTTTCTTATTTTAGATTGTGAGGCAGATGAGAACGCACCAGTCATCCTTGGGCGACCCTTCTTAGCCACGGGCAGATCATTGATTGATGTGGAGAAAGGAGAACTCACCATGCGCGTGAACGATCAAGAAATTAAGTTGAATGTTCTCCAAGCGGTGAAACATGCTGATGTGGATGAAGAATGCAAGGCCATCATTGAGGTGACCTTTGATCAACCCTGCATTAGGTCGGGCTGCCGTGATATAAAATTTGGTCACTGCTGCGACAGCCATCTACAGACCTGTCACGACAGCAATGACGACAGCACCGACGACAGCGACTCCTCTGAATCCGATACATCTGATACTGAAGGTCATGAGGAGGTAGACTGGTTAGACCATCGTCCAGGTAAGTTATTCGAACCGTTGAATTACACTTCGGATAACCATTTAATCCAAAAGCCATCGACTGTTGAACCACCTGTCTTAGAACTTAAGCCCCTGCCAGGGCAGCTTAAATATGCTTATCTTGGTTGTGATGACACACTGCCCGTAATCATCTCTGCTAAGCTGCCGCAGGAACAGGAACGACAGCTGATCGACATGTTAAGGCAGCACAAGAAGGCGATTGGATGGACGATAGCAGACATTCAAGGCATTAGTCCGGCATTATGCATGCACAAAATCCTCCTTGAGGAAGATCATAAGCCGTCTATAGATGCCCAAAGGCGGTTAAACCATGCAATGAAGGAGGTAGTGCGTAAGGAAATCATTAAATGGTTAGATGCTGGAATTATATACGCCATCTCCGATAGCAAATGGGTAAGCCCGGTGCAATGTGTTCCCAAGAAAGGAGGCATGACCGTGATAACCAACGAAAACAATGAGTTAATCCCAACCAGGACTGTGACCGGTTGGAGGGTTTGTATGGACTATCGGAAGCTTAACAAAGCTACCCGAAAAGACCACTTTCCTTTACCCTTTATTGATCAAATGCTTGATAGATTAGCGGGTAAACCTTACTATTGTTTTCTTGATGGTTACTCAGGTTACAATCAAATTGCTATTGCACCAGAGGATCAAGAGAAAACGACTTTCACCTGCCCCTACGGAACATACGCATTTAGGAGGATGCCGTTTGGACTCTGTAATGCACCTGCCACCTTCCAAAGGTGCATGATGGCTATATTCTCCGACATGGTTGAGGACTTCCTTGAGATTTTCATGGATGATTTTTCTGTCTTTGGAGACGATTTTGAGAGTTGCCTCGGCAACTTACAAAAGGTACTTGAAAGATGTGAAAAAGCTAATCTCGTTTTAAATTGGGAAAAATGCCATTTTATGGTGGATGAGGGGATAGTTCTTGGCCATAAGATTAGCTGCCGTGGGATAGAAGTCGACAGGGCCAAAATAGAGGTAATTGAGAAGCTGCCGCCGCCAACCACAGTCAAGGGTATTAGGAGTTTTCTAGGGCATGCTGGTTTTTATAGGAGATTTATTGCGAATTTCTCAAAAATCACGAAGCCCCTATGTCATCTCTTAGAGCAGAACCGACCCTTTGACTTTAATGAAGAATGTACTGAAGCATTCAAGGTTCTGAAGGAAAAGCTAGTGACAGCCCCCATAGTACAGCCACCAGACTGGACACAACCATTTGAGATCATGTGTGATGCCAGTGACTATGCTGTCGGGGCAGCACTTGGGCAGCGCAAGGACAGGCTGTTTCATGTCATATACTACGCCAGTAAAATATTGAATGATGCCCAAGTGAACTATACCACCACAGAAAAGGAGTTGTTAGCTGTGGTGTTCTCCATCGATAAGTTTCGTTCTTATATACTTGGAACGAAGGTAATAGTGCACACCGACCATTCTGCCCTTAAGTACTTATTCACAAAGAAGGATGCAAAGCCTAGGTTGATACGATGGATCTTGCTATTACAAGAGTTCGACCTTGAGATAAAAGACAAAAAGGGGACAGAAAATCAGGTGGCAGATCACTTGTCGAGGTTGGAGAAGGGACAGAGTCTACCATTCGATGAGACACACATACTGGAGACCTTCCCAGATGAGCAGCTCTTTGCTGCCGCAATCGCTGTCGCGACAGCCATGGCGGCAGGTAAGTCTTCTGACCTTCCTTGGTATGCTGATTTCGTTAATTTTATAGTTAGCGGAATATTACCTTCTGATCTTAATTATCAAGCCAGGAAGAGGTTCCAAAATGATGTTAAGCATTATTATTGGGACGAACCTCTTCTTTTCAAAATGTGCGCAGATCAGGTTATAAGGAGGTGTGTACCACAGGAAGAGCAAGAAGACATTCTCCATCACTGTCATGCTTCACAATATGGAGGACACTTAGGAGGCAACAAAACTGCTGCCAAGGTGCTGCAGTCAGGGTTCTACTGGCCGACACTGTATAAAGATGCACAAGACTTTTACAAGAACTGTGACAGGTGCCAGCGGACAGGTAACATCTCGAGGAGAAACGAGATGCCACTGCAGAATATTTTAGAAGTCGAGATCTTTGACGTTTGGGGGATTGATTTTATGGGACCTTTTCCATCTTCATGTGGAAATCTTTACATCCTCCTAGCAGTGGATTATGTCTCCAAGTGGGTAGAAGCAATCGCAACTCCAAAGAATGATGCCAAAACGGTCCAAAAGTTTTTACACAAAAACATATTTTCTAGATTTGGCATCCCTAAGGCGATTATCAGTGATGAAGGGAGACATTTTGACAATAGGGTAATTGCTGCCGCCTTGAAGAAATATGGTGTCAAGCACAGGATCGCGACAGCATACCACCCACAGACCAATGGACAGGCTGAGATATCCAACAGGGAAGTGAAGAACATTCTTGAAAAAATGGTTAAACCAACTAGGAAAGATTGGTCTCTACTTCTGAATGATGCATTATGGGCATACAGGACAGCTTTCAAAACTCCATTGGGCATGTCTCCATACCGTTTGATCTATGGGAAAACCTGTCACCTGCCTGTCGAGATAGAGCACAAGGCATATTGGGCAATCAAGGCAGTAAACATGGACTTGGACAAGGCAGGCCAGAAAAGGCTGTTAGATTTGAATGAGATCGATGAAATACGGACGATGGCCTACGACAACGCAAGAATATACAAGGAGAAAACAAAGAAGTGGCATGACAAGAAGTTGCTGCCACGTCAGTTCTGCCTAGGGCAGCTTGTGTTGTTGTTTAATTCTAGGTTGAAACTCTTCCCAGGGAAGCTTAAATCTAGATGGTCTGGCCCGTTCCAAGTGGTTCAAGTTTTTCCCCATGGTGCCATTACAATTCAATCATTAAAGGACGGGCACCAATTCAAAGTCAATGGACAACGCCTCAAGCATTATCAGGGGACTGGAGCCCCAAGAATACAGGAAGTGGTTACTTTAGGTGATGCCCCACAAGGCATCCCAAATTTAACCTAATTCTTACTTTTATTTATTTTATTATTTAGTATTATTTATTAGGAAATTAGGTTTATTTTATTCGAATAACGTTTTGTTTTTCTAATTTCAGTTTTTAGGAAATAAAGGAGTCAAGTGAGAAAGAAGAAGTGGCCCAAGACCACCAGCCCAATAAAGCCCATTTATGATAACCTGTCGTTTCAGCTACCGGCGCAGACGGACTTGACAGGCTGTCAACAGGCTGACACTGCAGACGCAGAAGCGTGCGGCAGACGCACAGCAGACGCATAAATGCGTGTCAGACGCGTCAGACACGCTACATTCAATCTGCCGCCCCGTTATTCCCGCCCGCCGTTGCGGCATTAAATGGGCAGCTACTCGACCGCTATATAAACCCCTTCCCCTTTTCATTTTTTCCTCACTTCTGATTTTTCTCTCTTGTTATTCTCCTCTAGTTTTATCTATTTTCTTTCTTTTTCAGCCCTTGCAACCAAAATGTCATCACGACAAACCCGTCAGAACGCTGCTGCCGCTTCTTCTTCAGCAGCAGCATCCCCGTTCGCTAAAAAGGAACTATAGGAGGAGCGTGGCTTCATCTATAACAGAGATGCCCCCCATATGGGACTCCGGCCGTTCATCATGCAGGCCATAACAGCACAACTTTGGGAGGATTTTGCCGAGCAGCCGGCAGAGCTTAATGATACTTTGGTCCGAGAATTTTATGAGGCCATCGACAGCAAAACGGCGACATCTGTCACCGTCCGAGGAGTGGCAGTTCCCTTCACCGCCAGCAGCATCAACCATGTGTTCGGCCTCTTCTTTGGCCCCAATGATGATGCTCACCAACAATTTTGGGACACCCTCGACGCTGCTGGACATGATGCTGTCATGAGGGAGTTGACAGAGGCGGGCACGACATGGAGCACCAGTAAGAAGAACCCCAACTCCGTCAATAGGGCGCAGCTACTCCCTGAGGCAAAACTATGGAACGCTTTCATCAAAAAGCGTATCCTGCCCTCGTCCCACCATACGACAGTCAACCGACAGCGGCTGGCCCTTATCCACTCCATTATGCACAACAGGCCCATCAATGTGGGCAGATACATGAGGGACAGCATCCTCGACTGTGCTTTCCGCACAGACTCACGACTCTGCCTGCCGTTCACCATCACCGCCCTCTGCCGCTGTGCTGCCGTACCAGAGGAGCCCTCCGACAAAATCAAGAAGGGCAGCGGCTGGACAGACAGCAACATCTCCAGCCTCATGGAGGTCATAGTCGTATCGCCACTCAATGCCTTCGACCCCAACGCCCCTCCTGCTGATTCCGATGATGAACCTGCCACCGAACCTGCCCCAGAAGCTGACACCAACACCGCTCCGGCAGATCAGAACGCCCACATCCTTGCTGCCATCCTGAGGGTAGAGGAGCGCCAAATGGGTTTGATGACCTTTATCCGTGACTTCTCAAATGCAACAGTAAATTTCATTACTAATACTTTGAATTTTTCGGATGTCATCTTCCCCACCTTCCCCGCCCATTATTTCAATATCCCCTCCCCTACTCCCACACCACCTGTCTCTCCCCATACACAATCTGCCACTTCCACACCATCCCCTGCCCCGACGGCAGCCGGCAGCCCACCGGCAGACACCTCCCCTCGAGGAACCAAGCGAGCTGCCACTGATGACAGCCCTCTTGTCCGGAGAAATTTGGACAGCGACTTCACACGGGTAAAACGTATTAAGCACGTGGCAAACAAGCGAAGGTTGTCCAAAGCCATCACAACCAGCACATCATGGGACAGCGGCAGCAGTTCCGATGTCCGACTAGTGGAGCCACCTGCCCCTCAACCTGCCGATGAACCTGCCCCTCAACAGGCTGATGAACCTGTTGATCAACCTGCTCCGGAACCTGCCCAGCCCCCTCCACAGCACAGACGCCGCCATCAGATCCGCGTCAGCAGCAGCAGCGAGGACAACGAATAAAAATTTAAGTTTTTATTATTTTTTTCCCTTTACTGCTGCATGCCTTTATATTTTGTGATGTACTTTGTTTTTCTTTCTTTTATTTTTCATGTCATTTTGCATTGAGGGCAATGCAACCCTCGAGTTTGGGGGTGGCAACCCTCCATTCTAATGGAGTCTTAGTACATATTTTATTAATTGTTGTGTTATTTATTTAAGCTTTAAAAAAAATTTAGAAAATTTAAACGGTTGGCTTAAAACTGTGAAGTTAACTTACCTGTCATGACGGCTCTGTCGTGGCAGCATCTTTAGGACAGGTTAAGGAAAAGTTTAGAGCCTTTCTATAGTTCTGAAAACTTAAACACTTTTGTGACTGTTATATTGCTTAGATTTCTTTTAGCCAAACTAGAATAGGAAGCTTAGAACTTGGATAGCCCCTAGAGGTGCCTAACACTGGCTCTAGGAAAGAAGTTTAGCAAAAGAAAATCAAAAACCTAGAGGTGCCCGAAACCGGCTCTAGGAAGCTAACTAGAGGTGCCTGAAACTGGCTCTAGAAAAACTTAGCTTGAAAATAGAAGAAAAAGAAGCATGAAAATGTGCCTTCTAAAAAAATAAACTTTGGCATAAAAATTCGAGTTAAGGAGTTGAATATTCTAGTGAAACTAAGAGAATCTTAGCATATAACTGTTCACAAGCATGCACACACTGCACGAGAGCTATAGGGAGATTCCGGACAGATCCTAACCTTTCCGACAGGTTGCTGCCGCCATAGAGAATGAGCGACAGGTAAGGGACAGTTCACTGTTTGAAGGCCAACACAAAAATTTTCAGTTTTCTTTTAAGTCTACATTGCTTGAGGGCAAGCAAAAACTTGAGTTTGGGGGTGTGTTGAGTGTGTAAAAGTTCTATTATTTACACCCTTTTTAACCCATATTTCTGCTGCATTCAAGCATCATTGCATTGCATTTAGGTTAGTTTTCAATAAAACATCACAATTATATAAAAGGCACGGATTCTACTAAAAGATGGCTATTTTTGCAGGTATCTATCACAGTAGATGTCGAAGGCAGGCGCAGGGCAGATAAGCAGGAGAGCTGAACTGGACAAGCAGCTGAAGAAGATGAACCTGTCATGGACCTGTCGTGACAGCATGGTGACAGCAGACTTATGAAGAGGAAAAGTGAAGTGGACCTCGATAGATAGAGAAAAATATGCTCGTCTGTTGTGTGGAAGCCGAATATTTTTCCAAGCCCCGGATCAAAAGATATGTCAAGCCAAAGCTCAAGGAAAGGAATTCCCACAAAATAAGGATGCGGCTGGAAAGTAGGAGACTTTAGAGATTTAGTCTTTATTAGAATCTTACTTTTAATTAAAGTTGTAATCCTTGTTACCTTAGATAACTTGAGCCCAAAGCTTATATAAGGGCATAGATTAAACCTAGGGCAAAAACCGATTACCCCATAACCGAAATCTAAACCCTGCCGTTTACCTGTCACCGATATGTTCTAAATTCCCCCTAGGGCTACGGGTTGTTTTGTAAAGTAGTTGCAAGGGTTGCTTTGTTTTAGGATTTTTCAAGTTCAATAAAATAAACTTCAAGTTCTTTTATCTTGGTTTTAATATCTTGCAAGAGCATCGGGAGAGCATTGTGAGGTTATCCATTTACTTAGCATCGGGAGAGTTAAGTATACGAAAGAGATAAGAGCGCGTTCTCTAGTTTATAGTTGAACCATCTCGTGCCTAGGGATAGGGCGAGGTTAAGTGGCTAAAGAAGAATTCATACACATCGGTGTTCATCCTTCGATTCACGCCGGGAGGTATCATCAAAGACGTGATCGCCGACAGACTTGTGCCTAGGGATAGGGCAAGGCAGATCTGGGATTCTTGCCAAGCTTGAAGTACGGAGTTAGTGTTCGCTGCCGCGACAGCTAACGGACAGACGCCGCGACAGGTGCTGTCGGCGACGGGTGCGACGACAGAACTGAAGATCCTAAGCAATTCAATACCTGCACTACCGAGCAACTCAATACCAGCCCATTCTCTTTATCTTGATATCTTACTTCTTTTATTTGCGTTTTCCTTACTATTTTCGTGACAATTCTCTCAAACTATTTCTTTTACTTCGTGCAGTGAAATAATGTGAAGTCATTAGCCCAATCCCTGTGGAGACGATATCCGATACTTCGTATCACTTTACTACTTGCGTCGTGTATACTTGCACTATAATTGCGATAGACTATTTTACACGCAACATCTGTCCCCCACAGTTTGCAGAGGGTATCACGCAGTTCGCGGGCAATCTTGTGCGTAACGGTCCGCGTGCGTTGTTACGCTCATCGCTGGACGTCTCTTGTGTTATATTGTCTACAGTCTTATTAATCTTGATCACGACACGTGGCAGTAGGTGTTTATAAATATTAAAAATATTATATTGTTCACTACTAGGATTACATGTATATCAACTGAGTCTACTAATAATAAAAGCAATATTAAATCAAGCAACTCAAAACATCAAATTAATAATACCACATTCTTCCAGGTAATGTCACTGATTTGAATATGAAATTTGATGTAGTGGGGTGAGACTTTGTCTTTGCTTTAATCAAGAAGCAATCTAAGTTTGATTATTCATATATAGTCTTGACTTAGTTTGCTGATGCAACAACTTGTGAATGCTTCAATTTTTACACTGATTTTGTCATGTGTTCACAACTAATAATTTAATCCATAGTGTTTATTCTAATAGTTAAAAGATGTAATTGTTTTGATCCGAAAAGTTCATAATGCAATCAAACTAGTAAAAAAATAAAATTAAAGAAAAAATAGGTCTGTACATGACTATATTTTCATAATTATATTTTGATTTAACATAGAAAATTCAGTTTGAGTATATTTTCTTTGTAATCAACTATTTATGGCTATAAGTAGATACTTTGAGTTCGTGTTAAATTATGACAAGTCACAATATTCTTGTATCTATAACAAAAGAAGAAAGATTCTAATCTTTATTTTATGTAAACTGAAAATGTTAAGTTTACAAAGAAGGAAAACGGCTTAATAAATAGCCTGCTAACAAAGATACCTAATAACTAACATGAAAGGAAGACTAACTAACTAACAGAATACAAGCTGTTAAATATATTAATGTACAGCTAATAAACCGATAAAATAGGATATATCTAATATCCCCCCCTCAAGCTGATGTCTGATGAATGTCAATAAGACTCAGCTTGGAAATAATGGAATGAAAAGCTGGGGAATGCAGGGCTTTTGTAAAGACATCCGCAAGCTGCTGTGATGATCGCACATGGAACAACTTTAAGAAACCAGCATTAATCTTTTCGCGAATAAAATGACAATCCACCTCGATGTGTTTGGTGCGTTCGTGAAATACTTGATTGGAAGCTAAGAAGATGGCAGATTGATTGTCACAATAGAGAGCTGCATGTTTGACAGGGACTTGAAAGAAATCTAAGAGAGCCTGCAGCCAAACTAACTCACAAGTAGCTGAAGCCATGGCTCGATATTCAGCTTCACAAGAAGAGCGGCTGACAGTATTTTGTTTCTTGGATCTCCAGGAAATTAAGGTATCTCCCAGGAATGTACAATAGCCTGTCGTGGAGCGTCGAGTATCCGGACACGATGAATAATCTGAATCAACAAAAGCACTAAGTTGCATGCTTGAGGAAGAAGAGAAGAATAACCCTAGTCCAGGTGTTTGCTTTATATATGAAAGCAATGATTTGCAGCTAATAAATGAGGCTTTCGAGGGGCTGATACAAATTGACTAAGCAAGTGTACGGTGTAAGTAATATCAGGTCGAGTATGTGTAAGATAAAGTAACCTGCCAACCAATCTCCTATACATTTGAGAATCCTGCAGAAGCTCTCCTTCTGTTTTACTTAATTTGTGAGGAGAAAGAACCGGTAATGAAGCAGGTTTCTTGGCCAGCAAACCCGTGTCCTTGAGCAATTGAAGAGCATAATGTCTTTGAGACAATGAAATTCCCTCTTTATTGCGTGCAACCTCGAACCCCAGAAATGAATAGGTACCTTGGATTGAAAAAGCAAAGCTCGTGCAACAGCAAGAAGATGCTGGTGCTTTCTTTCTACCACAGAATTTTGTTGTGGCGTTTCAACACAAGAAAATTGATGCATAATTCCAAGTTTTTGAAACAAATCAGTAAATTTAAGTTCAGAAGTATTGTCTGATCTAAAAACCTTAACATCAAAGCCAAATTGCTTTTTGATCATGGTAATGAACTGAGGCACAATGGATAGAACATCAGACTTATGCTGAAGCAAATATGTCCAAGTTAATCTGGTATAATCATCAACCAGAGTTAAGAAAAATCTTTGATTATTATGCGTAGGCACCTTGAAAGGGCCCCAAACATCACAATGTAATAATGCAAAAGGAAT
This sequence comes from Hibiscus tridactylites, assembly GCA_958450335.1. Lineage (NCBI taxonomy): Eukaryota > Viridiplantae > Streptophyta > Magnoliopsida > Malvales > Malvaceae > Hibiscus > Hibiscus tridactylites. Next base: position 8,379,269 of record OY288288.1, read on the forward strand.
TTTGGATTTAGAAACAGAAATGGGAAAGGGCAAACGATGCTGCTTAGCTTTAGCACAAATAGAACAAGGAGCATTTTTATTAATATGAACATCAGGCAACAAGTCCTTTAGCAGATACAAAGTATTGTCACCAGGGTGACCAAGCCTAACATGCCAGTTTGCAAGAACAACACTCTGAGAATCAGAAAGATTATTAACAACTGCATTTAAGGAACTCTGGGGAGCATGATCACTAGCAACAGGGGATTTAAGCAAATACAATCCTTGATAAAAGTCAGCTTTCCCAATCACAGCTTGTCGGTCCTGAATTAAACATTGTTTTTGAGAAAATAAAATGCTAACATTAGGATTATACAATAAACAACTAACAGCAAGCAGATTAAAACGAAACTCAGGAACATAAAGGACATCATGAAGAACAAGATTGGAAAGCAAAGTAACAGACCCAGAAAAATTTACCTTGACAACAGTATTATTAGGAAGCAATATAGTTCCTCCTTCAATAGGTCTAAGAAAATCAAAAGAAGCTTTGGAAAAACAAACATGCCTAGATGCCCCAGAATCTATAATCCAAGAATTACTATCTTGAAAAGTACTAAAACTATTAGCATAAAAAACAAACTTACCTTGCATAGTCAGATTAACAGAAGTAGGAACTTCAGAATTTTCAGCTGCCTTGAGCTGAGAATTAAGCAAGGCTATAAGCTGCTGACACTGTGAAGGAGTCAAGGATTCTTGAGAAACATTAGAGGCAACATCTGTAGCAACAACATTAGAATGAACTCGATCACGACCTTGAACAACTTGAGACTTGGCTCGATCACGAGAAGCATATCCAGGAGGATAACCGTGAAGCTTGTAACACTTTTCTTTAGTGTGACCAAGAAGATTGCAATGCGTACACTGAGGCCTGTTCTTTCGAGGCAAAGACTTAACAACAAAAGCAGCTTCATTAATAGGAGCCACTAACTTTATAGATCGTTGATTTTCTTCTTGAAGAACAAGAGAAAAAGCTTTGGTAATCGAAGGCATAGGATCCATAAGCAAGATCTGACCACGAATCGTTGCAAAAGAATCATTCAATCCCATGAGAAATTGAATGACTAATTCTTTGTTTTGCTCATCTAAAATCTTTCGAAGACCACCGCACGTACAATGCAAACAAGTACAAGATGGCTTAAGAGAAACCAATTCATCCCATACTGCCTTGAGTTGAGTATAATAGGTGCTGATCGGCAAGGAACCTTGAACAAGATCAGCCAGCTTTTTCTTTAAACCAAAAAGACGAGGGCCATTAGTTTGTTGGAAACGATCTTCAAGATCCTTCCATATGTCTTCAGCAGAGGAATGATAGATCAAACTAGCCGCAATATCCTTGGAAACTGAATTTAAAATCCAAGAAATGACCAGATTATTAGCACGCGTCCACAGATTGAACAATGGAGAAGAAGACGCCGGTGAGGGAATGGAACCATCTACGAAACCGATCTTATTTTTGGCTGATAATGCCATAAGCATCGATCTTCTCCAGCTACTGTAATTGTCAATAGCCAGGGATTGCGTAACCAACACCATACCGGGATTATCAGATTGGTGAATAGAATAAGGCGTATTGCCATTATCAGACTGCTCAGAAACAACAGACTCTTGTTGCGCAAACTCAGTAACATTCACCATTGTTAACAAACGCAGAAGAAGCAGAACACAACTGATACCATATAACAAAAGAAGAAAGATTCTAATCTTTATTTTATGTAAACTGAAAATGTTAAGTTTACAAAGAAGGAAAACGGCTTAATAAATAGCCTGCTAACAAAGATACCTAATAACTAACATGAAAGGAAGACTAACTAACTAACAGAATACAAGCTGTTAAATATATTAATGTACAGCTAATAAACCGATAAAATAGGATATATCTAATAGTATCCTTGTTATTTTTGATATTAGTGAATTTCTTTCTTACCTCTGATTTTTTCCGAAAGATTTTTTATGTATCTTGGGAATAACACCAAAAAATACCCCTTACTTTTAGTAGAATATTCACTTTTACTCTTATTTTTTTTTGAAACACTTTAATTCTTAATGTTTTTTACCCAAAATGGCACATCCGTGGATAGCAATCGTTAGTTAATTAACGGTCAACGTCGTGAAATAACATAACAAACCTACATAACATTGTACGTTGACGTGACAATAACATATAAGCAAAGATGTTAACTTGAAAGATTTACATTTCAGCCAAAAAAAAAATTTAATAATATTATATAAAATTATTTTTTTATAAACGTGTCATTCTGTCAAGTCATTGTTGACTAACAATTTTTAACTATAAATAATTTATTTTGGGTCTAAAATAAAATGTTGAAGATTAAAATACTTTTAAAAAATATTAATTAAAATAACTATTTAATCTAACGTTAAAAAAATATTTTTTTTGACTTTATATCTATATCTAGATGTTTTTTTATCTTATACTCTCGACACCAATTAAGAATTAAGACAAGTACGCTGCAAAAGCAAATTAATAAATTAATGGTGGTAGGACTGCACTTAAATGCAATACAAATCGGACAAAGCTTGGGTCACCCACCTCGGGTGGAGTCATGATCGAACATTGACAAGGGTCAAAATATTAAATTTTAAAAATATATAGACTTATTATATTTTTAAACTCAAAATTCTTGAGGACAAGGTCTAATTTATCTAATATTTAAACTTATAGTTATAGGACTTAAATAGTTATTGGACAAAAGAATTGAAGATAGTGCCCTAACTAATCAAGATCGACCCGCATCGCACACCTAACTTTGGTGGGTGAGTCTATATACAATGTCTCGAACTCAAGAACTACTTAAGCGACACCAAACTGCTTACCATAATTAGGGATGACCATGGGTCGGGTTTATGGCCGATACGCACCCGGCCCGAAAATTTAACACCTCCATCCAAACCTGACCTAACCTGAACCCGAATTTTATAGTAAAAATCTGAACCTAATCCGACCTAAATAAAAAAATTATCATTTTTCATTGTTATTTAATAAAATAGAGAACTGATTGAAAAAATACAAATAAAGAGGGAGTATTATAATTTCCAACAATCCAAAAACGTGTAAAACTTAGAGAGTTTTACACTGTGTAACTGGATCCTATCCCATATATATACAAAGAGATACATTGTAACAATTATACTTAAATATTTAGAGAAAAAATTAAGCTATTATTTTAGGTTGGGTATTTTCACTTTAAACCTAAACTCGACCCGACTTGACATTATCTTCAAAAAGTCAAATCTAAACCCATTTTTTTATTAAAAAAATCGACCCTATAAAATCGGGTCAGGTCGAAACCTATCGGGTATGTGTCAAATGGTCGTCCCTAACTATAATAACCCAATCTTCTTTAGTTCAACACCTATAATTAATTATATATTTAATAAATTCTTGTATTTTTTAAAAGGAAATTAATCACAATGAGCCTTAAAATAATCATACCCCTCATGCTTCAACATTTGGCTAATCCAAAAGATTTTTCAATCTTCAACATTGAATATCATAATGAACGCTTCTCTCATAACATAAAGAACAAATGAAATCCAGAAAATTCAATAACTCGACGATGAAGTTCTAATGGAGGAGAAGAAAGCAAGTATAACAGCAGCTGTGATAATCACAGGCCTCGTCGTTGTTATTGTCGTCGCTCGTTTATCATTGAAACTTTCCCGGGCTTTCTTCCTCGTTGCAGGGGCAGATATCGCGCTGATCCTTGGAGTATTTGTATGTCTTGTGATCCGAGGGCGTTACGATCGCCGGCGGAAGTTGTTGGAGAAACGACTGGTATCCGAAGGTCGAGAGCTTCGAATCGAGTACAGTTTTCTTCGGAAAGTTGCCGGAGTTCCAATAAAGTTTAGGCTCAAGGAGCTTGAGGATGCAACTGATGATTTCCGAGCACTTCTAGGCCAAGGCGGATCGGCTTCGGTATTCAATGGTATTCTTAGCGACGGCACTGCCGTCGCGGTGAAGCGAATCGACGGGGAGGAGCATGGAGAAAAGGAGTTTAGGTCGGAAGTTGCGGCGATTGCGAGTGTACAACATGTGAACCTTGTGCGTCTTGTAGGGTATTGTTGTGTTCCTAGAGGGCCTAGGTACATTGTTTACGACTTCATTCCTAATGGTTCATTGGACCATTGGATATTCCCCGGCAACGGAACTAAAAACTGTCCCGAAGGTTGTTTGTCATTCGATTTAAGGTATAGGGTTGCCATTGATGTAGCTAAGGCACTTTCTTACATGCATCACGATTGTCGGTCGAGGATATTACACCTCGATCTGAAGCCTGAGAACATACTTATTGACGAGAATTATAGAGGAATCGTGGCGGATTTCGGTCTTTCGAAGTTAATGGGAAAAGACGAGAGCCGAGTTATTACCACAATCAGGGGTACTAAAGGTTACTTGGCCCCGGAATGGCTCTTGGAGCACGGTGTTTCGGAGAAATGCGATGTCTATAGCTACGGGATGGTTCTTTTGGAGATGATCGGAGGCCAAAGGAATGTCACCGTGATTGAAAACGGCAGTGATAAATCTCAACGGAAATGGCAGTATTTTCCTAAGATCGTGAGGGACAAACTTGGGGAAGGGAAAGTGATCGAAGCCGTCGATCATCGGCTAGTCGAAGCGGGAGCCATTGATGAGAGGCAGGTTAAAAGAATGGTTCACGTAGCTTTGTGGTGCATACAGGAGAAACCGAAACTGAGGCCTAGCATGGCACATGTGGTCGAGATGCTCGAAGGGTGTGTGCCGGTGGAGGAACCGCCGAATACGCAAATGATCGTCGTCGATCTGTTATCGATAGACGGAGAGGATTCGGATTGTCAACTCGGGCCGAAAATTGCTGCAATGGGATTGGATGTTGAATGCTGCAACATCCCTAGCTCATCTTCATCTTCATTTGCAATGTCTATGCTATCAGGACGGTAACTCTGGTTACTTATTATTCTAATTTAAGAGTGAGTGTTAACTGAATTCATGTGTCCATGTACACATTTTTTTATTTAATAGGAAATTATTGTCTTTAAAAAATTCAAAATCGAGCAGTTTATCTGTAAATTATGTACATTATAAAATAATTAAAAGAAAAATGAATAGGTACTATCGTGTAAACAATATGCTCAAAAAGAATAATATGGTTTATATATTAAAAGATACCTTAAACTACTATAGCTTATTCAAGTAAGCCCGTGAAGTTTTTTACTTACATAAACTCCTATTCTTTAATTCATAAACATAAATTTAATCTTAAATATTTAAATATTTTATTAATTTAGTCTCAATTTTAATTCAAAAATAATTTAATAAACCTTCACTTTTTAAAAATTTTATTAATTTAATTTTTATTTTAATTCAGAATAATTCAATAATTTAAATTTATTGAAATATTTTGAATTATGACCAAATTGTTAGAAAATATATATTTCGAGGCTAAAATTATTACTATACAATTTAAAAATGATCATATCAGCAATTTCATTAACAAGTTAACATAGGTGACTTGATTGATATCAAAATACGTTAGTGGCCTAATTAATAGTGGCCCTATTTGGCAATTAGCGGATAGCTGATAGCTGATAGCGGATTACATTAGCTGATAGCTGATAGCTGATTGCATTAGCTGATTTGACTAGCGGATTGTATTAGCTGATTGTATAAAAGTGTTTGGTAAAATTAACTGATAGCTGATAGCTGTTTGATTATTTAAACAAGCAGAATGACATATAAGGACATGATTATATTTAATACTTGTTTGAATAATTTATCATTTATTAATATTTTGTATCTAATAAATATTAATTAGATTTATAAAAAATATTTTTTAATATAAATTTCCTAAACATATTTGAAAGATTTATATATTAATTTATTATTTATATAATTATTAAATTTTTTATATGCACATATAAATATGTGATAATAAAAAAATAAAATTAACTTACAAATGTCACCATATAAATTAATAGTAACAACAAATAAGTCAAATATTTAATTTAGGTTTTTTTGAAATTTTTGGTAATTGTTAAGGGTAAAAGAGTCATTACAACTCTAATATCAAACCTCTAATCTCAAAAAGCTCATATTAGGAGCTTTTTCAAAATTAGCTTTTTCACCCCAATCCGCTCTTTCAATCCGCTATTTACCAAACATCAATATTAGCGGATTTGACTAGTCAAACCTCTAATTATACCTCAAACCTCTCTTTTTTGCCCAAACCGCTATTTACCAAACAGGGCCAGTATTTTTGTTTAGTGAATAGAATAGAATCGATCCCTAATTTAGTGACTAAATAGATAGTTTAGCCAAAATTTAATCCTGAAACGACAAAAATACAAACAAAGTTATCGGAGAAAATTTGGCCTTCGGATTGGGACCAAAAGGAGAGATTTCGCACCTTTGTTAGTGTCTAAACTAAAGCCTTTGCTTTTGGGAGTCTTCAAATCCAATCGACGTTTCAGTGAAAAAAGGTGAAATGCTTAAAACGCGAAAACCCCTTTTTGATCTCTTCTTTTCCCCTGTTTTCTGTTTTTTTGAATTTTTGAAGAAATTTTTGGATTTAAATTTGCTACTTTTTTTGCCAATTTTTGAAAGTTTCATTCTTTTCCCAGCTTGGGACTTTTTATTACTGATAATCTTAGTTTATTTAGAGTTCAAACCCCATTTTCATCAAGGGTTTTGAAAGATATGTAATTTGTTGAATTTAGATGGAAAGATATGCAATATTTTATGTAGATTCTTGTATTATATATCAATGCAGTGAAATTTAATAACTTTGCTGAACTGAAATTTGATGTGAAACAAATATCAATCTGTTCTTTCTTCATTCCAGGATCAGTGCTCCTTTTTCTAGTGCAATAGGTGGGTTTGGCCACTGCTTTTCGGTGGGATAATATGAGCTTCACAATTCCATCTCTTGGTTCTGGTTAGTTTATCTTCTTTGCTCCATCTTACTCATAGAGTAATGTCTATAGTGCTAGCTCACCAGCAAGCTTGTGTAAGTATTTTGATTGTTCTTAAGGCGATTGAATCGACCGGTTCTTCATTGTATGCATGGTGTATTGGTATATGTCTAGTGAGTAGTGAAGTAGATTTTTCTACAAATTTACTACCCTGTTTTTCCTCCTTGTGTTTAATTTTAATAATACTTGAATTGTGCCCTGACAAATTTCAGGTGGTAGAAGGGGGGCATTTGAATTTGGAAAAACCCATGTGGTTAGGCCCAAAGGTAGGCACCAAGCAACCATAGTTTGGCTACATGGCCTTGGTGATAATGGTTCAAGGTATTATACACTTTGCATTGCTTTCTAAGATTCTAGTTTCTAGTTTTTTTTGTTAATAAATACCTTCAAGATATTATATTATCTTCCTTTCAGAATTTTTGAGGTGTTTCCTTTCTGCTTTTGTTAGTTTAGTAATACTGGGGGGATTCATCATATATGAACTAAGCAGAAAGCTCATTTTCTTCATGCAATTTGTGTTCCCGTTGTACAACACTGTTTGTACTTTGTATGATGCTAAGCAAGTTGCAGGGAATTAATCGTTGCATGCAAAAGAATCTCTTTCCTCCGTATTTGTTTTATGCTTTTGTCTTCCGTTGCTACTTTTTGTTGATAAGGCTTGCATAAAACGAGTTAAAGCTGATAATAAATTAATACCTGTTGATTTTTTAAGTGGTTTAGACTTTAGTCTTCAAATTGCAAGTCGCTGCATCTTCATGTTTCATATCATCCAATATTAATATATGCCTTCAGCAAATCTTTTCATCCTATAAACTATATTGGTGCGACTGGGACTTCGAGTTATTCTGTCTCTGTATTTGTATATTCTCTTATCTCTCAAGTATAAGAAAAAAAGTATTTGATGTCTTTTTAAATATCTACTCATCCCCGTTTATTTTTTTGTGTTGTTTGTCAGCTGGTCCCAGCTCTTGGAGACCCTCCCTCTTCCGAATGTAAGGATGATTGTTGTAGCCAAAGATATTTACGAGAATATATTCTAACAAATAATTGATAGATTTATTTCTTCTTGATGACATCATAATTTTTCATTATTGTGATCCTATGGTGCAGATCAAATGGATATGCCCAACTGCCCCTACTCGGCCAATAACTTTATTTGGTGGCTTTCCATCAACCGCTTGTAAGTATATTCTTAAAATTCTGTACTGATGCAGTCTCTTATGAAGGAAACAATATGAATTAAATTTCACTCTCTTCAACTTGTCTTTGATGACGATCCTTAAAAATATGACATACATCAGGGTTCGATGTGGGAGACCTTTCAGAAGATGCTCCTGATGATGTAGAGGGTTTGGATGCTGCAGCAGCACATGTTGCAAATTTGTTATCAACAGAGCCTGCTGACAGTATGTTTCCTAGCACCTCTTTTATGAGGTTTTATGATGCTATTTTTCCCTCCTTTTTCTTTTATTTGAGAGAGGGGGAGTGCTTTCGATTTCTCTTCAGTGTATTTAGGTATCACTGCATTGTATACATATGTAGTTTTTTTCTCTTTTTCCTCTCTATCTTGACAACCATGGCCATTTTTGAACAACGCCTTCTATTTATTGGCATTCTAATAAATGCCTGTTAACAATGACCACATTGTTAGGATTTGTTTAGATCTAATTAAGTTGTTGCCTGATTAGTTTGGATTACAAGTTACAGCCAATGCAATGTTGCATTGATCTTAGTTTTCGGTTTTAGCAATTAAAGTTTTAGTTATAGTAATTGTTTCTAACATTGTTCTAATCGTAGCTTTTTCCAATTACAGTTAAACTTGGTATTGGAGGTTTCAGTATGGGTGCAGCAACCTCTTTATACTCCGCGACCTGTTATATTCACGGAAAATATGGAAATGGCAATCCATATCCTGCCAACTTGAGCGCGGTTGTAGGACTCAGCGGATGGCTTCCATGTTCAAAGTTGGTTTCCTACATCGCACCTTCTCATATGACCTTCATGCTTCCCCGCAATTTGTCTGGTTTATTATTATTGATTCTTTTCTTTTATAGGACTTTGAAAAGCAAAATAGAAGGACAGGAGGAAGCTGCAAGACGCGCTGCATCCTTGCCCATTTTGCTATGCCATGGAAAAGGTATTTATAGTCCTATTCTGATTATGAAGTAGCAATGGGATATAACAAGACGGTACCGAGACCAAGTAATATATTACTTAAGGAAACCACCCAAATGTTTAGCGTCGACTACATAATTTCAATTTTTTAGCTTAATCTTGTGTACAATTGATATTATACGAGGGCCTTATCCATTCGACATTCGGTCATGTTGCCAATTCAGTTGTCACTCATTTTTAGTTATGATTTCATGATTGGCATCGTCAAAGGTGATTGGCGTTGTTTCTTTGGACAATGTCACTGTATATAACATGTTTGAGTTGCAGGAGACGAGGTGGTTCCATATAAATTTGGTGAGAAATCTTCTCAGGCATTAAGTTCGAATGGATTTCAGAACGCGACCTTCAAATCATACAACGGGTACGGATTTTGAGATTCTAACAATAACAACTTCCAATATCCAACAACTTATCAGCTTGAACCGAGTATTTTGATAAACGATATACAGGCTCGGTCACTATACAACCCCGGAGGAGATGGAAGAGGTCTGCGCTTGGTTAACTTCGAAGCTGGGGTTCGACGGTCACTCAGCTTAAGGATGTGTAATTTAAAAAAATGTTTTGCATTATTGGGAGGTGGTTATGGTATAGTGAATAGTTTTCCATACCTGGATTTGATAATATCTCATTGGTAGTTTGACATGTTGCTTAATTATTGGTCATGATATGACCTTGCTCGAATTATGTTATGAACATCACCTTTTTGGGTAATTGTTGTTTGCTCATCAACTTCTGTAGCTTGAAATATTACTATTTGGAATGCACTAAATACCACTGTACTGATTTAAGATCATTGTATTAATCCATTTATTCGCTCATTTCTTAACGTTGATCTCAATCATTCAATTTCATTCATCTAACGATCTTTGAACCAACTCGGTGAATGCACTCGACTCTTTTCTGTCCTCTTCTGTTCTTTCTTAATAAAAAGCAAATGGCAACCAAGAATATGCATATAGCTATGAACATCATACTTTCCGTATGAACCATAAACATTTATATCTCAACAGCTGAAAGTAAAAAAAGGAACTTCAGAAATTATTGCAGTCATGGAGACACGCCGTGCAAGAAAGAAATAATGGGTGTACTTACTGAATGATTTCAGTACCCAGATACATTAAAATTTAGTTTCACTCATTCGATCCTATCCTGCAAATTGGACCAAATTTGTTCCGCGCTGCGCTGCGCCGAACAGATACAGACACTCACTCGAGCAATGGACTTACATTTCTCTTCCAGTCCCACCTGAAACACAAAAAAAAAGTCAGTCAGTTCAGACACATTCTTAGAACTCATCAGTCGTTTCACGAGGAAACGTTGCAAGTGCAAAGTGTAGAGAGACACTTACAAATTTAAACTTTCACATGCAAACAAAATACAGGTTTTATTAAAGATACAATCACACAATCAGGATCATTGTTGATCATCAGGAGTCGTCCGTCTCCTTACTCTGCGCCTCCAAGGAAACAATGCACCATCCGAAGATGCATTGTCCTCATCTCTGGTAGATCCACTTTCCCCATCATAGCTTTCTCCCCAGAGTCTGGTAGATCTCCTTCTAATACTCAATTGAGCTCTCGCCCTTGATGCGCCAGACCAGCTGCTGCTCCTATGACTAGAACCGGGTCGAAAGACTCGGATTAGGAAAAAGACAGTGAGCCAACTTCCATCATCACTTGGCAACACATTGTCGTCAGTCCTCTCCTCCCCAAATGAAGATTGCAGCGTGCTGAGCAAGTCCCCAAGGTCTCTCTGACGCTCCAACCTCCTCCAATTTCGCTGTCGCTCAGGGTCAGCCTCTGAAGGACGAACAGAAGGATGCTCAAGTCTTGCATGCTTTCTTAAGTCTTTATAGGCACCAGTAAAATTACATGATTCAGACGAACAGCTTCTAGATTTGGCATTCATGAAACAACGAGCAGGCTCTACAACAACCCAATCTTTTACCTCTCCACGACACAAAGGACATACTAATTTTGAAAGCACCTGGTTCTCAGACGAGGCATTGGATGGGGTCGAGTGCCCTTCCTCGGTTCTTTCTTCCTGCAAATCAGTGGCAGTTGATACTGAATTTGTAATCCTGGCCGGTGATAAATTACTGGTTACAAGTTGAGCTTCTTCTTGTTGAGGATCCTCTAGTGTTGTTGCTAAGGTGTCCGTAACTGACTTGCGGAACTGATCAAAACAGTTAGAGTGGCGATAACTTGTGTCACACATGTATGGACGACAACCCTTCTCATGGGAAGAACATACGAGGAGAACTGCATTGTGAGGATGTTCCATACAGACAGGGCACCTGGCATCTTCCCATTCCTTTATATTTTCCTCAGTTTCTGAAGGGACTTTAGACAAAGATCGGTGACTAGAGCTGGAGCTACACGAGAAGGGAGACCTCCTACACCTATCAAAAGACATGGAACGATCTCTTCTTTCCTTCGGCATGTTGATACCTCTGATGTACAAACACTACAATGCTAAACAACTAGACTTTGAGAAGGCAGAAACTGAACAATTGAAAGTAAAAAAAAAAGACATAAACATTAATTTTACATGGATAAGATTCAGCAAAATAATTAAAGAAACCGAGGCTTAGAAAAAAAAAAACAAAAAAAACAGAAATCCGAAAAAGTATAGATACAACACATTCCAAATCTAGTGTCTACACAAACCTTAAACGCCAAAAGTATCCTAAGGCTCCGTTTTCTCGCCTGATTTAACGCCTAAACGGGCGTGTTCCGCCACAGCTGGTTTATCCAGCTTTTCTAGAAACGGCCATGTTCAACAATCTCTGCTGAACAGGCCCTAAATCTTTCTACATATCCAACGAGTTTAATGCAAGATGTAGAGATTATCAATTTTCGATACAAAAAAATCAATTATAATATCCCAAGCATCCCAAACTACAATAGCACTGGAAATTGAAATTCTTAACTTCACATTTCGCAGAATTAGCTATTCAGTTCAACTAACTTTCCGGTACCAAAATCTTATGTAAAATTCAAGGGAAATACACAAAAAATGACATAACAAAATTGGAGGCTGTAATAAACTAACAAACAGAATTTCTTGAAGTTGTAAAGTTCAACAAATTAATAAATCCTAAATACGAAAAATCAAGAATTTCTTGAAGCTCTTAAGCGATCCCAGAAGAACAGAAAAGGAATCGAAGGTACAAATCGAACCTTTGAAACTCGAAAAGAAATGAAAATTAAGAGATTATTGGAATAAGATTGTTACCAACAACTTCAAGGACTGATTCGGAGGCTAAGATCCTTTTAATTCAAATCCAATTTTTTTCCAGTACGAAAAGATTAAATTTGATAAATTAGGGATTTGAAAGAGGAGAGGAAAAAAAGAGGCAGAGGCGGCCTCCTACGTGTTTCGGGTTTCTTTTGAGCTCGAAAAGAGCGGAAAATGCGTTGCCCATTATATATATAGGGAAGGCAGCTGACGTGGATAACTGCTGTACACTATTTATAAGTCGGCGCTGTTCAGCGTCGAACGGAGGACTTGTCTGCACGCGCTCTTACCGTGTCGGCCGCATTTTTATTTGGATAAACTATGTTCATTCTCACTGATGGTTTAGTAAGTTTTAGATTTATCACTAATGTTTGAAACGTTATGTTATAGTCATTAATGTTATCGATTATCATAAAATGGTCATTGTATCGTTAATTCAAGTAAGCTTAGCGACTTTATGACACGTTAACAAAAATGATTAATATATAACTATAGCTTGAACTATACTACTATAGGTAAAACATCAATTTGGTTTTAATGCTAAGAAATTCATCCTTCAATGTTTACGTATTGTATTAATTTAATTATAATTCTAAAAAAACATACAAATTATAAAAGTTTCTATAATTCTAAAAGGTTATTTGTTAAAAGATTTAAAATTGATTATTCGAGAATATAAACTAACATACATCAGAAGGTAATGCAGATGATAAGGGTGATCATGAGAGAACATGATGCTTCTGTTATCGGTTCTCACTTTCTTTTATCGTGATTACAATTAATCGGTAGGCACCGTCCAAAAATACGATATTTACGATTGCTATATCCACAATAATACTGTTATTATAAAAATTCACGATCATTATATCAACAATGATCACAATAACATTCATTATAATTGTAACCACAATAAATATAACTTTATCGTAAACGTGACTACAACCATAATTTAAATCTTTGTTTAAAGATTTTTTTTTTGCTAAAATATCAAAATGTAGTTCCAAGAACATTTGAGAGGAATTTTTTTGCCGCTCAATGTTGCAAAATCAGAATGATAATAACCTAATACTATCTATTTCAACATAATAATTTATGTATACAAGGACGGAGTCAAGACTGAAAAATAAGAAGATAAAGTCATTTAATTTTATAATTAATAAATATTTAGTTTCCATGCTATTCGGGTCAGAGTGTAAGCTAGTGATGCTTTTGGCTATTGGATTATAGCCATTTATGATTCGACATTTCACCGATTCACTTAACATCACGATGTTTTTATTGCTCTTTTACAACCTCGTTTTTACAATTTATGTAGAACTGGAGTTTTGATATAATAATTGAAAAATGTTTTGGACTAATTTGAAAATAATTTAAAACTTGATTTTAAGTCCGAACAACTTGAATTTATGTTTGAGGTATTTTAAGAGGTTCTTGGCAAAGATTTTTCATGTTTTTAATAGCCAAACTTGTATTTTCATCGTACCCGTATCGATACGGTTGTACCCGTATCGATACCTTTTTGCCCAAATTTGGTCACTGCCAAAACCCGTATCGAAACAAACTTGGCCGTTTCGATACGGATTGAGATCGTTTCGATACGCCAGGTAAGCGTACCGATCCCCTTTCAACCAACCCCAACGACTATTTTCCAACGGCCATTTAAATGTGAACCCGTACCGATACGCCCTCAAGCGTATCGATACGCCTAGGCTGGCAAGAGCCCAACGACTAGTTCCTCATGAAGGCCGTACCGATACAGTTCCATGCGTATCGATACGGATAGCTGCAGAACATCATTTATGAAGGGAAATAAAGTCCTCGACGGCTCCAAATCATCCCCAACGGCTAGTAACGACTACAAACTCAATTGAGAGTATAAAAAGGACCTCCAAGTATCTTGTAATAATTAATGCTTCAATTGTTACAACATTATGATGTCAAAATTTTTCTAGAGCTTAAATTGTTTATTTCTTGCTTAGACAACACTTGTGAGCTTACATTATTAAATTTGCTCAAGTGTTTAGGTTTTGGGTGAGTGCTTAGAATTGCAAACAAACACCTTTTAGAGGGATTTCTAGTTTGCTAAGTCTTTCTTTGTAAAGAGAGTGTTCCTTCAAACTTTGGGTAGAAAGCTTTGAGGGTTGTAACAGTTTCCTCCTAATCCTAGAAAAGGGGACGAAATTCTTAGTGAATTTGTTGAAAATCCTTAGTGGAGAGCTAAGGTAGTGGATGTAGACTTTGGTTAGAAGGTTGAACCACTATAAATCCTTGTGTCAAATTGCCTAATTTTCACCTCTCACTAAAACACCCAATTATCCAACTTCTCCACACTTGGCGAGCAAGAACGATTGATCGAATCGAGCCCCTATAATCTCAACAGTTTAGGCTGCTTTTATTTTACTCGTCCGCTTACTAATGGGATGTCCTAATATATTTACAAAATTTCGCCTTAAACAATAATCTGACGAAAGGTTATTGAAATTCTTGAGTAGAACTTAATTTAATAAGTATTCAAATTTACAAAGACTAAAATTATCAGACAAAAAAAGTACAGAGCCTCCTTAGTAGCCACCTTTCAAACAACCCATTTATTAACACCATGGAATGCATATATTACAGATCGGTTAAACACTTAAACTAACGTACCACCTTCCACAACTATTGCAAAACAAGAAAGAATTAACCTAGTTTTTCCGGATTTGGTTAGGGTTATGTTCAACTTTTCTTTTCAGGATTTTCACATATTTAGAGAATGCATAGTTAGTAGATTTGATAAACTCGACTCGAGATCCAAACTGATTTATTAGACTCGAGACCTGATTTGACTCGAAAATTGGAATAAATCGAACCAAATTTTATTTGAACTAAAATGGACCTCGAACGATTTTCAACTAAATCGAATGAACCCGAAACGAAAGCAACCCGAACTGAAGACAACCCGAAAAAACGATATTTAAAAAAATAAAGAAAGATGAGATGTGAACTTCCGCACAACTCACCAAAAAGTCAAATATACTAACTTTATAAAACTATATATGGGTGAAAAAAGCCGACCCAACCTGAAAATTCGATCAATCTTTTACGAACCCGGCCCAATAGCGAAATCGAATCACCATAAGCTCGAACTAGATCAAAACTGAACCGAAATATTACAAATCGAAATCGATTCGAATGATCCGTTTGCCACTTCTACTAGCTCAAAAAGGATTAAGAGCCGAACTGAATAAATATCTTGACAACACCAGTACTGGTGCTGCGAAGGATGTTGAAGGAATCTCCCCATAATTCCTAAATCACCACATACAATAATCAAAACCCTTTAAAAAGATTACTATATGCAGTTTTTTTTCTTCTAAATTTTCATCTGATCCCGTCAATGGTTTAGGTTTTTCACTGGAGAAAAGGGTTTTAGAGATTTAAATCTTAAAGTTATGACCTTTCATTGGCTATGAACTAGGAATGAACGTAAAATTTTATGTCATGGTATAAAATTATAAAATTATAAAGAGTGCGAACTTAGACCATAGATAAAAAAATATAAAGAATCTATATAAATTATACAAAAGTTTAAAATTTTCAGAAATACGATTGCTCCCTCTAATACCCAATCGGTCTATCTCCGCCATCAACGCTATTGTATATAAATCTATATGTTCGCAGTTTACCGACGAGTAATTAAGAAAACAAAATCCCGAGCATCAAATTAACAGAACTAGTGCTCATATTCATTAAACATGGTCAAGTCCAATCATTTGCAGCGTTGGGCAATACGGGCCTCATATCTTTTGCAAGTTTGGCCCCCATAAAATTTTGAACTGAGAAACAAACAGGGTGAAAGAGCAATGGATTTTTGAACTAAGAGAGCTTGGGAATTATTAAATCTTTATTCAACTGTTGAGATTAGCCTGTCAAAAAATGCTTTTAAATAAATAAAAGGCTTACATATTAAATAAGTGTATAAATTATATATTTTATTCTAAATAAGTGTTTAAAATATTTTTAGGCTAAGTAGGTGCCTAGTGTTTTCACAGTTACCATTTTATGTGCTTGGCCGTTAACGGTCGTTTAAAAAAATCCATTTAACTAATCAAAAACATGACATATGGCTCTGATTTTAATTTTTTAGGGTAAACTACATCACATATCACTCAACTATGGTCGTTGACTCGAAAATGCCACCGAACTTAAAAAAAGTTCAAATTAACACTGAACTTGTAACACTCGTGTCTTAGGCCTAGGAGTTAACCGGGTTTTAGTTCGAGTTAAATAAAAATTTAATTAAGACAATTCAACTATAAATAATGACCTTTTTGAACCTTATTAAAGAGGGAGGGACCTATATCGTGATTTTACCCAAAACTTTTAAAAGTAAGACCACTTTATTGTAAAGTGTCTTCTCTTTCCCCATTTCTTCCAAAATTGACGTGAAACCCCCCCCCCCCCCAAGCTCAAACTCTCCCAACTACACTAGTTACTATTCCATTCATCCCCTTCTTCAATCCAAGGTCTTTTTCAAAGGTAATTACGTTTTCCTAATCTCCTCTTTATCCTCTATCCAATCATTGTCTTAAATTTCAAAAACATTGAGTTTTAGGAATTAGGGTTCATGTTGAAAATTTGGGTTTTAATGGGGTTTTTCAATTTGTTTTGAGAAATTGTTTTGGGGTTATGTTTAATCATAATGAAATATACAACATATCTTAATTTGGTTGATTTTGGATGAATTTTCGTAGTGAGTCTTTAGGGCAAATTTTAAAGTATGAAAAATTAGGTTTTTGAGAGGTTTAGTGTTGAAATTGAAGGGCTGATGGTCTACCTATGTTAGGATGGTGATTTGGGATGTTTTTGAAGTCATTTGGGTGCTTGGAATTGGGTATTTCAGTCCTTGGTTGTGGGAGTCTGAAAATTGGGTTTTTGGAGATGTTATGTGGTTTGGAAATTGTGGAAATGGGTTGTGATTTGCAAAGTAGGTTGATGGTTGAATTAGCATTGAATTGGGAAGTAATGTATGTGTTTTGTTTGACTAGAAGCAAAGGGAAACGTGGAAGAGGCTTTGGGATCGAATCCGGGAAGTTGAAGGTGATTGCTTGCTTGGTCTAGGAGCTTGGAAGCTTAGGTGAGTGGTTAATTGTTTTAAACGATTTTAAATTAGTTGGTTCGAGTATTTGGACTAGGTTGGGCTTGGTAGACCCACCTAGAGTTAGGATTAGGGTGGTAGCCTAATCCTAAGCTTGATGTAGAGCCTTTGGTTGAACTTAATTACATGGTTGTGTATGTCTCGTATGAAATGTGATGTGAATGCTTATGTATATTGCATTATACATGTGAAAGGAGATTGGACTTATGATGCTTGAGACATGCATGATGATGGGTGTTGATGAGTACGTGCTAAGCACGTATGCGATTGAATGAGTAATGAGGAATGAGTAAATATTGGCACTAGTAAACTTGAATACAAATGATCGATCATTAGGATGTTAGTGTGCACACATGAGTCTAAAGTCGCGCGTGGCCTTGGTGGCGTTGAGTCACCAAGGAGGAGTACGGGTTCGCCCGGAATTGTATTTAAATGTAGTCGGTGATGAGTGGAATCCCATCGACGGGGCGTGAGGATGAGTGGAATCCCCTCCGCAAGACCGGTGATGAGTGAAATCCCACCGTGAGGTAATGTGGTTGTTGGATGTGAGTTTCCAACATGTCTATCCGCGTATTCGGGTCTTAGCTAGGTGCCAATGTTGTTTGATGTATATACCAATGTGTTGAGGTTCATGGTTCTTATTGGGATACTTGTTGTGATTACATGTATCATGGAAATTGAGCTTGTGATCATAGTATTAATATTGTCTATTGCTCATGCATTTTATCTTGTGGACCTTTGGTATGATTGTGTTACCTTGGCTAGATCGTGCTCGGACCCTGCGATGTTGAGGTTTGTTTTTAGAGCTTACCCTCACTAAGCATCATTGCTTACACTCTCTTTGTTCAACATTGTAGATCCTTAGTTCGTGGGTTGCTCGGGCAAGTGGAGGGACTCCAAGTGTGGTTTTTGGCTTGAGTTCATCAAGTATGGATTTTTAATGTTAGACATGTAATAGTTTAAGCAATGGGACATGCATGGTTTTGTTGGATAGTTGTTGGTTGCTAGGAGCATGTTTAGACTCCTTAGTATCGTGTTTTGTATGGTGAATGTTGCCATGTTGAATTGTAGCTCATGCCTAATTGCTTATTTTGAATGCTTGCTAAATGCCTTAGAGGCCATCTTTAAGTTTGAATGATGCTTGATTGAATGTATGTTTGTGGGATGTTACCTTAGTGTTAGACATGTTTGAATATTGTTAAAGCATGTTAGTATGGTTGGTATGCCTTGTATTTAATTGGTTTAGTGTTGTGATGTGTTTTGGCGATGTTTTGGGGCACCTTTGTGCCTTAAAACAACAATTTCGAGTCTGCAGACAGGGGGCGTTTCGGAACGGTTCCCCCTGTTCCGGAACGGGCCCTTTGCAAATGGCCTACCGTTTCGAAACGGATAAGGGGCGTTTCGGAACATTTTTGCTACTGGAATTTTGAGAAATTGGCGAGATGAAGCCGTTCTGAAACGGGCCTTTGATGTTTCGAAACGGTCAAATCTCGTTGACCACGAGATATTGACCATCAAGGTCGTTCCGATACGGGTCACCCCTGTTTCGGAACGATCACCTTATGGTTGACCCAGGCCCGTTGACTAAGTCAAGGCGTTTTGGAACACCCTGAGGGCGTTTCGAAACGGCCTGCTGTAGAACATTAAAATAAGCTGTTTAATGCTTGGTTGGTCGTGTATGGTGAAATGTTTATATTTTTCCGCTGCTGTGCCTTACATAGGATTAATTTATGCATATAGACAAGATAAAATAAAAAGGAAATTTTTGGGTCGTCAACCGAGGGGAAATCTTAACGGGTTTCGCTTCGGTTTTCCCCGTGTGGCCCACTCGGACCGGTCATCCGACCAGACCGGGACGAGGGGGTTACACTTGTTGGTATCAGAGCCTAAGGTTACCGAGACCTTGGGCAGGTAAGTGAGGTAAGTTTGAGTTTTAAATTGAATTGCACGGTGTTTGCTTGTTTTGCAAGAATGATTGCTTGTGTGACAAGTATGCTGATTGTTTTATTTTAAAGCATGTGTGTGTGGGTCCCATTGCTGCTATTACATTGGAAAAATGATTTTTAAGTGAGGGAACGTACTTGAACACTTGGAAGCCTTGCCTTGCTAACCCAACTTGTGTGTTTTGTTGTTGTGGTTGTAGTTAATATTTGAGAGAGCGATGTCTAGACCGAGAGGTAGACCGAGGTTGGTTCGTCAGGAACCACGAGTTGCGGCTCCTGTTGAGCCGGTAGTTGGTGCGGGGGCTCACATAGAAGGGCCGGTGGCCGCGGGAGTTGGCGCTCCTCCACCACCTCCACCACCACCACCTCCTCCACCTGGAGTTGGGGGCGAGGATGGAGCCGGAGGAGATGGACCACAAGGTGGCCAAGGTCCAGCTGGAATTGACATGACCCCGTTAGTGCAAGCGATAGCGGGAGCGTTCCAGGCTGCAGTTGCGGGAGCTCAGGCTGCAGCTCAGCCTAGATGTGATGAGGCTAGTC
This sequence comes from Hibiscus tridactylites, assembly GCA_958450335.1. Lineage (NCBI taxonomy): Eukaryota > Viridiplantae > Streptophyta > Magnoliopsida > Malvales > Malvaceae > Hibiscus > Hibiscus tridactylites. Next base: position 8,399,315 of record OY288288.1, read on the forward strand.
TACCTTTGGAGAGGCTCCGTAGCTTAGGAGTCGAGGAGTTTAGAGGATCTACTCCGGAGAGGTCAGAGTTATGGTTGGAGAAGACAGTTCGTATCTTAGCTCATATGGGTTGTGCGGGCGCACGTAGATTGGGTTGTGTGATTTTATTGCTTCAGGGTGATGCCTACACCTGGTGGGTCACCATTACTACCGGGGTTCCAGAGATAGAGATTGATTGGGAGTTCTTTGAGTCTGCTTTCCGGAAGAGGTACTTGGGACCGAGGTACCTAGATGAGAAGAAGAGAGAGTTCATGGCTCTTACTTAGGGAGATGCATCTGTGACTGATTATGAGATTCGTTTCGTTCGTCTGAGTCAGTATGCCCCAGAGTTAGTACCTACTGAGAGGGCCCGATGTGATCGCTTCAGATACGGACTCCATGAGGAAGTTAAGAGGTATACCTTAGCTTCTGATTATTCTGACTTTGATGTCTTGGTTGCTAGAGCCAAGGACATTGAGCACAACTTGGGGCTGGCCAAGCGTTCTGGGGGATCGAGTTCTGGTAAGAGGCACAACAACTTTGATGGTAGAGATGCCAAGAGGCACAGAGGTGGCGGACATCAGTTTGACCATAGACGTGGCGGTGGCCACCATGGTAGGGGCCGTCAGGGCCATAGAGGAGGAGGGCGATTGCCCGAGTGTACCCGTTGAAGGAGACAACATGCTGGTGAGTGTTGGGGTAACTTTCATGCTTGTTGGAACTGTGGTTCGAGGGACCACTTTAGGAGGGATTGTCCGCATCAGGCGGCTCAGGCACCGAACATTACTCAGGCTCCTGCGAGGGCTAATGATTTTCAGAGAGGCCGTGGGCGCGGTCGTGGCTACTTCCAGCCTAGGGCTGATGCACCTAGGGTAGATGCTTAGAGGAACCTTGCTCATGTTGTGGCCGTGCAGCCAGAGGCGGGAGGACCAGCGAGAGTCTATGCTCAGAGAGAGGCCGGGAACGACACCGATGTGATAGCAGGTAATTTCGAGTTACAGTCTATGTCTTTGCTTTCTTTGGTTGATTCGGGTTCTACGCATTCCTACATTTTGAGTGAGCATGCACAGAAGTTAGATATTCCTGTTGAGATCTTAGATGTAGGTATGCATGTTACTAGTTCTTTTGGTGAGACAATTGTGGTTAGACGTATGTATAGGAGGTGTCCACTGAAGATTAAGGGTCATGTGTTTTCAGTTGATATGATGGAACTTCCTTTCTACGGTTTTGATATTATATTGGGTATGGATTGGTTGGTTGAGCATCGGGCTAGTGTGGATTTTGAGACAAAGAGAATTTCCTTGAAGCTTTCTGATGACTACGAGGTAGTGGTAGTGGGCGAGAACATTAAGTTCTTGTCTAATGTGGTGTCAGCTTTAGAGGCTCATAGGTTGATGGACTCTGGATGTGGGGCCTATTTGGCTTATGTTATGAATCCGGACATGAGGGAAGCTAGACCGAAAGATATCAGAACAGTGTGTGACTTTCCAGATGTGTTCCCTGAAGAGTTGTCGGGTTTGCCTCCTGACAGAGATGTTGAGTTTGTAATTGAGACAGTTTCAGGGTCTAGTCCAGTTTCGATAGCTCCGTATCGTATGGCTCCGAAGGAGTTGAAGGAATTGAAGAGTCAGTTGCAAGAATTATTAGACCGTGGTTTCATTAGGCCTAGTAGTTCTCCGTGGGGTGCTCCAGTGCTGTTTGTGAAAAAGAAAGATGGTAGCATGCGCATGTGTATTGACTATAGGCAGCTAAATCAGTTGACTGTGAAGAACAAGTATCTGTTGCCTCGTATAGATGATTTGTTTGATCAGTTGAGAGGTGCTTCAGTATTCTCGAAGATAGATTTGAGATCCGGGTACTATCAATTGAAGGTGAAAGAGTGTAATGTTCCGAAGACAGCTTTTAGGACTAGATATGGTCACTATGAGTTTCTTGTGATGCCATTTGGGCTCACGAATGCACCAGCAGCATTCATGGACATGATGAATAGAATTTTCAGAGACTATCTAGACCGTTTTGTAGTTGTCTTCATTGATGATATACTTGTGTACTCGAAGACAGAAGAAGAGCATGATGAGCACTTGAGGTTTGTTTTACAGAGATTGTTGAGCAATCAGTTGTATGCGAAGCTTAGTAAATGTGAGTTCTGGATTCGAGAGGTTGTATTTCTTGGCCATGTTGTTTCGGCCGAGGGTATCCGAGTTGATCCATCGAAGATTGAGGCTATTGTTGAGTGGAAACAACCTAAGTCCGTGACTGAGATTAGGAGTTTCCTAGGACTAGCCGGTTACTATAGGAGGTTTGTTGATGGCTTCTCTAGAGTAGCTGCTCCCTTGACTAAGTTGTTGCAAAAGGGAGTCAAGTTTGAATGGTCAGATGCAAGACAGAAGGCCTTTGAAAAATTGAAAGAAGCTTTGACGAATGCTCCAGTGTTAGTGCAACCTGTTTCAGGTAAGGAGTTTGTGATTTACAGTGATGCTTCCTACGTGGGCTTAGGATGTGTTTTGATGCAAGATAGGAGGGTTGTTGCTTATGCTTCTAGACAGTTAAAGGTTCATGAGAAGAACTATCCTACTCATGATATAGAGTTGGCTGCAGTTGTTTTTGCATTGAAGATTTGGCGTCACTATTTGTATGGTGAGAAGTGTATTGTCTACACCGATCACAAGAGCTTGAAGTACTTGATGACACAGAAAGAGTTGAACTTGAGACAGAGGAGATGGCTAGAGTTGTTAAAAGATTATGATTTGACCATCGAGTACCATCCGGGTAAAGCAAACGTAGTAGCTGATGCTTTGTAGAAAAGTGGCCGTTGAGTTGAGAGCTATGTTTGCTCGATTGAGTGTGTCCGATGATGGTGGTTTGATCACCGAGTTGCAAGTGAAGCCTTCTTTGATTCAGTTGATTAGAGAGAAGCAGTTGCAAGATGTGAGCCTAGTTCCCCATGTTCAGGACATAGCCGAAGGAAGACCGACTGAGTATAGTTTCAATGGTGAGGGCTTGTTGTGCTTTAGGGATAGAATTGTCGTACCGGAAGATGTTGAGCTGAGACGTCAGATTTTGAGTGAAGCACATTCGAGTCCCTTTTCTATGCATCCGGGTAGTACCAAGATGTACCGAGATTTGAAGAATGATTACTACTGGGTTGGTTTGAAGAGAGATGTAGCCGAGTATGTGAGCCGTTGCATGGTTTGTCAGAGAGTGAAGGCAGAACATCAGCTTCCTTCAGGTTTGCTAAAGCCCCTGAAGATTCCGGAATGGAAATGGGAGAGGATCACCATGGATTTTGTATCGGGGTTGCCTTTGTCTCCTTCGAAGAAGAATTCAGTTTGGGTGATTGTTGATAGGTTCACTAAGTGTGCTCACTTTTTAGCAGTGAACACTACGGATTCCTTAGACAAGTTGGCAAACTTGTACATTCGTGAGATTATGAGACTTCATGGAGTTCCGAAGTCTATTGTTTCAGATAGAGATCCTAGATTTACTTCGAGGTTCTGGAGTTGCTTGCATAGTGCTTTGGGTAGCCGTTTGCATTTCAGCACATCTTATCATCCGCAGTCCGATAGACAGTCAGAGCGAGTGATACAGATTCTTGAGGATATGCTTCGTTGTTGTGTGATTGATTTTCAAGGTTCTTGGGAGAAGCACTTACCGTTGGTTGAGTTTGCTTACAACAACAGTTATCAGTCTAGTATCCAGATGGCACCTTATGAGGCTTTGTATGGTAGACGGTGTAGGACTCCGATTTGTTGGGCTGAGACAGGTCAGAGATTGTTACCTATGCCAGACTTGCTTAGAGGGACTACAGAAAAAGTGAAGTTGATTTGTGACCGTTTGAAAGCAGCTTCCGATCGTCAGAAGTCTTATGCAGATTTGAAGAGGAAAGAGATTGAGTACTCGGTGGGTGAGAAAGTGCTTCTGAAAGTATCTCCGTGGAAGAAGGTAATGAGATTTGGCCGAAAGGGCAAGTTGAGTCCGAGGTTCATTGGTCCGTATGAGATAGTTGAGCGGATTGGGCCTGTAGCTTATCGCTTGAGGTTACCTTCTGAGTTAGAGAAGATCCATGATGTCTTTCATGTGTCTATGCTTAGGAGATATAAATCAGATCCTTCTCATGTGATGCCCGTTAAGGAGATAGAGTTGAATCCGGATTTGTCTTATAATGAAGAGCCCGTTGAGATACTTGCTTCTGATAGCAAGGTGTTGCGTGGCAGGACCATAGAGTTGGTCAAGGTGTTGTGGAGACATAGAGGTGTGGAAGAGGCCACGTGGGAGAGGAAAGCGGATATGGTTGAGCAGTTTCCGTATTTGTTTCCACCAGGTAATTTCGGGGACGAAATTCCTTAAGTGGGGGAGAGTTGTAACACCCGTGTCTTAGGCCTAGGAGTTAACCGGGTTTTAGTTCGAGTTAAATAAAAATTTAATTAAGACAATTCAACTATAAATAATGACCTTTTTGAACCTTATTAAAGAGGGAGGGACCTATATCGTAATTTTACCCAAAACTTTTAAAAGTAAGACCACTTTATTGTAAAGTGTCTTCTCTTTCCCCATTTCTTCCAAAATTGACGTGAAACCCCCCCTCCCCAAGCTCAAACTCTCCCAACTACACTAGTTACTATTCCATTCATCCCCTTCTTCAATCCAGGGTCTTTTTCAAAGGTAATTACGTTTTCCTAATCTCCTCTTTATCCTCTATCCAATCATTGTCTTAAATTTCAAAAACATTGAGTTTTGGGAATTAGGGTTCATGTTGAAAATTTGGGTTTTAATGGGGTTTTTCAATTTGTTTTGAGAAATTGTTTTGGGGTTATGTTTAATCATAATGAAATATACAACATATCTTAATTTGGTTGATTTTGGATGAATTTTCGTAGTGAGTCTTTAGGGCAAATTTTAAAGTATGAAAAATTAGGTTTTTGAGAGGTTTAGTGTTGAAATTGAAGGGTTGATGGTCTACCTATGTTAGGAGGGTGATTTGGGATGTTTTGGAAGTCATTTGGGTGCTTGGAATTGGGTATTTCAGTCCTTGGTTGTGGGAGTCCGAAAATTGGGTTTTTGGAGATGTTATGTGGTTTGGAAATTGTGGAAATGGGTTGTGATTTGCAAAGTAGGTTAATGGTTGAATTAGCATTGAATTGGGAAGTAATGTATGTATTTTGTTTGACTAGAAGCAAAGGGAAACGTGGAAGAGGCTTTGGGATCGAATCCGGGAAGTTGAAGGTGATTGCTTGCTTGGTCTAGGAGCTTGGAAGCTTAGGTGAGTGGTTAATTGTTTTAAACGGTTTTAAATTAGTTGGTTCGAGTATTTGGACTAGATTGGGCTTGGTAGACCCACCTAGAGTTAGGATTAGGGTGGTAGCCTAATCCTAAGCTTGATGTAGAGCCTTTGGTTGAACTTAATTACATGGTTGTGTATGTGTCGTATGAAATGTGATGTGAATGCTTATGTATATTGCATTATACATGTGAAATGAGATTGGACTTATGATGCTTGAGACATGCATGATGATGGGTGTTGATGAGTACGTGCTAAGCACGTATGCGATTGAATGAGTAATGAGGAATGAGTAAATATTGGCACTAGTAAACTTGAATACAAATGATCGATCATTAGGATGTTAGTGTGCACACATGAGTCTAAAGTCGCGCGTGGCCTTGGTAGCGTTGAGTCACCAAGGAGGAGTACGGGTTCGCCCGGAATTGTATTTAAATGTAGTCGGTGATGAGTGGAATCCCATCGACGGGGCGTGAGGATGAGTGGAATCCCCTCCGCGAGACCGGTGATGAGTGAAATCCCACCGTGAGGTAATGTGGTTGTTGGATGTGAGTTTTCAACATGTCTATCCGCGTATTCGGGTCTTAGCTAGGTGCCAATGTTGTTTGATGTATATACCAATGTGTTGAGGTTCATGGTTCTTATTGGGATACTTGTTGTGATTACCTGTATCATGGAAATTGAGCTTGTGATCATAGTATTAATATTGTCTATTGCTCATGCATTTTATCTTGTGGACCTTTGGTATGATTGTGTTACCTTGGCTAAATCGTGCTCGGACCCTGCGATGTTGAGGTTTGTTTTTAGAGCTTACCCTCACTAAGCATCATTGCTTACGCTCTCTTTGTTCAACATTGCAGATCCTTAGTTCGTGGGTTGCTCGGGCAAGTGGAGGGCCTCCAAGTGTGGTTTTTGGCTTGAGTTCATCAAGTATGGATTTTTAATGTTAGACATGTAATAGTTTAAGCAATGGGACATGCATGGTTTTGTTGGATAGTTGTTGGTTGCTAGAAGCATGTTTAGACTCCTTAGTATCGTGTTTTGTATGGTGAATGTTGCCATGTTGAATTGTAGCTCATGCCTAATTGCTTATTTTGAATGCTTGCTAAATGCCTTAGAGGCCATCTTTAAGTTTGAATGATGCTTGATTGAATGTATGTTTGTGGGATGTTACCTTAGTGTTAGACATGTTTAAATATTGTTAAAGCATGTTAGTATGGTTGGTATGCCTTGTATTTAATTGGTTTAGTGTTGTGATGTGTTTTGGCGATGTTTTGGGGCACCTTTGTGCCTTAAAACAGCAATTTCGAGTCTGCAGACAGGGGGCGTTTCGGAACGGTTCCCCCTGTTCCGGAACGGGCCCTTTGCAAATGGCCTACCGTTTCGAAACGGATAAGGGGCGTTTCGGAACATTTTTGCTACTGGAATTTTGAGAAATTGGCGAGATGAAGCCGTTCTGAAACGGGCCTTTGATGTTTCGAAACGGTCAAATCTCGTTGACCACGAGATATTGACCGTCAAGGTCGTTCCGATACGGGTCACCCCTGTTTCGGAACGGTCACCTTATGGTTGACCCAGGCCCGTTGACTAAGTCAAGGCGTTTCGGAACACCCTGAGGGCGTTTCGAAACGGTCTGCTGTAGAACATTAAAATAAGCTGTTTAATGCTTGGTTGGTCGTGTATGGTGAAATGTTTGTATTTTTCCGCTGTTGTGCCTTACATAGGATTAATTTATGCATATAGACAAGATAAAATAAAAAGGAAATTTTTGGGTCGTCAACCGAGGGGAAATCTTAACGGGTTTCGCTTCGGTTTTCCCCGTGTGGCCCACTCGGACCGGTCATCCGACCAGACCGGGACGAGGGGGTTACAGAACTTTAGTTTGCGACTCGAAAATACCACTCTGCCGTTAACTCTTAACACCTCGTTAAGTCAAAACAACATCGTTTTGGTGCGGCTATTTTGAAACCTAATTTAGCCCAAAACGACATCGTTTTACTGAAGAAAAAATATTAAAACCATGCACTTTGAGGGGTTTAAACCCAGGACCTTTAGATGTAAGGGCTAAGCCTTAACCATTGGACAAAATATTATGTAATGTTTTGCCATAAATATTATATATCTCAAACTACTTGAGATCGATTCAAATTATTTTATAAAATAAATAACACTATAAATAATATTAATATATAAATAATATAAAATATATTATTTGTATATATATCAATATATAAATAAAAGTATATTGTTTTTATTTTTTATATAATATTTATAATATAAATATATTATTTAAAAAACTTCAAAATATTCATAAAAATATATTTATATTATACATAATATATAAAAACTTTGAACCCTAAATCCTAAACCTTAATATATTGTTTATAATATAAATATATTACTTATGATTTTTTATATATTATTTATAATATAAATATATTATTTTAATAAATATATTATTTTAATGAGTATTTTTTTAAAATAATATATATGTTATAAATAATATATAAAAAACCATAAAATAATATATTTTTATTGATATATATGTGAATAATATATTTTATATTATTTATAGTATTATTTTTTCACATAATAATTTAGTTGAACCAAATAGATAAATTTATATAATTTAAATAAAAATATATTATTTTTATGTTTTTTATTTTGTTTAGAATATAAATAGATTATTAAAAAAACCAAAATATTCATAACATTATAATATAAAAAACTAAAGTTTTTTAAGATAATGTATTTATATTATTAATAATATATTTGTATTTTTATATATTAATATCATTTATAGTATTATTTATTTCATAAAATAATTTGAATTAATCTCAAGTAGTTTGAAATGTATAATATTTTTGGTAAAATATTATACAATATCATGTTGGTTTAGTGGTTAAGGCTTAGCCTTTATATTTGATGGTTATGGGTTCAAACTCTTCTAAGTGCATGGTTTTAATATTTTCCCTCTAACAAAACGACGCCGTTTTGACTTAACGGGAGTGTTAAAAGTTAACGGCAGAGTGGTATTTTCGAGTCACAAACTAAAGTTCAGTGTTAGTTTTGATTTTTTTTTAAAGTTCGGTGGCATTTTCGAGTCAACGACCATAGTTGAGTGGTATGTGGTGTAATTTACCATTTTTTTTATCTATTTTAACTTAATTTTAAAAAATTCTTATATTTCTTAAAACTCACAAAATAACCACAAAATCCCCAAATCCGGCAACTGTCGTCGCCATTCATCACACTGCCGACGACGGAATGAAGCTTTATTTTCTTGCCACAAGACTCGAATGTCGTTCGTCGGCATATTGTTTTTTTTTTCTTTCGCAAGGTTGACTTTCTTTCGACGATAAGCACGCCGTCCATCGTCTATCAGTGGCGGGAAAATGGAAAAAATGATCGTGGGGTCTGATGATGAAAGTGGTGGGCACGCCGTCAGCGAATGGCGGCGACATCAGCAGGAATCGAGATTTGAGACTTAAGAATTTAAGGAATTGAGAACTATTTTGATAATTTTAGGATATTTTGAAAATCTTAATTTTTTAAATAAAATAAAATAAAACATGCCATGTGTCTTTTATTGGCTAACATAATTTTTAATGTTTGTTAACGACAAGGCACCTAAATGGTAACTTTGAAAACATTAGGCACTTATTTGGGCCGAAAAATACTTTAGGTACCTATATAAAAAAAGGTATAGTTTGGGCACTTATTTGCCTATTAAGCCTAGATAAAATGTCTATTTTAGATTTTTTTTTTCTAAATATAAAATGATTGGTGATATGAACTTGAGAATATATGAGTAAATTTACCTAAAAGTGTTTTTGGAAAAGTTAAAAGTTAGAAATTTCAACTTTTGAAAAGCACTGCAGTAGCCAACGATCATAATGAGAACAATAAACGTTTGTCCTTTTTTGGTGTTCTTATTTATTTTCTACAGTAAGAATTTAGATTTAGAGTTTAAGATTAAGGTCTAAGGTTAGATTTTAGGATTATAATTTATGAAATTTAGATAAGATGTATTTTTTAATGTATAAGATTTAATGTGAGGGAGAAAAATATGCACATATTTATATCTATATACAACATTAAAAATTTTTTAATGTTAGGTATGAAAAGAACATCGAAAAAACAAAAAAAATTGTCACCGTAACTATAGCCAGCTAAGAATTAATGTGAGGGAGAAAAATATGCACATATTTATATCTATCTACAACATTAGTCTTTATAATCATTGATTCGTGATTTTCTCTTATAATATGCACATATTTATATCTATCTACAACCCTTTGTTTTTATAATCAACGATTCATGGATTTTTTTTAATGATATGATTAGAACAACTGTACATGCGTCTAAATAAAACAATAAAAAATGTGTGTTTGATCAAAATAATAGTTTCACCATGAAGTAATGGATTAATTTATAACATTGAAGAATTAGATTCCATTTTCATTGAAATTTAATTTTTTTATGAATAGATATTGAAATTTAAACTAATTTTTTGAACAAATTTTACGTAGAGGGGAGGAGAGAATTTGCTCTTGGGTTTTGAACTCACAACCTAAGGGGAGGGGAGGGTGTCTAGGGATGTAAATGAGACGAGACAGATCACGAGCTACTTGAGCTCGATTCGGTGAAAGCTTGGTCAACACTCGACTCGAGCTCGAACTTGGCTCGAGTTCTTAACGAGCCGAGTCGAGCTACTCGATACCCGACTCGAAAAGCTCGCGAGCTACTCGAAAATATAATATAATAAAGTTTTTAAGTTTTTAAATTTAAAATCTGAATTCCTAAACCTAAAATCCTAAAACATATACCCTAAACATAACTCCTAAACCCTAAAATCTAAATCCTAAATTCTAAATATAACAACCTAAACCTCTAAACCATAAGCTAACACCCTAAACTTGTGTATCAAAGTTTTTTCCTAATAGGGCTTTAAATGGACGAGACAAATCGCGAGCTACTCAAGTCCGACTTGGTCAAAGTTCGGTCAACATTTGACTCGGTTGAACTTGACTCAAGCCCGAACTCGACTCGAGTTCTTAACGAGCCGAGCCAAGCTCAGATTATTCAGGCTCGTTAAAAAACTACTCAAGCTCAAACTCGACTCGAAATCTTAACGAGCTGAGTCGAGCATAGTACTACTCGAGTTCGATTGTATTACACCTCTAAAAGTATCAACTGAGAACTTTAACCGCTTACTCTAGAGATCGTTCAACATTTAAACTAAACTTGAACGATTGATTTTAACAAATATTTAAGGTTGTAATATGTAAAATTTTGATTTCAAATACATTGAGGACACACATTTTTCTAGGTTAGACGGCCAAAATTAACATTAAAATGGGTGACATTTTGATCCAAGTGAGTCAGTGACGCATTTGCTCTTTTCAAAATGTATAATGATTTATTTACCCATTTTTCAGTAGAGAGACCAAAATACAATGATATATATAGTATATAGAATGTTATGGAGCTTTTTACCGTATTTTATTGATCAATCAACTTTTAATCTTAACCATCAGTTTACATTTATATAATTGTTCAAAATTAGTATAAAATTAAAAAGTTTTACTCTAATTTCATTTTAATCCCGCCCCTCTATAAAGTCCACTGCATCATTGGGTTCCAATGCAGATGCAACATTGGATTGTCATGCATGTCTTGGGTCTCATCATCATAAGTCCGTCCGTTATCCCGTCCACGTCCCGGTTGATATCAGTGACAGAATATAACAGTAATCGTAACTTACAATCTCATTACCTTGATCCAATTCCTTTACAAACTCCGACCCCAGCCGAGTTTAATGCAACGATAACACCACGTGGGTCGACAACGACGAGCTAATCCGGTACAATAATTGGTGCCAACTCGACGAGATGCCGAGCGACAGGTCGTCTTCTCACTTTGGAAGCTGAGGATAATAGCCAGGGGAAGAAGTGTTGGAAGTTGAAACCTTTTGCGAGGATAATGTCGATCATCTCATGGAAGGAAAGGTCAACAACCAATGATTTCACTTGGCAATGGAAAGGTGGGAGAGAATATCCCAACTTCAAAAGCAACGGCTAATCCCTAAATGGATGTGGATTCTCTATAGTATTATTGAGGGGAGATGGGCCCAGGGATAGACCGGGAGAGTGCTAAGGGCCGGTCACACTCTCGGAAAATTTCAAATAATTCCTATATATTTGTGTTTTATATTAATGATTTAATCTCGTACCCTTGAAATTTCAAATTGTTTTATTAAGTATAAAAGTTCGCACCTCTAATGTAAAATTATGAGTCCATTCCTGTTCAGGACCTCTATCGAGAAAAAGGAGGTCATTGGCAAAGAATAATGATACAACGATGGCCGATGGGGTTATATATATAGGAATATTCACTGTGTCTGGTAAGAAATGGTGGTTGTTCTTTAAGATTCCTTCTTATCAAACCTCTAATCGCCAAACAATCAAGCATTTATGCCTATTTGGAGTCGGATATGTTGGCATTGCATGGAATAAAGACCCCACATGAAGTCTAGTCAGACAAGGCTTTACGCTGCAAATTGGCTATAAAAACCATTTAACTTCAATGTTCATGAATGAGACCAGGGTGGGAGATTGGGAAGGAATGTACATAATACAAGTGCTTTGTGTTCTCCTTTTTCAAAAAAAAAAAATTGAAAATAATAAGTAGATATTTACATTGATCGATTGAACCTTGACTATGATTGAATATTAATAATTTCAGATGATTTATAAATAGTAGTAATTCGTTTGAAGTGAAATTTCTTTATTAAGATAGGTTTGTCCAATTAAGGTTACATTCAGCACAGCCAGTGGCGGAACTTGAAGTAAAAGTTTGAGGGGGCTAACTTAAAATTTTTTAAAAAATTTGGAGGTTTAAACGAAAATTTTTAATTTTTTTTGAAGATTTAACCAAAAAAATTAAAATTTTGAGATGAAATTTAATTAAAAATATTTAAAATTTTGAAGTTTAATATGAATTTTTAAAAATTTTGAGGGGGCCAAATTGAAATTTTTAAAAATTTTAAGAGTAAAATACGGATATTTCAAAATTTTGGGGGGCCGTCGCCCCCACCTGTCCCTTAAGCGTTCCGCCACTAAGCACAGCTTCTCCAATGAGAGTTAGAGTGCCAAACGAAGAAGTAGTGCTGAACAGGGTATCAATGTGCATTGAACGGGTGATGCCCTCGTTTTCTTCACCTGATTTTACGCCCCAAACGGGCGTTCTTCCATAGTTGATTTTCTCAGCTTATCTAAAAACTGCCAATTGGCAAAAAATTTGCGTTAAAAAGTCCATGCTGAACGAGCCCTAAATGAATAATTGGACTCTTGAACATGCCTATTTCGTATAGAAATGAATGAAACCAATATTGGTTAGGAAATTAGGAAGGGGAGTTGTTTGTACATCAACTTGATTTGGCACGCCTTTCTTTGGCGTGCTGCATGCAAAAAGGCATGCTTTTAGGGATCTTAGCAATTCCAATATGAAACACACTTTATTGCATGTCAAAGTAATTCAACTCACAACATTGCATGCTTCGTGTTCGAGTTTCTTGGGTGAAATGAAGCCAAATTTCAATCTGCAAATGTTCTAATTTCATCTGAATGTCAGATAAGAATATATTTTTATTTATTTTTATATTCGAAACGTATAAAACATAAGTATCAAACACACGAATATTTGAAAAGAAATAGAAGCATGGTGCTACATGGCTTTTATGAGATAACTAGCTATACAACCCATCAATCTACCAGCTTCGGTTCGCCGCAGACCAGAACATTCCAAACGCGTCAGTGTATACGATACATATATGGGAGATATACGTAGGTATTGGAATACGATATTCGAATGAATAAATAAATAAATATATCTTTATGGAATACATACACCTGTTACTCTTACACCTAGGAGTCCCCATTAATGTGAATCTTTTGAATTATTGCAGGTAAAGGGATTCGAAACATGGAACGAAAATGAAGTCTGCAATGGATATGCATTACTACGAAAATGAAGTCTGCAATCGAATATATACCTTTCTTGTTGTCCCACCAGCACCGGCACTGCATAAGCCTACTCAAGGAAGGTGTATCTGATGACGTGTCCTTCCATGTCAGCATTGACGTCCTTGTCGTGTCTTTACACGTGGACGTACACATCAGCTTTGCACGTGGGAGGAGCAACTTGTGACATGTGAGTAAAATGAAGCTGGTGTGGTGTCATGGACATTGCCATGTAGGGGAGGACAAACAGAGTGGAATGAAATGAACCACCTTTGACTATTGTCTTTGAACAAACATTTCAGACAATGAACAAGTTCCAAGATTATAGTCCATTTAATCTTAGTTTATGTCGTTTAGCAATATTAATCAAAGGACTAAAAGGACAAGGTGGGTTAACGACCGTGGAGGAGCTAAAATTTTCATATAGCGGAGTTAGAGCGAAGTATGAATTTTAGAGAATTCTCATAACACTATAATTAGTATCGTTAACCTTATATCTCAAAAAATCGAGTGGAGCCAATTCTTATCTTCTGTGAAAAATTCTTTGTTTTTTTATACTTTATAATAAGTTTAAAAAATATTTTAATTAGATTAATTAGTGGGGTCATTTGCACCCTAAAAAGCTACATATACTCGCCTATGATTAAGAACTAAACATCATTTCCAACTAAACTTAAATCTCGTTCTACAATTTTCCGAAAGTATTTTTGGATTAAAAATTACTTTTTGAAGTTAAAAGAACGGGCGGATATAGCTTTTTTTTTAAGTCAAAAATACTTTTTAGCCTAATTTGAAAAGTGCATTTTAAAAAGCTAAAATTTATAGTTTTTAACTTTTCTAAAAGCGCTTTTGAAAAAAAAAATACTTAGATATTTTTGTTTGTATCACCAACTCTTTTATGTTTTTAAAAATAATGTTCAAAATAGATATTGGCTATGTTTGGTAAACAACGGTTTGATTCAAAATTAGAGGTTTGAGTTAAAATTAGAGGTTTGACCGATCAAATCTGATAATTTGAATGTTTGGTGAATAACATATTAGAATAGCGGTTTGGAGTGAAACCTCTAATTTTAAAAAACGCCGTTAATAGAAGCTTTTTGAAATTAGAGGTTTTGATGTAAGAGTTATAAAGATCATTTTACGCTTAACAATTATAAAAAAATCTTCAAATAACCTAAATTTAATATTTTTTATTTTAATTCTTCACCCTCACATATTTACATTGGGCATTTGTAAACTAATACTTTTTCTTTTTATTCTCACATTTATATTTGTATTTAAATTTAATAGTTAATTAAATTGTATTAAAAATAATTATATAAATAATAAATTACTATATAATTCATTCAAATATGTTAAATAATGTTATATTTAAAAAATAAATTTTCAGAACCTAATTAATATTAATAGATACAAAATAATGATAACTAATAAACTATTTAAATAAGTATCGAATATAATCATGTTCTTATATGTTATTTTGCTTGTTTAAATAACCAAACAACTATCAATTAATTTATCAAACACTTTTATACAATTATCTAATACAATCCGCTAGTCAAATCAGTTAATGCAATCAAGTATAAGCTAATGTAATCCGCTATCGGTCATTTGTTAATTACCAAACAAGGTCTTTCTATATACTTAAACGCGCTTATTAACATTAATACCAAAGATTTTTATATTTTAAACCAAACAATCTAAGTGTATTTTCAAAAGTATTTCTTTATATTATGCAATGTTTTTCAAAATCATTTCAACAATCTAAAAATGTTTTAAACTTTTCCACCATATTTCTCAAAAGCAATGTAAGACTGACTTACTTGTATAGACAGTTTAATGTTAATTCACTTAAACCATTAATAATTTCGTTGTTTATCTCAATTGGTTCATGTAATCATCTTTCGAGTTCGAGCATCTATTCCGGAAATTAACAGCCTCCATATTCAAATAACATCATCCCCTCATAACACCTAGTTGCTACTTGCTAGTAGCAACATATATGGATGAGAAGAGAATAATATTTCACATTGTTTTACACCAATAATGATAGGGAATCACATAAAGAGCTAGGGGCATGTTTGGTTATTCTATTTGAGACCATGGAATATGAACACATACATGCATTGCCAAGCTATCTTTCCTAAGAAAGTTGAAAGTATATGGCAGAACTATGGGTGGTTAGCTAGATTTTATCTAAACATCTGATAAGAAATGAATTATTACATGTTTCCCAAATCCAACAAGACAAAAAACAGTTGACAAACCAACACCCATGGCCCCACAAATCAGGTATATATATAGCCCTTCAACCCCAAACACCAAAATCACCAATTTGCACTAACAATTCATTGCTTCTACAACTACCAAGTACAAACACTTGCAGCCTGCAGGCCCTTTGTTTTCCACTAGGTAAGTTGTGTTCTGGCTTTCAAGTGTTTGGTTCAACAAGTATTAGAAATGAAAATCTGGTCTGATTTCAGTTTTCTGGTATGTAAAATGTAGTTAATCAAGTTAGAAACATGAGCTGGTCTGGTGGAGATTGGATGTGTGCAGCATGCCAGCACCAGAATTTTAAAAAGAGAGAAGCCTGCCAACGCTGCGGGTACCCCAAGTACGGCGGCCCTGATGTATCGACTTACTTGTACAACCGGACCGAAGTCATGGCCGGTGACTGGTATTGTACGGCCTTGAGCTGCGGAGCACACAACTATGCTAGCCGAACAAGCTGTTACCGATGCGGTACCGTGAAGAACGATTATGGCGGGTATAGTATGATGGGGTCGGAGAGCAGCGTTCCCCCGGGGTGGAAAACCGGTGACTGGATGTGCAATAGGTGAGCTCTGCAATGTCTGAAAGCAATGTTCCCACAGATTAGCTGCATTGTCTCTGTTGATATTGCATTCTTTTCTCCACTTTCCAAACATGATAATCTGACATTTTACCGACACATTAACATGGATGCAATTTCTGTTTGTGCAGATATGGGTGTGGAGTTCACAACTATGCTAGCAGGCTAGAGTGCTTCAAATGCAAGACACCAAGGGACTTTGGTAAGAAATCATGGCAGTTCATTGCAACATTCATCGTATTCCGGGATGGACGCATGCTTTTATATATGGGTGCGAAATTAGATCATTCATAGAAAATTCAAATAAAATACATAAACTATATGGGAGCTTGCGACTGCTCCCTCCAACACCCCTCGGTCCATCCCTGATCTTATTTATTACATAAGCAAATGAAATAACTCCAACAGCATAATCCATTGTTTCTGACTTGATTTTTCCTTCAAATTTGCAGGGGATGCCTAGGAAATGGATGAAAAGAACATTGTGCTTCAAAATTTTTCCTTTTTGTCCCTCTCATGTAACACTAATCACTCAAAAGAAGGGTTTCTGGCTACATAAAAAGCTTTGAAATCTCTTCCATTAACATCTGTTTTCTCCTTTTTTTTGTTTCATAAGAATTTCAATGGAAAGCACTATGTTTTCATGTGCATATGTGAGTATGAGTGTGAGTGCGGGCAGGGACGGACTGAGGGGGTTGGAGGGGGCGGTCGACCCCTGAAAATTTATTTTCGCCCCTATCGTAAAATCTTGCGTCCGTCCCCTGAGTGTGGGGGAAAACATCCATAATTGAATGCCACTTGTGGGGGAGTGGTCCAAGGAATTACAGGCAATGGGCACTGGTAAAATTCAATCAAATACATATATAATAATTATTTATGAAGATAAGAACCGGATGCTCTTTACTTTAAAATGCATAGATGCAATGGTGATTGCCAAGTTTAAAGCCAATCATCTTCTTTCTTTTGCCCTTCATTCCAAGTCAGAGCCACTCCACTTCACTTGTTATCGCATCGTTTTGAACCAGGATTGGTTCCTTTGGTGTTGACATTATACCATTACTAATGGAATTTAAAAAGAGCAAATTACTTATTTCATCACTAAACTTTCTTATTATTCTTATTTTGGTCACTGAAGTTTAAAACTTTTCAATCTAATCATTGAACTTTCTAATTGCTCTTGTTCTGGTTACTCTGTCGTTAAATAATCAAAGACATTATGATTGAACATTTATCTTTTAAAAAATATGAAATGGCCTCAAAACTTTCTTTATTTTTTTGTGGAAACTCCATTGGTTTCGGATTCGCTTCGATTTTCCGACGATGGAGCATCTTCTTCAAACAACAATAGTGGAAAGGTAGTGAAGGAGAAGACGAGCTATATATTTTTATTCGACAATAATTAAATGGTAGATCGGAGTAGTTTTGGGGTTTTATGAGTTTTAATTTTTAGGTTGAATTTTGTGAGTTTTAAAGAGAATTTAAGAAATCTAAACTGATAGGGAAGGGGGCGATGAGGCAAGTTTATTGGTATCTTGAGTGCTCGAAAAAAAGGTTGGAGAAAGGCGGTTCCAACATCGGCGTGACACAATAATGAATAGGGGTGTGCATTATTCACGTTTTAACCGAATTAACCGACTGAACTGAATTTTTTGGTTAATCGGTCGGTTAATTTTAGGTAAAACTAGTTAACGGTTAAGAGTTTCTTCAAACTTTGGTTATCGGTTAATTCGATTCAAGACCGGTTAATTAACCGAATTAACCAAAATTATTATATATTAAATATTATATATATTACATATATTTATTTTTGGTCATTGAACTTTTAAAAGTTATAAAATGGTCATTAAATTTTTTGATATATTATGAAATGGTCATTAAACTTTTATCAAAATTAACATAAAATGAATGTTCAGTGATTAAAAAGATCATTTTAGCGTAATTTAGTGACCAATTGTGTAATTTACCCAAAATTTTATAACAAATTTCGGTTAATTCAAAAACCGACCGAATTAACCAAAAAAATTCGGTTCGGTTAAAAAATTTTGAAAAAAATTTAGTTCGAGTAACAGTTAAAAGAAAAAAAATCAGTTATTAAATTTTAGGTAATTTAGTTCGATCGATTAACCGAATGCACCCCTATAAATAAAGTAGTAAAAGTTTTATTTTTTTTAGGATTAGAAGATAAAATCAAAAAAGAAAATAAATTGGTGTGGACAAGCTGCCACTTAAGCAAAAAAAAGTCCAAGTTAACACATGTGGCTGTCACATCACTAATATGTGTCTGATTTAACACACGAGTAGTTAGTGATTAAATTTAAAAAATAGTGATCAAAGAAGATTGAGAAGAAAGTTGAGTGGTGGATATTGTAATTTATCCTTAAAAGTTAAAAAAAAAATACAGGGGTTTTATTAGTTTGAGTTATTCACATGTGCACAGTGTTTTAAGTTCAATTAAGGTCGGTAATGATGTTTTTCAATCAGAATTTGTCGTATATATGTTTAAGCGTCTTGAATCATTGTGAAAATGGATACGAGAAATTATATTAATTTATAATCACACCAAATAATTTAAAAATAAATTATGAATAAAATTTTTAATAGTTTAAAGGTGATTACAAGATAATATTTGTTTATTCTTAATCCTTTGACATTACGAACAATTAAAAATTGGGTATAAATAATGTTAGATATATATAATTAATTACTGAAACTGACGAGTTCGTATTATTCAACCATCCGATTACACTGTCCACTTCTTGTTGAAGTAGGGAATTAGAATAATTATGCACTAACGACATTCATTAACTAAGCATGTTGAATTATTTAATTCTTTATAATTACAAACGTGTGTAATTAGTATCTAGGCTTAAATGCTATATTGGCCTTTGAAGTATACACAAAATACCAAATTTCCCCTTAAAGAATTTTTTGGACGTTTTGCCCCTGAAGTATACACCTGACCTCCATTGGCCTCTGAACTAAAAACTGTGATGTCATATGCTCCTTCCGTTAAAAAAAATTCTCATAGACCAATCAGAACAAGCCACATGTCACTAATAAACAAAAATATATATTGACTTATTTTAAAGGGGTAAATTGCAAGCTAAGTCTATAAAATTTTTATTTTTGTTCAATTTAGTCCTAAAAATCTTTATTTGACCCGAATTGACCCAAATTGCTTTCTATTTTTTATAAATTAGTCTATTATTTTTAATATGCTGATGTTTTTGTTTAATTTAATCCTCAAAAAATTTATTTAACCCACAATTAACCCCTACTACTTTATAATTTTTATAAATTAGTCCAATATTTTTAAAATGATGACATTTTTTGTTCAACTTTGTCATCAAAATCTTTATTTAACTCACAATTGACCCCTACTACTTTATAATTTAGTCCAATATTTTGAATATTATTATATTTTTTGTTTAATTTAGTACTAAAATCTTTATTTAACCCGAATTAACCCATATTTCTTTCTATTTTTTATAATTTAGTCTAATTTCTATAATTTAGTAGGGGTCAATTGTGAGTTAAATAAAGATTTTGATGACAAAATTGAACAAAAATATCGGCATATTAAAAATATTAGACTAATTTATAAAAATTATAAAGTAGTGAGGGTTAATTTTGGGTTAAATAAATTTTTTGAGGACTAAATTGAACAAAAACATCAGCATATTAAAAATAAGGGACTAATTTATAAAAATTAGAAAGTAATTTGGGTCAATTCGGGTTAAATAAAGATTTTTAGGACTATATTGAACAAAAATAAAAATTTTATAGACTTAGCGTGCAATTTACCCTTTTAAAATAAGTCAACTGATTTTTTTGTTTATTAGTGACATGTGGCACGTTCTGATTGGTCTGTGAGAATTTTTTTAACGGAAGGGGCATGTGAGGTCACGATTTTTAGTCCAGGGGCCAACAAAGGTCACGATGTATACTTTAGGGGGCAAAACGTCCAAAAAAATTCTTTAGGGGTAGTTCGGTATTTTGTGTATACTTCAGGGGCCAATGGGGCATTTAAGCCTTAGTATCTAATAACCAATATGGTAAGTAACTGGATATTGCTTAAGCAAGTCTCGAGTTGGAGGCCTTGTGTATACAGAAAAATCCGGCTGAGAGACTCACCCACTATTTTAAGGTGTGCGATACGATTCAACTTGGATAAGTCAAGGCAAAACCCTGAAAAACCGGGAGGAAAATAAAAAAAAAATAGTATCTAATAATTATACGTTCTAATTACATTGTAGTGTTGACTGTTGAGTTCCGAAAATGCAAAAAAAAAAAAAAAAAAAAAAAGTATATAAACTTTCAAAAGATTATCAAATTCGTATTTGATTCTCGCCGGCCGCCGCAGCAATGATAATATTGAGATATAATATTTAATGTAAGAATCCCAAAAGAAATAAAAACTAATGACTCAAAAGAAAAGATGCTACTTTACTCAAATCAAAACTTAAAATTTTTGTCTTAGATCGGCGTATAAACTTAGAAGGTCATATAGATATCAATTCTGAGATGACACATTAACTATTAATTATATCGTAACATATGAGAAAAAAAGTTAAAATACTAATTTGAACTATTTAAAGTTATGTCAGTAATTTAGTTGTTTGCTAAAGTGGCAGGTCGACATTGGTACCAAATTGAACTATTTTCTCATGTTTGAATATCAATTTGAGAAAAAAAAAAAGTTAAAATACTAATTTGAGAGAAGTTGTCAACTTCAAGCACCTATTTGTATTATAAAAGCCTTTAAAATTTGAATATTGTTTCATTTTAATTATAGTAATTAAAAGGAATAATCCAATTTTTTTTTTAAAAAAATCAGGTGTGGTGATAGATTTAGTCCTTTTTTTTGTTGGGTAAACTACACAGTTGACCACCGAATTATGGGGTTGGTGTCAATCTTACCACTATTTTTTTTTTCGTCTCAAATACACCACACAACTATTTAAATGGTGCCACGTTTGCCACACGCCGTTAAAAAAACAAAAAAATTGACGGAACTGTTAAAAAAATTGGTATAATTACACATTTGGTCCTCTATATTTATACAATATATCAAAAAAATTGGTATAATTACACATTTGGTCTTCTATATTTATACAATATATCAATTTAGTCCTAAATTTAATCTAATAAAATAAATTAATTATTCAATAAGATGATGACACGTGTCACCACCTTATTGGAAGTCTTTAATTATTTTTATTTAATTAATTTAATTAATTTTCCACCTCCAATCAGGTGGTGACACGTGTCACCCAATTGGAGATGGAAAATTGAAAAGAACAAAATTGCCCCTACCAGGATTCAAACTCAAGACCTCTAGGTAGAGAGGCTATGTGCTTGCCACTGAACCAAGCACACTTTCGTGCTATAGGGTCATTAATATATGTATTTAATGATTGTTAATGCCCAGAAAATTAAAGAGAAGAAAATGCAATTGCAAGGATTCGAACCAAGGACCTCATGGTTGAAAGCACATGTGCTTGCCACTGCACCAAGTGTATTTTTTTTGATATAAAGGACCTTATATGTATTTAAGGGTTTTATTTTGATGCACAAGCTGTGTAAATTTTTTTACACAATCCTTTTATAAAATTTAAAATCTAAATCATAAACCCTAGCAACCTAAACCCTAAACCCTAAGCCCTAAACTCTAAATTCTAACCATAAACCTTAAATTATATACCCTACATACTAAACCCCTAAACCCTAACATAAAACCCTAAACCCTAAACCCTAAAATTAAAGGGCTTGTGTAAACTAAAGTTTACACAGCTTGTGCATCAAAGTATTTTCCTATATTTAATTTAGGATTAATATCTTATACACTTGCGGTGGAAACAGAAAGTTTACACAAGCACCTTAGTTTTAGGGTATAGAGTTTAGAGGTTTAGGTGTAGTGGGTTAGAATTTAGGGATAACTATTTCAATTTAAGATTTAAGGTTATAATTTAGGGTTTATAGATTAGGGTTTATTTTTTAGGGTAATATAGTGAGAATTTAGGTTTTAACCTATAAACTCTAAATTATAACTCTAAACCTTAAATTGAAACAACTATCCCTAAATTCTAACCCTCTACACATAAACCCTTAAACTCTATACCTTAAATTAATTCCCTATACCCTAAAATTAAGGCGCTTGTGAAAACTTTTAGTTTACACCGAATGTATATAAATATTTATCCTTTAATCTAACACTACTTTTTGAGCTGATTTTTACGCAACTTCTTGTTTTTAGTGAAACCGTCGTGTATTTAAAGAAAATGTTGACTAAACTTTTGAGTTTGGGCTTTTATAAAACTAATTTGAAAGCCCAAAGTGGAAGAAACATGGCACCAAATAATTAGGGAACACCTTAAGAACCAACTACGCCAAGCACCGTATCATTCCTCCTTCCTGCAAACTGAAATTTGTGGAAGCTCTCTACACAGTGTATAAAAGTCTAAAACCCTCCTCCATAAACGATTCGGCATTTTGATCTTTGCTTGCAGCGTTGAAAAGATTGAAAATGGCTGCTACTTTCTTTAGGAGACTCTCCACAGCTGCTCCTGCTGCTTTTAACAATGCATTTGGAGATCAATTCAAGTTGGGTTTTGCTGGATTCCGCTTCGCAGCCATCGCCGCCGTTGCCGGTGGGATGAGCACTTACTACTTCTCCGACTCAAATCCGGTGAGTTTTCTTCTTCTTCTGGAAATTCAAATCTGGATTTTGTTTCTCTTTGATCTTTGTTGCATTGCGGGATGGTTGGAACTTGGAAATTAAAGGGATTCTGATTTTAGAAATGTGTTTACTCGTGCTTACATTTTGACGTGCTATTTAAATGGTGAAATGTATAGGTAGGACTTTTGTTTTTGAGTTGTTTTGTATGGAGGTTTTGGTATAGAAGGGAATGTTGGATGTTGATAATTATCATGTGCTTTGAATTCCAATTGGGAAAGGTTACGTATCGGTGGTTTATGTGTTAGGTGATTTGGTTTTGTTGATGAAATTTGATGTTTACAAGCTAACCCAGGGATGTACCGAGGAGGGCTGGAGGCGGCGGTCCCCTGAAAATTTGAAATTTGTATATGATTTAGAATTTTTTTTAGAAATTTTCTATTGAAAATTTATTTTTGCCCCTGAGCTAACCTATTTGCTTGTTGTGGCCTGCATATATGAGGCTAGGAGCACTTACGAGTTTTTAGCATTGTTGTGTAAGCACTTTTTGGTGCTATGTGTACATTCCACATTGAGTAATTATATTGCAATTTTTTCGATACAGGTTCATCTAGATCAAATTAATGAAGAGGCAGGTCCAAAAGCTGGTGAGCACAAATTTACAAGACTTTCTTATCATTTGATGACAGAATTGCAAAATTTAGTCGGTCCCATTGCCCTCTCCAGGGAGAATATTAATCAATCTTAAAGTTGAAAGTGGTTGCATACATGATAAAGTATCTGTGTTAGTTTCTTTTGATCCTTTTTTTATTGTACTTGGGTTTTTTTTGGGATTTGCAGCTTTGAAGCCTGATAAGTGGCTTGAATTTAAGTTGCAAGATACTGCAAGAGTTAGTCATAACACTCACTTGTTCAGGTATTTATCTTTTAATCAATCATTTTCTTATGCTGGATTGATTTAATCCATAATGGTGATGTGGTCATTTGTATGAACCTTTTTTTTATGTAAAAAGTAGATAAAATTTACATTTTACCCTTCGTTTGCTATTAAATAACTTTTGCATCCCTCTCTTTGAATTTGTACCAGATCGGAAAAAAACTATTGTATCTTGGATTCTGGACTATAAAGTAGGAAAAAGAAATGTCATTGCTGATTGAGAGCAATGTATATATAACACTAACATAAAAAACGAACTTGTTCATCCAAATTTAAATTCAGCATCACAACTTAAACGTTTGCATTGTTAAATTCCTCATCAATCAGTCCTAGAACATGTACCTTTGTTATTAACTTTCTTAAAAAATTGGCAGGTTTTCATTTGATCCCAATGAAAAGTTGGGTTTGGATGTCGCTTCATGCATCCTTACAAGGTATGTTCTTCTAATCAGAAAAATTATGTCTTTAGTGAGAGATTTTGAACTTTGCTTTGAAGAGGACACATTAGATGAGATTTAGAAGTGGTCTGACTCTACATTCAATATTTTGATCCATTACTGTTGCTGCAGGGCTCCATTAGGACAAAATGCTGAAGGAAAAACCAAATATGTCATAAGACCGTAAGCTTAATTTTTGAACTCATTTATGGTTTGACTTGGACTTCCTTTTTCATGGCCATCATCCTCAATTGGTGATTTCTTAGTATTTTAAAGTTTTTAGGTGATTTACTTGTACTTCCATGGTGTAATTGCATTTCTTATGTTATTCAATTTCCATTTGTTGTTGTGGCAAATATCCTTTGCCTGTGAGGGGGAAATTCTAAATAAGGTCTTGAATTTGACTTGTTTCATGAATATTGGAATAGAAGAAAGTTTCCAATCAGTAACATTTATAATCATCTATAGAAGTTTTCAAAATAAGAAAGAGGAAAATACCCCAAATTGTAGGATTAGCGCATCTGTTTTCTTTAACTGAAATTACCTTTGTGATTATTCAAGTATTCATATAATAGATATTCTAACTTATCTGGAGTTTTATTAAAGCAATCCTTTTCATCAACAAAGGAAATAGCTGAAAGCTTTTAAATCTAGTAAGTGGAAATGCTTAGATGTAGTGCATGGTTTAAAATAAAAGATTCTTATGGCATTCTAAACAAAACTAAACTTGGTATGCCTCTCTCTTCACCAACTTCATTCTTGCACAAGTCAAAATATTAAGTTGATTATTTTTGCATGCAAAGTCATGTTTCGACCAACTTGTTCTGCTATTAACAGAATTCATAAATTTGTATGGCAATAACTTGAATTATCAGGTATACTCCTATATCAGATCCTGATGCTACGGGATACTTTGATTTGTTAATCAAGGTATGAATCTATAGATGCCTTCACATCTTTGTCCTCTTTGTTTCTTTCACTTTGGAGCCGTTCTCGTCTTATATATGCAATGCCACACATTGAATTGTGTTGCCCACTACTTGAAACGAAATTTGCAGGTTTATCCAGAAGGAAAAATGAGTCAGCATTTTGCTAGCTTAAAACCAGGCGATGTAGTTGAAGTGAAAGGGTAAGTCTCCATTTATGCTACTTTCATAGTGAACTCGCTGAAAACCATCTTAAACTGAATATATTATCACTTGCAGGCCCATTGAAAAGCTCAGATACTCTCCTAATATGAAGAAACACATTGGAATGGTTAGATCTGGTTTTCTAGTTTCTTAATTATTTTCCCCCCACAAAGAATCAAAACCGCATATGGAAATTATACACTTTATGCTGGGGGATTCAATTTTCGAACATGTTTTATATGTTAGACTTCATATTTTAACCTGATGGCAACTATATAGCTAATGGTTCATTATGTGTTCTTTACAATAAATTTGTAAAATTCATCCAATGCTAATTTTGTTTTCTCTACAATTATCACTTGTGCACATCTGATTTCTGCATATTTTGTCAAATCGTCTGCTAAGTAATCCGAATAGTTACAACTGTATCATATTCTCCAAGAGTATTGAAAAGGTATAATCTTTATTTGCACTCAATTATGTGGTGTTGTTCCAGATTGCAGGTGGGTCAGGCATAACTCCAATGCTTCAGGTAATTGAGGCTATACTGAAGAATCCTGATGACAACACTCAGGTACACTTATCTGATTGGTAAATTTGCAACCATAACTTTTGGTCGTTTGTCGAATATAATTTGTTTGGTGCTTGTTTTAGATCAAATATGAGCATGGTTTGTTTTTGTTCCATCAGGTGTCACTGCTTTATGCCAATGTCTCCCCTGATGATATACTGCTCAAGCAAAAGCTTGATATACTTGCTGCTAGCCACCCAAATCTTAAGGTATGAATTCTTTCACGATGAAATAGTTGCTCTGTAGGTAGATGTTTTGCTCAAAGAGTAACTTGCTTCCCTTCCTGTTACTTTTACTCTTTTTTTTCTTTCCGATTTTCATTTTTCATTCTCCCCAGGTATTCTACACTGTAGACAATCCAACAAAAACTTGGAAAGGAGGTGCTGGTTACATTTCGGAGGATATGGTCACAAAAGGCTTACCTGGTCCTGCTGAAGATACTCTTATCCTTGTAAGTCACTTTCTTAATTCTCAACCCTTTTTCTTTTATTCTGTTTGCCAAAGGCATGGAGTAAGTTTTATCCGAAGTGGAGTGGAGGCAACTTTTTTCTTTAACTCAGGAAACCGTAAATACATTTTTGTCCCCATTCTTTGCTGTTTCTTGCTTGATCTTGGTGAAGAATCGATATCAATGTTCAACAAGGAGAAGCCTTGCTTCTTTACTCCATTTGTAAAGATAAAATTAAAACACTCCCAAACACGCTGTCAAGCTTTTTATTATTGTGAGAATAAGACTTGAGGAGCCGCCTGTAAATAGGCTTTTTCCATAAGCATGCATGCATGTTCAGATAGGCATATTTCTTTGAACTTTAGAGTTCGACTTGTGCAGGACATTGTGATAATTTATTTGTTGAAGACAAGGTTATGGCATTGGAAAATGGGCACAATTCTAGGTCTTCACTTTGCAAGTTTCGAACAATACACGGATCAGTATTCAATAGACCCACTCACTTTCCTGTGGTTCGCCGTGTTTGTGCAGGTATGCGGTCCACCCGGGATGATGGAACACATATCTGGTGGTAAGGCGAAAGACTATTCACAAGGAGAGGTAATAAACACTTGGGTTTTTTTTTTTTTAAATTGTTATCCTAACTTTGGTATCTAAACATAAGCATCCTTGACATGCAGCTAAGAGGCATACTGAAAGAACTTGGATACACCGAGCAAATGGTTTACAAATTTTGAATATATATGTATATATAGCCGTTCAAGGATTTGAAGACAGTGTCATGGTTTTAACATAAATTTTGTGCAATAATAAATTGGCCCAGGGGTATGAAATAATATCTGTAGTGAGATACAATGTAAAATAGTACATTTTCAAAGCTATCTTCATCTTTCCCGTGGTTTGTTTTGAATAATATTCTGTTTTCCGCATTAAAAAAATGTCTGTTTTCGAATATGGAGATGATTCTTTTGTCGAGTTTCGAATATTAAGTAAACCTTTTTCAATAAGACTTAATTTTTCAAATATAAATATTTATTTACTAAGTAAACTTAATTACCAAATAATCTTTAACTATTAGAATTATAACAAAATCCAATTTAATTATCAATTAAAATTTAACTTAATTACCAATTAGAATTTAAGTTAATATTTAACAGGTATCATTAAGGCATCAACAAATGTATCTATTCTTTTTTAAAAATATTGTCTCTAATAAATAAACAACTCTCAATTTCATGTTATTATTATTATTATTATTATTATTATTAGATATTTAGATATTTTATACGACGTTAACAATTCCAATCATGCAGGTTTTGATAATTTTGTTTATACATTTAGTCTTATGTTAGTTTGTATTTTATATTCTTTCTCGTGTTCGAATCATGTAATTATAGTAGGTTCGGGATTAGTAGATATAATCGACAAAATTAAAATAAGTTTAACATGGATTAAAACTCCAATTTTATGAGAATGTGATTATTGTAACACTACTTACTAAAAAATAAGTTTCACTCTTATTTCATACATTATATAATTATTAAAAAAAAATTGTTTTCTATATTATTGTCCTTTTTTACTTTTTATTTTCTAAATTTTCTAAAAAAATATCATTGCAAATCCGATTAGAAGTCCACAACCGCAGCAAAGTGCGGGCATTTATCCATAATAATAACCCATCTTTTGCCTGATATTCCTCTCATTGCACGGACGTACACCGCTTATATTTGTACTCAACCAACCCTCCAATAAAAACCATTAATCCCTAAAAAAACAACAAGGTTTGTACAAGGAAACAAGATCATGGAGATGAAGCTGCAGAGGTCGACGATGTCGTTCAGGAGGCAAGGTTCGTCCGGGGTAACGTGGAACGACAAGTTCCTATCGGGGGACTTGAACATGATGAAGTGTAACAACCATCAAGGAAACCGAGGACCGGATGTTGTGATGAGACGCAACGGATCGGACGGAGGCAGTGGGTATATGCAACGGACGGTGGAGGCAGCATCGCCCACCTTCGATCCTCCTTCGCCGAAGGTCTCCGGTTGTGGCTTTTGTGGTCTTGGCAAACCGGCCAAGCCAATTACTTCAAACAAATCCAAGTCTTGATCGTATGTAAATTAAACTTTTATACATGTTGCATGGAATTTTGTCATGAAAATTGTTAAATAAATCTTATACCCTTACTATTTTTATTGATTGCCATGATTATAGTTTAGCTCGATTTAATTTAAAATTTAAAATAAAAAGATGATATTTTTTCTCGTAATTTGGTTTTGTTTAGTACGAAAAATGAAAAGATTTTCAAAGAAATCAGTTCTGGTTCACAATCTAATATTCTGATGAACCTGAGTTTTCTATAAATCAATCTTCTCCTTCATTGGTGAACATAAAATTTTGTTTTTATTGACAAATATAAAATTTTATGTCAACGATGCAAAACATTAGATATTTTTATTGACTTAAACATTAAAATATTTTTTTAAAAAGAATTCAAACTTTGATACTTGTAGTTGATGTCTTACAACCTAGAAAACCCTAAACATATGTCTAAATAAAATTACACACGTACAGGTGAGAATGTCTATAAGTTTGAGTTTAAGTCGACAAACTTAGCTGCAAACCCTAAACACATTTGTAGAAAAAATATGCATCAATTGTCAGGTTGAATATCCATATATATGATTATTTTTTTTTAAAAAAAGAGATTGCATGAATGAAAATTAATGTTTATAGTTGAGGATTGTCTTTATTCATAATAAAACCTCTAAATTTTGAATATAACGTGTCTTATTATTATTATTATTACGCTTAACATTTGTTAGTTTTATTTTACTTTTTTTGGTAAAGTGTAACATCTCAAAAATCGCCCTAATAGATTCTTGATTTCTGATATATTAAATTCAATTTCTAGAAGTATTCGATCTGATTAAATTCAGATTAAATTAATTTAATCTTGAAGGCATAATAAGTTAAAGATCATACTGTAAAGAAATGAAAATGAAGGCCATTAGTTACAAAGATGATTAATCGCCTTCGTAGGTGTTAATCTAGCATTTTACTATAGTTTATAATTAAAAAAAAGGGAGAGAATTTAGCCAAAAGAACTGACTAAACCTCTCTGCCAGAAAAAAAAATATTCCTTTTTAGTTTTGTCTTCTGAAATTTTGAGACAAGTTATGGTTAAATTAAGCAACCGAATCCTCCTCAATTTAAGGTCAGTTATAAGTAGAACCTAAATATGAAATTTAGGTAATCGTATGAAATTTTTATGAATTTGTATAACTTATAGTTAAAGAATCCTAAAGTCTAATTGATTAAGTCGAGGTCTTTGTAAAATTAGGAAGGGGATAATTTGTTAGGCTTTTAAACTTTTTAAATACTTTTTAAGGATTTAACTTTTTTATCTAATATATTGCTTCTTTTATTTGGTGAGGTGAATGACACCTTTCTTTGTTATTAAATAAACTGATACTCAGTCTACTTTTTGTTACGCAAAAATATACTAATAAAGGTTTAAAAAATTTACTATCTCACATAAACCTATAATTATAATTTATATTTTTATTAAATTTAGAAAGTCATATTAACTGTAGTTTGAATATTAACATTTGAAACGAAAAATAATATGTATATACACCATGAAAATAATCTCAAATTGAAAAGGTCTTAAAGGGAACGAAAACTATGTATAGATAAAGTTGATAATTATATATGGCTATTAGAACATAATTAAATTCTCTATTCTTACATTAACCGTTAAAATCAAAATCTACCGACCAGGTACAAAATCAACATATTTCCTAGATTATAATATCTATCTAAGGATCATGGTGTGTTTAAGTATGTCCAAAGACTAATCATAAGATGATTGTAAAAGACATACTTATTTTATATTGTTTTATTATTATTATTATTATTATTATTATTATTATTATTATTATTATTATTATTATTATTATTATTATTTCAGTCTTATTTTGTGCGTTTATAAATAAACTGAACCGTAATAAAATCTTTAGAACAATATAGTTATTCTTAAATGTCTTTAGTCGAGTATTATTGTGGGCATAGACAACAATAATATATTAAGACTAATATGTAATTGATTGATGACAAAGTGCTGTCATAGACATGGAAAAGTTAAAACTAATAATAAGTATGTGTTAGAGAACAACATACTGGACTGACCCGCTATGAGCATATTTCTTGGATTATTATGTGACAGTCACAACATTGCTTATAGTGATAACTACATGTATGATCCTCAGACTTGAGATCATCATTATTTCAACATTGGGAGTGACATATTTTGATACAATCAAACGCGTGTCGTAACTGACTACACTATAAAGACTAATATTGGATATGTTGCAATCTATGTAGCGGAATATGGTTGATCAAGGTAGGATTTGTCCCTTATACATAATAGGAGTACTATCATAGGCCACTTGATTGAGACTAAAAATGCATGACCATGCTCAAATAAATTATATGAGATATCATAGTTGTTCGTCTATAATAGTCTACTAAAGATATCAAGAAATATTAGATGGACATACTATACAAGTGTGACTATTCCATGACTTGTGTCCCATCTAGATATAAGGACAAAAGAATGTAATACATAAAAAGAGTTAATCACGAAAAAAAGGTTATGTCGAACCACGACTTCCTGTAACTTAGGTAGTAATGATGTATTGCTAGATGTCACTCTTTGCTTGTAATATTATAATTGTTCTAGATATTATTGCTAACGTTACATAAACCTACAAGGGTCACACCTTATGATTGAAACAAACAAATATCGACTAGATAACATGTGTACAAACTTGTTGTGCATGAAACAAGTAAAAATCGAAATTATTATGATTCTTGTAATTATAGATAATTTCGTTTATATATATATTTTAACAGTAGATAATTATTGTAATTATCGGATACTATTAAAATATAAATATCCTTAAAGAAACCTGATCGAAGTAGAATCATATTCTACATATTTAATTATATTCGGTTAAATATATTGTATATTTAAAGAATATGAATTTAATTAGAATTAGAGTTTTGAATGTGATATAAAGGTATAAGGTCTAGCAGCCAAATAAACGTCTTTTGCGAAAAACCTCTCTAACAGTTAGAAAAGAGAAAATATTGTTCGTTTCTTTCGGGTGGACTGTGTAGAGGTCGGGACGCTATTGTAACAACTTGGATTCGATATCGTGCTGGAAGAATTGGATTCTCCTAATTTCCTGCGGTTTTTCCAGATTTAATTAAGGTAAGTTTCATCCCTTTTCACTCCGGATTCGTTCCTCGTACATGTATCACTGATGAAATACGCCGGATAATTTTTCCGCTGCGTCATGGGGTGTACCGGCATTTCCCAACACATAGGTGTGGATGAATAAGTCTTCTAAAATCCTTCATAGATCGGGCTAAGTTTGATGGCCTGTTCAGGACCAAAATCTCTTCAAGAACCTCTTGAACCTAAACTCGTTGTGCATGTGACTTGGACCTGAACTCGCAGTTCGTGATACTACGTTGTTTCAAGCTTTTTTTAAGTGTCAGTGTCCAACACGGTGTAGTATTATGATTTATGACCCTTTAACATCAAGCAAATATATAGGGAAACTAAGGGGGGAGAGTTAAACATGCTTGTATCGGCCATCGGGCACCTGGTGTCTTCTAGGTGGTCTGATTCGTTTTGTATTTGATTTTTTTAACTTATCAAACTACATGGACCTCATATTCTCAGAGGCTTGAAAGTTAGCTTTCTCTAGACTATTGCGATTGGTTGTGTACCGTGCTTTTGTTATTGATGGTTTGACTATGCTAGCTTGTGTGTGAACGAAGGGATGAGCATAATAACATTGGAAATATATACAATATATGTTTGTGGAATTTACATTATTTTTTTGCTTTGTCAAATTCCAAACTTGAGGGATGCTAAGTTCTTAAGATGTGAAACCAAAGAGTTGAACAACTCAAAGGCGTTTTCTGTGTTCGAATAATTGCATTAGATACCTTAAGGAATAAGGATGCAGTTAAGCCAGTTTAGAAAGTGCATTACTATCCTTAAAGTTGAAATCTGTGTTTTCTTTCATTATATTATTTTGTGTTTAGGAGCTTTCTGTCAAATTTTGTTGCTCTTTTTTGTGTTCAAGGTCAAGCTTGGGTTCAACATAATGTGAGCGTATCTCTGGTTGATATTTCGAAATGATCTGATGATTTGAGGGGAGCTACCGACGATATTGAGATACGCTCATATTATGTTGATCGTCGGATTTCGAAATCTGACGATCTGAGTGTCTCTCTGGTTGATGAAGGAAGACGGCGATTGGTGTTTGAGGACTAAATTGATAAGATTTATAAGTATTAAGAATTAAATTGTTAAATTATTTGGAATTATGGATAAATTGAAAAATTTGTAAATATTGAAAACTAAATATATTAGTATACCAATAGGAAAACCACAACATCGTTTCTCACAAAAATATGATTCAAAATGAAAATATTAGTAGTTGAATGATCAAATTAGAAATATGATAATAGTTGAGTGTTTAAATATAATGGGTGGATGTTCTCTCCAATAATATTGTCTTTAATGTTTTAACATGCATTCTCTCTTTAAGAATAGTATATATTCTTTTTAATATTATTAACGTGATCCTTTAATTTGAGTAGTATATATTTTGTTTTAAATCTTAAATAAAACTCAAATATACTTTAGGGTAATATTTGATTAGCCGCCTGTGGAGTTTTTTTTTCAAGCGGGCTTCAAATAATGTCACATGTTATTTTAGGGGCACTAATGACTAAATTTTACAAACTAAAATTCAAACATTAAATTCTGAACTATAAACCCTAAGTTTAAACCTTAAAGTTAACCCTCAACCATAAAAACCTAACCTTAAGCCTAAACTCTAAAAATGTGCCACTTTGTGAAAAAAATTTGTTCTTAACAGTCAGTGCATCAAATCATTTTTCATATACTTTATAAACAAAACTACTTAAACTTGAACCCAAAAAGTGGTCCAGTAAAAAAGATGATGATGTTCATCATAGAAGACTCGAGTTCAAATTGTTTTGTCTGCAAAGAGTTTGTGCTTTGTCAAATGATTAAAAATATGTATGAACAAATACTACATGTAATCACCTTAAGACTATTAAAAAAAGGCTTAACTGAATAATCATTTTGGCCCTTATTCTTTTGAACCAATTTAACCCCCAACATTTCATTTTTGGTAAAAAAAATGATCCATCTACGGATGAAAAGTGTTACTCAACTAACGATAAACATTTTAAAAATGACGTGATAAACCTACATAACAGTACACACAACGATAGTAGTGTCATATTGACAAATATGCTGACTTTAGATAATGACACATTAGTCAAAAAAATATTTTTATAAAACTATATAAAATATTTTTTCTTGTCAAATTATTTGAAGTTTTTTATCATCAGTTGATGATAATTTTTTTTTTACTTTATGCCTTAAAAAATACTTAAACTTGAAAAAAAAAATATTTTCACTAAAATCACTACTTAATTCGACCGTTTTTAAAGTTAAGTGGATAATTCATCTTTAATTAGCATTTATACGAACTCAAGAAACGGATAGAAACAGACTTAAAATAAAGATTTGAATGGTGACCCGACTCCATATAGTTTAAAGCCAGTTCCCAAGAAAGTTATAAACCCTAGCCAGTAAGTACTGTACTACCCAGCCACCGCCTTTAGATTCAACGAATTTCGCAGAAATTTTGAGATTCAGGAACTCTGAAAATGGAGGAAATCACCCAAGGTGTCAACAACATCAATTTGACCGCCGATTCCCACAAGAAGAACCGGATTCAAGTCTCCAATACCAAAAAGCCCTTGTTTTTCTACGTCAATCTCGCCAAGGTTTCTCCTCTTCTGTTTTTTTTAATTGTTTCTGTATTTTGTATCATTTACTGTCTAAATTAGATGCTGTGTTCGAACAGAATCGGTATATTTTTGGTGGGTTTTAGCTTTTTTTTTTCCAACTATTGTTCTGCAAATTAGGATTTAATTCTTTGTTCATGCATTAAATTAGTGGCGGTTTAAAAGAGCATGCACAATTTATTTAAATGAGGCCTTTAATTTCTAAAAAAAATTAAATGGTTGTTCGACTTGTGTAAAAATGACTGACTTCCGAATAAAAACGAGTCTAACCATATATTCAGAATTCATGAATTAAGTTCATTTCATGTGCTTTATCACTAAGTCAGAAGTAATATTTCATGCATTGGCAGTGGAAATTTTTTTCTATAAGCGGGTTTGATTTAGGGTTTAAGGGGTTAGTTTAGGGTTTGGAGGTTTAGATTTTACTAGGGGTTATAATTTAGAGTTTAGGGTTAGAATTTGAGTTTTGGAGTTTAGGGGATATGGTTTATGTTTTAGGGTTAGGGATTTAAATTTTAGTTTTTAAGGGAATTTAGGCATGCTTGTGGAAAGCATGATATAATAACCCTTGACTTTTCCCTATAAGTATTTAACCAACTCATTTTCTTGGATGTTCTCAGTTGTGACTCCTATTATGCATGTTCAGAACCACCCCTAATTAAATTACATTGATACCTAACATTCTTTCTCTTCTTTTTATCGATAGAGGTATATGCAACAGCACAATGAAGTGGAGTTATCTGCACTTGGCATGGGTACTTTTACTTCTTCAGTTCTATATTTTCATTGCTTTTAATATCATTTTATATTTTTTACAGATCTTATAATCAATGAATTTATGTTTGCTTTTGCGTTATCATCACAACTTTTGTTTTGATCCATTGATAGCTTAGACTCTAGAAGAACAGATGGGGGAGTTAAATAATGATTTTTACTTGCTATAGTTGTTTGATCTTTAGATTATTGTACTCAATGACGGAGCTGGGAATAAGATTTGGGGGCAAAGTACAATTAACCGTAAAAATGAAATGAAAATTGGGGGTCCGAATAGGTAAAAATCCCATTGTACAGCACAACATTGGATTTGGAGCTGCATGGTTCAGCATTTTACCTACAAATTATAATTATAATTGCCCTGAAGGCAATGGTTCTAGATATCTTAAATATTCTGGTCACTCTTCCCCTTACTTTGCCTCAGGACTTACTGGCATTTTTTTGTTTTTGTTTTAAACCTGTTTGTGTGGGGATGTTGTGCAGTGAAATGCTCTGAAGCTTTCATCAACTTTGTTTCTCGTGTGCAAAGTGTTTGATTTTTTTTCTCCAGTCATCTATTTCTTCACCTAAATGTTCATCGATGAAACTAAAAATCGACTTTTGCAGTAACTCATTATTCCTTTTGGTCTTTTCATATATGCAGCTATTGCAACTGTTGTTACAATTGCTGAAATTCTGAAAAACAATGGTTTGGCTGTTGAGAAGAGTAAGATACCCTCTACTTTTATGTAACTTTTTTTTATAAAAAAATGTGTTAATATAGCCATCGAGTTCTGATAATCACGAGAATGAGCATATACACGTTTGCAGAGATCACAACCTCAACAGTTGACATGAAGGATGACTCCAGAGGCCGGCCTGTCCAAAAAGCAAAGGTAAGTCAAAAACATATTTGCAAGCTGAGATACATTTGTTCACTCCAAATTAAGTTAAATTCTGAAGTGTTGTAGAAAAGTTCAGTATTAGATTTTCGTGCACTAAACTTTCTGTTATCGGTACTTATTTAACCATAATGTCATGGTCATTGTAATGGCATGGTTTGTTGTTTTTAGCTTTGGGTATTGATTGATATGGTTATATGTTCTTTCTTAGATTGAGATATTGTTGGGGAAGACGGAGAACTTCGATGAATTAATGGCAGCTTCTGCTGAAGAAAGAGATGTCGTGGATGGGGAAGTGCAGGGTTGAAACTTGAAGAAGTTTGTTTTTTATTTTCTGGTGCTCAGTTCTTATAGCTACTGTATGGTTAAGGCAAAGTTGGTTTCTTATACATTGTAGGTGTTGAGTTTTGCTTTGTGCTAGGATGAATTAACTTTTTTTTTTTATATAATATTTTATTTTTCAATATTCAATTTTATAATCGTACCATTCCTATCAGGCTTGTGAAAAAATTAATAATTAACATAATAATTACGATTAAAATCAATCATTACAAGATATTGACTTATACAGCTTTGTTTCAACGAGAACTACAGTTATAATCATGCAAGGATTGAATTACTTAATTAACTCTGTTGCTGTCGATTTTAGACGACATTAAATAAGGAGATGGAGATAGTGATCTACGGGCAATCGATACTTCACCCGTCATGGAACAGGCTGAGAGTTATAGAAGACCATAGTTGGTTGTTAAGTTAAGTAGTTCACCCCTGATTGACTTTGCGCCAATAACCGCAAGTAGTGAGTGTATGATAGTGTATGGTCAGTGGCCGGAGCCATTAGGGCGAGTGTGGGAGGAAAGATGTAGAATGGGAGATAATAGTCATGTAGAGAGTTGTATAGTCGTCTTGTCTTTAGTCTTGGGTATTTATATCCCATTAGAGCTGTAGATAGAGTGATGGTTGACAGGATTGTGTTAGGTTTAGTAATGACTATTGACGGGCTTGCATGTGGTAGCTCGGTTGTCAGGCTGTGAATTCAGCTAGACTTAATAGTTGTGTGTTAGGTGAATCGAATTAACCGATATGGCCAAGAGGGGGTGAATTGACATTTTAAAAAATGAAGAGAGAAAAAGGAACAATTAAAAACGATAGATAAGCCAATTATAGTTGTTCGAACTTTTAAACAAGCTCTACATCCACTACCTTAGCCCCACTAAAGTTTTTCAACAAACTCTCCACTAAATTGTTCTTCCCCTTTTTTAGGCTAAAAAGGTTACCTTTACAAATGTTCAATCTTCCTACTCAAAGATTGAACCACAAGACTCTCACTTTACAAAGAAGATCTTGTTTATTACAATTGATATCTCACAAGATAAACATAGCAAAATAGATTACAAACTCTCAAATTTGATTTACACTAAGAACTCTAAGAGTTGGCTACAAGAGTTTGACAATAAGTGCTTAGGGTTTGGATTTGATTGCTTAGATGTTGCTTTGAGGTTCAATAATTATTGTTGGTGCTTTTGAGGCTTGCTTTTATACTTTCTCATTGATTTCTAGCCGTTTGGGTGGTTGAAGTCATCAATAAATCCGTTGGGCTCTCTCTTCCCTCCATAAATGCAGTTCTGCAATTACTCGTATCGGAACACGTGGCCCTGTATCGAAACAGACACTAAAAAAAGAAAGAGGCGTTGTGTGTAAAAAAGGGACCGTATCGAAACAAAAATAGGCCGTATCGAAACGTTTTGAAACTATAAAATACTTTTATGTGTAAAAAGGGGACCGTATCAAAACGGCTATAGGCCGTGTCGAAACGTTTTGAAACTGTAAAATGGTGTTTCAAAACACCAAATGGGTGTATCGAAACATGTAACCATTTTTCAAAAATTTAGTTCTTACAAGTAACATCTAGTTCATTTAATGTTCTATTTTGAAAATACTTAACATTTGTATCGAAACTGGTATAAGTCATTTCGAAACAACAATTAAAAAACAAAAGTCCAGTGGCAAACAGATTAGTCTGTATCGAAACGGATGTTTCCAGTGGCAAACCGTATCGAAACAGATTAGTCTGTATTGAAACACTTAAAATATATTTTATGGGGTTTAAGTTTTGACTTTAAAACATTTTAAGTCTAAAATTTACTTATCAAATGTGAGTCTTTTGAGTACTTAAAAATTTATTTACTTTGCAATTTTTCCTTAGATTATTTGTTATATCAAAATCAAACATTGGTTTTACAATCTCCTCCTTTTTGATATAACAAAACCAAAGTAAAATTTTAAGTAAACTCCCCCTAAATTGAAGCTAGGTTTTGAAAAAGAATTTTTTTTAAAGAAATTTAGTTTAACCTTTCTCCCCTTGTTAGATCAAAATCAATGAAGGAATAAAGAATATAATCAAGATATAAAGCAATAAAACACAAAACAAAGCATAATTAAAGCAACATAATTTCATTAAGCATAATAAACCAAAGCAAAAATTCCACAATATCCAAACTCAATACCTAAAAACAATAGATCAAAGCATAGGTCCTAAAACAAAACATACATAGGTGCATAAAAGAGAAATCCTAAACTAGATGATGTGCAATGAGATGCAAAGAACTAAGGCTCATCGTCATCTTCATCTTCATCGTTGGCGGTGCTCCTTCTAAATTGCCTCCACTCGCCATAGAATCTGGTAAAAGACATGTCCATCGTTGCTTGTTGCGTTTCAACCGAAGTAAGTTAATTCTCAACACTTTGAGAACGTTTCTCCAAGGAAGTGAAGCGAGTGTCAATAGCGGCAAAATCGGAGTTCATGTCGGTTCACAAGCCATTGAATTGCTTAGTGAGAAAAGTCATGAGAGCTTTATTGTTAGGTGGAGCAATTTGAGGTTGAGGTTCGGGGGCTGCAACTTGAGGAGGATTCTCAACACGAACCCATTCTCTATCAATGAAGTAAAACTTGCATCGGAGAAGAGTGCGCTCATTGATGGGATCCTTGAGTGATTCCGGAAAGTCAAGAGAGCAATCGATCCCCAAATTTGAGAATAAGTAACTCAAGGTCGTGCCATATGTGAAGGAAGAGACAATATCAGAGTTGCGAATTTGAACAAGATGCACCATCTCGGCAAACATGATGCGGCAAAGGTTTGGTCGACGTTCCTCACGAAAGCAACGAATCCAAAAATTGTCGACTTGGCGAATGTGGGAGAACTTTCCTCCGGATGGACGAAACCACCACGAGATCATGAGATGAAGGATGCGATCATGAGCATCAAGGACCGTGATGGAGCAACCAAGAGTATGTCCCAACGAGATTTCATCCGAAATACCCTCATCTTCAAACCCAAAAACATTGACCAAGGTTTGAAGATCAACCCGAGACTTCTTCCCCATTAGGTAGGACTCAATGGCAATCACTTGAGAATGACCGACATTGGAGATACATCGGGCATTGACATAAAAGAGAAGAACCATGTTACGGTACAAAGTACCGGGTAAGCCCAAAAATAGTAAGAAACACCAACACCTCAATAAATCGAGATAATGAAATTGAAATCATTTGAAATCCAAAAAGGGTATAGAGATAACACGCTCACATCGGATTGTATGATCTTGAAAGAGTTTGAAGTTGGTATGGGCGTCTTTGTTTCGAAGACTCTTTTGATAGAGTAGAGTGAGATTGGGACGAGAGGAATCGTCATTAATGTTAGAACTTCCCCCAATCTCATCGGTTCGTGCTCTCTTCCTAGAACCCATATTCGAAATCTGGAAACAAATCAAGATACAAAAATACATGTATGCGTAAATCAACTAAATTCAATCCAATAGGCAAGCCAATAGTCAAGGTGTTGATAAAAATCTATACAGTATAGTTTAAAAACATATATAAATATAAAATGAATTTTTGGTAAAAAAATTTCAAAAAATAGTTAAGAGAAATATACGATATAAATTTTATATTCGAACAAAAAAATTTCGAGTTTTAAAGAATTTTTGCAAAAACTTCAAAACCCATACCATAAGTATATGTTCTATACAAAAATTGAGTAAAAACATTGAAGAAAATCAAACAAAAATTTAAAAAGAAAAAAAAGGGT
Organism: Hibiscus tridactylites; assembly: GCA_958450335.1. NCBI lineage: Eukaryota > Viridiplantae > Streptophyta > Magnoliopsida > Malvales > Malvaceae > Hibiscus > Hibiscus tridactylites. The sequence goes on from OY288288.1 coordinate 8,439,357, forward strand.
TCATACCTTGATATAGGAATTTGGATGAAAGAAGGATGATTAATGCATCAAATTGCTTGCAAAGCCTTAGCCTTGATGTGTAGATTGAAAACCCTCAAAAGATTTTAGGTTTTGGTGTGAAATATCAAGAGATTTGAGGAGTTTATATAAGGGTTTTTGGTTAGGATTTAAGAGAAAAGGAGAGTTTGTGTTTTAATTAAAGTTGGATACTCATTTAAGGCTATTTAAAATAATCTGCGCAGACGCATATTGATACGCCACTTGGCGTATCGGAACGAGGGGATCGAAATGATTTCGAGTCGTTTAAGTACGAGACTTGTTTCGATAAAGGTAATAGCCATTTCGAAACAACACCACGAGCTCGTATCGAAACGCAAAGAGCTTGTTTTGATATGACCAATTACAGTAACCAACTTAGATCGAGCCTGTACCGAAACAGATGAACCTGTTTCGATACACCTTTGCCAGAAAATGCATTTTGGACAGTTTTAAGTCAAAAGAGCCAACTTAGATCGAGCCTAAATGCATGTAAATGATATATGAGCATGTTATATGAACTAAAACAATTGCATACTCCCCCTAACAACAAGCATAGATGCAAAAGGAGGCAAATCAACACAAGCATGAGCATCAAATAATTTCAAGCACATTTTTGGTCATTTGGAACCTAAAAGGGTCAAGGAAGGCTGGTTAAACCTAACTCTCTCCTAAGGGTCCAAAAACGTTCTTTATCTAAAGGTTTGATAAATATGTCCGTAATTGGTTCAAGGTATCAACATATTCTAAAACTACATCATTTTTCAAGATATGATATCTAATGAAATGATGTCTAATTTCGATATGTTTGGTTCTAAAATGTTGGATGAGATTTTTAGTGAGACAAATGGCACTAGTGTTGTCACACTTAAGGGGTATGATATCTACTTGAACACCATAGTCTAAGAGTTGTTGCTTCATCCAAATAACTTGAGCACAATAACTCCCTAAGGATATGTACTCCACTTCGGTGGTAGATAAGGCTACACTATTTTGTTTCTTAGAGAACCAAGATACGAGCATACTACCTAAGAATTGACATGTTCCAGAGGTACTTTTCCTATCTATCTTACATCCCCCATAATCCACATCGGAGAAAGCATGAAGGTCAAAGGAGGAATCCCTAGGATACCAAAAACCTAAACTAGGTGTATCTCTAAGGTATCTACAAATTCTCTTAATGGCAACTAGGTGTGATTCTCTAGGGCTAGCTTGAAACCGAGCACACAAGAAAACACTAAACATAATATCCGGTTTACTTGCGGTAAGGTAAAACAAAGAGCCAATCATAGATCTATAAAGCTTAGAATCGACACACTTACCTCTCTCATCTTTGTCAAGCTTTATTGATGAGATCATTGGAGTGCCTTGAGGCTTTACGTTCTCCAAGCCAAACTTCTTGAGCATGTCCTTTATGTATTTTGCTTGATTAATGAAGGTGTCATCTTTCATTTGCTTGATTTGGAGCCCCAAGAAAAAAGAGAGCTTTCTCATTATGCTCATCTCAAATTCACCTTGCATTAGCTTAGAAAATTCTTGGCAATAAAATTCAATAGTAGAATCAAAAATAATATCATCAACATATATTTGAACTACTAAGATGTCATTGCCATATATTTTAATGAAAAGTGTCGTATCCACCTTGCCCTTTTTAAAACCTTTTTGAATAAAAAAGTTTGAAAGCCTTTCATACCAAGCTCTAGGAGCTTGTTTTAAACCATAAAGAGCTTTAGTTAGTTTGAAAACATGATTTGGAAATTGTGGATCTTCAAAACCCGGTGATTGTTCAACATACACTTCTTCATTTATAAAACCATTTAGAAAAGCACTTTTTACATCTATTTGAAAAAGCTTGAAATCATGATAGCATGCAAATGCAAGAAGCATCCTAATAGCTTCCATTCTAGTTACGGGTGCATATGTTTCATTAAAATCAATTCCCTATTCTTGAGTGTAACCTTGAGCAGCAAGCCTAGCCTTGTTCCTCAATATGTTACCATTCTCATCTAGTTTGTTTCTTAATACACATTTAGTTCCTATAGTAGATTGATTACTAGGCCTATCAACTAATGTCCATACTCTACTTCTCTCAAATTGATTAAGTTCCTCTTGCATACCCAATATCCAAAATAAACTTTTAATGCTTCTTTGATATTTTTAGGCTCTATGCATGAGATAAATGCAACATGATTCATAAGTTTGAGATTTCAAATCATTGAGCTGTATTTAAAATGTTTCCAATTTAGAATTGGTTTTTGAAAGAGACTCATTTTGAGATTTCAAATCAGAAATATTTTTCTTATTTTTTAAAACAAACTCTTTATCTTTTTTCAACCAATTCATTGTAAACTTCTTGCAACTCATCATAGGCATCATATAGTTCAGCATAAGTAAGAGATGATGAGTTAGAGTTTACCATAAATTCCTTCTCAAAGGCCATGAGGCAAAGGTTGGCCACTTCATGCTCCTCATCACTCCAAGTTGCTACTTGAGCCTTGAGCTTTTTCTTCTTCTCAATGCCCTTCTTCTTTAGTTGAGGGCAATCAATGCGAATTGACCCGACTTCTTGCACTCATAGAAAATGAGTTGGTCTTTCTCTTCTTCTTCGTTCTTGTTCTTAAAGTCTTCTCTTCTTGAAAACTTTCTACCACGATTGGACTTCATGAACCTTGAGAATCTTTTGGCTATCATAGCCAATTCTTCAAACTCTTCTTCTCCGCTAGAAGTGCTCTCCTCTTATGGTAGAGAGGCTTTGAGAGCAACTTCTTGTTTCTTTTTCTCTATCTCTTTTTTTACTACTTTTCTCTCTTATATTCTTTTCTCCCTTGTTTCATGATCTCATGAGTAAGGAGAGATCCAACCAACTCATCGAGCTTCAAGGTCTTCAATTTTTTTTGCCTCGATGATTGTGGTTCTCTTCCCATCCCATGATTTGGGAAGTGAATAGAGTAGCTTCCGGACTAGCTTGTTTTCGGGAATGATTTCTCCAAAGCCCTTTTGAAGAACTAATGTTTTGATATAATAATTGAAAATTAGTTTTGGACTAAATTGTAAAGATTTCAAAATGTTTTTAAGTCCAAACAACTTGAAAATATGTTTGAGGAATTTTTTAAAGGGGTTTTAATGTGTCTTCTAAAGCCAAAGTTTACAAAACCACCCAGGTGTTTCGAAACACCCTTAGGCGTTTCGAAACGACCATTCACAGTGTCAAAACGTTTCGATACAACTCTGTCTGTTTCGAAACGGGCTTAATATGGGTGAGGGTTTTTACATAGCGTTTCGATACGGGCTTCACCATTTTGATACGGCTATTTCCCCAACGGTCAAATCCCAAACGGCTATTTCCCAACGACTTTCTAAATGCAGCTCAATGATCACTTGTATCGGAACAGTTTGTAGCCGTTTCGATACAGCTCACACCGTTTTGATACGGCTAGAGGCGTCTCAATACGGCTTGCTGCATCAGGTTTCAACGGCTAGTTCTGAAGAAGGTCGTTCCGATACGGGCTCGCCTGTTCCGAAACGGACATCACCAGAACTGCAATTAATGAGGGAAATAAAGTCTCCAACTGTTCCAATTCAATCCTAACGGTCCTCAACGGCTACAAACTCAATTAGGAGTATAAAAGGGACCTCCAAGCATCAAGGATAGGTCAATGCTTCAATTGTAACAAGATTATGATAAAGAAATTGTCTTAGAGCTTATTTATATATTTTCTTGTGTAGACAACACTTATGAGTTTAATTGTCAAATTTGCTCAAGTGTATAGGTTTTGGGTGAGTGCTCAATAGTGCAAACAAATACCTATTAGAGGGGTTTCAAGTTTGCTTAGAATTTCTCTTGTGAGAGAGTGCTTGATCAAGCTTTGGGTAGAAAGCTTGATCGTTGTAACGGTTTCCTCCTAAGCCGAGAAAAGGAGACGAAATTCTTAGTGAATTTGTTTGAAATCCTTAGTGGGGAGCTAAGGTTGTGGATGTAGGTTCTTTTTAGAAGGTCGAACCACTATAAATCCTTGTGTCTATTGTCTATTTTTCATCTTCCACAAAATAACCCAAATATTCAACTTCTCCACCACTTGGCAAGCAAGAACGGTTGAAGGAATTCGAGCACATAAAACTCAACAATTGGTATCAGAGATTGGCTCAATTGAAGAGGATTAACATTCTATTGAGGCGACCTGGCAAGCTCAAACAACCGATTCAATGGCGCAATTTATCGACAAGCCACCCTTCTTCGACGGGACCAATTATACTTATTGGAAGACAAGAATGATGTTCTTTATCAAATCCAAAGACTACAAGCTGTGGGATATTATTGAGGATGGCATGTTCGTACGACAAAGAAGCAAGGCGGAATGGAGTGCCGACGACCGTAAGAAGATGAAACTAAATTGCAAGGCGTTGCACTTCATCTTTTGTGCACTTAGCCTCAACATCTATGAGAAGATGTCTTCTTGTGAGAGTGCCAAGAAAGTATGGGACAAGCTTGAAGTCACATATAAGAGAACAAATGAAGTAAAGGAGACCAAGATCGACCTCCTCAACCACGAGTATGAGAACTTCAAGATGGATCCGGAAGAGGACATTGAGAAGATGTTTCATCGATTCTCCACCATCACCAATGGACTAAAAGGCCATGGAGAAGTTGTTTCGGAAGAAAAACTTGTCTGAAAGCTTATCTACTCCCTTCCCGAGTCATAGGACTCGAAAAAGACCGCCATCATCGAAGCTAAGAATTTTAAGACCTTGAAGTTTGATGAACTCATAGGGTCACTTCTCACTCACCAAATCATGAAGAAAGATAAAGAAGATGAGGAAGAAAAAAGTCATGGAGCTTGACATCAACATTAATTCCATTGCTCTCAAAACCTCTAAGTGCAACCATGTTGATACAAGTGAGGAGGAGGATGAAGAAGAAGAGATAGTTCATCTCTTCAAGAAGTGTGCCCCATTCATGAAGAAAGCAATAAAAGAATTAGAACGAGAATCTATGAAGAAGAAGAGGGCAAACACTTCAAGCCATAAGAAGAATACATATGTGGCTACTTGGAGTGATGAAGACTCCACCGACAATGAACAAGTCAACCTTTGCCTTATGGCAATCGAAGAAGATTCAAGGGTAACTTCTAATTCATCTACCTCATGTTCATATTCTTTTGATGAATTACAAGATGCCTATGATGATTTGGTTTTAGAATTTAAAAATCACATTTTGAAAAACAAGAAAATTGTTTCAAATTTGAAAATTCAAAATGATTTGATTTCTAAAACCAAATTTGAACTTGAAGTAAAACTCAATGAGTTTGAGCAAAAATGTGTTGATTTACAAAATTTGCTTCATAAAGTTCAAGAAGGAAAAATTTTGATTTCCAATGAACTTCAAAAGAAAAACAATTTAGGAAAATCAAATTTTTATGTTAGACAATCTAGTGCCCCTAGATTTTTGAACGGAAAATGTTTTAGAAGTGTTTGAGATCCAAAATGTTGGGTTTATAGCACGCTCGAATCGATCACCGGAACCGTCAAGGAGGGTTGTAAAAGTTTGGTGGTTGAGTTGACTAAAATTGAAATAAAAGTAGACAAGTGACACAATAATTTTAGAGTGGTTCGGGCTATTAACTAAGCACCTACATCCACTACCTTAGCACACCACTATGGATTTCCCAATTCACTCAACAATGAATTCGTCCCATTTTCCCGGTTTAGGAGGAAACTGTTACAACCCTATCTTTTGGACTTGGCTAAGATAAAAACCAACTCTAGTTTTTCTCTCAAGGTTAAACTAGAACCTCTCCTTTTACAAGAGATTTGTTTGGTAAACTTAATACCTCACAAGGTGGGTGTTTACACAAATTTAAGCTCACACGAGAACAAAAGAGTTACAATTAAGCTCTCTCTAAAGACTATGTACAATATTTAGACTCTAATTCTCTTGATCATATTGCTTGGATGTTGTCTCTTTTTTAAGTGTTCCAGCCTTCAATTTATAGTCTCAATTGAGTTTGTGGCCGTTACTAGCCGTTAGGGATGTTTTAGAGCCGTTGGAGTCTTTATTTCCCGCAATTAATGTTGTTATGTAGTTGTCCGCATCGGAACAAGCAAGCCCATATCGGAACGGCCTTCTTCAGAACAAGCCGTTGAAGTTTGATGCAGCAAGCTGTATCGAAATGCCTCAGGCCATTTCGAAACGCTCTTGATCTTGTATCAAAACGGTTACACACCGTTTCAAAACGAGTGATAGTTGAGCTGCAATTTAAAATGCAGTTGGGAAAATAGTCGTTGGGGAGGTTTTGACCGTTGGGCGTATCGAAACACCAAAGGGGTGTTTTGGAACGAAAACCCTCAATATCGAAACGGGCAAGCCTTGTTTCGATACGGGTTTTGGCAGTTTCAAACTGTTTCGAAACAAGCCCCCCTTTCGAAACGGGTGCCTTGAAAAACACTAGTTTGGTTACTTAAAAACTTTTTAAACCTTGCCAAAACCATTTAAAACATTCACAAACTTATTTTCAAGTTGTTTGGACTTAAAGGCATTTTTGAAATTATTTCAATTTAGTCCAAAACTATTTTTCAATTATTATATCAAAACATTAGTTCTACAATCTCCCCCTTTTTGATATAATAAAACCAACTTAAAAAATTGTTTGTGATTCTCCCCCTTTGTATTTTAAAATTTTAAATAAGAGATTTTAAAAATTAAAAGAATTTAAAGCTCCCCCTTATTCTCTTGAAAAAATAATTTTTCAAACCATTTCTCCCTCTTTTTGTTATATCAAAAAGAATTTAAATAACTGTAAGTTCAAAATAACTTAGGAGGTTAAAAAATTGACATAAATAAGAATTTTGGTTTTAAAATGGCTCCCCCTTACTCAAGCATCATTGTTAGGCTTAACAAATAATTCAAGACTTTAAAACCAAAATTAGATAACCAAAGATAAAAGAAAATAAAAGCTATAAGCTTAGAGGTTACCCAATTTCTTCACTTGTGTGACTAGAGCATTTTTATGTCTTTGCATTTCTTCACTTGATTTTTGGTATCCAAATTGCTTTGGATCCATTTAAGTTAGTCACAATGTCTTTAGTTCCCTTAGGAACCTATACTTGTCTAATCCTATAAGATTTTCTCTTCTTAATAGGACAAGTATGTAAGGAATGATCATGATAATGACAATGTGAGCATTTTGCCATTATGTGACAAGATGAATTATTAAAAATATTTTTTTCTTTTGTTAAGCTTTCAAGATTAACTTTCAAATCAAGACTTTCTTTTTCTAAAACATCTTTAATTGTTTTTGAAAACTCTAAATCATTTTTCAAAGTTTTATTTTGGTTTTCAATATCCAATTTTGTTTTCAAAAGAAAATCATTTTCAAATTCAAGTTTTGAAATCATTTTTAAAATTTGGAATTCATGGTCTCAAATTCTAAAAACAATTCATCGAAAGCATCTTGCAACTCATCGAAAGAGTAAGAATAAAGATCACTTGAGTTAGAAGATACCTTAGACTCATTGAGGGCTAAAACACCATCCACCTTTGGATTGGAGAGAAGGTTTGCACATGATTGATCATCATCTTTCTTTTCTCCCTTCTTGCTTCCAAAAAGCTTCTCAAGTTTCTCCCACAATTTTTTGGCACTTTTGTACGTGGAGATCCTCTTGGAAACTTCTTCATTAAGGCCATAATAGAGAATGTGCATCGCCTTGGTGTTTAGCTTTGCCTTCGTCTCGTTGGCACTCACTTTCTTTTTCTTCTTTTTTGGAGCTTCCAAATACCCGTCTTCAATGATGTCCCAAACCTCATAATCTTAAGACTTGATGAAGAATTTCATGATATTTTCCTATTGGAAGTATGCTTCTCCTTCGAAGAGCGGAGGACACGAGATAGAGCAGCCTTCTTCAAATATTGCCATTTTCTTGAACGGTGAACTTCGAGCAAATGATCTTTACTCCCGGATGTTAGTCATTCGATGGAGACGAGGCTTTGATACCAATTGTTGGGTTTATATCACGCTCGAATCGATCACCAAAACCGTCAAGGAGGGTTGTAAAAGTTTGGTGGTTGAGTTGGCTAAAATCGAAATAAAAATAGACAAGTGACACAATGATTTTAGAGTGGTTCGGGCTATTAACTAAGCACTTAAATCCACTACCTTAGCACACCACTAAGGATTTCCCAATTCACACAACAATGAATTCGTCCCATTTTCCCGGTTTAGGAGGAAACCGTTACAACCCTATCTTTTAGACTTGGCTAAGATAGAACTAACTCTAGTTTTTCTCTCAAGGCTAAATTAGAACCTCTCCTTTTACAAAGGATTTGTTTGGTAAACTTAATACCTCACAAGGTTGGTGTTTACACAAATTTAAGCTCACACGAGAACAAAGGATTTACAATTAAGCTCTCTCTAAAGACTATGTACAAGAGAATAGTAAAATAAATATTTAGAATCTTATTCTCTTGATCATATTTCTTGGATGTTGTCTCTTTTTTTAAGTGTTCCAGCCTTCAATTTATAGTCTCAGTTGAGTTTGTGGTCGTTACTAGCCGTTGGGGATGTTTTGGAGCCATTGGAGTCTTTATTCCTCGCAATTAATGCCATTCTGCAGCTGTCCGTATCGGAACAAGCGAGCCTGTATCAGAACGACCTTCTTCAGAACTAGCCGTTTATGTCTGATGCAGCAAGCGGTATCAAAACACCTCAGGCCGTTTTGAAACGCTCTTGATCTTGTATGAAACGGTTACACACCGTTTCAGAACGAGTGACAATTGAGTTGCAATTTAAAATACCGTTGGGAAAATAGTCATTTGGGAGGTTTTGACCGTTGGGCGTATCAAAACACCAAAGGGGTGTTTTGAAACGAAAACACTTCGTATCAAAACGGGCAAGCCCTATTTCAGTACGGGTTTTGGTAGTTTCAAACTGTTTCGAAATAGGTCCCCTGTATCGAAACGGGTGCCATGAAAACACTGGTTTGGTTACTTAAAAACTTTTTAAACCTTGCCAAAACCATTTAAAACATCCACAAACTTATTTTCAAGTTGTTTGGACTTAAAGACAATTTTGAAATCTTTTCAATTTAGTCCAAAACTATTTTTCAATTATTATATCAAAACATTAGTTCTACACAAAAGAACTAATCACTTCAACTAATAAGGATGAAATTGAAAAATGGATTCCTAAGAGGACTAAACTTTGTGCAACTAATGTCTATGGATCCAAAGCAATTTGGATACCAAAAATTACTTGATTGTCTTGTTTAGGTGTGATGGAGATTGATCAACAAGTCCTAATTTTGAGGGGGAGCTCCATGCACACAAGGAAGAACACTTGAAGAAGGAAGACTTCACATCCTCCCTTGAAGTTCAAGTGTTGGTAAAATCTAGTTGTTTTTATTTGTTTAATTTGATCAATTTTTTTAATTCAACTAGATTATCATATATGTCAGACTAATATTATTTGATGATTCTTTGAGTAAGGGGGAGCCAATTTCAAAAATCATCATTTTTGTCAAATTTGTTTTAAAAAACCCTCCATTGTTATGGACTTCAAAGTTTTTCAAATATAGTTTGAACCATTTTTTATATAATAAAAGGGGAGAATGTTTTGAAAAATTGAATTCTCAAATGAATAAGGGGGAGCTTTAATTGATTTTGAATTTTAATTTCTCTTATTCAAAATTTATTTCACTAAGGGGAGAATCCCAAATAATTTTTCAAGATTGGTTTTATTATATCAAAAATGGGGAGATTGAAGAACTAATGTTTTGATATAATAATTGAAAAAATAGTTTTGGACTAAATTGTAAAGATTTCAAAATGCTTTTATGTCCAAACAACTTGAAAATATGTTTGAGGAATTTTTTAAAGGGGTTTTAATGTGTTTTCTAAAACCAAATTTTACAAAACCACCCAGGTGTTTCGAAACACCCCTAGGCGTTTCGAAACGACCATTCACAATGTCAAAACATTTCGATACAACTCTATCTGTTTCAGAACGGGCTTAATATGGGTGAGGGTTTTTACATAGCGTTTCGATACGGGCTTCACCATTTCGATACGACTATTTCCCTAACGGTCAAATCCCCAACGGTTATTTCCCAACGACATTTTAAATACAGCTCAACGGTCACTCGTACTAAAAACGGTTTGTAACCGTTTCGATACAACTCACACAGTTTCGATATGGCCAGAGGCATCTCGATACGGCTTGCTGCATCATGCTTCAACGGCTAGTTCTGAAGAAGGTCGTTCCGACATGGGCTCGCATGTTCCGAAACCGATATCACCAGAACTGCAATTAATGAGGGAAATAAAGTCTCCAATGTCTCCAATTCAATCCCAACGATCCTCAACGGCTACAAACTCAATTAGGAGTATAAAAGGGACCTCCAAGCATCAAGGATAGGTTAATGCTTCAATTGTAACAACATTATGATAAAGAAATTGTCTTAGAGCTTATTTGTATATTTTTTTGTGTAGACAACACTTGTGAGCTTAATTGTCAAATTTGTTCAAGTGTATAGGTTTTGGGTGAGTGCTCAATAGTGCAAACAAATACCTATTAGAGGGATTTCAAGTTTGCTTAGAATTTCTCTTGTGAGAGAGTGCTTGATCAAGCTTTGGGTAGAAAGCTTGATCGTTGTAACGGTTTCCTCCTAAGCCGAGAAAAGGGGACGGAATTCTTAGTGAATTTGTTTGAAATCCTTAGTGAAGAGCTAAGGTAGTGGATGTAGGTGCTTGTTAGAAGGTCGAACCACTATAAATCCTTGTGTCTATTGTCTATTTTCATCTCCCACAAAATCACCCAAATATTCAACTTCTCCACCACTTGGCAAGCAAGAACGGTTGAAGGAATTTGAGGACATAAAACTCAACACCTTTAAACCATTCATAATGACAGAGAAGCGATCAAACATCTTTGTTAGGGTCTCATCGGCCTCCATCTTGAAGTTATCGTAACTAGGATTGAGGATCCCGATCTTCGTCTCCTTTACTTCACTTGTTCCTTCGTAAGTGGTCTCAAGAGTGCCCCACACTTCTTTGGCACTTGTGATCGAGAACACTTTGGAGTAGATGTTCGGTTCGATTGAGCAAAATAGCATGTGCAAGGCTTTGTCATTTATTTGCAATCTCTTCATATCCTCTTCACTCATCTCCACCTTCTTCTTCGGAACAAGTCTTCCTTCTCCATCTCTTTTCATTGGAATGATTGGTCCATCTTATACCACATCCCATATGGTGTAATCATTTTAATTGATGAAGATGCACATTTGTTTCTTCCTATAAGGATAGTTATCCCCATTGAAGAAGGGAGGTTTTGTGATAGATTGTGAATCGTACATGCTTGGCCCAGAGCTAGATGTCATAGTTTGACTTGAAAATTGATCAACACTCTTTTAGGATCTCCTCTCATGGTTGTGAAGCCTTCAAAGAGGTATGCTCTAATACCAATTGTTGAGTGGATCGAATTAACCGATATTACCAAGAGGGGGTGAATCGGCACTCTAAAAATGGAGGGAGCAAAAGGAACAATTAAAAATGGTAGACAAGGAAATTATAGTGGTTCAAGCTTCTAAACAAGCTCTACATCCACTACCTTAGCTCCCACAAAGGATTTTCAACAAGCTCTCTACTAATTTTTTCTTACCCCTTTCTAGGCTAAGGAGGTAACCTTTACAAATGTTCAGTCTTCCTACCCAAAGATTGAACCACAAGACTCTCACTTTACAAAGAAGATGTTGGCTATTACAATTGATCTCTCAAAAGATAAATATAGCCCAAATAGATTACAAACACTCCCTAAACTCTCAAATTTTATTTACACTAAGAACTCAAAGAGTTAGGTACAAGAATTTGGAAATAAGTGTTTAGGGTTTAAATTTGATTGCTTGGATGTTGCTTTGAGGTTCAATAATTGTTGTTGGTGCTTTTGAGGCTTGCTTTTATACCTTCTCATTAATTTCTAGTCGTTTGGGTGGTTGAGATCATCAATAAAGCCGTTGGGGCTCTCTCTTCCCTTCATAAATGCAGTTCTGCAACTACCCGTATCGGAACACGTGGCCCTGTATCGAAACAGACGCTAAAAAAGAAAGAGTCGTTGTGTGTAAGAAGAAGATCGTATCAAAACAAAAATAGCTTATATCGAAACGTTTTGAAACTGTAAAAAGCCTTTATGTGTAAAAAGGGGACCACATCGAAACAACTATAGGCTGTATGAAAACGTTTTGAAACTGTAAAATGGTGTTTCGAAACACCAAAGGGGTGTATCGAAACAAGTAACCATTTTTCAAAAATTCAGTTCTGAAAGTAACGTCTAGTTCATTTAATGCTATATTTTGAAAATATTTAACCCCTGTATCGAAACGGGTATAAGTCGTTTCGAAATGAAACTTAAAAAACAAAAGCCCAGATGTAGGTTGTATCAAAACAAATTAGTCTGTATCGAAACAGACGTTTCCAGTGGCAAACCGTATCGAAACACCTTAGAGGCGTTTCAAAACGCCTAGGCGATTTTGAATATTTTTGCTTTGAAACACTTAGAAATTTTTATGGGGTTTAAGTTTTGACTTCAAAACATTTTAAGTCTAAAATTTATTTGTCAAATGCGAGTCTTTTGAGTACTTAAAAATTTATTTACTTTATAATTTTATCTTTAGATTATTTGTTATATCAAAATCAAATATTGATTTTACACTATCTTATTGTGGCGCTGCGACCGAGCGTAAAAATCTTTGGAGGCTGATGGATCCGGAGATTTAGAATAGGTCTAGCAGGAAAATTTCAAGCTAAGTTATGTTAGGAGCGCAACACGGTGATAAAACGGACGAAAAGTTATAGTAATTTTCTGATGACGTTTGGCAGAAACATGACAAATTCATAATTTAATTGACTCAAAATAACATTGGTTAGAACTGATGCTAATTAAAAATAAGTTTCACCTTAGTTAGAGTCGTCCCAAAACACTCTTTGATCAATCTTTTCGCATAATCTAATCGTTGTTCACTGTCAAAATTCCTTCAACTCTAGTTGCTCTCTACTTTGATCAATCTCTTTGATCGGTGGTCGGCAATCAATTTTAATATTGGTTGTTGACCACCGAATCTATTAGTTTTCTTGTTTTTTATTTTAATATGAATCTCTTTCTCTATCCTTGTAATATGTTTTTCCTATGTCATTGTGACATGTCTTTGTTTTTGTTTTATAGTTTGGTGCATCTGTCTATGTGGCATGTTTCAGCATACCCTAGCGATCGATTGTTGTTCGCACAAAGATTCAATCTGCGCTAGTTTCTAATTTATGTTTTTGTCGGTGGTCACGTGGAAAGTTATATCCCCACTCGGTTGATGGTTGCTTTCCGATGAAATCTATCCTGGGTAGCGGTACTTTTTGGTTGACAGTTTAGACCGTGCACCAATCCTTCTTCTTTCTTTATGCGCCTCGTTTGGACAGAGACAAAGAGATTCAGGAGACTGCTAAATTTTGTTGGTATGCTTATCTTCATAAAAGTTTTTATTTTTCTTTGTTTTTTGGTTGTTTAATCCAAATTTTCTTCTTGAATGTATTATAATTGTGTTTTTCTATATATTTAATAAAAATTTAGTGGCTTTTATCAAAAAAATTAAAATTAAAATTAAATTCAAATGATGAAGCATATATGTTAGTATTTAACATCACAATGGAGTAAGGTTCGGATTTGGGATAGTTCTCTTCGATTTTACTATGAGTTAATTCACATGTCCTCAAATTATAATTTTTAACGTAAATTGGTCTTCAAGTTTTGAATGTTTGAATTTCATCTTTAAGCTAGGACTCTCATGTTAAATTAGTTCCTAAACTTTTGAATGTTTCGGTTTTATTTCCAAACTATACGACTCGCATTCTAAATTGGTTTGAATGTTTCGATTTCATCCCCAAACTATGACCCTCAATCTAAATTAATCCTCCAACTTTTGAATGTTTCGATTTCATCCTTGAACTATCATTTATTTATATCGTTTAAGTCGCATCATATTATCACACAACAAACTTCTATATTTACATAAAAATTAACAATTAACTATGACCCTAAATCTATATTAGAACCTTTAAAAATTTTAAAAACGACTTAAAATGAGAACCGTAGTTTGAGCACGTGTTACAATAAACTCTTTTAATATCAACAGCAACAACATTTGAATACCCCTCTTGTTATATATGAGTTAGGATCAACTTACACAATGTAAAACTCTTTAAGTTTTACACGTTTTTTGGATCGTTAGATGGGGGATTGGATGGCTCAGATTAACTCCTTACTCTCTTTTTTCAAGTGATAATCTTCACATATTTACTGTTAATCTCATTCATTCGTTTCACTCATCCAATGGTCCAAAAAACGTGTAAAACTTAAAGAGTTTTACATTGTGTAAACGGATCCACTCTCTCTCTCTCTATGGGGGGAATGTATGGCTCAGATTAACTCCTTACTCTCTTTTTTTCAAGTGATAATCTTCACATATTTACTGTTAATCTCATCCATTCGTTTCACTCATCCAATGGTCCAAAAAACGTGTAAAACTTAAAGAGTTTTACATTGTGTAAACGGATCGTCTTACTCTCTCTCTCTCTCTCTCTCTCTCTCTCTCTCAATATATATATATATATGATCAAATTACACTATGTAAAACTAATGAGTTTAACACTAATTAATATATGTTGGATCTAAATAAGCAAATGGCTTAGATTACATTAAAATTTATAACCTATAAACCTAAAATTTTCCTCACTCACGGTAAAACTGTAACACCCGTATTTTGGGGTTGGGAGTTTGGTATGAGTGTCGGATTCGAGTCGTCAAAACCGACTTAATTTAATTAGAGTTGGGTTTTGATTTAAATAAGATTAAAATTAAGGCAATGAAATTTTTGTAAATAAGTTGAAATAAAGAAGACAAACTTTTTGAAACTAAAAGAAAAAAAAGGTACTCATCTTCCTCCCCATTTTATAACCCAACGTGAAAAGAGAACCCAAAACCCTCCCAAAGCCTAAGTTACTATTCAATCCATTTTCTCCATCAATTCAAGAGCTCCTTCGAAGGTAATTTCATTTTTGAACTCTCCTCAACCTCCCAATCATTTCTATGGTTTTAGATTTCAAAATCATCATCTTTTTAAATTTCCAAGTTTTCAAGGTTGAAGAAAGTATGAATATTTATTGGGTTTTTAACGTGTTTTTGGGTTGTTTAGTTAAGTTTTGAGTTAATCTCACCTTAATACTCGTTATATTTCTAAATGGAAGGATTTTGAGAAAAATCTGGAAATGGGTTTTGGGGGCATTTTTAAAAGTGTCAAAACATGAGTTTTTGATGTGTTTTTGTGTTGGGTTGAAGGGATGATGGTATAGGGTTGTTAGGGAAGTGTTTTGGAAGTCTTTAGAGGTCATTTGGGTGTTGGAAATGGTGGATTTCAGCTGGGTATTTGGGGAGTACGAAAATGTGGGTTTTGTGGTTAGTTTGGGTTTGAAATTGTGAAGTTTTGGCTTGTGATTGTGGGTTGAGTTTGTGGCTGAGTTTGACAGTGATTTGGTTGAGTAATACTTGTCTTTTGATTGGTTAGAAGCAAGAGGAAACATCGGAGAAGGTTCAGGATCGATTCCGGAAATTGTGGAGGCTTGAGTAGCTTTGCTTGGTGTGCTTAAGGAAGGGTGGTGAGTGAATCTTTCAAATTGTTTTAAATTGGTTCAAGTGTGTGTAGTGGAGGTTTTGGAGTGAGCTTGGTAGGCCATTCCAAGGTAGAGGTTAAATTGGTAGTTTAACTTCTTGTGTGTTAATAAGCTTTAGATGTCTATGCTTATATTGATCTTGTGAGGCATGAATTGACTATGTATGTGTATACATTGATGTGTGTGGTGATGGCTATGTGATGTGAATGATGGTTATCATGATGTGGTTTAAAAGTATAATTGGCACTAGTTAACTTACCGAGTATAAATGATCGATCATTAGGATTAGTGTGCACACGGTTGAGTTAAATTCGCGTATGGCCTTGGTGGCGTTAAGTCACCAAGGAGGAGTACGGTGATGTAATATTCCACCGGAAATGTTTATATTTATACGTGATGATGAGTGAAATCCCATCCGTAGGGCATGTGATGATGAGTGGAATCTCATCCATGCAAGGTCCGGTGATGAGTGTAATCCCACCGAGGTAATGTTGTTGTTGAGAGTAAATCCGCATATCCGAGTAAACTAATAGTGGCCAATATACTTGTTCATGTGGTTATGTTGTTGAGATAAGTGCTTCATCTTGTCGAGTTTAATATGAAGTAAGATGTCATATTAATGTCTCTCGTGTTGCTAGCTAAATTGCTATATTGATGCTTATGTATGTTTGTGTGTGATGTAAGGATGTTATGCTTGAACCTTGCATTGTCGTTGTTTTTGGTTTTAGAGCATCCTCACTAAGCTTCTAGCTTACGCTCTCATTTTCGACAATACAGATCAGTAGCGTAAAGTTAGCAAGGAGCAAGGTGAAAGGGCATTTCCAAGCTTGTAGTTGCTCAAGTATGGTTTAGTAAATAAAGTAGTAGTTTAGCAATGGGGCTACTATGTGTTTGTATGAGCATTGTAGGACTCATAGATGTTGATTGTTGTTCATGCTATGCTTGGATTTGTAAACCATGTTATGTTGGATGAATGCTTGTGTTGATGAGGTTATGCTTTGGATGTTATAAGTGTTGTGAGCATGTAAGCCTTGTATGTGTGAACATGTGCCTTTTGGCTTTAAGGTTTTTAAGCATGCTTTGAATGATCTTTTAAATGGATGCCTTACCTTATGCCTTATGAAATTTGAGTACGTTGTGCAATATGAAGCATGCCTCTAGAGTGTGTTTGTATGCTAAGTATGCTTATTGGGGTTGTTAAGGGTGTTTGAGATTGTTGGAGATGTTTAAAAATGGTTTTGGGAAAGTGCAGACAGCAGGTGTTTCGAAACGGGCTAAGCCGTTTCGGAACGGGTGTGGCTCCAGGGCCCCCGTATCGGAACTCGTTTCGATACGGTTTGGCTACTGTGAGCCCCTGTTTCGAAACACTTTGGCTACTGGAATTGCCTGTTTCGAAACGGGTATCGGAACGCTTAGGAAATTTAGGACCCTGTTCCGAAACGGGGTGGATGCGTTTCGGTACGGGTGCCTGACTTTTTAAACTGGAACCCGTGTTTCGAAACGGGTGACGTCTGTTTCGAATCGGGTGACTGGAAATGGGCTTTTGACATCTCTAATGGGTCTCAAGGGTTAGGCTTAGGCCCAGTTTGCTGTAGGGCTTCTCGTGAGCCTTGTTTTCCGCTATCGTGATCACTTAGGAATTAATTATGCTTCTAGACAAGATGTAAAATAAATGAAAAAAAAAATTAGGGTTGCTAACCGAGGTGGAACCTTAACGGGTTTCACATCGGTTTTCCCCGTGTAGCCTACTCGGACCGGTCAGTCAGCTAGGCCGGGACGAGGGGTTACATTTGTTGGTATCAGAGCCTGAGTTTACCGAGACCTCGGGCAGGTAAGTGAGGTAAGTTTGATGTGTTAAGCAATTGTTATGTTTCGGTGTATGCTATGCCATGTATGCTTGTTGTTGTTCATTCGTATGGTGTTTGGAAGCATGATTGTTGTGTTTGGTGTAGTGTCGAGTTCCCATTGCTACTATTACTTAATTTAAAAAGGTTTTGTAAAGGAAGATACTTGAGCACAGTTGGACCCTTTCCTTTGCTAACTTAAATCCTTATGTGTTTGTTTGTTGTAGTTGTTATCTTGCTAGCTGTAACATGAGACCACGAGGGAGGCCTAGGATGGTTCAACCGGAACCACAGGCACAAGCTCCGGGAGTTGAGCAAATTGGTGGGGCGCAGGCTCCTCAACCTCCTCCACCTCCTCCTCATCAAAAGGGAGGTGAGGCGAGAGCCGAGAGCGTAGAACCGCAAGTTGGCCAAGGACCGGTCGGAATAGATTTAGCTCCCCTAGTTGAGGCGATAGCCGGGGCTTTTCAGGCTGCAGTGGCTAGGGGTCATACAGTGGCACAACCCCAGGCAGAGGGTACTAGTTTACCGTTAGAGAGGCTCCGTAGTTTGGGAGGTGAAGAGTTCAGAGGATCTACACCGGAGAGGTCTAAGATGTGGTTAGAGAAGACCATCTGTATTTTGGCACAGATGGAATGTACCGGGGAACGCAAGCTAGGGTGTGTTATATCCTTGCTTCAGGGTGATGCCTACACTTGGTGGGTCACCATCACTACGGGTATGGAAGAGGCTGAGATCACTTGGGAGTTTTTCGAGTCAGCTTTCTGTAAGAAATATATGGGTCCTCGATATCTCAATGAGAAGAAGAGGGAATTTATGGCTTTGCTTCAAGGGAGTATGAGTGTGACAGACTATGAGATCATATTTGCCAGGCTGAGTCAGTATGCATCTGAGCTTGTTCCTACTAAAGTGGAACGTTGTAACCGTTTCCGCTATGGGTTAAATGAAGAGATCAAGAGGTACACTTTAGCTTCTGACTACACAGATTTTGATGTCTTGGTCGCTAGGGCCAAGGACTTAGAGAACAGTTTGGGTTTAACCAAACGATCTGGTGGTTCTAGTTCTAGGAAGAGGTCTAGTGACTTTGATAGAGGTGATGCCAAGAGGCATCGGGACAACAGGCATCACTATGACCATAGACGTGGTGGAGGTAACCACGGTAGGGGCCATCAGGGCCAGAGGGCTGGAGGGCGGTTGCCTGCGTGTGCTAGTTGCGGGAGGAATCACACCGGTGAGTGTTGGGGGAATTTTCACTCGTGTTGGAGCTGTGGAGCTAGGGATCATATTAGGCGTGACTGTCCACATCAGGTGGGGCAGGCACCAGTTCAGGCTCAGGCTCCTGCTAGGGCCAATGACTTCCAGAGAGGCCGCAGGTGCGGTAGAGGTAACTTTCAGCCGAGAAATGATGGCCAGAGGAACATAGCGCATGTAGTTGCAGTCCATCCAGAGGGCGGAGGCCAGGCCAGAGTTTACGCTCAGCGTGAGGGTCAGCATGACACAGATGTGATTGCAGGTAACTTCTCGATACAGTCTTTGGGTTTGCTTTCTTTGATTGACTCCGGGTCTACACATTCTTATATTCTGAGTGAGCATGCAAAGTTGTTGAAATTGCCTTGTGAAACATTAGAGGTGGGAGTTAGTGTTACTAGTTCTTTCGGGGATACGGTAATAGTTAGGAGGATGTACAGAAGATGACCGCTTATGGTTCAGGGACATGTATTTCTAGTGGATATGATGGAGCTACCATTTTATGGCTTTGATGTGATTCTGGGTATGGATTGGCTCACTGAGCATAGAGCTAGGATAGACTTTGAGACTAAGAGGATTTCCTTGAGACTCGCGGATGATTATGAGATAGTGGTGGTGGATGAGAACGTGAAGTTCTTATCGAATGTAGTTTAAGTTCTCGAGGCTAAGAGGTTAGTTGAGATGGGTTGCGAGGAGTATTTGGCCTATGTGATGAATCCAAACATGAGTAAGGTTAGACCTCAAGACATCCGGACAGTGTGTGACTTTCCTAGTGTGTTTCCGGAAGAGTTGTTGGGTTTACCACCCGATAGAGAGGTAGAGTTTGCGATAGAGACTTATTCAGATTCAGCTCCTGTTTCGATTGCTCTGTATCGTATGGCACCGAAAGAACTGAAAGAGTTGAAGACTCAGTTGCAAGAGTTGATAGATAGAGGCTTCATTCGACCGAGTTCTTCGCCTTGGGGCGCTCCAGTTTTGTTTGTAAAAAAGAAAGATAGAAGCATGAGAATGTGTATAGATTACAGACAGTTGAATCAGTTAACAGTGAAGAATAAGTATATGTTGCCGAGAATTGATGATTTGTTTGACCAGCTGAGAGGGGCATCAGTCTTTTCGAAGATCGACTTGAGATCCGGTTACTACCAATTGAAGGTAAGAGAGGTTGATGTACCGAAGACGACCTTTAGAACTAGATATGGCCACTATGAGTTTTTAGTCATGCCTTTTGGGTTGACTAACGCACCGGCTGCTTTCATGGATATGATGAATAGGATATTCCATCAGTACCTAGATCAGTTTGTAGTTATCTTTATAGATGACATCTTGGTGTATTCGCGTACCGAGGAAGACCACGACTGACACTTGAGGTTAGTTTTGCAGACTTTGTTAGAAAATCAGTTGTATGCAAAGTTGAGCAAGTGTCAGTTCTGGATCCGAGAGGTAGTCTTCTTAGGGCACGTAGTGTCAGCCGATGGGATTAAAGTTGATCCGAAGAAAATAGAGGCCATTGTTAAATGGAAGACCCCGAAGTCAGTAACAGAAGTTCGTAGCTTTCTAGGCTTAGCTGGATAGTATAGAAGATTCGTAGAAGGGTTCTCGAAGCTAGTCCCTTCTTTGACACAGTTACTTCAAAAGAGTGTTCAGTTTGAGTGGTCAAATACAAGACAGAGCGCCTTTGAGAAGTTGAAAGAAGCTTTGACCCAAGCACCGATCTTGATTCAGCCAGAGTCGGAGAAAGACTAGGTAGTTTACAGTGATGCTTCTTATGTAGGCCTAGGTTGTGTTCTCATGCAAGACAAGAGAGTAGTGGCTTATGCCTTAAGACAGTTGAAGACTCATGAGCGTAACTATCCGACCCACGACATAGAGTTAGCTGCAGTTGTATTTGATATGAAGATTTGGAGGCATTATTTGTACGGTGAGAAATGCACATTGTACACAGATCACAAGAGTTTGAAGTATATCACGACTCAGCGAGATTTGAATCTCAGACAGCGTAGGTGGTTAGAGTTGCTAAAGGACTATGATCTTACGATTGAGTACCATCCGGGTAAGGCCAATGTAGTGGTCGATGCTTTGAGTAGAAAGGTAGCTGTAGATTTGAGAGCCATGTTTGCTAGATTGAGCTTGTCCGGAGATGGTGGCTTGGTGGCCGAGCTTCAGGTTAGACCTACTCTAGGTCAGTTGATTAGGGAGAAGCAACTCTTAGATAGATCTTTGGCACCTCACGTGCAAGACATAGCCGAGGGTAGACCTTCAGACTACAGTTTTAGTACCGATGGGGTCTTGTGTTTCAGAAATAGGATAGTTGTGCCAGAAGACAGTGACTTGAGACATACGATCTTGACTGAAGCGCACAGTAGTCCGTTTGCTATGCATCCTGGAAGTACGAAAATGTACCGTGATTTGAAGAATGAGTACTTTTGGGTTGGTTTGAAGAGAGATGTAGCCGACTTCGTGAGTAAGTGTATGGTGTGTCAGAGAGTGAAGGTGGAACATCAAGTTCCCTCAGGTTTGTTGCAACCGTTGAGAATTCCGGAATAGAAATGGGAGAATATCACCATAGATTTTGTTTCGGGCTTGCCTTTGACTCCTACGAAGAAGAACTCAGTTTAGGTTATAGTAGACCGTTTCACGAAGTGTACCCACTTCTTGGCAGTCAATACGACTTATACCTTAGATAGATTGGCCAATCTGTACATTGGTGAGATTGTTAGACTGCATGGTGTGCCGAAGTCTATTGTGTCCGATAGAGATCCGAGGTTTACAGCTCGATTTTGGGAGTGTCTGCATACAGCTTTGGGTATCCGTTTGAATTTTAGCACGTCTTATCATCCTCAGACAGATGGTCAATCAGAGAGGGTCATACAGATTTTAGAGGATATGATGCGTTGTTGCATCATTGATTTTCAGGGTACATGGGAGAAGCACTTGCCTCTAGTTGAGTTTGCTTACAATAACAGTTTTCAGTCGAGCATTCAGATGGCTCCGTATGAGGCCTTGTATGGTAGGAAGTGTAGAACTCCCGTTTGTTGGGCTGAAGTGCGACAGAAGTTGTTACCTATGCCAGATTTGCTTAAGGGGATAACTGATAAAGTGAAATTGATTTGCGACCGCTTGAAGGCTGCTTCGGATAGGCAGAAGTCCTATGCCGACTTGAAGAGGAAGGAAGTTGAGTTTTCAGTGGGTGAGAAGGTGTTCCTGAAAGTGTCTCCGTGGAAGAAAGTAATGAGATTTGGTAGAAAGGGGAAGTTGAGTCCGAGGTACATAGGACCGTATGAGATTGTGAGAAGGGTTGGTCCAGTTGCTTATCAGTTGCGTTTTCCATCCGAGCTAGAGAAGATACACGATGTGTTTCATGTTTCAATGCTCTATAAGTATAGGTTAGATCCATCCCATGTTATGTCTGTAGAAGAGATTGAATTGAATTCGGGTTTGACTTATGAAGAAGAACCAGTTGAGATCTTAGCTTCTAATAGCAAGGTGTTACGGGGTAGATCGATTGAGTTAGTAAAAGTGCGGTGGCAACGTCGAGGGGTGGACGAGGCCACTTGGGAGAGGAAGGAGGATATGGAAAGGCAGATTCCTTATCTCTTTCAATCAAGTAATTTCGGGGATGAAATTCCTTAAGTGGGGGAGAGTTGTAACACCCGTGTTTTGGGGTTGGGAGTTTGGTATGAGTGTCGGGTTTGAGTCGTCAAAACCGACTTAATTTAATTAGAGTTGGGTTTTGATTTAAATAAGATTAAAATTAAGGCAATGACATTTTTGTAAATAAGTTGAAATAAAGAAGACAAACTTTTTGAAACTAAAAGAAAAAAAAGGTACTCATCTTCCTCCCCATTTTACAACCCAACGTGAAAAGAGAACCCAAAACCCTCTCAAAGCCTAAGTTACTATTCCATCCATTTTCTCCATCAATTCAAGAGCTCCTTCGAAGGTAATTTCATTTTTGAACTCTCCTCATCATCCCAATCATTTCCATGGTTTTAGATTTCAAAACCATCATCTTTTTAAATTTCCAAGTTTTCAAGGTTGAAGAAAGTATGAATGTTTATTGGGTTTTTAACTTGTTTTTGGGTTGTTTAGTTAAGTTTTGAGTTAATCTCACCTTAATACTCATTATATTTCGAAATAGAAGGATTTTGAGAAAAATCCCGAAATGGGTTTTGGGGGCATTTTTAAAAGTGTTAAAACATGAATTTTTTATGTGTTTTTGTGTTGGGTTGAAGGGCTGATGGTATAGGGTTGTTAGGGAAGTGTTTTGGAAGTCTTTAGAGGTCATTTGGGTGTTGGAAATGGTGGATTTCAGCTGGGTATTTGGGGAGTGCGAAAATGTGGGTTTTGTGATTAGTTTGGGTTTGAAATTGTGAAGTTTTAGCTTGTGATTGTGGGTTGAGTTTGTCGCTGAGTTTGACAGTCATTAGGTTGAGTAATACTTGTCTTTTGATTGGTTAGAAGCAAGAGGAAACATCGGAGAAGGTTCGGGATCGATTCCGGAAATTGTGGAGGCTTGAGTAGCTTTGCTCGGTGTGCTTAAGGAAGGGTGGTGAGTGAATCTTTCAAATTGTTTTAAATTGGTTCAAGTGTGTGTAGTGGAGGTTTTGGAATGAGCTTGGTAGGCCATTCCAAGGTAGAAGTTAAATTGGTAGTTTAACTTCTTGTGTGTTAATAAGCTTTAGATGTCTATGCTTATATTGATCTTGTGAGGCATGAATTGACTATGTATGTGTATACATTGATGTGTGTGGTGATGGCTATGTGATGTGAATGATGGTTATCATGATGTGGTTTAAAAGTATAATTGGCACTAGTTAACTTACCGGGTATAAATGATCGATCATTAGGATTAGTGTGCACACGGTTGAGTCAAATTCGCGTGTGGCCTTGGTGGCATTTAGTCATCAAGGAGGAGTACGGTGATGTAATATTCCACCAGAAATGTTTATATTTATACGTGATGATGAGTGAAATCCCATCCGTAGGGCATGTGATGATGAGTGGAATCACACCCATGCAAGGTCCGGCGATGAGTGTAATCCCACCGAGGTAATGTTGTTGTTGAGAGTAAATCCGCATATCCGGGTAAACTAATAGTGGCCAATATACTTGTTAATGTGGTTATGTTGTTGAGATAAGTGCTTCATCTTGTTGAGTTTAATATGAAGTAAGATGCCATATTAATGTCTCTCGTGTTGCTAGCTAAATTGCTATATTGATGCTTATGTATGTTTGTGTGTGATGTAAGGAAGTTATGCTTGAACCCTGCATTGTCGTTGTTTTTGGTTTTAGAGCATCCTCACTAAGCTTCTAGCTTACGCTCTCATTTTCGACAATACAGATCAGTAACATGGAGTTAGCAAGGAGCAAGGCGAAAGCGCATTTCCAAGCTTGTAGTTGCTAAAGTATGGTTTAGTAAATAAAGTAGTAGTTTAGCAATGGAGCTACTATGTGTTTGTATGAGCGTTGTAGGACTCATAGATGTTGATTGTTGTTCATGCTATGCTTGGATTTGTAAACCATGTTATGTTGGATGAATGCTTGTGTTGATGAGGCTATGCTTTGGATGTTATAAGTGTTGTGAGCATGTAAGCCTTGTATGTGTCAACATGTGCCTTTTGGCTTTAAGGTTTTTAAGCATGCTTTGAATGATCTTTTAAATGGATGCCTTACCTTATGTCTTATGAAATTTGAGTACGTTGCGCAATAGGAAGCATGCCTCTAGAGTGTGTTTGTATGCTAAGTATGCTTATTGGGGTTGTTAAGGGCGTTTGAGATTGTTGGAGATGTTTAAAAATGGTTTTGGGAAATTGCAGACAGCATGTGTTTTGAAACGGGCTGAGCCGTTTCGGAACGGGTGTGGCTCCAGGGCCCCTGTATCAGAACTCGTTTCGATACGGTTTGGCTACTGTGAGCCCCTGTTTCAAAACAAGTTTCGAAACACTTTGACTACTGGAATTACATGTTTCGAAACGGGTATCGGAATGCCTAGGCAATTTAAGACCCTGTTCCGAAACGGGGTGGATGCGTTTCGGTACGGGTGCCTGACTTTTTAAACTGGAGCCCGTGTTTTGAAACGGGTGACGTCTGTTTCGAAACGAGTGACTGGAAATGGGCTTTTGACATCTCTAATGGGTCTCAAGGGTTAGGCTTAGGCCCGGTTTGCTGTAGGGCTTCTCGTGAGCCTTGTTTTCCGCTGTCGTGATCACATAGGAATTAATTATGCCTCTAGACAAGATGTAAAATAAATGAAAAAAAATTTAGGGTTGCTAACCGAGGTGTAACCTTAACGGGTTTCACATCAGTTTTCCCCGTGTAGCCTACTCGGACCGGTAAGTCAGCCAGACCGAGACGAGGGGGTTACAAAAACTATTTTTTCCTTTATTTCTTTTTTACCGTAAAATTCTATATCTCCTTCTTCTGGTCAGATCGTTCTTTTTGTCTGAATTATTGGAGTACCCATTTTCTCTCCCAATCAAAAGGTATGTAATTGTTTCGGGTTTCTTTTTTTCCTTTAAATTTAGATTTTTGATTTTTTATTGTGGTATGAACTTGTTAGAGTTTTTTTATTCTCATAAATTAGATTCAACACTACGTGAAAGAATTGGTCACAAACATGTTATTGTAATTCTAGATTCTAGTAATATAAATTTTTGGCTAAAAGAGAACACATGTAAATTAATATTAGTGAAAAAAATTGGGACTTTTACACAAAACTTTTCATTACAAAATTTTAGTCCTTCAAAAAAAATTTGAGAAAACAATTGTAAAAATTATTTACATCTTATAGACTGTCGTTGTTCATATTTCTAATAAGCTACTATATATATATATATATATATATATATACTTTAGTTTTAACAAATCTAAGTTATTGTTTATCTTTAGTTACAATTATCCACAGGTATTTTTATGGGAATTGATTTGCTAAATTTAGACAAAATCTCTATTTTATTTTTATATACCATAAATTTTTTTAGATGCTAAAATTTTCTTGTGCTCATTTCAATCTTGGTATATGGGCTATGTTCTATTGTTAGTTTAAGCATATGTATCATCAATAACTTGTATTGTTTGTACTTTACAGTTATCCAACCAGTGGAACAATTTTTTTACAAATTTTATTTTTTAATGAATTCTAATAGAGTATGTCACAATAATTTCTCAGATTTCAAAGCAATAACTTATGGTGTTAATGGTTTGCAGATTTTGGAATGATTGAATTTTCTACCTTTAATCAATCTAATTTAATTTCTCCATTACCATCGCTTTACGAAAGAAATTAATGGACGATACCTTTGAAGATGCTGCTAAGGTTAAATCATTTGTATCAATTTTACAATTTGCTCTAATTTAATAAAAAAAACTTACTAATAATCACTACAACTTTGATTTGGTTTTATCTTTGTTTAATTTAATATTTTTATTTCTATTAGGTTATGTATTAAATTATTTTTTTGTTTTTATTTATTTCAATAGATTACAAAAATTTCACCAGTAGTTGATACTCTACTTCTTAATGATCAAAATCTGAAAGTGGGTGAGAAAATTTCGGTAGTTGATGGAATGCAGTTTGGCTCTTTAGATAAAGCTGAAAACTTGTATAAAAGTTTTACTAAGAAACAAAGTTTTGAATTTCGCATTCGAACAAGCACAACAACCTCTCGAAGTGATGCGATAGTAATTTGAATTTATGTTTGTTGCAATGAAGGCTCATACAAGAACAAATTTACAGAGGAAAATGACAGCCACAATAATGTCAAGATAGCTAAAAATGAATGTTCAACTTTAAGAACCAGATGTAAAGCATTTTTTAAGATAACAAGGGTAAAGGAAAGTCAAAAGTAGATTGCAAAATCTTTTTTAAATGAACACAACCATCCTTTGATTAGTCCTAAGAGTGTGTCTTATCTTAGATGTCATAAAAAAAATGACTCAACCGATTAAGATCTTTGTTGAAAAATTTAATGAAGAAGGAATTCCTTTAGAAAAAGTGGCAGCATTGTTTAATAGTGCATATCAACAATTTACAGATAGAGATTATTGGAAACATCTTAAACATTTTAGGAGTAAAAATTTAGATGTTGGAGAAGCCCAAGTTGTTTTATGTTATTTTCGGAGAAAATAAACTGGGAACCCTAGTTTCTTTTATGCAATTCAATGTGACGGTGAGGCTCGTATGATAAATTTATTTTGGATTGATACTCGATCTCGGGTAGCATATGAACATTTTGGTGTGTTATTACGTTTGACACCACTTATAGGACTAATAAGTATAGCATGCCGTTTGCTCCTTTTGTTGGATTGAATCACCATTGTCAATTAATTTTGTTTGGTTTTGCTTTATTGCAAGATGAATTCGAGCAAAGTTTTATTTGGTTATTTAAAACTTGGCTTGAGGCGATGTGTGAAAAAGTACCGGTATCAATACTTACTAATCAAGATCTAGTTATAGGAGCTACAGTGAAGAAAGTGTTTCCAAAATCTCGCTATTGTCTATGCCTTTGGCATATAAAGAAGAAATTTTCAGAAAAACTTCCGCATATATATCATAAAAAATTATATTTCAAATGTGAACTGAAAAGATGCATTTATGAATCATTTACAGTGAAAAAGTTTGAGAAACAGTGGAATGAATTGATAATTAAGAATGGGTTAGAGCAAAATGAATGGCTTCAAGGATTGTATGAGATTCGTAATTCTTGGATTCCAGTTTATAATCGAAGTACTTTTTTTGAAGGAATGAATACTACTCAAAGGAGTGAGAGCATGAATGTTTTTTTTTATTCTTTTGTTGTTTCAACTACAATATTGCAAGAGTTTGTAATGAGATATGAGAAGGCAGTTGATAGTCGCTACTCCAAAGAGAAAAAAAGAAGATTTTGAACCAAGGCACAAGTCTCGGATTCTTAAACTTGGTTCTAAAATGAAACATTATGGAGCGTCATTCTATAAAAAGAACATTTATAATATTTTTCAACATGAACTAGTCAAAAACAATCAATTCACAGGGTAAAAGGTAAAAAAGACTGGATCTTGCTATAAATATAAAGTGTCAAGTTGTTTTGATACTCGTAATAGCTTTCTTGTTCATCTGGATTTAGACTCTAGGGCTGGTAATTGTTCATGATGCCTTTTTGAATTTTAAGGTATCTTATGTAGACATCTGCTAGCAATTTTTATTTCAAAGATATTGTGGAGATTGCAAGCCAATACATCTTGAGACGCTGAAAAAATAAGCAAATAAAGGTTGTGAAATTTATAAAAATGGACAAAGTCTTGAAGTTGATGATGAAAAATCAGCCGCTTTAAGAAGCTTACATGTTTGTCGTTTTGTAAACTGATTATTCTATTTTGCTGAAAAATCTGAAGGAATATGTAAAGTCATTGTTGGAAATTTGGACCAAATATATCAGAAGATTTCTATGATGGAAACTCAATTGATTGGTATTATAGAGAAAGATAATGGCTCAAGCCAACAATTGATGAGTGAAGTGCTTTCTGAGGCAGTAGAGAATCAACCTCATTATATTTCTTTAACAACTAATATTGGTGATCCACATGTTTCTCAAACTAAAGAGAGACGAAAAGGTGGTCAAGAGTCTCAGGGTGAAAGATTCAAAAGTGGTCTTGAGATAGGATTGACTCATACATCTGTGAAAAGATGGTCGTGTCAAATTTGTGGAGAAAATGGTCATAATAAACGCAGTTGTAAAGGAATGCAAAACTCAACAAATATGTTATCTCATAATGTAGAGTGAAAGGTATAAATCTTTTATCATTTTAGTTTTTATATATCTAGATGAAAATATTTTTATTTGATTATTGTTATTGATTTTTTCAAGTTAACAGTCGCTTGTTGATAGATCGAGTTGACGTTGATTATTATCATTATAGATGAGGTGTTAGAAGCATATAAATTTTTCTCATTCTTATATTTTTGTTCTAGGAATAATTTACTGCATACATTATTTTTTTGAGAATCGTTGTTGAGTATATTATATATTTGCATAATCCTTTTATTGATATATGTGTTAATTTACACACATGACACTTTGATTATGCCTTCTCATAGCCTATATCGACATGTTGAGCACATTATTTTAAATATGAATAAAGAATTTGACTTGAAACGCTAATAAGAATGGTAAATACATTTTTCTTATAAATAAATCAGAGAATTGATTAATATCGGGTGTAAAAAGAAACTAAAAACACATTCACATCTCATTTGTGTGTTAAATTCAAGCTTTGATGTTTGATCTACCCTCTCGAGAGAAAAAAAAATTAGTAATCCATAATTCCATTAAACCTCAAATCTTTAATAAAAGTTAATGTTTACTATTTAATATTGTTGATTTCAAACAACATATAGAAAGAATTTAATCAAAACTACTATTGATAGTGATAAAGAACGATTTATTAAAATTAAAGAAATTACAGTCTCATGAAAGGAAGAATATATCCAGACCCTGCAACTAAAATAGGCATACAACGAGACTAGACCGCATATTGCAAAAATTCAAAGGTTAAAACAAAACATGACAAAGAGAACACTTCAACTTAAACGCACAAAATGAATTTTGCTGAAGATCGCACCAACCCAACACGAGTTTGCTCTTCTCAAAAAAGCCATAAACTCTGCAGAATAACGAGGTCACCAAAATACCTTAAACAAGTTCACCTTATGAATACCAGCTTTTACCAATGCATCCAACATTTTGTTATAAGTTGCTTTGATGTACTGTGTGAATCGATATTTCTTTCTCTGAATTAACCATAATGCATGACCATGTTTTTGGATCCGATCGTTCTAACGTATAATGAATGAAGTATATCTGCAGATAAATCTGTCAGAGATTCTAGTTTCCATAAGCACATAATGCTCTAACATAAGGCAATTAACTTAGTTGGCACATTAAAACAATGATATTTAAAGGAATCATTACAATTATTGATAAAGTTTTCTTTTATGGTATATAACAAAAAATAATAAGAGATTGCATAGCTCGTTCATTCAAGTAAATTATCTCTTCAAGCAACTAAAGAAACGATTAAGGCATGTTAATTATAATGTAAATAAATTTATATAATTAGCTAGAAATTAGGGCTTGTTCCACTAGGTTAGGAGATGGTAAATAAATCAATAAATACAAATAGAGCAATTTTACCATATACCAAGATTAGATTAAGTGCAAAAAACAATTTAATATCAATAAATTGAATAAAACTAAATGCTTATTTGAGATTCTGAAGACTTTCAAAATCTGTAAATCAAAATTAATTATATAATTGTTTTATAAACAAAGAATTTACTTGTGGAAATCTCAAATTTTCAGGATTATTTTATGACACCTAATAAACAAATAATGTGTAGATGTTTTTTTCTTTTAGCTAAAAATTACTATTACTGAAATCTAAAATTATAGTAATATGTTTGTGACCAATTCTTTCAAGTAGCGTTGAATCTAATTTATGAGAATAAAAAATAAAATCTCTAACAAATATTTTTCACTAAATTTAAAGGTGTTCTCTTTTAGCCAAAAATTTATATTACTAGAATGTAGAATTACAATAACATGTTTGTGACCAATTCTTTCAAGTAGTGTTGAATCTAATTTATGAGAATAAAAAAACCCCTAACAAGTTCATACCACAATAAATGATCAAAAATCTAAATTTAGAGGAAAAAAATAAAAATCCAAAACAATTACATACTTTTTAATTGGGAGAGGAAATGGTTACTCCGCAAAATTTAGATAAAAAGAACGATCCGACTAGAGGAAGGAGATGACGAGTTTTACGGTAAAAAAGAAATAAAAAATAGTTTTACCGTGAGTGAGGAAAATAAATAATGAGTGAATTAGGGGTTAGTGAGGTTCGAACCCACAACCTCACCCCTCCCTTCCCCCTTGGGTGCTAAACCATCGAGCTAAGTGCTCATTTCTATCATGTATTGCATGGAGCAATATTAGAATCAAGTTTGAGTGGATATTAAATCAAATTTAATGTCCCATTTGACCCTTCAGATCTAAGTCGGGTGAACCAAAAACTTATAGAGAATTCTAAAAGCCTCTCACCTACCTTTCTCCATTCAAGCTCCGATGAGCTCTCTCCGACTATTCGTGGCATCCGTCGTCCCCACCATCGTCACCGTCGCCTCATCGCCACCAAAACTCGACCAACCAACCTATGTTTCTGCCCGTCGTCCACGCAAAAATGATGGAAGACCGTTTGGCTTCACCAACCTTGATCTGCTTCACCGTCAGCCCGTGGTGGACACTACCGCTATCAGTTGGATCGTCGTTGTGTTCCGACCATGCCCTGTTAGCCACTCACCTTGAATCGCCGCCGTTCATCACGAAATGTGTGTTGAAGGTTCGGTGAGAACCCAATCGTCACCCCTCCATTTCTCACTGATTTTGGCCGCCTCAGTCACCGGCGTGGCACACTACGAGTGTAGTCGTGCTCAGCGTATCGTGATGAGCATAACTCGACCGATTCATCATGTGTTCGACGTCGATAAGGCGCTCATCGGAGCTACGTCGCTTTCGACCGTTCCCGGATGTTTTAGGTGATTCCAGTACGTATTCCGGCTTATTTTCGTGTTGTTGATGTATGGGTTGATCTAACAATGATTTTCTCTCTATTTTCCAGCGAAATCGAGGCTTTTGGGGGTCTCTGGCGGCTTTTCGGTGGGGTGTTCGATGATGTTCCGGCAGGCTTCCGATTTGGTAAGTGAACCTGTCTGAACTCACAAGACCGAACAGGTTCAGTGAGCAACCCGGTCTGAACCGAGCCCAGACCCATCTGCCCAACCCGATGACCGAGTCAACTCGCCCGAGTCAGCTCAGTGAGTCAACCCGCCCGAGTTAGCTCAGTGAGTCAACCCGCCCGAGTCAGCTCAGTGAGTCAACCCAGTTGACTAGTGACGTCAGCACTAACCTCACCGCTGACGCCAGCGTTGACTCTGACCGCTGACGTCAGTGTTGACTTTGATCGCTGACATCAGCGTTGACTTTGACCCTAAAAGTTAAATTTTCTGAAAAGTCGTATTTTATGTCTTTCGACGTCCTGAGTCCGTTTTTGAAGCCCGTTTTGAAAAATTCTGACCCGAAAGCCTCCGAATCTGACCTTGAACTCGAACTTCTATATGTATTAATATTGCAATTAGGAGTACTGTAAGGACTGAAATGTTAATTTGTGTAATTGAAGGTACTCATAGCTCCTTGAATACGAATTGTTGATGGACGTCGAATTCGAGTTCGAGTGCAATCGAATGGGGTTTCATGAATTGACCGTTATAGCTCGGAGTTAAGGTAATACATTACTACCTCTTGTATGTTTTATGAACATGTTGGTATTTGTTAATGCATGCATAAAAATGATGATGATTACTGTTAATTCTTCTCAAGTCAAACCGAATATGGAAATGAGTATGATAATCTAGATAAGATTGTAATGCTCGAATGAGAAGATTAATAAATCAGAAGGGTCTGGAGTTCAATAAGTAATTAATAAGGCAGCTAATCTCCAAATCCGATTATTAGTGTCAAATGATAAAATGTGAAAAATATTTAGATATGAAATTACAAAAATGCCCTCAAGGTATGAGAATGACTAAAATACCCTTGGAATTGGAAGCGATCTAGAAATCTACGCTAGATATGGTAAAACAACCCGATTCATCTGAAAACCTCGAACTACTTGGAAAGCTATGGTAACAAGATTTAAACCTTCAAGATTGTAAGGTGTTAGGTCTCCTTGGATTTGGAATGAATCTCCGACTATAGATTCCGGGGAATCTATCCATACCCCTGAATTAAGCAAGTGACTCAAAATTCTGTATTGATTGAAATGACTAAAAGTACTGGAAATATTGACGTGGTTAAACTAATCGGAATGATCGTATTGACCAAAAAGGGCTGAAGTATCCTCGGACACCGGGGTTTGCAAATTAATTAGAACAATTGATAAACCTTTGAGTTCTTAAATGAATGAAGTGGTTGGAGGTGCCGAAATTTCTTGAATGGCTAAAACACCCACGAGTACTTAAATGATTGAAATATTATAAATGGTTCAATTGGCATGAATGATGGATATCATGAGCTTCATAATGACTGAAAATACCCCATTGACTAGAAGTAAATTGCCTTTGATAAAATTCTAGAAATGCCAATAAAGTTAAAAATGACTAAAATGCCCCTAAGGGTTGAAGCATGACTCATGTATGTCAATCACTCCTGATATTAATGTAAGGATGGAAGTTTTTCCGCACAGAATATAAGTTTGACTACTCTGTGACGAGTCATGTGGTGAAATATGAAAGCAACCGTTCAGATATACGATACAGCTAGATACATTAGTAGGGTTGGTTAGTATTGCAAGGTTGAGATACGTTAGTTTGAATGGTTTTGGAGCCTCGATAGACTTCTGGAAATCTTAAATATTGTAAATCGTCATTTTATCATTATTGGGCTAAATTACAAAATCGCCTCTAATAGTTAAATGACCAAAATACCCTCGTTGGCCAAAGTAATCAAAATAGCCACGAATGTATTTTGATAACGTGAAAGATCTTGACATAGAAATCTCTAAATGCCTGGTTGGAAACCTGATGAGCAAATAGAATTCCCGAGCCACTATTTATGCCTTGTTGGTATAAATTACCAAAATGCCCATATATGATAAAATGACCACAATGCCCTTGTAGGCTTAAATGACTAAAACACTCCTAATGCGTCTAAACTCTCAAAGATCTTGATGTATCACCTCCTGAATATCTGGGTTAAACCGTTAGTACGAACCCCCTTTTAATAGGGGCCTCGTTTCAGAAATTCGTTCAAATTGTCAAAAGTTTAATGTGTCCCTTTCCGTAAATGCCAAGTATCTCCAAGAAATGATCTATCCCACCTAGTGTGTTCCATGTGTGCTACACTCAGTTGAATGTGTTATATGACTATTACATGTTAGTAAACAATCTAATGACTTAATTATGGTTGATGATATGATGAACTGGACATATGATAACATTTTCTGTCTACTCGTTGTAAGTCCGCTTGATCTATATACTTAGTATATGACTGTGCTATGTGGTTACTTGATCTGCGATAACATTGTCTGTCTTCCTGATGTAAGTAATAGTATAATCGGTTAGCTTGACCTATGAAGGTACACTCTGTTTGCATGATGAATGATGATATCATCTGTTCAATGGTATGCCCATATATGTGTCTAAAGAGCATGAACTTCTGTTTCTGATACTTTGAATAGAATATGTTTGTCACATGTATTATGTTACTCATGTCTGGAATCTGAATACCGATTACTATTTGGGGTATACTGTTGGGTTATGTTATGTAGTTTCTGCAGGTGCAGCCATGATCTAGTTGGTAATCCTTATGGACTCAAGGTCTCCCCTTGGGTAGGTTCTGATGCTTTAGCACGGGTAAATCCTTATGGACCTAAGGCAGCCCCTTAGGTGGCACCTATGCCCATCGGGCCTAGGGTAAGTCCTTATGGATGCAGTTTTGGGGGACTGCATATTGGTGTAAGGTTGGAAGGTAGTTACTAGTAAACCCTTGTATGTACTTGAACATTTGCATTGAATTGTTACATGTTCTTATTATATGACTAGTATGTATTTATGCCTATTTGATCTGCACTTATTGGAACACACTAGACGCTAAACTCTTTGTTTTCATCTTCGTAAGCTATTAGCTTGAATAATTCTCGTTTGTTACTCGATGATTGAATAAAGAGAAAGTACCGTTATTCTCAAGTATAACGTTACCCTGAAATAGCGGAAAGGAAATGAAGATTGTTACTACTTGGAACATCATGAAAATGTTGTGCTTACCATGTATCTGCATGAGCTTATAGCATCTTTGGGTAGTTCTGTATTACTGAGCTTTTCCAAGCTCACGTTATTTTTACCATCGTAGGTTAAAAGAATATAGCATGGTATAATGTTTGACATCAGTGTTCAGAGTTCCTTTGGCGTTGCCTTTGGAGTACGGTATTGTATGGTTAGTGGGCATGTATGTTATGTATTGTTTTATGATAGTGTCTGTAAAACATTTTCTGAAATTTTTGTTATGTGTTTAAATGACTTTCTGAAATGGTATTTTAAACAGATGTTGATTTTACGGTTTAATAAGAGTTTGAGCAAAACAAAAAAATGTTTTATGTGTATTTTTACCGTGGGTCGCTCTTGTGACCCTAATGTGACTTCCTAGGATCCGTTGTAACGCATAGGCAGGTTTAGGGGGTTACACATGGGTTATAAATTTTAATGTAATCTAAGCCATTTATTTATTTAGATCAAAGGGATATTAATTAGTGTAAAACTCATTAGTTTTACATAGTGTAACCTATCATATATATATATATATATATATATATATATATATATATGGTTAGGATCAACTTACACTGTGTAAAATTGAATTACCTTTACACAGTTTTTGGACCGTTGGATGATGGTAATTAATGGCTCAAATTATTTCCTTATCTTTTTTTCTCAAGCGATAATCTTCACATTTTTTACTGTTAATCTCATACATCCATTTCCCTTATCCAATGGTCCTAGATTAGTGTAAAATAGTTTTACATCATGTAACTTGATCCCATCTCATATATATATATATATATATATATATGGGTTAGGATCAACTTACACAGTGTAAAACTTAAAATACATGTTTTTTAGATCGTTGGATGATGGAAATGGATGACTGAGATTAACTTCTTACTTTTTTTTCCAACGATCCAAAAAACGTGTAAAACTTAGAAAATTTTACACTGTGTAACTGGATGTTATCCCTATATATATATATGATAAATATTCTATACACAGGCGCTAGAAACTGAAAGTTTCCACAAGCGCCTTAGTTTTAGGGTATAAAGAGTTAGGGTATATGGTTTAGGGATTTAGGTGTAGGGGGTTAGAATTTAGGGATAGTTGTTTCAATTTAAGGTGTTTATAGGTTAAAACCTAAATCCTCACCATATTACCCTAAAAACCAAACCCTAAATTATAACATAAACCTTAAATTGAAACAATTATTCCTAAATTCTAAACCCCATACCTAAACCTCTAAACCTTATACCTTAAACTAACTCTCTATACCCTAAAATTAAAGCGCTTGTTGAAACTCACCGCCTGTGTATAACTCACTAATCCATATATATATATATATATATGACATAGCCATACATAAGAAAATTCAGCCATGGATGGCAACAAAGACGATGCTTTAATATGCTTGAAAATCGGGAAAGAAGCGTTAGACGCCGGAAAGATCCCGTGCACTCAAATTCTTCACCAAAGCACGTCGCCTCGACCCAACACTTCCCGTCGACGATCTCTTATCAGCAACAGCCGAGAGAGAATCCTACGACCGGACAACGCCGGAGTCTTCGGGGTCTTCTCCACCTAGGCCTTCCGATCGACCCTCAATTCGCCAAAGAAATCGATCAACTCAGTCAGCAGCCTCTCCTCCTTCTTCGCCGACAGCTGCTGCGGCTAGCTACACCGAAGAACAAATCAAAATCGTGAAACAAATCAAGGGAAAGAAGGATTATTATGAAATTTTTTGTTAGAGGAAACGTGTTCAGCCGAAGATGTTCGAAAAGCATACCGAAAACTGTCTTTGAAAGTTCATCCTGATAAGAACAAAGCTCCCGGCGCCGAGGAAGCCTATAAGGCGGTTTCGAAAGCGTTTCAGTGCCTAAGCAACGAAGAAAGCAGGCAAAAATATGACCTCGTCGGATAAGAAGAACCTGTTCAGCATACGGAGAGAGCAATGGATTTAATGGCTTCCACGGCACCGAATTCGACTCCGACGAGATATTCTGTAACTTCTTCTTTGGTGGAATGCCTCCTGCAAGTTTCAACTTTGGACCACGAACGGCAGCCAAAAGGGGGAACCACGGCTCTAACGGATCCAAATTCATGATGCTGGTTCAATTGTTACCCTTTCTTTTAATCCTAATATTGAGCTTTTTGCCGTCGTCGGAGCCTGGGTTTTCACTGTCTAGGTCGTATCCCTACGAGTACAAGTTCACTACGCAGAAAGGTGTGAACTTTTATGTCAGGTCGGCGGAGTTCGAGCAGGATTATCCGGCTAATAGTCCGGAGCGTCTGAGAGTGTTGAGAGCGACTACTATTCTGTTTTGTCGCAGAATTGTAGGTTGAAGCTGCAGCGACGGCAGTGGGGATTCATCGGAGAGACACCGCATTGTGATTTGTTGCAGAAATTTCCGTCGGCGGCGTAATAGCATCCATTGAAGTCTCCTTCTCCATGTTCCTGCATTTTTGCTCTTTTTAGCTGATTAGTAAGTATTCTTTTTAATAAATTATTTTCTTTTCTTCGATTTGCGTGAAGATTGCATACAAATATTTGTTTAATACGAATATATTTAATTGTTTTTTATTTTTATTCGTTATTTGAAACACCATGGCTTTATGTTCATGTTCAAATAAGTAGGGCGGTAAAAAACCGAACGTTTAGCGAACTGTTCGGCAAGAAGTTCGTTTATGTTCGTTTATTTATTAAACTAATGAACATAAATAGTTTTTTTATTTATTTAATTAAATGAATGAACACGAACAAAGGTTTTGTTCGTTCATTTATGTTCGTGAAAGTTCGGTAATCTGTTCGTTTATGTTCGTTCGTTTATGTTCATTTATGTTCGTTTAAATTTATTCACACATGTCTAGGGGTGTTCATTATTCGGTTAAACCGAACTAACCGACCGAACCAAAATAAAATTGGTTAATCTATTAGATAATTTTAGGTTTCGGCTAATGATTAAGAGTTTTTTCAAATTTCAATTATCGATTAATTCAGTTTAAAATCAGTTAATTAACTAAATTAATCGACCTAACCAAAATACTAAATATTTAACAAATTATATATGTCCGTTTGTGTTTGTTTATGTTCGTTTGTGTTCGTTTATCATCTAAGCGAACGAACACGAACAAGTTACATTCCTTAATGAACGAACACGAACAAAAAATTTTGTGTTCGTTCATTTGTTCGGTTAAAGTTAAACGAACGAACATGAACATACTCTCGTTCGTGTTCGTTCGGTTCGTTTACAGGCCTACAAATAAGCATAAAAGTATCTCTCGCTACTTCCAATTTTTAGTGAGGTGGTCAATTTCTAAAATTTTCTTTGAGTCTATTTTTTTTATTAAAAAATTTTCGACTACAGCCTTCATGTCGTTGTATGATTTTAGTCTTTATACTAATTGTATATAAATACGATCTTTTTCTTTTGATGAGGAATCATTTGTTTTTTTATCAGTTTCATTTTTTTTATTTTACATTTATTTTTCTGGCTATTTTTCGTTTGTTTGTATGGTACTCCTTCTGTCCCGTAAAATATGTCTCTTATTAATTTTTTGAAAGTCAAAATTTTTAAACTTTGACTATTATTATATTGAATATTTTAAATAATTAATTTTTATACAATATATATTTGAAAACTACTCGATTAGAGGTTTTTAAAATATATTTTTTTTATATTTTTATCAATGATACATTTTAAATAATTATGAGTCAAAGTTGAAAAAAATTGACCAAAAAAAGTCAACCAGGGACACAAATTGTGGGACAGAGGGAGTAGTTTATTTGTCTATTTTTTACAAGATTTGTCCGTCTTTGTGACAGTATTGTCTAATGTTATAACAATTTAGCGTTCAGATAACACGTATTATTGAGTGTTTCAAGTCACAAAATAATCGACGGTCTGTTATTTTTCGATTTCGCTTGTAGTTTTTCGATGTGCGAAGAACTCGCAACGAAAAGAATGCTTGATACATGAAACTTTATGGCTAAAGTTTATATTTGCTGAAATTTCATTTGGAAGACGAACAAGTATTCTTAGGAATGATTGTGTTTAATTTTATCTTCAAGCTCTTTAATTTTCTGATGTTTTTATCTCCATGGATATTAGGGTGCGTTTGGTTCACGGAATATAAAATTACCTTTGGGAATTGGATTCCCGGAATGTAACATTATCTGAGATATTACTTGGAATATTAGATTATCTTATTTGGTTTATTTGGTAAGAATGTAAGATTACATTGTTTGGTTGAGGGAATATAAGATTATTTGGAAGTAAATTTTACTATATTGTCCTTGTGATATATTATGGGTTTGGTGTCAAAATGACCACTATATTATTTTTTGCCGCAAATGCACCACACAACTATTTAAATGGTTCTATTTTAGCCACACGCCGTTAAAAATGAAAAAAGTTGACGGAACTGTTAAAAAAATTAGTATAATTACACATTTTGTCCTCTATATTTACACATTTTGTCACCCTGATTGGAGTAGGAAAAATGAAAACCGAGGAACTACCCTTGGTAAGAATCAAACTTGGGACCTTGGGGGTTTAGTGCGCGTGAATTTTCCACTGAGCCAAGCATATATTTGTGATATGCAATACTAATAATAATATATCTGTTATACATATGGAGAAAGAAAAAACAAACAATATTCATAGTTTTCAGTTGTATAGCATCCAAAAGGACCTGCAAGCAATAAGTACATAGTTTTGTTACTTTTGTATGTAATGAGTTGTATAGAATAGATATGTTGGATTTATATTACCATTCACAGGTACCTTGAAGAACATGGTTCAACATGTAGAAGTATAAATGCATGTAAAGTTAGAGTTTGTGAATCTATACTGCACATAAATGTAAAGTTTGCTTTCGTCTATGCTACATTTTCAGTCTGATATAGATATTCATAGTTACCAAATTGAAAGTTTTCATGACTCGTAACCAACAGCCAATACAAGATCAAAGAAAAATTTGTAATGAGAAATGCTTTTCGTTATTGTATATCTTTTTTTCTCACCGTGGTTGTGCAGGCATCTGGTAACACTGTCCTTTCTCATTTTCTGGGGCTTGTATTCTCACTGGAATTGTTGCGCTCCGTGATAGTACCTCAGTCGAACGTTATTCTGATTCCCAAGGTCGCATAAATTCAGCCGTTCTTGGTAAAGTATCATGAATTTGAAGCTTATGCTGGAACATGATTAGTATTCATTCATTTTCATCCTTCCATCTCTGAAATCTTCAAGAAACTTGTTCAAGACTTGTTCCACTCTCTCTTCAGTGAGGGTTTCAACA
This sequence comes from Hibiscus tridactylites, assembly GCA_958450335.1. Taxonomy (NCBI): domain Eukaryota; kingdom Viridiplantae; phylum Streptophyta; class Magnoliopsida; order Malvales; family Malvaceae; genus Hibiscus; species Hibiscus tridactylites. Next base: position 8,479,336 of record OY288288.1, read on the forward strand.
TCACTCAACACTCCTTTGGCCCATTCATTAGACACTGGCTAAACCGAAAGAAGAAATAGTTGGTAAATGTTTCAAGCTAAGACAGGTAGCAACTGCGGTAACATCGTATTGGCAAGGTTCTGCACTAAAACATTACCTCCAATACTCCGAGAGCAGAGCTAACATTTATTATTAGTATTACATATCACAAATGCATGCTTGGCTTAGTGGTAAACTTGCGCGTATTATGCCCTCAAAGTCCCAAGTTTGATTCCTACCAAGGGTAATTCCTTAGTTTTCATTTTTTCTACCAAGGGAAATTAATTAATTTAGTTAAATAAAAATAATTAAAATCCCCCAATAATGTGGTGACACGTGTCATCATCCTATTGAATAATTAATTTATTTTATTAGATTAAAATTAGGACTAAATTAATATATTGTATAAATACAGAGGACCAAATGTGTAATTATACCAATTTTTTTAATAGTTCCGTCAACTTTTTCGTTTTTTAACGACGCGTGGCTAAAATAGAACCATTTAAATAGTTGTGTGGTGCATTTGCGGCAAAAATAATATAGTGGTCATTTTGACACCAAACCTATAGTTCAGTGGTCATCTGTGTAGTTTACCCTTCTTTTTAACAAGTTAAATTTTCAATATTAATTTAAAAATATTTGCTTGAAGATTCATACACTTATACTTAGCATACTACTAATATAATTAGTATAAAAATATAAAATATATATTTTTATTAATATCAAAATTCTTATAATTAAATTCAAATAAATAAATATTTAATGGGTAACAATATTTAAATCTTAAACTAATTATATAAAATAATTTTAAATAAATATACTCTCCAAATATTAAAGCAGGATTGAAATAATAAAATGAATAATAATTTTACATAAAGTCAAGAAAAAAATATAAATAAAAAATGATGATCGTATCATGAAGATACTTACAGAGTATTTAGACATTTTATCGAAAATTTTCATAGGCATGATTTTTTTATTTAAATATTAAACTACTTTTTTTTGAATATGCTGGTGCGATGCAAGGGTAGCATCTGTTCAACTTTCTAAGTCTTTTCAAAGACGGAACACACAGCATGGCATTACTGGTGCTCAAACCCGGGTCCCAAGGGATGATAAACATCTACCTTTGCCACCAGGACACAAGGGGATGAGCATATTAAACTACTTTTAAATATGTGTAAAACCATTTAAATATCAAACTAATATGAAATAAAATTATTTAATAAATTTATACCATTTAAATATGCTACAAAGGATCCAAATTAAAAAAAAACTATTATTTTAAGGGTAATTTTGTCCAAAGTGGCAGGAATTGACAAATACCTAAGGGAAGCGTGGGAATCACATTCCCGGAATGTTGACAAAAAAATGTTATTGTTGGTAATAATCTGTTCTAAGTTGGTGAGAATGAGGACAAACCAAATATGAGAATAAAATTTCGAAAAAAATTATTACCCTAGGCAATAATCTTTTCCGTAAACCAAACGCTCCCTTAAAATGTCTTATACTTTGTAATGTTTCCTTTCTATTAATAAATTTTTATTAGTTTGATGACCGAAATTAAATTAAAGTTATTCGTTAAAAAAGCACAAAAGTAATGACAAGTAAAATTATTAAACAAATTTCTCAAATAAATATAATTTTATTATTGATGTATGTCCTCTAAAACTAAATAAGGTGTTAACAACTGGTTTTTAGACTATTGTAAATAATAGTTGTAAGATACTTTTGTCCTTATTTTAAGGCCTAAAATCAAAAGAAATTGTCAATGTTTGACTGAATAGTTATTTTTGGTCCTATTTTTTTGGAGTAATTTAATTCTTAACGTTTTATTTTAGGTCAAAATACCTCTACGAATGAAAATTGTTAAAAAACTGACGGTAAACAGTTTAAAATGATTTGATAGAATGACAAGTCAGCCGAAAAATTATTTTATATTTTATATAATTTTATAAAATTATTTTTTGATTCATGTAACGTGTTTTTAAGTTAACACATTTATCTATAAGATACTGTCATGTCAACGCTTGTTGCCATATATGTTTGTCTCGTCATTTTCAAAACATTTAACGTCAGTTGACTGACAGTTTTCATCCGTAAAAGGTCATTTTGACTCAAAATAAAACGTTGAATGTTAAATTACTTAAAAAAATTAAAGGCCAAAGTGACAATTTAGTTAAACGTTAAAGTCATTTATTAACTTTATGCCATTTAAATAACTCAGATGTGTTTTCACCAGTTTCATTCATCAACTCAAAAATTATTGGGAACTATCACTATATATGTGTCGTACATCAACAAATCGTGCATTCATTATTTATGTGAGTGTTTATTTAACTTTCAATATAATTTTAGATTTTTTTTTCACTTTCTCTTACTCTCATATTTTCTTTTACAGCAGTTATCATTTTCTTAAAATCTTTTAGTAATTTTTAAATTTTTCAAGTTAATTGTGACGGCTTTGACTTTCTACCGACGATGATTTTTTTTTTACTTTTGCTCGTTTTTTGTTTTTATTTTTTATTTTATTTTTTGTCGGTTGTTTTGGCATGTTCTTCATTTGTCGTTATGACGCATTCTTTTTCTGCCTCTATGGCACACTGATATTGAAGACGTCTACAACCTGATGTATGTTACAGTTGAATCTTACTGGATGAAATAGCGTGGGTTGGTTATTTGTAGAGATAACCAAGACGTTTTTCTCTTTTTTATTTATTGGAGTAATTCAATAATCTACGCTCTTCCGGTGAGCACTCCAAATTTTCGTCGTGGTAATAGATTTGAAGAACACTTATAAAGATTTTATGAGAAGATTTAAATTTGTTATTTATGTTTGCATATTCTTTACTTTTCGACGTTTATTTTTATATTTTAAGGTATATTTATTTGTGTATTTTTTCTCATTATTTTAATAAAATTTAGTGTTTGATTTTAAAAAATATAATATAATTTCTCATGGAAAATTGAATGATGTTTATAAATTTAAGATATAAAATAAAGGTTTATATTTAATTTAATTATAATTTGACTTGACTCAAGACATTTGAAATAGTAACATTTTAATTTTATTTCAGAAAATATACTTGATTATCAAGTCGGGCTATGACTTCCCACTGTAGACTCGGTAGACTCGGGCATATAGTTGCTGCTGGACCCGATCCGAGTTGCAATCTCTATTAATAAGCGATCTGCGTTATTTCCCTCATAAACCCTAGCGCCCATCTTTATTGTATCGAACTAAAACCCTAATTCCTTTTTTCCTCCTCTGTTTTCTCAAAGGAAAAAAATGGTAACGGCTCTGTTTATTTGTAAAGCGAAAGTTGTTTTATCTTTGCATTATATCTTACAATTGGCTGATACTTTTGCAGACTGGAGAAGCAGTGAACCCCAAAGCATACCCACTGGCGGATGCTCAGTTAACAACTACGATTTTAGATCTTGTTCAGCAAGCTGCCAATTACAAGCAGCTCAAAAAGGGAGCCAATGAAGGTTTGGAAACAATACCCTTTTTCATAATTTCTTTGTTTCTTGTATTTGTTGTTATCATTTCCGGTTTGGGTTTTCTTCTCTTTAATTTGGTTTGTTTGTGATTCAGCTACCAAGACCCTCAACAGAGGTATCTCGGAGTTTGTTGTGATGGCTGCGGATACCGAGCCCCTTGAGATTCTGCTCCATCTTCCTTTGCTTGCTGAAGATAAGGTAATTGCTTTATGGATTTTTTCCTTTTTCTGATATAGACATTTCGATTACTTAATTCATGCTTAATATTTGAGTATTTACACTATACAAACTTATTGCTGAGGGGCAAGTTGATTAACTTTGAAGAGAATAGGTCTTAAAAAGTAAAAACCATGAAAATTAAGTGAGTTAAGGTTTAATTTCACTAATTTTAGAAATGAAGGTCTTAAAAGGTAAATAAACTAGAAAATGAGGTGTCGAGACTCAAGGCTTAATTTCATTAACTTTAACTAATATGATCTTAAAAACAATAAACCAGATAATTTTGGGAGGGGCAACTGCAAGTGCTTAATTGCAATGGATTCAAAACTATCAGTGGCCTAAAATGCAATTAAACCATCAAATTTAGGAGGGGCAAGTATTTAATTGCAATGGTTTTAAAACTATCAATGGCCTAAAATGCAATTAAACCATCTTCAAATTGCCAAATTCAACTGAAACTTACAAGTTGGGCGGCTGTATGAAAACATATAATCTTGAGCCGCTTTGTAGTTATCTACCCTTTTCTTAGTACTTATGTTTGGTATATGTGTTTATGGTTGATGTTTTTGTGGTTGTTGTATATGCTGTTCCTTGCTACAACTTTAATGTGTTAATTAGTCATATCACTCTTAATTAGTCGAATCAAGTTGTATGTCCTCACTAGCTATGAATTCGGAGCATATGACTCGACTGTATTTTATGAAGGAGCTTTTACTTAAGGTTATAACACTCTGTTTAATGTAAATTGCTTTCCACACTTGAGCTCGGAAACATTCCAATTATACATATTGATTCCTCAATGCAAAGTTCATAATATAATCAAAATCTTAGCTGCAACACTCCTTGCCTGGGTTTTGATCAAAATAGCAATATTGTTTTTGGTTTTTGCAGAATGTCCCCTATGTATTTGTTCCTTCAAAGCAAGCTCTTGGACGAGCATGCGGGGTCACAAGACCTGTAATTTCATGTTCCGTCACAACAAACGAAGGAAGCCAATTGAAATCCCAAATACAACAACTCAAGGTACTTTGCCTTCTAGTACAGTATGTCACCTCGTAAAACTACTAATATTTTGCACCTGTTGTGGCTGAATCTGCTCCTGCATCTTGTGGTTTTTCATTTGTGAAATGTAGGATGCTATTGAGAAGCTCTTGATCTAGAATCTTATGAAAACTCGTTTTCGGTGTGATGGGCCTCTTGGAGTGTCGTGGTCGATCCTTTAGAGGCTTTGACTGATGAAGTTGTGACGCATGCGAACAGTGCTTTTAGAATTTGACCTTAATGTGATTGGTGTGTCTTTTATGTTTTCCTATGAATTGAGAAAAAAAGGATGATATTGATCTTGAATCGATACTTACAGGAGCTAAGTATGAACGATGTTATCACTTAATGTAGCTTGTTTAACATGTTTTGGTTTCTGTTATAGCTTTCATAGTTGTCCTTAATTGGTTTTTTTACATTCTAGTGTATTACACGATAGTATTTGTTCATACACATAAAACAAACTGCTCGAACTTTGATCACTTGAGGATAACAATATTTTTCTTATTGAGACATTTGATGGATTCAAAATTAAATTAAATTTGAAACCGCACAAATTGTGATTTGAACAATGGTTTGATTATTTGACTATAACATTAGATTTTTTTTTGTTTTTTTAATATGCTTGTGCGATGCAAGGGTAGCATCTGTTCAACTTTATTAATCTTTTCAAAAACGGCACACACAGCATGTATTACTGGTGCTCGAACTCGGGTTCCAAGGGATGATAAACATCTACCTTTACCATCAGAACACAAGGGGATGAGCATAACATGAGATTTCTTTAGTTGTGGTTTTTATATTTGTTACTATATATTAGTATATATGTTATAATTTGAAGTTTCTTTTAAATCAGTTTATTTCCTTTCAATTTTTACTAGTTAAGGTTATAATTGATTTTTTCTTTTAAACAATCCATCTTTTCTTTTCTTTCTTTTTTGAACTTTTCTCTCTTCCTTTCTCTATATTTATTATGTCAATCAAAATTTAGCTTCCAGAGCCATGGAAGTCGGTTTCACACTACTAATTAAATGGTTAAAATTCGAATTAGAAAAAGGTAAATTACTGCAGGTGTCACTTTCGTTTCCCGTTTGTATAGATTTAGTCACTACTTTTGAAAAGTGCCAATAAGTGGTCATCTACGTTTTCGATGTGTAAAGACTTGGTCACTTCGACGTTATAGTCCATTAGTCCCCTAACGGATTGCTGATGTGGCAGAATTAATTAATGAAAAAATAAGGATAAATTACTATAATAGCCATTAAAATTTATCTCATGTACATTTTTTCTCCTCAATTTAAAAAGTAAACATTATAGTCACTAATAAAAATATTTCTTTATAATTTCACCCTTAAATTTTTAAAAATTTTATTTTGAATTTTTGAGTCGAGTTTATGAAATTATGAGTCGAGTATTTTCACATCAAACCAAAAAATTTAATTTTTTCGAGTCAAGTCGAGTGTTGCACTTCCCTACATACAAACACGGATTAAAATTAAAAATTATATTTCTTCCCTACACACAAACCTAAGTTAGTGAACATCTTATCTTGCTTAAAGGACCTAGGGTCTCATTCTAGTAGAATAAAAATATGTTCAATATAACATTTCCTTCTGTTTGGGTATAGATGACAATGGGTCGAGCTTTTAGTAGACCCAAACCTGACTCGACAATAACACAACAAAATATTACTTCGATCCGCCCCCCTTTTAAAATACTGTAACACCCGGGTTTAGGGGTTAGGTGAAAATAATATTTTAATATTATTTTGGGCTCGGTTTTATACTCTAAATAATAAATCGAGTTTGTTTTCAAAATTAATTAATTTGAGTTGACCATGTCTTAAAATTAAACCACAATTAGCCATTGATTTACCTTCCTTGTAAATGTCCCATTTCATTAAGGGTAAACAAGTCTTTTGAGCCTTAAAATAAATCACATGTGAAATAAAACACCTATTTTCTACTATTCACCTCCTTCTTCAAAATACACCAACGAGAAGCAAGAGCTCTCTACCCAAATCTACTATTTCATTCAAAAGCTCCCTCATTTCAACTCCGTTTTGAAAGGTAATGGTATTTTTGACTTCCCCTCACCTCCCTCTCCATGAAAGTACATTTTATTTTCGTTTTCATGAAGTTTTTAGAAAATGGAAGTTTTGAATATTTTGATTAAAAATGAGATCTTTATGTTGATAAATGAAGTATTTTGATTTGTTATGCTTAGTTATGGTATATAGAAGTCAAAGGGTGTATCATATGTGAATTTCAAATGATTTTGAACAATTTTCGGATTTGGGTAAACTTGGGATTTTTGGAGGGTTTTGGGTGAGTTTTGGGGGTTGTTTTAGGTGGGTTTTGATAGGCTTTTGATAGTACTATGGATAGGGGTTGAATTGGGATCATTGGTGGGTGTAATGGAAGTTGAAAACATGGTTTTTGGACATGGTCTTGGGGCCATCCGAATTGGTGAAAAATGGAATTTGTTCATGCTTACAACATGATAGTTTGTGGTTGAATTGCATTCCGGGTTAATTCCAATGATGAAATATTGATTGTGGCTGTTTTGTTTGTGTTTGGGATTTATTAGAATCGAGTTTGGGCATCGGTGAAGCATCGGAAGTAAATCCGGGAATTTGAAGACGGTTGCTTGCTTGGACTTTGAGCTTGGAAGCTTAGGTGAGTGGTTAAATGTTTTAAATGGATTTAAAATGGTCGGTTCGAGTATATGGACTAGGTTGGGATTGGTAGACCCACCTAGAGTTAGGATTAGGGTGGTAGCCTAATCCTAAGCTTGATCTAGAGGCTTTGGATGAACTCAATTATACGGTTGTGTATGTCTCGTATGAAATGTGGTATGAATGCTTGTGTATATTGTATTATACATGTGAGATGAGATATGACTTGTGATGCTTGAGACATGCATGATGATGGTTGTTGGTGAGTACGTGCTAGGCACGAAATTGATTGAAATGAGTAATGTGAAATGAGTAAATGTTGGCACTAGTATACTTGAATACAAATGATCGATCATTAGGATGTTAGTGTGTACACATGAGTCAAAAGTCGCGCGTGGCCTTGGTGGCGTTGAGTCACCAAGGAGGAGTACGGGTTCGCCCGGAAATTGTATTTTAAATATAGTCGGTGATGAGTAGAATCCCATCGACGGGGCGTGAGGATGAGTGGAATCCCCTCCGCGAGACCGGTGATGAGTGTAATCCCACCGTGAGGTAATGTGGTTGTTGGATGTGAGTTCCAACGAGTTTATCCGCGTATTCGGGTCATAGCTAGGTGCCAATGTTGGTTGATAAATGTATCAATGTGTTGAGATTAATGATCCTTATTTGGATGTTTAATGTGACCACTTGTGTTGAGGATTTAGAGCTTGTTGATCATGACATTTACTTGTATATTGCTCATGCATCTTATCTTGTGGCTCTTGTGGATCATTGGTTTATATGTGATTTGCCTTGGCTAGATCGTGCTCGGACCCTGCAATGTTGAGGTTTGTTTTTAGAGCTTACCCTCACTAAGCATCATTGTTTACGCTCTCTTTGTTCAACATTGCAGATCCTTAGTTCGCGGGTTGCTTGAGCAAGTGGAGGGCCTCCAAGTGTGGTTGTTGGCTTGAGCACATCAAGTATGACTTTTAAATGTTAAACATGTAATAATTTAAGCAATGGGATATGTGTCTTTTGATGGATGATTGTTGGTTGTTTAGGAGCTTGTTTAGACTCCATGTTATGTTGCTTTTGTATGGCTTGTGATGCCATGTCTGAGTTGTAATCCATGCCTAAATTGCTTATCTTGAATGTTGGTTATGTGCCTTTGAGTTTGCCCTTATGTTGAATGTTGAAGTATGAGCTTTTGGATGCTTAAGTGCCATCTTTGATTCAATTGCATGTTCCCTTGATGTATGTTCATGTTGGGTGTTTGTATGGCTAAGCAATGACGTTTAGGTGTATTGATACACCCCATGAGTGTATCGATACGGTCTCTACGAGTTGACTTTGACCCGTTGACCTAGTCAAGGAGGTATCGATACACCCCTTAAGGGTATCGATACCGCCTGTAATATAAGTATAAAATTGGGTTGTAACATGTTAATTTGAGTTCGTTTTATTGTTTCTTGGATATTGTTCCGCTGTATGATCACATAGGGTTAATTACTCATCTAGACAAGATTTAAAATGAAAAAAATAGGGGGTTTTCACTCGGTTTTCCCCGTGTGACCCACTCGGACCGGTCATTCGGCCAGACCGGGACGAGGGGGTTACACTTGTTGGTATCAGAGCCTAAGGTTTCCGAGACCTTGGGCAGGTAAGTGAGGTAAGTTTAAGTTTTTGAATTGAATTGCACGGTGTTTGCTTGTTTTGCAAGAATGATTGCTTGGGTGACAAGTATGTTGATTGTTTTATTTTAAAGCATGTGTGTAAGAGTCCCATTGCTACTATTACATTGGAAAAATGATTTTAAGTGAGAGAACGTGCTTGAACACTTGGAAGCCTTGCCTTGCTAACCCAGCTTGTATGTTTTGTTGTTGTGGTTGTAGTTGATATCTGTGAGAACGATGTCTAGACCGAGAGGTAGGCCGAGAGTGGTTCGTCAGGAACCACGGGTTGCGGCTCCTGTTGAGCCGGCAGTTGGTGCGGAGGCTCACCTAGAAGGGTCGGTAGCCGCGGGAGTTGGCGCTCCTCCACCACCACCACCTCCTCCACCACCACCACCTCCTCCACCTGGAGTTGGGGGCGAGGATGGAGCCGGAGGAGATGGACCTCAAGGTGGCCAAGGTGGCCAAGGTCCAGCTGAAATTGACATGACTCCGCTGGTGCAAGCGATAGCGGGAGCATTTCAGGCCGCAGTTGCGGGAGCTTAGGCTGCAGCTCAGCCTAGGTGTGACGATGCCAGTCTACCTTTGGAGAGGCTCCGTAGCTTGGGGGCCGAGGAGTTTAGAGGATCTACTCCGGAGAGGTCAGAGTTGTGGTTGGAGAAGACAGTTCGTATCTTGGCTCAGATGGGTTGTGCGGGCGCACGTAGATTGGGTTGTGTGATCTCGTTGCTTCAGGGTGATGCCTACACCTGGTGGGTCACCATTACTACCGGGGTTCCAGAGACAGAGATTGATTGGGAATTCTTTGAGTCTGCTTTCAGGAAAAGGTACTTGGGACCGAGGTACCTAGATGAGAAGAAGCGAGAGTTCATGGCTCTTACTCATGGAGATGCTTCTGTGACTGATTATGAGATCCGCTTTGTTCGCTTGAGTCAGTGTGCCCCAGAGTTGGTTCCTACTGAAGTGGAACGCTGTAACCGATTCCGCTACGGATTGAATGAAGAGGTCAAGAGGTACACGTTGGCTTCTGACTACTCAGACTTTGATGTATTAGTCGCGAGGGCCAAGGACTTGGAGCATAGTTTGGGTTCGGCCAAACGATCTGGTGGTTCTAGTTCTGGTAAGAGGCATAACCACTTTGATGGTAGAGATGCTACGAGGTACAGAGGTGGCGGACATCAGTTTGATCATAGACGTGGCGGTGGCCACCATGGTAGGGGCCATCAGGGCCATAGAGGAGGAGGGCGTTTGCTCGAGTGTACCCGATGTGGGAGACAGCACGCTGGCGAGTGTTGGGGTAATTTCCATGCTTGTTGGAACTGTGGTTTGAGGGACCACTTTAGGAGGGATTGTCCGCATCAGGCGGCTCAGGCACCGAACATTGCTCAGGCTCCTGCGAGAGCGAATGATTTTTCAGAGAGGTCGTGGGCGTGGTCGTGGCTACTTCTAGCCTAGGGCTGATGCACCTAGGGTAGATGCTCAGAGGAACCTTGCTCATGTTGTGGCTGTGCAGCCAGAGGCGGGAGGACCAGCGAGAGTTTATGCTCAGAGAGAGGCCGGGGACGACACCGATGTGATAGCAGGTAATTTCGAGTTACAGTCTATGTCTTTGCTTTCTTTGGTTGATTCGGGTTCTACGCATTCCTACATTTTGAGTGAGCATGCACAGAAGTTAGATATCCCTGTTGAGATCTTAGATGTAGGTATGCATGTTACTAGTTCATTTGGTGAGACAGTTGTGGTTAGACGTATGTATAAGAGATGTCCACTGAAGATTCAGGGTCATGTGTTCTCAGTTGATATGATGGAACTTCCTTCTTATGGTTTTGATATTATTCTGGGTATGGACTGGTTGGTTGAGCATCGGGCTAGTGTGGATTTTGAGACAAAGAGAATTTCTTTGAAGCTTTCTGATGACTACGAGGTAGTAGTAGTGGACGAGAACATTAAGTTCTTGTCTAATGTGGTGTCAGCTTTAGAGGCTCATAGGTTGATGGACTATGGATGTGGGGCTTATTTAGCTTATGTTATGAATCCAGATATGAGTGAAGCTAGACCGAAAGATATCAGAACAGTGTGTGACTTTCCAGATGTGTTTCCTGAAGAGTTGTCGGGTTTGCCTCCTAACAGAGATGTTGAGTTTGTGATTGAGACAGTTTCAGGGTCTAATCCAGTTTCGATAGCTCCGTATCGCATGGCTCCGAAAGAGTTGAAAGAATTGAAGAGTCAGTTGCAAGAATTATTAGACCGTGGTTTCATTAGGCCTAGTAGTTCTCCGTGGGGTGCTCCCGTGTTGTTTGTGAAAAAGAAAGATGGTAGCATGCGCATGTGTATTGACTATAGACAGTTGAATCAGTTGATTGTGAAGAACAAGTATCTGTTGCCTCGTATAGATGATTTGTTTGATCAGTTGAGAGGTGCTTCAGTGTTCTCGAAGATAGATTTGAGATCCGGGTACTATCAGTTAAAGGTGAAAGAGTGTGATGTTCCGAAGACAGCTTTTAGGACTAGATATGGTCACTATGAGTTTCTTGTGATGCCATTTGGGCTCACGAATGCACCTGCAGCATTCATGGACATGATGAACAGAATTTTTAGAGACTATCTAGACCGTTTTGTAGTTGTTTTCATTGATGATATACTTGTGTACTCGAAGACAGAAGAAGAGCATGATGAGCACTTGAGATTTGTTTACAGAGATTGTTGAGCAACCAGTTGTATGCGAAACTTAGTAAATGTGAGTTCTGGATTCGAGAGGTTGTATTTCTTGGCCATGTTGTTTCGGCCGAAGGCATCCGAGTTGATCCATCGAAGATTGAGGCTATTGTTGAGTGGAAACAACCTAAGTCCGTGACCGAGATTAGGAGTTTCCTAGGATTAGCCGGTTACTATAGGAGATTTGTTGATGGTTTCTCTAGAGTAGCTGCTCCTTTGACTAAATTGTTGCAAAAGGGAGTCAAGTTTGAATGGTCAGATGCAAGACAGAAGGCCTTTGAGAAATTGAAAGAAGCTTTGACAAATGCTCCAGTGTTAGTGCAACCTGTTTCTGGTAAGGAGTTTGTGATTTACAGTGATGCTTCCTACGTAGGCCTAGGATGTGTTTTGATGCAAGATAGGAGAGTAGTTGCTTATGCTTCTAGATAGTTGAAGATTCATGAGAAGAACTATCCTACTCATGATATAGAGCTAGCCGCGGTTGTGTTTGCATTGAAGATTTGGCGTCATTATTTGTATGAAGAGAAGTGTATAGTTTACACCGATCACAAGAGCTTGAAGTACTTGATGACACAAAAAGAGTTGAACTTGAGACAGAGAAGATGGTTAGAGTTGCTAAAAGATTATGATTTGACCATCGAGTATCATCCGGGTAAAGCAAATGTAGTAGCCGATGCTTTGAGCAGAAAAGTGGTCGTTGAGTTGAGAGCTATGTTTGCTAGATTGAGCGTGTCCGATGATGGTGGTTTGATCACCGAGTTGCAAGTGAAGCCCACTTTGATTCAGTTGATTAGAGAGAAGCAGCTGCAAGATGTGAGTTTAGTTCCTCATGTTCAGGACATAGCCGAAGGAAGACCGACTGAGTATAGCTTCAGTGGTGAGAGCTTGTTGTGCTTTAGGGATAGAATTGTTGTACCAGAAGATGTTGAGTTGAGACGTCAGATTCTGAGTGAAGCACATTCGAGTCCCTTTTCTATGCATCCGGGTAGTACCAAAATGTACCGAAATTTGAAGAATGATTACTTCTGGGTTGGTTTGAAGAGAGATGTAGCCGAGTATGTAAGCCGTTGCATGGTTTGTCAGAGAGAGAAGGCAAAACATTAGGTTCCTTCAGGTTTGTTACAGCCTTTGAAGATTCCGGAATGGAAATGGGAGAGGATCACCATGGATTTTGTATCGGGGTTGCCTTTGTCTCCTTCGAAGAAGAATTCAGTTTGGGTGATTGTTGATAGGTTCACTAAGTGTGCTCATTTCTTAGCAGTGAACACTACGGATTCTTTAGACAAGTTGGCAAACTTGTACATTCGTGAGATTGTGAGACTTCATGGAGTTCTGAAGTCTATTGTTTCAGATAGGGATCCTAGATTTACTTCGAGATTTTGGGGTTGCTTGCATAGTGCTTTGGGTAGCCGTTTGCATTTCAGCACATTTTATCATCCGCAGTCCGATGGGAAGTCAGAGCGAGTGATACAGATTCTTGAGGATATGCTTCGTTGTTGTGTGATCGATTTTCAGGGTTCTTGGGAGAAGCACTTACCGTTGGTTGAGTTTGCTTACAACAACAGTTATCAGTCTAGCATTCAGATGACACCTTATGAGGCTTTGTATGGTAGACGATGTAGGACTCCGATTTGTTGGGCTGAGACAGGTCAGAGATTGTTACCTATGCCAGACTTGCTTAAGGGAACTATCGAAAAAGTGAAGTTGATTTGTGACCGTTTGAAAGCAGCTTCCGATCGTCAGAAGTCTTATGCAGATTTGAAGAGGAAAGAGATTGGGTACTCAGTGGGCGAGAAAGTGTTTCTGAAAGTATCTCCGTGGAAGAAGGTAATGAGATTTGGCCGGAAGGGCAAGTTGAGTCCGAGGTTCATTGGTCCGTATGAGATAGTTGAGCGGATTGGGTCTGTAGCTTATCGTTTGAGGTTACCTTCTGAGTTAGAGAAGATCCATGATGTCTTTCATGTGTCTATGCTTAGGAGATATAGATCGGATCCTTCGCATGTGATGCCCGTTGAAGAGATAGAGTTAAATCCGGATTTGTCCTATAATGAAGAGCCTTTTGAGATACTTGCTTCTGATAGCAAGGTGTTGCGTGGCAAGATCATAGAGTTGGTCAAGGTGTTGTGGAGACATAGAGGTGTGGAAGAGGCCACGTGGGAGAGGAAAGCGGATATGGTTGAGCAGTTTCCATATCTGTTTCCACCAGGTAATTTTGGGGACGAAATTTCCTTAAGTGGGGGAGATTTGTAACACCCGAGTTTAGGGGTTAGGTGAAAATAATATTTTAGGCTCGGTTTTATACTCTAAATAATAAATCGAGTTTGTTTTCAAAATTAATTAATTTGAGTTGACCATATCTTAAAATTAAACCACAATTAGCCATGGATTTACCTTCCTTGTAAATGTCTCATTTCATTAAGGGTAAACAAGTCTTTTGAGCCTTAAAATAAATCACATGTGAAATAAAACACCTATTTTCTACTATTCACCTCCTTCTTCAAAATACACCAACGGGAAGCAAGAGCTCTCTACCCAAATCTACTATTTCATTCAAAAGCTCCCTCATTTCAACTCCGTTTTGAAAGGTAATGGTATTTTTGACTTCCCCTCACCTCCCTCTCCATGAAAGTACCTTTTATTTTCGTTTTCATGAAGTTTTTAGAAAATGGAAGTTTTGAATATTTTGATTAAAAATGAGATCTTTATGTTGATAAATGAAGTATTTTGATTTGTTATGCTTAGTTATGGTATATAGAAGTCAAAGGGTGTATCATATGTGAATTTCAAATGATTTTGAACAATTTTCGGATTTGGGTAAACTTGGGGTTTTTGGAGGGTTTTGGGTGAGTTTTGGGGGTTGTTTTAGGTGGGTTTTGATAGGCTTTTGATAGTACTATGGATAGGGGTTGAATTGGGATCATTGGTGGGTGTAATGGAAGTTGAAAACATGGTTTTTGGACATGGTCTTGGGGCCATCCGAATTGGTGAAAAATGGAATTTGTTCATGCTTGCAACATGGTAGTTTGTGGTTGAATTGCATTCCGGGTTAATTCCAATGATGAAATATTGATTGTGGATGTTTTGTTTGTGTTTGGGATTTATTAGAATCGAGTTTGGGCACCGGTGAAGCATCGGAAGTAAATCCGGGAATTTGAAGACGGTTGCTTGCTTGGACTTTGAGCTTGGAAGCTTAGGTGAGTGGTTAAATGTTTTAAATGGATTTAAAATGGTCGGTTCGAGTATATGGACTAGGTTGGGATTGGTAGACCCACCTAGAGTTAGGATTAGGGTGGTAGCCTAATCCTAAGCTTGATCTAGAGCCTTTGGATGAACTCAATTATACGGTTGTGTATGTCTCGTATGAAATGTGGTATGAATGCTTGTGTATATTGTATTATACATGTGAGATGAGATATGACTTGTGATGCTTGAGACATGCATGATGATGGTTGTTGGTGAGTACGTGCTAGGCACGGAATTGATTGAAATGAGTAATGTGAAATGAGTAAATGTTGGCACTAGTATACTTGAATACAAATGATCGATCATTAGGATGTTAGTGTGTACACATGAGTCAAAAGTCGCGCGTGGCCTTGGTGGCGTTGAGTCACCAAGGAGGAGTACGGGTTCGCCCGGAAATTGTATTTTAAATATAGTCGGTGATGAGTGGAATCCCATCGACGGGGCGTGAGGATGAGTGGAATCCCCTCCGCGAGACCGGTGATGAGTGTAATCCCACCGTGAGGTAATGTGGTTGTTGGATGTGAGTTCCAACGAGTTTATCCGCGTATTCGGGTCATAGCTAGGTGCCAATGTTGGTTGATAAATGTATCAATGTGTTGAGATTAATGATCCTTATTTGGATGTTTAATGTGACCACTTGTGTTGAGGATTTAGAGCTTGTTGATCATGACATTTACTTGTATATTGCTCATGCATCTTATCTTGTGGCTCTTGTGGATCCTTGGTTTATATGTGATTTGCCTTGGCTAGATCGTGCTCGGACCCTGCAATGTTGAGGTTTGTTTTTAAAGCTTACCCTCACTAAGCATCATTGCTTACGCTCTCTTTGTTCAACATTGCAGATCCTTAGTTCGTGGGTTGCTTGAGCAAGTGGAGGGCCTCCAAGTGTGGTTGTTGGCTTGAGCACATCAAGTATGACTTTTAAATGTTAAACATGTAATAGTTTAAGCAATGTGATATGTGTCTTTTGATGGATGATTGTTGGTTGTTTAGGAGCTTGTTTAGACTCCATGTTATGTTTCTTTTGTATGGCTTGTGATGCCATGTCTGAGTTGTAATCCATGCCTAAATTGCTTATCTTGAATGTTGGTTATGTGCCTTTGAGTTTGCCCTTATGTTGAATGTTGAAGTATGAGCTTTTGGATGCTTAAGTGCCATCTTTGATTCAATTGCATGTTCCCTTGATGTATGTTCATGTTGGGTGTTTGTATGGCTAAGCAATGACGTTTAGGTGTTGTGTGAATGCTTGTTGGGGTCTAGGAAGGTCCTAATTTGCATTTAGATTCGAGTCTTGATCGTTTTTGCTGAGTTTGGAGGTTTTTGCTGTGCAGGGGTATCGATACGGTTGGTACGGTATCGATACCGCCTTCTTGATCAGGCCTCGTGTATCGATACACTTGAGAGGGGTATCGATACTATTTTGGTCACTGGAGCTACTGTCCAGTTCAGTATCGATACCGGCCTCTGGTGTATCGATACCGTCATCTTGCGTTGACCGTGGGAAGTCAACCGTTGGGGAGGGTATCGATACACCCCATGAGTGTATTGATACGGTCTCTACGGGTTGACTTTGACCCGTTGACCTAGTCAAGGAGGTATCGATACACCCCTTAAGGGTATCGATACCGCCTGTAATATAAGTATAAAATTGGGTTTTAACATGTTAATTTGAGTTCGTTTGATTGTTTCTTGGATATTGTTCCGCTGTATGATTACATAGGGTTAATTACTCATCTAGACAAGATTTAAAATGAAAAAAAATAGGGTTGCTAACCGAGGGGGAATTCCTTTGGGGGTTTTCACTCGGTTTTCCCCGTGTGACCCAGTCGGACCGGTCATTCGGCCAGACCGGGACGAGGGGTTACAAATACATTTACACGATCTTAATCCGAACCAAAAATAAAATTAAAATTCTAATTCGTATCCAATCCAACCACTGTTTAGAGAAAAAAATCAATCCCAAAACTATTTTTTCAAAATACGATACTATAAAATTGATCGAATCGAACTTATTGAATCTGGATAAAATTATCATCTTGTGTTAATAAAAACTAATAACTATATTAATGATGACCAGGTAAATATTCAGATGTTTGAGCGAGTATTTAACTTGAACTGAATTTAGTTTTTGGAAGGAATATTTGCTTTCGTATTCCCCCTGGATTGTAATCAGTGAAGGGAAGTGCAACACTCGACTTGACTCGAAAAAATTAAATTTTTTGGTTTGATGCGAAAATACTCGACTCGTAATTTCATAAACTCGACTCAAAAATTCAAAATAAAGTTTGAATTATAAAATAGAAATTCCAATAACTTAAATTTTTTAGTAGTTAGTGGACTAAATTTTTAAGTTTGAGTTATTAAATAGGAGCAATTTGGGCACCTAAGTTTCAAAGGGTATACTTTGGGCACCTATTTTTCATCTAAGCATTTATAATATTATTGTACTAATTGATTGTAAAGTTTTAGGATTGAAAATGAATTTTTAAAAATTTAAGGGTGAAATTATAAAGAAACATTTTTATTAGTGACTATAATGTTTACTTTTTTAAATTGAGGAGAAAAAATGTACATGAGATAAATTTTAATGGCTATTGCAGTAATTTACCCTTATTTTTTCGTTAATTAATTTCGCCACATCAGCAATCCGTTAGGGGACTAACGGACTATAACGTCGGAGTGACCAAGTCTTTACACATCGAAAACGTAGATGACCACTTATTGGCACTTTTCAAAAGTGGTGATTAAATATGTACAAACGAGAAACAAAAGTGACCCATGCAGTAGTTTACCCTTAAAAAATAAAAATTAATTAAACAGTTAAAATTTAAAATAAGAAAATAATTATGAATCATAATCATATAATTAACTAATTTTCATCTTTAAACAATCTATCTTTCCCTTCTTTTTTTGAATTTTTCTCTCTTTTTCCTGGCTTTTCTCTCTCTGTTTAATGAAAATTAACTTTGGATCATAATCGTGTAATTAACTTTGGATAAAAAAAATAATCGTGTAATTAACTAAATTTTCATCTTTCTACTTTTCCATCCTTCGTACCGAATTCTGTATTTGGATAAATTTTGGTTTATATCAATTAATGTTTAGGTATGTTTCGATCAATTTCAGACGCTTTTTGGGACGGTCATTTGATTCATACCCAATGAGTTTTGACCCGACCCAATCTTATAGGGTCGAGTTTTTTTTTAAAAAATTTGGGTCGGGTCTGATTTTTTTAGGATGAGGTCGGGTCGAGTTTAGGTTTAAGGTGAGAATGCCCTATCTGACCCGATCGAAATAATAGATTAATTTTATTATAAATATTTAGGTACAATTGCTACAATGATTATTTCTTTATATATATATATCAATTATCTTCATATTTTGTCTAATAAAAGTAGAATAATTATTATAATGCCCTTTTCTATTTGTACTTTACAATTAGCTCTTTATTTTTATTGAAGAATAATAAATCTGATATTTTTTTATTTATGTCAGGGTGAGTTCAAATTTTTACTCTAGAATTCGGGTTCGGTCGAGTCAGGTGAAATATCATAAAATATAGAATCATGTCGAGTTTGAATGGGGATATTAAATTTTTAGATCGATACGGATTGACCAAAAATCTGATCCAACCTGATCCATGACCACATATGATTTTTTTTATAAGACATCGCTTTTAGAGACTTTTTAGGCTAGGTTTAGGACTGTGTAAAATATGAAAAAACCGAAACCGAAACTAAAATTTAAAAAAAATTGATTCGAAAACATGGTTAACCGAACTGAATAAATTAGTTTTAATAATTTTTTTAAGAAAAAAAATACTATTTCGATTTGGATACGATTCGTAATTTTGAACAAAAATAGGTAACCGAACCGACCGGTTACCTAATATATAATATAAAAATATACATATTTATACAATTATATTGGCAAAATCCAGCACCGTTATTAATTTATTCTACTCCTCAAATATTTTTGGAATATTTTTATTGTCTTGAAAAGTAAAAAAATTAACGGTAATTTTTAATATATTTCCCTCCCAAATATTAGCGGATACACTAATACTTTTCTTCTTCAAATATTTCAAAATTCAAACTCTAGCTTATTTTTTACTATGTTATTATATTTGATATTTTTAATAAGGAAAGCTAATATAGGATAAATATTCTATACATAGGCGGTGGAAATTGAAAGTTTCCACAAGCGCCTTAGTTTTAGGGTATACTGAGTTAGTTTAGGGTATAGAGTTTAGGGGTTTAGGTGTAAGGGGTTAGAATTTAGGGATATTTGTTTCAATTTAAGGTTTAGGGTTATAATTTAGGGTTTATAGGTTAAAATCTAAATTCTCACCATATTACCCTAAAAACTAAACCCTAACTTATATCCCTAAATTATAACCATAAACCTTAAATTAAAACAACTATCCCTAAATTCTAAACCCCTACACCTAAACCCCTAAACTCTATACCCTAAACTAATCCCTATACCCTAAAACTAAAGCGCTTGTGGAAACTCTCAGTTTCCACCGCCAGTGTATAAAATATTAATCCATAAACTATTACCTGAACTGAACATTTTGGTTAACCGGTCAATTGATTAATCGGTTTAATAATTAAAATTTAAGGTTGAGAATTAAACAACCCGAATTTATCAGTTCTTCGAAATAATTTTCTAACGATTACTCGAATCCGGTTTTGCACACCCCCAATTAAGCCAGTGCTGGAGTCCCTTCATAGTATGGTTATGCACAAACAGGGACAAGTTGGTTTAGAATGTTCTGGAAAAGGCACAATTGGGAGAAACTTGTTCTACCACCTCAATCAAGTGGGCAACTGAATTAGATAATTCTAGAAAATATATATTTATATAGGAACAAATCCTAATAATCTATTGTGGTAGTATCTCGACCATTAAATGTAAGGAACCTTAATCTATAAATAGAAGACCACTTCACAATTTAGCTTCAATAAAAGTAGTTGTGTTACAAAATTGGTCATCATCACACGATATCACTAGAATTCCAAAATTATATAAGCATGTATACTATTAAGTCAACATAAATATAAAAAAGAAAATTATTTAACGTTACTAGTTTAACTTGTGCATATATAATTAACTATAAAATAAATATGCGAATTATAAAACATAATTAACTATAAAATAAATATCTTGAGTACTTCCCCAAGTGATCAGTGTAAAGTGGGGAAAATCGTGAATGCTATACGAGTGGTTGAATCAAAAGTTACTTGGCATAGGATTGTATGATTTAGCTCTCATGTTCCTAAGAATGCCCTAAGGATGTGGATGGTAATTCTGAACAGGTTATCAATAATAGACAAATTGCAGCGGATGAGACTTGTAACTGAGGAGATTTGTGTCCTTTGCAGTGCTGAGAATGAATTTACAGATCATCTTTTTGCGCGCTGCTCATTTTCAAAGCAGATTTGGAATGTTATTCTTAGGATTTATGGTTTGCAAAGAGAAATGCTGGATTGGGATGAAGAATTAAACTGGCTATGCACGAGATTAAAATGAAAATCGATGTTGGTGTTCATCTTGAAGATTGTTTGGTACTTTTATGTGTACCATATATGGGAGGAGAGTAACTGCAAAAGATTTATGGGTACGCAGAAAAATACAAATAAATTGTTAGATAAGATTAAAGATACTGTAAGAGTTATTGTGCATAGAAAGAGTATACTGATAGATGATGTAAATAGAAATATATGTGCTGCTTGGGGAATTCCCTAAGGGGATGGCCGCCCAAGAGCATTTATAGAAGTTCTTTGTTACAATTTTCACTTGGCTATTTTCTTGGATAAATAAAATTTCAAACTATTTATCCAAAAATTAATAGTGTTATTACCTAAATATGTTTTTTTGGATTTTTTATTTTCATCAATGTGGTCCTCGTCACTTTATTTCTCAATCTATGGTTGTTTACTATAAAGATCAAAAGTCAAACTTTCAAATTTTACAAAATTACAATTAAACTTTATGTTTCTTAGATTTTTTATTTCTATCAATGTGGTCCTCATCACTTTATTTCTCAATCTATGGTTGTTTATTATAGAGATCAGAAATCAAACTTTCAAATTTTACAAAATGGCAATTAAACTTTGTGTTTTGAAACAAAACGGTAATTGGGGCGTTAAACCCCGTTAACTCTTAACGGCAAACTTTCAAAGTAGCCTCAACTTTTATATATTGTTATAATTTAATCTTAATTCTAAAAAACATTAACCCTTGATATTTTAAAATTACTTCAATTTAATCATTCACTATCATCATCTCCTTCACCATCATCCTCATGAATCGTCTTCTTCCGATTTCAAAGTAGCCTCAATTTTTACACATTCGAATCTACATCGTAGAGCTTAACTCTATTGATATTTTGGCCATTTGATTCCAATTCCAAGACCAATGACTTTCACCAACGAATCTAGAAACATTAGGGAAAAAAAGAAGAAGAGATGGGTAAGATAAAAGGTGAAGATGCCGGAAAAACTGATTAATTTTCTAAATTAAAAAAAAAAATTCTATCAACCCATGCATTAAAGCTCTTGTTTTTTAGCATAAATAAATTATATTAATATATTGAACGTTGATCGCCCATAAATGATCATATCTTGTATAAAACTGAATTGTTCTGAGCTCATATCATAAATGAAGAAATAGTAATATATAATTCTGAAAGGCCATGATTATGAAACTTGAAAGAAATTTGTTTTCATTCCTCCGTAAACGAAAAGGGAAATGACCATAGAATCAAAGACTAAAAATCCAGAAGAAAGAAGATAGATTATTGAGTTATGAGTGGATTAAAGTTGCCATTTTTGGTGAAGAATAAAAATGAGACGAGAGTTGGAGCTTGAAAACGAAAAATATAAACCTGAGAAACTGAGAAGAGAAGAACATGCAGCCATATATCTTTACCAGCACTTTCAGCAACAACGTATCATCCGCCACTAAAATGCTGACTTCATCTTTCTCTCTATCCGCCTCTCGTTATAAATGCACAACTCTCTCTCTCTCCGCTCTGTTACTTTCACCAACATACTCTATTTTTGTAATAAGAAAACATAAACTTCAAATCTTCTGTCCCGTTCTAAAAAATATTTTGATGCTATTTCATATTTAAAAAGGGGTTACCTGGCAAAAGATTTGGAATCAGAGGAGGAAGATTCAGGAGGATAATGGTGAAGGAGATGATGATAGTAAAAGACTAAATTGAATAATTTCGAAATATCAAGGGTTAATTTTTTTTAAGATTAGGACTAAATTATAACAATGTGTAAAAACTGAGGCTACTTTGAAAGTTTTTCGTTAAGAGTTAACAGGGTTTCACGCCCCAGTTACCGTTTTGTTTCAAAACACAAAGTTTAATTGTCATTTTTTTAAAATTTGAAAGTTTGGTTACCATTTTATTTTTTACCAAAGTTCAGTGATCGTCTGTGTACTTTACCCTATTTTATATCATCAATCTTTTAAAATGTCAATCAAATCACTCATCTATTTAAATAATATCAATCAAATCGCTCTACGGTCTAATGAACCCTAAAGAAAACTTGCGATCAGCTTCGAGAGATGAAAACTTACTGAGGCTGGCATAGAAAAAATTAACATATAATATATTGAAAGGTTAGATAACACGGATTACACTAATGTGATACGACCCCCAAAGGATAACAATTTAAATTTCCAGCCAGCAAATCTGTTTGTGAATTTGTCAACAATCGGCCTCCACATCTCAATAGAATTTTTTGGTTGGCCAAAGGAAGACCAAAATATAAGCGCTGGGGAGTTGCTCGCTTTTACAATGAAGGATAGAAGCCATTTTTTAACCAGTGGATCATCCACATTAATACTGAAGAGCTTAGAGTTGCTGAGATTTATTTTACCAAGTAATGTTCTTGGTTTAGTGGCTAAGTGTGTATAATGTTTTCTAATTCATCCAAGTTTAAATTCTTTCAACGTTATTTTTGGTAAATTTATTTTTTTTCAACTTAATTGTGTTACGTGTCACGACTTGATTGGAGGAAAATAAATTTATTAAAAAATTAAAATTTGGACCAATAATATAGTAACATGTATCATGATTTGGTTGGATGATTAAATTTATTGAATTAAATTAAAATTAAGAGTAAATTGAGGATCAAATGTGTAATTATATAAATATATTTAACTATCACGTCAGCATCTCTGTTAATTTTTAACATTAAGTGACTTAATTGATATCATTTAAATTGTTAATTAGCCTGATTGACAAAACTGAAAGATCGATGGTCAAAATAGACTGGAGATAATAATTCAGTGATAATGAGGTGTAGTATATCCATTTTTGGTGTGTAGTGGTTTGTGTCTAGGGGTGTAAATGAACCGAGCTTGAACGAACAAGACTATGTTCGTTTGTTTATTTTTAAAGGTGTTCATGTTTGGTTCATGTTTGTTTAAATTTTTAATATTGTATGCGTGTTCGTTTATTTATTTTTGAAGGTGTTCGTGTTCGTTTGTTTAGTGTTTACGAACGTGTTCGCGAATGTATTCATTTAAGTGTTCACAAAAGTGTTCACGAACGTGTTCGTTTTGTTCATTCGCGAACATGTTCGTTCATATATAAAGAAATGTTAACTAAATTGACAATAAATAAATAAAATAAAAGAAACAAATTAAAAATTACATTTCAACATGAACTTAATATAATATCCTTAGCAATAATAAAAAGTAGTATTTAGATACATCCACAAGTATTTTCATCCTATAAACGAGCTTATAAACTTAAACGAGCCTATAAATGAGCTTATAAATGAGCCAATAAACGAGCTTGTTCGTGAACATATATGAACCGAGCACACCTCTTTTCATGTTCGTTCATTTATCAAACGAACATAAAAGTTTTGTTCATACTCGTTTATTTAGCTTAATAAACGAACATAAATGAACGTTATACGAACAGTTCTTCGAATGCTTTGTTCATTAACACCCCTATCTATGTCGACCATTCAAAAATTTTCTATAAATTGTTGGACAAATAGGGTTAAATTCGAAATAAATAAAATAAATTAATTTAAATAAACGAAATATCGAAATTAACAGATCTAGAATACCGAAAAATAATTGTTGAGACCTGCACGAACATAGTTTCCTTAAAACAAATTTGACCATTCCTCGGTACTTGAATTCTTTAGTCGTCAGTCTCCCGGGACACAATAGCGGATGATTTTCGACAAAAACACTACTGAAGAAATCACGAACAATACTCGAGCATTTGACTATCACAAAAAATAATACAAATTTTGGGAGAAGAAGAGATTTTCGAATTGTGTTTAAAACCAAAAATAATTCATGTATTTATTGGGGAAAATTAGGTTAAACATGAGAAACATTATTCTGATTTTGCAAGAAAAAATTTAAATTTTAAATTCAACTTAAATGAGACTGAATTTACACCTATACATGCAAGGCACAAGATCATCTCAAGATATTTAATTATATTAGGTAGAGTAAGTGTATATAAATACTTCCCAATCTATTTATCTCATCCACGTGGGATATGAGGTTCCATTTCCTTTTTTTTTTCTAATTCCCAACCTCCTTATTTTATCCACCAATTTCTCATTCATTATTCAACCATTTTGAGCATATGAGATACCGTTATAAATGTCTCATGAAGTAGAATAAGATCCAATTGAATCCTTATTCAAATCTCCACCTTTACTCGTTCGAATTTTGGCTCAAAGTTATTATTTTCTCACGTTTTTCCAACATAAATTACTTTCAATGAGGTAGTTAGAAACGATTATGTATTTCAGGAGACAAATCAAAACCTATTCTTTATAATTTAATCATTTGTGCTAGAAGTTGTTGTGAAAGATAAGAATCAATGAAAGATAATTATGTCGGATTTATGCAATTGATCTCATTCATGAGGTTTCACGAGGGTTCACTTCAACTCGATAATCCATTAACCCTATAATGATATCGATTGGAAGACGAGAAAGAAGAACTAATGTTTTCAGTTTTACGTATAATAAAACAGGTTAAGATCAGAATAGAGGGTCAAGATTTGACTTGATGTTCCATGTGTGGTCAACTCATATTTAAAATATTAATAATTAGAATGACAAAATTCTAATTAAATAATGAATGTGGAGCAAGTATTGTATATTTTTTTCGAATTGTATGAAATGTGTATAATAATTGTTTGCTCTTTATTGTCCCATATGTTGTACGAAAAAGGATGTAAATGAAAAAAAAATGTTGTAAAAAACTCTAAATTAGGGGTAGGATTTTGCAATTATTGAGAGGGTAAAAGGTTTTTGGCTGAAAAGAATTACACGAACAAAAGAGGTAGCACCGTGGACGATTCTTTCTTGTTATTGTTTTGTTCAATGGATGGCATAAATTTATTGTTTTTATATTTACAATCATGGCTTGGTTCATCATCAAGTGGACGTGCCGGAGTGGTTATCGGGCATGACTAGAAATCATGTGGGCTCTGCCCGCGCAGGTTCGAATCCTGCCGTTCACGTATTGTGTTTCTATTTTGTCATCTATGTTTGCTTTTTAAAGCAGGGTGAGCTTGGCTAAGTTTAAAGAACCCACGAATATGTACCTATCTGCCAGTAAACAGGCTTTACTTTCGGCTTCAGTGCACTGCCTAACAACACGATCAGGTTCATTCCAAGCCCTTTTTGCACATTTCAAATTCTAATTTTATTAGTGTGGTTTGTTCATATAGCCCCACCCCCCTTTTTCTTTGTTTCTTCTCCATTCATCTTCTTTGGTTAACATTAGTTTGATGGTCGAGGGGCTGCTGGAAGGGGCGGTCACACCTCTTAAAATTTTAAAATTTTATATGATTTATATATATTTTTTTATTTTTTTTATCGATGACCTAAGTCTCTATCTTTTAAATTTTTAATATAATTCCTTAATAATTTGCACCCCAACATAAAATTATACCTCCGTCCCTGCCATAAAGATTTTGAAAGCCTGGACCATAAGGTTTGATGTGGTTGGGGTTGGACTGGCGAGTGCCCACTGGGACCATTTTCCCATTTTCCCGGTCCTTCAGCCTTATGTGCTCAAAACAAATCACTCTTTTCGGACCATTTATCAACACCTGCAATAAAACTTTATATTTATCTGTTTTAACTTTTTGGATGGTTCGAGATAAGCTCCCTGTCACTGCAGGTTAATATTGTCCTCACATCTCCATGAGGATACGCACATCCATACACAAACAAAGAAACAGAACTCTATAGCACCAGTGGATTGTGAGTTAGCTGCACGCAAATTAGAGAAAAAAGAGCGGGGACGGCAAAAAAAAATCAGCTAAAAGTGAAGGGATGGCGAGTGTTCCGCTAACGGCGTTTGATTTTATTAATAGACAACAAACAATTCTCATGGAGACATGAGAGGCGGTTAAACTAAGAGGTTTGATTAGTGTAAAAATTATTGAGAAAGAAGACGATATTACTAAGGATATAGCTCGGTTGATTATAGAAGAGAGCAAACCTTTAAAAATGAGTTGAGATTGCTATCCTGAAACATTAGGGAGTTGAAAAGACTACGTGAGTTAGTACTTTTTATCTTCATAATGGTTCGGAAGGTAAAGCGTGTGCATTATCGAAATTTGTGTTTTTATCTTTGAAAGAGTGTCAAGCAGTCGTGAAACTTGAGACGTAACTGGAAAACGTTTTGAGGACAATGATTAAGAAACTGTGACTTTTAGATATTTTTGTTTTGGTTGCATCGCCATCGGTTGGTGCATTTGGCGGCTTGTTCCTTGTTGGTGTATATGAGAAATTTTATTGTTTGTATCTATGTTCCTGAGATTTCAAGTTGCCTGAAGATTAGAGTGCATGTTTTATGGGTATGCCCAGGGACGGAGGTATGTATAGTTTCTTGCCCCTCTCAATTTTTTTGGTATAATAGCATTTGAGATCCTTTTTATTTTAAATAGTAGTTGAATAAGGTCTTTTGTCTCTCCCAATTTTTTAATTTAAAGGTTTAATAGACCTTTGCCCCTCCCAATGTTCAATCCTAGCTCTGTCCCTGGGTATGCCTTTGTGGTGCAAGTTGTGAGGAAGATTAGAGGTCGACAATTGCAAGCATTGGGTCTGAAACAGTGTGGTGGTCAATCAAATGAAACGTGAACATCAAATTGATTGTGTGTGCAATGAAAATGCTAATCCGAGTGTTTTGCAAGTTGTGAAGAAGATTAGAGGTGGACAGGCATTTGATACCAGCAAGGTTCTGCCTTTTTAAGATAACAACGACATGGTGTGTTAGATAAGAGAATGTCTGTGGCTCTGGTTGGACCAAACGAGATTAATATCGGTAGGGACGAAGTTAGGATCAAATATTGAGAAGAGTAAGACTTTATTAAATTTTTAAATTTAAATATTGAGAGGGACAAAAAACTTATTTGAGTAATATTTAAACTTACAAAGACCTCAAATGCTATTATACTAAAATATTTTGAGAGAATTACATGGTTTCGTCCCTGAACATCGGTACAAAATTAATGTTCGACGTCCACAACACAGTTGATAAAAACATGTAATTGAACTAATATTCAATCAACCAGTACATTATAAATATATTTACCACATATATCTACTCAGAGGGTCGTCCCTAGGCCAGGACAATAAGAACGACAACTTAGGGCCTTACCTTGCCCAAGGCCCACATCTAAGTATTTTAGTTGGAGACTTAAAATAAATTTAAAAATTTTGAGGGCTCACTACAATATTATATATATATATATATATATATATATATATATATATAACATGCAAATTGAGTAAAACCTTCAAAGTTAGAAATTGGAATAAAGTTCTATTTAAAGTTATATCGAAGATGCTCTCTAATCGATTACAGACAGTTCTTTCCTTGTGTATTGATGAATCACAATGTGCTTTCATTCCTGGTAGGCTTATCACTGACAATATTATCCTTGCATATGAGACTCTCCATTTGATGAAAAATAGAAAACTTGGAAGAAAGGGTACATTTGCAGTAAAGCTAGATATGAGCAAGACATACGATAGGGTGGAATGGTCTTTTCTTGAACGGGTCTTGAAGAAAATGGGTTTTGATGATGTTTGGGTTCGATGGCTTATGAATTGCGTTACAACAGTGTCTTACGCAACTGTTACGAATAGACATATTGGAGAAAAATTCATCCCATCTAGGGGTTTGAGACAAGGAGATCCACTCAACCCTTTGTTGTTCCTCATTTCTGGAGAAGGCCTCTCGGCTTTACTTCGAATGGGTGTTAAAAATAGAATAATGGAAGGAATACGAATATGTCGTGGTGCACCTATGCTTACACATTTACTATTCGCTGATGATAGTATAATATTTGGGGAAACTACTACTACGGGGGCTTACAAACTTCAAGTGGCCCTTAACACTTATGCCGAATGTTCTGGTCAACTAATTAATTACGACAAGTCAAGCGTGTTTTTTAGTTCGAACGTTATAGAGGAGAACAAGCAAGAAGTTTGCAGGTTACTACATGTCACGGCCCAAGTTTGTCCTGACAAGTACTTGGGCCTTCCATCTATGGTGGGCAGAAATAAAAAGGCTTCCTTAGCATTCTTAAAGGATAGATGTTCAACTAGTATGACGAGTTGGTCTACAAGATCATTATCAATGGGGGGTAAGGAGGTATACATAAAGTCTGTTTTACAAGCTATCCCACTATCTGCAATGTCCTGTTTTTTATTGCCTAAAACCCTCTGCAGTGAAATAGAAGCCATGCTTGCTAAATTCTGGTGGCAGAATGTTAAAACAAAAAAGGGTATACATTGGTGCACTTGACAAGCCTTATGTCTACCAAAAGAACATGGTGGAATGAGATTTCGTGACTTGGGCCGGTTCAATATCGCAATGTTGGTGACAAGTCGTCGTTTAACCGGTCAAAATAAATAAATTAATTAACCTCTTTCAGCAATAAATAAAATAAGAAATTAAATAAGTATAGGGAAAGAGGGTCGATCCGCAGGGAGATTAGCTGGAATTGTTGACTTGAATTTGTTGAATCCAAAATCCCAGGAATATCTGAAAAAGCAAAGAAATAAAAGAGGGGGGTGATATGATATTGGATGAAGTAATGAAATAAAATGCACAAATTAAAAATAAGGGAAACCAAGTGTGTGAAATAGCCTCGAGCTAGCCTTGTCAATTCCTTCGATCATTGAAATAAATTTTTACTCCGGGGATCATGTCGGTTACAGTCTGCGAGGCCCAACCCGTCGCAACTTGCTTTTCTCTCGAGTAACCAATTCTCCCAAGACTATCTTCGAAGGTTGATTCTTAAACAAATTAGCCACGTCTATCGCCGTTAAAGTGTTTAGTTTTGAAAGCAGGAAAAGCCCGACTCAGAAATTGTCTTAAAAAGAATCGCTTCTGATTTTATCTTTCCTTAGCGGACCGCCGCTAAGAGTGTTCACAGGAAGTCGAAATTGCCACAGGCCGATCCTTCCTCCCAACTATGTTTTTAAACGATTCCAGACCAACGAGCTCTTTTTGATTTGAAAAACGATTAAAAACTTTAGTAAGGCCGATTGCCAAACTATCTAAACAGAAAGATAAAAATGTATTCCCGAAGGAATTTAGGCAATGTTCAATTCTCACGATTAGAATTGATTTGGCTAACTCTTGGCTCAAGAAATTTAGCTAAGCATGATATTAATTATCATACTTAACTTAATTTTAGAAAAACAATTAAATAACATAAAAAAATGAAAACAAGAAATTAAAGGAAAATGAACTTGAATTAAAACTAAAAAGAGTTTACAAAGATAAAAACTAAAATGAATGATGGATGGATGAATCTAAGCCTTTACCAAGGGTGGTATTTATAGGCTTAGATTTACAAAGATAAAGTGATAAAATAATTTAAAATAATAAACAAAAGATAAAACAATTCAAATGTTTTAAAATTTAAATGCAGGAATCTAATCGGATAAGCTGATAACATCTCTCAGAACGTTCCAGAAGCTTCTAGAAGTCGCCACGTCACTGCCACGTCACTGCCACGTCAGACGCGTCGTGCCCGGTGTCGTGCCCATAATGCCAGTCATGACAGAATTATAATAAAAACTGCAGAAATGCCTCATTTTCACTGCTATTTCCAGAATTGGGTCCCTGCACAAAATGTAACAAAAACAACATGTATTAAGCAGCAAGAAGTCCCAATAGCTAGAAAAATAACAAATGAAATATGTCATATTTGAGCACTCATCAAATTCCCCATCACTTGTCTCATACTTGTCCTCAAGTATGTCCGAAAAAATCATAAACCCAAGAATGCATTTCTCAACCATTACAAGCATCAAACATAATCATAAAAGTTCTAGCACGAAAGGAGGTTCATGAAAGAAACATAATTAAAACCAAATAGATACAAGCAAAGAGCAGCCCTTGTCCCTTTCAATTACCTATCAAGCATTAATCAAATTCTAACCTAGTCTTAATCCTCACCAAGGTACACTCAAGAGCACTCAAAGTGTTTATAGGTAAAAGTGAAGCAGAAACACTCAAAGTCAATCATGAATAAAGGTTTCCATATGCTTGTAACAAGTTCAATTCTCCACTACTTTAATAGAATCGAGGTGCAAAAATCATTAGGTCTTTGTTCAAGGCGTAATGTGGGTTTAGAAAAAAGGATAGAAAGATGGAAAGAAAAGGCAAAAGAAGATGATCAATGCAAGATATTTCAAACATTCAGCATTGAAGACATTAAAAAGGAGCTAAAAATGGGCAAGCAAAACACACATTTTTTCTTTCTTTTTTTTTTCTTTTCTTCTTTTCGAAACTGTTTTTTATTCTTTTTTTCTTTTCTTTCGAAGCAATTGCTTCTTTTTATTCTGTTTTTTCTCTTCTTCTATTTTTCAATTGAATAAAATAGAAAAATTCTGCCCTTATTCGAATTGCAGCTCCTTATTTGCCTAGTAATATAGTTTCTAGCATTTGATCAATCAAAAAGTGGTTAAGTCAAAGGAATGGGATGTAAGGCTAACAAAGGCTCACTAGGCGATGAGAAAGGGTAAATTAAAATGAAATGGAAGGAAAAGGGTTAAAGCCTAATGCCTAAATCATTTTAAAGCACCTCGTTCTTAGTGTAGTCTCAAATTGTAAGCAAGCCACAAGTTCTAGATTCCTAAAATTCAAGATGACACTCTCAAGAAAAAGAAACGAGCATAATATGAAGAATGCATGCTCAAGGCTCAAATCTTACCAAAATTGGGCTAATTTGATTAAGCTAGGCGAGAAATTTAATTAACACTATCAAGAGTAATTAAAAGAGATGTCAAACTACAGATTACCCATATCATTTGATTATCAAAATGCTCCAATTCAATCATTCCTAAGCACTAGAACAAGTACAACATGATGTTCAACAAGTAATGGCAAGAAAAAATTCTTCTCAAGTTTAATCAAAGTCAAACATATAATCAAACAAGCAGACAAGTGGTAATTTATTACCCTCCCCCTCACTTAAGTGAATTGCCCCAATTCATAAAAATTAAGGAAATAAAGAGAAAATAAGGGCAAAAGATACTCCCCGTGAGTGATGAAATTGAATCCACTGTTGGCATAGAGTGGAATGAGGGAGACGACGAATGAGGTGGAGGATGTTGACTGCTCTGTCCAGTGGCTGAAGAAAACCTCGAACGGCGTCCGTCGGATCTGGCCGGATAAAAGGCAGTGGTGGGTGGAACTGGTTGCGGGTGCCTTTGCCTGCCTCCATGGCGGGGAGGAGAGTCGGGAATGGGGTCCGAGTCGCTGGGCACTTCAACGAACGCTGCTATGTGGCAAAGCGGCACCGTCCGCCAAGGACGGTGGGTAGGACGGAGGGCTCTTCTCTTCCTTGACGGCGCGTGCGGACCATGATGATCGGAGTGCAGATTTTTGATGAACAAGGTGGGGGCTTGTTGAGGCCGAGCGGGAAGGTATGGTGAAAGGGATTGGTTTTCTTGTTTTGAGAAGTGAAAAAGGGGAAAGAAAATAATTTGGTTTATTTGGCAAAGACGGGTCAAAGGGTCAAAGAGGGGGAGGGGTCGGCTAACCTGCACCGCATGCTTTTGGTTTTTCTAACGTGCACCGTTTTTAATGAAACAGTGCACTTTACTCCTCTCCCAAACCAACGAATTTTTTTCAGCTCAATCTGACATCCCCCTTCACTGGAAGTCTGGTATGAAACCAAAATTGAGAAAAATTAAAAGAAAAAAACAAAGATAAAAATTTTAACTAAAGAAGAAAAAAAATGAAAGAAAAAAAACGTGAATGGGTTGCCTCCCATTTAGCGCTTTGTTTAACGTCGTTTAGCTCGACAACTTTTGCTAAATTTTTGGCTCTTCAAAATAAAGGTCTTCAAATAATCGATAATGTCCATCGCTCGTCGTTTTAACATCTTCCTTCATCTTTCTTTTTGTGCGCAAATCGCCTAAAAATATATAATCAAACCATTCCAACCTTGGCTTTGGTTCCTGCAAAATTGATGGAAAATGTTTAGTTCGAATTGGAATTAATTGAAAATCAGAAAGGGAAGAAAGATTCGAAATGATTTCGCCTTTGTTTTTATCGTCGAGATCTGCAAATTCCCTACAAAATTCATAACACAAATCAGTTTCAATCAAATTATCAGCTAACGGATCTATAATATCAATGAAATTTAAACTTGCGAACGAATCAGGATACTTCATAGCTTTGTACATATCAAATTTAACTACTTCCCCATCAAATTCCATAGTTAAGATGCCGTCGCGGACTTCAATCTTTGTATGCGCGGTTGATAGGAAAGGTCGGCCAAGCAAGATTTCAGATCCGTTGTTGCTGCGATCATTTTCCATGTCAATAATGTAAAAATCAGCAGGAAAAATAAGATTTTTTACCTGTACCAACACGTTTTCTAGTACTCCCTCGGGGTAGATGACTGATCGATCAGCTAATTGAACCGTCACTCGCGTTTCTTTCAATGGTTCAGTCGAAATTTTGTTGTAAACGCTTAACGGCATGACATTGATAGATGCGCCTAAATCGCACATCGCCCTTTTTATCCCAACATTCCCAATTTTACAAGGAACCGCAAACATACCTTGGTCCTTGTACTTTGGCGGCAACGGTCTTTGAAGAATAGCTGAAACGTTCTCACCAAGGTTAACTTTTTCATTCCCAGACAATCGCCTTCGGTTTGTGCATAGCTCTTTCAAATATTTTGCGTACTTAGGGACCTTCCGAATAACATCCAAAAGTGGAATGTTGATTTCCACTTTTTTGAATATATCCAAGATTTCCTTCTCTTCCTCCTTTTTATCTCGTTTCGCCAATCTACCTGGAAAAGGAGGAACAGGTTCGTAAGTAGAAACAGAAATATTAGATTTAGAGTTACCTGCAGTGGGTGGAGATTTTTCGTTCTGGTCCTTCAAAGAATTGCCTTGCTCGTCGGATTTTTGCTCATCATGCTTGGGCGATTTAGGCGTTAAAACTGTTCCACTACGCAAAGTTATCGCACTAACGTTTTCCCTTGGGTTGGTTTCGGTTTGGGATGGTAGCTTTCCCTGGGATTCTATACGGCTAACGGCTTGAGCTAGTTGGCTTATTTGCTTGTCGATTTGTTGGAGGTGGGATTGTGTTTGGGTTTGGAATTTTTCCTGCGAAACTGCCAATCTCTCAACAATAGACTCAAGCGAGGATTTTTGGGGTGCTTGGTTTTGGTAGGGAGGTTGTTGCCTAGGTTGGTAATTTGGGTTCTGATTACCGTAGCTCAAGTTTGGGTGATCTCTCCAACCGGGATTGAAGGTATTGCTATGTGGGTTATAGGGTCTTTGGGGAGGTCCGGGAAAATTGTTCAAGGCGTTGACTTGGGCATTAGTCGTTTCCCTCAACATTGGGCATAGATCGGTGGCGTGATCGTGCATAGTACAAATCCCACATGCCTTAGCAGCTTTTATCTCCCCTGAAACAAGAGAATACACAATATTAGTCAAATTATCAATTTTATTCTCTAATGAAATTGTGCTTACTGTGTGAACCCGTCGGCTGGGTTCACTTGTAGAACCAAATTGCTGCGAATTTGCAGCCATTGTGGAGATTAATGTTCTCGCCGCAGTAGGAGTCATGTTAACGAGCGCGCCACCGCTTGCTGCATCTACCATCTTTTTGTCCATTGGTAACATTCCTTCATATAGGTATTGAAGGAGTGTTTGCTCGGATAGGCCATGTTGCGGACAGCTTGCGCACAGCTTCTTGAACCTTTCCCAATAATCATATAGGGATTCGTCGTGCATTTGTTGGATACTCAATATGCTTCGCCTAAGTTCAGTCGCTTTTGCTGCAGGGAAATACCTGTCAAGGAAAACACGAGAAAGATCAGCCCATGTATTAATAGAATTCGGAGGTAAATAAAATAACCATTCTTTAGCCATTCCGGCTAAAGAAAAAGGAAATGCCCTTAGTTTTATCTGATCCTCTGAAACTCCTTGCGGTTTCATGCTGCTGCACACCATATGGAATTCGGCAAGATGCTTGTGTGGGCTTTCAGTAGGTAAACCGTTAAAGGTAGGGAGTAGATGAATTAATCTCGTTTTGAGCTGAAAGGGAGTGTCGCCTTGAGGAAAAGCGATGCAAAGGGGTTGTTGCACAGTAGGGGCTGCGTTCAGCTCTCGGATTGTCTGATTTGCCATCGGTTCTGGTTCTTGTGTAGGTTCGTTGATTGGTGTGGTCTCGGATGTAGATTCTTGTTCAGATCGTCGTGTGCTTTGTGGCTGTTTCTTTCGTCGAAGGGTTTCGCCGTGAGTTCTACGAGCGCTTGCTTCGATTTCCGGGTTATATGGAGCCAAAGTACCCAGATTCTTCCTGGTCATAAAATAAAACAAAATCAGTCAAAAATTGCCAAAAATAAATCTCCCCGGCAATGGCGCCAATTTTTGACAAGTCGTCGTTTAACCGGTCAAAATAAATAAATTAATTAACCTCTTTCAACAATAAATAAAATAAGAAATTAAATAAGTATAGGGAAAGAGGGTCGATCCGCAGGGAGATTAGCTGGAATTGTTGACTTGAATTTGTTGAATCCAAAATCCCAGGAATATCTGAAAAAGCAAAGAAATAAAAGAGGGGGGGGGTGATATGATATTGGATGAAGTAATGAAATAAAATGCACAAATTAAAAATAAGGGAAACCAAGTGTGTAAAATAGCCTCGAGCTAGCCTTGTCAATTCCTTCGATCATTGAAATAGATTTTTACTCCGGGGATCATGTCGGTTACAGTCTACGAGGCCCAACCCGTCGCAACTTGCTTTTCTCTCGAGTAACCAATTCTCCCAAGACTATCTTCGAAGGTTGATTCTTAAACAAATTAGCCACGTCTATCGCCGTTAAAGTGTTTAGTTTTGAAAGCAGGAAAAGCCCAACTCAGAAATTGTCTTAAAAAGAATCGCTTCTGATTTTATCTTTCCTTAGCGGACCGCCGCTAAGAGTGTTCACAGGAAGTCGAAATTGCCACAGGCCGATCCTTCCTCCCAACTATGTCTTTAAACGATTCCAAACCAACGAGCTCTTTTTGATTTGAAAAACGATTAAAAACTTTAGTAAGGCCGATTTCCAAACTATCTAAACAGAAAGATAAAAATGTATTCCCGAAGGAATTTAGGCAATGTTCAATTCTCACGATTAGAATTGATTTGGCTAACTCTTGGCTCAAGAAATTTAGCTAAGCATGATATTAATTATCATACTTAACTTAATTTTAGAAAAACAATTAAATAACATAAAAAAATGAAAACAAGAAATTAAAGGAAAATGAACTTGAATTAAAGCTAAAAAGAGTTTACAAAGATAAAAACTAAAATGAATGATGGATGGATGAATCTAAGCCTTTACCAAGGGTGGTATTTATAGGCTTAGATTTACAAAGATAAAGTGATAAAATAATTTAAAATAATAAACAAAAGATAAAACAATTCAAATGTTTTGAAATTTAAATGCAGGAATCTAATCGGATAAGCTGATAACATCTCTCAGAACGTTCCAAAAGCTTCTAGAAGTCGCCACGTCACTGCCACGTCACTGCCACGTCAGACGCGTCGTGCCCGGTGTCGTGCCCATAATGCCAGTCATGACAAAATTATAATAAAAACTGCAGAAATGCCTCATTTTCACTGCTATTTTCAGAATTGGGTCCCTGCACAAAATGTAACGAAAACAACATGTATTAAGCAGCAAGAAGTCCCAATAGCTAGAAAAATAACAAATGAAATATGTCATATTTGAGCACTCATCAGTTGGCTAAACAGGGGTAGAGATTATTGACTAATCCAGACTCTCTAATTGCAAGATTTCTAAAGACAAGGTACTTTTCAAACTCAGATTTTCTAGAAGTTAATCTAGGCTCTAGGCCTTCATATATTTGGAAAAGTATATGTAGACAAGAAAAACTCTAAAATTGGGTATTTACTGGAAAATAGGAAATGGGAGGGGCATTTTAATTTGGAATTGTTTCTGGCTACCTACACTACCTTTGAGACAAATTAGGACTCCTAAAGTTGCTGGCTTGGAGCATGTCTCTAATTTAATGCTACCAAACTCACAGGAGTGAGACACTAATCTTATAGTTGATAATTTTGAAGTTGAAGATTCAAATACCATTCTATCTATCCGTCTTCCTAATACTACAACAACTAATGCTTTCGCATGAATAAGGGAGTATACAGGGTCATACACTGTAAGAAGTGGTAATAAACTCTTAATTCAGAGCCAACTCTCTGATGAATACAGTGGGCAACTCTACAATCACATTTGGAAAATTCAATGCCCAGCTAAGATACACATAAATTTGTAGAAATTTGCTTCAAACTACATACCAAACATGCACAATCTTTTCATGAAAAGGCTTTCCACACACAATTTGTGTCCTAGATGTTCTACTCATCAAAAAACAATCAGTCACATAGTTTGGAAATGCAATTACACCAAGTAAATTTGGGAAACTCTACAGTTTACATGGCCTAATGACATCGAAAATGCTTTCTGGGATTGGTTAGAATGGCAATTCGAAAACAATAGTAAAGCAAAGCATGTGGAGATCGCAGTAACAATATGAGCAGTCTGTTTTCGAGAAATAAACTTCTACATGAAGACATCCAGCAAAGTCAAACTTTGATAATTACCTTTATCAGAAGCTATCTTTGTGAATTGCAACAGCTATTGACTCAACTTAGCCATCCTTGAACCCACGCAGATGAACAGTGGCAGCCCCCTCAGTTTCCCGATGTGAAGCTAAATTTCGACGCAAGTTTTTCCTTGCACCAACAGAGAACGTGGTCAAGATTGATAGTACGAGATTCATCAGGAAATATTCTGGGTTCTGCTTACCGGATTAGTTCGAACATTTTTTCCCCTTTCGAAGCTGAAGCTCAAGCCTTGATACATGGACTTGAGTTTGCCAAAGATTTAGGGTTTCAAGACGTTGTGGCTGAAGGTGATTCAAGGTCTGTAATCAAGAAAGCAATAGATAGAGGTTTAGACAGATCTAAAATTCACCCTTTCATTGTCGATGCAAAACAAATGGCCCAAAACTTTAGAAAATGCAGATTTGCCTTCATCGGCCGGAATGGGAATAAAGCGGCACATGCAATGGCAGATCTAGGTCGCCGAGGCTCTGAAGACCGCTATTGGGTGGAGGAGGCACCGATGAAAGCTACATCGGCGATCGATTCTGACCGTCGTTTCGTCGACCCACCATAAAGCTCAGTCGAAGCTCCGTTTTCTTGGGCAAACCTCATACCTAGGCCCTTGATTATCATCTCCCTTTGGTTCCGGATCACCACTAGATTATCAACATCATCGAACCATTTCGGATTAGGATCATCTGGCTCCCTTTTGGTTTTCTTCTTTTAAGTCTTTGGTCTTTTCTTTTT
The DNA here is from genome assembly GCA_958450335.1 of Hibiscus tridactylites. Classification (NCBI taxonomy): domain Eukaryota; kingdom Viridiplantae; phylum Streptophyta; class Magnoliopsida; order Malvales; family Malvaceae; genus Hibiscus; species Hibiscus tridactylites. The sequence continues at coordinate 8,517,343 of OY288288.1, forward strand.
CAGACTTTAACTTTTCTGTTTCGTGTCTTGGTTCCACCGTTTGGTGACCTTCTGTTTCCTGTTCTCTTTTTACATGTGTTGTTTTTTGTTTTTTATTGAAATAAATGCCAGGTGGTACCCAGCTTTAAAAAAAAGAAATTAGAATAAAGTTAGTTGCATGAGGCCCACATTATTATTATTATTTTTGAATAATTTATTATTAACTTTTTATAACCGTTTGAATTTTGAACCATTATTTTTTTTTAAAAAAATTACAACTTACCAAAATTATAACTTAACCAAAATTACAAGTAATCTAATATCATGTAATGTACAATTGGTTTTTATTTCTGCAAAAGTAAAAATGTACTGTTAGTTTGTAATTAGTATAAGTTTTAGTAGGTTTTAATAATAATTTAATTTTTATTTTTAATAAGAACAAAATTTTTAAATAGATCTATAAATAATCCTTGTATTGTTCTTGTTCTTCCCATCTCAATTTCTCCTCAATTTTCTATCTTTCTTAAAATTTGATTTTTTTCAATATTTGTTATTAGAGGCCTAAATTTTTTATAATGCTTGTTATTATGGACATACTCTTAAAATTTAAATTTTTTTCTTTCAATACTTGTTATCAGAGACAAAGATTTAAATAACGGTCCGCAACCACAACAATGACTATTATATAGCGGTAGCGACATCATCCGAAACCACAATTGCGGGATGTCCGCAATCGCGATAAACGCAACGTGGCCGAAAACGTCACCGCAATCGTAATTTAAAATTTTAATTAGGGACCTAACTTTTTATTCGCCTTAGAGCCACCAAAATTTAAAAAATAGACATGTCTACTCTTAATTGACCATAATAACATCTTATTATGTCTACCCCGCGATAAATTGAAGTGATTGTTTGCAACCACACTTCCCACCCCTGGTTCCATTACCAGATGATCCCTCACACGTAGAGAAGAAGGACTGCCTGTGTTGGTACGTGCGCAGGGAGCATTGCATGATTTCAAAACACACGCGTGAAACCAAGTTCACTGTGGCACGTGCAGTGCCCATTGCAGGCATTTTCCTTCCCTGTGTGTGCAGGTTTCTGAAAGATAGAGATGAGTTTGTTTCCCAACTTTGTTGACCCTACTCCACAACCATTATTGTTCTTGTCAACTTCAACTTTCTTGAGAAATTTCCAAATGTATTTGAGTCCACAATTAGAGGTGTAAATGGATCGAGTGTTCAACAAACTGTTCGTGAACCGTTTGTATAACGTTCGTTTATTAAGTTAAATAAATGAGTATGAACAAATTTTTTTATAAAACGAACACGAACAAAAATATGTTCGGTCCGTTTATGTTCACGAACAAGCTCACTTATACGCTCATTTATCGACTGTTTATAAGCTCATTTACCTTGTTCACCCTTTTTCTTTTATTTTTCTACATTTTAAATATTGGTGAAGACAAGAACTAAACAAAACACAAGGTGAATTTTGGAGTTTAAACTGTAAAGCGTAAAGAGTTTAAGGACTAGTGGTGTAATTTTATCATTTTGACTATAAACGAATATGCTCCTAAACATTACAATTACATGTTGGCAAACATTAAATGAACACGAACAACTTCAAAAATAAATAAACGAACATGAACACAATTTTAAAAATTTAAACGAAACACCTTCAAAAATAAATAAAAGAACACAAATAAAAACTTATTCGTTCAAGTTCGGTTCATTTACACCCATATCTACATTAACAATGTCTTTCGTATAGAAAGTGGACTGAATAACATAGTTTTATGTTGATTGAAAGGGATCTTAGCAGGGATAAAATTCGTCTGCCCTTTTTCGGTGCTCCTACATAATTCCCAACACTAAAAAACACTACAAAATTAAATTCTAAACCCTAACCCTAAATTCTAAATCTTAAACCCTACACCCTATACCCTAAAAAATACACCCTACCCTAAATTCCCTAAACCCTAACCACAACCCCTAACCTAAAACCCTAAACATTAAACCCTAAATTAATTTTGAGCGTTGGGGCATATGTAGGAACACCGAAAAGGGGTAGAAGATTTCCATACTCTTAGCAGTAGGGTATCATCAAATATGAAAAAAGTATATTTATTTATCTATAGAGTCCCCTTCAATTAACAAATATAAATCTTTTACCCTTTTTTAGTGTCTCTGTGCGTACTCTACATTAAAAAAAAAAAACTAGGTTCATGGTTTATGATTAATGTTTAAGATTAAAATTTAGGGTTAGAGTTTAAAAAATTAGGAGTATGATGTATTTTTAAGGTTCATGGTTTATGATTTAAGATTTAAAATTTAGAGTTCGAACTTAAAAATTACTTTTTTAGTGCTGGGCATAATAAGAGACATCGAAAAGGGACAAAAAAAACTGTCTTCAATTAAGGTATCTACAATATTATTCGAATATTACATAGTATGTCTCATGGAAAGAATTTGTTTACACATTTAAATAATTATATCTCATGTTCATGTTCGAAATAAAAAGTTCGAATAACATGATAGTTGCCAACCAACATCCTCTTAAAGCAAGCATCCTTAAGCAGCGGCAGACCTACATAGCCGCCATGAGTCAATTGCATCCCTATTTTTGAGGAATTTTTTGTGTTAAATTTTATTTTAAAATATTAATTTAGTGTGTAGAGGGAAAATAAAAATCTGCATACTCATTTGAAAAAAAAAATATTTTAGACTCTATTTTTTAATTCCAGAATCCACCACTGTTCTAAAGATCCAGAATTCAGAAGGCAAAGGTACTCGTGTTATTCATTTATTCAGTATTGAATCCAGACAGTTGCGTGTGATTTAAGGACACCCTTTGTTCGATTGCTGCTATACAAGTTCATGTTATGTAGATATATGATTATAAGCTGATGAGGATAGACTTTTCTTTGCTTAATAATTGCACCACCTGATATGAAATGTGAACAAAAGAAGTAACGTTTCAGGCTTCCCGACCTTCGAAGTCGGCAATACCCATCCTCAAAAGTATAAATAAATAAAACGTTTGATGAATTATTCGAATATAAATAAAATTTTTATGTTCATTTAATAATAAAATCGGATAATACCTTATAAGTTGGAAGCTGGGGCGGTGAGTTTCTTTTTGGGATGTGGGGTATAAAAGGCACTAACAAGGCGTAGGCCATGGCGATGGCACTGTGCCTGTGGTTCACAGCCTTCACAAACTCCAAAAACCAAATCCTTCCACAGAAAACAGGTGGGATTATTGAAGCTGATATGTTGCAGATTCCATTTGGCCTCTTAACCATCTCCGGTCACCATCTCCTTTAAAATTCTCCATATTTTCTCAAAAAAAAGAAAAACATCTGCTCATAAAACCAATGGTTTAATCAGTGCCAGAATCTTCCACCCACAAAAATAATGGGATAAACCTGATCCCTTAACCATTTTATATCAACAAACAAGTCCACTAATATGTGGGAGTCACTTTACGAATAGAAATCTTTTGCCCTTTTCGGTGTCACTGTTTATATCTTACACTAAAAACTTAGGTTTAGGATTTAGAATTAAGGTTTACGGTAAAGTTAAGGTTTATAGTTTAGGTAATTTGGGATATAGTATATTTTTAAAGTTTAAAGTTTAGAATTTAAAGTTTATGTAATTTAGAATTTGTTTTTTCTAATATGGGGCAGATAAAATGTACCGAAAAAGACAGAATTTTTGTCGAGAAGTGTTTAGGTTCAAAACTTGCCTATAAAATGGGAAGCTAGTCTCCAAGACTTCCAAAGGCATTTATTATACCTTAATCCTTTCCTGTCTTTCCTTTTCAGCATTGTTGTGCTAGTTTCTTCAGCTGTTGGAACATATGGTCAGTTTCTGTTTCCATGACACTATATATGAGACATACATACATATATATATATATATACACTAACAGTTCATTTTCCTTCTTTGTTTTACTAACATGATTGTTTTGATTCAGTGCTTCTGAAATGTTTTGTTGATGGCTTTTTTGTCAGGAAGAGAAGATGAGTTGGACGGTGGCGGACGCGGTGGACTACAAGGGTTTCCCGGCTGACAGATCGAAAACCGGCGGTTGGATTCCGGCTGCACTCATTCTAGGTTTGTTTGTTTGTTAGTTACATCATCCACACCATTTGATTTCTTTCAGCATGTCATGTCTTGTGCTGGTTTTCACAGGAACTTGGACTTGTCTTTACCAGATCCAAAGTTATTTTCATAACTTCATGCATTCAACATTCCATCTAACATGATAAAGCCCTATATTACTCGAATTCCGATGCGAGTGTCAGATATAAATGAAATTGCATTCGTTCATGCAAAGGTGATGGGGTTTACAAGTCTAAATATCTTCAACAGTAAATTAAATACAAAGTTTACAAGTAAATCCAGCACTAACACACGGAACCTATCAGAACTGCAACTCACAAATACTTACAGAACAATGATGATAAAATCCATGTCATTTTCTGTTTGGAGTATGGGATAAGGAAAGATATTCTATTTAGGACCATTCATGCATGAAAGTTATTGGTTATGGAGACCACCATAATTCTTTACGGTATCATATGACTACACTTTTATTTATTTTAATGGTAAAACACATCACGAGTCATTTAGTTATATGTTTAGTAATAAACATGTTACTTCTATTTTAAAAATAATAATTTAGTATTCATTGGTCTAGTAATAAACATGTCATTTTTTTCTTTTAAAAGTATTACTTTAGTCACTCAATTAAAATTTTGTGATGGTCACTTAGTTGTAAGTTTGGTAACAAACAATTTATTTTTCTTCTAAAAGTAACAAGTTAGTCATTCAATTAAAATTTGTGACAATCAGGTCACTCTGTCGTTAAAATTGAAATAGATGGTTTGATGTAATAACATTTTATTCCTCAAAACGTATACATTCTATTAATTTGGTCCTAATTCAAAATAATTCAATAAATTTAACCCTTCATATTTAAATATTCCTTTAATTAAGTGATTATGTCTACTACTAGGCAACATTAAGGTCATAATGAGTATGTTTCATTAGTTTGTCAGTTGTCCAGTAATAAAGTGACTGTACTTTTTTGAGTTATAACATTTGTCGACCATCGAGCTGAGAGACAATAGCATGAAGTGCAACAAGTGCTCGAAGGGTGCAATGTCGAAAATTTTAAATATGAAGGGTGAAATTTATTGAATTAGGACCAAATTGATAGAATGTATAAGCTTTAGGGACTCAAATTGCTATTATACTAGGTCATGTTTCAATTTTAACCACATGGTGACTTGTTTGTCACAAATTTTTAATTGAGTGATTAAATTGTTATTTAAAAAGTGTTTTATTTGTCACAAATTTTTAAATGAATAACTGAATTGTTACTTTTTCTAAGAATGACTTGTTTGGTACTAAACTATAACTAAGTGAACTGTGAATTGTGATATGCAATTTACCCCATTTTAATTGAAGTACTTAATATCCCCTGCTTTTTAGTAATCAAGTTTAAATCATTGCCAACCATTTCATAGGGATTGAGATATGCGAGAGGCTTTCAACAATGGGGATTGCAGTTAACCTTGTGACATACTTGACCGGAACAATGCATTTGCCGAGTTCGACTTCGGCCAACGTCGTCACAGATTTCATGGGCACATCCTTCCTCCTGTGCTTGCTTGGTGGCTTTCTTGCCGATTCATTCCTCGGCAGATACATGACAATTGCTATATTCTCCCTTGTACAGACACTGGTGTGTGTTTAAGCTTTAATCAAACATTCATTTCAATCTTTCATTGTTCGGTTTTCGACGATGATGATGATATGGTGATTTAGGGGACTGGCACATTAGCATTGGCTACAAAGCTGCCACAACTACGCCCACCACCATGCCATGGATCTGCTTCCCATACATGTGAACCGGCCAATGGATTTCAGATGGGAATTTTGTACTTAGCTCTGTATCTAATTGCACTAGGCACAGGTGGTCTAAAATCGAGTGTTTCGGGATTCGGAACTGATCAATTCGATGAGAAAGATGAGAAGGAGAAATCCCAGATGGCTTATTTTTTCAACAGGTTCTTCTTCTTCATAAGTACTGGAACTTTGATGGCTGTCACAGTGCTTGTTTACATACAGGATGAAGTTGGTCGAAGCTGGGCTTATGGGATTTGCTCGGTTTCCATGTTTATGGCCATTTTGATATTTTTATCCGGGACCAAAAGATACAGATATAAGAAAAGCTTGGGGAGTCCAATTGTTCAGATCTTCCAGGTTCTTGTTGCTGCAATAAACAAGAGGAAAATGGAACCACCTTACAGTGTTGAATTGTTATACGAAGACACTCCTGAAACTTCAAGAATTCATCATTCGGATCGATTCCGGTCAGTTTCCGATTCCGAAACATTTGTTTCTTTGTTTATGACATTTGTTGGTCATACTCATACCATTTTTTCATTTATATTTGCTGAATCCTAGGTTCTTGGACAAGGCTGCCATTGTTGGGGAAGGGGATTTTGGGAGAAATGTTGTGCCTGCTGCTTCTGCTCCGAATCCTTGGAAACTTTGCTCGGTCACAAGGGTTGAGGAAGTGAAAATGATGGCTGTGCTTCTTCCGATATGGGCCACAACCATCATATTCTGGACCACATACGCACAAATGATGACATTTTCAGTGGAGCAAGCGTCCACCATGGAAAGATCAATCGGAGGTTTCCAAATTCCTGCAGGTTCCCTCACTGTCTTCTTTGTGGCAGCCATTTTGATCACACTTGCAGTCTATGACCGTCTCATTATGCCATTCTATAAGAAATGGAAAGGCAAACCAGGTTTCAGCAGCCTACAGAGAATGGCCATAGGACTAGTCCTATCGACTCTCGGAATGGCGGCTGCAGCAATAGCCGAGGTGAAAAGACTGGCAGTGGGTCGATCTCAATCCGTCGATGCAACCACCACCAGAACACTGCCGGTAACCGTGTTCATATTGATCCCACAATTCTTCCTAGTTGGTGCTGGTGAGGCTTTCATTTACACAGGCCAGCTTGACTTCTTCATCACTCAATCGCCTAAAGGGATGAAAACCATGAGCACCGGTCTGTTCCTCTCGACACTATCGCTTGGTTTCTTCGTCAGCAGTTTGTTGGTATCGGTGGTGAAAAGTGTGACCGGAAGCAGCAATGGCGGGTACGGATGGCTAGCTGATAACATAAACCATGGCAGACTGGACTGCTTCTATGGACTTTTAGCAGTTTTGGGGGTCATAAATTTTGTTCTGTTTCTTGTTTCAGCGGCTTGGTTCAAGCGCAGGAAACCCAAACCTGCCATTCAAATGGACACCATTGTTAATGACTCCACTTGTGAGGATAAGTGCTAGGCTGCTATTCTATAGGATTGCAAAAAATGGGTGTTGGTTTAAACCTTTGTGCATTAAATATTTGGTTTGGTTGCATATTTCAATTAAGAGAAGCAAAATTTTCAGTTCATTTGATCATTGTTTTATCTTTTTCACTCAATTACGTCTATTTTTATATACTAATCCAACTCAAATTATGAACTTCAAGACCATCCAACTCAAAGCACCTTTGCTTGAAACCATAGCCACTAATCCACTTCCACTTTATTGGTTTACTCTCTTCTTTATTATTTTTTGGATAAATTATGTAAATATCATCACCAAACTTTACACCAAAATCTATTCTGGTTACTAAAGTTTCAAAACATTCAATTTACTTATTGAAGTTTAAATATTGAACTTTTTAGTCACTTTTCTGTTAATTTTTTACGGCATTATGATGTGGACGTCGTCCACCATTCACCATCGTTGTATCACCGTCAACGAGCGTAGATGATGGTTGTTCGATCCTAAATTTCACCAATCGCTTTGTCTCGATCCCTTAAGTTCGAATCTGATCTCCATTTCGTTAGAAAGTACCTCGAAATCCACGAATCGAGAAAAAAACCTTTCGATCAGTCTCCTCTATCGTCAGATGAAGCTCGTTTCTTAGTATATTGCTTCCCTCATGCCGATAAAGATTTTTACCGTTTGAATTTTGGAGCAATTTTCCCGTTCGATGGTAAATGGACGTCGTCCAAAAGTTAACATAGGAGTGACATAAAACATTCGATGTCTACATTTCAGTGAGTAAATTGAATGTTTTGAAACTCCAGTAACCAAAATAAGTTTGAGAATAAATTCATTGATGATTTACGTAATATACTCTATTTTTTTATAACCATTAATATGCAACTCATTTATTAAGTAATCAAGATCGAATAATGTCTACCCGTTATAAGTGATCATTCTAATCTAATTACTTCATCCACAATATTAGAATTTAAACATGTACTCTACTTAAAAAATCTAATGTCTAATCCCACTAAACCAATCGATTAATGCTCCTTGTCACGGGGCTAGACTTTAGCTAGGCTAACCGTGCGACCTTAGTCGCCTTCTCGGCTGAATGCTACGACTAAGTCACCCGAATCCCTCGTTACGGTGCTAGACTCCGGCTAGCTGGACCGTACGGCCTTAGGCAAAGCTCTCATGGCAAACGCCTAAGTCTGCTTGGATTCATGCTCTAGAAGATCAAACACTTCCTAGAGCCAACGAACGCAAGATCGTTCTAAGCGGAAGCTCTTTATAGAACAACTGGAAGGAATTGGAAGCAATAGGCAACAAGAACACAAAGAACAATAAGAACAGTAAGAACACTTAGAGAGTGGAGTAAACGCTTCTTCTATTACTCAAGTGAATGAATGAGTGAATGAATGATTACAACTGAGCTGGGGAGGCTCTATTTATAGTTGAACTCCCATAGATCCAACGGTACAGTTTGAATTACATCGACGGACGAGATCTATCCTATCTCTTAGTTTAAATCTCTAATTATCACAAACATTATCTCTAAGATAATCACATAATAATATAAGTGATAATCACGATGGCTTATCACAGTTACCATCCCAAATTACCCTGGTAAATCCTCCATGGATTCTACTAAGTCTGGTGGGCTTGCGGGCTTTCTAGAATTCTCCAAGTGCCAGGCCAAGTCTGATGGTCTTGGCGAGCCCAACGCTGCGCGCACAACCTCTCCACTCGGTCTTTGCGCCAATGCCTCGGCCCCAATATCCAGGTCCGTGACATTCTCCCCCACTGAACTTAGAGACGCCCTCGTCGCTGTTGTCGAACGATCCTGGGCAGGGTCAACTTGTTCACTCGTCGATGCCTCGGCTTCCTGCAATCCTCCCATACGAACTGCTTGCCTCGGCTCAAACTGCCTTGGACAATCGCGCTCCAAAACGCCACTCGGTACAACACCATTGTAGGAGTCCGTCCCTACAATCTCTGATTTGCCTCGACTCGGATCCTCTTGATCCCGCGGCAAAGACTTGGAAGTCACAACGTTGAACACCTGTCTAGTTCCCAGAACTCTGAAAGGTCTCTTCCAATCTTTTCCCCCGCAACGAAGGCTAGGTCTCACTCGGCCTACGCTCATCAAAGACGGCAAATCAAACTCAAAAACACTAGGAATGTGTTTAAGATGTACCTTCCTTTCGGTCATCGTCGACGCCCCCGCATTTACTCTAAAACGTGTCAGCCCTTCTTCGTCTGCGAAGTCTGACACCCCTCGCATCGAACTCTGTACAGTCGAGTCCGTTGCGCAACTCTGATTGCCACACCGCATCGGCACTTCTCTCTTGAAGTTCGGTGCTCTCTGCTTGCATCGCTTCTTCCTGCTTGAAGAACATTACCTCGACTTGCGTTGGCACTTCTTCCCCGAAGTCCTCCGCTTCTTTCTCACCTTGCCCACAGATGACTTCTCAACGGTTGCCATGTCTCTCGTCGGCTTAGCCCCATTTGACCCTTTCCTGGCTTTGGTACTCAATGATGTTTGTCCGTCAACACCATCAGCTAACACTTCCTTTGGCTCTACAGTGGCCTCAAAAGCAATGTCCCTTTCCCTGGGCACATCCTCGGATAGTGCTGCCTTAGACCCTCTCTCCAGTGTGGTCTCAAAAGCAATGTTCTTCCCTCGAACATCCTCGGCAAGCTTTTTCGTAGCCTTAGACATCTTCAACCCATTCTGCTCTGTACATGTGGCAGAACTCGATAACTCTGAACCAAGCTTGATCGGCACGGTGCTCTTGGCCTTGCCCAACCCTTTGGACTCCTTGGCTCGAACCGGGCATCTCCGCAACTTGTGAGGCCCCTTACAGCGGTAGCACTCCAATTGCTTTCTCATCACCCTTGGCTTGATAGCTTTCTGGCTCGCTATCGCACCAACTCTCGTCCCTGGCTTGACTACTGTGGCAGATGTAGTCGAACCACGACTCACACTCACCTTGGTGGCACTTACTGATCTGATTGCCCCAAGTCTCGCTACTTCTCCCTCTGACTCGTCTGCTGTCTTCGCCATGGCAGCTAGGCGGTTCTTCTCGGGACATCCTCGTATCAGATGAGGACCATCGCAAAAGTAGCACTTCAACTTCTTCTTGCTCACTTTCTTTTCCGGCACGGACTTAGCCTCACCATTCTCTTCGTCTATCGAACTGGAACTGGTTTCAACACCTGCTTGTTTTCGTTCTACAAGCACATTCAGAGGTTCAGTATCGTCGGCCTCTGACAGTCGCTGGGCATCACCTTGCTCCACTGCGAGCTTCACCCCCGGCTTAAGTCCCTCTAAGAAAGGTCTGAGCACGCCCCATTCACTAATCGCGCTCTTGCAACTGAGCAGCTCACTCCTGAGCTCATTCACCTCTTTCCGCAAAGCTTCTACCTCAGCTTCACGAGAACAACTCTCTCGAACTGCTTTCAACTCAGTGAGGATTCGTTGCGTCTCGTCCTTGAACCTGTCCACCTTGGACTCTAACTTTTCAAGACGGGATTCCACAACACCTTGAACCTGTTTGGACTCCTCCTCGGATCCACTCAGCCGATTCACCCTCGGAATCAAGGTATTCATACCTCCGAACAGTTCATCTATCTGTTCTGTAAATAAATCAGACAGTTGGTCAAATTTCTCAACATGAAATCTAACCTGTTTCATTGTCAATGTTCTCCAGTAATCTTCACTGCGACACTCCTTGTCGGTTTCCTGTTGCGCCATCTCAAACACCTTTGCCACAAACTAGTCAGGTCCGTTTGACTAACTCGAACAAAAGCCACCACACTTGACTACACCTACAAGTTTGGAATCCACCAACACTTGTCTCTGCCTGCAAGCTGGCTCGAACGTAAGTCACTTCGTCGACTCGCTTTGATGCTGCTTCCCAAAACACACGCAAGTCCCTTCCTTGACTCGCACTGACCACCTCCCTGGTCTGCACACGCTTCGATCACCTCCCTGATCGAACACGCTCTGATACCACTTGTCACGGGGCTAGACTTTAGCTAGGCTAACCGTGCGGCCTTAGTCGCCTTCTCGGCTGAATGCTACGACTAAGTCACCCGAATCCCTCGTTACAGTGCTAGACTCCGGCTAGCTGAACCGTACGGCCTTAGGCAAAGCTCTCCTAGCAAACGCCTAAGTCTGCTTAGATTCACGCTCTAGAAGATCAAACACTTCCTAGAGCCAATGAACGCAAGATCGTTCTAAGCGGAAGCTCTTTATAGAACAACTGGAAGGAATTGGAAGCAATAGGCAACAAGAACACAAAGAACAGTAAGAACACTTAGAGAGTAGAGTAAACGCTTCTTCTATTACTCAAGTGAATGAATGAGTGAATGAATGATTACAACTGAGCTGGGGAGGCTCTATTTATAGTTGAACTCCCCTAGATCCAACGGTACAGTTTGAATTATATCGACGGACGAGATCTATCCTATCTCTTAGTTTAAATCTCTAATTATCACAAACATTATCTCTAAGATAATCACATAATAATATAAGTGATAATCACGATGGCTTATCACAGTTACCATCCCAAATTACCCTGGTAAATCCTCCATGGATTCTACTAAGTCTGGTGGGCTTGCGGGCTTTCTACCATTCTCCAAGTGTCAGGCCAAATCTGATGGTCTTGGCGAGCCCAACGCTGCGCGCACAACCTCTCCACTCGGTCTTTGCGCCAATGCCTCGGCCCCAATATCCAAGTCCGTGACATGACATCTCTTCTTAATATTTCGGTTTTCGTATGTAAGATTTTTTATATATTTATCAATTTATATATTGTATTTATGATTAAATATGTTCTATTCGTGGCAACTTTATAATTGGTAATAACAAGTACACTCACTCCCAACTCCTTTACTCAAAACTCAAAAGCTCACGCTAGATTTTCCCAGTCCCAGAGATCCGATCTATCAAACTCCACAATTTTCCGGGAAAATCCATTGAACAGAAAACAACTAAGTTCCCATGGCAAATGCGTGGAAAAGAGAGAGCAGCAAAACCCAAAAGTTCCTCTCACCCAAAACCCTCCTTTCTCTCCTCCTCCTCACCCTCTTCGTCTACCTCTGTTTCTCTCTGATTTCCCCTAAAAACCCCGCCTTTATCCCCACAACTCCCTCTTATAACACCCAGAATTTCCCATTCCCTCCTTTTAACTGCCGCAACTCCCCGCAAGCCCATCCCATTGTTGCAAACAAAGTAGAAAATCTCAAATACCCTTTCATTTACTCCCTAGCTGATTTAGGTTCCCTCCCCGACAAGCCTCACAAGAACATCGTGAGACTTCTTAAAGGCAAGCCTTTTCGTAAGCCTGATATCTCGGCCACCATTCAGGATTTTCTGGAAGGGAAGAACAAAGATGGGTTTTTCGTCGATGTCGGGGCCAATGTTGGAATGGCCAGTTTCGCGGCAGCTGTTATGGGGTTCAGGGTGTTGGCTTTTGAGCCGGTTTTGGAGAATTTGCAAAGGATTTGTGATGGGATTTGGTTTAATAGAGTTGAGGAATTGATTACTGTTTTTGAAGCAGCCGCATCGGATCGAAATGGAAATATTACTTTCCATAAGGTACGAGTCTTCTAATTCATGGTTTTCTTCAAGAATGTTACTTTGAAATTAGCGAGCTTATAGTTTAGTGTTGATTTATGCTTAGCAAAACAAAGTAAATTTGGCTTATGAGGTTTTAAAGATGGGAATTTGGTGGGGCTGTTGAATCTGTTTTCTCTTTATTTTGTACATGCATTGGCATTTGAGTGGCGTTTCCAAAGTTTGATACTTTGGAAACATTTTCATTTGCTGCATTTTTTTGAGTTCTTAAGGCTCTATGAAAATGAGGCAGCTCCTGGTTGTTCCTTGTGATATTTGGGATGGAGAACAGTTCCATTTGGTTCCTTATGCAGTTATCAAAATCCTTTATACAACTGCCCTTCCCTCTGTAGGCTAGGTGCTGCAGTTGCTTTCAACGAATCCAGTTCCAGTCTAACCGATAGAACTTGCCTTAACCTTATGTTTCATGTCAATCGTTAACTTACTATCAACTAGATCCAATAGGTTCCCACTTTTGATGTTATCTGAAAGCTGGTGAGGACCGGATAAACTCTCTTGGGTTGACCATCAATGACAATTCATTAATTCAATTTATAATGGAATTTTGGGATGCTAAAACTTAGATTTTTCTCTTTTGGTACAAAGGAGGCCATGGTTTCGTGATAGAGGAATATCAAACTTGGCTTTTCGTAGGTACTGAGAGAGCCTCACTTTCGGTTATGCAGATGCTGTGCTTGTTGCTTGAAGCTAAACCCGTGTGATAATTTGATTATGATTTTGGCAATTGCTAGTCCACTTTACTACGGATCTTAGTAAACTCTGATTGTAAGAACGAGATAGCAGGTTGCATGGTAAGCTTTGGGGGTTTGTGTTGAGATAGAAATATAACTGGTATGATTTTGCCTTATAGATTATCTGTTGTCTTATAACTTTGCCTCCATTCTCATACTGCTTCCTGTTTCTGCTTCTCATGTGAAAATCTTCGCATTTCCTCCAGTTGGTTGGCCGGCTTGACAACAGTGCTGTTTCTGCCGTTGGTGCAAAGCTGGCATTCAAGTCCAATGAAGAAATAGCAGTGCAAGTGAGGTCCATCCTTCTGGATGAAGTAATCCCAGAGTCAGAGCCAGTGCTTCTACTTAAAATCGATGTTCAGGGGTGGGAGTATCATGTATTGAAGGGAGCCAAAAAGTTATTGTCCAGGAAAAAAGGTGAAGCCCCGTATCTAATCTACGAGGAAGATGAACGGCTGTTGCAAGCAAGTAACACTACTGCCAAAGAGATAAGGGACTTTCTAAGTAGTCTGGGTTATACTCACTGCTCCCAGCATGGTACAGATGCTCATTGCACCAAGAATTAATGCAAGTACCACGAAATTTTCCATGAATGACAACCTTACTTCAAATCTGTTCTTTCACATGCCACTTCTCTCAGCCCACGGTGGAATGCAGTTCATCCAAATGAACATTTCTTCATGTTTATGATAGAGAAGTTGTACTAAAACTGATAAAAAGGTTCTACCATTAGCTCACTTTTCTCTTGGTGATTGGTTGGTTAATGGCAACTTTTCAATTCTTTTGTAATTTGTTTACAAATCTATTGTTTGATTAAATTTGTATGAACAAATTGAAGATAATGTTACAAAACTTGAGCTAGCAAAGCACTGTTCTACTTTTTTCTCAAACTTCCCAAGTTCATATTAATGAGAATAATCTATTACAATTGGCCAAATATTGGACCCCTGCAAAACCCTGAAACTATAATATATACACCCTTGAGTCTATATCTTTTATAGTTGAATACAGTACAAATTGTGAATCAATACATGATAGATCTGATAATGAAGGTCAGGTGTATTCTAGAGATAAAATATGCACTTCATGATGCCTCGAATAAACGACAGGCATGGCACGTTTTAACCTGCAGTAGCAAGGTTTTAGACATTAGTGTAAAGACCATTACAATATTTGCCTGTTGGAGTTGGGACTAACTCATAATACCTTATGCTTTTGAAGTTTGAGCCTGGAATCTCTCTTCATATAACTCCAAATCTTCTCGATTATTTCGGACTGCTGGTTTTCGAAGGACCGGCTCTTTCTACCATTATGTCGTACAGTTGTTTTCCGTTCTATTTGTAACAATTTTTATTCGAAGAAAAAATAATCACAAATCAAGGATCTGTTTAGTCCATAGGAACCAGAGAGTATAAGTAGAAAATTGTGTAAAATTTCACCTACTATACACTTACAAAAATGACTGGGAAAAAGTGAACTTGTCCTTCAGGCTTTGTCTGAGTCTCCTTAAAATACACCAGAATTGGGAAACTTGGCCACCAAAGTTCCCAATTCACAAAAGTTGAGTACCTGTGGTAAAATAGATAGGTAAGTGTCTTACTCTTTCAGAATTTGGATCGAAGTTCGAAAGGTTACTTACTTCCACCGGTTTTTGCCACCCACAAAGACATTTTCACCTGAATCCTGAAGCTGGTTCCCTACTTTCACCTCCTAAAACCATAAACATCACCATTCACATATGCGTAAGCGCAGAATTCTAGTGCCTAATCCGCAACAATGAAAAAATATATAACACCCCAAAATTAATATCTATTCTGTTGAAGTTCGGAAATGAACTTTGTTTTTTCACACAATTTTTAGCCAAGAAAGAATCATGCAAACATAAGTTATGTATTCCAACACATTGCTTCAAGAAATAGCAAAGTTGAGACAAGAATGGACTAACCAGTGCCTCGTCATCGAAGACAAATCTAACTCGTGTAGTCTACAAGAACAAACCATCAGCTGGTTTCAGCTAAAAATATCGAAAAAGGACGAGGCAATTTGGATTCTTCTCAATGACAAACTATTTCTAGTTATTGATACCTGGAACAACAGAAGCAACCCAAGTAGACCAACAGGTGCAGCTGGTAATAGGTTATCAGTATAAGCTAATCCACCAGCTAGACCTGTTTCAATAAAAAAAAATCGGAACATAACTTAGAAATACGGGAAGACAATTGCATATTAACAACAGACCATGCTGTGCATTCGATTTTTTTGAAGATCAAGATCAATGAAGAACCGAACAGGGGTAGCGTTAAAAGATTGCTTGCAAACCACTGCAAAACTCATATGCAACTAAAAACACAACCTTGTTCACAGACCAGAATGCAGGTTGGATCATATATAGTTAGAAAGTCCTAATCTCCAGACAATCAACAACATTGAAATAAACAACTAATTTTTGAAGAACTAATATAGTCCTAGTTTTGATAGTATATTCAGCTACAGAAAAAATAGGCAAAATTGCAAAGTTCATATGATACCATTCAAGACCAACCAAGATGCCGAAAAAAAGAATGCATCTTAGTATGGAAAATGCAGATAACCTACCAAGTAGGACAACTGGTATGCGATAATCCGGGTCAGGAACCACAGTTTCTTTCTTTTGGACCTTCCTTCCAAGCTGCCAAGCATCAAAACAGGCTATCTCAAATCATGAATTACAACAAATTAAACCCCGGAACGATAACCGGAAATCAGTTCAATCACAACCACTACCTCCTGCCACCAATCTGGATTTAAACTAAAGCTTTTATCTGCATCTACCACTTATAATTTAAGAATTCAAAGATTCCTGGAGGAAATAAATGTTCTTTTAAGAAAAAGCAACAAATGTGAAAGTTCATTCAACAATACAAACCACTGATGCAACAACAAGTCTGCCTCCAAAAGGACTATTGGATGCTCTTCTTAAAAAACTTTGCTTATATCTAACTTTGCCTTGGAAAGTGCTCCTCATTTGTCCCAGAAGACCACCCACTTCATTTCCTGTTAGAAATAATTATGTAATTAATTCTTTGCAATCTTATTTTATACTAAGAATCAGAAAGTGCTTACCTTGGGAAGCTAGAAATGGAGCACTAGTCAACAGGAAGCCACTAGCCATTTTCTGCTCACTGTATTTGCCACAGAGCAATATTTCTTTTGGGTTTTTGACAAGAAAAAAGAAGTGATAAGCTGCTGCTTCCTGGTTTGTTTGTAGAACGAAATTGACCTTATTGCCCTCTAGTTCCAATTAGTAACTCACATCATGTGATGATGTAATCTAGTTCCAAGGGCGTTTGGGTAATTCACTTAAGCTGAATGCCTTTGCTTCCATTTAGCCTTATCTAGTAGAACAGTTGACAGACCCACATTTTTTTCTCTGTTCACTAAAGTTCAAAGCTTTGCAGAACAAAAAATCAACAAATTGAAAACTCTTTTGTAGTAAAAAAGAATGGCAAACTCTATGCTTCAATTTTGTTTGTTCCTTCAACACTTCCAAGAAACCAGGCACTTCAAAGTGGATGTTGTAATGATAGTGGTTTGATCTTAGGTGACCGTTTTTTTAGTTGATGATTGTTTTTTTCTTTTTTGCATTTGTTTTAGGGATAATTACTGATCATTCTTTTCGAATGAAGGTTCCCAGGCCAATGGGGTGTTTAAGAGCTCCAGGAGTGCAAGAATTCATTCAATAGTGGCAATGGGTTCAAATGTTCAATCCATTTGTAAATTTGCAAGGTGGGAACTTTAAAGGGATAATTCAGATGCTAATGTTGTTTAGGATAGAATGATGTCTGGAAATGGCTAAGGAAATTGCTTATTGTAGAGAAGAATGATAAAATGTAGAACTGGAGAAAACAATGCAACACTCAACTTTATGTTAGTAGCTGACCTAGATTTTCAGTAAGTGTTCACTTGAGCTACCAGAGTATGCCGGTTATGAATGATTCGAT
The DNA here is from genome assembly GCA_958450335.1 of Hibiscus tridactylites. Lineage (NCBI taxonomy): Eukaryota > Viridiplantae > Streptophyta > Magnoliopsida > Malvales > Malvaceae > Hibiscus > Hibiscus tridactylites. The sequence continues at coordinate 8,535,030 of OY288288.1, forward strand.
TTTGTGGTGTAATGAGAGAGTGCAGATTATGAGTTCATACATTGCTGTGTGATGGCATAGAATCTGCTTTCAAGTTCATTAGCTTTTTGTTTAGCAGGCTACACATAAAAATCAAAGTACTAAACGAAATAGCATCCTTGGTAAGGAAAATTTTGGTTAACTACTTTTATCTTGGGTCTGGTCTTTCTGCCAATAATTAGTTTTCTTGTTTCATATAACTAGATATTTTGTTGGTTGTTATTGTTCAGTTGATATCTACTGATACCGATTAAACTGTCGAATTCAAGACTTTGTGCTGCTAATATTATGCATGGTAATAGGACACATTTTGTTATATATAGCCAATGATTCCTGCAATTGTTCAATGATGTGTAAGGATATTGGATTGGTTAAATATAAACTACCTAGATGCTGCGCAATTCGTAATGATTCATCACAAGGGGAAACAGAGCTGAAATAATAACTAGTTTCAAAATCCAACTACCAGGTGCCAAACAATGTCCTCAATCACATTTTGTTGTATCTATATTCCGTTGTTTGCATTCAGGTTCGAATCAAGGCTGGTTTTTCCATTCTGCAAAAAGCAAATGCAATGCGGAATAAGTAGCTTTATGATTTAAAGGCCGGAACTTGGATGGTTGATGTGTGATGGTGAAGTGGGGCAAGTGTCATGGTGGTCATCCGCAGGTAAATTCTGCGGGTTGTGAGGTCTAAAACTCATAGAAACAGAATCTGGGACCAAGTTGTTCACAATGTAGCCACATAAATAAATAGTCAGCCAAAAAATGTGATAATACAGACCAACAGTTCCTGTTTTTTCAACTTTCATACAAAAAGTTAAAGTAAATCAACAAAGCAAAAGAATAAGTTAAGTAAATCAACAAAGAAAAAGAATAAGTTAAGTAAATCAACAAAGAAAAAGAATATCCACGCGCCAGATAGGGGTCGAACCTATGACCTTCTGCTTAGGAAACAGACGCTCTATCCACTGAGCTACAGGCGCTTTCGTTACAAGGAAGGATTTACAATTGTTATATTTAATACAAAGTAATCTAATTGTACTTGCACTATTTTAATTACGATTGAAATTTCAAAATCTTGAAAAACACAATGACATATTAATCACATTAAAACATAAAAATCAAATTTGTAAAGTGACTAGGTAAAAAAAATCACCTCATACTGTTGTTAGGGACTAGGGAGGGGCTCATAAACAAGGAAAGAAACTTTACAACATAAAACAAAAGAAACTTCAAATCAATATTGAACCTAAACCAACATTCATCCATATAATACTGAACCTATATCAGTATTCATCAACATAGTATAATATGAAACAAAAGAAACTTTACAAGTAGTTGAACAGTATTAGGGGAAAAAATCCAGGAAAACGAGTAAATGTTGAGAAATAGGTTTACAACGCCCGTTATCGGTACCTTATTAATTACACGTGACATTTTAGCATTTCAAACAATAATTTAAATTTAATTAAATTTTTAACTGTTAAATAGATTCCATTTCGAATAGAGATATTCTTTTGTAAGAAAATATATTTTGGACGAATATAAGTTGTGAAACGTCCAAATACATTAGGACACTTCAATTTATATTTAAAATATATCTCAACACAAAAAGTTTAATGCATGTCCACTTATTGTCTTGTCGTTTTTAAGTAAAACTTAATTAGAACTCTATTAATTAATTAGCTACAATTCTATGAATATTATTAATTTTTGGGCTTTTATGATAATACCCAAATGATTGGACACTACCCATATCTAGCCCAAAAGTAATAATATTTCTAATATTAATGATACTAATTATTTAATCATATTTTAATTTTATTAAACTAACTACACATAATTTCAATTTTCTATGTTTAAATGAAACACTGCATTTCTTACTTAGATATCCCCTTGACTAACATCACATTACAATGTCATACTAATCACTTAAGATATTTAAGCCTCATTCAACATTCATTCATTTGCTACAATGTCCTCTTCTATTAAATTATTTAGATTTAATTAGAGAACTTAGTCTATAAGAAAAAACAAACTTGAGAGTCTAAATCTAATTCCCCTAAAAAATCAACCCAAACCCATTTGAACTCGGCCCAAAAAGCATTAGCCCAATCCCAATTGGATCGCAAACTTGTATCCGGACCCGCTCAAAAGAGCGCGGATCCTCTCCCCAACTCGGCACCAAAACGGTGCTGTATTGACTCACTCATAAAAGGACCAGTACCCGGTTAACTCAACTATTTTCCTGAATCACTCTCTCTGTCCTCGTTCCATCTCTCTTTAAATCATCTCGACACAAACACTTCAAACCCGAAAAACCTCTTCTCACCTCGATCAAAACTCTTAGTTCATCACAAATTCATCCTTTGTTCTTCCCTTTTCCGCACTTTAATTGACCTAAAACACTAAATCCCCTCTATTTCCTATTTCTTTCGGATTAAAACACTTTTTCACTCATTATTCATCCACTATTTTTTATTTTTCACTCTTCGATCCAACTCTAACCCCCAAACTATATTGATACATATTTTTACTCAATCAAAACTCTACTTTCCTAAAGAACACGAACAAGCTTTCCCAAATTTCCTCATTTGATTCCCAAACCAACACGAACCCTAATTCGACATATTTCCCTACCCGTCAAAGGCAACGCCAGTCACCGGCTGTCGCCTCCAGTCATCTTGTACCTTTCTCTGGTGACCGAAAACTTTCTGATCATCTTCTTCGTTCAATCTACATTTTCGGACATCTTCTCCGACCAAACCTACAACTCCGGCCACCGCGCTCCGCCGCCGGGACGATTCCCGGCCACCGTCCCCGAAACCTTAAAACTTTCATTTTCCCCATTTTCAAGCCTAAATTCTAATCTAATTTCAGATTCGTTAGAATATACCCCCTTCACCTAATCCTAGACTATCTACCCGAAAAACTGAACCCTAAAACTACCTCTTTGACTCTATCGGAATCTCTAAAGCTTCTAAAATTCCAATCACAGCCTCGTAAATCTCAGATAAGCTCTAAATCTAGCTTTGACTTCCCTAGATCTCTGTTTAGGGCTTTTTAGGTTAGTGTTTTTTAAGTTTTCATAGCTTAGATATAATTTTTTATGTTTTGACGCAGGAAAATGAAAGAAGAGAACGAGATTTACCTTCTTATGATAGTGGATGAACTCCGGCGAGCGTTTCGGCTTCTAGACGGTGATGTAAGACCCTCAAGCTTTTTTTCTCTCCTCTCTCCAATTAATGCGCCAGTTATTGCATAATTATTGCCTAATAATTGTTTCTCTCTCTATTTATATATGAGTGGAGTGTGACGTCATTGTCGATGTCAGCAAAGGTAGTTGGATCCAGCTGTGGAGATCAATCCGTGTGAGGGGCTTATCGGTCAATCTCGGTTTGACACGTGGCATCGTTGAGCGGGAAAAAAGCACAACACCTGATTTGGGCGGGAATTCTGATTTTTGGGCTAGTTTTGTGTTTGTTTGGGTCTTGGGCTGATTTAAAAAGATAGGCTTTGTAGTTATGGGCACTATTGATAAGTGCCCAAAAGTCCTATATTTTTACCCCTATTTCATGGCAATTATCACTCAACTTACACACATTTGAGCTGCATTATGGCCCTTCATGCATTGATTTCATCATTTATGACTTTGATCCCTATATTCTGTTTATTCTATGAAAAAGGTACTATTTGATGCATGTTTGGTGCTTTTGCAGATTTGCACGCTGCCAGAATGGAAGATGCTGTGAGGACAATGAAGAAAAAGGAATGATGAGGCAGAACCAGCTAGTAACAGACCCTGATCGAGCCAAGCTACAACTGATAGCTTTTACTGAGGGAAGCTGATGAAGCCTTGCGGAGCAAAACTAGTAACAGACCCATGCCGAGGCATCATAATGTAATGTCGCAGCAGTGTATTACTCAACCAGCCGGAGGGCAAAATAGGCAAAGTGGTAGCCGATTTGTAGACCTTTAAACGCTAGATTTTTCTTCACACTTTGTGCGGCAGTTGGAGCTCAAGAAGAGGATGAAAACATAGAAGGAAGGATAAAGTTGGACGTTTAGCCAAAAGTGAATAATGTATTAAATTAAAGAGATTCACCTCTTTAATAAAGTTAAGTTCGAGTCCAACTTAACTTCCTCTCCAAGAAGGATTTGTGCCTACACCTTCCCCTATATAAAGGAGGCTTGCCGCCATCATAGAGAAGGAGAGACATCACGATCGAGAGACGAGAGAGCTTAGGATTTAGTTTTTGTTTTCTTTCCATTCATTATTTCCTTAGGGTTAAGGTTAATTTGTTTAGTAGTTGTGTGAAGACTATTGTATTTGTTTAAGTTCTTAATGCAATAAAGTTAAGGTTTGCTTATTATTGGCTTTACTCATTCTTGCATACTTATCGGGAGATAGTTTGTGAGGTTATCCATTTGTTCAATATCGGGAGAGTTGAACTCACGAAATGAATAAGAACGGTTTTCATCCCACGTGGTGTTAACTAACTCGGCCTAGGGATAGGTTAAGAGTTTCAGCGACTAAAAGAAGCGTGTGATTGGTTGGTGTTTGTCTATGGTTCACGCTGGGAGATATCATCGAAGTTCAGCCATCAAACAATGTTTCGAGCTTAGAGACAAGGAGGAACAACCCAAGGACGCTTTGTCGAGCCTTAACAGCATCTGCCCAAGAGCAAGGGATTGCCACGACAGGGACTCAACCATTGCGGCTGCGACAGGGACTTCAGTTACTGCCACATTAGTTTTGTGTTGTTGCATTCAAGACTGAGACAAGTCAATAGGATTCCACACTATGACACATTCTAATTCGGCCCATTCTCTCAACTTGATTTCTTTTTACTTTATTTTTTGGCTTATTTTAGTTTTAGTTCTTTAGATTACTCAAACCAACTCAACTCATATGTGTTTTTACTTTATTTATTTTGGCAGTGCAAGGAAGTAGGAGCAAAAGGCTAGCCCAATCCTCGTGGAGACGATAATCGATATACTTATCATTATATTACTTGAGACGTGTACACTTGCACTATTGCGGGGCACTTTTACGCGAGCATCAAGTTTTTGGCGCCGTTGCTGGTGATTGGAAACTTTTATTTTTATTTTCTTGCATTATTTACTTTTTTTAGTTCATTTATTTTTTGTTTTAGTACTAATAAAACTTGGTTTTGTTTTGGTGCATGACCAAAGCGAACCCAAGGTGCCCCGTCAAATAATGCCAATGGGCAGCCACCTGCCGACGGGTAGTAACTTGCCGATGGGCAGCAGAATATCCCATTAGGAGATGGAGGAAATCTGCGAAATCAATTCGCGCCAGTACGAAACTTAACTATCCGAAACTACCTTGAAGAGGATCTGAACGGACTAAATCTGGGAGTTGTCACACATGAGATTAAAGCCGTCCACTTTGAACTGAAGCCCGTGATGTACAACATGATCAACACTATGGGGCAATTTGGCGGCTCAGCAACTGAAGATGCCAGACAGCACCTCAAATCCTTCCTGCAGATCTATAATTCGTTTAAAATGCATGGAGTACATGAGGATATTTTGAGATTAAAATTGTTCCCCTACTCACTGAGGGATAGGGCAAAAACCTGGCTCAATAGTATTCTAGCAGGATCAATTGGATCCTGGAGTGATTTATGTCGTGATTTCTTACCATGTTTTAATCCTACAAATTTAACAAATAAATTGCATAACGAAATAACTTCTTTTCGACAGGCTGACGATGAATCCATGCATGAGGCTTGGGAGTGATATAGAGAGCTGTTACACAAATGCCCACTGCACAGATTCCCATTGTGGACGCAAATGGCTATGTTCTATAACGATGTCAACACAACAACTAGGATGATGCTCGATGCCTCGGCAAACGACATACTCCTAGACAAAGAGCCAGAAGAAGCAATGGATATTATGAATAGGACGACCAAGAACGACTATCAGTTCCCAATGGACAAACGAGGAGGAATCTGACGTCAACCCACAATAAAGGAGATAGGGTCCTCGGACTCAATTTCATCTCAAATTGCCACCTTGACAAAGCTGGTCATGAACATGCAATCACAAAACAATCACCAGGTGGTCAAGGTAATGGATTTATTTTGTGAAAACCGTGGAGGTAACCATGTTTCTTCTGAATGCCCACAGAACCCAAAGTCGGCCTGCTATGTTAGAAACTTTAACAGGAACAACAACAAGATGTCCAACAACTACAACCCAGCCTGGAAAAAGCACCCAACTTCTCCTAGAGCAACCCCAATAATGCACTCAATCCACAAAATTAGAATGCTCCAGCAGCGGGAATCCAACAACATATGCCTCGGCAGAACATGCCACAACAACAACTCATGCCGCCACATCAACCAATGCATTCTAGTTCTTTAGAAGACACTTTTCATGCTTTTATGTCTCAGACTAGTGCATATATGGCTAATACTGATAAGTTCATAAAAATGACTAAAAAATTTATGGACAGGACTGAGATTAGGATGCAGAACAATGAGGCAACATTGAAATCCCTAGAAACACAAGTGGGGTAGATCACACGGATTCTGAACACAAGCTAGTAGGAGGTTTTCCCAGTGACACTGAAGCCGCTAAAAGGACATTCTATGAACAGTGCAAAGCCATAACCACCATGGGTGGTATCTAACTTCAGGGGCCTCAGAACAAGCAGCCAACACAAGAGAAACCAAAGGAGTCAACTGTCACAGCACAGTCCAAGAAATATGAGGCTGCAACAGTAACCAAGAATAATACTGCGTTAGCAGAACCTGTGGCAGCGCCCGTGACAGAACCCAAAGACAGCATACCAACTCCACCATTCCCACTAAGGTTGAAACAACAAAAGCAATAGTACTAGTTTAAGAAGTTCATGGTGTAGAACTAATTTTTTGATATAATAATTGAAAAATGTTTTGGACTAATTTGAAAAGAATTTAAAACATGTTTTTAAGTCCAAACAACTTGAAAATATGTTTGAGGTATTTAAAAAGGTTTTTGGAAAAGTTTGAAATGTTTTAAAGTACTCAAAACTGACTTTTCAGCTCTACCGTATCGATACGGTATACCCCGTATCGATACCTTTTTTCTCCAGTTTTGATTCTGCCAAAACCCATACCGATACAGGCTTGCCCGTATCGATACAGATCAAGGTCGTACTGATATGCCTTTAAGCGTACCGATCCCTGTTTTAACTAACCCCAACGTCTATTTCCCAACGGTCTTTTAAAATGCAGACCGTACTGATACGCTCCCTAGCGTATCGATATGCTTAGGCTGGAAAGAGCTCAACAGCTAGTTCTGAAGAAGGGCGTATCGATACGGGTCCCCGTGTACCGATACAATAGGCACCAGGATTGCAATTAATATGGGAAATGAAGACCTCAAAGGCTCCAAAACATCCCTAGTGGCTAGTAACGACCACAAACTCAATTAGGACTATAAATTGAAGGCTGGAACACTTGAAGAATGTTAGAGACAACATCCAAGCAATATGGTCAAGAGAATTAGAGTCTAAATCTTTATTTTACTATTATCTTGTACATAGTCTTTAGAGAGAGCTTAATTGTAAATCCTTTGTTTTTGTGTGAGCTGAAATTTGTGTAAACACCCACCTTGTGAGATTTTAAGTTTACCAAACAAATCCCTTGTAAAAGGAGAGGTTCTAGTTTAGCCTTGAGAGAAAAACCTAGAGTTGGTTCTATCTTAGCCAAGTCCAAAAGATAGGGTTGTAACGATTTCCTCCTAAACCGGTAAAAGGGGACGAATTCATTGTTGAGTGAATTGGGAAATCCTTAGTGGTGTGCTAAGGTAGTGGATGTAGGTGCTTAGTTAATAGCCCGAACCACTCTAAAATCATTGTGTCACTTGTCTACCTTTATTTTGATTTTAGCCAATTCAACCACCAAACATTTACGACCCTCCTTGACGAGTTCGGTGATCGATTCGAGCGTGCTATAAACCCAACACATGGACATCCTAAAACAGGTACACATTAATCTACCTTTGGTGGAGGCAATCAAGGAGATCCCAAACTATGTCAAATTCCTCAAGGACATCGTGTCAAAGCAGAAAAGGATTGGGGAATTCGAAACGGTGGTCGTAACAGAGGAATGCATGGCCGCACAATAAAATCGAGCTTCACCTAAGCTAAAGGATCCCATAAGCTTTCTCACACCATGCACAATAGGGAATCATTATGAAGGAATGGCACTCTGTGACCTAGAAGCAAGCATAAACATCATGCCTAAGTCAATCCTCCAAAAATTGGGGATTGGGACGGCCATACCGACAACTATAATGCTACAGCTTACCGATGGATCCCATGTGCAACCTAAAGGGAAAATTGAGGATATACTGGTAAAAGTGAATAAATTTATTTTCCCTACTAATTTTCTCATTTTAGATTGCGGTGCAGATGAAAAAGCCCCACTCATTCTGGGATGACCATTCCTTGCCACCGAGAGGACAATAATCGATGTTGAAAAGGGAGAGCTAACAATGCGAATCAATGACGAGCATGTGAAACTCCACGTACTAAACACAAGGAAACATGCTGAGGATTCAGAAAATTGTCAAGCAATCCAGGCCACAAGGAAAACAGACCCTAACAAAGAACCAACTTGTCCCGGTGTAGAAGTTACACAATGCCGCGACAAACACATATGACCCTACCAGGAAAACTGTCGTGGCACTCTAACGGGAGATCATGGACACAAGCTGCTACCCCATTCGGGATCACATATCATGCGGGATAAGGAAGAATACACTCTAGGAGATGCATCCACATGCACTCCTTTAGTGCAATAATCTCCTTTTCCCTATATATTTTATTTTTATTTTTTTGTTTCAGTATTTTTAATTTTCTATTTTTTTAGGAATAAAATTTTATTTTGTTGTTTATTTTTAGGATGAAGATCAAAAAAGGAAGAAGAGATGAACAAACGGCTAGGAGAAAGAACCATTAGCTGACGCGGCATTGATCGCCCAATAAGTCGCAAGAGCCGCAACGACTAGTTTTCAACGGGCAGAAAATGGCTAGTAAAGGCTAGAAATTGCCGCGGCCGAGATTTGCGCTCCAACGACATTATGTGCTGAAACTCTATATAAAGGCCACTATTCTCCATTATTCTTCACTTTAACATTCTTTTCTACTGCCTTGAAATCTTCAAAGCTTATTACTTTCTTGACTCTCGAACAACTACTCTCAACTCTTCTAAACTTTTAGATGGCAATCCGAGGTGAAACTTCCAGCACTGCCGCGGTACAGACTTACACTCATTTCACACCACTGGGGGTAGAAAGGCGATTCAAGAAATACTTCATCTCTCAGCAAGTGTGGGAAGAACAAGGATTCCAAGCTTCCAACGAACCCAAATATGGCATCGACCACTATTTGTTTAATGAGATCAACCATCAGACGTGGCAAATATTCTGCCTTCAACCTACCCAGGCCAACATCACCATAGTCCGTGAATTTTATGCCTACAAGCCTAGTGACAATACGCTCTTCGAGCACATAAGAGGGAAGGCAATCAGGGTTGATGCCAATGCCATAAACCACTTTTATGGTCTGCACATTGAAATGGACGAGCATGCGGAGGTCTTGGAGGCGCTCACGAAAAAAGATTACCAATGGATTAAAGAAGAGCTTTGCTATGTCGGCACGACATAAAAGGCCGGGGCACACAGATGATCGGTCCAAAGGTGGAGCCTGAGATCCGAAGCAAAGCTATGTAACAAATTCATCTGCCACCGTATCATGCCGACCTCACACAACACTGCCATTGATCGGCTCAGGCTTGCTCTAATCCACTCTATTATGCATAACCATAAAATTAATGTTGGTAATCTTATTTGCCATGAAATTTACAAGTGCGCACAGAATGAAAAAGGGGCCTCTCTACTTTCCATCGCTTATCACCGGCCTTTACACGGAGAATGAGGTCCTCGTCGATGAGGTCGATGAATTCACGCTGCAACGAAAGGGGTGGGATCGAGAGGCTTACCACAGGCTAATGAATATCACTGAATCCGATCATGTCCAAACCACTCCAATGCAAGGCATTGACGGGGCAACAACTCCGGCAACTATCTCAGAGACGCCCCAGACGCACGCCCCTATCTCAGAAGACCTTCAGCAAATCCTACAAAAGTTAGAGGAAATAGACCAACGCCAACAACTGTTTATGGCGCACGCGAGGGACTTCCATGCCTCAATTGTCCAGATGATCCAGAAGAGGTTCCCAGACTAGGCGGTCCAATTTCCACCCTTCCCTGTCGTCTTCACTGCCACAGCCGCCCTTAAGCACCGAGAAGAAGCAGACCCTATTGCCGCCACATCCCCGACATCACAAATACACAATGCCATGACATCTGACACTCTATTTGCTGCGGCGCGCAAAGGAAAACGCAAGGCCCCATTGGACACACCTGTCGGATCTCCATACCAAGTTGCCTCTAGTTGGTTCGACACTAATTATTCTGTCATACGGGTCTTTGAGGCACTAAAATGTCATGCAGCAATCAGGGATGAAATCTATCCAAACTCCGAAGAATATGAGGTTACTGCCCCAGCAAAGCCCACCCCACCATCACGCATCCAACCACCCCGTGAATCCAAACGAGTCAAGCACACGACATCCAAACCGAAGAGGCTGATATTGCAGACTGAAAGTGATGAGGAAGATGAATCTTCCAAATCACCATCCATTTAAGTTCCTCTTCTTTATTGCCATTTATTTTTAATGCCCTTATATTTTGTGTGCTAATTTTTTTCTATCTTAATGTATCCAATATAAGCATTGAGGGCAGTGTTTGATTTGAGTTTGGGGGTGTAGGTTCAGTTGCCACGGCAAGGCCATGCTGCGACATTCTAATATAATTTCCATGCAATTCTGTTTTTTACTTGTCCAAAATTTTTTACTGCATTACCTTAACTAAATTTAGCTTATACATCGGTAGTACTTTTTATCAATTGTCTTAATTTAATTTTAATTAAATCTTCTTTCTTGGCAATAGATATATGTCTTCTTACCATAGCTTTGAACTGTTTAGAGCCTTTAATTTTAAAATGTTTAAGGAAGACAAATTAGGATCATACTATGAGATTAGAACTTTAAAACACCTTTGTGACTTGTATGATTTAAGGAATTCTAGTACACTTAGGGCATAGACTTACTTAGAAAGAAAATTTTGGGTAAAAAAGTTAGAGGTGCCTAACACTGGCTCTAGCTTAAGGAAGCGCTAGAGGTGCCCGAAACCGGCTCTAGGCTAATCACTAGAGGTTCCCGAAACTAGGGGTGGGAATTGTCGGGTACCCGGAAAACCGGGTACCCGATTCATCCGGGTACCTCATTAGGCGGCCCGTGTCCCGGCCCATTATGTTCGGGTACCCGGGATTTGGGTACCCGTAAAATTCGGGTACCCGGTTCCTATTTTTTATTTTTTTAATTCTAAAATTAAAAAAAATCACATCTTAAACACAAAAATATTAAAAAAAATTAAACTTAAAACTTAAAAGAATATAATACAAACATAGAAAAAATGTAGGGACTTAAACTTAATTTTAGAGTGAAAACATTAAGAAACAGAAAATAAAAATATAATTTTAAATATAAAAAATATATATTAATTTTTATCGGGTCGGGTCGGGTACCCGGTAAGAGGAAACTTCCGGCCCATGTCCCGGTAAATTTGTCGGGTCGGGTACCCGGCCCGGTCGGGTAATTTTTTTCGGGAATTACCCGACATTTTAAGTTCGGGTCGTCGAGTCGGGTCGTCGGATTTTCGGGTCGGGTCAATCGGGTCAGGTATTTTTTCCCACCCCTACCTTAAACTAGCTCTAGTAGGTTAGAATTCTTACAAAAAAGAGAAAGAGAGAAAAAGAAAGAAAAAAGAAAAGAATTTACCCAAGTTAAGTAGGTTAATGCTTAAGTGTTTGCTTAGAATCCTTATAATCATCTTGTTCACAATGCATGCACACACTCACAAATCTTATAATTGATTCCAGGGAATTCCTAAGACATCCAAAGACTTAAGGGCCGAGCATTCTTTGCTATGGTTTGGAGAGAGAAGGAAAAGTAAGACCACTGAGACGGTATATAAAAATTAAGGTTTGGCAATTGATGGTTTGCATTGCTTGAGGACAAGCAATAGTTCGAGTTTGGGGGTGTGATAAGTGCCCAAAAGTCCTATATTTTTACCCCATTTTTCATGGAAATTATCACTCAACCTACACCCATTTGAGTTGCATTATGGCCCTTCATGCATTGATTTCATCATTTATGCCTTTGATCCCTATATTCTATTTATTATATGAAAAATATACTATTTGATGCATGTTTGGTGCTTTTGCAAATTCGTGCGCTGCCAGGGTAGGAGATGTCGTGACGGCAATGAAGAAAAAGGAAGGATGAGGCAGAACCAGCTAGTAACAGACCATGATCGAGCCAAGCCACAACTTACAGCTTCTACTGAGGGAAGTTGATGAAGCCTTGCGGACCAGAACTAGTAACAAACCCATGCCGAGGCAGCAGAATGCAATACCGCGGTAGTGTACTACTCAACCTGCTGGAGAGCAAAACAGACAAAGTGGTAGCCGATTTTTAGACCTTTAAGCGCCAGATTTTTCTACACATTTTGTGTGGCAATTGGAGCTCAAGAAGAGGATGAAAACATGGAAGAAGGGATAAAGTTGGACTTTTGGCCAAAAGTGAATAATGTATTAAATTAAAGAGATTCACCTCTTTAATAAAGTTAAGTCCGAGTCCAACTTAACTTCTTCTCCAAGAAGGATTTGTGCCTACACCTTCCCTTATATAAAGGAGGCTTGCCGCCATCATGGAGGAGGAGAGACATCACGATCGAGAGACGAAAGAGCTTAGAATTTGGTTTTTGTTTTCTTTCTATTCATTATTTCCTTAGGGTTAGGATTAGTTTGTTTAGTAGTTGTGTGAAGACTATTGTATTTGTTTAAGTTCTTAATGCAATAAATTTAAGGTTTGCTTATTCTTGGCTTTAATCATGCTTGCATACATATCGGGAGAGAGTTTGTGAGGTTATCCATTTGTTCAATATCGGGAGAGTTGAACTCACGAAACGAATAAGTATGGTTTTCATCCTACGTGGTGTTAACTAACTTGGCCTATGGATAAGTTAAAAGTTTCAGCGGCTAAAAGGAGCGTGTGATTGGTTGGTGTTTGTCTTTGGTTCACGTCGAGAGGTATCATCGAAGTTTAGCCATCAACCAGTGTTCCGAGCTTAGGGATAAGGAGGAACCATCCAAGGACGTTTTGTCGAGCCTTAACATTATTTTCCCAAGAGCAAGGGATTGTTGCGGCATGGACTTAACCATTGCGGCTGCGGCCGAGACTTCGGTTACTGCCACGACAATTTTGTGTTGTTGCATTCAAGACTGAGACAAGTCAATAGGATTCCACACTACGACGCATTCTAATCCGGCTCATTCTCTCAACTTAATTTATTTTTACTTTATTTTCTGGCTTATTTTAGTTTTAGTTCTTTAGATTACTCAAACCAACTCAACTCATTTGTGTTTTTACTTTATTTATTTTGCAGTGCGAGGAAGTAGGAGCAAAAGGCTACCCCAATCCTTGTTGAGACGATACTAGATATACTTATCATTATATTACTTGAGATGTGTACACTTGCACTATTGCGGGGCACTTTTACGTGTTCATCAACTATATATGTATTTTGGACTATTTTATTTATTGGGTTCATTTATTATATTTATTTATTTGGCTTTATTTATATCGAATTATATATACAGGTACCCGGACAAAATACGGGTATTACAACTGTATATGGATGAGATAAGAGAAGAAAATGGCTATACTTAGTTAAACGGTCCACCACCACCAAAATAGTATCATACCCCATTGTTTTGGCAATCCAACAATGAATACCATAGCAATATCATCCCAAACTTGAGTAGGAATTGGTAATGGTTGCAGCAAGTTGGCTGGACTAAGGGCTTCATACTTGAATGACCCCCTACAGGCGAGGAATGAAATTCTTTTAAGAACATAGGAATGTGCATCGAAGAACGAGAAACCACTAACCGATTTTTGAAGAATAAATAACCCTTTTTGAGAGAATAATATGGTTGGGAAGCAAGATCTAGAAGCAAATCCTGTGTAATTTGACGGAGATGATCATCTTGTTGAGTCTCCAAAGAGATGTCGTCTAAGGTGCTGGTGCACAAAGCCGAGAAAGCCATGAAATAGAACTGGTGCATCAGCTGTCTTATTTTCACACTCGGGATGATACTGGATCTCAAAATCAAACACCATCAACTTAGAAACCCATTTTTGTTGCTAAAGCATCGGTACTTACTCAAGGGGAGACCTTGAGTTTATAAGGATTTACCAGCTGGATCAGGGTTGTACAAACAGAACTTCATAACATAACCCAACAATATACCCCAGATAGTAATCAGTGTTCATATTCCAGACATGAATAACAGAATACATATGACAGACATATTCTATTCAGAGTATCAGAAAAAGAAGATTCATGCTTTTGACAGATAAATGGGCATACCATTGAGCAAAGCAGACATTTTCATCATTCATCATGCAAACAGATTGTACCATCATAGGTCAAGCTAACAGATCATACTATCAAGTTCATCAGACAGTCAGGCAATTCCATCACAGATCAAGCAATCACATTACAAGTATACGGATTGAGCAAACATACATCAAGTAGGCAGAGAATGTCATTATATAACCAGTTCATCATTTCATCTCATTTTCTAACATAGTGATGCAATCTCAATAACAATTAAGATATTAATCAAACATAGTATTGTTTATGATTAAATCATTATGCAACTCATTCAACAGAATATAGCACACATGGAACACACCTCAAAAGCTGGTCAGAGAAGGGTCTAACGGACACCTGCCTCAGTACGCTCGAATACAGGGTCAGATCTGATATTCACTGAAGCGTGAGGGTGAGCGAGTCGAGCGGAGCTAGGCTGATCTAGAGAATGGTCACACGAGTCTCGGGTACCCAAACGGAGACAACCGTCGGACGGTGACCGGAACGTCGCCGGACGCTCGAAACGGCTCGATTTCACCTGAAAAAGAATGGCAGATTCGATTATACAACCAACCCAACCCATACAAGCCCGAAATCGCCGGAAAAATAACTGAAATCCTCGCGGAAAAATAAAAGATTGCCGACGCTTACGTAGCTCCGATAGGGGCTTCACCGGCGTTGGTTGGGCGCGGAAGGATAGGGGTTTTGTACGGTACGACGAGGGGAGTCTAGATCTGGTGACCGCCACACGACTGGGCGTCGAGAACGGCCGGGAGCGGCGGAGGAATGTTGCGCCACACGTCGAACTTCAGACGTTCATACGCGGCAGATGACGACACGAAAATGCGCGTGCTTAGCGGTTGGAGATTTAGGGAGAGATGGTGCACTCACCAGCGGTGGCAGTGTCTCGCACGGAGCGACGGTGCCAGAGATGGACAGAGATCAGGGAGAGGGGCTGGGTTTCTTTTGGGGATTCGAATAAACAATTGACAGAGTAAAAATTGGTAGGTGAAGAGACGCGTCTTCAATTAAATGCAGATGTAAAACAATTTTACGTTAACCTTAAGGATAAAAAGGGGGGAGGTAAAATCAGAAATGAGCCTTGGCTCAGACGGTTAACACGTTGGATGGTGAGGGCTGAGGTCTCGGGTTCGAGCCTCCACACCCTTACCTCCATTTCCCTTTTTCTTTTTCTTTTTTTTCATATATATTTTACCGGGTGTTATAGATATAGTTAGCTGGCTATAAGATTGAGTGCACTATAAACAAGTCGTCTTGGATGTTGAGGGGTTGTGAATGTACTGAAGACTTCATCCAAGTACCCTAACGATTGAGGAAATTGAGTTGTGTCTCATCTCTCGTTAGTGGAGTTATACATCTATCGATGAGCGGTATCAAGATATATCATAGTTTCAGAATGCTTTGAAAGTATAACTATTGAAAGCCTAGAAGAAGTCGATATTTACCATATTCCCTTGAATAAGGCTCTTGAATTTTGAAATCAGACTAGAAGGGACTACAATTCAGAGTTTTCCTTCTACTTTTAATAAGGACATCAAAGTGATAATTTAGAATCATCCAGTGTATTCCAATTATACTTGAAAAATCTTCATAACTGGAATCTAAGTCTATATGTTCTATTTTCTAGCGATTAAGTTATCTGAAGAAAAAATATGACTTATAGTTCCTGATATCTGATATTAGTATACTCGATTTATGGGTCTTGATATTCTAGTTCCACTAATTTCTCATCTGTCTGTATCTTGAATTCCCGGCATATTGATGCTAATTACAGAGATGACTATTACCGTTCATAATTGTTTTATTAGGTTCTAGATATTGATTTAAGATTGTAGGCTCGGCCCTGATCAAGTTGGTAAGTTCGGCCGTATTCGGGTCCTACGCTTTGGCTAGGGTCTGCCCGTATTAGGTTCCTAGCTTCGTCTAGGGTAATTATGCTCGTATTAGGTTCCTCGCTTTGGCTAGGGTAATTCTTCCCGTATTAGGTTCCTAGCTTCGGCTATGGTAATTCCGCCCGTGTTAGGTTCCTAGCTTCGGCTAGGGTAATTCCGCTCGTATTTGGTTCCTACGCTTCGACTAGGGTAATTCTGCTCGGACCTAAAGAACTTCCTTAGGATAGTACCCACGCCTAATGGGCTCGGGTTAATACCTTTATAGACGCAGCCCAGAATTGCATATTGGAGTACAGTTGAAGGGTAGATAAGAATTTAAAATGAAACGTAATTGGACCATGTTACTCGGAACATCATGACAGTTTTATGCTCTACCATATACATGTTTTACCTTATACATGCATGTGTTTACCGCATCATTTGGTAGTTTTGTATTACTGAGCTTTTTCAAGCTCATGTTATTTTTACCACTACAGGTTAGAAGAGATCTATCATGGTATAATGACCGACTTTGGTGGTTGGAGTTCTCTCGGTGTTGCTTTTGGAGTACAATATTGGTACAGTTAATAGGCATGTGTGTCGTGTATTGTTTTACGATAGTGTTTGTAAAATATTTTCTGAAATTACTGTTATACGTTTAAATGATTTCCTGAAATGGTATATTAAACAGAAGTCAACGTTAGAATTCAGTAAGTGTTTTAAGAAAGAAAAATGTTTTATGGGAATTTTTATTGTGAGTCGCTCTTGTGACTCTAACCTCACTTCCTAGGATCCACGGTAACGCATAGGTGGGTCTAGCGGTTACAATTTTGGCTACATCTTCCTTGCAAACTCGGATTTGATGGTACGTCGATCGTAGATCCAATTTTGAGAAAATGGTGGCACTGTCAAGCTCATCCAGTAACTCATCAATTGCTGGAATAGGAAATTTATCCGGGATGGTGATCTTATTAAGGGCTCGATAATCAACACAAAATCGCCAACTATCATCCCTTTTGCGAACTAGTAACACCGGGCTAGAGAAAGGACTCGTGCTTGGTTGGATAATACCTACTGCCATCATTTCTTTGACAAGGCGCTCGATCTCATTCTTCTGATAATGAGGATAACGGTATAGGTTTAAGCCACTAAATCATTCAGCAAAAGAAGTCAAACTCCAGTAAGCTAGCTAGTTTGTTCGTGCAATCACATTTATACATTGTTTAATAGGTTCGAATATCATGACGATCGTCTCAAGACTACCATAATAATAAAGTCTGTAATTTGTAAAACATAAATCTGCAACTTTTGTGAGGTAGTGGGGAAGTTGGGTATCAAATTCATTGAACAAGCTCAAGCATGGGTGGAAAGGCTGGTTTTTCCATTCTGCAAAATGCAATGCGGAATAAGTAGCTTTATGATTTAAAGGCCGGAACTTGGGTGGTTGATGTGTGATGGTGAAGTGGGGCAAGTGTCATGGTGGTCATCCGCAGGTAAATTCTGTGGCTTGTGAGGCCTAAAACTCATAGAAACAGAATCTGGGACCAAGTTGCTCACAATGTAGCCACATAAATAAAAATAGTCAGCCAAAAAATGTGATAATGCAGACCAACAGTTCCTGTTTTTACAACTTTCATACAAAAAGTTAAAGTAAATCAACAAAGCAAAAGAATATTCACGCGCCAGATAGGGGTCGAACCTATGACCTTCTGCTTAGGAAACAGACGCTCTATCCACTGAGCTACAGGCGCTTTTGTTGCAGTAAATGATTTACAAATATAATATGTTAATACAATCTTGGAGTCGTGTAATTTAATCCTATTCTACTTGTACAGTTTGAGCTACTACTGAAATTTCAAAAAAATACAATGATAAATTAATCAATTAAAATATAAAAACTAGATTTATAACTTGTACATAATACAGTGACTAATGACAGAATTTCACCAAATACTATTGTTGTTAGGGAGGGGCACATAAATAAGGAAAAAAAACTTTACAACATATAACAAAAGAAACTAAATCAATATTAAACCTAAACCAACATTCATCCAATATAATATTGAACCTATATGGCTATATCAGTATTCATCAACATACTATAATATAAAACGAGAGAAACTTTACAAGTAGTTGAACAGTATTAGGGGGAAAATCCAGGAAAACGAGTAAATGTTGAGAAATATGTTTACAAGCTCGGTCCACAGTGTTGAGTATTGACTTGGAATCCCATATCGAAACACAACAATTCCAGATTTGATAACAAAACAAAAAACAGAACGACCAAGTAGTTATGCTTGGCATACTATGACAATATTAATCGAAGAATCTCCCCTGAATATTTGAACGATTTCTCGGTTTCTTCCAAGCAATGGTTCTTCTCCTCTCGAGTCCAGCTCTTAAGTACCCACGATGAATAACATAAAATAGGTGTCAGTCATAAAGAAACAGAATGGAGACGGTGTTTACAAGAGAGGTCTGCAATCATACAATGAATATTACCTCGGCAACTTTATTCAGCTTGTCCCTCACATTTTGCAACAATTGGGAAAGGTCGCCGTCCCATTTGTAAAATTCCAACTCCTTGCTGTCAAGTATCTTCTCGGCAACCTGATAGAAAGAGTGGGGTTAACTGAGCTCGAGTGCGCTATCCCGTAAATCAAGTTAATATTCATTTAAGTGGGGACGTTTTATGGAGGAGGGGGAGGGAAGTGTATGCATTCAGCATGTTACAAGATAAGTATGGCTATGGCTAAGGACTAGATAGAAGCTGGTGAAATGCATGAACGGACCCATATGGAAAACTGAAACAGATAGGGAAACGAAGAGAGACGGAGCAAAACAACATGTGCTTAGTTCTAGACAGTGTAGATAAGGATTGAGAAATTTACTTTTCGACACACATTTTAAGCTGATATTGTTTTTACCTTCTTCCCAATCATCCGGCCACCAGCTGAGTGGGCAAAATAAATGTTGTAGAAATGGCATATGAATGCCTGTGGATCCTTCTCGGATAATTCTTTAAGATACTCGGCATACGTAACACCGGGAGAAGATGGTTCAGGAATGGCATAGCCTTGCTCTTTGAACCACTGTAAATCCATCGCCAACTTCTCAGACCTTTCCAATCCAGTGTTTCTGAATTCAGCATCTGAAGAAAACCAAACCAGTCTTATCACAGTATCGAAAAACCATAAAACACCACACTCAAGAAGCACATACAAGCATATACATATGATATGAGCAAAGCAAGGAACTGGGTGATG
Source organism: Hibiscus tridactylites (assembly GCA_958450335.1). Classification (NCBI taxonomy): domain Eukaryota; kingdom Viridiplantae; phylum Streptophyta; class Magnoliopsida; order Malvales; family Malvaceae; genus Hibiscus; species Hibiscus tridactylites. The sequence goes on from OY288288.1 coordinate 8,554,794, forward strand.
CATTACAAACCATCTGAAAATCCGGGTTTAACACGAAATTAGCACCACTGATACTTTTAATGGTGAAGTGCTTCGGTTTTCATGTGAAAGGCTATCCGAATCTACCTTCATCGAACCATTAGACCAAACAACAGAATCCCCGAAAACGAAAAAAGAGAGAATTCTTGGCATAGCAAAGGCATACAATCTGCATTCTTAATTTCTCATCCTCCCCTATAGAAGAAAATATCAAAGAATTTCATGAAAAAAGGCATCCAATCTGCATTCTTACAGATTTTTTTCCGGCAAATTGAGAGCAATTACTCCAAGTTCACTCCGTTGTATCCTAAAACAACATCTAAATATCATCATATAAAAAACTTCAAGCTTCAGTTTAGCCTTATTTTCCCTTAAGAAACCCATCTTCTCCCAGATGATCTGATTCTAAAATCAATCACAATCACAATACCCCAAAACTAAAGCTGAAAACAAATAAACATAGGAACAAGAATTCAAAAGAAAAATTAAATGAAACAAAGCTTACAGCTGGGAAAAGAAGCCTTATCAATAATCCCTTCAAGCGTATCGTAAACCAGCTTGCTATCCACAAGGAACTTCAAGTACCCATCAACGGTGGGTTCCCATACCTTGACGGTCCGTTCTTCCGGCTGCTTCACTTCCTTCTCTCCTTCCTTTGCTTGGTCTCTGGTATGCAATTTCATGGCCACGAACCTCATCTCCTCCACGAACCCTTTAGCCTCACCGGGGTACCTCTTCCCGGGCTTCTCCGCCGTCGTGGCCGATACGACGACGTTCCTAGCAACTGTCCTGGGAAGTGAAAAAGATAGAGTTTTGGAGTATGGGAAATCCTTGAGGATAAAAGTGGAAGAGAAATTGGGAGGTGGGGGGATTTTAAGGTTGGGTCTTTTAAGAAAGGAGTGGGACTGGGAAATTGGGGTTAAAGACGCCATTGAAACACAGATTTTTCTTCTTTTTTTCTTTGCTAAGTTTGAAATGGAATTCCTTTTGGTTGTTTCTGTGAAGAAGAAGAAGAAGAATAGAAAAAAGGCTTTGGATTAGCGGTTCAAATAGTCTTGTCTTGAAGCTAGACTTCTAAACTGATCTAAATAGTTTTCCTCGGTAAATAAAAGATTAAATGGGTTGGGTTTATTGATTTTTCTAAAATTTAATCCGAATTAATCTGTCGGAATTAAACCCCCAAAAAAAAGTAAAGGATGTTTAAAGATTCAAAAAAAAGGTTTGGGTTGCTTAAAATAATGGCGACGTGAAATGGGCAAGCGTATGGGTTGCTTCTCCGTATTATTGGAACCTGGACCTATAATAGAATATCCTACTAAAAAGGACCATGCTTTATTGTTTATAGGGTAAACTATACTAATGACCACCGAATTATGGGCTTGATGTCGATTTGACCACTATATTTTTAATTGTGTTAAATATACCACATAATTATTTAATTGGTTCTAATGTAACCACCTGCCGTTAAAAAAACGTAAAAGTTGACGGGGTTGTTAAAATAATTGGTATAATTACAAATTTGGTCCTCTTTATCTATATAATCTATCAATTTGATCCTAATTTTAATCTAATAAAAATTTATTTATTTTACATGTCACCACTTTATTGGAGGATTTTAATTAATTTTATTTAACCAAAGAATTGCCCTTGGTAGGAATTGAACCTAGGACCTTGGGGGAGTAGCACGCAAATTGCCACTGAGCCAAAAATATAATTGTGATATGTAATACTAATAATAATATATGTCTTATACGATTGGAGAGAAAAAACAAACAATGTACTTGCCCTTGGTAGGATTCGGAAAAGCATCTTATTTTCGAAATCTGCAAGTTGTTGATTGGGATAATAACTCGATCCCATTACCAAACCTTAAGGTTCTTGCAGATCATCCAGATTCCAGAGTGCTACCAATCGAGGGAAGTACTAATAATTGTGACTGCAAATTAGCATGCAAAACAACTTATCCCAATCGAATGATTCAAAACAATCATCAACCCAAAGCTGCTGCTACTGCTGTTGTTTGCTGCCTTTGTGAGTTTTGGAGGTCTGGGTATGGCGGAAACAGAGAAGCCGATAGAGGTAATAGCCACGGAAGCTCTGGGAAAAGGCTTTGACATAACTGGAGATTTCAGGTTGAAATACGCTAAAGGAACGAGGTTGGTCGTACTCGATGAAACCAATAAAAGAGACATTGTGTTTTCAGGTGCTGGTTTTACTATCAAAGCTGTTTCTCAGGATATTCATCTTGATAAAGGCGATCATATTCGTTTCAAATCTGATGTTCTTGAATTCAACCAGATCTGTTTATATTTCTGTTCTTTTCTGTGTTTAAAGTATATTTTAGATGAATATTCAGGTTCGAATCTTACCAAGGGCAAGTATATTGTTTGTTTTTTCTCTCCAATTGTATAAGATATATATTATTATTAGTATTGCACATCACAATTATATGTTTGGCTTAGTGGCAAAATTGCGTGTTACTCCCCTAAGGTCTCAGGTTTGATTCTTATCAAGAACAATTCCTTGGTTTTCATTTTTCCTACTCCAATCAAGGTGACACATGTCACCACCTGATTGGAGGGGAAAATTACCCAATAAGGTGGTGACAATTAAAATAAATAAATTTTTATTAGATTAAAATTAGGATCAAATTGATAGATTGTATAGATAAAGGGGACCAAATTTGTAATTATACCAATTATTTTAACAGCCCCGTCAACTTTTACGTTTTTTTTTAACGACAAGTGGTTACATTGGAACCAATTAAATAGTTATGTAGTATATTTAACACAATTGAAAATATAGTGGTCAAATCAACACCAACCCCATAATTCGGTGGTCATATCTTTACTCTAAAAGACGACTAATTTTAAATTTTATGATGAACGGGACAAATAAAAATATATTAATAAATTTTGTATTAATAGTTGGTACTTATAGTAATTGTTTTCAACTAAATAGGATTCTTAGGATATATTTTAAAGGGTAAATTACCCTTTACCACCATTAAATTATTGGCTTGGTTCTATTTTCACTATTGAAAATTAGGTCACTTAACTATCAAGTTGATTTTCAATCAAACCACTCAGCATTAACTATTAATGAAATTTGTATAATAACACATGTTTTAATTTAAAATGATTCAATAAATTTAATCTTTAAGTATGTTGAGTTTTATGTGCTTGATTTCCTTCAACCGTTCTTGCTCGCCAAGTGGTGGAGAATTTGAATATTTGGGTGATTTTGTGGGAGGTGAAAAATACAAAATAGACACAAAATTTATAGTGGTTCGACCTTCTAACCCAAAGCCTACATCCACTACCTTAGCTCTCCACTAAGGACTTCAAACAAATTCACTAAGAATTTCATCCCCTTTTCTTGGATTAGGAGGAAACCGTTACAACGATCAAACTTTCTACCCAAAGCTTGATCAAGCACTCTCTCACAAGAGAAATTCTAAGCAAACTTGAAATCCCTCTAATAAGTGTATGTTTGAAATTCTAAACACTCACTCAAAACCTATACACTTGAGCAAATTTGACAATTAATCTCACAAGTGTTGTCTACACAAGAAAATATACAAATAAGCTCTAAGGCAATTTCTTTATCATAATGTTGTTACAATTGAAGCATTAACCTATTCTTGATGCTTGGAGGTCTCTTTTTATACTCATAATTGAGTTTGTAGTCGTTGAGGACCGTTGGGATTGAATTGGAGCCGTTGAAGACTTTATTTCCCTCATTAATTGTAGTTTTAGTGATGTTCGTTTCGGAATAGGCGAGCCCGTATCGGAACGACCTTCTTCAGAACTAGCCGTTAAAGCCTGATGCATCAAGCCGTATCGGAACGCCTCTGGCCGTATCAAAACGGTGTGATTTGTATCGAAACGGTTACAAACTGTTTCGGTACGAGTGATCGTTGAGCTACATTTAAAAAGTTGTTGAGAAATAGTCGTTGGGGATTTGGCCGTTGGGGAAATAGTCGTATCGAAACAGTGAAGCTCGTATCGAAATGCTATTTAAAAACCCTTACCCATATTAAGCATGTTCCGAAACAGACAGAGCTGTATCAAAACATTTTGACACTGTGAATGGTCGTTTCAAAACGCCTAGGGGTGTTTCGAAACACCTTGGTGGTTTTGTAAATTTTGGATTTAGAAAACACATTAAAACCCCTTTAAAAATTCCTCAAACATATTTTAAAGTTGTTTGGACTTAAAAGCATTTTGAAATCTTTACAATTTAGTCCAAAACTAGTTTTTAATTATTATATCAAAACATTAGTTCTTCAATCTCCCCCTTTTTGATATAATAAAACCAATCTTGAAAAATTGTTTGGGATTCTCCCCCTTAGTGAAATAAATTTTGAATAAGAGAAATTAAAATTCAAAATCAATTAAAGTTCCCCCTTATTCATTTGAAAATTCAATTTTTCAAAACATTCTCCCCTTTTTGTTATATCAAAATTGGTTTAAGCTATATTTGAAAAATTTTGAAGTCCATAACAATTGAAAGTTTTTTAAAACAAATTTGACAAAAATGATGATTTTTAAAATTGCCCCCTACTCAAAGAATCATCAAATAATATTAGTCCAACATATATGATAATCTAGTTGAATTAAAAAAATTAATCAAATTAAACAAATAAAAACAACTAGATTTTACCAACACTTGAACTTCAAGGGAGGATGTGAAGCCTTCCTTCTTCAAGTGTTCTTCCTTGTGTGCATAGAGCTCCCCCTCAAAATTAGGACTTATTGATCAATCTCCATCACACCTAAACAAGACAATCAAGTAATTTTTTGTATCCAAATTGCTTTGGATCTATAGACATTAGTTGCACAAAGTTTAGTCCCCTTAGGAATCCATTTTTCAATTTCATCCTTATTAGTTGAAGTGATTAGTTCTTTTGGAACCCAAACACTTCTAAAACATTTTCTATTCAAAAATCTAGGGGCACTAGATTGTCTAACATAAAAATTTGATTTTCCTAAATTGTTTTTCTTTTGAAGTTCATTGGAAATCAAATCTTTTTCTTCTTGAACTTTATAAAGTAAATTTTGTAAATCAATACATTTTTGCTCAAACCCATTGAGTTTTGCTTCAAGTTCAATTTTGGTTTTAGAAATCAAATCATTTTGAATTTTCAAATTTGAAATAATTTTCTTGTTTTTCAAAATGTGATTTTTAAATTCTAAAACCAATTCATCATAGGCATCTTGTAATTCATCAAAAGAATATGAACATGAGGTAGATGAATTAGAAGTTACCCTTGAATCTTCTTCGATGGCCATAATGCAAAGGTTGGCATGTTCATCATCGATGGAGTCTCCACCACTCCAAGTAGCCACATATGCCTTCTTCTTATGGCTTGAAGTGTTTGCTCTCTTCTTCTTCATAGATTCTCGCTCTAATTCTTTCATTGCTTCATGAATGGGGCACACTTCTTGAAGAGATGAACTATCTCTTCTTCTTCATCATCATCCTCACTTTTATCAACATGGTTGCACTTGGAGGTTTTGAGAGCAATGATATTAGTGTTGATGCCAAGCTCCATGACTTTCTTCTTTCCCATCTTCTTTATCTCTTCCTTCCTTTTTCTCCTCTTCTTTATCTTTCTTCATGATTTGGTGAGTGAGAAGTGACCCTATGAGTTCATCAAGCTTCAAGGTCTTCAAATTCTTAGCTTCAATGATAGCGTCTTTTTCGAGTCACATGACTCGGGAAGGGAGTAGATAAGCTTTCGGACAAGCTTTTCTTTCCGAATGACTTCTCCATAGCCTTTTAGTCCATTGCTGATGGTGGAGAATCGATGAAATATCTTCTCAATGTCCTCTTCTGGATTCATCTTGAAGTTCTCATACTCGTGGTTGAGGAGGTCGACCTTGGTCTCCTTTACTTCGTTTGTTCCCTCGTATGTGACTTCAAGCTTGTCTCATACTTCCTTGGCACTCTCACAAGAAGACATCTTCTCATAGATGTTGAGGCTAAGTGCACAAAAGATGAAGTGCAACGCCTTGCAATTTAGTTTCATCTTCTTACGATCGTCGACACTCCACTCCGCCTTGCTTCTTTGTGGTACGAACGGGTCATCCTCAATAATGTACCAAAGCTTGTAGTCTTTGGGTTTGACAAAGAACATCACTTTTATCTTCTAATAAGCATAATTGGTCTCGTCGAAGAAGGGTGGCTTGTCAATGGATTGATCCATTGAACTGGTTGTTTGAAATGTTGTTCGAGCTTGTCAGGTCGCCTCAATAGGATGTTAATCCTCTTCAATTGAGCTCAGTTCTGATACCAATTGTTGAGATTTATGTGCTCGATTTCCTTCAATCGTTCTTGCTCGCCAAGTGGTGGAGAAGTTGAATATTTGGGTGATTTTGTGGGAGGTGAAAAACAGGCAATAGACATAAGGATTTATAGTGGTTTGACCTTCTAACCCAAAGCCTACATCCACTACCTTAGCTCCCCACTAAGGATTTCAAACAAATTTACTAAGAATTCCGTCCCCTTTTCTTGAATTAGGAGGAAACCGTTACAGCGATCAAGCTTTCTACCCAAAGCTTGATCAAGCACTCTCTCACAAGAGAAATTCTAAGCAAACTTGAAATACCTCTAATAGGTGTATGTTTGCAATTCTAAGCACTCACCCAAAACCTATACACTTGATCAAATTTGACAATTTAGCTCACAAGTGTTGTCTACACAAGAAAATATACAAATAAGCTCTAAGACAATTTCTTTATCATAATGTTGTTACAATTGAAGCATTAACCTATTCTTGATGCTTGGAGGTTCCTTTTGTACTCCTAATTGAGTTTGTAGCCGTTAAGGACCGTTGTGATTGAATTGGAGCCGCTTGAGACTTTATTTCCCTCATTAATTGCAGTTTTGGTGATGTCTATTTCGGAACAGGCAAGCCCATATCGGAACGACCTTCTTCAGAACTAGCCGTTGAAGCCTGATGCAACAAGTCGTATCGAAACGCCTCTGGCCGTATCGAAACGGTTACAAACCGTTTCGGTACGAGTGACCGTTGAACTGCATTTAAAAAATCGTTGGGAAATAGTCGTTAGGGATTTGAGCGTTGGGGAAATAGTCGTATCGAAACGGTTTAGCCCGTATCGAAACGCTATGTAAAAATCATCACTCATATTAAGCCCGTTTCGAAACAGACAGAGCTGTATCAAAATGTTTTGACACTGTGAATGGTCGTTTCGAAACGCCTAAGGATGTTTCCAGCATTGGAAGGAGGGGTATATGCGGTACACCGTCCGGCGGCCGTCCACCGGCATCTTCATAGAGCGCGACATGGATAAGCCGTTGACTTTATGGTTGCCAGAGCTCATTAGGTCAAAAAAACTTCTCGGTAGTAATTGTTTTATATTGTATTCAACTAAATATGATTCTTAGGATATATTTTAGAAGGTAAATTACTCTTTACCACCATTAAATTATTGGCTTGGTTCTATTTTCACCATTAAACTAAAAACTTTATCAATTAGGTCGCTCAACTATCAAATTGATTTCCAATCAAACCACTCAACGTTAACTATTAATGAAATTTGTATAATAACACATGCTTTAATTAAAAATAATTTAATAAATTTAATCTTCATGAAAAATGTAACGATATAAATAATCTCCAATCACTCAATTAAAACTCTTTTCGAATTAGTTTGTCACTTAAGTCGAATCAGTTTGTTATCGAGTCGATTCAATCTATTAAATTAATTAATATGTGACATAAATTTTAAAGTTTTTACCGAGTCTGATGTTAGTTGTCGATGAGTTTCAACATCGTAAATTTAGGAGGGTTACAGTGCCCATAATCCACAAGAGAATAAATGCTGAAACATATGCACTTTGGAGAGGCATTGTTCATAACTAGACGACTGGTTGATGATAACGTTTTAGGCACGATTGGTGGGTGGGAAGTGCACCTATAAAAAATCATACAAATGTGATCCAGGATGTGGACAACAAGGTGGAACCGGTTGCGAATTACATTTCCGAAGAAAAAGGTGGGATTTGGGGGATGTTCATTGTTCGTGATGTACATCTCATTGTATTTAGTTTATGTGTCTTTATGATATGATTTTTTTCTACTTTTGTGACATGTCTTTTTTTATGGTACGTTTTCACTTACCTCCGCGATAGATTTGTGTTCGTATTAAGTTTCTCACAACGTTTGGTTCTGATTTATGTTTGTCGGCTCTCTTCAATAATTTGATCCTCTTTTGTGGTTGGTTGTTATTGCATTCAGCCTGCAAGATTGTTTGTTTCACTTATTACTCCTACAACACATTTTAGGCGTTTAGTTAGATCGAAACAATGACTATTTTTAACAATTGTTGGGTTTTTAAAAAAAATATTAATTCTCTCTGCGGCTTTAGAATTTATATGTAAGAGTTTTTAGTAGACTTAGTTTATAAATCCCTTTTTAATAAATTATATTATTTGTATTGTACATTTTTTGTTTCAATAAAATTTAGTATATTGTTTTTAGTTTAAATAAAATTAAAGTTTTTCTATAATAATCCACATAGAGGAAAGAATTTTGCATATTTTGTGCAGTTCGTTTATCTATAGATAAATATAAATGAAGAACGTATATCAATTCCGTTGTAGTCTAGTTGGTTAGGATACTCGGCTCTCACCCGAGAGACCCGGGTTCAAGTCCCGGCAACGGAACTTATTTTTCCATTATTACTTTTAACGTAAAATTTACAATAACAAAATTTCCAGAAGTAATTACAGTCTACAACCATACTAAAGTTAAACATGTAAAATAACAACAGGAGTCATAATACACAATTCTACTAATACTGAAATTTCACTATTTTGCTGCTTGTTCAATAACAGGTATCTTCTTCCATGTCTCGTCCAACCCACTTATTTGCAGGGGAGGCAATGAAAAAACGCTAACGGTGGAGCTTCCACTCCGAATTTCCTTGAGTACCCGCAATGCCGACACGGTGCTTTTCATGTATAGGCTCTCTATGTACTCTATCTCCGCAAGCTCCTTGGGCATTCTGGCCAAATCTTCCGTCCTAGATGCTGGAGATGACGATGATGATGTTGAAGCTTCACAACCATTGTCCCCATTCCTCGCTGCTTCGATTGAAGCCGATGCCGGTTTTTCATTCTCGGGGAAGAGATGGTCCAGCATCGCCTCGCATTCCTTAACCAGCTTGTAAACCAAGTCGGTGGTGTAGAAAGGCTGTTGCAATATCCTCTGAATAAAAGGCAAGCGGATTACTGCACCAGTTCTTTTTTCATACTTCTTCAATATTTTCACCAACCCTGTTCACAGCATTCAAATCATTTATATAAACAAACCATATAGTGTCATTTGATGTCATTAATTTATACACGGTTAACACATACCATAGTTAAAAGTATCTCTATGAGTAGAAATCGCACATCCCTTTTCGGTGCCTTTACTTTCTCATCATTAAAAAAAAATAAATTTAAAGTTTAGAATTAAGGTTTAAGGTTAGGGTTTAGAGTATTGGGTGTAGGTGTATATTTTAGGGCGTAGGGTTTAGAATTTAAGATTAGAGCTTAGAATTTGATTCTTTAATATTGGGGCACAAAAATGGACAGAGAATTTTTGTCCTCTATGTAATGGTTGCCGCATATGCAGAAGGAAATGTTCAAAATAGAGACGACCTAAAATCTTATAGTCGGTGTACGGACCTTGAAAAATTATAATAAAAATTCAGAGGTGCGAAATTAAAACATCACTAAAAAATAAACAAAAATACATAAATTATACTTAAATTTCAAGGATGCGATCGCATCGAGCACCTCGGTTCATCCCTAAATACAATGAAAAGTGGCCATTTAAAAGTAGAATATTTAACTTTTAATCAAAGAATGTACGTGGATAAGTTGTTTGTGTCAGAAAGGAACACGCAATGGATAGAACGAATAAAGTAATTCAAGATAATGGACCCTCAAATGCTTTAGCAAATAGCAATTACAGGTTCTTCTACAGGGATTGCAAGTTGCAATAATAATATAATGATTTTATACTACGAAAACAACATTTGATCTCTAACATATTAAAATTCATATAGATGTTCAATAGCTTAATCAAGATTTTGATGGAAAAAATTGTACAAACAAGCAACAAATACATGATTAAATGATTATGCAGCCATCAAACACTAGTGCTATCAACTATGTAAAGCGTTGAAAGAGAGCAAGTGGCAATATCTTTGATTAAACAAACAAAAGTATTGAATAAAGAAAAAGAAAGTTGAAAATACCTGTGTAGTTAAGGGCACTATAATTCTCCAACAAAACCATCTCGCCATGGAAGTCCACTATCTCCTTCCTAATCTTCATCATTTCTTCATTGGAATCCTTTGCCTTTGCCACACTGTCTTGTAATTCCTGCAATCCAACCCAAAATAACTTGATTTAAAGTATACGACAACGATCCGGATCCTGTTTGTTTACGGAGAAAGGAACTAAATACAAGAAATCAATCCCCCGCCGGTAAGAAAAACAGATCGAAATCAAATCAGCTTTGGAATTACCTTCAATCTAATGATATATTCTTCCTCTTTCTCCACGAAAAAAGCGTTGAATTTCTCGAGCTCGTCTTCCAAAAGCTTAATGAAATCGGACTCCTCCCTTGACATAACGTAGCCGTCGCCGACTTCATCTCCGAAACCGACAAATTCACCAGAATTTTGATCCAATCTAAGCCGTTTATTCGGCCTCTCGTTGGACTTAGGCTCGATAAGCTTCAGTTTCTTCTTAAGCTCCTTATAAGAAAGGAACTTGTCCCGCCATTCAGGCAACGTCTCCTCGATTTGGTTGCTGAGGCTCTTCCCAAATTTCATGGCAGAAAATCAAAGTTTTTCAATCTTAAAAGTAGTGATTGGATGGTAAGAAAATGAAAGAGAGAGTGAGGGAAAAATAAGAGAAACGGGATGGAGGAAGGAGTTGGCGGAGGGAAAATGTGGGGAATATAACGGAAAGGGGAAGAATATTCGGAGGGAAAGCTGAGAATATCCGTTGGGTTTTTGCAAATTCAAAATTATCTCTAAAAATATAAAACGGTAACTAAATTTTAAAAAGTTATATAATAGACATTAAATTTTATTTTTTATTATAAAATAATTAATAAGTTGTTAATTGTCGTTAGCTGTGAGACATTACAGTTACAAAAGTTTGTATAATAACATATTCAATTTTCAATATTTACACATTTAATAAATTTAAACATAAATTATGAGGGTAAAATTAAGAATAGATTGATTGAATGTGTCAATATGGAGGATTAAATGTTCTATTATTCAAATTTCTATAACTTTCACGTCACCCACTTAACGACAATTAATGACTCAATGACTATTTTGTATCAAAAACTAAAGTTTAATGCCTATTATTTAACTTTTGAAAGTTTAACGATCATTTTGTATTTTGGCGATAATAGTGATTATTTGTGTACTTTATCTTATATTTTTTTGGTTTTATTCCTTCGGAAAATCAAGAGAGTTGAACGGACCCAACAAGTGAACTAGTAAAAAAGCAAATGATGTTCATCTTAGGGCCAGTTTGGCAGAGCTTTTAAAAAATGCTTTTAAAAGTGTGTGTGCATTGTCAAAAGGTTAAGAATACCTATGAATAGATACTACCTTATAATCACATTTAGACTATTAAAAAAACAAAAAAACTGTATTTTTATTTTTTTATTTTTTTGAAAATATATATTTTGGTATCTGATTTAATCTTCAAGACGTAATTGATGTCTAATTTTATTTATTTATGTATTTGAATTTTAGGTTGAAATTGATATTTAAATTTAGTTTTAGTGTTTAAATTGGTTCAAATATTTTTATCATAAGTATCAATTTTGATCAAAACTAATTTTCATGTATCAATTTAAATCAATAAGTTGAGTTTAGGAATCTAATTAGATTAAAAAAAAAACTTTCGATACCAAATTACACCTACAGGTCAAATTTAGACATTTAAAAGTTTTGGTGTCAAATTATACATTCTAATCGAATTTAGGTAGCAAACTATATATTTACCATTCTTTTTACGATTTTTTTAGGAAACTGAAACGACACGTGCTTGACTTGGAGTGAGTTTTCATTTGAACGGGAAAGGAATATCTGAAACGGACATTCCACCTTGATTTATATTTTTTATTTTAAAATAACTATACATTTATTATACGTGTATAAAAAAACAAAATCAATTACTAACAATACATATGTCATTCATGAGTATTAAAATTAAATTTTAAAAAGCTCGCCCCTTGTTGTTACATAGTAAATGATGATGTAATTTGTTTAGATAATTTAGATTCGAGCACTAATTTTATACGGTATGTGTGCATTATTAAAGAAGTTAAACAGATGCTACTCTTGTATCACACCAGCATATAAAAAAATTAAATTTTAAAAATATAAAACTTTAGAAAAATTGAATATCAAAAAATAAATTTTAGAAATTAAAATATATGTATACAAATTCTAAAATTTAAAAATATCAAGAAAATATTAAAAAATTTAAAAGATACAAAATCATTTTTGGGAAAATTTAAAAGAATATATATATATATATATATATATATATATATATTTACACATTTTTTAAACCGTTAGATGTGAGTAACAAATGATTAAGATTATTTTTTTTTATTTTTTTTCAAGCGATAATCTTCACATTTTTTATTGTTAATCTCAATCATCTATTTGCCTTCATCCAACGATCTTAAAATAATGTAAAATTTTTAAGTTTTATATAGGATAATACTAATGATTAGTGTTGTGTAATTGTCCTTCCTGCTTTTCATTGTTTAGGACCCGACTTTTTTCTTGCTTTTGTTAATTCTTCAATATTATCAGTTGTACTCTTTTTTTTATTAAGTTTATGGAAATCTTTAATGAGACACTGGTAATACTTTCTGTGTATGGTCATTTATGTAATGAAATCATACCATTTTCACCAAATATATATATATATATATATATATTTAAAAAAATCAAAAATAAAAGTATATATAAATTCCAAAAAAATAAATTTAAATGAAAATGAAAATTTTGTAGTCAACGTCGATGAAATTAGGATAAAAAAAGCCTATTGAGCTAGGATATGAGCACACAGATATTTTATGCAAATTATACTCTAATTTCTTTAAATTTGCTTCCCATTTTCTTAAGAGCATAGGCTTATGTTGAATATGCCATGGTCTTTTTTTTAAAAAAACCAATCCCTAACAAAATCATTAGTAAAAGAAAATACATAAAGGTTAGATCAAGCCAAACTTACTCTAACTGTCGAGCTTTTCACCCCAAAACAATTCAACAATCTTCTGTATTGAGAAAAAAATGGGAGCAGAGCTAATAAATTGCCCAACCAATGTATATCGCCATTCCGCAATTTCAGCATCGAACATCGGTGCCGGTGGATGAGCGACAACATAACCTTTAAGAATCGCCGATTAAAAATAATTGAGTGTCTGTTTTTAGTGTCCACAAAAGAAGTTTCTTTAGTCAATTACTTTCGAATTCGTCATTCAGTATCAAGAATCAATTCAATCGAAGCCAAAATTTCGTCAAGAACCAAAAAATCAGCTAAGAAATAGCTTGAAATTAAGAAAATCTTGAGGTGTTTTAAGTTTGCTAAAGTGCACCCATAAAAAGGTTCTTAATGTGCGCCATAATACACTTTAAGGTTAAAATTTAGTATTTATAAATTAAAATTTATATCTTTAACTATATTATCTTAAAATTTAACTCTTAAGTTCTAACACTAAATTTTACATTCTAAATTTTATATTTAAACTTTATACTTTAAATAAAATTTATAAATTTTAAAATTAAAGCGCTTGCGAAAATTTTATGTTTTTAATGTGAACGAGACGTTTTCCCTACCGACAATTCCATATATTCCAAAAGAAAACAGCCGTTCAGGCCCATTCCCCCGATCCATTTTTTTTATTTCCAACGCGAGGAATGGCTTAAGGGTTCAAAATAAAATTCCCTTTAAAAATTCCCGACCCACTACAACTCTCATCTCTCTTCACACATCGCCGCCGCTAAGCAAGCCTCTCACCACCATTCACTTGTCTTCGAGTTCCGGACGGATCAAGAAACTAAATAAGGTAATTTCTGAAACCCTAAATTTAACTTGAAAATTGGTTGATACTCGTGCCATGGGATTTTGTGTTATTCCTCGGTTTGTATTATCTGCTTATGCCTCTGCATCACTCTGTTATATTTTTGTTTTATTTAACCAGTGAAGTGTGTTTCATTTTTGTTTGGTTTGTGAAAAAAGCAATTCATATTTTTCTTTCTTTCGACTGAAATTGAATTTCTTGCAAAAAGTTAGGGTTTACTTTAAATTGCTAATGTCTACTTAATTGAATCATTTCTTACTTATAGTTTATACCTTTGAGATTATGTTATTGTTATATATGATTTGGCTTGTTTGATGATATTTGGATTATGCAGTGTTAAGTATGAAGGTGCGAGCCTCAGTGAAAAAGATGTGCGAGTTCTGCAGAACCGTTAAGCGCCGCGGACGAGTATATGTACTGTGCACTTCCAACCCTAAACACAAGCAACGACAAGGCCTTTCCACATTTGCGTCTGAAGGCACGGTGCCTCCCACGTATGGCTCTCTCCTTTTGGTTGCTTTAGCTTTTCGTTTGTTTTTGTTAGCTTATTTCCGGTATGGATATATCCGCAGATTAGTTCGGATACGTTAATGGCAACTAGTCTGCAGATACTTTGAAATGTTTAGGCAAATATGTTATTTGTTATCTGAATATGATTGCTGGTGTTTTCCACTTGCAGTCATGTTGATAGTGAGTAGGGTTGTTTTGATAAATTACACAAGGAACAAAAACGCATAATTTGTTTTTTTGGGATATAGGCTGATATATCACCTTCAGGGAATGTTTTTACCAGACAATTTTTCTTTGATCCTTTTCCGCTCTGAGCGGAATGCATCTCCTTGACCATGCTGTCCAAAATATTGTTCGAGTACGAGGTTTTTGGTGCTCAGAGAATTGGTAGCATTATGATTTGGGCTATTATAAGGACCCGTTTCTATGGCTGATGATTTTCCTGTTGTTCTTACTCTTTTAAAGCAAAATTTTTTTGCAGTGATCTTTACTGCGTACGGATTTAGCTCCCTTATGTAACAGTTGAGGAGTTACACTAATATGTCTATCATGGTGACTGATTTTATACTTTTAACACATCATTTTCTGCAATAAAAACGATCTTTAATTTATGTCTCCATGACCTGCTTTCGTGTCATAAAATTAGAAGTTGTTGAAGTCTTTGATTCAAGTTCTATGATTTCTTCATTTTTTAATTATTTAAAGATGTAGGAACTTTCATACTTCTATACCTTGTTTCCTTTCCTTCTGTCACACCAGTTTGTATTATTGATGTACGATGCTTGTGATTAGACACTTCTATACCTTGGTTCCGTTCCTAGCCTGTGCACACGTCTGTTTAGTGAGTCTTTATTGGAACAGTGGCACTTTGAATTAAGCAATGCTTTGGTGATTTGGTAATGTGCTTGTTGAACCTTTTCCAGGATGGCAGAGACAAATGTGAAGCAATCAATTGTGCCTGGTTACAGCATGCGGACAGGACTAGCTTCCCTTCTTCCCAAAACACAAGCGCCGTCTTCATTGATTATCGGGTGGAGGGCTAACCTGGCATCTCTCATATTCAAACGCGGTAATTAGGGGAACCACAAAAGGCGAATGTATTACAGTTGAATTGATCTTCAACTGATGCTGCTGGAGCTAGGATTCCATGAATTTGTTTTCAATTACATTTGGAACTGTGTTTGGTGTTTCATTGCATCAGTATGCATGTTGCATTGCTAAAATAGCTGTTGGAACGCAGATTAATGTTGAAAGGACAGTGCCTTCGACTCTTTCGATGCGTCGGCATGCACATTTATGGGCACACCCCCAATAAGAACAAAGAGCTGCCTCAGATTATTGAAAATTTGTAAAAGCGTTTTCAAGAATAAACGGTGTTCAAATCATTTCTTAACCGTGTTGATATTCGATTGATTCATTACATCAATTAAATTATCGTGCAATCGGACTATAATTGTGGGTTTTTTAATGAGAAATTTAGGTGGGGCGGGGTGGGTGTTTGAAAGTGTTGAGTTGTGGACGGGGAGAGTTTTGGTATATGCTAGAAACTTTTCATCCATGTTTAAATTTTAATATATTTGATTTTGACGGTAACGGTTCAAGTTTATTTTTTAAAATATGTAAATTTTTATGTGGGTAGTTTAAAATTTATTTTTATTTTATTTTTATATAGATTTAAATTCCTTTAAAACTATATTTTGTGACCATTGTAACACCCGTGTTTCGGGCCTGTATTAGTTCGAGTCAAATAAAACTTAATTAAAACGATTCAATTTCAAATAATGGTCTAATTGAGTTTTAATAGGAAGGGAGGGACCTATGTTGCTATTTACCCAAGTTTTAAATAAAGCAAGACCACTTTATTGTAAAGTTGTCTTCCTCCCTCATTCTTCCCCCTTTTCACATTTGAAAGCCCCCACCATTTCTAAAACCTTTCAAGCTTTGAGTTACTATTCCATTTATTTTAGCACCCGATTTTAACACCATTTTAAGAGGTAATTATATTTTTCTTAAACTCCTCTTTAGCCTCTACTTGTATATTGTCTTAAATTTCAAAAATATGGGGTTTTGAGAAATTAGGGTTCATATGAAAATTTGGGGTTTTAAGGGGGTTCTTTATTTTGTCTTGATAAATCATGTTGGGGTTTTGTTTAAGCATGATGAAATACACCATATATGTTAATTTGGTTAATTTTGGATGGAAATTCGTAGTATGGTCTTAAGGCTAGTTTTAAGGTTGTAAAACTTGAGTTTTTGGTGGGTTTTATGTTGAAATTGAAGGGTTGTTGGTCTACCTATGGTATGAGGGTGTTTTGGGATGATTTGGAAGTCATTTGGATGATTGGAAATTGATTTTTCAGCAAGCCTTTGGGGGAGCACGAAAATTGGGGTTTTAGGAGATTATGTGATTTGAGAATTTGGGGAAATTGGGTTGTGTTTTGCAAAGTAGATTAATGGTTGAATTAGCATTGAATTGAGAAGTAATGTATGGGTTTTGTTTGACTAGAAGCAAGAGGAAACGTAGAAGAGGCTTTGGGACCGAATCCGGGAAGTTGAAGGTGATTGCTTGCTTGGTCGTTGGGCTTGGAAGCTTAGGTGAGTGGTTAATTATTTTAACGGTTTTAAATTGGTTGGTTCGAGTATATGGACTAGGTTGGGCTTGGTAGACCCACCTAGAGTTAGGATTAGGGTGGTGGCTTAATCCTAAACTTAATCTAGAGCCCTTGGTTGAACTCAATATATGGTTGTGTATGTCTCGTATAAATTGTGATATGAATGTCTATGTATATTGCTTTATACATGTGGAATGAGATTGGACTTATGATGTTTGAGACATACATATTGATGATTGTTGATGAGTACGTGCTAAGCACAAGGTTAATGAAGTGAGTAAATATTGGCACTAGTAAACTTGGATACAAATGATCGATCATTAGGATGTTAGTGTGTACACATGAGTCTAAAGTCGCGCGTGACCTTGGTGGCGTTGAGTCACCAAGGAGGAGTACGGGTTCGCCCGGAATTGTATTTAAATGTAGTCGGTGATGAGTGGAATCCCATCGACGGGGCGTGAGGATGAGTGGAATCCCCTCCGCGAGACCGGTGATAAGTGAAATCCCACCCGTGAGGTAATGTGGTTGTTGGATATGAGTTTCCAACATGTCTATCCGCGTATTCGGGTCTTAACTAGGTGCCAATGTTCTTTGATGTGTATATCATTGTGTTGAGGGTTATGGTTCTTATTGGGATACTTGGTTGTGATTACATGTATCTTGGAAATTGAACTTATGATCGTGGCATTAATATTGTCTATTGCTCATGCATTTTATCTTGTGGACTTTTGGTATGATTGTGATTTTACCTTGGCTAGATCGTGCTCGGACCCTGCAATGTTGAGGTTTGTTTTTAGAGCTTACCCTCACTAAGCATCATTGCTTACGCTCTCTTTGTTCAACATTGTAGATCCTTAGTTCGTGGGTTGCTCGGACAAGTGGAGGGCCTCCAAGTGTGGTTTTTGGACTTGAGTTCATCAAGTATGGATTTTAATGTTAGACTTGTAATAGTTTGAGCAATGGGACGTGTAATGTTTTGTTGGTTGTTGTTGGTTGCTAGGAGCATGTATAGACTCCTTAGTATCTTGTTTTGTATGGTTGTGTTGCCATGGTGAATGTTAACTCATGCCTAATTGCTTACTTGAATGTTAGCCTTATGCCTTAAGAGTTCTTATATGTGTTTGAGCGATCTTGAAATGAATGCATGTTTGTGGGATGTCGCCTTAGTATTAGACATGTTTAAACCTGGTAAAAGCATGATAGTATTGTTGGTATACCTTGGGTTAAATTGTTTTGCTGTTGTATGGTGTTTTAGTGGTGTTTTGGGGCACCCTTGTGCCTCAAAACAGCCCAGACGAGTCTGCAGACAGGGGGTGTTTCGGAACGGTTCCCCCTGTTTCGGAACGGTCCCTGTGTAAATGGCATGCCGTTTCGAAACGGATGAGGGTCGTTTCGGAACATTTTCGCTACTGGAAATTTGAGAAATTGGCGAGATGAAGCCGTTCCGAAACGGGCCTCTGAGGTTCCGAAACGGTCAAATCTCGTTGACCACGAGATATTGACCGTCAAGGTCGTTCCGATACGGGTCACCCCTGTTTCGGAACGGTCACCTTATGGTTGACCCTGGCCTGTTGACTAAGTCAAGGCGTTTCGGAACACCCTATGGGCGTTTCGAAACGGCCTGCTGCAGAATATTAAAGTGAGCTGTTTAATTGTTGGGTTGATCGATGTTTGATGTTATGATTGTATCTTCCGCTGCTGCGCCACACTTAGGTCGTAAATATGCATGTAGACAAGATAAGATAAAAAGAAATTTTCTGGGTCGTTAACCGAGGGGAAGCCTTAACGGGTTTCGCTTCGGTTTTCCCCGTGTGGCCCACTCGGACCGGTCATCCGACCAGACCGGGACGAGGGGGTTACAACCATGATGATGGATTGACCGGATCTAACTTTTATCGTTGGTTGAAATTAAGATTTATTTAATTTTAGGGTCAGATTGGGATCGAGTTTAAGAGTTGGTACATTAGGGCGGGACGAGATGAGACGGATAAACTAATTTTTAATTTGGGACAGGACGAGGTCAAATTTAGTGGTTTATAGATGGAATGGGGGTGTAAAAAAAGCCCGACCCGCCTCGCCTCGTGCTCATCCCTGAATCAAAAATTGCAGATCAATGCTTGGTCAGAGATGTTTTTTTAACAGAACTCATAAGAGTTGCATAAACATAAATGGTTCCTAGAGTATGACTCAATTCTTTGTTACATTTCTTGACTATAAGAAGTTAAAAATAGATCTTCGATTAATCGCGACTAACAAATTAGTCCAATTTCGTTAATGACGGTCAATGATGTGACAGTTAATAAAATATGTAAAATAACTTATTTAACCCTCAAATTTTACTTTTATTTTAATTTGGTCCTGTCGTCATGAATTTACTAATACGTAGAATAACCTTTCTTTTATTTAGCTCTGCAAATCGTCACAAATTTACTAAAATTTGCAAAAGGGAGTGAAATAAAACAAAATAAAAACGTTTAGCTGAAAATAATATGAGATTAATTATTGTTTGAGTCTTTTAAGGAGATTAGCTACTGTTAACAGCAATAGAGGTTTTGATTCTCCAACTATTTTTACTGCTCAGACAAATGAGGTTATAGATGGCTAGTGTTAACAATAATGGAAGTGTTTTTTAGAAGGGAAGAAGATGAAGTTTAGGATTTAATAGACTAAAATGTTGTAATACTTAAATGTTTAGACCTAAAATTTTAAATTTAGGATCAAATTAAAATAAAAATGTCAAGGTTGATGGTTAAGTATGTTATTATACAGATTTTATTAACTGTTCTATTATCAGCCGTTTATTTTTTAACGAAATTAGACTAATTTATTTGTCGCGATTAATCAGGGACTTATTTATAACTTCTTATAATTAGAAGACTCAACAAAAAATTAAGTCACAGCTAAGGACCATTTAACAATAATTTTAATACGTGGCCTTAACTATATTATTTTATTTTAAATATTGAATTTTATGATGGAATACAAAAAAGAAGAAAAGAACGCGCTATAATTGACCGACTTTTGACGCATCTTTTCCTTCATTCATTTGGTCGTCCAGGTTTAGGCCAAACCCCAAGCAAGGAGCGTGCTTTACAAACGCCCTCAACGCCATCTGATGTTCAAAACCAGCTCCCAAAACCCACAGCCTAGAGCCTTTTGTTTTTCATGAACTTTCCAATCAAAACCACTCTCAAAATATCTCCCCCAGTTTCCCAAAATTAGTTTTTTCCTTAAAAAAAAAGGGGACAATTTCAAGTACCCAGTATTCCATTTCCGATTCCTCAGTTTCTGTTTCAATTGGGTCTTTTTATTCGTATTGTTGTTGTTGGGCGGTGGTGACGGGCACATATGATCGACTGTTGTTTGGTAGTTTCGCCGGAATAAAGAACGTAAAACATGGTGACTGTTAGTAGTTTGATCGGAACTTGGATCGGCGACCTTCTAGTCTGCATGGGGCAAGTAAATTTGATTTCTTTTTCCTTAACCATTTCGTTGTATTTTTCTTTATTTTGTATACTACTATTTTTCATGTTAATGATGGAGTTGACTGACTTGTTTGACCGTTGACCCATTTTCCTTCGTTTTCGGATTATGGGGTTTCTTTTTGACCAGTTATAATACTGTTTCTGTATGAAAAGTTCCCAGCTTGAAGTTGATAATATATTTGATTCCCTTCTGTTAGCTGATCTTTGAACGTTCTTCGTTTCATTCATTTAAATCAGAGCTGTGAGTAGTAGTCTTGCTGGTAAAGATGTCCAACAGAAGAAGGCTTATATTCGATTTATTATTGTTAGAGTTTGTGACTCGAATTATGTTTTATTTCGGCCCCGAAAAATTTGCATTGTCTACCAAGTTGTGGCATGTCTCAACCGTTGGCGGATCCAAAAATATATTTGAGGTGGGCACATGATTACATGAATGACAAAATTTCAGCGTGACATAAGTCATACATATTACAAACTAATTCATAAAAATTAGAAAATTAAAGGTAAATATGTAAACTTTGAAAAGTCTAGTATGGGCACGGGCTCACCCCACTCTACATATAGATTCCGCCATTGTCGGCATATAGTGTCCGTACATAAGTATACTTCTATAAATTGTGCTAAGTATCTCTCTATAAATAGATAGAATATAGATTTGAATAACCCACGAATCCTGCTAAGTCACATTCTCTTATATTTTTGTTTTTCGATATTAGTGAATTTCTACTCTGTCTGTGTTTATTCCCCGAAAGGATTTTACACATAAATCTTGTCTTTTCTTTATTGTGTTTTATCATATATTTGCTGTTATCTTCTTACGATTACATTTTCGGCCATGATATTATCCTTCTTAGAGATATAGTTGGCAATTGTTTCAGACATTGTTTCTGGAATGTTTTGATGATAGAGTGGTCCTATGGTGACATTGTTGATGCAATCTGGGCTGATTATCTAATTTCTTTTGGTTGAAAGTTTTAAAACCTTCTGCTATGGACTCTGTTCTGCAGTAGCTTCTTACTAGACGTTTTATGTAAATGTGCATGGTTTAACCCGGTTTTTAACAGAGCAGTGGTTGTTTTGGATGCTGCACTAAGCCTACACCGGTTATCGCTGTGGATCAGCCGTCAAAAGGATTGAGAATTCAAGGGCGTAAAGTGAGGAAGCCTAGCATTTCAGATGATTTTTGGAGCACCACCAGCACATATGATTTGGAAAGCATTGCTCTTCAATCTCAAAAAAGCTTGTCGTCAATCAGCACATCGAATCCGACTCCAACTCAATGCAGTAGCACCGGTGGCCTAGGCAACTCGGCTTTTGTAAATCAGGGCAAGTTTTATCGATTAATATATTCTTTTCCATCTCCACAAACTATATGAAACCAAGCAAAGATAATTGAATTTTATTTATATACTATTGTCAACTTTGAGATTCTCAAAATCAAATTGGACAATCATATTTTTGCTAATTGCAGGTCTTATCGTCTGGAACCAGACCAGACTCCAATGGATTGGAAGTAGTAAGCATAGGGATCGTACGCAACAAAGTCGAGAGCCCGTATTAAGGTGTGTAACTCATTATTTTGACATTTTGTGCTTCAACACAATAGCTGTAATCCATGGAATTTATGAAGCAAAGTACTAAAGACTACATGTGTTGATTTCCCTAATGTTAACAGTTTAAATGCTACTTATGAAAGTTTACTAGGGACCCGGAATCCATTCCCCCGGCCAATTCCCCTTTCCGTAAGTTCAGTTCCTTGTGTTGTTGGCTTTCAAGCACCATTTCTTGCCCTGCATTATATTTTCTTCTGACATCTCGTAATCGGCAGGAAATGATCGATTTTCTAGTGGAAGTATGGGAGCAGGAGGGATTGTATGAGTGAAAGTTAACATCAGAGTATGAAAAAAAGTTGCAGAATTTTTTTTTCCATCTTTATAATATTGAACACTTTGAAGAAATTGTATATAGCTGCAGGTGAAAGGGAAGAAACAATGTGATCAAAAACACAGTTGTCTTCTTTCATCTTAACTTGTCCTGTTATTCATTTTCTTGTAATTTGGCCATGTTTAGACCTTTGTTGAACTAGTAGGATGATGATTTGAAGTGAATAGAGAAAAGGGTTTTTGGAATCCTGTTGGTTTAAATTTTTTTAAGAGGAGATAATTGGGAGAAAAATGGTTTTTACTGTTCATTCCAAAGAACATAAACGATTGCATATGTGGAATTGGGAGTGCAAAACCAGCCTTTGGAATTGGTTAAAACGAGGTCCGAAATAAGGTTATGTGGGCTTGTGAAGTCTGGTGAACTTGTGAAATTCACAATCTCAACCAAACTTGTACAAATCTTTTTAATTGTGCAGTTCACGGAGGAGCCCATGACTGACAGTGGTGTGCATAGTTCAGGTTTAACCAAACTAACCGGCTGAATCGAATTAATTCAGTTAATTTATTTCGGTCGAGATCAGTTAAAGATTTTTAAAAATTTTAGTTATGGTCTAAAATTAGTTAATTAACTAAGTTAACCGATTAACGGATATTTAAAGTATTTAATATATATTTCTAAACTCAAAACCCAATAGTGTTAAAACCCACTAATTTTAATACCCAAAATTTAAGATTCCAAACAGAGTAGATCAAAATTTTAAACTAAAAGAAGTCAAAGGTTTTAGAAATTTTGTTAATTCGAAAACTGAGCTAACTAATTGATTTAATTCGATCCAGTTAATTATTTAAAAAATATAGTTCAGTTAACTGTTAATCTTTTTAAAATTTAATACTAATTCAGTTCAATTAGTAACTGAACCGATTGTTTGAGCATCCCTAATAACCCGGTCACGGTTCAACCTTTTTACTCGTATTAATATTTATTTATATATGTAAATTCAAATATAAGTATTTTATTAATTATTCTTAGGGTAAAGTACAAAGATAGTCACCAAACTTTTAGGATGATTTTATTTTGGTCACCAAACTTTTAAAACTTTCATTAAAGTCACTCAACTTTTAGTCCGCTTTCATTTTGGTCCCTCCCGTTAACTTTCATTAAAAAAATTGGCGTGGCACGTTAACTTTTCTTTTTGTTCTTCCTCTCCTCTGTTTCTCTTCTTCTACTCTGTTTTATTTAATTCGTTTTTTGAAATTAACTTCAAGATTCTCTATGAGTTTTGTTTTCTTATTCTTAATTAATTTTCTTTGATATTAGTTCATAATTATATACGTAGAAACCCTTTCATAATGATTGTGGTTATAAAACTCAATATATGAGTGGGCAAAGGAAGAAATTTATCAGGTATTAAATGCATCTACCTCTCCTTTTATTGCAATATCTTTTTTTCATGTATCTTTGTTTAGTCAGGCCTCTTTACAAGTTATGTGGGTGATGAATACATCTAATGATGTGAACTTTTAGGGTAAGTATTTTTTAACAGAAGTTAACGTGTGGGATCAACATGAAATCGGACTAAAAGTTGGATGACCCTAATAAAAAATTTAAAAGTTCAGTGATTAAAATGAAGCGTCTTAAAAGTTCGGTGATCATTTGTGTACTTTACTCTTATTTTTAATTGAGACTGATTGCATAGGTATTTGTGTGTGTTCAACGGGTACATTTGACCATAATATACCTCACATTCATGTTGTATTTTATTTATTAGTATGTTTGAGAAATCTGGCGGTTAATATGTGACTTACCAAGATCTTTGTACCTAGTTAAGTCGAAGAAAAAATACATTCTTAAGACAAAACAATGCGTATGCATGCATGTAAACAGATACATGCATGCCATTGTAATCAGGGACGGACCCAGGACTTTAGGTTAGGGGGGGCGAACCTATAAATTTTTAGGGGGCGAACTTATAGAAGTTTAGGGGGGCGAAAATAGATTTTTAATAGAAAATACATAGAAAAATTTTAATTTTTTCTAAATCATATATGATTTTCAAAATTTTAGAGGGAGCGGTTGCCCCCCAGAACCCCCTCGGTCCATCCCTGATTGTAATAAAAAAACATGAACCCATCCATCCCAAAATAACAACCAAGTTTGATGTATTTTATATCCACGCAACAGCTTGGATTTGCATGTGCTGATGTGCATATGCAGGACAAAGACACATGCAACTTGCCTGTTTTAATAAAGCAACACCCGGCCCCATGACAAACATGTATTGCCCATACATATCAAAATTATGCAACTTGCTCCTAAAATTGAAGAACAGAGCATTATGTTCAAATTATTTCACATCTCCCGTGGATTCAGATGTTTGGGGTTATAAGGAAAAGAGAAAGATACTGCAATTTGCAAACTTAAATTTGTTCTTGATTTCAGTAACGGATTCAGAAATTTAAAAATGAAGTCTAAAATTTTAATATTCTCCCCCCATAAAATGTATACAAATTTTCTTAATTTTTTTCCAAAGCTACAAATGCAATTGCTATCAAGGTGGGCGGCTCCATGCTGTGGCAAAGCCACATGGGGCTGGCAAAGGACTAGCCCCCGTGGCTCATTATTTTCGGTTTATTTTCTTATTCATATGAATCGTATATTTTAATTTGACCTTTGTAAAAAGTTTTAAATTATTATATATTTTACTTATTTTTGATATTATAAAATAGTTTTTGCCTTAATGATAAAATATATAAGTGAAAAATAAATTTGTTTTACTTGAAGTCAATAGATCAAATTTTAGTATTGTTATTTTTAGTTTTGTTTTTTTCGAATTTTTCTATAACTCTTACAATAATATTTTATTGTACACCCATTAACTTCTAATTCCTAGCTTCGCCCCTGGCTCCATGATTTCGCTACTGATTGATTCGGTGTTTTTTTTATTTTGTCGATTAAACTATCGTCGTAAAAGTAATTATTCTATACACTAACAGCAAAAATTAAAAGTTTCAATAAGTGTCTTAGTTTTAGGGTTTAGAGATTCAGTTTGATGGGTAGAGTTTATGGGTTTGTAATTTAAGGGTTGCGATTATAATTTAGAGTTTATAAATTAAAACATAAATCTCTCACCATATGACCCTAAACTTAAACCCTAACTTCTAACCCATAAATTCTAATCATAAACTCTAAATTATAACCACTATATATAAATTCTAAACTCTTAAACTCTAAACCATAAAACTAAAATACTTGTACAAATTTTTTAGTTTCCACCGTTAGTGTATTGAATATAAATATTTATCGTAATAACAAAATACTAACGGTTCATCTGAAGTTATGAACCGGACCAACATTATAAAAGCCTCCCATATGTCCACAACTTGTGTTCAAATTCAATGCATATTTTTATTATTTTCTTTTACTTCAACTTGAAGCCAGCCAAATCCAATGCATGCACCATCCTTTGATTTCTGTGTCCAAATCAAATGTCCACATAGGTAGGCTGATTGGATTAGTACTGGAAATTGGGCTTATAACATAGTATAACACATTGTCTTGTACTAATTTGGATATTTAATCAAAACTTATTTGATATTTAGATATCAAATAGTATATATAATCAACTCTTGAGGAGGATATATCACAAAGTTAATGTAAATTATATTTAATTAAAAGGAAAATCATTTAATATATATATACACACAATTTTTTTAGGGTTAAGAATTTAGTTTAAGATTTAAAGGGTTAGTTTGTATGGTTTATTGTTAGTATTTAATGTTCACGTTTAGATTTTAGTTTTTAAGGAGTAAATATGTAAATTTGTATAATTTTTTTACATAATATGGGCACATTTGACTGAATTTTCTCTTTTGGGATTTTATTAAAAAAAATACCCCTTTAAATAATATTTTAAAAAATACCCCTCATTCAGGCTACGTAGGGCAAACTCGCGTTTTGCAAAACTCGAGTTCCGTGTTGAGTGAATAGGTAAGAAAAAAGAGTTAATTTATCAAGTTTGAACTCTCGTTTTGTAAAACACAAATTTGGAACTCTCGTTCTGAAAAACACGAGTTTACCCTACGTGACCTGAATGAGGGTATTTTTTCAAATATTCTTTAAAGGTAGGTGTTTTTCCCAATAAAATCTCAAAAAGAAAATTTTCAGCCAAATTATCCTATAATATGTGTGTTAAAAAAGTACTCAAACTAAAAATGCTGAAATATTCTTAATTCAATATATATAGAAAGAGAGTTATATTTTAATGTATTAAAAAAATCAATGATAACGTATATTAAAAATAGTAATATTTTCAATCGATAAATAAATATTAAATTAATTCAAAAATTTACTTACACAACAAGTATAATTATATTATATATATATTAAATTAATTGATGTATAAATATTAAAAACATATCTCTATATTCTAAACGAATTATCTATTATTTTAATTAAATAGTGAAAATGAAAAATGAGAAATATAAATAGACGCGTCGGCCAATGTATTGGCTATATCACCAACAGGCGCCGTGTTTATCCACTCTATATGCAATATGCTCATAGAAAAAACGAGGAAAATTTAAAGACTGCCGTTGCCTTTTTGTACTTTGTAAGTGCATGCAAAAGTTCCACGATTTTATTTAAAAATCGAATCAAATTCAATTTTAATATTTTTATTTATTCATAATTTTTTAGTTAAAACTTTCATTTGAGGTGATATTAATATTTTGTAATTCAAATGAAAATGCTTTCAATTTACCGACGACTTAATTTATAGTGAGATGAGATATTAAATTCCTTAAGTAAGGTTAAAAATTCGAATTCTGACGTTGTGAATGGAGAAAACTATATTAGAAAGTCGCACTTATAATGCACCTATGTAAAACCTAATCTAAATCAGTCAGTCAATGTGTCATAAACTACTAATTAAAAAAAATGCTTTGGGGTTTGATTCAAGGGTAAACTACAATAAAATGTCACTTAACTATGAGTAAGATTACATTTAAGTCACTTAATTATTGAAAGTTACACTCGGGTCACTCAATTATGGGTAAGGTTACATTCGGATCACCCTTCATATTTAAAAAATACATCAATTTAGTCATTTTTTCTTCCAAATCACTCGTATACCATCGTTAACACTAGAATACTTCATTTGAAATCATTAATTAATCTAATACACGAATTGATATATTTTTTAAATATGAAGGGTGACCCAAATGTAATCTTACCTATAATTGAGTGACCCATGTGTAACTTTCAATAACCGGATGACCCAAATGTAACCTTACTCGTAATTAAGTGACTCAAATATAACTTTTAATAATTGAGTGACCCAAATGGAACCTTATCCATAAATAAGTGACCTCAATTGCAGTTTACCCTTAATTCAATGGTTGTAACCTACTTCTAGAAATCCCTAGGATAGGACCGAATGTGTCAGATTTCATTTTTCCGACCATGGAATGGACCCACATAGACAATCATAAATAAATAAATAAAAGAAAAAAGGGGGTATACAAATTCAATGTACACCATTTTCATTTTCGCTTACACCACTTGCTTTGCTTGTTTATTTTGTCCCAAGTCAACCCAACAACCATGACTCTCCCAAATGATTCTGGGTGAGGTTCAATGTTCAACAATTTTGACTGCAAATACTTAATAGTCTTTTCTGCAAATACATAGATAGATCCATGTATGTATATATATGTATCTAGTTAATATGTGAGACATGACTGTAAAATTGTAAAATATGGTAAGAAAAACTCGGCTTGAAAATTAAAAAATTTCGATTCTATTCAAATTGTAATTTTATAAATTCAACTTGAATAAAAAAAACAAATAAAATTTGAGTTATAAAATGAGTATTTGAATAACTCGAAATTTTAGTAATTAGTAAATTAATTTTTAAGTTCGAGTCGAGTCCTCAACTTTAACTGATATATGCATATCAATTATGAAGAAATATATATATGTACACCGTATATAGTAATAGAAAGCCTTCTAAATTTGAATCAATAAGTATAATAACATTATAAATATTTACAATTAAATTTAAGCATAAACTCGAATAACTCGGATCGATTCGGAAAAAAGTCACCCCTATTGTCATCTCCATTAACTCAATTTTTTCGACTCAACTCGACTTGATACGCTCAACCCTATTGTCAAGTGGTTGATGAACAAAAGCCATTGATTAATTCAATTTGGCATTGTTAAATTTTCCTTAATCGGCCTTGATTAGTGCCTAAAAGTGGGATTAAATGAGGAAAAAAAGATTCCTTAATCTTCCCATGAAATTCCTAGTTTATTCTTGGAAAAATTCTACAACGGGCGACGAACATTGATGAACACCACTAACGATGAACACCGATGAACACCATTAATTTTTTTTAAAAAATTAAAAATCTAAAGGACTAAAATTATAAATAAAATTATCTCTTAAAAAATAAAAATCAAATTTAATAGTTACTTTATAATATTTTTTTAATAGGTTAGAATAAGTATACCCAATTCTCCTAAACCCTAACAAAATCAATCTCTTAAAAGAAATAGAAATTAGTTTATAATTTTTTAATAAATTAAAATCAAATATACCAAATCTCCTAAACTTAAACCCTAACCAATTCCATTCGCTTTATCATTTGAAACAACTGAATTTACATTCCCTTGGTCAGGTGCCAAATGTCTGAAGGAATCGGAAGCTTCAAGCTTTGGTTCTTTAATGGGAGACTGCGGATCATCCTTCTCTCCATCATCTTTTTCAAGACTTATAGACCTTAGAGTAACATTTTCTATGTTGTCTGTATAACTAAAAATTTGGCGTTTCAGAATTTCCTTCCATGCTGGTAAAAGCAAAGAAAGGGAAAGACCCATTGATCTTAAAATCTGCAGAAATCGGAATTATCAAACATGCTCATTAGATTATAAAAAAAAGCTATCCGATTAGTATCCGATTACAAATTCAACTCCTCATATTATTTTTTTGTTAGCGTTTAGGTTTAGTAGAGTTGAGTATATTTGATTCTAATCTATTAAAAAATTATAAATTGATTTCTATTTTTTAAGATATTGATTTTGTTAGGATTTAGGAGAATTGGGTATACTTGATTCTAACCTATTAAAAAATATTATAAAGTAACTATTAAATTTGATTTTTATTTTTTTAAGAGATAATTTTAATTATAATTTTAGTCCTTTAGATTTTTAAATTTTTTTTAAAAAATTAATGGTGTTCATCGGTGTTCATCGTTAGTGGTGTTCATCAATGTTCGTCGCACGTGGTAGACTCATCCTTATTCTTGACACCAAATGCTAATCAAAGTCCAAACATTAGTTGCTAATAATAAAATTTTCTTGATTAAGTATATGATTAGCTTTTGCTTGCTTTTTATCAAAGGCTAATTGAAATTTTATTATAAGATTGGAGATTTCTTTTAAAATTATTTTATTTTTAATTTTTACAAAAAAAAAATTAAAACTAAAAATAAATATCATGCGTCTAAATCTGATTTGGTGATAAATTTCTTTAACAACACAACTTTAAAACAATAATTGATTGAAACTTTGGGCACCTAAAATTAACAAAATTACCTAAAATTAACAAAATAAAACGTTAGACAACTATTTTTACCAAAAATAGTTTAGACACATAAAGTTAAAAATATGTATAATTTAGGCGCTTATTTATATATCAAGCATATTTTAAATTATACTAATATTTTATCATCAATATTTTGTTTGTTGTAATTAATTCTATAATTGAGTATTTTTTTTAAATTGTTTATGAATAAAATGTGTATTAACTGCATTGCATTTATTGTATTAAAGATCGTTTATTAATAAAAAAATATATTAATTGTATTGTATTTATTACATTAAAAATTGTTTACTGTCAGCTGGATAGATGATCCAATGAGTAGATGTAGCATTGTCCGGTTTTTATCAAAAGCTAATTGAAATTTTATTATAAGATTGGTCATAAGTGTATACAATAATTAAAGATAATTAAATCACCCACTTGTTCATTAATTAACCATCAGACTACCAATTTTTTTTATCTTTCCAACTTAATAACCTTTGAAAGAAAAAAAATCATTTTGGTCATCTTTCCATTAATCTTACCAATTAATAAGAGTATCTTCCGAACCTAAGGAATGATCTCGGTAAAAAAAATATTTTTATTTTTAAAGTATTTAAATTCAAACAATTTTATCTATTGAGTTGAGTATGCGTGGATTTATTTATTATTAAAATTGAATAAATGTTAGCATGAAACCACGTTAGAAACGTTATAAAAAATGTATCTACCGATTAAGGGTAAATTTAAACCACATAGAATCATTCAACGTGGCATGATTATAGATTAATTTAGATTAGACCAAACTAATCTTCAATTAATCAAATTGCAATAAAACCCCTAGAATCTTGCATGCTAGGTCTAAAAATAATTACTCCATACACCGCCCTAAATTCAATTTAATGTTAATTAAGAGGAAACATTGGGGATTTCTTTATTTCAAAGGCAAGCAAAGTTGAATAAAATTTAAAAAGAAAATCCCAAGACTGCTAAGCTAGATTTCATAATTGATATATTTCTATTTTTGTTGGTTAACTTTTGTGTTTAAAATATGGATAAAGATTCATTTGCCCCCTAAACTTTCTACTTTTCTCACATTAGTCCCTGAGATATTTTTTGTCCACATTAGTCACTAAATTTGCTACAATGTGTTTGTTGAAGTCATTAGTTGATTAAGTTATTTTGGTCTGTTAATACATCTCTTTTAGGGGTGCTTATCAAGCGAGTCGATCACGAGCTGTATAGTGCTCGATTCGACTCGAAAATTGTTCAACTCGTGCTCGATTCGACTCAATACTTGATAAGTTCAATAAAACTTTGCTCGACTCGTTGCTCATTAAGCTCATCAGAATTTTTGCCATATTTTTTAATACATGTAAAATATAATATATAGCTTAATATAAACATAAATTAACAAATATAACAAAAAATTCATCAAAATAGTGTGTGAAGTAATTTCAAAAATCTAAATTCCAAAGTAACAATCCACAAATACACCAAACTAACACATTATAAAAAATTTAATAAGTTACTTGCGAACTTATTGAGTCCAGTTAGACCTTACTCGATTCGACTCATTAAGGTTTCGAATCGAGTCAACTTGAGTCGAGCATTGACTGGATTTTAACCGAGTCGAGCTCGAACTGCTTACGAGCTACTCAACTCAATTAGCACCCCTAATCTCTTTATTAATTAAAACAAATTATTTTTATCTATTTTTAATTCAGACTATAGTGAACAAAAAGATAAACTCAATGATTGAAATGGACAAAAAAAACCAGGGACTTATATGGGAAAGTAGTGAAATACAGGGATTAACTAAAGCTTTATCCCTTTAAACTATTTTATCTTAAAATACGGTTGGTGGAGAAAAGAAAAGTTCCCAGGAAAGATGCATTGCATGTAGCAAAGGTTGTCAGTTAATGAATCTGAAATTAAAATATCGGAAATTTCTTAACACTCACATTTTCTTCTTTCAACCAAATAAATACCATTCTTTTCTCCTGTTATTTGTTCTCAGCTAAACACGAAAACTTCTTCTTCTCTTTCAATCCTCTTCTTCTTCCTATTTTTGCCCTACTTTTGTGGGGTTTCAGAGTACATTCTTCTGATACAATTCAAGCTTTCAAGGTTTATACTTGGCCTGCGTTTTCTTTTGTTGGGTGTTGCGTTTTGGGGTTAAAGGTTTCGTATTTGAGATTCAACCATGCCTGCTCTTGTTAATTATGCTGGTAAGCTTCTTTTCTCTTTATATTTATTGGCTTTGAATTTCTAGATATGTGAATATGTGTTGTGACTTGTGGGGATTGGAATTTGGATCCTTGAAGATTTGCATCAAAGATTGAAGCTTTTAAATTTTGTAAAAATAAGGGGATTTTATCAAATTTTAAGGCAGCCTTGTTGTTTTTTTGTATGGTTGATTGTTCTTGAGATGGAATTGTCTGATTTTTGCTTACACTGTTTGGAAATATGGTTAGGGTTGTTGTAGCTTATTGTAGTTCTTGTTTATTGGAATTTCAGGTGATGATGATTTCTATGTTGGGGGTTCCTTTTATACAAATTCCAGAGATTTGGGTAGATTGTGTTCAATCAGTTCCCAAGTGGATGTCTATTGCCCTCCTCGTAAACGAGCTCGAATTACTGCCCCTTTTCTCTTTGGGGAAACTGAGCTTGAGCAGAATAAGCAACCATCAATCAATGTCCTGCCTGATGAATGCCTTTTCGAGATCTTCAAACGCCTTTCCGGAGGCAAAGAAAGGAGCTCCTGCGCTTGTGTTTCAAAGCACTGGCTTATGCTTTTGACCGGTATTCGTAAGAGCGAGTTCGAGTCATCAAAGGTTATCAAGGAGAATATTGGTTCAGTTTCTGATGATGTTGAGATGATCTCATCTGATGAAGGTGATGGGTATCTTACAAGGTCCTTGGAAGGGAAGAAAGCAACTGATATGAGGCTTGCTGCGATCGCTGTTGGAACAAGCGGTCATGGTGGTCTCGGAAAGCTTTCTATTAGGGGAAGTAGCTCTTCATGCGGTGTAACTAATCTCGGGTTATCTGCCATTGCTCGTGGTTGCCCTTCTCTGAAGGTGCTTTCTTTGTGGAATGTCCCGCGTGTTGGAGACGAAGGTTTGTCTGAGATAGCTAAAGAATGCCATTTGTTGGAGAAGCTTGACTTATGCCAGTGTCCTTCAATTACAAACAAGGGTTTGACTGCAATTGCAGAGAATTGCCCAAATTTGACCGCTTTGAGCATCGAATCATGTCCAAAGATCGGTAATGAGGGTCTCCAAGCTATCGGAAAGCTTTGCCCCAAGCTGCAGTCCATCTCTATCAAGGACTGCCCACTTGTTGGGGATAATGGAGTTTCGAGTCTGTTTTCATCAGCATCTTCTGTCCTTTCAAAGGTGAAGCTTCAGGGGTTGAACATCACAGATTTTTCTCTTGCTGTGATTGGGCATTACGGAAAGTCTGTGACAAATCTAATGCTTGGAGGTCTCCAAAATGTGAGCGAGAAGGGATTTTGGGTCATGGGGAATGCCAAGGGTTTGCAAAAGTTGGTCTCGTTGATGATTACTTCTTGCTGGGGGGTAACAGATGTGAGTCTTGAAGCCATGGGAAAGGGATGCCCGAACCTTAAGCAGATGAGCCTTCGCAGGTGTTGCTTTGTGTCCGATGATGGATTGGTGGCTTTTGCCAAGTTTGCGGGTTCTCTTGAGGGCTTGCAATTGGAGGAATGCAACAAGGTCACACAAACTGGGATTATCGGTGTCCTCTCAAACTGTGGATTGAAATCTCTGGCCCTGGTAAAGTGCATGGGAATTAAGGATATATCCTTGGAAGCTCCTTTGTCCTCCCCTTGCAGTTCCCTTAAATCCTTGTCGGTACGGAATTGCGCAGGCTTCGGGACTTCCAGCCTGGCCATGGTGGGAAAATTGTGCCCTCAGCTTCAGCATGTAGATTTGAGTGGGCTTTATGGCATCACAGATGCCGGTCTTCTGCCTCTTCTCGAGTCTTCTGAGGCAGGACTTGTGAAGGTGAATCTGAGCGACTGCATAAATTTGACCGATGAGGTAGTTTTCGCCTTGGCTAGGCTACATGGCGGTACCCTTGAGTTGCTTAATCTCGATGGTTGCAGGAGGATTACTGATGCAAGTTTGGTGGCAGTTGCAGACAGTTGCATCTTCCTCAGCGATCTGGATGTGTCAAGGTGTGCGATCACCGATGTTGGTGTTTCCGCCTTGTCCCATGCGGAGCAACTGAATTTGCAAGTACTTTCTTTCTCGGGTTGTTCCGGAGTGTCCAACAAAAGCATCCCTTTCCTGAAAAGATTAGGCAAGACCCTCTTGGGGTTAAATCTCCAGCACTGCAATTCAATCAGTAGTCGAACCGTTGAGCTCCTTGTAGAGAGCTTGTGGAGATGTGACATCCTTTTCTAATCACGGATAGAAGGCGTATGAGATCTTAACAACTACATAAATATCAAAATCACATAATCAACACGCACACAGAGGCATCATTCAGCACAGTTTTTTCGGTCCGACAAACTGGTCATGCTGGTTGCTCTATATGGCTTGGTGTTTTCCCGAGTACCTCGGCTCTTTTTGAGGATGGCCTGTCCATCCGATTTTTTGCAGGCTTTCTTGACATAAGAAAGTCTGATGTAACTTTCAAGCCCCCGTTTACCGGAGGTGTTTTTGGAGCCATGGTTCTCGGAGAATTCTATCATCAAGTCAAGGTTTTTAAAGTTTCGACTGCATGATCATCATAGCTCTTGGCTTCTACTTTGCTGGATGATGTGTTACCTGGGTGTTTTAGCTATTTGCCAGCTTTCTTTGTTTCAGTCCTCTGAAGTCTGTTGTTGGGATCAGTGTCATGTTTAGTTGTTTTTTTTAAGCATCTTTCTTCTTTCAGTGTTTGAATTGAAACACCTGCAGTTGCAGGGGTGGTGGTTTGGTTTGTGCAGTTCTATGTTTGGGTGGCTTCAGATTGATGGGTTTTTTTGGCTGATGGCAATGGGTTAATCTCATCTGCCACAACAACCTTCATGTTGGTTGTTTTTTCTTTGTTTCCAGGAAGCTCTAGTCCTGTAGGCTTTTCCTTGTATATGAATTGTACCACTGCAACTACTCTGTTATTATCAATAAAGTTCCATGTTAGTATCTTATTTGTTTAACTGAAAATTAAAGAAAATTAAGAATTAGACCATCCATCGGATGAATGTTAACAATTTCATCTTAAAACGGTAATGGTAAATAGTGAGTGAACTGGCACTGATGGTAAATAACAGTGAAAACTAAAATTAAAGGAGTGAAAAACACAAAAGACTGGCCTGTAGTTATTATTATTACTGCAGTTAAATTTTGTAAGAGATCCTTTGCTACAAAAACTTCTACAATACATGATGGGCCATTTCCTACGGTAAGTGGAAAGGAAGAAGTGAAGGAACATACATATTAACATGAGGGCAATAATTATAAACCCTCTGGATCCTGCATCTTGCAAGCTAGGAATTCATGGTGCATAAACCCGGAACCTGATTTTATGGGTGAAGCTTAGCAGATGAACAGCTTCCCATCTTATTGATTATGTACATCTTGACCGCAGGAAAATGCATCAGCAAGTCATTGTCCTAAGAACACTCGGATCTGCGCAATCCTCCGCCGGTTTCCAGATTATATTTTCCAGTTTAGCACAGAAATTCTTGTAGAACTGCAAAAAGGAAACACAAGTAGTATGCCACTGCTGACAGGCATTCATAGAAAACTTACGGTCAGGCTTACTTGTATCAAACACGAATGAGCCAACGGCATTATACGATATTACTATTGTATACGAATAAACAGAACTCTGAGAAAAGTTCATGACCGGTTATGAAGATGAAGACATGTGCAACCAACCTTATGGTATTCAATAGTATCTCCAGAGGCTTTTCGAACGTCTGCCATGAACAGAGATGGTGCAACTTCGAAGACCTATATGAGAGATTTAAAACTAACTTCAAAACATGTCGCGCGTTGCAATTCACCAGTCGATGTAACGGTATATTGATTATGAAATGGTAGAAAAATCTATGTATCTACCTCCAGGATAACCGCGAATTGGCCGACCTGATTTGCAGATATTCGCTCGAGTCTTGTCTGAGGTTAGAAGGAAAGAACCAACTTTAACCAAAATGAAATAACACTAATGTAGTACTCATGGATGCACATCTTAAGCCTCAAGTATTATATAAGTGCCAAAGCATAACTCTACAGAACAATTGCCAATGAAGATACATGTTTACAATAACTACCTTGTAATTTCTTGTATGAACCTTGAGACCCATTGATTCTGCAACAGCTTCAACACTTGAGATTATAGCTCTTGGTGGTTTGCGAGATACAAAGCGAGTTTGCCGTTTTACATAATCCTGCCAAAGAAAAAGCTCGGTCGATAGCTCGTACACTATGCAAAATTGTCAACAAACATCACAGAGAGGCATTGATTATAAAGAGAAGATATGTTCAACCCCACACCAACCCTTTTTCATTGACTGAATGCAAGATATTAGCAACTCGGTACACATTTCATATTTTAAGCAAGTATAAGTTGCAACAAAAGTATCAGCTATAACCAACCAATAACCGTGATGCAAAGTGTGAGAATTGCTCATGCATCGGAGTGAAGCAAAACAACGTAGGAGATCACATGTTAGTCATGCTAACTTCTTGAACCAGAACAATATGAAAAGTTGAATGACAAATTAGGAAATCAACAAGGAATGCAATATCAAACCGCAACAAAAAAACACCGACTTATATTGCTTTACCTGTTGCCTGTCAAACAATGCAGATAGATTCAAGCCTTGTGATAGATTAATCATCTCAAATGCATTCATCATGAGGGGACCATCTGTATTGACTGCAGACTGCTCAGGCACATACTGGTCCTGTAAAATACCAATCAATACTCGGCAAGTCGGCATAGATAATTATGGCAAGAATAAAAATCCAGGGAATCAGGTTGTGTTTAAGTTGTTCAGCTCTATATCAAACCTTAATGGTGAGTGTGACAATACAAAAATGAAAAATATGTATGAGAGAGCATCAGAAAATCTGCTAGGTGAAGGAGAGAACAATAATACAAAGAACAAAACAGAATTCCCCACCTCAATGTCACCAAAAACTGCACGTACATCATCCAAATTTACTTCTTCTTCTCTAGGTCTCACAGGCACGTAATATTTCCGAAACCATGGATCCTTTTTAATCCCATCAATTTGAATACGCTGCAGTAATATAAGAGCCAGTTAGAGAAACTGTGGATAAAAACAAGCATAAAAGCAGGTCTTAAACTTTGTAGTATTCACTATTCACATTGATCCATCTAACTAATGCCAACCATCAAATATTGAAGAGTTTGGGGAAAATAGTCACAAAGAGAAATGATTAGTATTTTAGAAGTAAGTTCTGAATTCTGATAAGACCTGGAGTAATGAAATTTTATTCTTTAATTCTATGTTAAAACAAGTTCGTGGTCTATCCATTTGATCATTGCAAGCTCAGTGATTTGTTAGAAGGATCCTGATTGTTGATTTCTTCAATATACTGTGCATCCACCAGACCCAGAGTATAGGCATTGAAGCACTCTGATGGAAAGTCATAGCCAATGCATCAAGTAGTTTAGGTTTTTGAGAAGTATTTGGAAGTCATGGACATGGAGACGCATGATAATGCAATACATATGATGTATAATGATGGTATTCAAATAATAAACCTAGAACTCAAAAGTAAGCTGAGTAACTCAACAGTTTTAGGATTGGGATTAAGGATCTTCTGTATTAATGATTTTGCCCCTGTAGAAAACCAAAACGGACAAGAAAATTGACCAGCACTAATCTGCATGTTGAACAGACAAACAGTTAGTTTCACAATTATATCAATGCACTTACTAAATTCTTACATGTACACCTGAAGTTCAAGATAGGTGGTTCCACCAAGCAAAACATAGTAATGGGAAGGTTTTGCAAGGGTGAAAAATATTAAATATTTGGGTTTGCAGCCTCCATTATCATCCAAAGCTACATAAATTTCAGTTTCAAAACTGTACACAAGTCTGCAAATGTTGGAAAATTATACACTCGTAAAGAAGTAGTTTGAAAATTAATAATGTATTAATTGTCAATCACAAAAAAATGATGGTATCTAACCTTTCTGTACAGGGTTGGAAGGTCTATCTCGTAAAATGGGAGATGTCCGGCAATCATAAAAAAGAGAACGACTCCACAGGACCACACATCAGCAGCTGCACCATCATAACCTTGGTTGCTGAGCACCTGAAGGGCAACAGTTTACGTTGAGTACTTCAACGACATAAGGAAACCTTAAAACATGCATGTATTTTAATGTATAGAAGCAGATTCAAACATAAAATGATTACAATTTACAGCCATGACTAGCTCGTAGCAACTAGGAAACTATCAGAACAAAAATCCATTATGTTTTGGAATTCAAAACAGTTGCAAAACATTCTAGAATATAAGACAAACTTGCAGCATGATCCTCAAGTTGCTTGAAGAATGTACCTCGGGTGCAACATAATTCGGGGTTCCACATGTCGTGTGGAGCAGTCCAACCCCCTGCTGATGTGCAGAGAGAGAAAATGAATAATTACCAGTGAATGCTATCTTCTGTTAAGTACCTAAATAGAAGTCAATATACTCACTTGCTGAGGCAATGCACTTAGTCCAAAGTCAGATACCTTCAAATTTCCATGCGAATCGAGAAGAAGATTTTCAGGCTATAAATTGTAGAGGAAAAGTAAAAGTTAGCCAGGATTAAAGAATGAATCATAAAACCAGTGCTGTTCAAAGAAGTTGGATCAAAACATTGCACCTTTAGGTCTCTATGGTATACACCCTTATTGTGACAATGAGCAACAGCATCGATAAGTTGTTGAAAGTATCGCCTACATTCATTCTCAGGAAGTCTTCCACAGTGAACCTACAAAAATAGTCAAATAGGAGATAAATGTTTTTCTTATGGGGAAAAACCAACAAATAAAAAGGAAGAAAAATCTAAAATAAATTATTATGGAGAAAAAGTTGAAAATAAAAACTCTAAGAATACTTGGTAGACAGGAGATGCCTTACAATTTTATCAAAGAGTTCCCCTCCACTTATAAACTCAAGAACAATATATATTTTTGTCCTACTTGCCAAGACCTATAAAAAGGTACAAGGTAAAATTTCAACAATTTAAACAGGAACAGATATGCATGATGTACATCATTGAAAGTATATGCATACCTCATGCAACCTAACTATGTTAGGATGTCTAACAATCTTCATTATTGATATCTCTCTTTTAATCTGAAACCAACGACAACGCACACGCCGAAAAGGGTTAGCACTTAGCCAACTGATTACCATAGTAATCATAAAGGAGGATATTCGTAAATCAAGCTAGTCAGAATACTGTTTCTACAATTTCACAGCCATAGAAACTCTGAGATATTATGCAGTTAAAGATTAAAAACCCTTAGGCTTAGATTTGAATGACCAAGGACATATGAATTCAACTAGAGCAGGTTTCTCTTGTCCTGAACAGGATTTTCTGTTTTAGAGAGAAGGAAAAGGGGATTAAAAAAATACCTGATCAACCATTCTGTGCTTGAGAATGGTGGTTTTGGGCAAAACTTTCAAGGCCACGCTCTCTCTAGTAATTGAATTCTGCGCAAACTTAACTTTGGCGAATGTTCCTTGCCCAACAGTTTGCCCAACTTCATACTTCCCTACTTTCCGCGTGCTTTTCTCCATCATTCTTCAACGATCATCTCACACCAAAAAGAAGAAACAAAGAACTGAAACTCAAAAAAAGAAAGAATTAAATTTCGACTGCTTACAGTTCATATTGCGTTGGCTACTCCACAGTCCACACTAACTCGGGCTAATTATTACTAATAAATGTAGGCAATCTATGTTTGGCTGCTGAGAAAGTGTAGGAGGAAAAATAAAAACAGAACTAACAGCATGCATATAAGTTTACTAACAAAACAAGGATTTGAAGAGAGAATGATAAACAGTAAATCGAGATTAGAATAAGGGGATTAAAACAAAAAAAGAAGAGAAAATGCCGCGAAAAACTTACCGCCGAGAAAACGGAAACTTCTCCGGTGGTAAATTGACCGTCGATCAAAGCAGGAAAAACAATGAGAAATAGAGGTGGAAATTTCTTCTTTTTCAAAATTTACTTATAACGTTGATAAACTC
This sequence comes from Hibiscus tridactylites, assembly GCA_958450335.1. Lineage (NCBI taxonomy): Eukaryota > Viridiplantae > Streptophyta > Magnoliopsida > Malvales > Malvaceae > Hibiscus > Hibiscus tridactylites. The sequence continues at coordinate 8,595,283 of OY288288.1, forward strand.
TTTAGCTCTATGACCACGACATATTTGAGGTAATGTGAGTATTTTTTTAAGATAATTCTTTTTATTTTATTTTAGGGTAAACTATACCACTCACCACCGAACTAACTGGGGATACTTATTTTGACTATCAAACTCGTTAATCAAACTACCAAACTTATTAAATTGACATATTTTGACTACCAACATTAAAAAACTAATGGATGAGTGACGGAGGGGTGACGTGGCAATTAATAAACATTTGTAAAATTACACATTTAGTCCCTATTATTTACCTATATATCAATTTGGTCCTAATTTTAGTTTAATTAATTAAATTTAATCATCGAATCGGTTGACGACACGTGTCATCACCCGATTGGACAATTTAATCTATAAACATAAAAATCATAATTTTGTTTTCATTTTAAATCTTACTTTAACTATAATTTAAATATATTTAAAATATTTTAATTTTCTTCTTAAAGAATTGACTTAATTTAGTGGTTTGTATATTTTTACACATCCCAAATGACCTAAGTTCGAATTCCCTCTCAATCATTTTTACTTCTTTTTCCCTAACAATTACTATATTATAAGATATATAAAAAAGGGTGTAGTTTGTATTAGTAGTAGTGGTTTGGTGCAGTGGCAATAGTATGGATTTTACCTTGGAGGTCTTAGGGCTATTTTAGCATTGCTTTTAAAAAGTGATTGTTAAAAGTGCTGTTAGAAAGAGATTTTGAAAAGAGATTTTAAAAAGTTTGTTGTAAGATTTTAGTGTTTATCATTGCTGTCAAAAAGTGCTTTTAAGAAGATAAATGACCATTTTAGACATAGTATTGTTAGTTATATGTATTTGTATGTATAGATATATAAAAATGATATTTAAATTTTCTAATGTTATAATATATGAAATATATCAGCTTAAATTATTAAAAAATATTTTTATTAATAAATATATTTTTAACAATTATACGTGTTCTATGAAAATATAACAAAATTGACATATTTTATTTTAAAAACTTGACATAAATAAATATATATCATTTAAAATTAAAAAAATAATTATTAATTATATAACTATATCTTCGTAAAGAATTATAAATTTATAAATTATAAATAAACACAATAGCAAATGAAGGTTAAAATTGTGGTTTGCCTCTCAAAATCACTTTTACAACCGCAAAAGCTACAAATTTTAGCTTTTGCGTTTGGGTTGAAAATCACTTTTCAAAAGCAGTTTTTCCTCCAAAAGCTAGCTGTTTAGCACAACTTTTGGCCTCAAACCAGCTTTTGGAACCAAAAGCTGGTTTGAAAAGCAATGCTAAACAAAGCCTTAGGTTCAAACCACACCAAGCACATTTCTTACTTTTTTAATTTTCCTTTAACCAGGAGGTGACACGTGTCACCACTTGGTTAGAAGAAAATAAATATATTAAATAAAATAATCAAAAATTAAAATAAATTGTCCAATCGGGTGATGACATGTGTCGTCATTCGATCATGATTAAATTTAATAAATTAAATTAAAATTAAGACCAAATTGATATTATAGATAAATAATAGGGACTAAATGTGTAATTTTACAAATTTTTATTAACTGCTCTGTCACCCATCCGTTAGTTTTTTAACGGCAGTGGTCAAAATATGTCAATTTAATAAGTTTGATTTTTTGAACGGAAAAGTATGATTTTATTAGTCGCCAAATCATACAAACAACAATTACACGCGCCTCGTTAAAAACCTCCCTACAGCCTAGATGGAGGAAAAGAGAACGACATGTAAATGCGAAACAAATAAAACACCAATCACCCATCGAACAAGGCGCGACTCCCCGCACAAGACCGACCCACCCTTATTCTTTAAGTTGCAAATACGCCTACCAAAGCCCTCCCTACAACCGCAGCAAGCACAACGCGCAGCCCCCATCCGCAACAAGCACACCAAACAACAAGCACCTCTCAAGATATCGCGCAACCCTCAGTCGTAGCAAGGACGCCAAACAATCAGCACACCTCAAGAAATCGCTCTACACCATGACGTTTGTACCACTCCACCTTTCGCTAAAGCATCCGCTATACTTTTAGCCTCGCGTAACACATGGTTAAAGCACACATACGGTAAAAGCCGACATGCTTCATCAATCAAATGAAACCAAGACCATAATTTCCACGACCTCGTATCACTTTGTACCACCCATGTCAAAGCCACTTGAGAATCGGACTCAATGATGATAGATGATACCGATAAATTCAACTCCAACAAAATCTCCAATTCGGACGCAATAGCACATAATTCCGCCATATTAGAATCCATCACGCCTAAAGGTCCGTCAAACATCGCTGAAATCTTCCCATTCGCATCCCTCAAAACACCACCACATCCCGCTGGCCCCGACTTGCCTCGTGCCGCCCCATCCACATTAAAATTTACCACTTCATTTATCGGTGGAGACCACACCATCGTTGGCCACGACACACCCTCAGCTACCGCCGGAATGCAAACACGTGAGCAATTCCACCAAGAAGCCTCTCCAATCAATTGACCATCGTGTGTTACTTTTATCCAATGAAATGAACGCATTTTAATTAGAAACATAATTTCTTCTATCGCCAATCTTTTCTGTCGAAAAATTAAATCATTTCGAGTTAACCACATGGACCATAACAATGCCGCACCTCCCGCAATCCACCAATTTCACAGCAGCCCCCTAAACATACCCTCATAACATTGACCAATGAATTCTTGAATCGTCCTAGGTCGCACCAGAATCAGTCCCCACCATTGAAAAAATTTATCCCAAATTCCTTTGATTACCGGATAAGAAAACAAAATATGATTCAATTCATCCTCTCCCTCACCACACCACACACAAACAACAATGTATCAAACAACGGAACTCCCCGATCTCGCAAAAAACACAATGTTGGCAATCGACTAAGAAGAATAAACCAAAGAAAACATTGTACCTTGGGTGGCACATCGATTTTCCATACTACAAAGGTCTTCATATCCCCCTCGTCAACACCATAGCATGTCATCAAATGCAACAACTCTTTTGTGGAAAATTCGCCCCTCACATTTGGGCACCAAATTATCCTATCCTCTCGCCCTTTGCACAACCACCACCCTCGCACAACCTCCCTCAGTTCCAGCACCATATGTTGTTCAAAGCCACGCAATTTACGCCCAAAAAAATCATGCCATTCTTCATGCTCGAAACAACCCCCTTAGCATAGTCAACCACACATGCCATTTTATCCAAGGCCAACCGAAACAGCCTCAGAAATGCTAATTTCAACGGCCTATCCAAACACCACGTATCATACCAAAACAATGTGCGTAACCCATTACCCAACATCCATTTGAACCGACTCTCGTCCATATAAAGGGCCACTCTTTCATCATCATGTACCATCACAATTTGTTTCCACAATGTAGACATACAGTTTTTATTTGCGAAATTGACTCACCATTTAAGCACTTGTTCCCCGTATTTCGCCACAATCAAATCGCGCCAAAGAGAATGCTGTTCAGTCGCATAACGCCATGTCCACTTGGCCAATAAGGATAAATTACGCAAATGTAAATCCACTACACCCAAACCCCCTAACCTTCTTGGCCGACACACTCGCGCCCAGCTAACACGACTCATTTTCCTCTTCAATTCAACATTGCCCCATAAAAAGGCACGTCTGATTTTATCAATCCTCAAAGTAACACTCTTAGGTGCAGCAAACACACTCATATAATATAAAGGTAAGGAGGAGAGAACCGAATTTACCAAGACCAAACGTGCTGCAAAAGACAACGATTGCTTCTTCCACCCTGCTAATTTGTGACGAACTTTCTGAATAACCGGTTCCCACATCGCAATACTCCTCGGGTTCTTCTCGATAGGCATACCCAAGTACGTAAAAGGCAATGTCCCCGTACCACATCCAATAACCCGCGCCATATCATTCACCACATCTTCCTCAATTCCTATCGCATATACACATGATTTGGAAAAAAATTAATAACTCAAACCATATTGGAAACCCATCAAAATGCGCTTAATCTGAATCGCTTCGTCCACATTCCCACTGAGAAAAATCAAAGTGTCGTCCGCAAATTGTAAGTGTGATATACGGAACCCTGTAGTGAATTTAATAAGTTTGATGGTCTAATTGACGAGTTTGATGGTCAAAATAAGTATCCACAATTAATTTGGTAGTCACTGTTGTAGTTTATCCTTTATTTTATTATAATTTGAGTACGAGCACCTATTAAGATAAAATAATAAATTATCAACGGGTTGATTCAAGTGATAACCAGTTTGTTATCACTTAAGCATGTCTCGAGTTTGAGGGATTGCGTATGCAGAAAATTCTCATTGAAAGACTCATCTACCAAAGTTAGGTGTGCGACGCGAGACGGTCCGAATTAATTAAGACGAAACCCTAAAAACTGAAAGAACAACTAAAATAATAAAAAAATAAATTGATTTCTTACACAATTTTTACGATTCATGTTTTAACAATTTGACCATTGGATTTCATATTCTAAATAAGATTTATTTAAATGCACTCAAGTTTACGTCCTTTTAAGTATTATGACATCAATCTTGGCAATCAAATTAAAACACACTGAAATTGTTTGACAATTAGCGGATACCTAATAGTTGACAAAGTATTACATTAGCTGATAGCTGATTGTATTAGCTGATTTAACTAGCGGATTATATTAGCTGATTTAACTAGAAGATTGTATTAGTTGATTGTATAAAAGTGTTTGGTAAAATTAACTGATAGTTGATAGCTGTTTGATTCTTTAAATAAGCAAAATTACATATAAGTACATGATTTTAATTGATACTTATTTGAATAGTTTATTAGTTATCAATATTTTGTATCTATTAATATTAATTAAATTATGAAAAATACTTTTTAATATAACATTACTAAGCATATTTGAAGGGTCTATATATATTATTTATATAATTTTTAATACAATTTAATTAATTATTAAATTTAAATACAAATATAAATATGCGATAATAAAAAAACAAAAAGTATTAGTTTACAAATGCCACAATGTAAATACGTGATGTTAAAGAATTAAAATAAAAATGATTAAAATTAGGTTATTTGGAGATTTTTCATAATTGTTAAGGGTAAAAAAGTCTTTATAACTTTTATGTCAAAATCTCTAACTTTAAAAAGCTCACATCAGCAGTTTTTTAATAGAGGTTTCACCTCAATCCGCTATTTTAATTCGCTCTTTACCAAACACCGAAATTAACATATTTGACCGATCAAACCTCTAATTTTAGCTCAATCTCCTCTTCATCAAACAGGACCACTTACTTTAAAAAAAACACTTAATCGTTACTTTATATAAAATTTAAATAAATATATTTGTTGCAAAAATGAATTATTAAGGTATAAACATTTATGGGAAATATTCAATGTACTGGTAGTGTTTTTGTTTCTACAACCACCTTAATTTTAGCGTTTATAAATCTAATATAGGATATGTGATTAAAATTTAAAACTTATGGTTAGAATTTAGGGTTAAAAGTCAGGGTTTAAGTTAGAGATATAAGTTTTAATCTATAATCTATAAATTCTAACTACCCTTAAATTTTAAACCCGACGCATAAACCCCTTGGACCTTTAATTCTAAATTGAATCCTTAAATTATAAAACTACGAGATTTTATAAAAAAAATTAAGAAGTTTGTGAAAACTTTTTATTTCCATCCGTGTATAATATAATTACCCAACATTTATATTCTATGATTTTTTGTATTTTTTTCTTTCGATTTTTTCTTTCAAAAACCCCAACCTTTTAATTTAAACCTCAACGTTACACAAATATAAAGGCAGAAGTCAAATTTTCTCGTGCCTAGGCTAGGACAAGTGATTGGACATTGGACAACCTCTAAAGTTTGTATAAATAATAAGTTAAACTACATTTTTGGTTACTCAATTTTATTTTGTTCTTGTTTTGCTCACTAAACTTTAATCTTTTTCAATTTCATCACTCAGCTTTTGAATTTCACTATGTTCAATCATTCGACCATTTAGTCTTTAACTTAATTTAACTCCTTTTTTTTTGGAAAATTTATGCAAAAATCCCTTGAAAACTTTTCTCCAAGATCCAAATTTCCAGACTCGTTTTGATTAACTCACGATAGGGTATTTTCTTTCGAATCCAAACAATGGCAGGTCGAAAGGGAGGCGAAAAAACAATATATCTCGATTCCATATTAATTAGACCATGGAGATTGTTAATCATATCAAGAAAAGGTCTTAATGCTTTGATTTAAGTTTTGTCAATTTCATGAGAACTTTGAAGAAAATCAAACTAAGAAGAAAAAATATGAGAAAAAGATAAACATTTTGGTACCAATTACGATAGAAACTAAAATCAGTGATGGTTGAATAGCGGTGGAGAAGGATTTCAACCATGGGGAAGAAGAATGTTAAAATAACAGGTTAATTTCATAAATAAAATTGCCCACAACTCGATGTTTTAGTTGTACCGTTACATAACTAGCGACTAGGTAACCCAAAAGATGAATTTTATAAGTCGGATGATAAAACCAAAAAAAAAAGTTGAATGGCCAAAACAAAAATATTGTAAAAATTGAGTCACTAAATATGTAATTTACCTTAAAATATTAGGAATTGATTAGATAAGAACAACAAGCTTGTTTGTTTGCCTAGAAAATATCAAATGCTTGAGATTGATGGGAACTTTAGAAATTAGATGCTATCAAATCAAAACAACCTCTTCTATATCAAAGATAAAGATTGATTAGATAGATTTTAATTTAATCTAATCTTACTTGATCTAATTTATCTTATGTAACCTATTTTCTTATGTAATATTACGTTGTGTAACCTTTAATTTTCTTTATTTTTGTATAATTAGTTTTTTTTTTGTAATTTTATATATCGGATGTATAAATTCTTTACATGGTAATCAGACCCAAATAAAATTTCTTTACTCATTTATTTCTTCTCTTCTGCTTTTTTTTAAGAGAAATTAGGCCTCATTAAAAACCCCTCACAAATCCTAAATTGGAGAAAAAGAGTGTCTAGTTGGTATTATTTAATCGAATGCTCAACCGATGTATGTTACACATGAATTCGAACTGTATGCATGATCAGTTCCTAGACTTACACAAACAATGACTGCTTACTTTTTACAACATGAAATCTTCCAATACCACTGTCAATTCTAGAAACTAAGACATATATTGAGACAACATGAGCCGAGACAAACTCCTTAACTTAAATAGAATCTCCCAATTACTGCATGGTTATCCATACGACCAAACCGAAACTCCAAGAAAACTACCGAAACTCCTCTACCCCATTGAACCTCACCCAATAACTTAACTAAATTAGAACCAAAGCTCTAAACATGATATAATCTCATACTGTCACGTCCAGGGGCGGATCTAAAAATATAAATTTGGTAGTTTACTAACCGATAATTAATATAATAACATATAAGAGTAAATTAAATAAGTCATCAAAAGCCACATTCTAAATTTATAAGAAATTCAAATTACAAAGTACTAGTACATAAAAAATGTCTACAATTGTTCACGACGAATTCTCATATTTTGGTATCGTCGTACAATAGCATCCATGCTAACATCTACAAACAAGTCTTTTTCTATAAAAGTAACCAAACAATCATTTAATAATTGATCTCTCATGCTATTACGCAATTTACTTTTCACGATTGTCATTGCTGAAAAAGCTCTTTCTACTGTCGAAGTTGCCACAGGAAGAAGTAATATTAACTTCAAAAGCAAGTAGACTCTAGAATGAATTTCATGCTTCTTTGTCTCAACAAGTTTGATGGAGAGCTCATTTAGGTTCTTCACATCCCAAAATCTCTCATCATTCCGAATATCAGCAATGAAATTTCCCAGTAAATATTCAAAAAACAATAATTCAGTTTCTGAAAATTCTCTAGGATAGAATTGAGCAAGTCGTAGTAGTTTCTTTTTGTCAAAAGAAGAAAACCGATTAGAGGGATGAAAGCAAGACATACAAACAAGTAACTCCTTACTTACCTCACTAACTCGATTTTCAAGTTCTTGCAATTGTAAATCAATCACGCAAAGAAACACTTCAACCCGAAAATGGTGGAGATTTGTCACTTCTGGTTGCTTACTTCCACGATAACGACTCCTCCCTCGGATAACATAATTTGCCTTCATATCAAGAATCTTCACTCCATGCTTAATCATAAATGAAGTAACTCTTTCCATGAGATCATTCCATCCATTATCTCTCAAATCTTAAAGATTCACTTTAGTTACATCAACTATAGACATCGCATTCACAATGTCTTGCTCCTTTCTTTGTAAAGCTAAATTTAGCTCATTTGTAATCCCAAATATAGACAACATCAAGTGTGCCACAAAAACGAAATCAAATGACATCATTAAATAAGCAAGTGACTCAGCTTTGTTCGTGTCATTCCAGTCAGAAACTTCTCCAATGGCATCAAGTGACTCAAGGATTGTAGGATACAAAGAAATCACATTCAAGATCGTTTTAAAATGCGACCCCAACGAGTATCTCCAGGCCTACTCAAACCAAGCTCTTGATTTAAACCAGTTCCCGATTCTAATTGACCCAAAGATAATGCCTCCACAACATTTTCATCTTGTTTTTCACGGAGAAATTCTTTCCTTTTAGGTGAACCACCCACAAAATTCAACAAAGGTGCAAGAACATCACCAAATAGCCAAGAAACATCTCTATTCTTTTGAGCAACAGCAACAAATGTCAATTGAAGTTGATGGGCAAAACAATGAACACAATATGCACTTGGATATTCATTCAAGATTAAAGTTTTAAGGCCATTAATTGAACCTCGCATGTTGCTAGCTCCATCATAACCTTGACCTCGAACACTAGAAAGACTTAAAGAATGTTCCATAAGCAATGACTCAATTGCAGCTTTTAGAGTCAAAGAAGTAGTATTAGCAACATGCAAAATACCAAGAAAACGCTCTTGAACTTCTCCCTTTTTGTTAACATACCGCAAACAAAGTGCCATTTGCTCCTTATCAGATATGTCTGCAGACTCATCAACAAGGATTGAAAAAAACCCATCACCAAGTTCTTCTATAATTGCTTTAGTTGTCTCCTTTTCACAAGCATTGACTATATCCTTTTGAATTGAAGGAGCTATCAATTGGCAATTACCGGGAGCATTTTTCAAAACTACTTTTTTATATTCAGGATTATGCACCGAAAGAAGTTGCAAGAGTTCAAGAAAATTACCTTTATTCAACGATTTCTCACTTTCATCATGGCCACGAAAAGCCAACCCTTGAAGCAAAAGCCACTTCAAACATGTAATAGAAGCTTCTAATCGCAAACGATAAGCACTTGTTGATTCATCAGATTGTTTGGAGAAACCTGATGAAATTGAAGTCTTTTGATTCTTGAAATCATTCAACTTCCCTAATGCTTGATTGTGTGCACTCATATGTCCACCAACATGCTTAACAAATGCATTAATTCTATTCCAAGCTCTAAAACCTGAACCAACAAAAGCATCTCCCCTAGCTGTATTATCATCCTTGAATAAATAACACACAAAACAGAAAGCTGCATCCTTCTCAACACTATTCTCAAGCCAAGATTCATGCTTTTGAAACCAATTAGGATTAAAATGACGATTTTTTCCTGATATATTTGTTTTAGGAAACTCATGATTACCAGGTTGACAAGGTTGTTTTTGGATATATTCTCTTCTAACTATATCTCTATCATCTGGATGGAAATCACTTATTTTTCTCCTTTCCCCGGATCATGTGAAAGATTAATAACATCAAATTCACTTAATCTCCCATCATCAATCGATACTTCATCCATATGAACTGAACTAGCTTCAACATGTTTATCTTGATTTTGAGGGATATTTTGAGTCTCTCCATGTTCATCAGAAGAAGAATCATTGTTTGATGGAGAGGAAGCTTGCAAACTTGCTTGAGATGGTGAAAGATTTGGAGTAGAGACACTTCCAGTATCTTTTTGAAGTTTTTTTTGTTCTCTTCATTCTGAAATTAGATTATAAGAAAAATATTTTCAAAAAGAAATTTAAACAAACTTGAATAATAAAATAAATATGAGAAATACATGATAATGTGCATTTTGCCATTCTAAATATTATGTTCAAGACTTTTGATTGTTTCAATTTTTTTTATCTTAAATATTTCTACCTACCTACCTACCTATATACAAAATTATAAATCATTCTAAATATATATTTTAAATATTAAAGTATTACATAATTTTAGGGTTAAGTTTAAAACGATTAAGAAAACATGTAAGAAAATAGAAATAACAGAAAAATTAATACTTATAAATTAGACGCACCTTTCCAAGGAGATAAATCCTTTCAACAACCTTGCCTCTTAATATTTCTGAATTGTGAATACAAAGATCTTGCTTTACCTTCTATTTCTTCAATAATCAAATAAAAAAATAATTATTCATTAGAAAAACAAAACACATATATATAATAAATTTACTTCTAATTTCTTCTAATCTACCTTTACATTCATTCAATAAAAAAAAGAGATAGTATAATTTAACTTAACTTGAAGTAAACCTAAATCTAACTAAAGCAAAATTTGAAGTAAACCTAAATTTAACTAAAGCAAAATTTAAAAAATAAAATTAAGAAGAAATTAGGGGGAAAGGAAATAAATATGTACCTGATTAGTGATCACAAAGCTTGGAAGAAATTTGGATGAATGGAAGAAAAAAAATTTGGAGAGAAAACGATGGAAGCTTTTTTAGAGAATGAGAATTGGGGAAAGTGACAATTCTGGAGAAGTTAAATGTGTTTTTATGGAGAAAAAAATTAAATTACAGAATTGCCCTTGTTGTGTAAAAGTAGTTAACTATTTAGGGGAAGTTATGTGGAGAATTGGGTAATAAGACAACTCTCAAAATAAATAAAAAAATATTAAAAGAATTCTTTTTTACCATAAATGGGAGTTCACGTGTGCAACAGTGCACCTTCTTCCACTCTTGTCTAATTGTCTAGCTGTAAAGCAATAGTTAAGGTAAAAGTAATTTTTTTTATAACTAATGGTAGTTCACGTGCACTACCTTGCACAATTGCAAATCCGCCCCTGGTCACGTCATTAAAAGTTGATACTCGAACTCTAGTTCTATTCGTTTACTTTTGATCCTTTTCATAATTTTTTTAATAAAATTTAAAGTTTAATTTAAAAATATTTTGGTCGGCAAATTAGTTTTATTATTATGAACCCCAAGTTGTATGCCTCGTTAAAAACCTCACTAAGCCTAAAATGGAGGAAAAGAGTACATACAACAAGAGGGAGGAAACAAAACAACAAAGGAAAACACGAAATACACCCGAAATCACAACATCAATCGATCACCAAACTTGTTAGATTATCTAATTTCAGTCAAATCACCCTCCTAAAACCCACCCTAAATGACTCAAAAACTAATTAGCAAGACATAAAGATTCACACATGCTCTCCTAGTCCCAACTAACTTCAACCTCCCTATTTATCTACCACCGTGCTATGAATATGGTAACCCTTTGCAGGCCATCCTTTTCCAAACAAAACAAGGCATGTAGGCAAACTCCAATAATCCTATTTTTCGAGCCAAACTGACAAAATCAACCAAAAAGGGCCACCGAACGCCAAGGCCTTTGCATAGCCTCCATAAACCAAATCAACCATTGATGAAATTAAAGTTCAAGTTTTAACTTGGGAGTAAAATTTCCTTAGGTACCAACTTGGAAGTAGATGTCTAGCTCAAATATCAACTTAGGAGTAATAATTCTTCCGGTACCAACTTGAGACTAAGTGTCTAATTCAGATTGAAAATACATATTTAAGTCTTAAATAAATGCTTGTGTGTTCATATCAATCAATTTACCACATATTTTGTATAGTTTATTATAATTATTCAATTTTAAAAAAATCACGAGTTCACGAAAATATTATGTTTTTTATTGTTTTTGTTTACATTAACGTTCTCGAAATATTACATGTTTATATATATATATATTACACATTTAAAATTAACATTATACATATATTAACATATGTATTTATCTTATGTGAATTTTATATTATATCGTGTGTAATATCCTATTTTTGTTCGGCCCGTTTTCAAGGCCCAATGTATATATGTATATGTATATGTATATATATATATTATCATTACTATTATTACAATAAATAAATCCTAAACTTTTTTAAAAAATAATAATATAGAGACCATTATTATTTAAAGTAAAAAATTACAAACACAAAAATAATTACTCACTTTCCCCAAATAAGGGTGAGCAAAACTCAACTCGAATTGAAAAAATAAGTTTTTCTTAATTTCAAGTAATTCGAGTCAACTCGAGTAACTCAAAAAAATTTCGAGTTAGTGGCGAGTTGAAGGTCCATGTGTTCTAGTCCCCCTTACTGCTAAATGAAAGGATTGGATTTGAAAGACGTTTTCTTTACAAATCTAAATTGTCTATGTGAGATATGTACGGTTGAACATGAATTGCAGGAGACCTTAACCTCTAACGACTCTTTTTCCTAGTAAATAGCAAACCTAAAATCGAATTAGGGTTACAAATTTTAAATTGAACAAAAAGAGAGAGAATTTTGAAAAAGGAAAAGAAGAAAAGCTATGTGTAAGTCTTGTCATCGTCTTTTGTCAAAGATAATTGAAACAGAAAAAAAATCGAGATATTCTCTCATTTTATTCTTGGATCTAGTGTGGCTTAGAGATTATTTGTTGTTGTTGAGTGTAAATTGAGGGTTTGGGTTCAAAAGGATTCGAAATGGACAAAGAAACTCCTATTCCATCGACGATAACGACGGCCGATACAACGATCGTTTATCATATTCTGAAAAATGAAGATTACGATGAACATAAGGGAGAAACATTCAAATAAATTTTAGAGGATTTCAGATTTGATGGTCGGATTTTTTTAAATGAGAAGAAATCATAATGAAGATTACGATGAACATAAGGAAGCTAGCAAGAAATGGATGGACGGAGGGACGGTTTGGCACTTGCTTTCGCATTGTTATATTTATATGAATTCGAGATTTTAATAATAAATACGAGATTACATGATTAAATTAATGTTTAAGAAACCATTGCATTTGCTTAGCAATTGCTTGGATCAAAGACAAAAGATGAAGACCATGGTCCCTGTGGAACTCCCTGAACACAATCGATCATCTCGTATAGTTCTTGTCTTTATTTTTAAATATTAATAAAACTTGTTATTGCTTAGCAAATAAAAAATTATAAAAATTCTTTGGGTGTGACAGATCAAATCGTATCACCACCACCAACCTAATTTCTTTCAATTCCTATACATTTAAAATAAATAAATAAATCTAAAACCAAATGCTTGATAAAAATGGTGGAGCTGCCCTCCCATTGAACCGTAGGTTCAGTGGCATATATCTTTGCCCATTTGCTCACCCAACCAAATGGTTTGGGACTAAACCCTTTCCGGGTAAGTATTGCAACAAAGATCGTTCCACTCTTGTGCTGCTCCTAGTGCTGTCCACCAGCTTGAACCATTGGCTCGAAGGGTCACATGTGTTGTCTTTACTTATGCATTTGCAACCGTTTGTGATGATGGTGTTGTCCGAAGCTACGTCGAGGCAAATGGATTTGCCATCTCTGAGCTTAGCCGAGAGATGCATCTTGGAATCGGATATGGTTTCCCATTTCGAATTCGAGCCGGTGCAGAAGATACCGAGTTTCAGCGATGTCCCGGATGCATCGGTTTGTAAGCAGAAACGAGTTCCTTTTACTACTAAAGTCTTGTGCGGCGAGTAACTCCAAGGGTAGGCGTGGGTGCAGGGACCTAACTGCAACGGGTGGACCAATGATTTCCTTGTGATACAAAGCCCTGTTAAGGGGTGGAAGATCACTTTGTGCGGTTTGGCTTCTGATAGACCTGGACCTGCATATGTCATTGCGGAACAACATCAAGTTAATTTTCAGTTGACATCAGTGTTTGATAAGAAAGTAGTATATGTTGGCTTACCTCGGAAAGGAGACTGGAGAGCTGAAATTCTTTGTATGAAGCTCGAATTCCTGGCTCCACACCAGTTATAATCCATGGCTCCGTAGTACTCGTTTAACCCGACGACACCGTCTCTCACATAATAGCTCCCAGCCAATGTCCACAAGGCCCAATCCAGGTCAAGCTCAGCTGCCACACCCAAGAAGCAACTGATGTACCTATTGCCATTGACATTGGCTCCGCTTTGATCGATCCCGAACTCACCAATGAACAACGGGTATCCTTGATCAACCAAATACCCCGATGTATTCATCATGTATGTCGCCACTCTGCCACAAACTTCGTTCGGGTTGTCCTTCACCCATGTGGTCTGGCCATCCGAGAATCCATACCAATGCGCCTCGAATACTAGTTTCCCACTAAACGTGAGTTTTAACTGTTGGTTCTTGAGGAATGACAAGTCCCTGTCGAAACTCAATCCAGAAAGTATAACGAGAACATTTGGGTTTGCCGAGTGCACTGCTTCAGCTCCTTTCGGCATGTACTTGTACCAATCGTTTATGTTTTGTTTCGGGCCTCTGGGCTCGTTCCTCAAGCTCATGCCGACCACGTTGGTGACGCCGTTGAATAAGGTGGCCATCCGTGTCAGCCCGGTGATCCATAGATCCGGGTCGAAGTACTTGTCACCGAAGAAACCATTGTCATCAAGATTACTGCAGCACCAACCGGGTTTGCTTATGTGATTGTCAAGTATGACCATCACATTGTTTTCCCCCAAGCTTGACACCACTGCCTGAAATATAAATACCAATAATTATTTTCAATGCAGTAAAGTTTGAGACATGTTGTTTATTCAATGATATAGTTTACTAATACTTGGAAAATCTGTCATACCTGATAAGCTTTGATGAGGGAAACATCGATGATTGAAGGGTTGTTGGCTTGGATTCCGGCAATGGATTCGAGGAGGCCGAGTTGTTGAAACGATTGTCTAACAGTGAGCGATGCCAACGAGTCATTGGTGATCAGATAGAGTGGCCAAGTGAACCTAACGCAGTTGAACCCCATTGACACAATCCGTTTGGCAATCGTATCCATAGGCTGCTTGCTGAGCCCTTCGGCAAGCACCGGTTCCATGTGCGACGCCCAGTTTACGCACGCCAGCTTCACGCGTCGTCCTCTATCGTCCACAATCCAGCGTGAATTCGTTGACAACGGGAGGGACGTGACGACGGAAGAGAATAGGAAGAGGAGGAGAATAGACGAGGTAGTGAAGTTTCCCATGGATTTTGGTTTTTGGTTTTTTGCTTTTGACTTGCATTGAAGGAAGAACTTGAGCGTCTTATTTATATACAAAACCAAACACACACACACAGTCCTTTTGGACAAAGAGAAAGTCATTAAGTTAAATAACCAAATCCAATTTCAAATTAAATAACAAAAACCTTTTATCCTCTATCAATTAATAATAACGTAAATTTCATAAAATAATAGAAAAAAATAAAAAATCCTCTTTAAAGTTGAACTTTAAAACTGATTGTTTGGATTGGAGAATGTTAATTAAGGTAACATTAGGTTCCTTAAAATTATAAGGCAAATCCTTAGCCTTTTTAAAGTTGAATTTTTCTCTAGTTAATACTCTAACTTTAGTTCCATTCGTTTACTTTTACTCCTTTTCATAATCTTTTAACAAAATTTAAAGTTCATTTTAAAATATAAACATGGTATAGTCTCATGTTGTCACGTCATCAAAAGTTAACAATGCTTAATACAAGTATGAAAACCGGTGATGAAATTAAAGTTTAAGTTCTAACTTGGGAGTAAAATTTCCTTGGGTATCAACTTGGAAGAAGATGTCTAGTTCAAATAT
The DNA here is from genome assembly GCA_958450335.1 of Hibiscus tridactylites. Lineage (NCBI taxonomy): Eukaryota > Viridiplantae > Streptophyta > Magnoliopsida > Malvales > Malvaceae > Hibiscus > Hibiscus tridactylites. The sequence continues at coordinate 8,611,198 of OY288288.1, forward strand.
CAATTTAGGAGTAATAATTCTTCCGGTACCAACTTGAGACTAAGTGTCTAGTTCATATTGGAAATACATATTTAAGTCTTAAATAAATGCTTGTTTGTTCATATCATATCAAGTCACCGCATATTTTGTATATTTTATCATAATTATTCAATTTTAAAAGGAAATCATGAGTTCACCAAATATTATATTTGTATTGTTTTTTTACGTTAACGTTCTAGAAATATTACATGTTTATATATATATATATATATATATATATATATTACACATTTAAAATTAACATTATACATATATATATATATATATATATATATTAACATATGTATTATCTTATGTGAATATTACATTATATTGTGTGTAATATCCTATTTTTGTTTGTCCCGTTTTCAAGGCCCAATATATATATATATATATATATATTATCATTACTATTATTACAATAAATAAATCTAAAACCTTTTAAAAAAATAATATATCGAGCATTATTATTTAAAGCCAAAAATTACAAGCCCAAAAATAATTACTCAATTGCCCCAAATAGGGGTGAGCAAAACTTGACTCGAATCGAAAAAATCGATTTTTTTATATTGGAGTCAACTCGAGTAACTCGAAAAAGTTTCGAGTTCGAGACGAGTTGAAATTTGCCCAACTTGAAAAACCAAAAAATCGAAAAACCGAATTTTACAGTTTTGCAATTTAGTCCATAATTTTATTTTACTTTAATTCCTCCTTCATTTTAATTCCATTTTGACCAAACTTGAACCACATATTCATAAATCAGCGTAGAGTAATAACTTATCATCAATTTATATTTTTGAAAATAAATTTCATATTTTTTCAATTCATCCCCTTAACTTTGTATGATTTCCTCATTTCTTCAACCCCTCCTTCGTTTTAAGTCAATTTTGACCGAATTTGAACAACATGCTCCATAACCACCGTAGAATACATATTTAGCTTCATTTCATACTTTTTAAATTAAATTTTCAACTTTTGCAATTTAGCCCCTTAACTTTGAATGATTTCTCATTTCTTCAACTTCTCTTTCATTTTAAGTCTATTTTGACCAAAATTAAACCACATGATTCACCAACACTATATAATATCTATATAACTTCAATTCATATTTTTAACAAATATATGCATTTTGCAATTTAGACCTTTAACTCTACATTTTATTCAATTTGATCATTCAACTGATTTTTTTTTGTAATTTTTTTCTTCTCATCAATTCATTGACTAATTTATACTCCCATCAATATATTATTCCCAAAAGTTCTTTATTTAAAAATAATATTATAAATATATTTTGGAAGTTCAGATGATATTTTTTTATTAAATATGTAGCGACTATTTTTTTGAAAAACATCGGTGTCACTTAGAGGAACCGAGTTTTTTTAGTTTAGTTTAAAAAAGTCGGATTTGAAAAATAGAGGAGTCGCCACCGGCCATTTAAAAATGGTAGACCGGACACCGAAAATTAAACCAGAGATTTTTCTTTTGAAAATGGGTTCGGGAGTCGGTTACACGCGAGGAAGGATTAGCACCCTCGACGTGCCCAGAATTGTTACCAAAACTTTACCGCTTAATTAATATTAAATTTTTCGAATTAAAGTGACGAATCGTATCAAAATTTGGTTATACGAGCGAGTGAATTTTAAAGGTCTTAATATTCGAGAAAAAAACGTCTGAACCACCACCACTGCGACTGGTACTGGCCTCGTTTGTTCCCGAATAAAAAGACGCTCGCATTGCATTTTATAAGTTCGAGATGCAACTTAAAAATTCATAAACGGGACAACTAAATCACATGATTAAATAAAAGGCACATACAAATAGCTAAAAAATATTGTGACATTGACAACATAACCGATATTCGTAAAAAAAAACAAGGTAAGTATGAAAAATCCTAAATTCTACTCAATTTATATAGTTAACGGAAATCATGCACGAAATCATATAAAACGCATGTGAAGATGTACCACTTTACAAAGTCATAATGCGCGATCAAAGCTACATGAAAACTACATGTTATACGTATGTTCATTCATTATCACACAATAAAATCAAATGATGTGTACCATGATACGAAATTAATACGCATGCTAAAAATGCTCTCATCCAAACCATAACAAAATCAGATCAAAACAATATGGGCAACAAGCAGGTTAAAACTTAAATATGCGCAAAATACAGGACTAATTCCATAAATAAACTACTGACTTTGGGACGACAATTGAAAAATAAAGAAAGATTTAGGGGTTCGAACGGGATTAAACCAAAATGGGTAAAGAACCGATTAAACAAGACATGATGAAATTAAAAGAAGACATAAGCATGTAGGGACTGAAAGAGGGATTTCCCCATGTGGGTTTAACTAAAATCGGAGAGCAGAGGGGTAAAATCCAATGAGCCAGAAAGACAGGGACTGCGGACGTATTTTCCGAAAAGCTCGGTGACCTAAACTAAGATAAACCCTAAAACCCTTGTATATATTTAGCCTTAACCAACATAGAAAACCCTAGAAACCCAAAAGCTTTACGGCGCCGTTCACCCCTTTTTCTCCTCCCTCCTTTCTTCATTCATTCGTTAGCCTACTGAAAGCGAAAAAAAAACCTTGCCACCGGCACCGGTTTTAAAAACATTTTTACCGAAAAACATTTTTGTTCGAAACTAAACTCCCCCTTTTTCATTGCCGACCCAACCGATGGCTCACCCAATCAGGGATTATCGCCTGTGGGAGTCGAAAGAAGAGACGGAGGGCGACGACGGATGACCGTCGAAGGTATAAACTAACCCCTTTTTCTGTTGCATGCGAGAAAGAACAAAAAAAATGATACCTCTGAAGGCTTCCTCTCTTTCTATTGATTTCAAAGTTTTTTGTTTTTTACAATCTTTTGCTCTCTGCTCACTGTTTTTTTTCCGAATGCCCTCTACCTTACAATTTTGTTTCGGTTTCCTATATAACCGAAAATAAAAAGGTAATCTGTAGAAAATTAATTTTCTCTGAGGCTCTGTCTGGTTGACCTTTGCATTTTGATTTATTGTTCTGTTGTTTTTCTTGCTATTTTCGGGTCCTGATGCTTTTGTGTTTTGCTGTTGCATGTTGGTGTTTCCGGAACGGGAGGGGCAGCAAGGCGTGCCGGTGCAGGGGCAGACGGCAGACGAGGGGTCACATGGTGTGTGAGTTACGCGCGCGTGGGATAGCGAAAAGTCGCGTGTGGGCGCGTGAAGCTTCTGGAGGCTTCTCTTGGCGATCTGGGAGCCGTTGGATCATTCTTGATCCGACGGTTGACGATGCGCGGCGCGAATAGCTAGAGTGGGAAACCCTTAGGGTTTCTGGTATGGGGAGATCTGGACCGTTGGATCACGGCCAGATCCAACGGCTACGGATGAGTGGCGGCTGCACCAACAAAGCATAGGATTAGGGTTAGCTTAGGGTTTTTTTGTCATTGGGCTTGCTGGGCTGTTATGTAATGGACTCTTTATTATTTTGGACTCTTATATTTTAATCAGAATGGGTTTTTATTAATTGATGTGCTTCATATTCATTTTTATAATACTATTCAATAATAATAATAACAAGCAATAACTAAATAATAACAATAATACTTAAAACTATTAAACACTAAATAATAATAATACGAGCACACAAATGAAATAATACTATAATAAGATAGTATTAAATATAATATATTAGTAATATTTAGGGGTTTTTTGTGAAATGGATGATATCAATATAATAAATATAAAAATAACGATACTAATAATAATAATATTATTGATAATAATACTATAATAATGCTAAAAGAGTAACAATAATATAATAGTATTAACACATGTATATTTTCTCTTTTTTCGTTTTTTCTTTTTTCTTTCTTTTTCTATTTTAAATACCTAACAGCCCAATAAGCCCACTAACAACACAAACATAAAGGGGTTCGATGTCCGGACAAAATTAGTGATTACAGTTGCCCCTCTTTGCTTATACTTGTGGAACAAGGATAAAGCAAAGACCAAAAGCACTAATTTTGTCCCACTTCCCTGTTGGATGTGGGTAATCTGTGACGCCACCGATGACGAGACAGGATCAGGGGACTTGAGTGGATCAAGCTGCGACTCCGACGAAGAGGCATGACCCGGTGAGGAGGAGATCCGATACACCATTAACGGCATAACAAGATCGATGTTGAAAGAGATCTGCTACACCACCAACGGCATAACGAGATCGATGTTGAAAGAGATCTGTTACACCACCAACGGCATAACAAGATCGATGTTGAAAGAGATCTGCTACCATCCAAGGCAGGACGAGATCGATGTTGTAAGAGATCTGCTACACCACCAACGGCATAACGAGATCGATGTTGAAAGAGATCTGTTACACCACCAACGGCATAACAAGATCGATGTTGAAAGAGATCCGCTACCATCCAAGGCAGGACGAGATCGATGTTGTAAGAGATCTGATACACCACCAACGGCATAAAAAGATCGATGCTGAAAGAGATCCGCTACCATTAACGGCAGGACGAGATCGATGTTGTAGGAGATCCGCTACACCACCAACGGCATAACAGGATCGATGTTGGAAGAAGAGTTAGTGTTGTGGTTGTTCCTCTTGGTGGGGTTCAACTTCTTTGATGATTTGTCCTTTTTTGTCGGCGTGGCTTTCCTTTGGTTGAGGATTCGCCATCCTTGTCTTTTGACCTGTTTATTTATTTATATTTTTTTTCTTTTTTTGTGTTTGAATGAAATATGTATGTTTTGTATGGATGCATGTAGGTTGATATATGGTGTGGATGCTTGATAGGAATGCATGATGAATGCACTAATTTTGACGCAAATGACGTGTGATGCAGATGGTCCCGATGTTGGCACTCAAAGGGATGCCCCCTGATTTCATAGTCATACTGGCTCGGTCTTGTCTGCCTTAGTTCTGTCTTATAGCCTTGGTCGAAAGGTTAGTGATGCCTTGTTGTGATGATGCCTTTTGACTTCTCGTGGTATTGACCATATTCTTGTGAAATGTCTCCTCCTTGGGGGGAAGACCAACTTATGGGTGTCTCTTTGGCTAGGGTTCGTTCTTTGCGTAAGTGCTTTGCACATTTATCGTTAGTCCCTGTACTTTTAGACCTTTTGTAAAGTAGTGCAGAGAAATCTTTTGTTTCACTACAAAACACAGACCACATATTTTTCACTCCAATGTGAGATGCTTGTTAGGAAAAACAAGTTTTTCTTTTTCCAATCATGGATAGCCTAAGCTAGATCAGATACCTTGAATATCAAGTGTAGGGGTGACAATAAAATGACTTACCGGGGATGCCCCAAACATCTCTTGTGTCTAGAAGACCTCGTAAGTTGGGTTGATATCTAAAGTGTGAAGTACATCTTAACTTATTTTGGGTTTTTTTTTGCAGCACCATTTGCTGATTTTGGCGTTATTTTGCTTTAGTAGAGTTTTGGGGAAATCAAATCATCACATTCCTTTGGCTTGAAGTTAAAGATGGAGCAAACACCGAAACCCCTAGTTACTCGGCATTGTCATGATTTGAAAATATTACCATCACTCGTGAAGTTGAGGTTCTTGAATTTAAATGGTGCAATGCAACCTTATTGGCCCTTTTGCTACAGCGGAGTGCCCCAAAAATGCCACACTCTTATCCGAAATGCCTATTACCAGGCTTCGAACATTGGAGTGCTTTTTGATTTTATTTTGTTCATTTTTCCTTTTTTGGGTGATTGATTTTGATTTTGATTTTTTTTTTTGGAAAATTTGACCTTGGTCTCAATTTAGACCTTTTTATTTTAAAGATGCATTAATGCCCTACAGGCTTAAACAAATGACCAACTTAAGTCGGGATGTCAGTCACAAATTAGTTATCTTCGCAATTTCTGATTTCTAGTAGACACAAGCTACTCGAGCCCAACCTTCGGGTCACAATTGATGTCCCTCGCACAATTGATATACGAGGGTCCGATGAACAGATATACATGAAAAGAAGAGATAATTGAGACACAAAATGCGATGCATCCTTTCATTGAAAATAAAAACACGGAGTCAGAAGCCCTTACAAAAGATCATCACCGCCTTCGGGCTTAAGCGGGTGAGTTTGATTCAATGCACTACTCCAAAAGAAATTAAAAGCAACAGGGAAACCTACGAGAGTTTAGACCGGTAAGCATGGGTAAACTTGGATAGTTCCTGCCCTTAGGCTTCCTTTTCTAGGAATGTCAGATCAATGCTCAAATTTTCTAAGAGTTCCTCGATTGTTGGTTCCCCGACACTACCTTCATCTGCCCCCTTAACGACATCCCCAAAGGGTGCTTCAAGTTGCCCGATTGGACCAGAGAATCCTCCCGACAAAAAGATCTGATCTAGAGGAGGAAAAAGCACAGGCTCCACCTCTCCTTGGTCTTTTGTTTCCTCTCATTCTTTAGGCTCGTAGCCTAATCCGAAACGGTCTATCTTAGCAACCATGCTTGCCCCAAACTCAGATATTGGGGATTTTCCCTTGGTAGAAGCAGTTATAAGCCCCGAGGTTGGCTCTTCAACAGTCTCTTTAACTTCCTCGAAGAATTCGATCTCTTTGTTATCCATTAGCCCCTGAACTATAGTTGCGAACTCACAACAGTCCTGAACAGCGTGTCCGCTTTTGGCGTGGAACTCGCAATAAGGACCAACATGTCCCTCGGGCTTCAATGCCCCCTGGCTGATTAGACCTGCCTTGTAGAGCTCCATCCATACCCAATTGAGGGGTGACTTGACTTCAGATACCCTGGTCTTGGTCCTTCGATCACCCTCCTCGGAAATGACATTCACTCCTTTGGCATGATTTTGTAGAGGGTTCGTGTTTGTAGCTGGTCCACCTGATTTCTCGAAGCTTATGACCCCAAGCTGAATGAGCCTCTCTACATTCTTCTTGAAACCAAAACAATTCTCGATCGAATGCCCCACTTGCTCACCGTGGTACTCGCATTTTGCCTTGGCGTCATACCACTTAGGGAATGAGGGTTGCAAAGGGGGCACGTAGTAAGGTGCCACTACATGGATATCAGAGAGCTGCTTGTATAAATCTCCATACGATATCGGTAACGGAGTAAACTCCATCCTTTCATTGTTTTTCTGCTGGTTGAAGCTTTGACTTGAGGAACCTTGGGCATTTGAGGCCGCTTTAGGTTGCATCACCGCCATTGGCTTAATATTGTAGACGTCTGAAGTGTTCACTTCGCTATCCTTCCTCCCGTGAGTTGGCCTCTTGTGGGACGAGTTTCCTCCCGTCTCAATCCTACCACTCTTGACGGCATTTTCAATGAGCTCACCGGACAACACTAGGTCGGCGAAGTTGGTGGTTGCGTTTCCTATGAGGCGATCCAAGATTGGCCCCTCCAAAGTTTGGATAAATATGACCACTGTTTCCTTCTCACCAAGTGGAGGTTGCACCTGAGCTGCCACATCTCTCCATCGTTGTGCATATTGCCTAAAACTTTCATTTGACTTCTGTTTCATGTGTTGTAGGGTCCACCGGTCCGGTACCATGTCACTGACATGCTGGTATTGTGCTAGGAAGGCCTTGGCCAAATCTTTCCAAGTCTTGATCTGATGACGGCTTAACTGATTGTACCAACGAATGGCGGGTCTTGAGAGACTATCTTGGAAGCAATGGATTAACAATTTGTCATCCCCACCATATCCGGTCATCCTCCGGCAAAACATGGTGAGATGAGTGCGGGGACAACTTGTTCCATCATACTTTTCAAACTCCGGGACCTTGAATTTAGGGGGTAGTACTAGATCTGGGACAAGACTGAGTTCGGCGGCGTCAAAACCGGTGAAAGCATCGACCACCTCCATGGCTTCCAACTTTTCCTCGAGTCGCTTACAACGGTCCGCGATCTCTTTAGAGGCCTCAAACCTTGGCTTCTCGATTTCCATTAACTGATCGAGGTCTGAGACGAAATTCTCGGCTTGGTTTCCACCGGGCATCTCTTCCGGCGCGGAGGGTGGATTAGCGGGGAAAGGGGTATCAGTCTGATGAATTGGCATTTTTTCTTGATCGAGTATCACCTGAGGGGTAGCTTGGACCCTAACATGAGTGGGGGTAAACCCTGGGGGATATGGGAGATCTTCATTCGCAACGGTGGGCCTCGTCGCTGGATTACCGTTCGAGGCTTCTCCTTGTACGGGAGGTCGGGTTCCTAGCATCTGGCCTATCTGGGCTAGTATATCTTCTTGAGATTTCCTGAGCTGCTCCCTCATCTCCTCTTGGGCCCTAGCTAACTGATCCTCCAACTTCTTGGTCAAATCCGCTTGCATGTCCCTTTGAGTTTGTTCAATTTGGTCCAATCGGTCTTCGTTCACCATCTTAGTTCTTCGTCGGGTTCCGTAAGGGTGCTGAATCGGCTGTCTTTTTTCCTTACCCAGTATCACTCCTAAGGAACATCCCGATGATTAGTCATAACATCTCGGAAGTGAATGCATGAAAATGCGTGATGAATGTCATAATGTGATAATGCAACTATGAATGGATGATGTATGATTAGAGATTTAATGTTGTGAATGATTATGCTATGAAATGATGTATGAACAGATAATGTAATAAAAAAAATGCAAATATGTATGCGAATAACGGTGTTGGTCGTATAGGTGATTCCCCTTAGGTCAACTTTCATTTAGACATAAAAGAGGTTCCTTGTTACAAGGTAGTCATAAAAGATTCAAACGGATGCCCCTTCGCGTCTTCGAATTACGTCTGAGGAAATGAAGGTTTTGAAAAATGTCGAGGATGGATTTTCTTTCTTCTCCAATCGTCTAGAATTTGTCGGATTTGCGATTTGACATCCTTTTTAGCAATCTCCTTCCATAATGAAAGCACCCGAATTGGGTAAAACCACTTTGACTCAACACCGTTATGTCATGATATGTATGCAAAATAAATGCAAAAAGAAAAAAGAAATGAGTTAGTGTCGAATAGTCATGATTAATAAGATAGAAGACAAGCATAAACAATCAGTCCTATTTATCCCGTCTAGTTCACCTAGGTTATCCGCATGGCTCTAAAGGGGTAGGTTTTCTAGTTCGCTACATGCAGTTTTGGTTCTAGGAGGTACTCGAATTGTCCTTGCTGTCCCCTACTAAGGGTAGCAAGGCCCCCGGTCATCACCCATTATAGGCTCCTCTCAACCGAGTTCAATTCGAGGGGACCCTTTCGCTATATCTGTACGGAGAAACAATATTCTCACGAAGATATAGGGTATTCGAGCCCCGAAGGTACTTACTAGGCCTACACGGAGGAACAATATCCACACGAAAGCACTAGCGTTTTCCCCCCACTTAAACGAACGGGTTTAAATGCCAATTTTAAATGCGTTTAAAATAAACTCGCACTTATAAACAAATATCGATCGATTTGGTCACCTTAATTCGCAACTTCTAATATTAATTGAGCGGTAAAGTTTTTTTTGGCTCGACTTTCTTTTTGTTTTTGAAAACAAAAATCTGTCCCCAGTGGAGTCGCCATCTGTAGCGACTATTTTTTTTGTAAAACATCGGTGTCACTTAGAGGAACCGGGTTTTTTTAGTTTAGTTTAAAAAAGTCGGATTTGAAAAATAGAGGAGTCGCCACCGGCCATTTAAAAATGGTAGACCGGACACCGAAAATTAAACCAGAGATTTTTCTTTTGAAAATGGGTTCGGGAGTCGGTTACACGCGAGGAAGGATTAGCACCCTCGACGTGCCCTGAATTGGTACCAAAACTTTACCGCTTAATTAATATTAAATTTTTCGAATTAAAGTGACGAATCGTATCAAAATTTGGTTATACGAGCGAGTGAATTTTAAAGGTCTTAATATTCGAGAAAAAAACGTCCGAACCACCACCACTGCGACTGGTACTGGCCTCGTTCGTTCCCGAATAAAAAGACGCTCGCATTGCATTTTATAAGTTCGAGATGCAACTTAAAAATTCATAAACGGGACAACTAAATCACATGATTAAATAAAAGGCACATACAAATAGCTAAAAAATATTGTGACATTGACAACATAACCGATATTCGTAAAAAAAAACAAGGTAAGTATGAAAAATCCTAAATTCTACTCAATTTATATAGTTAACGGAAATCATGCACGAAATCATATAAAACGCATGTGAAGATGTACCACTTTACAAAGTCATAATGCGCGATCAAAGCTACATGAAAACTACATGTTATACGTATGTTCATTCATTATCACACAATAAAATCAAATGATGTGTACCATGATACGAAATTAATACGCATGCTAAAAATGCTCTCATCCAAACCATAACAGAATCAGATCAAAACAATATGGGCAACAAGCAGGTTAAAACTTAAATATGCGCAAAATACAGGACTAATTCCATAAATAAACTACTGACTTTGGGACGACAATTGAAAAATAAAGAAAGATTTAGGGGTTCGAACGAGATTAAACCAAAATGGGTAAAGAACCGATTAAACAAGACATGATGAAATTAAAAGAAGACAAAAGCATGTAGGGACTGAAAGAGGGATTTCCCCATGTGGGTTTAACTAAAATCGGAGAGCAGAGGGGTAAAATCCAATGTGCCAGAAAGACAGGGACTGCGGACGTATTTTCCGAAAAGCTCGGTGACCTAAACTAAGATAAACCCTAAAACCCTTGTATATATTTAGCCTTAACCCACATAGAAAACCCTAGAAACCCAAAAGCTTTACGGCACCGTTCACCCCTTTTTCTCCTCCCTCCTTTCTTCATTCATTCGTTAGCCTACTGAAACCGAAAAAAAAAACCTTGCCGCCGGCACCGGTTTTAAAAACATTTTTACCGAAAAACATTTTTGTTCGAAACTAAACTCCCCCTTTTTCATTGCCGACCCAAACCGATGGCTCACCCAATCAGGGATTATCGCCTGTGGGAGTCGAAAGAAGAGACGGAGGGCGACGACGGATGACCGTCGAAGGTATAAACTAACCCTTTTTTCTGTTGCATGCGAGAAAGAACAAAAAAAAAACGATACCTCTGAAGGCTTCCTCTCTTTCTACTGATTTCAAAGTTTTTTGTTTTTTTCAATCTTTTGCTCTCTGCTCACTGTTTTTTTTCGAATGCCCTCTACCTTACAATTTTGTTTCGGTTTCCTATATAACCGAAAATAAAAAGGTAATCTGTAGAAAATTAATTTTCTCTGAGGCTCTGTCTGGTTGACCTTTGCATTTTGATTTATTGTTCTGTTGTTTTTCTTGCTATTTTCGGGTCCTGATGCTTCTGTGTTTTGCTGTTGCATGTTGGTGTTTCCGGAACAGGAGGGGCAGCAAGGCGTGCCGGTGCAGGGGCAGACGGCAGACGAGGGGTCACATGGTGTGTGAGTTATGCGCACGTGGGATAGCGAAAAGTCGCGCGTGGGCGCGTGAAGCTTCTGGAGGCTTCTCTTGGCGATCTGGGAGCCGTTGGATCATTCTTGATCCGACGGTTGATGATGCGCGGCGCGAGTAGCTAGAGTGGGAAACTTTTAGGGTTTCTGGTATGAGGAGATCTGGACCGTTGGATCGCGGCCAGATCCAACGGCTACGGATGAGTGGCGGCTGCACCAACAAACCATAGGATTAGGGTTAGCTTAGGGTTTTTTGTCATTGGGCTTGCTGGGCTGTTATGTAATGGACTCTTTATTATTTTGGACTCTTATATTTTAATCAGAATGGGTTTTTATTAATTGATGTGCTTCATATTCATTTTTATAATACTATTCAATAATAATAACAAGCAATAACTAAATAATAACAATAATACTTAAAACTATTAAACACTAAATAATAATAATACGAGCACACAAACGAAAGAATACTATAATAAGATAGTATTAAATATAATATATTAGTAATATTTAGGGGTTTTTTTGTGAAATGGATGATATCAATATAATAAATATAAAAATAACGATACTAATAATAATAATATTTTTGATAATAATACTATAATAATGCTAAAAGAGTAACAATAATATAATAGTATTAACACATGTATATTTTCTCTTTTTTCGTTTTTTCTTTTTTCTTTCTTTTTCTATTTTAAATACCTAACAGCCCAATAAGCCCACTAACAACACAAACATAAAGGGGTTCGATGTCCGGACAAAATTAGTGATTACAGTTGCCCCTCTTTGCTTATACTCTTGGAACAAGGATAAAGCAAAGACCATAAGCACTAATTTTGTCCCACTTCCCTGTTGGATGTGGGTAATCTGTGACGCCACCGATGACGAGACAGGATCAGGGGACTTGAGTGGATCAAGCTGCGACTCCGACGAAGAGGCATGACCCGGTGAGGAGGAGATCTGATACACCATTAACGACATAACAAGATCGATGTTGAAAGAGATCTGCTACACCACCAACGACATAACGAGATCGATGTTGAAAGAGATCTGTTACACCACCAACGGCATAACAAGATCGATGTTGAAAGAGATCTGCTACCATCCAAGGCAGGACGAGATCGATGTTGTAAGAGATCTGCTACACCACCAACGGCATAACGAGATCGATGTTGAAAGAGATCTGTTACACCACCAACGGCATAACAAGATCGATGTTGAAAGAGATCCGCTACCATCCAAGGCAGGACGAGATCGATGTTGTAAGAGATCTGATACACCACCAACGGCATAAAAAGATCGATGCTGAAAGAGATCCGCTACCATTAACGGCAGGACGAGATCGATGTTGTAGGAGATCCGCTACACCACCAACGGCATAACAGGATCGATGTTGGAAGAAGAGTTAGTGTTGTGGTTGTTCCTCTTGGTGGGGTTCAACTTCTTTGATGATTTGTCCTTTTTTGTCGGCGTGGCTTTCCTTTGGTTGAGGATTCGCCATCCTTGTCTTTTGACCTGTTTATTTATTTATATTTTTTTTTCTTTTTTTGTGTTTGAATGAAATATGTATGTTTTGTATGGATGCATGTAGGTTGATATATGGTGTGGATGCTTGATAGGAATGCATGATGAATGCACTAATTTTGACGCAAATGACGTGTGATGCAGATGGTCCTGATGTTGGCACTCAAAGGGATGCCCCCTGATTTCATAGTCATACTGGCTCGGTCTTGTCTGCCTTAGTTCTGTCTTATAGCCTTGGTCGAAAGGTTAGTGATGCCTTGTTGTGATGATGCCTTTTGACTTCTCGTGGTATTGACCATATTCTTGTGAAATGTCTCCTCCTTGGGGGGAAGACCAACTTATGGGTGTCTCTTTGGCTAGGGTTCGTTCTTTGCGTAAGTGCTTTGCACATTTATCGTTAGTCCCTGTACTTTTAGACCTTTTGTAAAGTAGTGCAGAGAAATCTTTTGTTTCACTACAAAACACAGACCACATATTTTTCACTCCAATGTGAGATGCTTGTTAGGAAAAACAAGTTTTTCTTTTTCCAATCATGGATAGCCTAAGCTAGATCAGATACCTTGAATATCAAGTGTAGGGGTGACAATAAAATGACTTACCGGGGATGCCCCAAACATCTCTTGTGTCTAGAAGACCTCGTAAGTTGGGTTGATATCTAAAGTGTGAAGTACATCTTAACTTATTTTGGGTTTTTTTTTGCAGCACCATTTGCTGATTTTGGCGTTATTTTGCTTTAGTAGAGTTTTGGGGAAATCAAATCATCACATTCCTTTGGCTTGAAGTTAAAGATGGAGCAAACACCGAAACCCCTAGTTACTCGGCATTGTCATGATTTGAAAATATTACCATCACTCGTGAAGCTGAGGTTCTTGAATTTAAATGGTGCAATGCAACCTTATTGGCCCTTTTGCTACAGCGGAGTGCCCCAAAAATGCCACACTCTTATCCGAAATGCCTATTACCAGGCTTCGAACATTGGAGTGCTTTTTGATTTTATTTTGTTCATTTTTCCTTTTTTGGGTGATTGATTTTGATTTTGATTTTTTTTTTGGAAAATTTGACCTTGGTCTCAATTTAGACCTTTTTATTTTAAAGATGCATTAATGCCCTACAGGCTTAAACAAATGACCAACTTAAGTCGGGATGTCAGTCACAAATTAGTTATCTTCGCAATTTCTGATTTCTAGTAGACACAAGCTACTCGAGCCCAACCTTCGGGTCACGGTTGATGTCCCTCGCACAATTGATATACGAGGGTCCGATGAACAGATATACATGAAAAGAAGAGATAATTGAGACACAAAATGCGATGCATCCTTTCATTGAAAATAAAAACACGGAGTCAGAAGCCCTTACAAAAGATCATCACCGCCTTCGGGCTTAAGCAGGTGAGTTTGATTCAATGCACTACTCCAAAAGAAATTAAAAGCAACAGGGAAACCTACGAGAGTTTAGACCGGTAAGCATGGGTAAACTTGGATAGTTCCTGCCCTTAGGCTTCCTTTTCTAGGAATGTCAGATCAATGCTCAAATTTTCTAAGAGTTCCTCGATTGTTGGTTCCCCGACACTACCTTCATCTGCCCCCTTGACGACATCCCCAAAGGGTGCTTCAAGTTGCCCGATTGGACCAGAGAATCCTCCCGACAAAAAGATCTGATCTAGAGGAGGAAAAAGCACAGGCTCCACCTCTCCTTGGTCTTTTGTTTCCTCTCATTCTTTAGGCTCGTAGCCTAATCCGAAACGGTCTATCTTAGCAACCATGCTTGCCCCAAACTCAGATATTGGGGATTTTCCCTTGGTAGAAGCAGTTATAAGCCCCGAGGTTGGCTCTTCAACAGTCTCTTTAACTTCCTCGAAGAATTCGATCTCTTTGTTATCCATTAGCCCCTGAACTATAGTTGCGAACTCACAACAGTCCTGAACAGCGTGTCCGCTTTTGGCGTGGAACTCGCAATAAGGACCAACATGTCCCTCGGGCTTCAATGCCCCCTGGCTGATTAGACCTGCCTTGTAGAGCTCCATCCATACCCAATTGAGGGGTGACTTGACTTCAGATACCCTGGTCTTGGTCCTTCGATCACCCTCCTCGGAAATGACATTCACTCCTTTGGCATGATTTTGTAGAGGGTTCGTGTTTGTAGCTGGTCCACCTGATTTCTCGAAGCTTATGACCCCAAGCTGAATGAGCCTCTCTACATTCTTCTTGAAACCAAAACAATTCTCGATCGAATGCCCCACTTGCTCACCGTGGTACTCGCATTTTGCCTTGGCGTCATACCACTTAGGGAATGGGGGTTGCAAAGGGGGCACGTAGTAAGGTGCCACTACATGGATATCAGAGAGCTGCTTGTATAAATCTCCATACGATATCGGTAACGGAGTAAACTCCATCCTTTCATTGTTTTTCTGCTGGTTGAAGCTTTGACTTGAGGAACCTTGGGCATTTGAGGCCGCTTTAGGTTGCATCACCGCCATTGGCTTAATATTGTAGACGTCTGAAGTGTTCACTTCGCTATCCTTCCTCCCGTGAGTTGGCCTCTTGTGGGACGAGTTTCCTCCCGTCTCAATCCTACCACTCTTGACGGCATTTTCAATGAGCTCACCGGACAACACTAGGTCGGCGAAGTTGGTGGTTGCGTTTCCTATGAGGCGATCCAAGATTGGCCCCTCCAAAGTTTGGATAAATATGACCACTGTTTCCTTCTCACCAAGTGGAGGTTGCACCTGAGCTGCCACATCTCTCCATCGTTGTGCATATTGCCTAAAACTTTCATTTGACTTCTGTTTCATGTGTTGTAGGGTCCACCGGTCCGGTACCATGTCACTGACATGCTGGTATTGTGCTAGGAAGGCCTTGGCCAAATCTTTCCAAGTCTTGATCTGATGACGGCTTAACTGATTGTACCAACGAATGGCGGGTCTTGAGAGACTATCTTGGAAGCAATGGATTAACAATTTGTCATCCCCACCATATCCGGTCATCCTCCGGCAAAACATGGTGAGATGAGTGCGGGGACAACTTGTTCCATCATACTTTTCAAACTCCGGGACCTTGAATTTAGGGGGTAGTACTAGATCTGGGACAAGACTGAGTTCGGCGGCGTCAAAACCGGTGAAAGCATCGACCACCTCCATGGCTTCCAACTTTTCCTCGAGTCGCTTACAACGGTCCGCGATCTCTTTAGAGGCCTCAAACCTTGGCTTCTCGATTTCCATTAACTGATCGAGGTCTGAGACGAAATTCTCGGCTTGGTTTCCACCGGGCATCTCTTCCGGCGCGGAGGGTGGATTAGCGGGGAAAGGGGTATCAGTCTGATGAATTGGCATTTTTTCTTGATCGAGTATCACCTGAGGGGTAGCTTGGACCCTAACATGAGTGGGGGTAAACCCTGGGGGATATGGGAGATCTTCATTCGCAACGGTGGGCCTCGTCGCTGGATTACCGTTCGAGGCTTCTCCTTGTACGGGAGGTCGGGTTCCTAGCATCTGGCCTATCTGGGCTAGTATATCTTCTTGAGATTTCCTGAGCTGCTCCCTCATCTCCTCTTGGGCCCTAGCTAACTGATCCTCCAACTTCTTGGTCAAATCCGCTTGCATGTCCCTTTGAGTTTGTTCAATTTGGTCCAATCGGTCTTCGTTCACCATCTTAGTTCTTCGTCGGGTTCCGTAAGGGTGCTGAATCGGCTGTCTTTTTTCCTTACCCAGTATCACTCCTAAGGAACATCCCGATGATTAGTCATAACATCTCGGAAGTGAATGCATGAAAATGCGTGATGAATGTCATAATGTGATAATGCAACTATGAATGGGTGATGTATGATTAGAGATTTTAATGTTGTGAATGATTATGCTATGAAATGATGTATGAACAGATAATGTAATAAAAAAAATGCAAATATGTATGCGAATAACGGTGTTGGTCGTATAGGTGATTCCCCTTAGGTCAACTTTCATTTAGACATAAAAGAGGTTCCTTGTTACAAGGTAGTCATAAAAGATTCAAACGGATGCCCCTTCGCGTCTTCGAATTACGTCTGAGGAAATGAAGGTTTTGAAAAATGTCGAGGATGGATTTTCTTTCTTCTCCAATCGTCTAGAATTTGTCGGATTTGCGATTTGACATCCTTTTTAGCAATCTCCTTCCATAATGAAAGCACCCGAATTGGGTAAAACCACTTTGACTCAACACCGTTATGTCATGATATGTATGCAAAATAAATGCAAAAAGAAAAAAGAAATGAGTTAGTGTCGAATAGTCATGATTAATAAGATAGAAGACAAGCATAAACAATCAGTCCTATTTATCCCGTCTAGTTCACCTAGGTTATCCGCATGGCTCTAAAGGGGTAGGTTTTCTAGTTCGCTACATGCAGTTTTGGTTCTAGGAGGTACTCGAATTGTCCTTGCTGTCCCCTACTAAGGGTAGCAAGGCCCCCGGTCATCACCCATTATAGGCTCCTCTCAACCGAGTTCAATTCGAGGGGACCCTTTCGCTATATCTGTACGGAGAAACAATATTCTCACAAAGATATAGGGTATTCGAGCCCCGAAGGTACTTACTAGGCCTACACGGAGGAACAATATCCACACGAAAGCACTAGCGTTTTCCCCCCACTTAAACGAACGGGTTTAAATGCCAATTTTAAATGCGTTTAAAATAAACTCGCACTTATAAACAAATATCGATCGATTTGGTCACCTTAATTCGCAACTTCTAATATTAATTGAGCGGTAAAGTTTTTTTTGGCTCGACTTTCTTTTTGTTTTTGAAAACAAAAATCTGTCCCCAGTGGAGTCGCCATCTGTAGCGACTATTTTTTTTGTAAAACATCGGTGTCACTTAGAGGAACCGGGTTTTTTTAGTTTAGTTTAAAAAAGTCGGATTTGAAAAATAGAGGAGTCGCCACCGGCCATTTAAAAATGGTAGACCGGACACCGAAAATTAAACCAGAGATTTTTCTTTTGAAAATGGGTTCGGGAGTCGGTTACACGCGAGGAAGGATTAGCACCCTCGACGTGCCCTGAATTGGTACCAAAACTTTACCGCTTAATTAATATTAAATTTTTCGAATTAAAGTGACGAATCGTATCAAAATTTGGTTATACGAGCGAGTGGATTTTAAAGGTCTTAATATTCGAGAAAAAAACGTCCGAACCACCACCACTGCGACTGGTACTGGCCTCGTTCGTTCCTGAATAAAAAGACGCTCGCATTGCATTTTATAAGTTCGAGATGCAACTTAAAAATTCATAAACGGGACAACTAAATCACATGATTAAATAAAAGGCACATACAAATAGCTAAAAAATATTGTGACATTGACAACATAACCGATATTCGTAAAAAAAAACAAGGTAAGTATGAAAAATCCTAAATTCTACTCAATTTATATAGTTAACGGAAATCATGCACGAAATCATATAAAACACATGTGAAGATGTACCACTTTACAAAGTCATAATGCGCAATCAAAGCTACATGAAAACTACATGTTATACGTATGTTCATTCATTATCACACAATAAAATCAAATGATGTGTACCATGATACGAAATTAATACGCATGCTAAAAATGCTCTCATCCAAACCATAACAAAATCAGATCAAAACAATATGGGCAACAAGCAGGTTAAAACTTAAATATGCGCAAAATACATGACTAATTCCATAAATAAACTACTGACTTTGGGATGACAATTGAAAAATAAAGAAAGATTTAGGGGTTCGAACGAGATTAAACCAAAATGGGTAAAGAACCGATTAAACAAGACATGATGAAATTAAAAGAAGACATAAGCATGTAGGGACTGAAAGAGGGATTCCCCATGTGGGTTTAACTAAAATCGAACAGCAGAGGGGTAAAATCCAATGTGCCAGAAAGACAGGGACTGCGGACGTATTTTTCGAAAAGCTCGGTGACCTAAACTAAGATAAACCCTAAAACCCTTGTATATATTTGGCCTTAACCCACATAGAAAACCCTAGAAACACAAAAGCTTTACGGCGCCGTTCACCCCTTTTTCTCCTCCCTCCTTTCTTCATTCATTCGTTAGCCTACTGAAACCGAAAAAAAACCTTGCCGCCGGCACCGGTTTTAAAAACATTTTTACCGAAAAACATTTTTGTTCGAAACTAAACTCCCCCTTTTTCATTGCCGACCCAAACCGATGGCTCACCCAATCAGGGATTATCGCCTGTGGGAGTCGAAAGAAGAGACGGAGGGCGACGACGGATGACCGTCGAAGGTATAAACTAACCCTTTTTTCTGTTGCATGCGAGAAAGAACAAAAAAAAAAACGATACCTCTGAAGGCTTCCTATCGTTTTATTATTTGATCTACTGTGACTGGGTGATTATTTGTTGTTGTTTAGTGTAAATTGAGGGTTTGGGTAGAAAAGGTTTCAAAAATGGAAAAAGAAACACCTATTCTGTCGACGATAACGATGGCCGATACAAGGATCGTTTATCATATTCTAGAAAATAAAGAATACGATGAACATAAGGGAGAATCATTCAAATGAATTTCAAAGGATTTCAAATTTAATTTTCGGATTTTTTTTAAATGAGGAAAAAATATTTAAGACACCTAAAATTTGGTATTAATTAGAGTTTTAAAACAGAATAAGGGATAATTGAAGTCATTAAATCCCTTCGACTTATGCAATTACCCTTTGGCGCCCATAATTTGGATACTCATTTTACTCAGGTTTTACTCTTTTATTTTCTCTTTATTTGATCACTAATTTCCCTTCTTTGACATATTTTCTAAATTAGCTACAAATTTTGAAATAATCATTGTTTTGTCACTCTTTTACTTTTCACATTTTTACGATTTGGTTTTTAAATTTGTATTAATTATATTTTGTTCTCCGATTTAATTAACTTTCTAACTTGTGTGATTTTGTGATTGTGCTACAGAATTTGTCTTGTTTTTATTCTACTCACCAATTATGTTTGTATTTTTTATTAATAACAGATTTATCTTATATTTTTAGGTTTTAACATTTTAGTCCTGGTTTTCTTTAGTCTTAGGTTATTTTAGAATTTTGACCCTAGATTTCAGATCCATTACAGTTAGGTCCTAATTCCTTAGAATTAGGTTCTTTATATTACTAATTTTTGCCTTAGGTTTAAGGTTCCTTTAAATTCAATCCTTAAAAATATTTAGATATTAATTTATAGTCTTAATAAATTAGATTTTGAATTTTAGACTTGTTCTAAATTCGTCACTGCTTTAGTGTTCTTTTATATTAGAATTAGATCTTTACTTTTCGGAATAATTCAATTAGAGCCTTAGATTCTAGGTTTTTTTTAATTTGGCCCTTAATTTTAATTTTAGGTGATTTGTTTGTTTATTTTCGAAATTCATTTGTACTTGTTTGTCGCATTTTGACCCTTTTATATATTTGAAATTGAACTAAATGCAATGTTATTTTTTTGAATCATATGGAAAAATCTACCAAGCGTACTTGGAGCGTTTTCTCTATTATTTAAATTATAATATTATCTTTTAAAAGGTGAAAACCCATGCAAAATGAATCTCATTAAATAAATTTGTTCGTTAGTAATTTCGAGAACGGAAGAGATTGTGGTCTTTTATTGTCAATATTCGAGAAAACTGCCAACCATACTTGGAGTTGTCTCGATTTTGAAGATAATTGAACAAGTCTTTCTCCTATTTTTTAATTAAAATAAATTATTAACTTATTTTATTCATCACATACATAATTAGGGATCACATTTTAAATTAAATTTTAAACTGACAAATTCATTTTAAAATACGATAACTAATTAGCTTGGTACCGAAAGAACAATGTTGGGAGCTAACAAATACCCGCGAGTTACCGACTTCTGAATTCACCAGATGCTCCAATGTCCTCACGTGTGGGGCTCATGACACACCTATCCAGTTTTCGCCTTCACATTAGGAAGACTCGAGTATCCTTTTGTTGTCTTTCGATCATCCCCGTTTGGATATGACGGTCCGACTTCATCCTCAGTTTCCGATTACGTTATCGTAACATCTCTACCTCCTGCAATCATAGTCGACCACATTAGAATAATTGCGTCCCTACCCTTAAGACCACCACTCACCTTCACGTGTGTTTGAAGGTCCATGTGTTCTAGTCCCCCTTTCTGCTGAATGAAAGGATTGGATTTGAAAGACGTTTGTTTTGCAAATCTAAATTGTCTATGTGAGATTTGTACGGTTGAACATGAATTGCAGGAGGTCTTGACCTCTAACGACTCTTTTTCCTAGTAAATAGCAAACCTAAAATCGAATTAAGGTTACAAATTTTAAATTGAACAAAAAAAGAGAGAATTTTGAAAAAGGAAAAGAAGAAAAGCTATGTGTAATTCTTGTCATCGTCTTTTGTCAAAGAGAATTGAAACAGAAAAAATTGAGCTATTCTCTCATTTTATTCTTGGATCTAGTGTGGCTTAGAGATTATTTGTTGTTGTTGAGTGTAAATTGAGGGTTTGGGTTCAAAAGGATTCGAAATGGACAAAGAAACTCCTATTCTATCGACGATAACGACGGCCGATACAACGATCGTTTATCATATTCTGAAAAATAAAGAATACGATGAACATAAGGGAGAAACATTCAAATAAATTTTAGAGGATTTCAGATTTGATTGTCGGATTTTTTTAAATGAGAAGAAAATAATTAAGACACCTAAAATTTGGTAATAATAATAGTTTTAAAAGAGAATAGGGGAGAATTGAAGTCACTAAATCCCTTCGTCTTATATAATTACACTTTGGAGTCCATAATTTGGATACTCGTTTTACTATGATTTTACTTTTTTATTTTCTCTTGATTTGATCACTGATTTCCCTTCTTTGACAATTTTATAAATTAGCTACAACTTTTGAAATAATCATTGTTTGGTCACTCTTTTACTTTTCACATTGTTACGATTTGGTTTTTAAATTTGTATTAATTATATTTTGGTCACCTATTTAATTAACTTTCTATCTTGTGTCATTTTGTGATTTTGCTACTGGATTTGTCTTGTTTTTATTCTACTCACTAATCATGTTAGTATGTTTTTTTTATTAAAACAAATTTATCTTAGATTTTCCAAGTTTTAACATTTTAGTCATGGTTTTCTTTAGTCTTAGTTTCTTTTAGAAATTTGACATTAGATTTCGGAACCATTACAGCTAGGTCCTAATTCCTCAGAATTAGGTTCTTGTATATTACTAATTTTGGGCTTAGGTTCCTTTAAATTTAGTCCTTAAAAATATTTAGATATTATTATATAGTATTAATAAATTAGATTTTGAATTTTAGACTTGTTCTAAATTAGTCACCGCCTTAATGTTATTTTAGGTTAGAATTAGATCTTTAGTTTTAGAAACAATTCAGTTAGAGCCTTAGATTCTAGGTTTTGTTTAATTTGGTCCTTAATTTTAATTTTAGGTAATTTGTTTGTTTATTTTCGAAATTCATCCGTACTTATTTGTTGCATTTTGACCCTTTATATATTTGAAATTGAACTAAATGCAATGTTATTTTATTCGAATCTTATGGAAAAATCTACCAAGCGTACTTGGAGCGTTTTCTCTATTATTCGAATTAAAATATCATCTTTTAAAAAGTGAAAACCCATACAAAATGAATCTCCTTAAATAAATGTGTTCATTAACAATTTCAAGAAAGGAAGAGATTGTGGTCTTTTATTGTCAATATTCGAGAAAACTGCCAAACATACTTGGAGTTGTCTCGATTTTGAAGAATTTGAACACATCTTTCTCCTTTTTTAATTTAAATGAATTAATAACATATTTCATTCGTCTCATGCATAATTAGGGATCACTTTTTAAATTAAATTTTAAACCGACAAATTTATTTGAAAATACGATAACTAATTAGCTTGGTACCGAAAGAACAATGTTGGGTGCTAACAAATACCCGCGAGTAACCGACTTCGGAACCCCAATTAATAATTTTTGGTCACAAATGGTGTTCGATCCACCCTTTTAAATTTGATCGATAGTGGCTTTGGGTTTTTAATTTGGGTTTCCCAAAACCTTCTATATTAAAACAAAAATAGAAAACGTCTATCATCAAGTTAACGTTTCGACATCGTGTTTTAATTATTTGCTCAAACATACTTGGAGTTGTCTCGATTTTGAAGAATTTGAACACATCTTTCTCCTTTTTTAATTAAAATGAATTAATAACATATTCCATTCATCTCATGTATAATTAGGGATCAGTTTTTAAATTAAATTTTAAACCGACAAATTCATTTGAAAATACGATAACTAATTAGCTTGGTACCGAAAGAACAATGTTGGGTGCTAACAAATACCCGCGAGTAACCGACTTCGAAACCCCAATTAATAATTTTTGGTAACAAATGGTGTTCGATCCACCCTTTTAAATTTGATCGATGGTGGCTTTGGGTTTTTAATTTGGGTTTCCCAAAACCTTCCATATTAAAACAAAAATAGAAAAAGTCTAGCATCAAGTTAACGTTTCGACGCCGTGTTTTAATTATTTGCTTGTAAAAGGAAGCTAGCAAGAAATGGATGGACGGAGGGACGGGTTGGCACTTGCTTTCGCATTGTTATATTTATATGAATTCGAGATTTTAATAATAAATACGAGATTACATGATTAAATTAATGTTTAAGAAACCATTGCATTTGCTTAGCAATTGCTTGGATCAAAGACAAAAGATGAAGACCATGGTCCCTGTGGAACTCCCTGAACACAATCGATCATCTCGTATAGTTCTTGTCTTTATTTTTAAATATTAATAAAACTTGTTATTGCTTAGCAAATAAAAAATTATAAAAATTCTTTGGGTGTGACAGATCAAATCGTATCACCACCACCAACCTAATTTCTTTCAATTCCTATACATTTAAAATAAATAAATAAATCTAAAACCAAATGCTTGATAAAAATGGTGGAGCTGCCCTCCCATTGAACCGTAGGTTCAGTGGCATATATCTTTGCCCATTTGCTCACCCAACCAAATGGTTTGGGACTAAACCCTTTCCGGGTAAGTATTGCAACAAAGATCGTTCCACTCTTGTGCTGCTCCTAGTGCTGTCCACCAGCTTGAACCATTGGCTCGAAGGGTCACATGTGTTGTCTTTACTTATGCATTTGCAACCGTTTGTGATGATGGTGTTGTCCGAAGCTACGTCGAGGCAAATGGATTTGCCATCTCTGAGCTTAGCCGAGAGATGCATCTTGGAATCGGATATGGTTTCCCATTTCGAATTCGAGCCGGTGCAGAAGATACCGAGTTTCAGCGATGTCCCGGATGCATCGGTTTGTAAGCAGAAACGAGTTCCTTTTACTACTAAAGTCTTGTGCGGCGAGTAACTCCAAGGGTAGGCGTGGGTGCAGGGACCTAACTGCAACGGGTGGACCAATGATTTCCTTGTGATACAAAGCCCTGTTAAGGGGTGGAAGATCACTTTGTGCGGTTTGGCTTCTGATAGACCTGGACCTGCATATGTCATTGCGGAACAACATCAAGTTAATTTTCAGTTGACATCAGTGTTTGATAAGAAAGTAGTATATGTTGGCTTACCTCGGAAAGGAGACTGGAGAGCTGAAATTCTTTGTATGAAGCTCGAATTCCTGGCTCCACACCAGTTATAATCCATGGCTCCGTAGTACTCGTTTAACCCGACGACACCGTCTCTCACATAATAGCTCCCAGCCAATGTCCACAAGGCCCAATCCAGGTCAAGCTCAGCTGCCACACCCAAGAAGCAACTGATGTACCTATTGCCATTGACATTGGCTCCGCTTTGATCGATCCCGAACTCACCAATGAACAACGGGTATCCTTGATCAACCAAATACCCCGATGTATTCATCATGTATGTCGCCACTCTGCCACAAACTTCGTTCGGGTTGTCCTTCACCCATGTGGTCTGGCCATCCGAGAATCCATACCAATGCGCCTCGAATACTAGTTTCCCACTAAACGTGAGTTTTAACTGTTGGTTCTTGAGGAATGACAAGTCCCTGTCGAAACTCAATCCAGAAAGTATAACGAGAACATTTGGGTTTGCCGAGTGCACTGCTTCAGCTCCTTTCGGCATGTACTTGTACCAATCGTTTATGTTTTGTTTCGGGCCTCTGGGCTCGTTCCTCAAGCTCATGCCGACCACGTTGGTGACGCCGTTGAATAAGGTGGCCATCCGTGTCAGCCCGGTGATCCATAGATCCGGGTCGAAGTACTTGTCACCGAAGAAACCATTGTCATCAAGATTACTGCAGCACCAACCGGGTTTGCTTATGTGATTGTCAAGTATGACCATCACATTGTTTTCCCCCAAGCTTGACACCACTGCCTGAAATATAAATACCAATAATTATTTTCAATGCAGTAAAGTTTGAGACATGTTGTTTATTCAATGATATAGTTTACTAATACTTGGAAAATCTGTCATACCTGATAAGCTTTGATGAGGGAAACATCGATGATTGAAGGGTTGTTGGCTTGGATTCCGGCAATGGATTCGAGGAGGCCGAGTTGTTGAAACGATTGTCTAACAGTGAGCGATGCCAACGAGTCATTGGTGATCAGATAGAGTGGCCAAGTGAACCTAACGCAGTTGAACCCCATTGACACAATCCGTTTGGCAATCGTATCCATAGGCTGCTTGCTGAGCCCTTCGGCAAGCACCGGTTCCATGTGCGACGCCCAGTTTACGCACGCCAGCTTCACGCGTCGTCCTCTATCGTCCACAATCCAGCGTGAATTCGTTGACAACGGGAGGGACGTGACGACGGAAGAGAATAGGAAGAGGAGGAGAATAGACGAGGTAGTGAAGTTTCCCATGGATTTTGGTTTTTGGTTTTTTGCTTTTGACTTGCATTGAAGGAAGAACTTGAGCGTCTTATTTATATACAAAACCAAACACACACACACAGTCCTTTTGGACAAAGAGAAAGTCATTAAGTTAAATAACCAAATCCAATTTCAAATTAAATAACAAAAACCTTTTATCCTCTATCAATTAATAATAACGTAAATTTCATAAAATAATAGAAAAAAATAAAAAATCCTCTTTAAAGTTGAACTTTAAAACTGATTGTTTGGATTGGAGAATGTTAATTAAGGTAACATTAGGTTCCTTAAAATTATAAGGCAAATCCTTAGCCTTTTTAAAGTTGAATTTTTCTCTAGTTAATACTCTAACTTTAGTTCCATTCGTTTACTTTTAGTCCTTTTCATAATTTTTTAACAAAATTTAAAGTTCATTTTAAAATATAAACATGATATAGTCTTATGTTGTCACGTCATCAAAAGTTAACAATGCTTAATACAAGTATGAAAACCGGTGATGAAATTAAAGTTCAAGTTTTAACTTGGGAGTAAAATAATAGAGGAACCGAGTAAAATAATAGATGAAATTAAAGTTCTTTATTTAAAAATAATATTATAAATATATTTTAGAAGTTCAGATAATATTTTTTTATTAAATATGTAGCGACTATTTTTTTGAAAAACATCGGTGTCACTTAGAGGAACCGGGTTTTTTTATTTTAGTTTAAAAAAGTCGGATTTGAAAAATAGAGGAGTCGCCACCGGCTATTTAAAAATGGTAGACCGGACACCGAAAATTAAACCAGAGATTTTTCTTTTGAAAATGGGTTCGGGAGTCGGTTACACGCGAGGAAGGATTAGCACCCTCGACGTGCCCAGAATTGGTACCAAAACTTTACCGCTTAATTAATATTAAATTTTTCGAATTAAAGTGACGAATCGTATCAAAATTTGGTTATACGAGCGAGTGAATTTTAAAGGTCTTAATATTCGAGAAAAAAACGTCTGAACCACCACCACTGCGACTGGTACTGGCCTCGTTCGTTCCCGAATAAAAAGACGCTCGCATTGCATTTTATAAGTTCGAGATGCAACTTAAAAATTCATAAACGGGACAACTAAATCACATGATTAAATAAAAGGCACATACAAATAGCTAAAAAATATTGTGACATTGACAACATAACCGATATTCGTAAAAAAAAAACAAGGTAAGTATGAAAAATCCTAAATTCTACTCAATTTATATAGTTAACGGAAATCATGCACGAAATCATATAAAACGCATGTGAAGATGTACCACTTTACAAAGTCATAATGCGCGATCAAAGCTACATGAAAACTACATGTTATACGTATGTTCATTCATTATCACACAATAAAATCAAATGATGTGTACCATGATACGAAATTAATACGCATGCTAAAAATGCTCTCATCCAAACCATAACAAAATCAGATCAAAACAATATGGGCAACAAGCAGGTTAAAACTTAAATATGCGCAAAATACAGGACTAATTCCATAAATAAACTACTGACTTTGGGACGACAATTGAAAAATAAAGAAAGATTTAGGGGTTCGAATGGGATTAAACCAAAATGGGTAAAGAACCGATTAAACAAGACATGATGAAATTAAAAGAAGACATAAGCATGTAGGGACTGAAAGAGGGATTTCCCCATGTGGGTTTAACTAAAATCGGAGAGCAGAGGGGTAAAATCCAATGAGCCAGAAAGACAGGGACTGCGGATGTATTTTCCGAAAAGCTCGGTGACCTAAACTAAAATAAACCCTAAAACCCTTGTATATATTTGGCCTTAACCCACATAGAAAACCCTAGAAACCCAAAAGCTTTACGGCGCCGTTCACCCCTTTTTCTCCTCCCTCCTTTCTTCATTCATTCGTTAGCCTACTGAAACCGAAAAAAAAAACCTTGCCGCCGGCACCGGTTTTAAAAACATTTTTACCGAAAAACATTTTTGTTCGAAACTAAACTCCCCCTTTTTCATTGCCGACCCAAACTGATGGCTCACCCAATCAGGGATTATCGCCTGTGGGAGTCGAAAGAAGAGACGGAGGGCGACGACGGATGACCGTCGAAGGTATAAACTAACCCCTTTTTCTGTTGCATGCGAGAAAGAACAAAAAAAATGATACCTCTGAAGGCTTCCTCTCTTTCTATTGATTTCAAAGTTTTTTGTTTTTTACAATCTTTTGCTCTCTGCTCACTGTTTTTTTTTTCGAATGCCCTCTACCTTACAATTTTGTTTCGGTTTCCTATATAACCGAAAATAAAAAGGTAATCTGTAGAAAATTAATTTTCTCTGAGGCTCTGTCTGGTTGACCTTTGCATTTTGATTTATTGTTCTGTTGTTTTTCTTGCTATTTTCGGGTCCTGATGCTTCTGTGTTTT
Source organism: Hibiscus tridactylites (assembly GCA_958450335.1). Taxonomy (NCBI): domain Eukaryota; kingdom Viridiplantae; phylum Streptophyta; class Magnoliopsida; order Malvales; family Malvaceae; genus Hibiscus; species Hibiscus tridactylites. The sequence continues at coordinate 8,639,331 of OY288288.1, forward strand.
GCTGTTGCATGTTGGTGTTTCCGGAACGGGAGGGGCAACAAGGCGTGCCGGTGCAGGGGCAGACGGCAGACGAGGGGTCACATGGTGTGTGAGTTACGCGCGCGTGGGATAGCGAAAAGTCGCGTGTGGGCGCGTGAAGCTTCTGGAGGCTTCTCTTGGCGATCTGGGAGCCGTTGGATCATTCTTGATCCGACGGTTGACGATGCGCGGCGCGAATAGCTAGAGTGGGAAACCCTTAGGGTTTCTGGTATGGGGAGATCTGGACCGTTGGATCACGGCCAGATCCAACGGCTACGGATGAGTGGCGGCTGCACCAACAAAGCATAGGATTAGGGTTAGCTTAGGGTTTTTTTGTCATTGGGCTTGCTGGGCTGTTATGTAATGGACTCTTTATTATTTTGGACTCTTATATTTTAATCAGAATGGGTTTTTATTAATTGATGTGCTTCATATTCATTTTTATAATACTATTCAATAATAATAATAACAAGCAATAACTAAATAATAACAATAATACTTAAAACTATTAAACACTAAATAATAATAATACGAGCACACAAATGAAAGAATACTATAATAAGATAGTATTAAATATAATATATTAGTAATATTTAGGGGTTTTTTGTGAAATGGATGATATCAATATAATAAATATAAAAATAACGATACTAATAATAATAATATTATTGATAATAATACTATAATAATGCTAAAAGAGTAACAATAATATAATAGTATTAACACATGTATATTTTCTCTTTTTTCGTTTTTTCTTTTTTCTTTCTTTTTCTATTTTAAATACCTAACAGCCCAATAAGCCCACTAACAACACAAACATAAAGGGGTTCGATGTCCGGACAAAATTAGTGATTACAGTTGCCACTCTTTGCTTATACTTGTGGAACAAGGATAAAGCAAAGACCATAAGCACTAATTTTGTCCCACTTCCCTGTTGGATGTGGGTAATCTGTGACGCCACCGATGACGAGACAGGATCAGGGGACTTGAGTGGATCAAGCTGCGACTCCGACGAAGAGGCATGACCCGGTGAGGAGGAGATCCGATACACCATTAACGGCATAACAAGATCGATGTTGAAAGAGATCTGCTACACCACCAACGGCATAACGAGATCGATGTTGAAAGAGATCTGTTACACCACCAACGGCATAACAAGATCGATGTTGAAAGAGATCTGCTACCATCCAAGGCAGGACGAGATCGATGTTGTAAGAGATCTGCTACACCACCAACGGCATAACGAGGTCGATGTTGAAAGAGATCTGTTACACCACCAACGGCATAACAAGATCGATGTTGAAAGAGATCCGCTACCATCCAAGGCAGGACGAGATCGATGTTGTAAGAGATCTGATACACCACCAACGGCATAAAAAGATCGATGCTGAAAGAGATCCGCTACCATTAACGGCAGGACGAGATCGATGTTGTAGGAGATCCGCTACACCACCAACGGCATAACAGGATCGATGTTGGAAGAAGAGTTAGTGTTGTGGTTGTTCCTCTTGGTGGGGTTCAACTTCTTTGATGATTTGTCCTTTTTTGTCGGCGTGGCTTTCCTTTGGTTGAGGATTCGCCATCCTTGTCTTTTGACCTGTTTATTTATTTATATTTTTTTTCTTTTTTTGTGTTTGAATGAAATATGTATGTTTTGTATGGATGCATGTAGGTTGATATATGGTGTGGATGCTTGATAGGAATGCATGATGAATGCACTAATTTTGACGCAAATGACGTGTGATGCAGATGGTCCCGATGTTGGCACTCAAAGGGATGCCCCCTGATTTCATAGTCATACTGGCTCGGTCTTGTCTGCCTTAGTTCTGTCTTATAGCCTTGGTCGAAAGGTTAGTGATGCCTTGTTGTGATGATGCCTTTTGACTTCTCGTGGTATTGACCATATTCTTGTGAAATGTCTCCTCCTTGGGGGGAAGACCAACTTATGGGTGTCTCTTTGGCTAGGGTTCGTTCTTTGCGTAAGTGCTTTGCACATTTATCGTTAGTCCCTGTACTTTTAGACCTTTTGTAAAGTAGTGCAGAGAAATCTTTTGTTTCACTACAAAACACAGACCACATATTTTTCACTCCAATGTGAGATGCTTGTTAGGAAAAACAAGTTTTTCTTTTTCAAATCATGGATAGCCTAAGCTAGATCAGATACCTTGAATATCAAGTGTAGGGGTGACAATAAAATGACTTACCGGGGATGCCCCAAGCATCTCTTGTGTCTAGAAGACCTCGTAAGTTGGGTTGATATCTAAAGTGTGAAGTACATCTTAACTTATTTTGGTTTTTTTTTGCAGCACCATTTGCTGATTTTGGCGTTATTTTGCTTTAGTAGAGTTTTGGGGAAATCAAATCATCACATTCCTTTGGCTTGAAGTTAAAGATAGAGCAAACACCGAAACCCCTAGTTACTCGGCATTGTCATGATTTGAAAATATTACCATCACTCGTGAAACTGAGGTTCTTGAATTTAAATGGTGCAATGCAACCTTATTGGCCCTTTTGCTACAGCGGAGTGCCCCAAAAATGCCACACTCTTATCCGAAATGCCTATTACCAGGCTTCGAACATTGGAGTGCTTTTTGATTTTATTTTGTTCATTTTTCCTTTTTTGGGTGATTGATTTTGATTTTGATTTTTTTTTTGGAAAATTTGACCTTGGTCTCAATTTAGACCTTTTTATTTTAAAGATGCATTAATGCCCTACAGGCTTAAACAAATGACCAACTTAAGTCGGGATGTCAGTCACAAATTAGTTATCTTCGCAATTTCCGATTTCTAGTAGACACAAGCTACTCGAGCCCAACCTTCGGGTCACAATTGATGTCCCTCGCACAATTGATATACGAGGGTCCGATAAACAGATATACATGAAAAGAAGAGATAATTGAGACACAAAATGCGATGCATCCTTTCATTGAAAATAAAAACACGGAGTCAGAAGCCCTTACAAAAGATCATCACCGCCTTCGGGCTTAAGCGGGTGAGTTTGATTCAATGCACTACTCCAAAAGAAATTAAAAGCAACAGGGAAACCTACGAGAGTTTAGACCGGTAAGCATGGGTAAACTTGGATAGTTCCTGCCTTTAGGCTTCCTTTTCTAGGAATGTCAGATCAATGCTCAAATTTTCTAAGAGTTCCTCGATTGTTGGTTCCCCGACACTACCTTCATCTGCCCCCTTGACGACATCCCCAAAGGGTGCTTCAAGTTGCCCGATTGGACCAGAGAATCCTCCCGACAAAAAGATCTGATCTAGAGGAGGAAAAAGCACGAGCTCCACCTCTCCTTGGTCTTTTGTTTCCTCTCATTCTTTAGGCTCGTAGCCTAATTCGAAACGGTCTATCTTAGCAACCATGCTTGCCCCAAACTCAGATATTGGGGATTTTCCCTTGGTAGAAGCAGTTATAAGCCCCGAGGTTGGCTCTTCAACAGTCTCTTTAACTTCCTCGAAGAATTCGATCTCTTTGTTATCCATTAGCCCCTGAACTATAGTTGCGAACTCACAACAGTCCTGAACAGCGTGTCCGCTTTTGGCGTGGAACTCGCAATAAGGACCAACATGTCCCTCGGGCTTCAATGCCCCCTTGCTGATTAGACCTGCCTTGTAGAGCTCCATCCATACCCAATTGAGGGGTGACTTGACTTCAGATACCCTGGTCTTGGTCCTTCGATCACCCTCCTCGGAAATGACATTCACTCCTTTGGCATGATTTGGTAGAGGGTTCGTGTTTGTAGCTGGTCCACCTGATTTCTCGAAGCTTATGACCCCAAGCTGAATGAGCCTCTCTACATTCTTCTTGAAACCAAAACAATTCTCGATCGAATGCCCCACTTGCTCACCGTGGTACTCGCATTTTGCCTTGGCGTCATACCACTTAGGGAATGGGGGTTGCAAAGGGGGCACGTAGTAAGGTGCCACTACATGGATATCAGAGAGCTGCTTGTATAAATCTCCATACGATATCGGTAACGGAGTAAACTCCATCCTTTCATTGTTTTTCTGCTGGTTGAAGCTTTGACTTGAGGAACCTTGGGCATTTGAGGCCGCTTTAGGTTGCATCACCGCCATTGGCTTAATATTGTAGACGTCTGAAGTGTTCACTTCGCTATCCTTCCTCCCATGAGTTGGCCTCTTGTGGGACAAGTTTCCTCCCGTCTCAATCCTACCACTCTTGACGGCATTTTCAATGAGCTCACCGGACAACACTAGGTCGGCGAAGTTGGTGGTTGCGTTTCCTATGAGGCGATCCAAGATTGGCCCCTCCAAAGTTTGGATAAATATGACCACTGTTTCCTTCTCACCAAGTGGAGGTTGCACCTGAGCTGCCACATCTCTCCATCGTTGTGCATATTGCCTAAAACTTTCATTTGACTTCTGTTTCATGTGTTGTAGGGTCCACCGGTCCGGTACCATGTCACTGACATGCTGGTATTGTGCTAGGAAGGCCTTGGCCAAATCTTTCCAAGTCTTGATCTGATGACGGCTTAACTGATTGTACCAACGAATGGCGGGTCTTGAGAGACTATCTTGGAAGCAATGGATTAACAATTTGTCATCCCCACCATATCCGGTCATCCTCCGGCAAAACATGGTGAGATGAGTGCGGGGACAACTTGTTCCATCATACTTTTCAAACTCCGGGACCTTGAATTTAGGGGGTAGTACTAGATCTAGGACAAGACTGAGTTCGACGGCGTCAAAACCGGTGAAAGCATCGACCACCTCCATGGCTTCCAACTTTTCCTCGAGTCGCTTACAACGGTCCGCGATCTCTTTAGAGGCCTCAAACCTTGGCTTCTCGATTTCCATTAACTGATCGAGGTTTGAGACGAAATTCTCAGCTTGGTTTCCACCGGGCCTCTCTTCCGGCGCGGAGGGTGGATTAGCGGGGAAAGGGGTATCAGTCTGATGAATTGGCATTTTTTCTTGATCGAGTATCACCTGAGGGGTAGCTTGGACCCTAACATGAGTGGGGGTAAACCCTGGGGGATATGGGAGATCTTCATTCGCAACGGTGGGCCTCGTCGCTGGATTACCGTTCGAGGCTTCTCCTTGTACGGGAGGTCGGGTTCCTAGCATCTGGCCTATCTGGGCTAGTATATCTTCTTGAGATTTCCTGAGCTGCTCCCTCATCTCCTCTTGGGCCCTAGCTAACTGATCCTCCAACTTCTTGGTCAAATCCGCTTGCATGTCCCTTTGAGTTTGTTCAATTTGGTCCAATCGGTCTTCGTTCACCATCTTAGTTCTTCGTCGGGTTCCGTAAGGGTGCTGAATCGGCTGTCTTTTTTCCTTACCCAGTATCACTCCTAAGGAACATCCCGATGATTAGTCATAACATCTCGGAAGTGAATGCATGAAAATGCGTGATGAATGTCATAATGTGATAATGCAACTATGAATGGATGATGTATGATTAGAGATTTAATGTTGTGAATGATTATGCTATGAAATGATGTATGAACAGATAATGTAATAAAAAAATGCAAATATGTATGCGAATAACGGTGTTGGTCGTATAGGTGATTCCCCTTAGGTCAACTTTCATTTAGACATAAAAGAGGTTCCTTGTTACAAGGTAGTCATAAAAGATTCAAACGGATGCCCCTTCGCGTCTTCGAATTACGTCTGAGGAAATGAAGGTTTTGAAAAATGTCGAGGATGGATTTTCTTTCTTCTCCAATCATCTAGAATTTGTCGGATTTGCGATTTGACATCCTTTTTAGCAATCTCCTTCCATAATGAAAGCACCCGAATTGGGTAAAACCACTTTGACTCAACACCGTTATGTCATGATATGTATGCAAAATAAATGCAAAAAGAAAAAAGAAATGAGTTAGTGTCGAATAGTCATGATTAATAAGATAGAAGACAAGCATAAACAATCAGTCCTATTTATCCCGTCTAGTTCACCTAGGTTATCCGCATGGCTCTAAAGGGGTAGGTTTTCTAGTTCGCTACATGAAGTTTTGGTTCTAGGAGGTACTCGAATTGTCCTTGTTGTCCCCTACTAAGGGTAGCAAGGCCCCCGGTCATCACCCATTATAGGCTCCTCTCAACCGAGTTCAATTCGAGGGGACCCTTTCGCTATATCTGTACGGAGAAACAATATTCTCACGAAGATATAGGGTATTCGAGCCCCGAAGGTACTTACTAGGCCTACACGGAGGAACAATATCCACACGAAAGCACTAGCGTTTTCCCCCCACTTAAACGAACGGGTTTAAATGCCAATTTTAAATGCGTTTAAAATAAACTCGCACTTATAAACAAATATCGATCGATTTGGTCACCTTAATTCGCAACTTCTAATATTAATTGAGCGGTAAAGTTTTTTTTGGCTCGACTTTCTTTTTGTTTTTGAAAACAAAAATCTGTCCCCAGTGGAGTCGCCATCTGTAGCGACTATTTTTTTTGTAAAACATCGGTGTCACTTAGAGGAACCGGGTTTTTTTAGTTTAGTTTAAAAAAGTCGGATTTGAAAAATAGAGGAGTCGCCACCGGCCATTTAAAAATGGTAGACTGGACACCGAAAATTAAACCAGAGATTTTTCTTTTGAAAATGGGTTCGGGAGTCAGTTACACGCGAGGAAGGATTAGCACCCTCGACGTGCCCTGAATTGGTACCAAAACTTTACCGCTTAATTAATATTAAATTTTACGAATTAAAGTGACGAATCGTATCAAAATTTGGTCATACGAGCGAGTGGATTTTAAAGGTCTTAATATTCGAGAAAAAAACGTCCGAACCACCACCACTGCGACTGGTACTGGCCTCGTTCGTTCCCGAATAAAAAGACGCTCGCATTGCATTTTATAAGTTCGAGATGCAACTTAAAAATTCATAAACGGGACAACTAAATCACATGATTAAATAAAAGGCACATACAAATAGCTAAAAAATATTGTGACATTGACAACATAACCGATATTCGTAAAAAAAACAAGGTAAGTATGAAAAATCCTAAATTCTACTCAATTTATATAGTTAACGGAAATCATGCACGAAATCATATAAAACGCATGTGAAGATGTACCACTTTACAAAGTCATAATGCGCAATCAAAGCTACATGAAAACTACATGTTATACGTATGTTCATTCATTATCACACAATAAAATCAAATGATGTGTACCATGATACGAAATTAATACGCATGCTAAAAATGCTCTCATCCAAACCATAACAAAATCAGATCAAAACAATATGGGCAACAAGCAGGTTAAAACTTAAATATGCGCAAAATACAGGACTAATTCCATAAATAAACTACTGACTTTGGGACGACAATTGAAAAATAAAGAAAGATTTAGGGGTTCGAACGAGATTAAACCAAAATGGGTAAAGAACCGATTAAACAAGACATGATGAAATTAAAAGAAGACATAAGCATGTAGGGACTGAAAGAGGGATTTCCCCATGTGGGTTTAACTAAAATCGAACAGCAGAGGGGTAAAATCCAATGAGCCAGAAAGACAGGGACTGCGGACGTATTTTCCGAAAAGCTCGGTGACCTAAACTAAGATAAACCCTAAAACCCTTGTATATATTTGGCCTTAACCCACATAGAAAACCCTAGAAACCCAAAAGCTTTACGGCGCCGTTCACCCCTTTTTCTCCTCCCTCCTTTCTTCATTCATTCGTTAGCCTACTGAAACCGAAAAAAAAAACCTTGCCGCCGGCACCGGTTTTAAAAACATTTTTACCGAAAAACATTTTTGTTCGAAACTAAACTCCCCCTTTTTCATTGCCGACCCAAACCGATGGCTCACCCAATCAGGGATTATCGCCTGTGGGAGTCGAAAGAAGAGACGGAGGGCGACGACGGATGACCGTCGAAGGTATAAACTAACCCCTTTTTCTGTTGCATGCGAGAAAGAACAAAAAAAAAACGATACCTCTGAAGGCTTCCTCTCTTTCTATTGATTTCAAAGTTTTTTGTTTTTTTCAATCTTTTGCTCTCTGCTCACTGTTTTTTTTCGAATGCCCTCTACCTTACAATTTTGTTTCGGTTTCCTATATAACCGAAAATAAAAAGGTAATCTGTAGAAAATTAATTTTCTCTGAGGCTCTGTCTGGTTGACCTTTGCATTTTGATTTATTGTTCTGTTGTTTTTCTTGCTATTTTCGGGTCCTGATGCTTCTGTGTTTTGCTGTTGCATGTTGGTGTTTTCGGAACAGGAGGGGCAGCAAGGCGTGCCGGTGCAGGGGCAGACGGCAGACGAGGGGTCACATGGTGTGTGAGTTACGCGCGCGTGGGCGCGTGAAGCTTCTGGAGGCTTCTCTTGGCGATCTGGGAGCCGTTGGATCATTCTTGATCCGACGGTTGATGATGCGCGGCGCGAGTAGCTAGAGTGGGAAACCCTTAGGGTTTCTGGTATGGGGAGATCTGGACCGTTGGATCGCGGCCAGATCCAACGGCTACAGATGAGTGGCGGCAGCACCAACAAAGCATAGGATTAGGGTTAGCTTAGGGTTTTTTGTCATTGGGCTTGCTGGGCTGTTATGTAATGGACTCTTTATTATTTTGGACTCTTATATTTTAATCATAATGGGTTTTTATTAATTGATGTGCTTCATATTCATTTTTATAATACTATTCAATAATAATAACAAGCAATAACTAAATACCTAACAACCCAATAAGCCCACTAACAACACAAACATAAAGGGGTTCGATGTCCGGACAAAACTAGTGATTACAAAATAGCATTACAAATCTTACTTATACATGTGAAAAATAATATGAAGAAATATATACACATATGCATATCTTATATGATTAGTGAAAGTCGTTTAAATTGGAATAAAACCGTATTATAATATGGTAAATAATTACAATTAAATTTGTATAGGAACTCGAAAACTCGACTCGACTCGAATTTCATAAACACGACTCGAATCGAAAAATTTTCAAATTAAGTTCAAGATGTAAAATATGACGCGTCAACTCGAATACTCGAAATTTTTTGACTTGACTTGATCCTATCAAACACCCTAGCCCCGAATACAAACCCTAATCCCAACTAAAAACCTAAAAACTATGGTCTTTTTAAGCTATAGCCACCACATTCACGACCCTCATATCGTCAAAGCTTCATCTGATGGTTCAGAAAAACGACATCATTTAATCTTCTCGCATGTGTGCCACATGGAAGAAGAGAAAATCTCGAGACAAACAACAATTGTTGGATCCAATTCAATCAAACGGTCTGAATTAAAAGCAAAGTCAATGCATAAATTGTTACAGTGCATGCATCAAAGGATTCCCGATATCACGCCTAGTCCTTCTGATTAAATGTGATATGATGGTCTCAGTTCAAAAGACAACTTTCACACGGATTGGATTGGAAAGTCGTTTTTTTGGAAAATCTGAATTGTCTGTGTGAGATTTGTACGGTTGAACATGAATTGGAGGAGGCCTTGAACTATAACGCCTCGTCTTCCCAGTAAATAGCTAACCTAAAATCTAATTAGGGATATAAATTTTAAATTGAACAAAAAGAGAAAGAGAATTGTGAAAAATGAAAAGAAGAATAACTATATGTAAATCTTGTAATCGTCTTTTGTCAAAGAGAATTGAAACAGAAAAAAACTTGAGCTACTCTATCGTTTTATTATTTGATCTACTGTGACTGGGTGATTATTTGTTGTTGTTTAGTGTAAATTGAGGGTTTGGGTAGAAAAGGTTTCAAAAATGGAAAAAGAAACACCTATTCTGTCGACGATAACGATGGCCGATACAAGGATCGTTTATCATATTCCAGAAAATAAAGAATACGATGAACATAAGGGAGAATCATTCAAATGAATTTCAAAGGATTTCAAATTTAATTTTCGGATTTTTTTAAATGAGGAAAAAATATTTAAGACACCTAAAATTTGGTATTAATTAGAGTTTTAAAACAGAATAAGGGATAATTGAAGTCATTAAATCCCTTCGACTTATGCAATTACCCTTTGGCGCCCATAATTTGGATACTCATTTTACTCAGGTTTTACTCTTTTATTTTCTCTTTATTTGATCACTAATTTCCCTTCTTTGACATATTTTCTAAATTAGCTACAAATTTTGAAATAATCATTGTTTTGTCACTCTTTTACTTTTCACATTTTTACGATTTGGTTTTTAAATTTGTATTAATTATATTTTGTTCTCCGATTTAATTAACTTTCTAACTTGTGTGATTTTGTGATTGTGCTACAGAATTTGTCTTGTTTTTATTCTACTCACCAATTATGTTTGTATTTTTTATTAATAACAGATTTATCTTATATTTTTAGGTTTTAACATTTTAGTCCTGGTTTTCTTTAGTCTTAGGTTATTTTAGAATTTTGACCCTAGATTTCAGATCCATTACAGTTAGGTCCTAATTCCTTAGAATTAGGTTCTTTATATTACTAATTTTTGCCTTAGGTTTAAGGTTCCTTTAAATTCAATCCTTAAAAATATTTAGATATTAATTTATAGTCTTAATAAATTAGATTTTGAATTTTAGACTTGTTCTAAATTCGTCACTGCTTTAGTGTTCTTTTATATTAGAATTAGATCTTTACTTTTCGGAATAATTCAATTAGAGCCTTAGATTCTAGGTTTTTTTTAATTTGGCCCTTAATTTTAATTTTAGGTGATTTGTTTGTTTATTTTCGAAATTCATTTGTACTTGTTTGTCGCATTTTGACCCTTTTATATATTTGAAATTGAACTAAATGCAATGTTATTTTTTTGAATCATATGGAAAAATCTACCAAGCGTACTTGGAGCGTTTTCTCTATTATTTAAATTATAATATTATCTTTTAAAAGGTGAAAACCCATGCAAAATGAATCTCATTAAATAAATTTGTTCGTTAGTAATTTCGAGAACGGAAGAGATTGTGGTCTTTTATTGTCAATATTCGAGAAAACTGCCAAACATACTTGGAGTTGTCTCGATTTTGAAGATAATTGAACAAGTCTTTCTCCTATTTTTTAATTAAAATAAATTATTAACTTATTTTATTCATCACATACATAATTAGGGATCACATTTTAAATTAAATTATAAACTGACAAATTCATTTTAAAATACGATAACTAATTAGCTTGGTACCGAAAGAACAATGTTGGGAGCTAACAAATACCCGCGAGTTACCGACTTCTGAATTCACCAGATGCTCCAATGTCCTCACGTGTGGGGCTCATGACACACCTATCCAGTTTTCGCCTTCACATTAGGAAGACTCGAGTATCCTTTTGTTGTCTTTCGATCATCCCCGTTTGGATATGACGGTCCGACTTCATCCTCAGTTTCCGATTACGTTATCGTAACATCTCTACCTCCTACAACCATAGTCGACCACATTAGAATAATTGCGTCTTTACCCTTAAGACCACCACTCACCTTCACGTGTGTTTGAAGGTCCATGTGTTCTAGTCCCCCTTTCTGCTGAATGAAAGGATTGGATTTGAAAGACGTTTGTTTTGCAAATCTAAATTGTCTATGTAAGATTTGTACGGTTGAACATGAATTGCAGGAGGTCTTGACCTCTAACGACTCTTTTTCCTAGTAAATAGCAAACCTAAAATCGAATTAAGGTTACAAATTTTAAATTGAACAAAAAGAGAGAGAATTTTGAAAAAGGAAAAGAAGAAAAGCTATGTGTAAGTCTTGTCATCGTCTTTTGTCAAAGAGAATTGAAACAGAAAAAATTGAGCTATTCTCTCATTTTATTCTTGGATCTAGTGTGGCTTAGAGATTATTTGTTGTTATTGAGTGTAAATTGAGGGTTTGGGTTCAAAAGGATTCGAAATGGACAAAGAAACTCCTATTCCATCGACGATAACGACGGCCGATACAACGATCGTTTATCATATTTTGAAAAATGAAGAATACGATGAACATAAGGGAGAAACATTCAAATAAATTTTAGAGGATTTCAGATTTGATTGTCGGATTTTTTTAAATGAGAAGAAAATAATTAAGACACCTAAAATTTGGTAATAATAATAGTTTTAAAAGAGAATAGGGGAGAATTGAAGTCACTAAATCCCTTCGTCTTACATAATTACACTTTGGAGTCCATAATTTGGAAACTCGTTTTACTATGATTTTACTTTTTTATTTTCTCTTGATTTGATCACTGATTTCCCTTCTTTGACAATTTTATAAATTAGCTACAACTTTTGAAATAATCATTGTTTGGTCACTCTTTTACTTTTCACATTGTTACGATTTGGTTTTTAAATTTGTATTAATTATATTTTGGTCACCTATTTAATTAACTTTCTATCTTGTGTCATTTTGTGATTTTGCTACTGGATTTCTCTTGTTTTTATTCTACTCACTAATCATGTTAGTATGTTTTTTTATTAAAACAAATTTATCTTAGATTTTCCAAGTTTTAACATTTTAGTCATGGTTTTCTTTAGTCTTAGTTTCTTTTAGAAATTTGACATTAGATTTCGGAACCATTACAGCTAGGTCCTAATTCCTCAGAATTAGGTTCTTGTATATTACTAATTTTGGGCTTAGGTTCCTTTAAATTTAGTCCTTAAAAATATTTAGATATTATTATATAGTATTAATAAATTAGATTTTGAAATAATCATTGTTTTACTTTTCACATTGTTACGATTTGGTTTTTAAATTTGTATTATTTATATTTTACTCACCTATTTAATTAACTTTCTATCTTGTGTGATTTTGTGATTGTGCTACTGGATTTGTCTTGTTTTTATTCTACTCATTAATTATGTTAGTATGTTTTTTTATTAAGAACAAATTTATCTTAGATTTTCAGGTTTTAACATTTTAGTCTTGGGTTTCTTTAGTCTTAGATTCTTTTAGAAATTTGACATTAGATTTCAGAACCATTACAGTTAGGTCCTAATTCCTTAGAATTAGGATCTTGTATATTACTAATTTTGGCCTTAGGTTTTAGGTTCCTTTAAATTTAGTCCTAAAAATATTTAGATATTATTTTATAGTATTAATAAATTAGATTTTTAATTTTAGACTACTTCTAAATTAGTCACGGCCTTAATGTTATTTTAGGTTAGAATTAGATCTTAACTTTTAGAAATAATTCAATTAGAGCCTTAGATTCTAGGTTTTGTTTAATTTGGTCCTTAATTTTAATTTTAGGTAAATTTTTTGTTTATTTTCGAAATTCATCCATACTTATTTGTTGCATTTTGACCCTTTATACATTTGAAATTGAACTAAATGCAAAGTTATTTTATTCGAATCTTATGGAAAAATCTACCAAGCGTACTTGGAGCGTTTTTTCTATTATTCGAATTAAAATATTATCTTTTAAAAAGTGAAAACCCATACAAAATGAATCTCTTTAAATAAATTTGTTGATTAACAATTTCAAGAAAGGAAGAGATTGTGGTCTTTTATTGTCAATATTCGAGAAAACTGCCAAACATACTTGGAGTTGTCTCAATTTTGAAGATATTTGAACACATCTTTCTCCTTTCTTAATTAAAATGAATTAATAACTTATTCCATTCATCTCATGCATAATTACGGATCACTTTTTAAATTAAATTTTAAACCGACAACTTCATTTGAAAATACGATAACTAATTAGCTTGGTACCGAAAGAACAATGTTGGGTGCTAACAAATACCCGCGAGTAACCGACTTCGGAACCCCGATTAATAATTTTTGGTAACAAATGGTGTTCGATCCACCCTTTTAAATTTGATCGATAGTGGCTTTGGGTTTTTAATTTGGGTTTCCCAAAACCTTCTATATTAAAACAAAAATAGAAAAAGTCTATCATCAAGTTAACGTTTCGACGTCGTGTTTTAATTATTTGCTCAAACATACTTGGAGTTGTCTCGATTTTGAAGAATTTGAACACATCTTTCTCCTTTTTTAATTAAAATGAATTAATAACATATTCCATTCATCTCATGCATAATTAGGGATCAGTTTTTAAATTAAATTTTAAACCGACAAATTCATTTGAAAATACGATAACTAATTAGCTTGGTACCGAAAGAACAATGTTGGGTGCTAACAAATACCCGCGAGTAACCGACTTCGAAACCCCAATTAATAATTTTTGGTAACAAATGGTGTTCGATCCACCCTTTTAAATTTGATCGATGGTGGCTTTGGGTTTTTAATTTGGGTTTCCCAAAACCTTCCATATTAAAACAAAAATAGAAAAAGTCTAGCATCAAGTTAACGTTTCGACGCCGTGTTTTAATTATTTGCTTGTAAAAGGAAGCTAGCAAGAAATGGATGGACGGAGGGACGGGTTGGCACTTGCTTTCGCATTGTTATATTTATATGAATTCGAGATTTTAATAATAAATACGAGATTACATGATTAAATTAACGTTTAAGAAACCATTGCATTTGCTTGGATCAAAGACAAAAGATGAAGACCATGGTCCCTGTGGAACTCCCTGAACACAATCGATCATCTCGTATAGTTCTTGTCTTTATTTTTAAATATTAATAAAACTTGTTATTGCTTAGCAAATAAAAAATTATAAAAATTCTTTGGGTGTGACAGATCAAATCGTATCACCACCACCAACCTAATTTCTTTCAATTCCTATACATTTAAAATAAATAAATAAATCTAAAACCAAATGCTTGATAAAAATGGTGGAGCTGCCCTCCCATTGAACCGTAGGTTCAGTGGCATATATCTTTGCCCATTTGCTCACCCAACCAAATGGTTTGGGACTAAACCCTTTCCGGGTAAGTATTGCAACAAAGATCGTTCCACTCTTGTGCTGCTCCTAGTGCTGTCCACCAGCTTGAACCATTGGCTCGAAGGGTCACATGTGTTGTCTTTACTTATGCATTTGCAACCGTTTGTGATGATGGTGTTGTCCGAAGCTACGTCGAGGCAAATGGATTTGCCATCTCTGAGCTTAGCCGAGAGATGCATCTTGGAATCGGATATGGTTTCCCATTTCGAATTCGAGCCGGTGCAGAAGATACCGAGTTTCAGCGATGTCCCGGATGCATCGGTTTGTAAGCAGAAACGAGTTCCTTTTACTACTAAAGTCTTGTGCGGCGAGTAACTCCAAGGGTAGGCGTGGGTGCAGGGACCTAACTGCAACGGGTGGACCAATGATTTCCTTGTGATACAAAGCCCTGTTAAGGGGTGGAAGATCACTTTGTGCGGTTTGGCTTCTGATAGACCTGGACCTGCATATGTCATTGCGGAACAACATCAAGTTAATTTTCAGTTGACATCAGTGTTTGATAAGAAAGTAGTATATGTTGGCTTACCTCGGAAAGGAGACTGGAGAGCTGAAATTCTTTGTATGAAGCTCGAATTCCTGGCTCCACACCAGTTATAATCCATGGCTCCGTAGTACTCGTTTAACCCGACGACACCGTCTCTCACATAATAGCTCCCAGCCAATGTCCACAAGGCCCAATCCAGGTCAAGCTCAGCTGCCACACCCAAGAAGCAACTGATGTACCTATTGCCATTGACATTGGCTCCGCTTTGATCGATCCCGAACTCACCAATGAACAACGGGTATCCTTGATCAACCAAATACCCCGATGTATTCATCATGTATGTCGCCACTCTGCCACAAACTTCGTTCGGGTTGTCCTTCACCCATGTGGTCTGGCCATCCGAGAATCCATACCAATGCGCCTCGAATACTAGTTTCCCACTAAACGTGAGTTTTAACTGTTGGTTCTTGAGGAATGACAAGTCCCTGTCGAAACTCAATCCAGAAAGTATAACGAGAACATTTGGGTTTGCCGAGTGCACTGCTTCAGCTCCTTTCGGCATGTACTTGTACCAATCGTTTATGTTTTGTTTCGGGCCTCTGGGCTCGTTCCTCAAGCTCATGCCGACCACGTTGGTGACGCCGTTGAATAAGGTGGCCATCCGTGTCAGCCCGGTGATCCATAGATCCGGGTCGAAGTACTTGTCACCGAAGAAACCATTGTCATCAAGATTACTGCAGCACCAACCGGGTTTGCTTATGTGATTGTCAAGTATGACCATCACATTGTTTTCCCCCAAGCTTGACACCACTGCCTGAAATATAAATACCAATAATTATTTTCAATGCAGTAAAGTTTGAGACATGTTGTTTATTCAATGATATAGTTTACTAATACTTGGAAAATCTGTCATACCTGATAAGCTTTGATGAGGGAAACATCGATGATTGAAGGGTTGTTGGCTTGGATTCCGGCAATGGATTCGAGGAGGCCGAGTTGTTGAAACGATTGTCTAACAGTGAGCGATGCCAACGAGTCATTGGTGATCAGATAGAGTGGCCAAGTGAACCTAACGCAGTTGAACCCCATTGACACAATCCGTTTGGCAATCGTATCCATAGGCTGCTTGCTGAGCCCTTCGGCAAGCACCGGTTCCATGTGCGACGCCCAGTTTACGCACGCCAGCTTCACGCGTCGTCCTCTATCGTCCACAATCCAGCGTGAATTCGTTGACAACGGGAGGGACGTGACGACGGAAGAGAATAGGAAGAGGAGGAGAATAGACGAGGTAGTGAAGTTTCCCATGGATTTTGGTTTTTGGTTTTTTGCTTTTGACTTGCATTGAAGGAAGAACTTGAGCGTCTTATTTATATACAAAACCAAACACACACACACAGTCCTTTTGGACAAAGAGAAAGTCATTAAGTTAAATAACCAAATCCAATTTCAAATTAAATAACAAAAACCTTTTATCCTCTATCAATTAATAATAACGTAAATTTCATAAAATAATAGAAAAAAATAAAAAATCCTCTTTAAAGTTGAACTTTAAAACTGATTGTTTGGATTGGAGAATGTTAATTAAGGTAACATTAGGTTCCTTAAAATTATAAGGCAAATCCTTAGCCTTTTTAAAGTTGAATTTTTCTCTAGTTAATACTCTAACTTTAGTTCCATTCGTTTACTTTTACTCCTTTTCATAATCTTTTAACAAAATTTAAAGTTTATTTTAAAATATAAACATGGTATAGTCTCATGTTGTCACGTCATCAAAAGTTAACAATGCTTAATACAAGTATGAAAACCGGTGATGAAATTAAAGTTCAAGTTTTAACTTGGGAGTAAAATAATAGAGGAACCGAGTAAAATAATAGATGAAATTAAAGTTCTTTATTTAAAAATAATATTATAAATATATTTTAGAAGTTCAGATGATATTTTTTTATTAAATATGTAGCGACTATTTTTTTGAAAAACATCGGTGTCACTTAGAGGAACCGGGTTTTTTTAGTTTAGTTTAAAAAAGTCGGATTTGAAAAATAGAGGAGTCGCCACCGGCCATTTAAAAATGGTAGACCGGACACCGAAAATTAAACCAGAGATTTTTCTTTTGAAAATGGGTTCGGGAGTCGGTTACACGCGAGGAAGGATTAGCACCCTCGACGTGCCCAGAATTGGTACCAAAACATTACCGCTTAATTAATATTAAATACCCTACTAAAAGGGCAAATCACATATATGGTCACTTAACACTTTTAGGGTTTGCAAAACAGAAAGATAACTATACCAACTTTCCAAAACGACCCCAATTTTCTGAATTAAGTCACAAAATTCTGATTTTGTTCATTTTAATCCCTTAATCAAATTAGGGTTTTAGAATTAAAATTCCCAAATTTTAGGGTTTCTGAATTAGGGTTTTTTTTTCTTCAAAATTTTAGATTTTCAAATTAGGGAAATTTTGGGGTGTTACAACTCTCCCTCCCTTATAAGAAATTTCGTCCTCGAAATTTCCAGACTTAGCAAAAGATCCCAAAACCGACTGAACATTCATAACTTTCCCATTCTGAATTCATGATCTATCATAACAGAAAATACTGAAACATATAACTGGAAAAAGAACCAAAACATATGAAAATGCACCTTCCATGTCATCCGGTATATCATTATATCCAACACGAGCTCCAGTTAGATGTACTGAACCTAACGTCTAATCTCGAATCTAGTTGATCCACCACTCGGAGCTTGTCTACCTCTACTAGCAGTACCAAAAGCAACTGAGCTAAACTGCCCTCTACCTCGGTGAGGTGCATGAACTGATGCATGACTCTGAATCTGAACGGATGAACCAGTAGTTGAACGTGGATAATACTTTAAGTAGTGATCCTGAGAACCACATCCGAAACACGTTCTGCTCATCAATCTGCACTTTCCATTATGTTTTTTGTTGTAAAAGCCACATACAAAAATAGGCCGACGAACTTTTAAACTACCACGGCTGCTAGACGGAATTGTCGATACTGCAAGTCTTACATTCTAATAACTCTGAGGAACAAACTCATCCCTAGGTCTCTTTCCAAACGAGCTGACAAAACTTGGTTGTACAAATGTGTTCGGTTGCTTCCCGACTTGATCAAATTCTGAAGTTCCTCTTTTTCTATTTGTGAAATTTATCCTCTCAGAAATTTTAGCTCGATCAACCATGTCGTTGAATACTTTATCATGATGTGTTGCAACAACTCTTTGAATCGGTAGTCGAAGTTCCTTAGAAAAAAATCATACTTATCTTTCTCAGTCACAACTAACTCAAGAGCATACTTGATCAACCTTCGAAACTCTATCTCATATTCATTCATTGGCTTGCTATTCTGTTTCAAATTCATAAAAAAAACTTAACACTTCCCTACGAGCTCGGCTCCTACATATCGATCAATGTTCTCATTATCAAGTGAGTTATCACTTCCGATCTGATATCTTCATAACGAATGGTTCTCATCAACATGCAAGTTATTCTGAATTTCTGCTTGCCCAACAAAAGGTAGGTGATCACTACCATAAGCAGCAGTACGGCCTCGGTCACGACCT
Source organism: Hibiscus tridactylites (assembly GCA_958450335.1). Taxonomy (NCBI): domain Eukaryota; kingdom Viridiplantae; phylum Streptophyta; class Magnoliopsida; order Malvales; family Malvaceae; genus Hibiscus; species Hibiscus tridactylites. Next base: position 8,658,149 of record OY288288.1, read on the forward strand.
CGAACAAACGATAGATTAAGACTCATACACGGTGGCATAAAGAACTACATATCATAAGCTAATAACCTAGAGTCAGAATCGGTACTAGAGTCTCATATTTAAAACACATTGAAAATGTTGAAGTCAAAATCACAGAATACCATAATATATTTTTTTAGAAAATCCTCATTTACCCCAAAATATTTCCGATGCATGCAAAAGTCAAAAACATTTTGAAACAACTTTTGTGAGCCAACAGTCCGAGGGTTAAACCTAGGCTCTGATACCACTAAATGTAACCCCCTAAACCCAGCCCAGAAGAAATGGGTCGAATCTAGGAAGTATTAATTGAAAACTTGTCCCTCAAGAAACAATTTAGGTTAAAATATTTTGTAATTCAAAAGAATCGATTAAATAAGTAAAACTTAACAAATATTCTGATTAAAATAAAACCTAATCTTTTAAATGATGTTCCGATAATTAATTAAAATTCTGAAAATGACTTCATAGATGCATGCATTTAATAAAGCCCAAATTAAAAACAGTTCCAATGTCCATATTACACAAATATCCCAAAATATATTAAAATAATAATTCTGAGGTAACAGAAAAGTTCGTACTGAATAATAATTTATCTGAATAAACAAGAAATGCTCCAAGTACCGATCGCCTAAAAAGTCTGAGATATCTGAAAAGTAAAAAGTAAGGGGTGTAAGCTAAAGAGCTTAGTGTGTCTCTAAAGTGCAACCGAAAACAACATAAATCAAACAGTATTTTATTTTCTGATAAAAACTTTTCTGAAAACACAACAAAAACCGAATCATAATGATATGATATCTTATGCACATGAATCATAATACCCATCTCCGATACACCGAAAAGTAAGGTTCCCCAGAACCTACTTTCTCCATGTCACCATCCGAAGTGGAACTCAGCCCGAAGGGTGGAACCACTGATCCGAAGCGGAATTCAACCCGAAGGTTGAAACCACTAATCCGAAGCGGAATTCAGCCTGAAGGTTGAAACCACTAATCCGAAGCAGAATTCAACCCGAAGGTTGAAACCACTGATCCGAAGCGGAATTCAACCCGAAGGTTGAAACCACTGAACTTCCCCGAACAAATCTCAACCATATACCCACAATGATATGATACAGATTTTAAAATCCGAGTCTGATCTGAAACTTGAATTATAAAAATTCAACTTGAACAATACTATAAATCTGATGTTTTACAGTTCTTAAAATCCGATATTTCACTTAAATCACAATATGACATGTTATGCATGATGTCTGAAAACATTCACCCAATCACAACAGAGTATGCACACAAAATGTACAAAACATTTGCTTATATTAATACCAGAAAAGCACAGAAAGAAACACATAAGTTTATAAAACAGGAAGAGACACACCTTAAGCAACAGAAGCTCTAATGCCGAGAAAAACGCGTCTTACGCTCAGATCTAGCTGAATCAGGACCTACGAGGTATGAATACTATATTAGTATTTATTATTAACACTAAGCCACCGACTAAAACATTAAGAACTAAACTGAAGATATACTCACGTGGAGATCTCGGAGAACGTGTACAGTCGATCTGAACAACTGGAGGTAACTCAACGATCTCAAGGTTGGCACCTGAGCACGAGAACATTCCGAATTAAATTCTGAAATCATAACTTATCATATTCCAATAACAATTACTTAAAGATAACAAAACGGAACTTTCGGAATCTAATTTGACAAAACGGGCAGCGGATACAGACTCAGAACGTCGAGAAAGGTTAAGATGAACGTTTTTGAAAAGTCAACTCTTGGTCAACGCTGGTCAAAGTCAAAGTCAACGGGTCAAACTGGTCAAAGTCAACTGCACAAGGTCAACAGTCAACACTGACTTGACTGGTCAAACTCAATTGGTCAAATTCAGTCAAACAGGTCAACTGGTCAAATACGGTCAACGGTTCGGTCAAAACTGGTTCGATTCACAATAGCAATTCGGTTCACAACTCAATCTGGTTCGATCCAATAAATATATTGGTCTGGTTAACAAACTGGTTTGGTTTGATACAAACCACATGGGCTTACATTCAAAATTGGGCTTCACTAATACACACACATGGGCCCCCCCGATTGGGCTCAACCCACTTCATCACACAACCCAGCATCATAACACAATGCAGTAACCTAAGGTTAGGGTTTGTAGAACCCCTTGACGGCGCAACACAACCCGACGACGACGAGGATTCTGACGACGGCGACGGTTCGACGAGGCGACGACAACAATTTCCGATGGCTTAACACAAACAAGAGGGTTTCATCCCTTTTGCTCATATGATCTAGGGTTTTCAAAACCCCCAAATCGGTGGCGGCACAACACAGGGCAGAGCAATTCGACGGCGACAGCAACATGACAAAAAGACGGCGGCAACGCAGCTTTCCACACGATGTCGGTGGTACAACTCCGGCAAAGACAACAAAACCTAGTGGCGACAATAGTGGCTCAACTCGTCGGAGAAAACAACAACAATGGCAGCACGACACAACCAACGCCGGTTAGCAAAACCACTCATCCATACAAAGCCAAAAACCGAAAAGGGAAAGACAGAGCTTACCCGACAACCACGATGGAAGAGACGACGGCGGAGCATAATAGCGCAAGGGGGAGTCGAACGGTTTCCTTACCGATCTCTCGCTAACGGTGGCCGATAATGGGTATCCGAGGGTTGGGGTTGGTTCGCGAGAAGAAGAGGAACCGAAAGGTGGTACTGGATTGGCCAATGGACGACGAGGCAAGTTAGATCGGAGCTTCGCCGGAAAGTAAGGGAGAGGGTGAGAGGGAAAGAAAAAATGTGCGGCTCCAGCAATTAAAATCTGATAGGTTTTTCAAATGAGTTATAATTGGGTATAAATACCCTACTAAAAGGGCAAATCACATATATGGTCACTTAACACTTTTAGGGTTTGAAAAACAGAAAGATAACTATACCAACTTTCCAAAACGACCCCAATTTTCTGAATTAAGTCACAAAATTCTGATTTTGTTCATTTTAATCCCTTAATCAAATTAGGGTTTTAGAATTAAAATTCCCAATTTTTAGGGTTTCTGAATTAGGGTTTTTTTTTTCAAAATTTTAGATTTTCAAATTAGGGAAATTTTGGGGTGTTACAGAAAACCCATACAAAATGAATCTCATTAAATAAATTTGTTCGTTAGTAATTTCAAGAACGGAAGAGATTGTGGTCTTTTATTGTCAATATTCGAGAAAACTGCCAAACATAAATTATTAACTTATTTTATTCATCACATACAAAATTAGGGATCACATTTTAAATTAAATTTTAAACTAACAAATTCATTTTAAAATACGATAACTAATTAGCTTGGTACCGAAAGAACAATGTTGGGAGCTAACAAATACCCGCGTGTTACCGACTTCTGAATTCACCAGATGCTCCAATGTCCTCACGTGTGGGGCTCATGACACACCTATCCAGTTTTCGCCTTCACATTAGGAAGACTCGAGTATCCTTTTGTTGTCTTTCGATCATCTCTGTTTGGATATGACGGTCCGACTTCATCCTCAGTTTCCGATTACGTTAGCGTATGATCTCAACCTCCAACAATCATAGTCGACCACATTAGAATAATTGCGTCCCTACCCTTAAGACCACCACTCACCTTCACGTGCGTTTGAAGGTCCATGTGTTCTAGTCCCCCTTACTGCTGAATGAAAGGATTGGATTTGAAAGACGTTTTTTTTGCAAATCTAAATTGTCTATGTGAGATATGTACGGTCGAACATGAATTGCAGGAGGCCTTGACCTCTAACGACTCTTTTCCCTAGTAAATAGCAAACCTAAAATCGAATTAGGGTTACAAATTTTAAATTGAACAAAAAGAGAATTCTCTCATTTTATTCTTGGATCTAGTGTGGCTTAGAGATTATTTGTTGTTGTTGAGTGTAAATTGAGGGTTTGGGTTCAAAAGGATTCGAAATGGACAAAGAAACTCCTATTCCATCGGCGATAACGACGGCCGATACAACGATCGTTTATCATATTCTGAAAAATGAAGAATACGATGAACATAAGGGAGAAACATTCAAAGAAATTTTAGAGGATTTCGGATTTGATTGTCGGATTTTTTTAAATGAGAAGAAAATATTTAAGACACCTAAAATTTGGTATTAATAATCGTTTTAAAACAGAATAGGGGAGAATTGAAGTCATGGCATAAATTGTTACGGTGTATACATCAAAGGATTCCAGTATCACGCCTAGTCCTTCTGATTAAATGTGATATGATGGTTTCAGATCAAAAGACAACTTTCACACAGATTAGATTGGAAAATCGTTTTTTTAGAAAATCTGAATTGTCTGATTGAGATTTGTACGGTTGAACATGAATTGGAGGAGGCCTTGAACTCTAACGCCTCGTCTTCCCAGTAAATAGCTAACCTAAAATCTAATTAGGGTTATAAATTTTAAATTGAACAAAAAGAGAAAGGGAATTGTGAAAAATGAAAAGAATAATAGCTATATGTAAATCTTGTAATCGTCTTTTGTCAAAGAGAATTGAAACAGAAAAGAAAAAAATTGAGCTACTCTATCGTTTTATTATTTGATCTACTGTGACTGGGTGATTATTTGTTGTTGTTTAGTGTAAATTGAGGGTTTGGGTAGAAAAGGATTCAAAAATGGAAAAAGAAACACCTATTTTGTCGATGATAACGATGGCCGATACAAGGATCGTTTATCATATTCTAGAAAATAAAGAATACGATGAACATAAGGGAGAAACATTCAAATGAATTTCAAAGGATTTCAAATTTGATTTTCGGATTTTTTTAAATGAGGAAAAAATATTTAAGACACCTAAAATTTGGTATTAATAAGAGTTTTAAAACAGAATAAGGGATAATTGAAGTCATTAAATCCCTTCGATCTTGTGTGGAGGCCGGATCGTCAGGGGGTGTTTTCGGTGAGTTCGTTGTATGGTTTGATGGTGTCATTTGGCTTAGAATCCATGTCCGAGTTGAATTTTATTTGGAGGTTGCAAGTGCCGCCGAAAATTCAATATTTTGTGTGGTTTGTTGTGTTGGGAAGGTTGCCTACGATGGATCATTTACAGCATAGGGGGATTGTGTTTGACGGCGATAGGGGAGATGCTGTTGGTGTCGGGAGGTGGAGGAAACGTTGGATCATATACTGTATGGCTGTGAGTTGGTGTGGGAGATATGGAGTTTGTTTTTTCAATGGTGGAAGGTGGTGTTGGTTAGGCCGCGGACATTATTGGAGTTTATGTGGATGATTTTCGATGGATTCTTTATAGGGTCGGTGCGGGATTGGTGGTTAGCGGGGTGTGCGGCGGTGTTATGGTCATTATGGTTGGGTCGAAATGGAGTGATTTTTAGGGAACAACAAGTGTCGAAGAGTGAGCTGTTATTCCTTGTCAAAATTAGATCGATGTATTGGGCTCGCAATGGGACGGCCGAGCATATTGCGGAAAATCTGTGGTGGGAATGTCCTTGGTTGTGTGAAACTCGACAGGATCCGAAGGCTGCTCGGAGGAATGTTGTTTGGGAAAAACCACCTTTGGGGGTGCTGAAATTTAACGTTGATAGGTCTTCACGGGGGAAACCGGGTATGGCAGGATGTGGGGGGTGTTGAGGATGATTGTGGGCGTGTGCTAGCCTTGTTCTCGGGGCCGATCGGGGTGGTGGATTCGAATGAAGCAGAGTTACAAGCGATTTGTGCTGCTTTGGAATTGTTGAGTGCTTCGAGGTGGCGTGCGTCGCCAACGGTTGTGATAGAATCAGATTCAGCGATAGCTATTGCATGGGTGGTACAACGAGAGCAACGCCCGTGGCGTCTCGCACAATGGTTCTCGAGGATTGATGAAGCATGTCGGTCTCTGATGGATGTTTGCTTCCATCATGTATTTCGAGAGGCAAATGGTATGGCGGATGCACTAGCGAATAGTGCAGTTGATCGTCCTTCGTGGGTTCAATGTATTGGGTGATTGGTTCTTTTTTCGCATTACCGGGGTACTCTTTTCCTCCATTTAGGATTAGGGAGGTTTTTAATGAGGCCACCGGTAATGTTGTCATGTATGATTCTTATATAATAAAATCATACATTTTGAGAAAAAAAAATCCCTTCGACTTATGCAATTACACTTTGGCGCCCATAATTTGGATACTCATTTTACTCAGGTTTTACTCTTTTATTTTCTCTTTATTTGATCACTAATTTCCCTTCTTTGACATATTTTCTAAATTAGCTAAAATTTTTGAAATAATCATTGTTTGGTCACTCTTTTACTTTTCACATTGTTACAATTTGGTTTTTAAATTCGTATTAATTATATTTTGTTCACCGATTTAATTAACTTTCTAACTTATGTGATTTGGTGATTGTGCTGCAGAATTTGTCTTGTTTTTATTCTACTCACCAATTATGTTTGTATTTTTTATTAATAACAGATTTATCTTATATTTTTAGGTTTTAACATTTTAGTCCTGGTTTTCTTTAGTCTTAGGTTATTTTAGAATTTTGACCTTAGATTTTAGATCCATTATAGTTAGGTCCTAATTCCTTAGAATTCGGTTCTTTTTGATTACTAATTTTGGCCTTAGGTTTTAAGTTCCTTTAAATTCAGTCCTTAAAAATATTTAGATATTAATTTATAGTCTTAATAAATTAGATTTTGAATTTTAGACTTGTTCTAAATTCGCCACTGCTTTAGTGTTCTTTTAGATTAGAATTAGATTTTTAATTTTAGAAATAATTCAATTAGAGCCTTAGATTCTAAGTTTTGTTTAATTTGGCCCTTAATTTTAATTTTAGGTAATTTGTTTGTTTATTTTCGAAATTCATCTGTACTTATTTGTCGCTTTCTGACCCTTTATATATTTCAAATTGAACTAAATGCAATGTTATTTTTTTTAATCTTATGGAAAAATCTACCAAGCGTACTTGGAGCGTTTTCTCTATTACTTGAATTAAAATATTATCTTTTAAAAAGTGAAAACCCATACAAAATGAATCTCATTAAATAAATTTTTTCATTAATAATTTCATGAACGGAAGAGAATGTGGTCTTTTATTGGAGAAATTATATCATAGGCCCGGCTCGCAATGTCATCCATGGTCCCAACCAATAAAAAGCATCAAATTCATTAAATTCTTTATGTCATATTTTTACCATAGATGACATAAAAAAATTTAATGAAATTGATGCTTTTTATTGGTTGGGACCATAGATGATGTGGCGAGACGGACCTATAATATAATTTCATCCTTTTATTGTCAATATTCGAGAAAACTGTCAAACATACTTGGAGTTGTCTCGATTTTGAAGATAATTGAACAAGTCTTTCTCTTTTTTTAATTAAAATAAAGTATTAACTTATTTTATTCATCACATACATAATTAGGGATCACCTTTTAAATTAAATTTTAAACTGACAAATTCATTTTAAAATACGATAACTAATTAGCTTGGTACCGAAAGAACAATGTTGGGAGCTAACAAATACCCGCGAGTTACCGACTTCTGAATTCACCAGATGCTCAAATGTCCTCAGGTGTGGGGCTCGTGACACACCTATCAAGTTTTCGCCATCACATTAGGAAGACTCGAGTATCCTTTTGTTGTCTTTAGATCATCCCCGTTTGGATATAACGGTCCGACTTCATCCTCAGTTTCCGATTACGTTAGCGTAACATCTCAACCTCCAACAATCATAGTCGACCACATTAGAATAATTGCGTCCCTACCCTTAAGACCACCACTCACCTTCACGTGCGTTTGAAGGTCCATGTGTTCTAGTCCCCCTTACTGCTGAATGAAAGGATTGGATTTGAAAGACGTTTTTTTTACAAATCTAAATTGTCTATGTGAGATATGTACGGTTGAACATGAATTGCAGGAGGCCTTGACCTCTAACGACTCTTTTTCCTAGTAAATAGCAAACCTAAAATCGAATTAGGGTTACAAATTTTAAATTGAACAAAAAGAGAGAGAATTTTGAGAAAGGAAAAGAAGAAAAGCTATGTGTAAGTCTTGTCATCGTCTTTTGTCAAAGATAATTGAAACAGAAAAAAAAATTGAGCTATTCTCTCATTTTATTCTTGGATCTAGTGTGGCTTAGAGATTATTTGTTGTTGTTGAGTGTTAATTTAGGGTTTGGGTTCAAAAGGATTCGAAATGGACAAAGAAAGTTCTATTCCATCGACGATAACGACGGCCGATACAACGATCGTTTATCATATTCTAAAAAATGAAGAATACGATGAACATAAGGGAGAAACATTTAAATAAATATTAGAGGATTTCAGATTTGATTGTCGGGTTTTTTTAAATGAGAATAAAATATTTAAGATACCTAAAATTTGGTATTAATAATCGTTTTAAAACAGAATAGGGGAGAATTGAAGTCAATAAATCCCTTCGTCTTACATAATTACACTTTGGCGTCCATAATTTTGATACTCGTTTTACTATGATTTTACTTTTTTGTTTTCTCTTGATTTGATCATTGATTTCCCTTTTTTGACAATTTTATAAATTAGCTACAAATTTTGAAATAATCATTGTTTTACTTTTCACATTGTTACGATTTGGTTTTTAAATTTGTATTATTTATATTTTACTCACCTATTTAATTAACTTTCTATCTTGTGTGATTTTGTGATTGTGCTACTGGATTTGTCTTGTTTTTATTCTACTCATTAATTATGTTAGTATGTTTTTTTATTAAGAACAAATTTATCTTAGATTTTCAGGTTTTAACATTTTAGTCTTGGGTTTCTTTAGTCTTAGATTCTTTTAGAAATTTGACATTAGATTTCAGAACCATTACAGTTAGGTCCTAATTCCTTAGAATTAGGATCTTGTATATTACTAATTTTGGCCTTAGGTTTTAGGTTCCTTTAAATTTAGTCCTAAAAATATTTAGATATTATTTTATAGTATTAATAAATTAGATTTTTAATTTTAGACTACTTCTAAATTAGTCACGGCCTTAATGTTATTTTAGGTTAGAATTAGATCTTAACTTTTAGAAATAATTCAATTAGAGCCTTAGATTCTAGGTTTTGTTTAATTTGGTCCTTAATTTTAATTTTAGGTAAATTTTTTGTTTATTTTCGAAATTCATCCATACTTATTTGTTGCATTTTGACCCTTTATACATTTGAAATTGAACTAAATGCAAAGTTATTTTATTCGAATCTTATGGAAAAATCTACCAAGCGTACTTGGAGCGTTTTTTCTATTATTCGAATTAAAATATTATCTTTTAAAAAGTGAAAACCCATACAAAATGAATCTCTTTAAATAAATTTGTTGATTAACAATTTCAAGAAAGGAAGAGATTGTGGTCTTTTATTGTCAATATTCGAGAAAACTGCCAAACATACTTGGAGTTGTCTCAATTTTGAAGATATTTGAACACATCTTTCTCCTTTCTTAATTAAAATGAATTAATAACTTATTCCATTCATCTCATGCATAATTACGGATCACTTTTTAAATTAAATTTTAAACCGACAACTTCATTTGAAAATACGATAACTAATTAGCTTGGTACCGAAAGAACAATGTTGGGTGCTAACAAATACCCGCGAGTAACCGACTTCGGAACCCCGATTAATAATTTTTGGTAACAAATGGTGTTCGATCCACCCTTTTAAATTTGATCGATAGTGGCTTTGGGTTTTTAATTTGGGTTTCCCAAAACCTTCTATATTAAAACAAAAATAGAAAAAGTCTATCATCAAGTTAACGTTTCGACGTCGTGTTTTAATTATTTGCTCAAACATACTTGGAGTTGTCTCGATTTTGAAGAATTTGAACACATCTTTCTCCTTTTTTAATTAAAATGAATTAATAACATATTCCATTCATCTCATGCATAATTAGGGATCAGTTTTTAAATTAAATTTTAAACCGACAAATTCATTTGAAAATACGATAACTAATTAGCTTGGTACCGAAAGAACAATGTTGGGTGCTAACAAATACCCGCGAGTAACCGACTTCGAAACCCCAATTAATAATTTTTGGTAACAAATGGTGTTCGATCCACCCTTTTAAATTTGATCGATGGTGGCTTTGGGTTTTTAATTTGGGTTTCCCAAAACCTTCCATATTAAAACAAAAATAGAAAAAGTCTAGCATCAAGTTAACGTTTCGACGCCGTGTTTTAATTATTTGCTTGTAAAAGGAAGCTAGCAAGAAATGGATGGACGGAGGGACGGGTTGGCACTTGCTTTCGCATTGTTATATTTATATGAATTCGAGATTTTAATAATAAATACGAGATTACATGATTAAATTAACGTTTAAGAAACCATTGCATTTGCTTGGATCAAAGACAAAAGATGAAGACCATGGTCCCTGTGGAACTCCCTGAACACAATCGATCATCTCGTATAGTTCTTGTCTTTATTTTTAAATATTAATAAAACTTGTTATTGCTTAGCAAATAAAAAATTATAAAAATTCTTTGGGTGTGACAGATCAAATCGTATCACCACCACCAACCTAATTTCTTTCAATTCCTATACATTTAAAATAAATAAATAAATCTAAAACCAAATGCTTGATAAAAATGGTGGAGCTGCCCTCCCATTGAACCGTAGGTTCAGTGGCATATATCTTTGCCCATTTGCTCACCCAACCAAATGGTTTGGGACTAAACCCTTTCCGGGTAAGTATTGCAACAAAGATCGTTCCACTCTTGTGCTGCTCCTAGTGCTGTCCACCAGCTTGAACCATTGGCTCGAAGGGTCACATGTGTTGTCTTTACTTATGCATTTGCAACCGTTTGTGATGATGGTGTTGTCCGAAGCTACGTCGAGGCAAATGGATTTGCCATCTCTGAGCTTAGCCGAGAGATGCATCTTGGAATCGGATATGGTTTCCCATTTCGAATTCGAGCCGGTGCAGAAGATACCGAGTTTCAGCGATGTCCCGGATGCATCGGTTTGTAAGCAGAAACGAGTTCCTTTTACTACTAAAGTCTTGTGCGGCGAGTAACTCCAAGGGTAGGCGTGGGTGCAGGGACCTAACTGCAACGGGTGGACCAATGATTTCCTTGTGATACAAAGCCCTGTTAAGGGGTGGAAGATCACTTTGTGCGGTTTGGCTTCTGATAGACCTGGACCTGCATATGTCATTGCGGAACAACATCAAGTTAATTTTCAGTTGACATCAGTGTTTGATAAGAAAGTAGTATATGTTGGCTTACCTCGGAAAGGAGACTGGAGAGCTGAAATTCTTTGTATGAAGCTCGAATTCCTGGCTCCACACCAGTTATAATCCATGGCTCCGTAGTACTCGTTTAACCCGACGACACCGTCTCTCACATAATAGCTCCCAGCCAATGTCCACAAGGCCCAATCCAGGTCAAGCTCAGCTGCCACACCCAAGAAGCAACTGATGTACCTATTGCCATTGACATTGGCTCCGCTTTGATCGATCCCGAACTCACCAATGAACAACGGGTATCCTTGATCAACCAAATACCCCGATGTATTCATCATGTATGTCGCCACTCTGCCACAAACTTCGTTCGGGTTGTCCTTCACCCATGTGGTCTGGCCATCCGAGAATCCATACCAATGCGCCTCGAATACTAGTTTCCCACTAAACGTGAGTTTTAACTGTTGGTTCTTGAGGAATGACAAGTCCCTGTCGAAACTCAATCCAGAAAGTATAACGAGAACATTTGGGTTTGCCGAGTGCACTGCTTCAGCTCCTTTCGGCATGTACTTGTACCAATCGTTTATGTTTTGTTTCGGGCCTCTGGGCTCGTTCCTCAAGCTCATGCCGACCACGTTGGTGACGCCGTTGAATAAGGTGGCCATCCGTGTCAGCCCGGTGATCCATAGATCCGGGTCGAAGTACTTGTCACCGAAGAAACCATTGTCATCAAGATTACTGCAGCACCAACCGGGTTTGCTTATGTGATTGTCAAGTATGACCATCACATTGTTTTCCCCCAAGCTTGACACCACTGCCTGAAATATAAATACCAATAATTATTTTCAATGCAGTAAAGTTTGAGACATGTTGTTTATTCAATGATATAGTTTACTAATACTTGGAAAATCTGTCATACCTGATAAGCTTTGATGAGGGAAACATCGATGATTGAAGGGTTGTTGGCTTGGATTCCGGCAATGGATTCGAGGAGGCCGAGTTGTTGAAACGATTGTCTAACAGTGAGCGATGCCAACGAGTCATTGGTGATCAGATAGAGTGGCCAAGTGAACCTAACGCAGTTGAACCCCATTGACACAATCCGTTTGGCAATCGTATCCATAGGCTGCTTGCTGAGCCCTTCGGCAAGCACCGGTTCCATGTGCGACGCCCAGTTTACGCACGCCAGCTTCACGCGTCGTCCTCTATCGTCCACAATCCAGCGTGAATTCGTTGACAACGGGAGGGACGTGACGACGGAAGAGAATAGGAAGAGGAGGAGAATAGACGAGGTAGTGAAGTTTCCCATGGATTTTGGTTTTTGGTTTTTTGCTTTTGACTTGCATTGAAGGAAGAACTTGAGCGTCTTATTTATATACAAAACCAAACACACACACACAGTCCTTTTGGACAAAGAGAAAGTCATTAAGTTAAATAACCAAATCCAATTTCAAATTAAATAACAAAAACCTTTTATCCTCTATCAATTAATAATAACGTAAATTTCATAAAATAATAGAAAAAAATAAAAAATCCTCTTTAAAGTTGAACTTTAAAACTGATTGTTTGGATTGGAGAATGTTAATTAAGGTAACATTAGGTTCCTTAAAATTATAAGGCAAATCCTTAGCCTTTTTAAAGTTGAATTTTTCTCTAGTTAATACTCTAACTTTAGTTCCATTCGTTTACTTTTACTCCTTTTCATAATCTTTTAACAAAATTTAAAGTTCATTTTAAAATATAAACATGGTATAGTCTCATGTTGTCACGTCATCAAAAGTTAACAATGCTTAATACAAGTATGAAAACCGGTGATGAAATTAAAGTTTAAGTTCTAACTTGGGAGTAAAATTTCCTTGGGTATCAACTTGGAAGAAGATGTCTAGTTCAAATATCAATTTAGGAGTAATAATTCTTCCGGTACCAACTTGAGACTAAGTGTCTAGTTCATATTGGAAATACATATTTAAGTCTTAAATAAATGCTTGTTTGTTCATATCATATCAAGTCACCGCATATTTTGTATATTTTATCATAATTATTCAATTTTAAAAGGAAATCATGAGTTCACGAAATATTATATTTGTATTGTTTTTTTTACTTTAACGTTCTAGAAATATTACATGTTTATATATATATATATATATATATATTACACATTTAAAATTAACATTATACATATATATATATATATATATATATTAACATATGTATTATCTTATGTGAATATTACATTATATTGTGTGTAATATCCTATTTTTGTTTGGCCCGTTTTCAAGGCCCAATATATATATATATATATATATATATATATATATATATATATATATATATATATATATATATATATATATTATCATTACTATTATTACAATAAATAAATCCAAAACCTTTTAAAAAAATAATATATCGAGCATTATTATTTAAAGCCAAAAATTACAAGCCCAAAAATAATTACTCAATTGCCCAAAATAGGGGTGAGCAAAACTTGACTCGAATCGAAAAAATCGATTTTTTTATATTTGAGTCAACTCGAGTAACTCGAAAAAGTTTCGAGTTCGAGACGAGTTGAAATTTTCCCAACTTGAAAAACCAAAAAATCGAAAAACCGAATTTTACAGTTTTGCAATTTAGTCCCTAATTTTATTTTACTTTAATTCCTCCTTCATTTTAATTCTATTTTGACCAAATTTGAACCACATATTCATAAATCAGCGTAGAGTAATAACTTATCATCAATTTATATTTTTGAAAATAAATTTCATATTTTTTCAATTCATCCCCTTAACTTTGTATGATCTCCTCATTTCTTCAACCCCTCCTTCGTTTTAAGTCAATTTTTGACCGAATTTGAACAACATGCTCCATAACCACAGTAGAATACATATTTAGCTTCATTTCATACTTTTTAAATTAAATTTTCAACTTTTGCAATTTAGCCCCTTAACTTTGAATGATTTCTCATTTCTTCAACTTCTCTTTCATTTTAAGTCTATTTGACCAAAATTAAACCACATGATTCACAAACACTATATAATATCTATATAACTTCAATTCATATTTTTAACAAATATATGCATTTTGCAATTTAGTCCTTTAACTTTACATTTTATTCAATTTGATCATTCAACTGATTTTTTTTGTAATTTTTTTCTTCTCATCAATTCATTGACTAATTTATACTCCCATCAATATATTATTCCCAAAAGTTCTTTATTTAAAAATAATATTATAAATATATTTTAGAAGTTCAGATGATATTTTTTTTATTAAATAGCATTACAAATCTTACTTATACATGTGAAAAATAATATGAAGAAATATATACACATATGCATATCTTATAAGATTAGAGAAAGTCGTTTAAATTGGAATAAAACCGTACTATACTATGGTAAATAATTACAATTAAATTTGTATAGGAACTCGATGTAACCCCCTCGTCCCGGTCTGGCCGGATGACCGGTCCGAGTGGGCCACACGGGGAAAACCGAAGCGAAACCCGTTAAGGTTCCCCTCGGTTAGCAACCCTATTTTTTTTCTTTTATTTTAATCTTGACTAGAGGCGTATTAAATCCTAAGTGATCACGACAGCGGAAAACATCCATAAGAGAAACACGTTCGGGCCACAACCACACATTTCAGTCCATTTTAAGCTTATAGGGCAGGCCGTATCGATACACCAATCAAGGGTATCGATACGCCTTGACTTGGTCAACCCAAACAATCAACTCGAAAAAGACCGTATCGATACAGCCCTTGAGCGTATCGATACGCCCTCTTCAGTCAACATCTCGTGGTCAACGAGATAAACCCGTACCGATACGCCCCGACATCGTATCGGTACGCCAAAAACTCCCCAATTTCTCAGAATTCCAGTGACCAAAAATCGTATCGATACACCCCCGTGTATCGATACGCCCAGCCAAAACTGAGCTCTACAGGCAAGACCGAATCGATACGGCCCTTAGGCGTACCGATACGCCCTGCTCTGCAATTCCACCATTTCCAACTTGGTGACCTCAAACACGACTCTAGATGCATTTTTAGACTCTCCTATACACATACAAACATACATACATCAAAACTACAATCGAGATTTAGCTTACAAGGCATTGAATCTAACAAGGATCATACAAATCAAAACTTCATGCAATTTCACAAAAAGGAGCATACTTAGCAAGCATAAGGCACTATACTCTAGATATTGAAGCATAAGGCATACATAGGCCAACGACATACACATTTAGGCATGTTCACATAAGCAACATAACAAGCATAAACCACAATCCATGAAACAAAAGCATAACACAACCACGAGTTTAACATGCTCAAACAAAATCTCCTAAGAAGTTTTACACCAACTCCTAAAACTCTATACCTCATTGTCTAGGCATTATTACAAAATGCAAATCATACTTGAGCTAGCTTGAGAACTCCAAAAGCTCCTCCCTCGCCCGCTTGCCTCCCGAACTCTAACGATCTGCACGTTGGAAACAAAGAGAGCATAAGCCAACTAGCTTAGTGAGAGAGGCTCTACAATTCACAACATGCAGTTTTCCAAAACACGTTTTATATGCAAGAAAACGATGGATGCACGAAGGTCAATCTCAACAACAACACGTGGTTTGCACAAGCACAACCAACATACACGTACGGTGGGACTACACATCACCGTTTCGACTAGTGGATTTCCAATGGGACTACACATCAAAGTACTACCCTACTAGTCACTACCGGTGGGACTACACATCACCGTAGTTTAGACCACCATCACGCGAGGCACGAACTCAACTCGACTACACATTAACAACTTAAAATGCACTTAATGATCACGACATATAAGCATTCAACATATCACAACAACATGGGAGTAGAGAGGCTTACACACGTGTTTAGGTGACCTCACAAGGTCCCACCCAAACCCCAAAAGGGTCCATATCGAGCACAATGCAAAATCAACAATTCTACTCACTGTTGTTACCCAAGAGAAGACCGACGACCAAGCTCAAGACTCCGAAATCCCCGGATTCGTCCCCGAAGCTTCACCAACCAAAATTCTTGCTTCTAAACATTCCAACACAATTTAAACAATTCCAAATCAGTCCACATTCCAAAATAGTCAACCCGGATTACATACAAAGCATAAGACATCAAATTTCCCATTGAAAACAACTCAAAATCCATAATCCCGAGCAGCCCCTAAACTCACCCTAAAACCAATGATTCCAAACCTTAAATTTCTCCCTAAAGCCTCCAAAACATCCCTTACATATAGCCTATCCATTGGCCCTCTCATTTCCACATAAAACACCCCCATATCTCAACCTAAAACCTCCCAAAAACCCAAATCCGGGAAATTTAACAAAACTCTTTAAAAAACATAAAAATTGGACCTTATGCTTCCTAAACAACATGTCTATCATTAATCACTTAAAACATTAAGTCAAGAACATTAAAGGCACCATTTTTAAATCAAAACTCTCAAAAACTCCTATTTCAAAACATGGGTAAAAATGAAAAATAGTGGTACTTCCAAAGAGGGGAAGGTGAGAGCAAGTCAAAAACGTCCTTACCTTTGAGAAAACTTCAAGAATGAGTGAGCTATAGAATGGAATAGTAGCTCAAAGAGGGAGATGGGTTTTGTCGTTGGAAAGAGATGGTGTGGAGAGAAGAAGATGAGCCAAAAGCAAATAGTTTAAGTTTGTTTAAAATGGGGAAGTCAAAAGACCAAAACACCCTTAATGAATTAAGGGAACTACAATAGATGACACCCATGGCTATTTGGGCTAGTTTTAAATATGGTCCAACTTAATTTTATTTGTCTTAAAACCCGAGGCCCAAACCATTATTTTATTATTTAAAAAATTTGGAACCGAAACCCGAACCATTATTAAATTACTATTTTCACCCGACCCCCGAACTCGGGTGTTACACTCGAAAACTCGACTCAACTCGAATTTCATAAACATGACTCGAATCGAAAAAATTTCAACTTAAGTTCAAGATGTAAAATATGACGCGTCAACTCAAATACTCGAAATTTTTTGACTTGACTTGATCCTATCAAACACCCTAGCCCCGAATACAAACCCTAATCCCAACTAAAAACCTAAAAACAATGGTCTTTTTAAGCTATAGTCGCCACATTCACGACCCTCATATCGTCAAAGCTTCATCTGATGGTTCAGAAAAACGACATCATTTAATCTTCTCGCATGTGTGCCACATGGAAGAACAGAAAATCTCGAGACAAACAACAACTGTTGGATCCAATTCAATCAAACGGTCTGAATAAAAAGCAAAGTCATTGCATAAATTGTTACAGTGCATGCATCAAAGGATTCCCGATATCACGCCTAGTCCTTCTGATTAAATGTGATATGATGGTCTCAGTTCAAAAGACAACTTTCACACAGATTGGATTGGAAAGTCGTTTTTTTGGAAAATCTGAATTGTCTGTGTGAGATTTGTACGGTTGAACATGAATTGGAGGAGGCCTTGAACTATAACGCCTCGTCTTCCCAGTAAATAGCTAACCTAAAATCTAATTAGGGTTATAAATTTTAAATTGAACAAAAAGAGAAAGAGAATTGTGAAAAATGAAAAGAAGAAAAGCTATATGTAAATCTTGTAATCGTCTTTTGTCAAAGAGAATTGAAACAGAAAAAAAACTTGAGCTACTCTATCGTTTTATTATTTGATCTACTGTGACTGGGTGATTATTTGTTGTTGTTTAGTGTAAATTGAGGGTTTGGCCGATACAAGGATCGTTTATCATATTCTAGAAAATAAAGAATACGATGAACATAAGGGAGAAACATTCAAATGAATTTCAAAGGATTTCAAATTTAATTTTCGGATTTTTTTAAATGAGGAAAAAATATTTAAGACACCTAAAATTTGGTATTAATAAGAGTTTTAAAACAGAATAAGGGATAATTGAAGTCATTAAATCCCTTCTACTTATGCAATTACACTTTGACACCCATAATTTGGATACTCATTTTACTCAGGTTTTACTCTTTTATTTTCTCTTTATTTGATCACTAATTTCCCTTCTTTGACATATTTTCTAAATTAGCTACAAATTTTGAAATAATCATTGTTTGGTCACTCTTTTACTTTTCACATTTTTACGATTTGGTTTTTAAATTTGTATTAATTATATTTTGTTCTCCGATTTAATTAACTTTCTAACTTGTGTGATTTTGTGATTGTGCTACAGAATTTGTCTTGTTTTTATTCTACTCACCAATTATGTTTGTATTTTTTATTAATAACAGATTTGTCTTGTATTTTTAGGTTTTAACATTTTAGTCCTGGTTTTCTTTAGTCTTAGGTTATTTTAGAATTTTGACCCTAGATTTCAGATCCATTACAGTTAGGTCCTAATTCCTTAGAATTAGGTTCTTTTAGATTACTAATTTTGGCCTTAGGTTTTAGGTTCCTTTAAATTCAATCCTTAAAAATATTTAGATATTAATTTATAGTCTTAATAAATTAGATTTTGAATTTTAGACTTGTTCTAAATTCGTCACTGCTTTAGTGTTCTTTTATATTAGAATTAGATCTTTACTTTTAGGAATAATTCAATTAGAGCCATAGATTCTAGGTTTTTTTTAATTTGGCCCTTAATTTTAATTTTAGGTAATTTGTTTGTTTATTTTCGAAATTCATATGTACTTGTTTGTCGCATTTTGACCCTTTATATATTTGAAATTGAACTAAATGCAATGTTATTTTTTTGAATCATATGGAAAAATCTACCAAGCGTACTTGGAGCGTTTTCTCTATTATTTAAATTAAAATATTATCTTTTAAAAGGTGAAAACCCATACAAAATGAATCTCATTAAATAAATTTGTTCATTAATAATTTCAAGAACGGAAGAGATTGTGGTCTTTTATTGTCAATATTCGAGAAAACTGCCAAACATACTTGGAGTTGTCTCGATTTTGAAGATAATTGAACAAGTCTTTCTCCTATTTTTTTAATTAAAATAAATTATTAACTTATTTTATTCATCACATACATAATTAGGGATCACCTTTTAAATTAAATTTTAAACTGATAAATTCATTTTTAAATACGATAACTAATTAGCTTGGTACCGAAAGAACAATGTTGGAAGCTAACAAATACCCGCGAGTTACCGACTTCTGAATTCACCAGATGCTCCAATGTCCTCACGTGTGGGGCTCATGACACACCTATCCAGTTTTCGCCTTCACATTAGGAAGACTCGAGTATCCTTTTGTTGTCTTTCGATCATCCCCGTTTGGATATGACGGTCCGACTTCATCCTCAGTTTCCGATTACGTTATCGTAACATCTCTACCTCCTACAATCATAGTCGACCACATTAGAATAATTGCGTCCCTACCCTTAAGACCACCACTCACCTTCACGTGTGTTTGAAGGTCCATGTGTTCTAGTCCCCCTTTCTGCTGAATGAAAGGATTGGATTTGAAAGACGTTTGTTTTGCAAATCTAAATTGTCTATGTGAGATTTGTACGGTTGAACATGAATTGCAGGAGGTCTTGACCTCTAACGGCTCTTTTTCCTAGTAAATAGCAAACCTAAAATCGAATTAAGGTTACAAATTTTAAATTGAACAAAAAGAGAGAGAATTTTGAAAAAGGAAAAGAAGAAAAGCTATGTGTAAGTCTTGTCATCGTCGTTTGTCAAAGAGAATTGAAACAGAAAAAAATGAGCTATTCTCTCATTTTATTCTTGGATCTAGTGTGGCTTAGAGATTATTTGTTGTTGTTGAGTGTAAATTGAGGGTTTGGGTTCAAAAGGATTCGAAATGGACAAAGAAACTCCTATTCCATTAACGATAACGACGGCCGATACAACGATCATTTATCATATTCTGAAAAATGAAGAATACGATGAACATGAGGGAGAAACATTCAAATAAATTTTAGTGGATTTCAGATTTGATTGTCGGATTTTTTTTAAATGAGAAGGAAATATTTAAGACACCTAAAATTTGGTAATAATAATAGTTTTAAAAGAGAATAGGGGAGAATTGAAGTCACTAAATCCCTTCGTCTTACATAATTACACTTTGGAGTCCATAATTTGGATACTCGTTTTACTATGATTTTACCTTTTTATTTTCTCTTGATTTGATCACTGATTTCCCTTCTTTGACAATTTTATAAATTAGCTACAAATTTTGAAATAATCATTGTTTGGTCACTCTTTTACTTTTCACATTGTTACGATTTGGTTTTTAAATTTGTATTAATTATATTTTGGTCACCTATTTAATTTTAACTTTCTATCTTGTGTCATTTTGTGATTTTGCTACTGGATTTTGGTCACCGCCTTAATGTTATTTTGAAATAATCATTGTTTGGTCACTCTTTTACAGAATTTGTCTTGTTTTTATTCTACTCACCAATTATGTTTGTATTTTTTATTAATAACAGATTTATCTTATATTTTTAGGTTTTAACATTTTAGTCCTAGTTTTCTTTAGTCTTAGGTTATTTTAGAATTTTGACCTTAGATTTCAGATCCATTACAGTTAGGTCTTAATTCCTTAGATTTAGGTTCTTTTAGATTACTAATTTTGGCCTTAGGTTTTAGGTTCCTTTAAATTCAATCCTTAAAAATATTTAGATATTAGTTTATAGTCTTAATAAATTAGATTTTGAATTTTAGACTTGATCTAAATTCGTCACTGCTTTAGTGTTCTTTTAGATTAGAATTAGATCTTTACTTCTAGATATAATTCAATTAGAGCCTTAGATTCTAGGTTTTGTATAATTTGGCCCTTAATTTTAATTTAGGTAATTTGTTTGTTTATTTTCGAAATTCATATGTACTTATTTGTCGCATTTTGACCCTTTATATATTTGAAATTGAACTAAATGCAATGTTATTTTTTTGAATCATATGGAAAAATCTACCAAGCGTACTTGGAGCGTTTTCACTATTATTTAAATTATAATATTATCTTTTAAAAGGTGAAAATGTAACCCCCTAAACCCAGCCCAGAAGAAATGGGTCGGATCTAGGAAGTATCAATTGAAAACTTGTCCCTCAAGAAACAATTTAGGTTAAAATATTTTGTAATTCAAAAGAATCTATTAAATAAGTAAAACTTAACAAATATTCTGATTAAAATAAAACCTAATCTTTTAAACGATGTTCCGATAATTAATTAAAATTCTGAAAATGACTTCATAGATGCATGCATTTAATAAAGCCCAAATTAAAAACAGTTCCAATGTCCATATCACACAAATATCCCAAAATATATTAAAATAATAATTCTGAGGTAACAGAAAAGTTCGTACTGAATAATAATTTATCTGAATAAACAAGAAATGCTCCAAGTACCGATCGCCTAAAAAGTCTGAGATATCTGAAAAGTAAAAAGTAAGGGGTGTAAGCTAAAGAGCTTAGTGTGTCTCTAAAGTGCAACCGAAAACAAAACATAAATCAAACAGTATTTTATTTTCTGATAAAAACTTTTCTGAAAACACAACAAAAACCGAATCATAATGATATGATGTCTGATGCACATGATTCATAATACCCATCTCCGATACACCGAAAAGTAAGGTTCCCCAGAACCTACTTTCTCCATGTCACCATCCGAAGTGGAACTCAGCCCGAAGGGTGGAACCACTGATCCGAAGCGGAATTCAACCCGAAGGTTGAAACCACTAATCCGAAGCGGAATTCAGCCTGAAGGTTGAAACCACTAATCCGAAGTAGAATTCAACCCGAAGGTTGAAACCACTGATCCGAAGCGGAATTCAACCCGAAGGTTGAAACCACTGAACTTCCCCGAACAAATCTCAACCATATACCCACAATGATATGATGCAGATTTTAAAATCCGAGTCTGATCTGAAACTTGAATTATGAAAATTCAACTTGAACAATACTATAAATCCGATGTTTTACAGTTCTTAAAATCCGATATTTCACTTAAATCACAGTATGACATGTTATGCATGATGTCTGAAAACATTCACCCAATCACAACAGAGTATGCACACAAAATGTACAAAACATTTGCTTATATTAATACCAGAAAAGCACAGAAAGAAACACATAAGTTTATAAAACAGGAAGAGACACACCTTAAGCAACAGAAGCTCTAATGCCGAGAAAAGCGCGTCTTATGCTCAGATCTAGCTGAATCAGGACCTACGAGGTATGAATACTATATTAGTATTTATTATTAACACTAAGCCACCGACTAAAACATTAAGAACTAAACTGAAGATATACTCACGTGGAGATCTCGGAGAACGTGTACGGTCGATCTGAACAACTGGAGGTAACTCAACGATCTCAAGGTTGGCACCTGAGCACGAGAACATTCCGAATTAGATTCTGAAATCATAACTTATCATATTCCAATAACAATTACTTAAAGATAACAAAACGGAACTTTCGGAATCTAATTTGACAAAACGGGCAGCGGATACGGACTCAGAACGTCGAGAAAGGTTAAGATGAACGTTTTCTGAAAAGTCAACTCTTGGACAACGCTGGTCAAAGTCAAAGTCAACGGGTCAAACTGGTCAAAGTCAACTGCACAAGGTCAACAGTCAGCACTGACTTGACTGGTCAAACTCAATTGGTCAAATTCGGTCAAACAGGTCAACTGGTCAAATACGGTCAACGGTTCGGTCAAAACTGGTTCGATTCACAATAGCAATTCGGTTCACAACTTAATCCGGTTCGATCCAATAAATATATTGGTCTGGTTCACAAACTGGTTTGGTTTGATACAAACCACATGGGCTTACATTCAAAATTGGGCTTCACTAATACACACACATGGGCCCCCCCGATTGGGCTCAACCCACTTCATCACACAACCCAGCATCATAACACAATGCAGTAACCTAAGGTTAGGGTTTGTAGAACCCCTTGACGGCGCAACACAACCCGACGACGACGAGGATTCTGACGACGGCGACGGTTCGACAAGACGACGACGGCGACGGTTCGACAAGGCGACGACAACAATTTCCGATGGCTTAACACAAACAAGAGGGTTTCATCCCTTTTGCTCATATGATCTAGGGTTTTCAAAACCCCCAAATCGGTGGCGGCACAACACATGGCAGAGCAATTCGATGGCGACAGCAACATGACAAAAAGATGGCGGCAACGCAGCTTTCCACACGATGTCAGCGGTACAACTCCGGCAAAGACAACAAAACCTAGTGGCGACAATAATGGCTCAACTCGTCGGAGAAAACAACAACAATGGCAGCACGACACAACCAACACCGGTTAGCAAAACCACTCTGTAACACCCGGGTTTAGGGGTCGGATGGAAATAATATTAAAAATATTGTTTCGGGTTTTAGTTTTAGAAATTTCAAATGATAAAATATTATTTTGAGCTTTAGATATTCGAATCAAAAACTTCATGTTGGATCGAAATTGTTTTGGGAATTAAATCCCATGGATTTTATGATGAAGGAGAGTTTGCCATCTCATTAATGGCAATATGGTAAATATGAGAGCTTTAAAATTTAAAACCCCTCTTTTTATTTTAGAAGACAACTTCTCTCTCATCTTCATCTTCTTCATTTCTTCTTTCACATTAAAATGCCATTTTCTCTCCAAAACTCTATTTCATCATCTCCTTTGGCCTTGTTGGTGATTTTTAAAAGGTAAATGTATTTTTGGGTTGTCCTCCTTTTCCTCTACAAGATGCTACCTTTAGATTTCATTATTGTTCAAGATTTTAAAATTTGAAGTTTTAGGGTTTTGTTTAAAAATGAGAACTTTATGTGTTTTAACCTAAGCTATTGATTTATTATTGTTAAATAAGTTGTTTGCAACCCTTAAGATCCAACATATGTGAAATTTAAAGTATTTTAACATGATTCCCGAAATTGGGTAAAAATGGGTTTTTTGGAGGGTTTTGGGTGATTTTTGGGGGTTGTTTTAGGTGGAAATTGATAGCCCAATGGTAGTGCTATGGGTAAGGGTCGATTTGGGAATGTTTGTGGGTGCTATGGATGTTGGAAAGATGGTTTTTGGACATGGTTTAGGGGCTGTCCGAAATTGCTAAAAGTGGGGTTTGGTCATGGCTTGCAACATTGTGAATTGTATTTGAATTGTGTTCCGGGTTGGTCTTTTGATGTTGGGCTGATTTGGAATTGTTTGAAATGTGTTTGAGGTTGTTTGGAAGCGGGAATTCGTGTTGGAAAAGCTTCGGGAAGAAATCCGGAAATTTGAAGGAGGTTGCTAGCTTGGCTTGGAGCTTGGATGTTTAGGTGAGTGGTTAAATATTTTTAAATGGTTTTTCAAGTGTTGGTTCAAGCATGTGAACTAGGTTGGGATTGGTAGACCCACCTAGAGTTGGGATTAGGGTGGTGGCCTAATCCCAAACTTTAGTTAGAGACCTTGGTTGATCTTTAAAGTGTTGAATTATGCCTTATGTTTAGTCATGCTTATGGTGGTTATGCTTATGTTGTTATACATGTATATGGAGGCATGACTTAATGCATTGTTACATGCATGTTGATTATAAATGTGATATAGATATACATATGTATGAAATATGATGTGATATTTGTGTTATTGAGATGCATGTAGTGTTGACATGTGTAATGATGTTATGAGATGATTATATGATCCGAGGATCATGGTGAGTACATGCTAGGCATGGAAATGTGGTTTGTGCATGACGGTAAGTCAAGGTGAGTACGTGCTAAGCACGGAAGTTTTATGAATCAATATTGTAAAAGAGTAATGAAATGTGTAGTATTGGCACTAGTATGCTTGGGTACAAATGATCGATCATTAGGATGTTGGTGTGTACACATGAGTCAAAAGTCGCGCGTGGCCTTGGTGGCGTTGAGTCACCAAGGAGGAGTACGGGTTCGCCCGGAAATTGTATTTATATTAGTCGGTGATGAGTGGAATCCCATCGACGGGGCGTGAGGATGAGTGGAATCCCCTCCGCGTGAGATGAGGCGTGAGGATGAGTGGAATCCCCTCCGCGTAAACGGTGATGAGTGGAATCCCACCGTCAGGTAATGGTTGAGTTGTTGGATGTGAGTTCCAACGGTTATCCGCGTATTCGAGTCATAGCTAGGTGCCAATACGGATTGTAGTTTATTTTGCCAATTTGTGGTTAATTTGGGAGCCAATGTGTTTTGGGAGGTGTTGCTAACATGGTTTAATATATGTGATTACATGTGTGTTGGATTTAAACATGTTGAGCATGACATGATATTGAATATATGCTCATGCATCATCTAACCATGGCTCGTGTGGATCGGAGGTAAGATCATGCATTTTATCTTGGTTGTGGTTCGTGCTTGGACCCTGCATTGTCGAAGGTTTGTTTTATGAGCTTACCCTCACTAAGCTTTTATGCTTACGCTCTCTTTTGTTCGACAATGCAGATCAATGGTTTGTGGGTGGCAAGGGCAAGGAAAGGCCTCCAAGTGTTGCTTACGGTTAGCTCAAGTATGATGTTTAAACTTAAAGATTGTAATAGTAAAGCAATGGGATATGTGTTGTTGATTTGAGTTTGATGTATGTCGATGATTGACTTGATTTGTAAGCATGATGTGTCTTGCCAAATGCTTATGTGATGAATGTTAACTCATGCCTAAGTTGCTCTTTTGAATGTTAGTCTTATGCCTTAAGTGTTTATATATGTGTTTGAATGATGTTTGTATGGAAGCATGTTTGTGGGGTGTCGCCTTAGTGTTAGACATGTCTAATTAATGTTGAAGCATGCTAAAATGGTTGTTATACCTTAAGATGTCTTGTCTTGAAGTTGCTTGGTGGTTTGTTGGTGTTTTGGGGCATCCTTGTGCCTCAAAACAGCCCAGAAAAGTATGCAGACAGGGGGTGTTTCGGAACGGGTCCCCGTGTTCCGAAACGGCCCCTGTGTAAATGGCCTGCCGTTTCGAAACGGATGAGGGCCGTTCCGGAACGTTTTCGCCACTGGAATTTCGAGAAATTGGCGAGATGAAACCGTTCCGAAACGGGCCTTTGAAGTTCCGAAACGGTCAAATCTCGTTGACCACGAGATATTGACCGTCAAAGTCGTTCCGATACGGGTCACCCCTGTTTCGGAACGGTCACCTTGTGGTTGACCCAGGCCCGTTGACCAGGTCAGGGCGTTTCGGAACACCCTATAGGTGTTTCGAAACGGCCTGCTGAAATGAAGTAAAATGGGCTGTTATGGTTGTTTGGTCGGTGCATGTTACGTTGTTTGTTTCTTCCGCTGTAGTGTTTCACATAGGATCTATAAATGCATCTAGAATAAGACTAATGTTAAAAGAAATTTTCTGGGTCGTTAACCGAGGGGAAGCCTTAACGGGTTTCGCTTCGGTTTTCCCCGTGTGGCCCACTCGGACCGGTCATCCGACCAGACCGGGATGAGGGGGTTACACTTGTTGGTATCAGAGCCTAAGGTTTCCGAGACCTTGGGCAGGTAAGTGAGGTAAGTTGTGTTTTATGTTGAAATGCACGGTGGTTGCTTGCTTGTCAAGTATGCTTGATGTATGTTCGCTTGTTTATCAAGTATGCCATGTTGTATGCCCGTGTATGCTGTGATATCTAATTGTTTGATTGTACGCATATGTTTGCTTGTTTAGCAAGTAAGCCTTGTTATATGCTTGGTTGAACATGTATGTGTGTTGATTTGGTTGAAACATGTTTAGTAGAGTCCCATTGCTTCTATTACATCAGAAAAAGGAATTTAAGTGAGGGAAATCATACTTGAGCCACTTGGACCTTTCCTTTGCTAACCCAATTTTGTATGTTAAATTGTGATTGATTTATTGCTTTTAGTAAGTTGGGGCCAGTGTGTGAGCCGTGAATCAGTAAGTGGAAGTTGTGGTTTTGAAAATATGGATGATGTGGAGGAAGTTCTTTACTATAGTTAGGGGAGTATGGTTGTACCGGAGTTGAGGTACAATTTGTTTGCTCGAGTCCGCGTGCATGTGGGTTGATTCTTGTGGATGAGGGACGGTGTGATCAACTCTGGCATTAGTTAGTAAGAAGAAGTAAAGGCCTATGGGCGGGGGTCAGAGTGGTGTCAATGTTTTATCGAATGAGCCCTTAGCACAATATCAAGTTGTTTCCTCTAGTTGATTCTGAATCCGTATCTCTGTACATTGTTAGCAAGTATGCAAGTTGAACATGCCTGGTGAGGTGTTAGTAGGTGACCGTTGGGGTTGGCCTATGATTTTAATGCAAGACAGCCGGTTAGTGTCCGTGAGTGTGAGCTAGTTTGTGTAATTGGGTCAGTGTACGTTGAGTTGTTTTCCAGCAAGCGGAAGAGAAGAAGTCACTTCCGATATAGTTGAGCCGAGAAGGGAGCCTTGAGCTTTGACTTCAGGATTGGTTGGTAGGGGTAGAACAGTTCCAGCTAGACTGTTTGTGTGCGATCAGAATTGAGTCTTGAAGTTACGAGATGCTCTAAGAACAGTTTAGAAGAGTCAGATTTTGTTGAAGAACCAGTCTGGGAACAAGAGGACAGAAGACTATCAGTGTGTATATGTGAAGTGACAGTTTCTGCGAATACCTCCTTTGTGTGAGCATGTAAGAAATTAGGTATCTTGGTTGAGACCTTAGATGTAGGGACACATGTGACTAGACCTTTTGGGAGATAGTAGTGATCAGAAAGATGTACAGAAGATGTTTGTTGGTGGTTCAGAGTTACTAGTTTCTAGTAGATGTGAAGTGATTGTCTTCCTACAGTTTTGATGTGCCTTTTTCCAAGGCTCGACTTGAAGAGCAAATAGTTAGTGTATACGTTGAGACAAAGAAAGAGTTGACTTGAAGTTACAAGATTTATGTGTGACTGTAGTGGTAGGTGAGAAGGTGAACTTCTTGTTGAATGTTGATCCAGATTTAGAGGTCGAAGATTGATTGAGTTTAGTTGACAGGCTTGCTTAGTAATTGTGATGAATTCGATTTGGAATGAAGACTAGACCGCAAAATGTTAGAATAGTTGCGTTTTCTTTTCCTAGAAGTATTTGGAAGAATTGCTGGTTCATCTCTTGTTAGAGGATAAGAGTTTGATATTGAGACCGTCTTCGAGGTTGCTTATATTTTGTTTGCTCTGTAACTGGTGAATTCCGGAAGAATTGAGAATGTTGAAGAATTAACTTCGAGACTTGTTAGACCTTAGATTCATTAGGCCTAGTGCATCATCTTAGAGTTCTACAGTGGAATTTGTGTCGAAGAAAGAGTGACAATACGAGAATGTATTTAGATTTCAGACAGTTGAAACAAGTGACAGTGAATGATTAGTATCCGTTTCCGTGTGTCAGTGATTTGTTGATCAGTTAGTGTGTACTCCAGTCAAATTGAAGATTAATTTGGATTCGATTATTTACAGTTGAAAGTGAGAGAAGTTGAAGTATCGAAGACAGCTTTCGAGGCAAGATATGATCGCTTTGAGTTCCGAGTTATGCCGTTTTGTTTGACTAGTGTATTAGTTACCTTCCTAGAGATGTTGAGCAGAATAATTTTCTGAGTTTCATGATCAGTTGTAGTAGCCCTTCTAGATGTCACATGAGTATATTCAAGTACTGAAGAAGACCATGACAAGCTTTGAAGTTAGTGTGGTAGATCTTTTTAGAGAGTTAATTGTATACCAAGTTGTGCAACGTGAACTTCGAGTTAATGAAGATGTTCTCTTAGGACATGTAGATTAGCCGAGTGTATTAGAACAAATCTTGAACAAACAGAGGAAGATGTGAGTTGGAGGAAATTGAAGATTGTGACAGGAACCTATAGTTTTAAGTCTAACAGTGTTACTACCGGAAGTTGTAAATAGCTGTTCGAAGATAGCTGCTCTTTTGTCAGATTGCTACAGAAGAATGTTCAGTTTGTGAGGTCAGATGCGAGACATTGAACCCTTGAGAAACTAAAAGAAACTTTGAAGAGAGCTTCGACCTTGATTCAGCCCTTGTCAGAGAAAGAATTCGTGAACCATAGTGATGTGTTACATGTAGAGTTAGATTGTGTGATTATGCAAGACAGAGGATTGTGGCTTATTCATCGAGATGGTTGAAAGACCATGAGAAGAGTTAACCGATATGATACATAGAATTAATTACCGTTGTAATTGCTTGAAGACTGTGATCTCAAGATTGAGTACTACCTGAAGAGAGTCTACGTAGTAACCGATGTTTCGAGTTATTTTGTTGATAGATTAGTAGTTGGGTTGCGAGATGTGATTGTCAAATTCAGTTTGCCGAATGATAGTAGTTTCGTGGCCGAGTTTCATGTTAAACCTACATTGAGTCAGAATGCTTGAAGAGAAACAGTTGCCAGACAGATTCGTGGCACCTCACGTGCAAGACATTGTGGAAAGAAGACCGTCATAATACAGTTTCAGAGATGATAGAATTTTTCATTTCAGAGACAGAATAATTGTACTGATTGACATAGTGTTATGAGACATATTGATTTGACCGAAGCACACGGTATTTCTTTTGTATTGCATCTGAGTAGTATGAAGACATATTGTGGGTTGAAGATGAGTATTTCTAGATTGAGCGGATGAATGATGTGGTTCAGTATGAGAGTCAGTGTGTAAATTGTCAGCGTGTCAAGACTGAGTTTCAGTTTCTTCTAGTTTGTTACGTCCGTGGGAGGTTCATAATGAAAGCGAGTAATAGAGATTCGGGATTTCAACTAAAATAATTTTGAAGACGTTTGCATAGTGTCAGGTTAATTGATGAAGACAGAGGATCAGTCAGAGAAAGTTGTGGGTCAAGTGTTCAAGCAGTATTGTATGAGTTGGCGAATTGGGCTAGTTCTGTTGTTATCTGTTGCGGTTACCACCAGAGTTAGAAGGGGTTTGAGATGTGTTCCGTGTATCCATGATTCAGAAATGTGAGTTAGATCTGTTTCGTGCTATGTTTGTTGAAGAGATTGAGTTGAGTTTGAAATTTGCGTGCAACGAAGAATCAGTTGAGATCTTAGCATCAGGTATCTAATGTTGTGTGGTAAGTCCACCGAGGTTGGTTAGTATGTTGTGGCGAGAAGGAGTGTGGGGAGACAGCTTCTGTGATTCTTCATGTCTGATAAATTTCGGGGACGAAATTTTCTTAAGCGGGGGAGAGTTGTAACACCCGGGTTTAGGGGTCGGATGGAAATAATATTAAAAATATTGTTTCGGGTTTTAGTTTTAGAAATTTCAAATGATAAAATATTATTTTGAGCTTTAGATATTCGAATCAAAAACTTCATGTTGGATCGAAATTGTTTTGGGAATTAAATCCCATGGATTTTATGATGAAGGAGAGTTTGCCATCTCATTAATGGCAATATGGTAAATATGAGAGCTTTAAAATTTAAAACCCCTCTTTTTATTTTAGAAGACAACTTCTCTCTCATCTTCATCTTCTTCATTTCTTCTTTCACATTAAAATGCCATTTTCTCTCCAAAACTCTATTTCATCATCTCCTTTGGCCTTGTTGGTGATTTTTAAAAGGTAAATGTATTTTTGGGTTGTCCTCCTTTTCCTCTACAAGATGCTACCTTTAGATTTCATTATTGTTCAAGATTTTAAAATTTGAAGTTTTAGGGTTTTGTTTAAAAATGAGAACTTTATGTGTTTTAACCTAAGCTATTGATTTATTATTGTTAAATAAGTTGTTTGCAACCCTTAAGATCCAACATATGTGAAATTTAAAGTATTTTAACATGATTCCCGAAATTGGGTAAAAATGGGTTTTTTGGAGGGTTTTGGGTGATTTTTGGGGGTTGTTTTAGGTGGAAATTGATAGCCCAATGGTAGTGCTATGGGTAAGGGTCGATTTGGGAATGTTTGTGGGTGCTATGGATGTTGGAAAGATGGTTTTTGGACATGGTTTAGGGGCTGTCCGAAATTGCTAAAAGTGGGGTTTGGTCATGGCTTGCAACATTGTGAATTGTATTTGAATTGTGTTCCGGGTTGGTCTTTTGATGTTGGGCTGATTTGGAATTGTTTGAAATGTGTTTGAGGTTGTTTGGAAGCGGGAATTCGTGTTGGAAAAGCTTCGGGAAGAAATCCGGAAATTTGAAGGAGGTTGCTAGCTTGGCTTGGAGCTTGGATGTTTAGGTGAGTGGTTAAATATTTTTAAATGGTTTTTCAAGTGTTGGTTCAAGCATGTGAACTAGGTTGGGATTGGTAGACCCACCTAGAGTTGGGATTAGGGTGGTGGCCTAATCCCAAACTTTAGTTAGAGACCTTGGTTGATCTTTAAAGTGTTGAATTATGCCTTATGTTTAGTCATGCTTATGGTGGTTATGCTTATGTTGTTATACATGTATATGGAGGCATGACTTAATGCATTGTTACATGCATGTTGATTATAAATGTGATATAGATATACATATGTATGAAATATGATGTGATATTTGTGTTATTGAGATGCATGTAGTGTTGACATGTGTAATGATGTTATGAGATGATTATATGATCCGAGGATCATGGTGAGTACATGCTAGGCATGGAAATGTGGTTTGTGCATGACGGTAAGTCAAGGTGAGTACGTGCTAAGCACGGAAGTGTTATGAATCAATATTGTAAAAGAGTAATGAAATGTGTAGTATTGGCACTAGTATGCTTGGGTACAAATGATCGATCATTAGGATGTTGGTGTGTACACATGAGTCAAAAGTCGCGCGTGGCCTTGGTGGCGTTGAGTCACCAAGGAGGAGTACGGGTTCGCCCGGAAATTGTATTTATATTAGTCGGTGATGAGTGGAATCCCATCGACGGGGCGTGAGGATGAGTGGAATCCCCTCCGCGTGAGATGAGGCGTGAGGATGAGTGGAATCCCCTCCGCGTAAACGGTGATGAGTGGAATCCCACCGTCAGGTAATGGTTGAGTTGTTGGATGTGAGTTCCAACGGTTATCCGCGTATTCGAGTCATAGCTAGGTGCCAATACGGATTGTAGTTTATTTTGCCAATTTGTGGTTAATTTGGGAGCCAATGTGTTTTGGGAGGTGTTGCTAACATGGTTTAATATATGTGATTACATGTGTGTTGGATTTAAACATGTTGAGCATGACATGATATTGAATATATGCTCATGCATCATCTAACCATGGCTCGTGTGGATCGGAGGTAAGATCATGCATTTTATCTTGGTTGTGGTTCGTGCTTGGACCCTGCATTGTCGAAGGTTTGTTTTATGAGCTTACCCTCACTAAGCTTTTATGCTTACGCTCTCTTTTGTTCGACAATGCAGATCAATGGTTTGTGGGTGGCAAGGGCAAGGAAAGGCCTCCAAGTGTTGCTTACGGTTAGCTCAAGTATGATGTTTAAACTTAAAGATTGTAATAGTAAAGCAATGGGATATGTGTTGTTGATTTGAGTTTGATGTATGTCGATGATTGACTTGATTTGTAAGCATGATGTGTCTTGCCAAATGCTTATGTGATGAATGTTAACTCATGCCTAAGTTGCTCTTTTGAATGTTAGTCTTATGCCTTAAGTGTTTATATATGTGTTTGAATGATGTTTGTATGGAAGCATGTTTGTGGGGTGTCGCCTTAGTGTTAGACATGTCTAATTAATGTTGAAGCATGCTAAAATGGTTGTTATACCTTAAGATGTCTTGTCTTGAAGTTGCTTGGTGGTTTGTTGGTGTTTTGGGGCATCCTTGTGCCTCAAAACAGCCCAGAAAAGTATGCAGACAGGGGGTGTTTCGGAACGGGTCCCCGTGTTCCGAAACGGCCCCTGTGTAAATGGCCTGCCGTTTCGAAACGGATGAGGGCCGTTCCGGAACGTTTTCGCCACTGGAATTTCGAGAAATTGGCGAGATGAAACCGTTCCGAAACGGGCCTTTGAAGTTCCGAAACGGTCAAATCTCGTTGACCACGAGATATTGACCGTCAAGGTCGTTCCGATACGGGTCACCCCTGTTTCGGAACGGTCACCTTGTGGTTGACCCAGGCCCGTTGACCAGGTCAGGGCGTTTCGGAACACCCTATAGGTGTTTCGAAACGGCCTGCTGAAATGAAGTAAAATGGGCTGTTATGGTTGTTTGGTCGGTGCATGTTACGTTGTTTGTTTCTTCCGCTGTAGTGTTTCACATAGGATCTATAAATGCATCTAGAATAAGACTAATGTTAAAAGAAATTTTCTGGGTCGTTAACCGAGGGGAAGCCTTAACGGGTTTCGCTTCGGTTTTCCCCGTGTGGCCCACTCGGACCGGTCATCCGACCAGACCGGGATGAGGGGGTTACACACTCAACCATGCAAAGCCAAAAACCAAAAAGGGAAAGACAGAGCTTACCCGACAACCACGATGGAAGAGACGACGGCGGAGCATAATAGCGCAAGGAGGAGTCGAACGGTTTCCTTACCGATATCTCGCTAACGGTGGCCGATAATGGGTATCCGAGGGTTGGGGTTGGTTCGCGAGAAGAAGAGGAACCGAAAGGTGGTATTGGATTGGCCAATGGACGGCGAGGCAAGTTAGATCGGAGCTTCGCCGGAAAGTAAGGGAGAGGGTGAGAGGGAAAGAAAAAATGTGCGGCTCCAACAATTAAAATCTGATAGGTTTTTCAAATGAGTTATAATTGGGTATAAATACCCTACTAAAAGGGCAAATCACATATATGGTCACTTAACACTTTTAGGGTTTGCAAAACAGAAAGATAACTATACCAACTTTCCAAAACGACCCCAATTTTCTGAATTAAGTCACAAAATTCTGATTTTGTTCATTTTAATCCCTTAATCAAATTAGGGTTTTAGAATTAAAATTCCCAAATTTTAGGGTTTCTGAATTAGGGTTTTTTTTTTCAAAATTCTAGATTTTCAAATTAGGGAAATTTTGGGGTGTTACAACTCTCCCTCCCTTATAAGAAATTTCGTCCTCGAAATTTCCAGACTTAGCAAAAGATCCCAAAACCGATTGAACATTCATAACTTTCCCATTCTGAATTCATGATCTATCATAACAGAAAATACTGAAACATATAACTGGAAAAAGAACCAAAACATATGAAAATGCACTTTCCATGTCATCCGGTATATCATTATATCCAACACGAGCTCCAGTTAGATGTACTGAACCTAACGTCTAATCTCGAATCTAGTTGATCCACCACTCGGAGCTTGTCTACCTCTACTAGCAGTACCAAAAGCAACTGAGCTAAACTGCCCTCTACCTCGGTGAGGTGCATGAACTGATGCATGACTCTGAATCTGAACGGATGAACCAGTAGTTGAACGTGGACAATACTTTAAGTGGTGATCCTGAGAACCACATCCGAAACACGTTCTGCTCATCAATCTGCACTCTCCATTATGTTTTTTGTTGTAAAAGCCACATACAAAAATAGGCCGACGAACTTTTAAACTACCACGGCTGCTAGACGGAACTGTCGATACTGCAAGTCTTACATTCTAATAACTCTGAGGAACAAACTCATCCCTAGGTCTCTTTCCAAACGAGCTGACAAAACTTGGTTGTACAAATGTGTTCGGTTGCTTCCCGACTTGATCAAATTCTGAAGTTCCTCTTTTTCTATTTGTGAAATTTATCCTCTCAGAAATTTTAGCTCGATCAACCATGTCGTTGAATACTTTATCATGATGTGTTGCAACAACTCTTTGAATCGGTAGTCGAAGTTCCTTAGAAAAAAATCATACTTATCTTTCTCAGTCACAACTAACTCAAGAGCATACTTGATCAACCTTCGAAACTCTATCTCATATTCATTCATTGGCTTGCTATTCTGTTTCAAATTCATAAAAAAAACTTAACACTTCGCTACGAGCTCGGCTCCTACATATCGATCAATGTTCTCATTATCAAGTGAGTTATCACTTCCGATCTGATATCTTCATAACGAATGGTTCTCATCAACATGCAAGTTATTCTGAATTTCTGCTTGCCCAACAAAAGGTAGGTGATCACTACCATAAGCAGCAGTACGGCCTCGGTCACGACCTCGAACAAACGATAGATTAAGACTCATACACGGTGGCATAAAGAACTACATATCATAAGCTAATAACTTAGAGTCAGAATCGGTACTGGAGTCTCATATTTAAAACACATTGAAAATGTTGAAGTCAAAATCACAGAATACCATAATATATTTTTTTAGAAAATCCTCATTTACCCCAAAATATTTCCGATGCATGCAAAAGTCAAAAACATTTTGAAACAACTTTTGTGAGCCAACAGACCGAGGGTTAAACCTAGGCTCTGATACCACTAAATGTAACCCCCTAAACCCAGCCCAGAAGAAATGGGTCGAATCTATGAAGTATTAATTGAAAACTTGTCCCTCAAGAAACAATTTAGGTTAAAATATTTTGTAATTCAAAAGAACCGATTAAATAAGTAAAACTTAACAAATATTCTGATTAAAATAAAACCTAATCTTTTAAATGATGTTCCGATAATTAATTAAAATTCTGAAAATGACTTCATAGATGCATGCATTTAATAAAGCCCAAATTAAAAACAGTTCCAATGTCCATATTACACAAATATCCCAAAATATATTAAAATAATAATTCTGAGGTAACAGAAAAGTTCGTACTGAATAATAATTTATCTGAATAAACAAGAAATGCTCCAAGTACCGATCGCCTAAAAAGTCTGAGATATCTGAAAAGTAAAAAGTAAGGGGTGTAAGCTAAAGAGCTTAGTGTGTCTCTAAAGTGCAACCGAAAACAAAACATAAATCAAACAGTATTTTATTTTCTGATAAAAACTTTTCTGAAAACACAACAAAAACCGAATCATAATGATATGATATCTGATGCACATGAATCATAATACCCATCTCCGATACACCGAAAAGTAAGGTTCCCCAGAACCTACTTTCTCCATGTCACCATCCGAAGTGGAACTCAGCCCGAAGGGTGGAACCACTGATCCGAAGCGGAATTCAACCCGAAGGTTGAAACCACTAATCCGAAGCGGAATTCAGCCTGAAGGTTGAAACCACTAATCCGAAGCGGAATTCAACCCGAAGGTTGAAACCACTGATCCGAAGCGGAATTCAACCCGAAGGTTGAAACCACTGAACTTCCCCGAACAAATCTCAACCATATACCCACAATGATATGATACAGATTTTAAAATCTGAGTCTGATCTGAAACTTGAATTATAAAAATTCAACTTGAACAATACTATAAATCTGATGTTTTACAGTTCTTAAAATCCGATATTTCACTTAAATCACAATATGACATATTATGCATGATGTCTGAAAACATTCACCCAATCACAACAAAATATGCACACAAAATGTACAAAACATTTGCTTATATTAATACCAGAAAAGCACAGAAAGAAACACATAAGTTTATAAAACAGGAAGAGACACCTTAAGCAACATAAGCTCTAATGCCGAGAAAAGCGCGTCTTACGCTCAGATCTAGCTGAATCAGGACCTACGAGGTATGAATACTATATTAGTATTTATTATTAACACTAAGCCACCGACTAAAACCTTAAGAACTAAACTGAAGATATACTCACGTGGAGATCTCGGAGAACGTGTACAGTCGATCTGAAGAAATGGAGGTAACTCAACGATCTCAAGGTTGGCACCTGAGCACGAGAACATTTCGAATTAAATTCTGAAATCATAACTTATCATATTCCAATAACAATTACTTAAAGATAACAAAACGGAACTTTCGGAATCTAATTTGACAAAACGGGCAGCGGATACAGACTCAGAACGTCGAGAAAGGTTAAGATGAACGTTTTTGAAAAGTCAACTCTTGGTCAACGCTGGTCAAAGTCAAAGTCAACGGGTCAAACTAGTCAAAGTCAACTGCACAAGGTCAACAGTCAACACTGACTTGACTGGTCAAACTCAATTGGTCAAATTCAGTCAAACAGGTCAACTGGTCAAATACGGTCAACGGTTCGGTCAAAACTGGTTCGATTCACAATAGCAATTCGGTTCACAACTCAATCCGGTTCGATCCAATAAATATATTGGTCTGGTTAACAAACTGGTTTGGTTTGATACAAACCACATGGGCTTACATTCAAAATTGGGCTTCACTAATACACACACATGGGCCCCCCCGATTGGGCTCAACCCACTTCATCACACAACCCAGCATCATAACACAATGCAGTAACCTAAGGTTAGGGTTTGTAGAACCCCTTGACGGCGCAACACAACCCGACGACGACGAGGATTCTGACGACGATGACGGTTCGACAAGGCGACGACAACAATTTCCGATGGCTTAACACAAACAAGAGGGTTTCATCCCTTTTGCTCATATGATCTAGGGTTTTCAAAACCCCCAAATCGGTGGCGGCACAACACAGGGCAGAGCAATTCGACGGCGACAGCAACATGACAAAAAGACGGCGGCAACGCAGCTTTCCACACGATGTCGGCGGTACAACTCCGGCAAAGACAACAAAACCTAGTGGCGACAATAGTGGCTCAACTCGTCGGAGAAAACAACAACAATGGCAGCACGACACAACCAACACCGGTTAGCAAAACCACTCAACCATACAAAGCCAAAAACTGAAAAGGTAAAGACAGAGCTTACCCGACAACCACGATGGAAGAGACGACGGCGGAGCATAATAGCGCAAGGGGGAGTCGAACGGTTTCCTTACCGATCTCTCGCTAACGGTGGCCGATAATGGGTATCCGAGGGTTGGGGTTGGTTCGCGAGAAGAAGAGGAACCGAAAGGTGGTACTGGATTGGCCAATGGACGGCGAGGCAAGTTAGATCGGAGCTTCGCCGGAAAGTAAGGGAGAGGGTGAGAGGGAAAGAAAAAATGTGCGGCTCCAGCAATTAAAATCTGATAGGTTTTTCAAATGAGTTATAATTGGGTATAAATACCCTACTAAAAGGGCAAATCACATATATGGTCACTTAACACTTTTAGGGTTTGCAAAACAGAAAGATAACTATACCAACTTTCCAAAACGACCCCAATTTTCTGAATTAAGTCACAAAATTCTGATTTTGTTCATTTTAATCCCTTAATCAAATTAGGGTTTTAGAATTAAAATTCCCAATTTTTAGGGTTTCTGAATTAGGGTTTTTTTTTTCAAAATTTTAGATTTTCAAATTAGGGAAATTTTGGGGTGTTACAGAAAACCCATACAAAATGAATCTCATTAAATAAATTTGTTCGTTAGTAATTTCAAGAACGGAAGAGATTGTGGTCTTTTATTGTCAATATTCGAGAAAACTGCCAAACATACTTGGAGTTGTCTCGATTTTGAAGATAATTGAACAAGTCTTTCTCCTATTTTTTAATTAAAATAAATTATTAACTTATTTTATTCATCACATACAAAATTAGGGATCACATTTTAAATTAAATTTTAAACTGACAAATTCATTTTAAAATACGATAACTAATTAGCTTGGTACCGAAAGAACAATGTTGGGAGCTAACAAATACCCGCGAGTTACCGACTTCTGAATTCACCAGATGCTCCAATGTCCTCACGTGTGGGGCTCATGACACACCTATCCGGTTTTCGCCTTCACATTAGGAAGACTCGAGTATCCTTTTGTTGTCTTTCGAGTATCCTTCACATTAGGAAGACTCCAAGCACCGGTTCCATGTGCGACGCCCAGTTTACGCACGCCAGCTTCACGCGTCGTCCTCTATCGTCCACAATCCAGCGTGAATTCGTTGACAACGGGAGGGACGTGACGACGGAAGAGAATAGGAAGAGGAGGAGAATAGACGAGGTAGTGAAGTTTCCCATGGATTTTGGTTTTTGGTTTTTTGCTTTTGACTTGCATTGAAGGAAGAACTTGAGCGTCTTATTTGTATACAAAACCAAACACACACACACAGCCCTTTTGGACAAAGAGAAAGTCATTAAGTTAAATAACCAAATCCAATTTCAAATTAAATAACAAAAACCTTTTATCCTCTATCAATTAATAATAACGTAAATTTCATAAAATAATAGAAAAAAATAAAAAATCCTCTTTAAAGTTGAACTTTAAAACTGATTGTTTGGATTGGAGAATGTTAATTAAGGTAACATTAGGTTCCTTAAAATTATAAGGCAAATCCTTAGCCTTTTTAAAGTTGAATTTTTCTCTAGTTAATACTCTAACTTTAGTTCCATTCGTTTACTTTTACTCCTTTTCATAATCTTTTAACAAAATTTAAAGTTCATTTTAAAATATAAACATGGTATAGTCTCATGTTGTCACGTCATCAAAAGTTAACAATGCTTAATACAAGTATGAAAACCGGTGATGAAATTAAAGTTTAAGTTCTAACTTGGGAGTAAAATTTCCTTGGGTATCAACTTGGAAGAAGATGTCTAGTTCAAATATCAATTTAGGAGTAATAATTCTTCCGGTACCAACTTGAGACTAAGTGTCTAGTTCATATTGGAAATACATATTTAAGTCTTAAATAAATGCTTGTTTGTTCATATCGTATCAAGTCACCGCATATTTTGTATATTTTATCATAATTATTCAATTTTAAAAGGAAATCATGAGTTCACGAAATATTATATTTGTATTGTTTTTTTACTTTAACGTTCTAGAAATATTACATGTTATATATATATATATATATATATATATATATATATATATATATATATATATATATTACACATTTAAAATTAACATTATACATATATATATATATATATATTAACATATGTATTATCTTATGTGAATATTACATTATATTGTGTGTAATATCCTATTTTTGTTTGTCCCGTTTTCAAGGCCCAATATATATATATATATATATATATATATATATATATATATATTATCATTACTATTATTACAATAAATAAATCTAAAACCTTTTAAAAAAATAATATATCGAGCATTATTATTTAAAGCCAAAAATTACAGGCCCAAAAATAATTACTCAATTGCCCCAAATAGGGGTGAGCAAAACTTGACTCGAATCGAAAAAATCGATTTTTTTATATTGGAGTCAACTCGAGTAACTCGAAAAAGTTTCGAGTTCGAGACGAGTTGAAATTTGCCCTACTTGAAAAACCAAAAAATCGAAAAACCGAATATTACAGTTTTGCAATTTAGTCCATAATTTTATTTTACTTTAATTCCCCCTTCATTTTAATTCCATTTTGACAAATTTGAACCACATATTCATAAATCAGCGTAGAGTAATAACTTATCATCAATTTATATTTTTGAAAATAAATTTCATATTTTTTCAATTCATCCCCTTAACTTTGTATGATTTCCTCATTTCTTCAACCCCTCTTTCGTTTTAAGTCAATTTTGACCGAATTTGAACAGCATGCTCCATAACCACCGTAGAATACATATTTAGCTTCATTTCATACTTTTTAAATTAAATTTTCAACTTTTGCAATTTTGCCCCTTAACTTTGAATGATTTCTCATTTCTTCAACTTCTCTTTCATTTTCAGTCTATTTTGACCAAAATTAAACCACATGATTCACAAACACTATATAATATCTATATAACTTCAATTCATATTTTTAACAAATATATGCATTTTGCAATTTAGTCCTTTAACTCTACATTTTATTCAATTTGATCATTCAACTGATTTTTTTTTGTAATTTTTTTCTTCTCATCAATTCATTGACTAATTTATACTCCCATCAATATATTATTCCCAAAAGTTCTTTATTTAAAAATAATATAATAAATATATTTTAGAAGTTCAGATGATATTTTTTTTATTAAATAGCATTACAAATCTTACTTATACAAGTGAAAAATAATATGAAGAAATATATACACATATGCATATCTTATATGATTAGAGAAAGTCGTTTAAATTGGAATAAAACCGTATTATAATATGGAAAATAATTACAATTAAATTTGTATAGGAACTCGAAAACTCGACTCGAATTTCATAAACACGACTCGAATCGAAAAAAATTCAAATTAAGTTCAAGATGTAAATTATGACGCGTCAACTCGAATACTCGAAATTTTTTTACTTGACTTGATCCTAACAAACACCCTAGCCCCGAATACAAACCCTAATCCCAACTAAAAACCTAAAAACTATGGTCTTTTTTAAGCTAGAGCCGTTACATTCACGACCCTCATATCGTCAAAGCTTCATCTGATGGTTCAAAAAAACGACATCATTTAATCTTCTCGCATGTGTGCCACATGGAAGAAGAGAAAATCTCGAGACAAACAACAACCGTTGGATCCAATTCAATCAAACGGTCTGAATTAAAAGCAAAGTCATTGCATAAATTGTTAGAGTGCATGCATCAAAGGATTCCCGATATCACGCCTAATCCTTCTGATTAAATGTGATATGATGGTCTCAGTTCAAAAGACAACTTTCACACGGATTGGATTGGAAAGTCGTTTTTTTGGAAAATATGAATTGTCTGTGTGATATTTGTACGGTTGAACATGAATTGGAGGAGGCCTTGAACTATAACGCCTCGTCTTCCTAGTAAATAGCTAACCTAAAATCTAATTAGGGTTATAAGTTTTAAATTGAACAAAAAGAGAAAGAGAATTGTGAAAAATGAAAAGAAGAATAGCTATATGTAAATCTTGTAATCGCCTTGTTCAAAGAGAATTGAAACAGAAAAAAACTTGAGCTACTCTATCGTTTTATTATTTGATCTACTGTGACTGGGTGATTATTTGTTGTTGTTTAGTGTAAATTGAGGGTTTGGGTAGAAAAGGATTCAAAAATGGAAAAAGAAACACCTATTCTGTCGACGATAACGATGGCCGATACAAGGATCGTTTATCATATTCTAGAAAATAAAGAATACGATGAACATAAGGGAGAAACATTCAAATGAATTTCAAAGGATTTCAAATTTAATTTTCGGATTTTTTCAAATGAGGAAAAAATATTTAAGACACCTAAAATTTGGTATTAATTAGAGTTTTAAAACAGAATAAGGGATAATTGAAGTCATTAAATCCCTTCGACTTATGCAATTACACTTTGGCACCCATAATTTGGATACTCATTTTACTCAGGTTTTACTCTTTTATTTTCTCTTTATTTGATCACTAATTTCCCTTCTTTGACATATTTTCTAAATTAGCTACAAATTTTGAAATAATCATTGTTTGGTCACTCTTTTACTTTTCACATTTTTACGATTTGGTTTTTAAATTTGTATTAATTATATTTTGTTCTCCAATTTAATTAACTTTCTAACTTGTGTGATTTTGTGATTGTGCTACAGAATTTGTCTTGTTTTTATTCTACTCACCAATTATGTTTGTATTTTTTATTAATAACAGATTTATCTTATATTTTTAGGTTTTAACATTTTAGTCCTGGTTTTCTTTAGTCTTAGGTTATTTTAGAATTTTGACCTTAGATTTCAGATCCATTACAGTTAGGTCCTAATTCCTTAGAATTAGGTTCTTTTAGATTACTAATTTTTGCCTTAGGTTTTAGGTTCCTTTAAATTCAATCCTTAAAAATATTTAGATATTAATTTATAGTCTTAATAAATTAGATTTTGAATTTTAGACTTGTTCTAAATTCGTCACTGCTTTAGTGTTCTTTTAGATTAGAATTAGATCTTTACTTTTAGGAATAATTCAATTAGAGCCTTAGATTCTAGGTTTTTTTAATTTGGCCCTTAATTTTAATTTTAGGTAATTTGTTTGTTTATTTTCGAAATTCATCTGTACTTGTTTGTCGCATTTTTTTTGAAAAGTAGAAATTCCATTATTCGTAAGACGTAATGTTTTCGAAACATAATTGGAAACCTCGTTAAAAAACCTCCCTAAACCTAATGGAGGAAAAAGAGTGTTTCCAATCATGTTCTTACAATTCCTTCCAAGCTCACTATCGAAAAATACAAGATCTACCAAACACATTTAATACACTGGAGTACAATATGCGGCATGGTGATGACTAAACCAGACATACTCGCCTTGCATAAGCAGACCAGATAAGCTAGCTCATATTGGAAATACATATTTAAGTCTTAAATAAATGCTTGTTTGTTCATATCATATCAAGTCACCGCATATTTTGTATATTTTATTATAATTATTCAATTTTAAAAAAATCATGAGTTCACGAAATATTATATTTGTATAGTTTGTTCATGGTTATAGTAGCTCCAAAGAATTGGCGGGCTGGTTTGCAAAGGAAGGGTTAAGCAGGCAGGTAATTTTCAAAGCTTGGTGGTGAGAGTAGTCAGAGGGCAGGCGTTATGC
Organism: Hibiscus tridactylites; assembly: GCA_958450335.1. Lineage (NCBI taxonomy): Eukaryota > Viridiplantae > Streptophyta > Magnoliopsida > Malvales > Malvaceae > Hibiscus > Hibiscus tridactylites. The sequence goes on from OY288288.1 coordinate 8,701,505, forward strand.
AACATTCAAAGACTAATGGGAGTGAAGTAAAGTGTGAATGGTGGCAAAAGAAAAGAGATGTTCCAGTTTTAGTGGTTTTGATTTTAATTAGTTGTGTAATGTTCGAGACATTGGTGCCATAGTTTTTGTTTCAGCTTTGTTCCTTTGTTCCCCATACATGTGCAGTACTCTTTTCCCCCATTTAGGCTTAGGGGGGTTTTTAATGAGGCTCACATGTATGGTTTAACCTTTTCAATAAAACTAATTTGCCGAGCAAAAATATATATATATATATATATATATATATATATATATATATATATATATATATATATTACACATTTAAAATTAACATTATACATATATTAACATATGTATTTATCTTATGTGAATGTTATATTATATTGTGTAATATCCTATTTTTTATTTGGCCCGTTTTCAAGGCCCAATATATATATATATATATATATATATATATATATATATATATATATATATTATCATTTCTATTATTACACTAAATAAATCCTAAACTTTTTAAAAAATAATAATATATCGAGCATTATTATTTAAAGCCAAAAATTACAAGCCCAAAAATAATTACTCAATTGCCCTAAATAGGGGTGAGCAAAACTTGACTCGAATCGAAAAAATCGATTTTTTTATATTGGAGTCAACTCGAAAAAGTTTTGAGTTCGAGACGAGTTGAAATTTGCCAAACTTGAAAAACCAAAATATCGAAAAAGCGAATTTTACAGTTTTGCAATTTAGTCCCTGATTTTATTTTTCTTTAATTCCTCCTTCATTTTAATTCCATTTTGACCAAATTTGAACCACATATTCCTAAACCAACGTAGAATACTAACTCATCATCAATTTATATTTTCGAAAATAAATTTCATATTTTTTCAATTCATCCCCTTAACGTTGTATGATTTCCTCATTTCTTCAACCCCTCCTTCGTTTTAAGTCAATTTTGACCGAATTTGAACCGCATGCTCCATAACCACCGTAGAATACATAGTTAGCTTCATTTCATACTTTTTAAATTAAATTTTCAACTTTTGCAATTTAGCCCCTTAACTTTGAATGATTTCCCATTTCTTCAACTTCTCTTTCATGTTAAGTCTATTTTTGACTAAAATTAAACCACATGATTCACAAACACTATATAATATCTATATAATTTCAATTCATATCTTTAACAAATATATGCATTTTGCAATTTAGTCCTTTAACTTTACATTTTATTCAATTTGATCATTCAACTGAATTTTTTTTGTAATTTTTTTCTTCACATCAATTCATTGACTAATTTATACTCCCATTAATATATTATTCCCAAAAGTTCCTTATTTAAAAATAATATTATAAATATATTTTAGAAGTTCAGATGATATTTTTTTTATTAAATAGCATTACAAATCTTACTTATACATGTGAAAAATAATATGAAGAAATATATACACATATGCATATTTTATAAGATTAGAGAAAGTCGTTTAAATTGGAATAAAACCGTACTATAATATGGTAAATAATTTTAATTAAATTTGTATAGGAACTCGAAAACTTGAATCGACTCGAATTTCATAAACAAGACTTGAATCGAAAAAATTTCAAATTAAGTTCAAGATGTAAAATATGACGCGTCAACTCGAATACTCGAAATTTTTTGACTTGACTTGATCCTATCAAACACCCTAGCCCCAAATACAAACCCTAACCCCAACTAAAAACCTAAAAATCCTAGTCTTTTTTAAGCTATAGTCGCCACATTCACGACCCTCATATCGTCAAAGCTTCATCTGATGGTTCAAAAAAACGAAATCATTTAATCTTCTCGCATGTGTGCCACATGGAAGAAGAGAAAATCTCGAGACAAACAACAACCGTTGGATCCAATTCAATCAAACGGTATGAATTAAAAGCAAAGTCATGGCATAAATTGTTACGGTGTATACATCAAAGGATTCCAGTATCACGCCTAGTCCTTCTGATTAAATGTGATATGATGGTTTCAGATCAAAAGACAACTTTCACACAGATTAGATTGGAAAATCGTTTTTTTAGAAAATCTGAATTGTCTGATTGAGATTTGTACGGTTGAACATGAATTGGAGGAGGCCTTGAACTATAACGCCTCGTCTTCCCAGTAAATAGCTAACCTAAAATCTAATTAGGGTTATAAATTTTAAATTGAACAAAAAGAGAAAGGGAATTGTGAAAAATGAAAAGAATAATAGCTATATGTAAATCTTGTAATCGTCTTTTGTCAAAGAGAATTGAAACAGAAAAGAAAAAAATTGAGCTACTCTATCGTTTTATTATTTGATCTACTGTGACTGGGTGATTATTTGTTGTTGTTTAGTGTAAATTGAGGGTTTGGGTAGAAAAGGATTCAAAAATGGAAAAAGAAACACCTATTTTGTCGATGATAACGATGGCCGATACAAGGATCGTTTATCATATTCTAGAAAATAAAGAATACGATGAACATAAGGGAGAAACATTCAAATGAATTTCAAAGGATTTCAAATTTGATTTTCGGATTTTTTTAAATGAGGAAAAAATATTTAAGACACCTAAAATTTGGTATTAATAAGAGTTTTAAAACAGAATAAGGGATAATTGAAGTCATTAAATCCCTTCGATCTTGTGTGGAGGCCGGATCGTCGGGGGGTGTTTTCGGTGAGTTCGTTGTATGGTTTGATGGTGTCATTTGGCTTAGAATCCATGTCCGAGTTGAATGTTATTTGGAGGTTGCAAGTGCCGCCGAAAATTCAATATTTTGTGTGGTTTGTTGTGTTGGGAAGGTTGCCTACGATGGATCATTTACAGCATAGGGGGATTGTGTTTTACGGCGATAGGGGAGATGCTGTTGGTGTCGGGAGGTGGAGGAAACGTTGGATCATATACTGTATGGCTGTGAGTTGGTGTGGGAGATATGGAGTTTATTTTTTCAATGGTGGAAGGTGGTGTTGGTTAGGCCGCAGACATTATTGGAGTTTATGTGGATGATTTTCGATGGATTCTTTATAGGGTCGGTGCGGGATTGGTGGTTAGCGGGGTGTGCGGCGGTGTTATGGTCATTATGGTTGGGTCGAAATGGAGTGATTTTTAGGGAACAACAAGTGTCGAAGAGTGAGCTGTTATTCCTTGTCAAAATTAGATCGGTGTATTGGGCTCGCAATGGGACGGCCGAGCATATTGCGGAAAATCTGTGGTGGGAATGTCCTTGGTTGTGTGAAACTCGACAGGATCCGAAGGCTGCTCGGAGGAATGTTGTTTGGGAAAAACCACCTTTGGGGGTGCTGAAATTTAACGTTGATAGGTCTTCACGGGAGAAACCGGGTATGGCAGGATGTGGGGGGGTGTTGAGGATGATTGTGGGCGTGTGCTAGCCTTGTTCTCGGGGCCGATCGGGGTGGTGGATTCGAATGAAGCAGAGTTACAAGCGATTTGTGCTGCTTTGGAATTGTTGAGTGCTTCGAGGTGGCGTGCGTCGCCAACGGTTGTGATAGAATCAGATTCAGCGATAGCTATTGCATGGGTGGTACAACGAGAGCAACGCCCGTGGCGTCTTGCACAATGGTTCTCGAGGATTGATGAAGCATGTCGGTCTCTGATGGATGTTTGCTTCCATCATGTATTTCGAGAGGCAAATGGTATGGCGGATGCACTAGCGAATAGTGGAGTTGATCGTCCTTCGTGGGTTCAATGTATTGGGTGATTGGTTCTTTTTTCGCATTACCGGGGTACTCTTTTCCTCCATTTAGGATTAGGGAGGTTTTTAATGAGGCCACCGGTAATGTTGTCATGTATGATTCTTATATAATAAAAATAAAATCATACATTTTGAGAAAAAAAATCCCTTCGACTTATGCAATTACACTTTGGCGCCCATAATTTGGATACTCATTTTACTCAGGTTTTACTCTTTTATTTTCTCTTTATTTGATCACTAATTTCCCTTCTTTGACATATTTTCTAAATTAGCTAAAATTTTTGAAATAATCATTGTTTGGTCACTCTTTTACTTTTCACATTGTTACAATTTGGTTTTTAAATTCGTATTAATTATATTTTGTTCACCGATTTAATTAACTTTCTAACTTATGTGATTTGGTGATTGTGCTGCAGAATTTGTCTTGTTTTTATTCTACTCACCAATTATGTTTGTATTTTTTATTAATAACAGATTTATCTTATATTTTTAGGTTTTAACATTTTAGTCCTGGTTTTCTTTAGTCTTAGGTTATTTTAGAATTTTGACCTTAGATTTTAGATCCATTATAGTTAGGTCCTAATTCCTTAGAATTCGGTTCTTTTTGATTACTAATTTTGGCCTTAGGTTTTAGGTTCCTTTAAATTCAGTCCTTAAAAATATTTAGATATTAATTTATAGTCTTAATAAATTAGATTTTGAATTTTAGACTTGTTCTAAATTCGCCACTGCTTTAGTGTTCTTTTAGATTAGAATTAGATTTTTAATTTTAGAAATAATTCAATTAGAGCCTTAGATTCTAAGTTTTGTTTAATTTGGCCCTTAATTTTAATTTTAGGTAATTTGTTTGTTTATTTTCGAAATTCATCTGTACTTATTTGTCGCTTTCTGACCCTTTATATATTTCAAATTGAACTAAATGCAATGTTATTTTTTTAATCTTATGGAAAAATCTACCAAGCGTACTTGGAGCGTTTTCTCTATTACTTGAATTAAAATATTATCTTTTAAAAAGTGAAAACCCATACAAAATGAATCTCATTAAATAAATTTTTTCATTAATAATTTCATGAACGGAAGAGAATGTGGTCTTTTATTGGAGAAATTATATCATAGGCCCGGCTCGCAATGTCATCCATGGTCCCAACCAATAAAAAGCATCAAATTCATTAAATTCTTTATGTCATCTTTTTACCATAGATGACATAAAAAAATTTAATGAAATTGATGCTTTTTATTGGTTGGGACCATAGATGATGTGGCGAGCCGGGCCTATAATATAATTTCATCCTTTTATTGTCAATATTCGAGAAAACTGTCAAACATACTTGGAGTTGTCTCGATTTTGAAGATAATTGAACAAGTCTTTCTCCTTTTTTTAATTAAAATAAAGTATTAACTTATTTTATTCATCACATACATAATTAGGGATCACCTTTTAAATTAAATTTTAAACTGACAAATTCATTTTAAAATACGATAACTAATTAGCTTGGTACCGAAAGAACAATGTTGGGAGCTAACAAATACCCGCGAGTTACCGACTTCTGAATTCACCAGATGCTCAAATGTCCTCAGGTGTGGGGCTCGTGACACACCTATCCAGTTTTCGCCATCACATTAGGAAGACTCGAGTATCCTTTTGTTGTCTTTAGATCATCCCCGTTTGGATATGACGGTCCAACCTCATCCTCAGTTTCCGATTACGTTAGCGTAACATCTCAACCTCCAACAATCATAGTCGACCACATTAGAATAATTGCGTCCCTACCCTTAAGACCACCACTCACCTTCACGTGCGTTTGAAGGTCCATGTGTTCTAGTCCCCCTTACTGCTGAATGAAAGGATTGGATTTGAAAGACGTTTTTTTTACAAATCTAAATTGTCTATGTGAGATATGTACGGTTGAACATGAATTGCAGGAGGCCTTGACCTCTAACGACTCTTTTTCCTAGTAAATAGCAAACCTAAAATCGAATTAGGGTTACAAATTTTAAATTGAACAAAAAGAGAGAGAATTTTGAAAAAGGAAAAGAAGAAAAGCTATGTGTAAGTCTTGTCATCGTCTTTTGTCAAAGATAATTGAAACAGAAAAAAAAATTGAGCTATTCTCTCATTTTATTCTTGGATCTAGTGTGGCTTAGAGATTATTTGTTGTTGTTGAGTGTTAATTTAGGGTTTGGGTTCAAAAGGATTCGAAATGGACAAAGAAAGTTCTATTCCATCGACGATAACGACGACCGATACAACGATCGTTTATCATATTCTGAAAAATGAAGAATACGATGAACATAAGGGAGAAACATTTAAATAAATATTAGAGGATTTCAGATTTGATTGTCGGATTTTTTTAAATGAGAATAAAATATTTAAGATACCTAAAATTTGGTATTAATAATCGTTTTAAAACAGAATAGGGGAGAATTGAAGTCAATAAATCCCTTCGTCTTACATAATTACACTTTGGCGTCCATAATTTTGATACTCGTTTTACTATGATTTTACTTTTTTGTTTTCTCTTGATTTGATCATTGATTTCCCTTTTTTGACAATTTTATAAATTAGCTACAAATTTTGAAATAATCATTGTTTTACTTTTCACATTGTTACGATTTGGTTTTTAAATTTGTATTATTTATATTTTACTCACCTATTTAATTAACTTTCTATCTTGTGTGATTTTGTGATTGTGCTACTGGATTTGTCTTGTTTTTATTCTACTCATTAATTATGTTAGTATGTTTTTTTATTAAGAACAAATTTATCTTAGATTTTCAGGTTTTAACATTTTAGTCTTGGGTTTCTTTAGTCTTAGATTCTTTTAGAAATTTGACATTAGATTTCAGAACCATTACAGTTAGGTCCTAATTCCTTAGAATTAGGTTCTTGTATATTACTAATTTTGGCCTTAGGTTTTAGGTTCCTTTAAATTTAGTCCTAAAAATATTTAGATATTATTTTATAGTATTAATAAATTAGATTTTTAATTTTAGACTACTTCTAAATTAGTCACGGCCTTAATGTTATTTTAGGTTAGAATTAGATCTTAACTTTTAGAAATAATTCAATTAGAGCCTTAGATTCTAGGTTTTGTTTAATTTGGTCCTTAATTTTAATTTTAGGTAATTTTTTTGTTTATTTTCGAAATTCATCCATACTTATTTGTTGCATTTTGACCCTTTATACATTTGAAATTGAACTAAATGCAAAGTTATTTTATTCGAATCTTATGGAAAAATCTACCAAGCGTACTTGGAGCGTTTTTTCTATTATTCGAATTAAAATATTATCTTTTAAAAAGTGAAAACCCATACAAAATGAATCTCTTTAAATAAATTTGTTGATTAACAATTTCAAGAAAGGAAGAGATTGTGGTCTTTTATTGTCAATATTCGAGAAAACTGCCAAACATACTTGGAGTTGTCTCAATTTTGAAGATATTTGAACACATCTTTCTCCTTTCTTAATTAAAATGAATTAATAACTTATTCCATTCATCTCATGCATAATTACGGATCACTTTTTAAATTAAATTTTAAACCGACAACTTCATTTGAAAATACGATAACTAATTAGCTTGGTACCGAAAGAACAATGTTGGGTGCTAACAAATACCCGCGAGTAACCGACTTCGGAACCCCGATTAATAATTTTTGGTAACAAATGGTGTTCGATCCACCCTTTTAAATTTGATCGATAGTGGCTTTGGGTTTTTAATTTGGGTTTCCCAAAACCTTCCATATTAAAACAAAAATAGAAAAAGTCTAGCATCAAGTTAACGTTTCGACGCCGTGTTTTAATTATTTGCTTGTAAAAGGAAGCTAGCAAGAAATGGATGGACGGAGGGACGGTTTGGCACTTGCTTTCGCATTGTTATATTTATATGAATTCGAGATTTTAATAATAAATACGAGATTACATGATTAAATTAATGTTTAAGAAACCATTGCATTTGCTTAGCAATTGCTTGGATCAAAGACAAAAGATGAAGACCATGGTCCCTGTGGAACTCCCTGAACACAATCGATCATCTCGTATAGTTCTTGTCTTTATTTTTAAATATTAATAAAACTTGTTATTGCTTAGCAAATAAAAAATTATAAAAATTCTTTGGGTGTGACAGATCAAATCGTATCACCACCACCAACCTAATTTCTTTCAATTCCTATACATTTAAAATAAATAAATAAATCTAAAACCAAATGCTTGATAAAAATGGTGGAGCTGCCCTCCCATTGAACCGTAGGTTCAGTGGCATATATCTTTGCCCATTTGCTCACCCAACCAAATGGTTTGGGACTAAACCCTTTCCGGGTAAGTATTGCAACAAAGATCGTTCCACTCTTGTGCTGCTCCTAGTGCTGTCCACCAGCTTGAACCATTGGCTCGAAGGGTCACATGTGTTGTCTTTACTTATGCATTTGCAACCGTTTGTGATGATGGTGTTGTCCGAAGCTACGTCGAGGCAAATGGATTTGCCATCTCTGAGCTTAGCCGAGAGATGCATCTTGGAATCGGATATGGTTTCCCATTTCGAATTCGAGCCGGTGCAGAAGATACCGAGTTTCAGCGATGTCCCGGATGCATCGGTTTGTAAGCAGAAACGAGTTCCTTTTACTACTAAAGTCTTGTGCGGCGAGTAACTCCAAGGGTAGGCGTGGGTGCAGGGACCTAACTGCAACGGGTGGACCAATGATTTCCTTGTGATACAAAGCCCTGTTAAGGGGTGGAAGATCACTTTGTGCGGTTTGGCTTCTGATAGACCTGGACCTGCATATGTCATTGCGGAACAACATCAAGTTAATTTTCAGTTGACATCAGTGTTTGATAAGAAAGTAGTATATGTTGGCTTACCTCGGAAAGGAGACTGGAGAGCTGAAATTCTTTGTATGAAGCTCGAATTCCTGGCTCCACACCAGTTATAATCCATGGCTCCGTAGTACTCGTTTAACCCGACGACACCGTCTCTCACATAATAGCTCCCAGCCAATGTCCACAAGGCCCAATCCAGGTCAAGCTCAGCTGCCACACCCAAGAAGCAACTGATGTACCTATTGCCATTGACATTGGCTCCGCTTTGATCGATCCCGAACTCACCAATGAACAACGGGTATCCTTGATCAACCAAATACCCCGATGTATTCATCATGTATGTCGCCACTCTGCCACAAACTTCGTTCGGGTTGTCCTTCACCCATGTGGTCTGGCCATCCGAGAATCCATACCAATGCGCCTCGAATACTAGTTTCCCACTAAACGTGAGTTTTAACTGTTGGTTCTTGAGGAATGACAAGTCCCTGTCGAAACTCAATCCAGAAAGTATAACGAGAACATTTGGGTTTGCCGAGTGCACTGCTTCAGCTCCTTTCGGCATGTACTTGTACCAATCGTTTATGTTTTGTTTCGGGCCTCTGGGCTCGTTCCTCAAGCTCATGCCGACCACGTTGGTGACGCCGTTGAATAAGGTGGCCATCCGTGTCAGCCCGGTGATCCATAGATCCGGGTCGAAGTACTTGTCACCGAAGAAACCATTGTCATCAAGATTACTGCAGCACCAACCGGGTTTGCTTATGTGATTGTCAAGTATGACCATCACATTGTTTTCCCCCAAGCTTGACACCACTGCCTGAAATATAAATACCAATAATTATTTTCAATGCAGTAAAGTTTGAGACATGTTGTTTATTCAATGATATAGTTTACTAATACTTGGAAAATCTGTCATACCTGATAAGCTTTGATGAGGGAAACATCGATGATTGAAGGGTTGTTGGCTTGGATTCCGGCAATGGATTCGAGGAGGCCGAGTTGTTGAAACGATTGTCTAACAGTGAGCGATGCCAACGAGTCATTGGTGATCAGATAGAGTGGCCAAGTGAACCTAACGCAGTTGAACCCCATTGACACAATCCGTTTGGCAATCGTATCCATAGGCTGCTTGCTGAGCCCTTCGGCAAGCACCGGTTCCATGTGCGACGCCCAGTTTACGCACGCCAGCTTCACGCGTCGTCCTCTATCGTCCACAATCCAGCGTGAATTCGTTGACAACGGGAGGGACGTGACGACGGAAGAGAATAGGAAGAGGAGGAGAATAGACGAGGTAGTGAAGTTTCCCATGGATTTTGGTTTTTGGTTTTTTGCTTTTGACTTGCATTGAAGGAAGAACTTGAGCGTCTTATTTATATACAAAACCAAACACACACACACAGTCCTTTTGGACAAAGAGAAAGTCATTAAGTTAAATAACCAAATCCAATTTCAAATTAAATAACAAAAACCTTTTATCCTCTATCAATTAATAATAACGTAAATTTCATAAAATAATAGAAAAAAATAAAAAATCCTCTTTAAAGTTGAACTTTAAAACTGATTGTTTGGATTGGAGAATGTTAATTAAGGTAACATTAGGTTCCTTAAAATTATAAGGCAAATCCTTAGCCTTTTTAAAGTTGAATTTTTCTCTAGTTAATACTCTAACTTTAGTTCCATTCGTTTACTTTTACTCCTTTTCATAATCTTTTAACAAAATTTAAAGTTCATTTTAAAATATAAACATGGTATAGTCTCATGTTGTCACGTCATCAAAAGTTAACAATGCTTAATACAAGTATGAAAACCGGTGATGAAATTAAAGTTTAAGTTCTAACTTGGGAGTAAAATTTCCTTGGGTATCAACTTGGAAGAAGATGTCTAGTTCAAATATCAATTTAGGAGTAATAATTCTTCCGGTACCAACTTGAGACTAAATGTCTAGTTCATATTGGAAATACATATTTAAGTCTTAAATAAATGCTTGTTTGTTCATATCATATCAAGTCACCGCATATTTTGTATATTTTATCATAATTATTCAATTTTAAAAGGAAATCATGAGTTCACGAAATATTATATTTGTATTGTTTTTTTTACTTTAACGTTCTAGAAATATTACATGTTTATATATATATATATATATATATATATATATATATATATATATATATATATATATATATATTACACATTTAAAATTAACATTATACATATATATATATATATATTAACATATGTATTATCTTATGTGAATATTACATTATATTGTGTGTAATATCCTATTTTTGTTTGGCCCGTTTTCAAGGCCCAATATATATATATATATATATATATATATATATATATATATATATATATATATATATATATATATATATATATATATATATATATATATATATATATTATCATTACTATTATTACAATAAATAAATCCAAAACCTTTTAAAAAAATAATATATCGAGCATTATTATTTAAAGCCAAAAATTACAAGCCCAAAAATAATTACTCAATTGCCCAAAATAGGGGTGAGCAAAACTTGACTCGAATCGAAAAAATCGATTTTTTTATATTTGAGTCAACTCGAGTAACTCGAAAAAGTTTCGAGTTCGAGACGAGTTGAAATTTTCCCAACTTGAAAAACCAAAAAATCGAAAAACCGAATTTTACAGTTTTGCAATTTAGTCCCTAATTTTATTTTACTTTAATTCCTCCTTCATTTTAATTCTATTTTGACCAAATTTGAACCACATATTCATAAATCAGCGTAGAGTAATAACTTATCATCAATTTATATTTTTGAAAATAAATTTCATATTTTTTCAATTCATCCCCTTAACTTTGTATGATCTCCTCATTTCTTCAACCCCTCCTTCGTTTTAAGTCAATTTTTGACCGAATTTGAACAACATGCTCCATAACCACAGTAGAATACATATTTAGCTTCATTTCATACTTTTTAAATTAAATTTTCAACTTTTGCAATTTAGCCCCTTAACTTTGAATGATTTCTCATTTCTTCAACTTCTCTTTCATTTTAAGTCTATTTGACCAAAATTAAACCACATGATTCACAAACACTATATAATATCTATATAACTTCAATTCATATTTTTAACAAATATATGCATTTTGCAATTTAGTCCTTTAACTTTACATTTTATTCAATTTGATCATTCAACTGATTTTTTTTGTAATTTTTTTCTTCTCATCAATTCATTGACTAATTTATACTCCCATCAATATATTATTCCCAAAAGTTCTTTATTTAAAAATAATATTATAAATATATTTTAGAAGTTCAGATGATATTTTTTTTATTAAATAGCATTACAAATCTTACTTATACATGTGAAAAATAATATGAAGAAATATATACACATATGCATATCTTATAAGATTAGAGAAAGTCGTTTAAATTGGAATAAAACCGTACTATACTATGGTAAATAATTACAATTAAATTTGTATAGGAACTCGATGTAACCCCCTCGTCCCGGTCTGGCCGGATGACCGGTCCGAGTGGGCCACACGGGGAAAACCGAAGCGAAACCCGTTAAGGTTCCCCTCGGTTAGCAACCCTATTTTTTTTCTTTTATTTTAATCTTGACTAGAGGCGTATTAAATCCTAAGTGATCACGACAGCGGAAAACATCCATAAGAGAAACACGTTCGGGCCACAACCACACATTTCAGTCCATTTTAAGCTTATAGGGCAGGCCGTATCGATACACCAATCAAGGGTATCGATACGCCTTGACTTGGTCAACCCAAACAATCAACTCGAAAAAGACCGTATCGATACAGCCCTTGAGCGTATCGATACGCCCTCTTCAGTCAACATCTCGTGGTCAACGAGATAAACCCGTACCGATACGCCCCGACATCGTATCGGTACGCCAAAAACTCCCTAATTTCTCAGAATTCCAGTGACCAAAAATCGTATCGATACACCCCCGTGTATCGATACGCCCAGCCAAAACTGAGCTCTACAGGCAAGACCGAATCGATACGGCCCTTAGGCGTACCGATACGCCCTGCTCTGCAATTCCACCATTTCCAACTCGGTGACCTCAAACACGACTCTAGATGCATTTTTAGACTCTCCTATACACATACAAACATACATACATCAAAACTACAATCGAGATTTAGCTTATAAGGCATTGAATCTAACAAGGATCATACAAATCAAAACTTCATGCAATTTCACAAAAAGGAGCATACTTAGCAAGCATAAGGCACTATACTCTAGATATTGAAGCATAAGGCATACATAGGCCAACGACATACACATTTAGGCATGTTCACATAAGCAACATAACAAGCATAAACCACAATCCATGAAACAAAAGCATAACACAACCACGAGTTTAACATGCTCAAACAAAATCTCCTAAGGAGTTTTACACCAACTCCTAAAACTCTATACCCCATTGTCTAGGCATTATTACAAAATGCAAATCATACTTGAGCTAGCTTGAGAACTCCAAAAGCTCCTCCCTAGCCCGCTTGCCTCCCGAACTCTAACGATCTGCACGTTGGAAACAAAGAGAGCATAAGCCAACTAGCTTAGTGAGAGAGGCTCTACAATTCACAACATGCAGTTTTCCAAAACACGTTTTATATGCAAGAAAACGATGGATGCACGAAGGTCAATCTCAACAACAACACGTGGTTTGCACAAGCACAACCAACATACACGTACGGTGGGACTACACATCACCGTTTCGACTAGTGGATTTCCAATGGGACTACACATCAAAGTACTACCCTACTAGTCACTACCGGTGGGACTACACATCACCGTAGTTTAGACCACCATCACGCGAGGCACGAACTCAACTCGACTACACATTAACAACTTAAAATGCACTTAATGATCACGACATATAAGCATTCAACATATCACAACAACATGGGAGTAGAGAGGCTTACACACGTGTTTAGGTGACCTCACAAGGTCCCACCCAAACCCCAAAAGGGTCCATATCGAGCACAATGCAAAATCAACAATTCTACTCACTGTTGTTACCCAAGAGAAGACCGACGACCAAGCTCAAGACTCCGAAATCCCCGGATTCGTCCCCGAAGCTTCACCAACCAAAATTCTTGCTTCTAAACATTCCAACACAATTTAAACAATCCCAAATCAGTCCACATTCCAAAATAGTCAACCCGGATTACATACAAAGCATAAGACATCAAATTTCCCATTGAAAACAACTCAAAATCTATAATCCCGCGCAGCCCCTAAACTCACCCTAAAACCAATGATTCCAAACCTTAAATTTCTCCCTAAAGCCTCCAAAACATCCCTTACATATAGCCTATCCATTGGCCCTCTCATTTCCACATAAAACACCCTCATATCTCAACCCAAAACCTCCCAAAAACCCAAATCCGGGAAATTTAACAAAACTCTTTAAAAAACATAAAAATTGGACCTTATGCTTCCTAAACAACATGTCTATCATTAATCACTTAAAACATTAAGTCAAGAACATTAAAGGCACCATTTTTAAATCAAAACTCTCAAAAACTCCTATTTCAAAACATGGGTAAAAATGAAAAATAGTGGTACTTCCAAAGAGGGGAAGGTGAGAGCAAGTAAAAAACGTCCTTACCTTTGAGAAAACTTCAAGAATGAGTGAGCTATAGAATGGAATAGTAGCTCAAAGAGGGAGATGGGTTTTGTCGTTGGAAAGAGATGGTGTGGAGAGAAGAAGATGAGCCAAAAGCAAATAGTTTAAGTTTGTTTAAAATGGGGAAGTCAAAAGACCAAAACACCCTTAATGAATTAAGGGAACTACAATAGATGACACCCATGGCTATTTGGGCTAGTTTTAAATATGGTCCAACTTAATTTTATTTGTCTTAAAACCCGAGGCCCAAACCATTATTTTATTATTTAAAAAATTTGGAACCGAAACCCGAACCATTATTAAATTACTATTTTCACCCGACCCCCGAACTCGGGTGTTACACTCGAAAACTCGACTCAACTCGAATTTCATAAACATGACTCGAATCGAAAAAATTTCAACTTAAGTTCAAGATGTAAAATATGACGCGTCAACTCAAATACTCGAAATTTTTTGACTTGACTTTATCCTATCAAACACCCTAGCCCCGAATACAAACCCTAATCCCAACTAAAAACCTAAAAACAATGGTCTTTTTAAGCTATAGTCGCCACATTCACGACCCTCATATCGTCAAAGCTTCATCTGATGGTTCAGAAAAACGACATCATTTAATCTTCTCGCATGTGTGCCACATGGAAGAACAGAAAATCTCGAGACAAACAACAACTGTTGGATCCAATTCAATCAAACGGTCTGAATAAAAAGCAAAGTCATTGCATAAATTGTTACAATGCATGCATCAAAGGATTCCCGATATCACGCCTAGTCCTTCTGATTAAATGTGATATGATGGTCTCAGTTCAAAAGACAACTTTCACACAGATTGGATTGGAAAGTCGTTTTTTTGGAAAATCTGAATTGTCTGTGTGAGATTTGTACGGTTGAACATGAATTGGAGGAGGCCTTGAACTATAACGCCTCGTCTTCCCAGTAAATAGCTAACCTAAAATCTAATTAGGGTTATAAATTTTAAATTGAACAAAAAGAGAAAGAGAATTGTGAAAAATGAAAAGAAGAAAAGCTATATGTAAATCTTGTAATCGTCTTTTGTCAAAGAGAATTGAAACAGAAAAAAAACTTGAGCTACTCTATCGTTTTATTATTTGATCTACTGTGACTGGGTGATTATTTGTTGTTGTTTAGTGTAAATTGAGGGTTTGGCCAATACAAGGATCGTTTATCATATTCTAGAAAATAAAGAATACGATGAACATAAGGGAGAAACATTCAAATGAATTTCAAAGGATTTCAAATTTAATTTTCGGATTTTTTTAAATGAGGAAAAAATATTTAAGACACCTAAAATTTGGTATTAATAAGAGTTTTAAAACAGAATAAGGGATAATTGAAGTCATTAAATCCCTTCTACTTATGCAATTACACTTTGACACCCATAATTTGGATACTCATTTTACTCAGGTTTTACTCTTTTATTTTCTCTTTATTTGATCACTAATTTCCCTTCTTTGACATATTTTCTAAATTAGCTACAAATTTTGAAATAATCATTGTTTGGTCACTCTTTTACTTTTCACATTTTTACGATTTGGTTTTTAAATTTGTATTAATTATATTTTGTTCTCCGATTTAATTAACTTTCTAACTTGTGTGATTTTGTGATTGTGCTACAGAATTTGTCTTGTTTTTATTCTACTCACCAATTATGTTTGTATTTTTTATTAATAACAGATTTGTCTTGTATTTTTAGGTTTTAACAGTTTAGTCCTGGTTTTCTTTAGTCTTAGGTTATTTTAGAATTTTGACCTTAGATTTCAGATCCATTATAGTTAGGTCCTAATTCCTTAGAATTAGGTTCTTTTAGATTACTAATTTTGGCCTTAGGTTTTAGGTTCCTTTAAATTCAATCCTTAAAAATATTTAGATATTAATTTATAGTCTTAATAAATTAGATTTTGAATTTTAGACTTGTTCTAAATTCGTCACTGCTTTAGTGTTCTTTTATATTAGAATTAGATCTTTACTTTTAGGAATAATTCAATTAGAGCCATAGATTCTAGGTTTTTTTTTAATTTGGCCCTTAATTTTAATTTTAGGTAATTTGTTTGTTTATTTTCGAAATTCATATGTACTTGTTTGTCGCATTTTGACCCTTTATATATTTGAAATTGAACTAAATGCAATGTTATTTTTTTGAATCATATGGAAAAATCTACCAAGCGTACTTGGAGCGTTTTCTCTATTATTTAAATTAAAATATTATCTTTTAAAAGGTGAAAACCCATACAAAATGAATCTCATTAAATAAATTTGTTCATTAATAATTTCAAGAACGGAAGAGATTGTGGTCTTTTATTGTCAATATTCGAGAAAACTGCCAAACATACTTGGAGTTGTCTCGATTTTGAAGATAATTGAACAAGTCTTTCTCCTATTTTTTTAATTAAAATAAATTATTAACTTATTTTATTCATCACATACATAATTAGGGATCACCTTTTAAATTAAATTTTAAACTGATAAATTCATTTTTAAATACGATAACTAATTAGCTTGGTACCGAAAGAACAATGTTGGAAGCTAACAAATACCCGCGAGTTACCGACTTCTGAATTCACCAGATGCTCCAATGTCCTCACGTGTGGGGCTCATGACACACCTATCCAGTTTTCGCCTTCACATTAGGAAGACTCGAGTATCCTTTTGTTGTCTTTCGATCATCCCCGTTTGGATATGACGGTCCGACTTCATCCTCAGTTTCCGATTACGTTATCGTAACATCTCTACCTCCTACAATCATAGTCGACCACATTAGAATAATTGCGTCCCTACCCTTAAGACCACCACTCACCTTCACGTGTGTTTGAAGGTCCATGTGTTCTAGTCCCCCTTTCTGCTGAATGAAAGGATTGGATTTGAAAGACGTTTGTTTTGCAAATCTAAATTGTCTATGTGAGATTTGTACGGTTGAACATGAATTGCAGGAGGTCTTGACCTCTAACGACTCTTTTTCCTAGTAAATAGCAAACCTAAAATCGAATTAAGGTTACAAATTTTAAATTGAACAAAAAGAGAGAGAATTTTGAAAAAGGAAAAGAAGAAAAGCTATGTGTAAGTCTTGTCATCGTCGTTTGTCAAAGAGAATTGAAACAGAAAAAAATGAGCTATTCTCTCATTTTATTCTTGGATCTAGTGTGGCTTAGAGATTATTTGTTGTTGTTGAGTGTAAATTGAGGGTTTGGGTTCAAAAGGATTCGAAATGGACAAAGAAACTCCTATTCCATTAACGATAACGACGGCCGATACAACGATCGTTTATCATATTCTGAAAAATGAAGAATACGTTGAACATGAGGGAGAAACATTCAAATAAATTTTAGTGGATTTCAGATTTGATTGTCGGATTTTTTTTAAATGAGAAGGAAATATTTAAGACACCTAAAATTTGGTAATAATAATAGTTTTAAAAGAGAATAGGGGAGAATTGAAGTCACTAAATCCCTTCGTCTTACATAATTACACTTTGGAGTCCATAATTTGGATACTCGTTTTACTATGATTTTACCTTTTTATTTTCTCTTGATTTGATCACTGATTTCCCTTCTTTGACAATTTTATAAATTAGCTACAAATTTTGAAATAATCATTGTTTGGTCACTCTTTTACTTTTCACATTGTTACGATTTGGTTTTTAAATTTGTATTAATTATATTTTGGTCACCTATTTAATTTTAACTTTCTATCTTGTGTCATTTTGTGATTTTGCTACTGGATTTTGGTCACCGCCTTAATGTTATTTTGAAATAATCATTGTTTGGTCACTCTTTTACAGAATTTGTCTTGTTTTTATTCTACTCACCAATTATGTTTGTATTTTTTATTAATAACAGATTTATCTTATATTTTTAGGTTTTAACATTTTAGTCCTAGTTTTCTTTAGTCTTAGGTTATTTTAGAATTTTGACCTTAGATTTCAGATCCATTACAGTTAGGTCTTAATTCCTTAGAATTAGGTTCTTTTAGATTACTAATTTTGGCCTTAGGTTTTAGGTTCCTTTAAATTCAATCCTTAAAAATATTTAGATATTAGTTTATAGTCTTAATAAATTAGATTTTGAATTTTAGACTTGATCTAAATTCGTCACTGCTTTAGTGTTCTTTTATATTAGAATTAGATCTTTACTTCTAGATATAATTCAATTAGAGCCTTAGATTCTAGGTTTTGTATAATTTGGCCCTTAATTTTAATTTAGGTAATTTGTTTGTTTATTTTCGAAATTCATATGTACTTATTTGTCGCATTTTGACCCTTTATATATTTGAAATTGAACTAAATGCAATGTTATTTTTTTGAATCATATGGAAAAATCTACCAAGCGTACTTGGAGCGTTTTCACTATTATTTAAATTATAATATTATCTTTTAAAAGGTGAAAATGTAACCCCCTAAACCCAGCCCAGAAGAAATGGGTCAGATCTAGGAAGTATCAATTGAAAACTTGTCCCTCAAGAAACAATTTAGGTTAAAATATTTTGTAATTCAAAAGAATCGATTAAATAAGTAAAACTTAACAAATATTCTGATTAAAATAAAACCTAATCTTTTAAACAATGTTCCGATAATTAATTAAAATTCTGAAAATGACTTCATAGATGCATGCATTTAATAAAGCCCAAATTAAAAACAGTTCCAATGTCCATATTACACAAATATCTCAAAATATATTAAAATAATAATTCTGAGGTAACAGAAAAGTTCGTACTGAATAATAATTTATCTGAATAAACAAGAAATGCTCCAAGTACCGATCGCCTAAAAAGTCTGAGATATCTGAAAAGTAAAAAGTAAGGGGTGTAAGCTAAAGAGCTTAGTGTGTCTCTAAAGTGCAACCGAAAACAAAACATAAATCAAACAGTATTTTATTTTCTGATAAAAACTTTTCTGAAAACACAACAAAAACCGAATCATAATGATATGATGTCTGATGCACATGATTCATAATACTCATCTCCGATACACCGAAAAGTAAGGTTCCCCAGAACCTACTTTCTCCATGTCACCATCCGAAGTGGAACTCAGCCCGAAGGGTGGAACCACTGATCCGAAGCGGAATTCAACCCGAAGGTTGAAACCACTAATCCGAAGCGGAATTCAGCCTGAAGGTTGAAACCACTAATCCGAAGCAGAATTCAACCCGAAGGTTGAAACCACTGATCCGAAGCGGAATTCAACCCGAAGGTTGAAACCACTGAACTTCCCCGAACAAATCTCAACCATATACCCACAATGATATGATGCAGATTTTAAAATCCGAGTCTGATCTGAAACTTGAATTATGAAAATTCAACTTGAACAATACTATAAATCCGATGTTTTACAGTTCTTAAAATCCGATATTTCACTTAAATCACAGTATGACATGTTATGCATGATGTCTGAAAACATTCACCCAATCACAACAGAGTATGCACACAAAATGTACAAAACATTTGCTTATATTAATACCAGAAAAGCACAGAAAGAAACACATAAGTTTATAAAACAGGAAGAGACACACCTTAAGCAACAGAAGCTCTAATGCCGAGAAAAGCGCGTCTTACGCTCAGATCTAGCTAAATCAGGACCTACGAGGTATGAATACTATATTAGTATTTATTATTAACACTAAGCCACCGACTAAAACATTAAGAACTAAACTGAAGATATACTCACGTGGAGATCTCGGAGAACGTGTACGGTCGATCTGAACAACTGGAGGTAACTCAACGATCTCAAGGTTGGCACCTGAGCACGAGAACATTCCGAATTAGATTCTGAAATCATAACTTATCATATTCCAATAACAATTACTTAAAGATAACAAAACGGAACTTTCGGAATCTAATTTGACAAAACGGGCAGCGGATACGGACTCAGAACGTCGAGAAAGGTTAAGATGAACGTTTTCTGAAAAGTCAACTCTTGGTCAACGCTGGTCAAAGTCAAAGTCAACGGGTCAAACTGGTCAAAGTCAACTGCACAAGGTCAACAGTCAGCACTGACTTGACTGGTCAAACTCAATTGGTCAAATTCGGTCAAACAGGTCAACTGGTCAAATACGGTCAACGGTTCGGTCAAAACTGGTTCGATTCACAATAGCAATTCGGTTCACAACTTAATCCGGTTCGATCCAATAAATATATTGGTCTGGTTCACAAACTGGTTTGGTTTGATACAAACCACATGGGCTTACATTCAAAATTGGGCTTCACTAATACACACACATGGGCCCCCCCGATTGGGCTCAACCCACTTCATCACACAACCCAGCATCATAACACAATGCAGTAACCTAAGGTTAGGGTTTGTAGAACCCCTTGACGGCGCAACACAACCCGACGACGACGAGGATTCTGACGACGGCGACGGTTCGACAAGGCGACGACGGCGACGGTTCGACAAGGCGACGACAACAATTTCCGATGGCTTAACACAAACAAGAGGGTTTCATCCCTTTTGCTCATATGATCTAGGGTTTTCAAAACCCCCAAATCGGTGGCGGCACAACACAGGGCAGAGCAATTCGATGGCGACAGCAACATGACAAAAAGATGGCGGCAACGCAGCTTTCCACACGATGTCAGCGGTACAACTCCGGCAAAGACAACAAAACCTAGTGGCGACAATAATGGCTCAACTCGTCGGAGAAAACAACAACAATGGCAGCACGACACAACCAACACCGGTTAGCAAAACCACTCAACCATGCAAAGCCAAAAACCAAAAAGGGAAAGACAGAGCTTACCCGACAACCACGATGGAAGAGACGACGGCGGAGCATAATAGCGCAAGGAGGAGTCGAACGGTTTCCTTACCGATCTCTCGCTAACGGTGGCCGATAATGGGTATCCGAGGGTTGGGGTTGGTTCACGAGAAGAAGAGGAACCGAAAGGTGGTATTGGATTGGCCAATGGACGGCGAGGCAAGTTAGATCGGAGCTTCGCCGGAAAGTAAGGGAGAGGGTGAGAGGGAAAGAAAAAATGTGCGGCTCCAACAATTAAAATCTGATAGGTTTTTCAAATGAGTTATAATTGGGTATAAATACCCTACTAAAAGGGCAAATCACATATATGGTCACTTAACACTTTTAGGGTTTGCAAAACAGAAAGATAACTATACCAACTTTCCAAAACGACCCCAATTTTCTGAATTAAGTCACAAAATTCTGATTTTGTTCATTTTAATCCCTTAATCAAATTAGGGTTTTAGAATTAAAATTCCCAAATTTTAGGGTTTCTGAATTAGGGTTTTTTTTTCTTCAAAATTTTAGATTTTCAAATTAGGGAAATTTTGGGGTGTTACAACTCTCCCTCCCTTATAAGAAATTTCGTCCTCGAAATTTCCAGACTTAGCAAAAGATCCCAAAACCGACTGAACATTCATAACTTTCCCATTCTGAATTCATGATCTATCATAACAGAAAATACTGAAACATATAACTGGAAAAAGAACCAAAACATATGAAAATGCACCTTCCATGTCATCCGGTATATCATTATATCCAACACGAGCTCCAGTTAGATGTACTGAACCTAACGTCTAATCTCGAATCTAGTTGATCCACCACTCGGAGCTTGTCTACCTCTACTAGCAGTACCAAAAGCAACTGAGCTAAACTGCCCTCTACCTCGGTGAGGTGCATGAACTGATGCATGACTCTGAATCTGAACGGATGAACCAGTAGTTGAACGTGGACAATACTTTAAGTAGTGATCCTGAGAACCACATCCGAAACACGTTCTGCTCATCAATCTGCACTCTCCATTATGTTTTTTGTTGTAAAAGCCACATACAAAAATAGGCCGACGAACTTTTAAACTACCACGGCTGCTAGACGGAACTGTCGATACTGCAAGTCTTACATTCTAATAACTCTGAGGAACAAACTCATCCCTAGGTCTCTTTCCAAACGAGCTGACAAAACTTGGTTGTACAAATGTGTTCGGTTGCTTCCCGACTTGATCAAATTCTGAAGTTCCTTTTTTTCTATTTGTGAAATTTATCCTCTCAGAAATTTTAGCTCGATCAACCATGTCGTTGAATACTTTATCATGATGTGTTGCAACAACTCTTTGAATCGGTAGTCGAAGTTCCTTAGAAAAAAATCATACTTATCTTTCTCAGTCACAACTAACTCAAGAGCATACTTGATCAACCTTCGAAACTCTATCTCATATTCATTCATTGGCTTGCTATTCTGTTTCAAATTCATAAAAAAAACTTAACACTTCGCTACGAGCTCGGCTCCTACATATCGATCAATGTTCTCATTATCAAGTGAGTTATCACTTCCGATCTGATATCTTCATAACGAATGGTTCTCATCAACATGCAAGTTATTCTGAATTTCTGCTTGCCCAACAAAAGGTAGGTGATCACTACCATAAGCAGCAGTACGGCCTCGGTCACGACCTCGAACAAACGATAGATTAAGACTCATACACGGTGGCATAAAGAACTACATATCATAAGCTAATAACTTAGAGTCAGAATCGGTACTGGAGTCTCATATTTAAAACACATTGAAAATGTTGAAGTCAAAATCACAGAATACCATAATATATTTTTTTAGAAAATCCTCATTTACCCCAAAATATTTCCGATGCATGCAAAAGTCAAAAACATTTTGAAACAACTTTTGTGAGCCAACAGTCCGAGGGTTAAACCTAGGCTCTGATACCACTAAATGTAACCCCCTAAACGCAGCCCAGAAGAAATGGGTCGAATCTATGAAGTATTAATTGAAAACTTGTCCCTCAAGAAACAATTTAGGTTAAAATATTTTGTAATTCAAAAGAACCGATTAAATAAGTAAAACTTAACAAATATTCTGATTAAAATAAAACCTAATCTTTTAAATGATGTTCCGATAATTAATTAAAATTCTGAAAATGACTTCATAGATGCATGCATTTAATAAAGCCCAAATTAAAAACAGTTCCAATGTCCATATTACACAAATATCCCAAAATATATTAAAATAATAATTCTGAGGTAACAGAAAAGTTCGTACTGAATAATAATTTATCTGAATAAACAAGAAATGCTCCAAGTACCGATCGCCTAAAAAGTCTGAGATATCTGAAAAGTAAAAAGTAAGGGGTGTAAGCTAAAGAGCTTAGTGTGTCTCTAAAGTGCAACCGAAAACAAAACATAAATCAAACAGTATTTTATTTTCTGATAAAAACTTTTCTGAAAACACAACAAAAACCGAATCATAATGATATGATATCTGATGTACATGAATCATAATACCCATCTCCGATACACCGAAAAGTAAGGTTCCCCAGAACCTACTTTCTCCATGTCACCATCCGAAGTGGAACTCAGCCCGAAGGGTGGAACCACTGATCCGAAGCGGAATTCAACCCGAAGGTTGAAACCACTAATCCGAAGCGGAATTCAGCCTGAAGGTTGAAACCACTAATCCGAAGCGGAATTCAACCCGAAGGTTGAAACCACTGATCCGAAGCGGAATTCAACCCGAAGGTTGAAACCACTGAACTTCCCCGAACAAATCTCAACCATATACCCACAATGATATGATACAGATTTTAAAATCCGAGTCTGATCTGAAACTTGAATTATAAAAATTCAACTTGAACAATACTATAAATCTGATGTTTTACAGTTCTTAAAATCCGATATTTCACTTAAATCACAATATGACATGTTATGCATGATGTCTGAAAACATTCACCCAATCACAACAGAGTATGCACACAAAATGTACAAAACATTTGCTTATATTAATACCAGAAAAGCACAGAAAGAAACACATAAGTTTATAAAACAGGAAGAGACACCTTAAGCAACAGAAGCTCTAATGCCGAGAAAAGCGCGTCTTACGCTCAGATCTAGCTGAATCAGGACCTACGAGGTATGAATACTATATTAGTATTTATTATTAACACTAAGCCACCGACTAAAACATTAAGAACTAAACTGAAGATATACTCACGTGGAGATCTCGGAGAACGTGTACAGTCGATCTGAACAACTGGAGGTAACTCAACGATCTCAAGGTTGGCACCTGAGCACGAGAACATTCCGAATTAAATTCTGAAATCATAACTTATCATATTCCAGTAATAATTACTTAAAGATAACAAAACGGAACTTTCGGAATCTAATTTGACAAAACGGGCAGCGGATACAGACTCAGAACGTCGAGAAAGGTTAAGATGAACGTTTTTGAAAAGTCAACTCTTGGTCAACGCTGGTCAAAGTCAAAGTCAACGGGTCAAACTGGTCAAAGTCAACTTCACAAGGTCAACAGTCAACACTGACTTGACTGGTCAAACTCAATTGGTCAAATTCAGTCAAATAGGTCAACTGGTCAAATACGGTCAACGGTTCGGTCAAAACTGGTTCGATTCACAATAGCAATTCGGTTCACAACTCAATCCGGTTCGATCCAATAAATATATTGGTCTGGTTAACAAACTGGTTTGGTTTGATACAAACCACATGGGCTTACATTCAAAATTGGGCTTCACTAATACACACACATGGGCCCCCCCGATTGGGCTCAACCCACTTCATCACACAACCCAGCATCATAACACAATGCAGTAACCTAAGGTTAGGGTTTGTAGAACCCCTTGACGGTGCAACACAACCCGACGACGACGAGGATTCTGACGACGACGATGGTTCGACAAGGCGACGACAACAATTTCCGATGGCTTAACACAAACAAGAGGGTTTCATCCCTTTTGCTCATATGATCTAGGGTTTTCAAAACCCCCAAATCGGTGGCGGCACAACACAGGGCAGAGCAATTCGACGGCGACAGCAACATGACAAAAAGATGGCGGCAACGCAGCTTTCCACACGATGTCAGCGGTACAACTCCGGCAAAGACAACAAAACCTAGTGGCGACAATAATGGCTCAACTCGTCGGAGAAAACAACAACAATGGCAGCACGACACAACCAACACCGGTTAGCAAAACCACTCAACCATGCAAAGCCAAAAACCAAAAAGGGAAAGACAGAGCTTACCCGATTTTCTGAATTAAGTCACAAAATTCTGATTTTGTTCATTTTAATTCCTTAATCAAATTAGGGTTTTAGAATTAAAATTCCCAATTTTTAGGGTTTCTGAATTAGGGTTTTTTTTTTCAAAATTTTAGATTTTCAAATTAGGGAAATTTTGGGGTGTTACAGAAAACCCATACAAAATGAATCTCATTAAATAAATTTGTTCGTTAGTAATTTCAAGAACGGAAGAGATTGTGGTCTTTTATTGTCAATATTCGAGAAAACTGCCAAACATACTTGGAGTTGTCTCGATTTTGAAGATAATTGAACAAGTCTTTCTCCTATTTTTTTAATTAAAATAAATTATTAACTTATTTTATTCATCACATACAAAATTAGGGATCACATTTTAAATTAAATTTTAAACTGACAAATTCATTTTAAAATACGATAACTAATTAGCTTGGTACCGAAAGAACAATGTTGGGAGCTAACAAATACCCGCGAGTTACCGACTTCTGAATTCACCAGATGCTCTAATGTCCTCACGTGTGGGGCTCATGACACACCTATCCGGTTTTCGCCTTCACATTAGGAAGACTCGAGTATCCTTTTGTTGTCTTTCGATCATCTCTGTTTGGATATGACGGTCCGAGTTCATCCTCAGTTTCCGATTACGTTAGCGTATGATCTCAACCTCCAACAATCATAGTCGACCACATTAGAATAATTGCGTCCCTACCCTTAAGACCACCACTCACCTTCACGTGCGTTTGAAGGTCCATGTGTTCTAGTCCCCCTTACTGCTGAATGAAAGGATTGGATTTGAAAGACGTTTTTTTTGCAAATCTAAATTGTCTATGTGAGATATGTACGGTCGAACATGAATTGCAGGAGGCCTTGACCTCTAACGACTCTTTTCCCTAGTAAATAGCAAACCTAAAATCGAATTAGGGTTACAAATTTTAAATTGAACAAAAAGAGAATTCTCTCATTTTATTCTTGGATCTAGTGTGGCTTAGAGATTATTTGTTGTTGTTGAGTGTAAATTGAGGGTTTGGGTTCAAAAGGATTCGAAATGGACAAAGAAACTCCTATTCCATCGGCGATAACGACGGCCGATACAACGATCGTTTATCATACTCTGAAAAATGAAGAATACGATGAACATAAGGGAGAAATATTCAAAGAAATTTTAGAGGATTTCGGATTTGATTGTCGGATTTTTTTAAATGAGAAGAAAATATTTAAGACACCTAAAATTTGGTATTAATAATCGTTTTAAAACAGAATAGGGGAGAATTGAAGTCACTAAATCCCTTCGTCTTACATAATTACACTCTGACATCCATATTTTGGATACTCGTTTTACTATGATTTTACTTTTTTATTTTTTCTTGATTTGATGAATGATTTCCCTTCTTTGACAATTTTATAAATTAGCTACAAATTTTGAAATAATCATTGTTTGGTCACTCTTTTACTTTTCACATTGTTACGATTTGGTTTTTAAATTTGTATTAATTATATTTTGGTCACCTATTTAATTAAATTTCTATCTTGTGTGATTTTGTGATTTTGCTACTGGATTTGTCTTGTTTTTATTCTACTCACAAATCATGTTAGTATGTTTTTTATTAAGAACAAATTTATCTTAGATTTTCCAGGTTTTAACATTTTAGTCCTGGTTTTCTTTAGTCTTAGATTCTTTTAGAAATTTGACATTAGATTTTGGAACCATTACAGTTAGGTCCTAATTCCTTAGAATTAGGTTCTTGTATATTACTAATTTTGGCCTTAGGTTTTAGGTTCCTTTAAATTTAGTCCTTAAAAATATTTAGATATTATTATATAGTATTAATAAATTAGATTTTGAATTTTAGACTTGTTCTAAATTAGTCACCGCCTTAATGTTATTTTAGGTTAGAATTAGATCTTTAGTTTTAGAAACAATTCAGTTAGAGCCTTAGATTCTAGGTTTTGTTTAATTTGGTCCTTAATTTTAGTTTTAGGTAATTTGTTTGTTTATTTTCGAAATTCATCCGTACTTATTTGTTGCATTTTGACCATTTATATATTTGAAATTAAACTAAATGCAATGTTATTTTATTCAAATCTTATGGAAAAAATCTACCAAGCATACTTGGAGCGTTTTCTCTATTATTCGAATTAAAATATTATCTTTTAAAAAGTGAAAACCCATACAAAATGAATCTCCTTAAATAAATTTGTTCATTAACAATTTCTAGAAAGGAAGAGATTGTGGTCTTTTATTGTCAATATTCGAGAAAACTGCCAAACATACTTGGAGTTGTCTCGATTTTGAAGAATTTGAACACATCTTTCTCCTTTTTTAATTAAAATGAATTAATAACATATTCCATTCATCTCATGCATAATTAGGGATCAGTTTTTAAATTAAATTTTAAACCGACAAATTCATTTGAAAATACGATAACTAATTAGCTTGGTACCGAAAGAACAATGTTGGGTGCTAACAAATACCCGCGAGTAACCGACTTCGAAACCCCAATTAATAATTTTTGGTAACAAATGGTGTTCGATCCACCCTTTTAAATTTGATCGATGGTGGCTTTGGGTTTTTAATTTGGGTTTCCCAAAACCTTCCATATTAAAACAAAAATAGAAAAAGTCTAGCATCAAGTTAACGTTTCGACGCCGTGTTTTAATTATTTGCTTGTAAAAGGAAGCTAGCAAGAAATGGATGGACGGAGGGACGGTTTGGCACTTGCTTTCGCATTGTTATATTTATATGAATTCGAGATTTTAATAATAAATACGAGATTACATGATTAAATTAATGTTTAAGAAACCATTGCATTTGCTTAGCAATTGCTTGGATCAAAGACAAAAGATGAAGACCATGGTCCCTGTGGAACTCCCTGAACACAATCGATCATCTCGTATAGTTCTTGTCTTTATTTTTAAATATTAATAAAACTTGTTATTGCTTAGCAAATAAAAAATTATAAAAATTCTTTGGGTGTGACAGATCAAATCGTATCACCACCACCAACCTAATTTCTTTCAATTCCTATACATTTAAAATAAATAAATAAATCTAAAACCAAATGCTTGATAAAAATGGTGGAGCTGCCCTCCCATTGAACCGTAGGTTCAGTGGCATATATCTTTGCCCATTTGCTCACCCAACCAAATGGTTTGGGACTAAACCCTTTCCGGGTAAGTATTGCAACAAAGATCGTTCCACTCTTGTGCTGCTCCTAGTGCTGTCCACCAGCTTGAACCATTGGCTCGAAGGGTCACATGTGTTGTCTTTACTTATGCATTTGCAACCGTTTGTGATGATGGTGTTGTCCGAAGCTACGTCGAGGCAAATGGATTTGCCATCTCTGAGCTTAGCCGAGAGATGCATCTTGGAATCGGATATGGTTTCCCATTTCGAATTCGAGCCGGTGCAGAAGATACCGAGTTTCAGCGATGTCCCGGATGCATCGGTTTGTAAGCAGAAACGAGTTCCTTTTACTACTAAAGTCTTGTGCGGCGAGTAACTCCAAGGGTAGGCGTGGGTGCAGGGACCTAACTGCAACGGGTGGACCAATGATTTCCTTGTGATACAAAGCCCTGTTAAGGGGTGGAAGATCACTTTGTGCGGTTTGGCTTCTGATAGACCTGGACCTGCATATGTCATTGCGGAACAACATCAAGTTAATTTTCAGTTGACATCAGTGTTTGATAAGAAAGTAGTATATGTTGGCTTACCTCGGAAAGGAGACTGGAGAGCTGAAATTCTTTGTATGAAGCTCGAATTCCTGGCTCCACACCAGTTATAATCCATGGCTCCGTAGTACTCGTTTAACCCGACGACACCGTCTCTCACATAATAGCTCCCAGCCAATGTCCACAAGGCCCAATCCAGGTCAAGCTCAGCTGCCACACCCAAGAAGCAACTGATGTACCTATTGCCATTGACATTGGCTCCGCTTTGATCGATCCCGAACTCACCAATGAACAACGGGTATCCTTGATCAACCAAATACCCCGATGTATTCATCATGTATGTCGCCACTCTGCCACAAACTTCGTTCGGGTTGTCCTTCACCCATGTGGTCTGGCCATCCGAGAATCCATACCAATGCGCCTCGAATACTAGTTTCCCACTAAACGTGAGTTTTAACTGTTGGTTCTTGAGGAATGACAAGTCCCTGTCGAAACTCAATCCAGAAAGTATAACGAGAACATTTGGGTTTGCCGAGTGCACTGCTTCAGCTCCTTTCGGCATGTACTTGTACCAATCGTTTATGTTTTGTTTCGGGCCTCTGGGCTCGTTCCTCAAGCTCATGCCGACCACGTTGGTGACGCCGTTGAATAAGGTGGCCATCCGTGTCAGCCCGGTGATCCATAGATCCGGGTCGAAGTACTTGTCACCGAAGAAACCATTGTCATCAAGATTACTGCAGCACCAACCGGGTTTGCTTATGTGATTGTCAAGTATGACCATCACATTGTTTTCCCCCAAGCTTGACACCACTGCCTGAAATATAAATACCAATAATTATTTTCAATGCAGTAAAGTTTGAGACATGTTGTTTATTCAATGATATAGTTTACTAATACTTGGAAAATCTGTCATACCTGATAAGCTTTGATGAGGGAAACATCGATGATTGAAGGGTTGTTGGCTTGGATTCCGGCAATGGATTCGAGGAGGCCGAGTTGTTGAAACGATTGTCTAACAGTGAGCGATGCCAACGAGTCATTGGTGATCAGATAGAGTGGCCAAGTGAACCTAACGCAGTTGAACCCCATTGACACAATCCGTTTGGCAATCGTATCCATAGGCTGCTTGCTGAGCCCTTCGGCAAGCACCGGTTCCATGTGCGACGCCCAGTTTACGCACGCCAGCTTCACGCGTCGTCCTCTATCGTCCACAATCCAGCGTGAATTCGTTGACAACGGGAGGGACGTGACGACGGAAGAGAATAGGAAGAGGAGGAGAATAGACGAGGTAGTGAAGTTTCCCATGGATTTTGGTTTTTGGTTTTTTGCTTTTGACTTGCATTGAAGGAAGAACTTGAGCGTCTTATTTATATACAAAACCAAACACACACACACAGTCCTTTTGGACAAAGAGAAAGTCATTAAGTTAAATAACCAAATCCAATTTCAAATTAAATAACAAAAACCTTTTATCCTCTATCAATTAATAATAACGTAAATTTCATAAAATAATAGAAAAAAATAAAAAATCCTCTTTAAAGTTGAACTTTAAAACTGATTGTTTGGATTGGAGAATGTTAATTAAGGTAACATTAGGTTCCTTAAAATTATAAGGCAAATCCTTAGCCTTTTTAAAGTTGAATTTTTCTCTAGTTAATACTCTAACTTTAGTTCCATTCGTTTACTTTTACTCCTTTTCATAATCTTTTAACAAAATTTAAAGTTCATTTTAAAATATAAACATGGTATAGTCTCATGTTGTCACGTCATCAAAAGTTAACAATGCTTAATACAAGTATGAAAACCGGTGATGAAATTAAAGTTTAAGTTCTAACTTGGGAGTAAAATTTCCTTGGGCATCAACTTGGAAGAAGATGTCTAGTTCAAATATCAATTTAGGAGTAATAATTCTTCCGGTACCAACTTGAGACTAAGTGTCTAGTTCATATTGGAAATACATATTTAAGTCTTAAATAAATGCTTGTTTGTTCATATCATATCAAGTCACCGCATATTTTGTATATTTTATTATAATTATTCAATTTTAAAAAAATCATGAGTTCACGAAATATTATATTTGTATTGTTTTTTTACGTTAACGTTCTCGAAATATTACATGTTTATATATATATATATATATATATATATATATATATATATATATATTACACATTTAAAATTAACATTATACATATATTAACATATGTATTTATCTTATGTGAATGTTATATTATATTGTGTAATATCCTATTTTTTATTTGGCCCGTTTTCAAGGCCCAATATATATATATATATTATCATTTCTATTATTACACTAAATAAATCCTAAACTTTTTAAAAAATAATAATATATCGAGCATTATTATTTAAAGCCAAAAATTACAAGCCCAAAAATAATTACTCAATTGCCCTAAATAGGGGTGAGCAAAACTTGACTCGAATCGAAAAAATCGATTTTTTATATTGGAGTCAACTCGAAAAAGTTTTGAGTTCGAGACGAGTTGAAATTTGCCAAACTTGAAAAACCAAAAAATCGAAAAAGCGAATTTTACAGTTTTGCAATTTAGTCCCTGATTTTATTTTTCTTTAATTCCTCCTTCATTTTAATTCCATTTTGACCAAATTTGAACCACATATTCCTAAACCAACGTAGAATACTAACTCGTCATCAATTTATATTTTCGAAAATAAATTTCATATTTTTTCAATTCATCCCCTTAACGTTGTATGATTTCCTCATTTCTTCAACCCCTCCTTCGTTTTAAGTCAATTTTGACCGAATTTGAACCGCATGCTCCATAACCACCGTAGAATACATAGTTAGCTTCATTTCATACTTTTTAAATTAAATTTTCAACTTTTGCAATTTAGCCCCTTAACTTTGAATGATTTCCCATTTCTTCAACTTCTCTTTCATGTTAAGTCTATTTTTGACTAAAATTAAACCACATGATTCACAAACACTATATAATATCTATATAATTTCAATTCATATCTTTAACAAATATATGCATTTTGCAATATAGTCCTTTAACTTTACATTTTATTCAATTTGATCATTCAACTGAATTTTTTTTGTAATTTTTTTCTTCACATCAATTCATTGACTAATTTATACTCCCATTAATATATTATTCCCAAAAGTTCCTTATTTAAAAATAATATTATAAATATATTTTAGAAGTTCAGATGATATTTTTTTATTAAATAGCATTACAAATCTTACTTATACATGTGAAAAATAATATGAAGAAATATATACACAAATGCATATTTTATATGATTAGAGAAAGTCGTTTAAATTGGAATAAAACCGTACTATAATATGGTAAATAATTTTAATTAAATTTGTATAGGAACTCGAAAACTTGAATCGACTCGAATTTCATAAACAAGACTTGAATCGAAAAAATTTCAAATTAAGTTCAAGATGTAAAATATGACGCGTCAACTCGAATACTCGAAATTTTTTGACTTGACTTGATCCTATCAAACACCCTAGCCCCAAATACAAACCCTAACCCCAACTAAAAACCTAAAAATCCTAGTCTTTTTTAAGCTATAGTCGCCACATTCACGACCCTCATATCGTCAAAGCTTCATCTGATGGTTCAAAAAAACGAAATCATTTAATCTTCTCGCATGTGTGCCACATGGAAGAAGAGAAAATCTCGAGACAAACAACAACCGTTGGATCCAATTCAATCAAACGGTATGAATTAAAAGCAAAGTCATGGCATAAATTGTTACGGTGTATACATCAAAGGATTCCAGTATCACGCCTAGTCCTTCTGATTAAATGTGATATGATGGTTTCAGATCAAAAGACAACTTTCACACAGATTAGATTGGAAAATCGTTTTTTTAGAAAATCTGAATTGTTTGATTGAGATTTGTACGGTTGAACATGAATTGGAGGAGGCCTTGAACTCTAACGCCTCGTCTTCCCAGTAAATAGCTAACCTAAAATCTAATTAGGGTTATAAATTTTAAATTGAACAAAAAGAGAAAGGGAATTGTGAAAAATGAAAAGAATAATAGCTATATGTAAATCTTGTAATCGTCTTTTGTCAAAGAGAATTGAAACAGAAAAGAAAAAAATTGAGCTACTCTATCGTTTTATTATTTGATCTACTGTGACTGGGTGATTATTTGTTGTTGTTTAGTGTAAATTGAGGGTTTGGGTAGAAAAGGATTCAAAAATGGAAAAAGAAACACCTATTTTGTCGATGATAACGATGGCCGATACAAGGATCGTTTATCATATTCTAGAAAATAAAGAATACGATGAACATAAGGGAGAAACATTCAAATGAATTTCAAAGGATTTCAAATTTGATTTTCGGATTTTTTTAAATGAGGAAAAAATATTTAAGACACCTAAAATTTGGTATTAATAAGAGTTTTAAAACAGAATAAGGGATAATTGAAGTCATTAAATCCCTTCGATCTTGTGTGGAGGCCGGATCGTCCGGGGGTGTTTTCGGTGAGTTCGTTGTATGGTTTGATGGTGTCATTTGGCTTAGAATCCATGTCCGAGTTGAATGTTATTTGGAGGTTGCAAGTGCCGCCGAAAATTCAATATTTTGTGTGGTTTGTTGTGTTGGGAAGGTTGCCTACGATGGATCATTTACAGCATAGGGGGATTGTGTTTGACGGCGATAGGGGAGATGCTGTTGGTGTCGGGAGGTGGAGGAAACGTTGGATCATATACTGTATGGCTGTGAGTTGGTGTGGGAGATATGGAGTTTATTTTTTCAATGGTGGAAGGTGGTGTTGGTTAGGCCGCGGACATTATTGGAGTTTATGTGGATGATTTTCGATGGATTCTTTATAGGGTCGGTGCGGGATTGGTGGTTAGCGGGGTGTGCGGCGGTGTTATGGTCATTATGGTTGGGTCGAAATGGAGTGATTTTTAGGGAACAACAAGTGTCGAAGAGTGAGCTGTTATTCCTTGTCAAAATTAGATCGGTGTATTGGGCTCGCAATGGGACGGCCGAGCATATTGCGGAAAATCTGTGGTGGGAATGTCCTTGGTTGTGTGAAACTCGACAGGATCCGAAGGCTGCTCGGAGGAATGTGGTTTGGGAAAAACCACCTTTGGGGGTGCTGAAATTTAACGTTGATAGGTCTTCACGGGAGAAACCGGGTATGGCAGGATGTGGGGGGTGTTGAGGATGATTGTGGGCGTGTGCTAGCCTTGTTCTCGGGGCCGATCGGGGTGGTGGATTCGAATGAAGCAGAGTTACAAGCGATTTGTGCTGCTTTGGAATTGTTGAGTGCTTCGAGGTGGCGTGCGTCGCCAACGGTTGTGATAGAATCAGATTCAGCGATAGCTATTGCATGGGTGGTACAACGAGAGCAACGCCCGTGGCGTCTTGCACAATGGTTCTCGAGGATTGATGAAGCATGTCGGTCTCTGATGGATGTTTGCTTCCATCATGTATTTCGAGAGGCAAATGGTATGGCGGATGCACTAGCGAATAGTGGAGTTGATCGTCCTTCGTGGGTTCAATGTATTGGGTGATTGGTTCTTTTTTCGCATTACCGGGGTACTCTTTTCCTCCATTTAGGATTAGGGAGGTTTTTAATGAGGCCACCGGTAATGTTGTCATGTATGATTCTTATATAATAAAATCATACATTTTGAGAAAAAAAATCCCTTCGACTTATGCAATTACACTTTGGCGCCCATAATTTGGATACTCATTTTACTCAGGTTTTACTCTTTTATTTTCTCTTTATTTGATCACTAATTTCCCTTCTTTGACATATTTTCTAAATTAGCTAAAATTTTTGAAATAATCATTGTTTGGTCACTCTTTTACTTTTCACATTGTTACAGTTTGGTTTTTAAATTCGTATTAATTATATTTTGTTCACCGATTTAATTAACTTTCTAACTTATGTGATTTGGTGATTGTGCTGCAGAATTTGTCTTGTTTTTATTCTACTCACCAATTATGTTTGTATTTTTTATTAATAACAGATTTATCTTATATTTTTAGGTTTTAACATTTTAGTCCTGGTTTTCTTTAGTCTTAGGTTATTTTAGAATTTTGACCTTAGATTTTAGATCCATTATAGTTAGGTCCTAATTCCTTAGAATTCGGTTCTTTTTGATTACTAATTTTGGCCTTAGGTTTTAGGTTCCTTTAAATTCAGTCCTTAAAAATATTTAGATATTAATTTATAGTCTTAATAAATTAGATTTTGAATTTTAGACTTGTTCTAAATTCGCCACTGCTTTAGTGTTCTTTTAGATTAGAATTAGATTTTTAATTTTAGAAATAATTCAATTAGAGCCTTAGATTCTAAGTTTTGTTTAATTTGGCCCTTAATTTTAATTTTAGGTAATTTGTTTGTTTATTTTCGAAATTCATCTGTACTTATTTGTCGCTTTCTGACCCTTTATATATTTCAAATTGAACTAAATGCAATGTTATTTTTTTAATCTTATGGAAAAATCTACCAAGCGTACTTGGAGCGTTTTCTCTATTACTTGAATTAAAATATTATCTTTTAAAAAGTGAAAAACCATACAAAATGAATCTCATTAAATAAATTTTTTCATTAATAATTTCATGAACGGAAGAGAATGTGGTCTTTTATTGGAGAAATTATATCATAGGCCCGGCTCGCAATGTCATCCATGGTCCCAACCAATAAAAAGCATCAAATTCATTAAATTCTTTATGTCATCTTTTTACCATAGATGACATAAAAAAATTTAATGAAATTGATGCTTTTTATTGGTTGGGACCATAGATGATGTGGCGAGCCGGGCCTATAATATAATTTCATCCTTTTATTGTCAATATTCGAGAAAACTGTCAAACATACTTGGAGTTGTCTCGATTTTGAAGATAATTGAACAAGTCTTTCTCCTTTTTTTAATTAAAATAAAGTATTAACTTATTTTATTCATCACATACATAATTAGGGATCACCTTTTAAATTAAATTTTAAACTGACAAATTCATTTTAAAATACGATAACTAATTAGCTTGGTACCGAAAGAACAATGTTGGGAGCTAACAAATACCCGCGAGTTACCGACTTCTGAATTCACCAGATGCTCAAATGTCCTCAGGTGTGGGGCTCGTGACACACCTATCCAGTTTTCGCCATCACATTAGGAAGACTCGAGTATCCTTTTGTTGTCTTTAGATCATCCCCGTTTGGATATGACGGTCCGACTTCATCCTCAGTTTCCGATTACGTTAGCGTAACATCTCAACCTCCAACAATCATAGTCGACCACATTAGAATAATTGCGTCCCTACCCTTAAGACCACCACTCACCTTCACGTGCGTTTGAAGGTCCATGTGTTCTAGTCCCCCTTACTGCTGAATGAAAGGATTGGATTTGAAAGACGTTTTTTTTACAAATCTAAATTGTCTATGTGAGATATGTACGGTTGAACATGAATTGCAGGAGGCCTTGACCTCTAACGACTCTTTTTCCTAGTAAATAGCAAACCTAAAATCGAATTAGGGTTACAAATTTTAAATTGAACAAAAAGAGAGAGAATTTTGAAAAAGGAAAAGAAGAAAAGCTATGTGTAAGTCTTGTCATCGTCTTTTGTCAAAGATAATTGAAACAGAAAAAAAATTGAGCTATTCTCTCATTTTATTCTTGGATCTAGTGTGGCTTAGAGATTATTTGTTGTTGTTGAGTGTTAATTTAGGGTTTGGGTTCAAAAGGATTCGAAATGGACAAAGAAAGTTCTATTCCATCGACGATAACGACGACCGATACAACGATCGTTTATCATATTCTGAAAAATGAAGAATACGATGAACATAAGGGAGAAACATTTAAATAAATATTAGAGGATTTCAGATTTGATTGTCGGATTTTTTTAAATGAGAATAAAATATTTAAGATACCTAAAATTTGGTATTAATAATCGTTTTAAAACAGAATAGGGGAGAATTGAAGTCAATAAATCCCTTCGTCTTACATAATTACACTTTGGCGTCCATAATTTTGATACTCGTTTTACTATGATTTTACTTTTTTGTTTTCTCTTGATTTGATCATTGATTTCCCTTTTTTGACAATTTTATAAATTAGCTACAAATTTTGAAATAATCATTGTTTTACTTTTCACATTGTTACGATTTGGTTTTTAAATTTGTATTATTTATATTTTACTCACCTATTTAATTAACTTTCTATCTTGTGTGATTTTGTGATTGTGCTACTGGATTTGTCTTGTTTTTATTCTACTCATTAATTATGTTAGTATGTTTTTTTATTAAGAACAAATTTATCTTAGATTTTCAGGTTTTAACATTTTAGTCTTGGGTTTCTTTAGTCTTAGATTCTTTTAGAAATTTGACATTAGATTTCAGAACCATTACAGTTAGGTCCTAATTCCTTAGAATTAGGTTCTTGTATATTACTAATTTTGGCCTTAGGTTTTAGGTTCCTTTAAATTTAGTCCTAAAAATATTTAGATATTATTTTATAGTATTAATAAATTAGATTTTTAATTTTAGACTACTTCTAAATTAGTCACGGCCTTAATGTTATTTTAGGTTAGAATTAGATCTTAACTTTTAGAAATAATTCAATTAGAGCCTTAGATTCTAGGTTTTGTTTAATTTGGTCCTTAATTTTAATTTTAGGTAATTTTTTTGTTTATTTTCGAAATTCATCCATACTTATTTGTTGCATTTTGACCCTTTATACATTTGAAATTGAACTAAATGCAAAGTTATTTTATTCGAATCTTATGGAAAAATCTACCAAGCGTACTTGGAGCGTTTTTTCTATTATTCGAATTAAAATATTATCTTTTAAAAAGTGAAAACCCATACAAAATGAATCTCTTTAAATAAATTTGTTGATTAACAATTTCAAGAAAGGAAGAGATTGTGGTCTTTTATTGTCAATATTCGAGAAAACTGCCAAACATACTTGGAGTTGTCTCAATTTTGAAGATATTTGAACACATCTTTCTCCTTTCTTAATTAAAATGAATTAATAACTTATTCCATTCATCTCATGCATAATTACGGATCACTTTTTAAATTAAATTTTAAACCGACAACTTCATTTGAAAATACGATAACTAATTAGCTTGGTACCGAAAGAACAATGTTGGGTGCTAACAAATACCCGCGAGTAACCGACTTCGGAACCCCGATTAATAATTTTTGGTAACAAATGGTGTTCGATCCACCCTTTTAAATTTGATAGATAGTGGCTTTGGGTTTTTAATTTGGGTTTCCCAAAACCTTCTATATTAAAACAAAAATAGAAAACGTCTAGCATCAAGTTAACGTTTCGACATCGTGTTTTAATTATTTGCTCGAACATGTTTGCATTTGCTTGTAAAAGGAAGCTAGCAAGAAATGGATGGATGGACGGACGGTTTGGCACTTGCTTTCGCATCCTTATATGTATATGAATTCGAGATTTTAATAATAAATACGAGATTACATGATTAAATTAACGTTTAAGAAACCATTGCATTTGCTTGGATCAAAGACAAAAGATGAAGACCATGGTCACGAAAATTACCTTTATTCAACGATTTCTCACTTTCATCATGGCCACGAAAAGCCAACCCTTGAAGCAAAAGCCACTTCAAACATGTAATAGAAGCTTCTAATCGCAAACGATAAGCACTTGTTGATTCATCAGATTGTTTGGAGAAACCTGATGAAATTGAAGTCTTTTGATTCTTGAAATCATTCAACTTCCCTAATGCTTGATTGTGTGCACTCATATGTCCACCAACATGCTTAACAAATGCATTAATTCTATTCCAAGCTCTAAAACCTGAACCAACAAAAGCATCTCCCCTAGCTGTATTATCATCCTTGAATAAATAACACACAAAACAGAAAGCTGCATCCTTCTCAACACTATTCTCAAGCCAAGATTCATGCTTTTGAAACCAATTAGGATTAAAATGACGATTTTTTCCTGATATATTTGTTTTAGGAAACTCATGATTACCAGGTTGACAAGGTTGTTTTTGGATATATTCTCTTCTAACTATATCTCTATCATCTGGATGGAAATCACTTATTTTTCTCCTTTTCCCCGGATCATGTGAAAGATTAATAACATCAAATTCACTTAATCTCCCATCATCAATCGATACTTCATCCATATGAACTGAACTAGCTTCAACATGTTTATCTTGATTTTGAGGGATATTTTGAGTCTCTCCATGTTCATCAGAAGAAGAATCATTGTTTGATGGAGAGGAAGCTTGCAAACTTGCTTGAGATGGTGAAAGATTTGGAGTAGAGACACTTCCAGTATCTTTTTGAAGTTTTTTTTGTTCTCTTCATTCTGAAATTAGATTATAAGAAAAATATTTTCAAAAAGAAATTTAAACAAACTTGAATAATAAAATAAATATGAGAAATACATGATAATGTGCATTTTGCCATTCTAAATATTATGTTCAAGACTTTTGATTGTTTCAATTTTTTTTTATCTTAAATATTTCTACCTACCTACCTACCTATATACAAAATTATAAATCATTCTAAATATATATTTTAAATATTAAAGTATTACATAATTTTAGGGTTAAGTTTAAAACGATTAAGAAAACATGTAAGAAAATAGAAATAACAGAAAAATTAATACTTATAAATTAGACGCACCTTTCCAAGGAGATAAATCCTTTCAACAACCTTGCCTCTTAATATTTCTGAATTGTGAATACAAAGATCTTGCTTTACCTTCTATTTCTTCAATAATCAAATAAAAAAATAATTATTCATTAGAAAAACAAAACACATATATATAATAAATTTACTTCTAATTTCTTCTAATCTACCTTTACATTCATTCAATAAAAAAAAGAGATAGTATAATTTAACTTAACTTGAAGTAAACCTAAATCTAACTAAAGCAAAATTTGAAGTAAACCTAAATTTAACTAAAGCAAAATTTAAAAAATAAAATTAAGAAGAAATTAGGGGGAAAGGAAATAAATATGTACCTGATTAGTGATCACAAAGCTTGGAAGAAATTTGGATGAATGGAAGAAAAAAAATTTGGAGAGAAAACGATGGAAGCTTTTTTAGAGAATGAGAATTGGGGAAAGTGACAATTCTGGAGAAGTTAAATGTGTTTTTATGGAAAAAAAATTAAATTACAGAATTGCCCTTGTTGTGTAAAAGTAGTTAACTATTTAGGGGAAGTTATGTGGAGAATTGGGTAATAAGACAACTCTCAAAATAAATAAAAAAATATTAAAAGAATTCTTTTTTACCATAAATGGGAGTTCACGTGTGCAACAGTGCACCTTCTTCCACTCTTGTCTAATTGTCTAGCTGTAAAGCAATAGTTAAGGTAAAAGTAATTTTTTTTATAACTAATGGTAGTTCACGTGCACTACCTTGCACAATTGCAAATCCGCCCCTGGTCACGTCATTAAAAGTTGATACTCGAACTCTAGTTCTATTCGTTTACTTTTGATCCTTTTCATAATTTTTTTAATAAAATTTAAAGTTTAATTTAAAAATATTTTGGTCGGCAAATTAGTTTTATTATTATGAACCCCAAGTTGTATGCCTCGTTAAAAACCTCACTAAGCCTAAAATGGAGGAAAAGAGTACATACAACAAGAGGGAGGAAACAAAACAACAAAGGAAAACACGAAATACACCCGAAATCACAACATCAATCGATCACCAAACTTGTTAGATTATCTAATTTCAGTCAAATCACCCTCCTAAAACCCACCCTAAATGACTCAAAAACTAATTAGCAAGACATAAAGATTCACACATGCTCTCCTAGTCCCAACTAACTTCAACCTCCCTATTTATCTACCACCGTGCTATGAATATGGTAACCCTTTGCAGGCCATCCTTTTCCAAACAAAACAAGGCATGTAGGCAAACTCCAATAATCCTATTTTTCGAGCCAAACTGACAAAATCAACCAAAAAGGGCCACCGAACGCCAAGGCCTTTGCATAGCCTCCATAAACCAAATCAACCATTGATGAAATTAAAGTTCAAGTTTTAACTTGGGAGTAAAATTTCCTTAGGTACCAACTTGGAAGTAGATGTCTAGCTCAAATATCAACTTAGGAGTAATAATTCTTCCGGTACCAACTTGAGACTAAGTGTCTAATTCAGATTGAAAATACATATTTAAGTCTTAAATAAATGCTTGTGTGTTCATATCAATCAATTTACCACATATTTTGTATAGTTTATTATAATTATTCAATTTTAAAAAAATCACGAGTTCACGAAAATATTATGTTTTTTATTGTTTTTGTTTACATTAACGTTCTCGAAATATTACATGTTTATATATATATATATTACACATTTAAAATTAACATTATACATATATTAACATATGTATTTATCTTATGTGAATTTTATATTATATCGTGTGTAATATCCTATTTTTGTTCGGCCCGTTTTCAAGGCCCAATGTATATATGTATATGTATATGTATATATATATATATTATCATTACTATTATTACAATAAATAAATCCTAAACTTTTTTAAAAAATAATAATATAGAGACCATTATTATTTAAAGTAAAAAATTACAAACACAAAAATAATTACTCACTTTCCCCAAATAAGGGTGAGCAAAACTCAACTCGAATTGAAAAAATAAGTTTTTCTTAATTTCAAGTAATTCGAGTCAACTCGAGTAACTCAAAAAAATTTCGAGTTAGTGGCGAGTTGAAGGTCCATGTGTTCTAGTCCCCCTTACTGCTAAATGAAAGGATTGGATTTGAAAGACGTTTTCTTTACAAATCTAAATTGTCTATGTGAGATATGTACGGTTGAACATGAATTGCAGGAGACCTTAACCTCTAACGACTCTTTTTCCTAGTAAATAGCAAACCTAAAATCGAATTAGGGTTACAAATTTTAAATTGAACAAAAAGAGAGAGAATTTTGAAAAAGGAAAAGAAGAAAAGCTATGTGTAAGTCTTGTCATCGTCTTTTGTCAAAGATAATTGAAACAGAAAAAAAATCGAGATATTCTCTCATTTTATTCTTGGATCTAGTGTGGCTTAGAGATTATTTGTTGTTGTTGAGTGTAAATTGAGGGTTTGGGTTCAAAAGGATTCGAAATGGACAAAGAAACTCCTATTCCATCGACGATAACGACGGCCGATACAACGATCGTTTATCATATTCTGAAAAATGAAGATTACGATGAACATAAGGGAGAAACATTCAAATAAATTTTAGAGGATTTCAGATTTGATGGTCGGATTTTTTTAAATGAGAAGAAATCATAATGAAGATTACGATGAACATAAGGAAGCTAGCAAGAAATAGATGGACGGAGGGACGGTTTGGCACTTGCTTTCGCATCGTTATATTTATATTAATTCGAGATTTTAATAATAAATACGAGATTACATGATTAAATTAACGTTTAAGAAACCATTGCATTTGCTTGGATCAAAGACAAAAGATGAAGACCATGGTCCCTGTGGAACTCCCTGAACACAATCGATCATCTCGTATAGTTCTTGTCTTTATTTTTAAATATTAATAAAACTTGTTATTGCTTAGCAAATAAAAAATTATAAAAATTCTTTGGGTGTGACAGATCAAATCGTATCACCACCACCAACCTAATTTCTTTCAATTCCTATACATTTAAAATAAATAAATAAATCTAAAACCAAATGCTTGATAAAAATGGTGGAGCTGCCCTCCCATTGAACCGTAGGTTCAGTGGCATATATCTTTGCCCATTTGCTCACCCAACCAAATGGTTTGGGACTAAACCCTTTCCGGGTAAGTATTGCAACAAAGATCGTTCCACTCTTGTGCTGCTCCTAGTGCTGTCCACCAGCTTGAACCATTGGCTCGAAGGGTCACATGTGTTGTCTTTACTTATGCATTTGCAACCGTTTGTGATGATGGTGTTGTCCGAAGCTACGTCGAGGCAAATGGATTTGCCATCTCTGAGCTTAGCCGAGAGATGCATCTTGGAATCGGATATGGTTTCCCATTTCGAATTCGAGCCGGTGCAGAAGATACCGAGTTTCAGCGATGTCCCGGATGCATCGGTTTGTAAGCAGAAACGAGTTCCTTTTACTACTAAAGTCTTGTGCGGCGAGTAACTCCAAGGGTAGGCGTGGGTGCAGGGACCTAACTGCAACGGGTGGACCAATGATTTCCTTGTGATACAAAGCCCTGTTAAGGGGTGGAAGATCACTTTGTGCGGTTTGGCTTCTGATAGACCTGGACCTGCATATGTCATTGCGGAACAACATCAAGTTAATTTTCAGTTGACATCAGTGTTTGATAAGAAAGTAGTATATGTTGGCTTACCTCGGAAAGGAGACTGGAGAGCTGAAATTCTTTGTATGAAGCTCGAATTCCTGGCTCCACACCAGTTATAATCCATGGCTCCGTAGTACTCGTTTAACCCGACGACACCGTCTCTCACATAATAGCTCCCAGCCAATGTCCACAAGGCCCAATCCAGGTCAAGCTCAGCTGCCACACCCAAGAAGCAACTGATGTACCTATTGCCATTGACATTGGCTCCGCTTTGATCGATCCCGAACTCACCAATGAACAACGGGTATCCTTGATCAACCAAATACCCCGATGTATTCATCATGTATGTCGCCACTCTGCCACAAACTTCGTTCGGGTTGTCCTTCACCCATG
Organism: Hibiscus tridactylites; assembly: GCA_958450335.1. Classification (NCBI taxonomy): domain Eukaryota; kingdom Viridiplantae; phylum Streptophyta; class Magnoliopsida; order Malvales; family Malvaceae; genus Hibiscus; species Hibiscus tridactylites. The sequence continues at coordinate 8,745,017 of OY288288.1, forward strand.
TGGTCTGGCCATCCGAGAATCCATACCAATGCGCCTCGAATACTAGTTTCCCACTAAACGTGAGTTTTAACTGTTGGTTCTTGAGGAATGACAAGTCCCTGTCGAAACTCAATCCAGAAAGTATAACGAGAACATTTGGGTTTGCCGAGTGCACTGCTTCAGCTCCTTTCGGCATGTACTTGTACCAATCGTTTATGTTTTGTTTCGGGCCTCTGGGCTCGTTCCTCAAGCTCATGCCGACCACGTTGGTGACGCCGTTGAATAAGGTGGCCATCCGTGTCAGCCCGGTGATCCATAGATCCGGGTCGAAGTACTTGTCACCGAAGAAACCATTGTCATCAAGATTACTGCAGCACCAACCGGGTTTGCTTATGTGATTGTCAAGTATGACCATCACATTGTTTTCCCCCAAGCTTGACACCACTGCCTGAAATATAAATACCAATAATTATTTTCAATGCAGTAAAGTTTGAGACATGTTGTTTATTCAATGATATAGTTTACTAATACTTGGAAAATCTGTCATACCTGATAAGCTTTGATGAGGGAAACATCGATGATTGAAGGGTTGTTGGCTTGGATTCCGGCAATGGATTCGAGGAGGCCGAGTTGTTGAAACGATTGTCTAACAGTGAGCGATGCCAACGAGTCATTGGTGATCAGATAGAGTGGCCAAGTGAACCTAACGCAGTTGAACCCCATTGACACAATCCGTTTGGCAATCGTATCCATAGGCTGCTTGCTGAGCCCTTCGGCAAGCACCGGTTCCATGTGCGACGCCCAGTTTACGCACGCCAGCTTCACGCGTCGTCCTCTATCGTCCACAATCCAGCGTGAATTCGTTGACAACGGGAGGGACGTGACGACGGAAGAGAATAGGAAGAGGAGGAGAATAGACGAGGTAGTGAAGTTTCCCATGGATTTTGGTTTTTGGTTTTTTGCTTTTGACTTGCATTGAAGGAAGAACTTGAGCGTCTTATTTATATACAAAACCAAACACACACACAGAGTCCTTTTGGACAAAGAGAAAGTCATTAAGTTAAATAACCAAATCCAATTTCAAATTAAATAACAAAAACCTTTTATCCTCTATCAATTAATAATAACGTAAATTTCATAAAATAATAGAAAAAAATAAAAAATCCTCTTTAAAGTTGAACTTTAAAACTGATTGTTTGGATTGGAGAATGTTAATTAAGGTAACATTAGGTTCCTTAAAATTATAAGGCAAATCCTTAGCCTTTTTAAAGTTGAATTTTTCTCTAGTTAATACTCTAACTTTAGTTCCATTCGTTTACTTTTACTCCTTTTCATAATCTTTTAACAAAATTTAAAGTTCATTTTAAAATATAAACATGGTATAGTCTCATGTTGTCACGTCATCAAAAGTTAACAATGCTTAATACAAGTATGAAAACCGGTGATGAAATTAAAGTTTAAGTTCTAACTTGGGAGTAAAATTTCTTTGGGTATCAACTTGGAAGAAGATGTCTAGTTCAAATATCAATTTAGGAGTAATAATTCTTCCGGTACCAACTTGAGACTAAGTGTCTAGTTCATATTGGAAATACATATTTAAGTCTTAAATAAATGCTTGTTTGTTCATATCATATCAAGTCACCGCATATTTTGTATATTTTATCATAATTATTCAATTTTAAAAGGAAATCATGAGTTCACCAAATATTATATTTGTATTGTTTTTTTACGTTAACGTTCTAGAAATATTACATGTTTATATATATATATATATATATATATATATATATTACACATTTAAAATTAACATTATACATATATATATATATATATTAACATATGTATTATCTTATGTGAATATTACATTATATTGTGTGTAATATCCTATTTTTGTTTGGCCCGTTTTCAAGGCCCAATATATATATATATATATATATTATCATTACTATTATTACAATAAATAAATCCAAAACCTTTTAAAAAAATAATATATCGAGCATTATTATTTAAAGCCAAAAATTACAAGCCCAAAAATAATTACTCAATTGCCCAAAATAGGGGTGAGCAAAACTTGACTCGAATCGAAAAAATCGATTTTTTTATATTTGAGTCAACTCGAGTAACTCGAAAAAGTTTCGAGTTCGAGACGAGTTGAAATTTTCCCAACTTGAAAAACCAAAAAATCAAAAAACCGAATTTTACAGTTTTGCAATTTAGTCCCTAATTTTATTTTACTTTAATTCCTCCTTCATTTTAATTCTATTTTGACCAAATTTGAACCACATATTCATAAATCAGCGTAGAGTAATAACTTATCATCAATTTATATTTTTGAAAATAAATTTCATATTTTTTCAATTCATCCCCTTAACTTTGTATGATCTCCTCATTTCTTCAACCCCTCCTTCGTTTTAAGTCAATTTTTGACCGAATTTGAACAACATGCTCCATAACCACAGTAGAATACATATTTAGCTTCATTTCATATTTTTTAAATTAAATTTTCAACTTTTGCAATTTAGCCCCTTAACTTTGAATGATTTCTCATTTCTTCAACTTCTCTTTCATTTTAAGTCTATTTGACCAAAATTAAACCACATGATTCACAAACACTATATAATATCTATATAACTTCAATTCATATTTTTAACAAATATATGCATTTTGCAATTTAGTCCTTTAACTTTACATTTTATTCAATTTGATCATTCAACTGATTTTTTTTGTAATTTTTTTCTTCTCATCAATTCATTGACTAATTTATACTCCCATCAATATATTATTCCCAAAAGTTCTTTATTTAAAAATAATATTATAAATATATTTTAGAAGTTCAGATGATATTTTTTTATTAAATAGCATTACAAATCTTACTTATACATGTGAAAAATAATATGAAGAAATATATACACATATGCATATCTTATAAGATTAGAGAAAGTCGTTTAAATTGGAATAAAACCGTACTATACTATGGTAAATAATTATAATTAAATTTGTATAGGAACTCGATGTAACCCCCTCGTCCCGGTCTGGCCGGATGACCGGTCCGAGTGGGCCACACGGGGAAAACCGAAGCGAAACCCGTTAAGGTTCCCCTCGGTTAGCAACCCTATTTTTTTTCTTTTATTTTAATCTTGACTAGAGGCGTATTAAATCCTAAGTGATCACGACAGCGGAAAACATCCATAAGAGAAACACGTTCGGGCCACAACCACACATTTCAGTCCATTTTAAGCTTATAGGGCAGGCCGTATCGATACACCAATCAAGGGTATCGATACGCCTTGACTTGGTCAACCCAAACAATCAACTCGAAAAAGACCGTATCGATACAGCCCTTGAGCGTATCGATACGCCCTCTTCAGTCAACATCTCGTGGTCAACGAGATAAACCCGTACCGATACGCCCCGACATCGTATCGGTACGCCAAAAACTCCCCAATTTCTCAGAATTCCAGTGACCAAAAATCGTATCGATACACCCCCCGTGTATCGATACGCCCAGCCAAAACTGAGCTCTACAGGCAAGACCGAATCGATACGGCCCTTAGGCGTACCGATACGCCCTGCTCTGCAATTCCACCATTTCCAACTTGGTGACCTCAAACACGACTCTAGATGCATTTTTAGACTCTCCTATACACATACAAACATACATACATCAAAACTACAATCGAGATTTAGCTTACAAGGCATTGAATCTAACAAGGATCATACAAATCAAAACTTCATGCAATTTCACAAAAAGGAGCATACTTAGCAAGCATAAGGCACTATACTCTAGATATTGAAGCATAAGGCATACATAGGCCAACGACATACACATTTAGGCATGTTCACATAAGCAACATAACAAGCATAAACCACAATCCATGAAACAAAAGCATAACACAACCACGAGTTTAACATGCTCAAACAAAATCTCCTAAGGAGTTTTACACCAACTCCTAAAACTCTATACCCCATTGTCTAGGCATTATTACAAAATGCAAATCATACTTGAGCTAGCTTGAGAACTCCAAAAGCTCCTCCCTCGCCCGCTTGCCTCCCGAACTCTAACGATCTGCACGTTGGAAACAAAGAGAGCATAAGCCAACTAGCTTAGTGAGAGAGGCTCTACAATTCACAACATGCAGTTTTCCAAAACACGTTTTATATGCAAGAAAACGATGGATGCACGAAGGTCAATCTTAACAACAACACGTGGTTTGCACAAGCACAACCAACATACACGTACGGTGGGACTACACATCACCGTTTCGACTAGTGGATTTCCAATGGGACTACACATCAAAGTACTACCCTACTAGTCACTACCGGTGGGACTACACATCACCGTAGTTTAGACCACCATCACGCGAGGCACGAACTCAACTCGACTACACATTAACAACTTAAAATGCACTTAATGATCACGACATATAAGCATTCAACATATCACAACAACATGGGAGTAGAGAGGCTTACACACGTGTTTAGGTGACCTCACAAGGTCCCACCCAAACCCCAAAAGGGTCCATATCGAGCACAATGCAAAATCAACAATTCTACTCACTGTTGTTACCCAAGAGAAGACCGACGACCAAGCTCAAGACTCCGAAATCCCCGGATTCGTCCCCGAAGCTTCACCAACCAAAATTCTTGCTTCTAAACATTCCAACACAATTTAAACAATCCCAAATCAGTCCACATTCCAAAATAGTCAACCCGGATTACATACAAAGCATAAGACATCAAATTTCCCATTGAAAACAACTCAAAATCTATAATCCCGAGCAGCCCCTAAACTCACCCTAAAACCAATGATTCCAAACCTTAAATTTCTCCCTAAAGCCTCCAAAACATCCCTTACATATAGCCTATCCATTGGCCCTCTCATTTCCACATAAAACACCCTCAAATCTCAACCCAAAACCTCCCAAAAACCCAAATCCGGGAAATTTAACAAAACTCTTTAAAAAACATAAAAATTGGACCTTATGCTTCCTAAACAACATGTCTATCATTAATCACTTAAAACATTAAGTCAAGAACATTAAAGGCACCATTTTTAAATCAAAACTCTCAAAAACTCCTATTTCAAAACATGGGTAAAAATGAAAAATAGTGGTACTTCCAAAGAGGGGAAGGTGAGAGCAAGTCAAAAACGTCCTTACCTTTGAGAAAACTTCAAGAATGAGTGAGCTATAGAATGGAATAGTAGCTCAAAGAGGGAGATGGGTTTTGTCGTTGGAAAGAGATGGTGTGGAGAGAAGAAGATGAGCCAAAAGCAAATTGTTTAAGTTTGTTTAAAATGGGGAAGTCAAAAGACCAAAACACCCTTAATGAATTAAGGGAACTACAATAGATGACACCCATGGCTATTTGGGCTAGTTTTAAATATGGTCCAACTTAATTTTATTTGTCTTAAAACCCGAGGCCCAAACCATTATTTTATTATTTAAAAAATTTGGAACCGAAACCCGAACCATTATTAAATTACTATTTTCACCCGACCCCCGAACTCGGGTGTTACACTCGAAAACTCGACTCAACTCGAATTTCATAAACATGACTCGAATCGAAAAAATTTCAACTTAAGTTCAAGATGTAAAATATGACGCGTCAACTCAAATACTCGAAATTTTTTGACTTGACTTGATCCTATCAAACACCCTAGCCCCGAATACAAACCCTAATCCCAACTAAAAACCTAAAAACAATGGTCTTTTTAAGCTATAGTCGCCACATTCACGACCCTCATATCGTCAAAGCTTCATCTGATGGTTCAGAAAAACGACATCATTTAATCTTCTCGCATGTGTGCCACATGGAAGAACAGAAAATCTCGAGACAAACAACAACTGTTGGATCCAATTCAATCAAACGGTCTGAATAAAAAGCAAAGTCATTGCATAAATTGTTACAGTGCATGCATCAAAGGATTCCCGATATCACGCCTAGTCCTTCTGATTAAATGTGATATGATGGTCTCAGTTCAAAAGACAACTTTCACACAGATTGGATTGGAAAGTCGTTTTTTTGGAAAATCTGAATTGTCTGTGTGAGATTTGTACGGTTGAACATGAATTGGAGGAGGCCTTGAACTATAACGCCTCGTCTTCCCAGTAAATAGCTAACCTAAAATCTAATTAGGGTTATAAATTTTAAATTGAACAAAAAGAGAAAGAGAATTGTGAAAAATGAAAAGAAGAAAAGCTATATGTAAATCTTGTAATCGTCTTTTGTCAAAGAGAATTGAAACAGAAAAAAAAAACTTGAGCTACTCTATCGTTTTATTATTTGATCTACTGTGACTGGGTGATTATTTGTTGTTGTTTAGTGTAAATTGAGGGTTTGGCCAATACAAGGATCGTTTATCATATTCTAGAAAATAAAGAATACGATGAACATAAGGGAGAAACATTCAAATGAATTTCAAAGGATTTCAAATTTAATTTTCGGATTTTTTTAAATGAGGAAAAAATATTTAAGACACCTAAAATTTGGTATTAATAAGAGTTTTAAAACAGAATAAGGGATAATTGAAGTCATTAAATCCCTTCTACTTATGCAATTACACTTTGACACCCATAATTTGGATACTCATTTTACTCAGGTTTTACTCTTTTATTTTCTCTTTATTTGATCACTAATTTCCCTTCTTTGACATATTTTCTAAATTAGCTACAAATTTTGAAATAATCATTGTTTGGTCACTCTTTTACTTTTCACATTTTTACGATTTGGTTTTTAAATTTGTATTAATTATATTTTGTTCTCCGATTTAATTAACTTTCTAACTTGTGTGATTTTGTGATTGTGCTACAGAATTTGTCTTGTTTTTATTCTACTCACCAATTATGTTTGTATTTTTTATTAATAACAGATTTGTCTTGTATTTTTAGGTTTTAACATTTTAGTCCTGGTTTTCTTTAGTCTTAGGTTATTTTAGAATTTTGACCTTAGATTTCAGATCCATTACAGTTAGGTCCTAATTCCTTAGAATTAGGTTCTTTTAGATTACTAATTTTGGCCTTAGGTTTTAGGTTCCTTTAAATTCAATCCTTAAAAATATTTAGATATTAATTTATAGTCTTAATAAATTAGATTTTGAATTTTAGACTTGTTCTAAATTCGTCACTGCTTTAGTGTTCTTTTATATTAGAATTAGATCTTTACTTTTAGGAATAATTCAATTAGAGCCATAGATTCTAGGTTTTTTTTAATTTGGCCCTTAATTTTAATTTTAGGTAATTTGTTTGTTTATTTTCGAAATTCATATGTACTTGTTTGTCGCATTTTGACCCTTTATATATTTGAAATTGAACTAAATGCAATGTTATTTTTTTGAATCATATAGAAAAATCTACCAAGCGTACTTGGAGCGTTTTCTCTATTATTTAAATTAAAATATTATCTTTTAAAAGGTGAAAACCCATACAAAATGAATCTCATTAAATAAATTTGTTCATTAATAATTTCAAGAACGGAAGAGATTGTGGTCTTTTATTGTCAATATTCGAGAAAACTGCCAAACATACTTGGAGTTGTCTCGATTTTGAAGATAATTGAACAAGTCTTTCTCCTATTTTTTTAATTAAAATAAATTATTAACTTATTTTATTCATCACATACATAATTAGGGATCACCTTTTAAATTAAATTTTAAACTGATAAATTCATTTTTAAATACGATAACTAATTAGCTTGGTACCGAAAGAACAATGTTGGAAGCTAACAAATACCCGCGAGTTACCGACTTCTGAATTCACCAGATGCTCCAATGTCCTCACGTGTGGGGCTCATGACACACCTATCCAGTTTTCGCCTTCACATTAGGAAGACTCGAGTATCCTTTTGTTGTCTTTCGATCATCCCCGTTTGGATATGACGGTCCGACTTCATCCTCAGTTTCCGATTACGTTATCGTAACATCTCTACCTCCTACAATCATAGTCGACCACATTAGAATAATTGCGTCCCTACCCTTAAGACCACCACTCACCTTCACGTGTGTTTGAAGGTCCATGTGTTCTAGTCCCCCTTTCTGCTGAATGAAAGGATTGGATTTGAAAGACGTTTGTTTTGCAAATCTAAATTGTCTATGTGAGATTTGTACGGTTGAACATGAATTGCAGGAGGTCTTGACCTCTAACGACTCTTTTTCCTAGTAAATAGCAAACCTAAAATCGAATTAAGGTTACAAATTTTAAATTGAACAAAAAGAGAGAGAATTTTGAAAAAGGAAAAGAAGAAAAGCTATGTGTAAGTCTTGTCATCGTCGTTTGTCAAAGAGAATTGAAACAGAAAAAAATGAGCTATTCTCTCATTTTATTCTTGGATCTAGTGTGGCTTAGAGATTATTTGTTGTTGTTGAGTGTAAATTGAGGGTTTGGGTTCAAAAGGATTCGAAATGGACAAAGAAACTCCTATTCCATTAACGATAACGACGGCCGATACAACGATCGTTTATCATATTCTGAAAAATGAAGAATACGATGAACATGAGGGAGAAACATTCAAATAAATTTTAGTGGATTTCAGATTTGATTGTCGGATTTTTTTTAAATGAGAAGGAAATATTTAAGACACCTAAAATTTGGTAATAATAATAGTTTTAAAAGAGAATAGGGGAGAATTGAAGTCACTAAATCCCTTCGTCTTACATAATTACACTTTGGAGTCCATAATTTGGATACTCGTTTTACTATGATTTTACCTTTTTATTTTCTCTTGATTTGATCACTGATTTCCCTTCTTTGACAATTTTATAAATTAGCTACAAATTTTGAAATAATCATTGTTTGGTCACTCTTTTACTTTTCACATTGTTACGATTTGGTTTTTAAATTTGTATTAATTATATTTTGGTCACCTATTTAATTTTAACTTTCTATCTTGTGTCATTTTGTGATTTTGCTACTGGATTTTGGTCACCGCCTTAATGTTATTTTGAAATAATCATTGTTTGGTCACTCTTTTACAGAATTTGTCTTGTTTTTATTCTACTCACCAATTATGTTTGTATTTTTTATTAATAACAGATTTATCTTATATTTTTAGGTTTTAACATTTTAGTCCTAGTTTTCTTTAGTCTTAGGTTATTTTAGAATTTTGACCTTAGATTTCAGATCCATTACAGTTAGGTCTTAATTCCTTAGAATTAGGTTCTTTTAGATTACTAATTTTGGCCTTAGGTTTTAGGTTCCTTTAAATTCAATCCTTAAAAATATTTAGATATTAGTTTATAGTCTTAATAAATTAGATTTTGAATTTTAGACTTGATCTAAATTCGTCACTGCTTTAGTGTTCTTTTAGATTAGAATTAGATCTTTACTTCTAGATATAATTCAATTAGAGCCTTAGATTCTAGGTTTTGTATAATTTGGCCCTTAATTTTAATTTAGGTAATTTGTTTGTTTATTTTCGAAATTCATATGTACTTATTTGTCGCATTTTGACCCTTTATATATTTGAAATTGAACTAAATGCAATGTTATTTTTTTGAATCATATGGAAAAATCTACCAAGCGTACTTGGAGCGTTTTCACTATTATTTAAATTATAATATTATCTTTTAAAAGGTGAAAATGTAACCCCCTAAACCCAGCCCAGAAGAAATGGGTCGGATCTAGGAAGTATCAATTGAAAACTTGTCCCTCAAGAAACAATTTAGGTTAAAATATTTTGTAATTCAAAAGAATCGATTAAATAAGTAAAACTTAACAAATATTCTGATTAAAATAAAACCTAATCTTTTAAACGATGTTCCGATAATTAATTAAAATTCTGAAAATGACTTCATAGATGCATGCATTTAATAAAGCCCAAATTAAAAACAGTTCCAATGTCCATATTACACAAATATCCTAAAATATATTAAAATAATAATTCTGAGGTAACAGAAAAGTTCGTACTGAATAATAATTTATCTGAATAAACAAGAAATGCTCCAAGTACCGATCGCCTAAAAAGTCTGAGATATCTGAAAAGTAAAAAGTAAGGGGTGTAAGCTAAAGAGCTTAGTGTGTCTCTAAAGTGCAACCGAAAACAAAACATAAATCAAACAGTATTTTATTTTCTGATAAAAACTTTTCTGAAAACACAACAAAAACCGAATCATAATGATATGATGTCTGATGCACATGATTCATAATACCCATCTCCGATACACCGAAAAGTAAGGTTCCCCAGAACCTACTTTCTCCATGTCACCATCCGAAGTGGAACTCAGCCCGAAGGGTGGAACCACTGATCCGAAGCGGAATTCAACCCGAAGGTTGAAACCACTAATCCGAAGCGGAATTCAGCCTGAAGGTTGAAACCACTAATCCGAAGCAGAATTCAACCCGAAGGTTGAAACCACTGATCCGAAGCGGAATTCAACCCGAAGGTTGAAACCACTGAACTTCCCCGAACAAATCTCAACCATATACCCACAATGATATGATGCAGATTTTAAAATCCGAGTCTGATCTAAAACTTGAATTATGAAAATTCAACTTGAACAATACTATAAATCCGATGTTTTACAGTTCTTAAAATCCGATATTTCACTTAAATCACAGTATGACATGTTATGCATGATGTCTGAAAACATTCACCCAATCAAAACAGAGTATGCACACAAAATGTACAAAACATTTGCTTATATTAATACCAGAAAAGCACAGAAAGAAACACATAAGTTTATAAAACAGGAAGAGACACACCTTAAGCAACAGAAGCTCTAATGCCGAGAAAAGCGCGTCTTACGCTCAGATCTAGCTGAATCAGGACCTACGAGGTATGAATACTATATTAGTATTTATTATTAACACTAAGCCACCGACTAAAACATTAAGAACTAAACTGAAGATATACTCACGTGGAGATCTCGGAGAACGTGTACGGTCGATCTGAACAACTGGAGGTAACTCAACGATCTCAAGGTTGGCACCTGAGCACGAGAACATTCCGAATTAGATTCTGAAATCATAACTTATCATATTCCAATAACAATTACTTAAAGATAACAAAACGGAACTTTCGGAATCTAATTTGACAAAACGGGCAGCGGATACGGACTCAGAACGTCGAGAAAGGTTAAGATGAACGTTTTCTGAAAAGTCAACTCTTGGTCAACGCTGGTCAAAGTCAAAGTCAACGGGTCAAACTGGTCAAAGTCAACTGCACAAGGTCAACAGTCAGCACTGACTTGACTGGTCAAACTCAATTGGTCAAATTCGGTCAAACAGGTCAATTGGTCAAATACGGTCAACGGTTCGGTCAAAACTGGTTCGATTCACAATAGCAATTCGGTTCACAACTTAATCCGGTTCGATCCAATAAATATATTGGTCTGGTTCACAAACTGGTTTGGTTTGATACAAACCACATGGGCTTACATTCAAAATTGGGCTTCACTAATACACACACATGGGCCCCCCCGATTGGGCTCAACCCACTTCATCACACAACCCAGCATCATAACACAATGCAGTAACCTAAGGTTAGGGTTTGTAGAACCCCTTGACGGCGCAACACAACCCGACGACGACGAGGATTCTGACGACGGCGACGGTTCGACAAGGCGACGACGGTGACGGTTCGACAAGGCGACGACAACAATTTCCGATGGCTTAACACAAACAAGAGGGTTTCATCCCTTTTGCTCATATGATCTAGGGTTTTCAAAACCCCCAAATCGGTGGCGGCACAACACAGGGCAGAGCAATTCAATGGCGACAGCAACATGACAAAAAGATGGCGGCAACGCAGCTTTCCACACGATGTCAGCGGTACAACTCCGGCAAAGACAACAAAACCTAGTGGCGACAATAATGGCTCAACTCGTCGGAGAAAACAACAACAATGGCAGCACGACACAACCAACACCGGTTAGCAAAACCACTCAACCATGCAAAGCCAAAAACCAAAAAGGGAAAGACAGAGCTTACCCGACAACCACGATGGAAGAGACGACGGCGGAGCATAATAGCGCAAGGAGGAGTCGAACGGTTTCCTTACCGATCTCTCGCTAACGGTGGCCGATAATGGGTATCCGAGGGTTGGGGTTGGTTCGCGAGAAGAAGAGGAACCGAAAGGTGGTATTGGATTGGCCAATGGACGGCGAGGCAAGTTAGATCGGAGCTTCGCCGGAAAGTAAGGGAGAGGGTGAGAGGGAAAGAAAAAATGTGCGGCTCCAACAATTAAAATCTGATAGGTTTTTCAAATGAGTTATAATTGGGTATAAATACCCTACTAAAAGGGCAAATCACATATATGGTCACTTAACACTTTTAGGGTTTGCAAAACAGAAAGATAACTATACCAACTTTCCAAAACGACCCCAATTTTCTGAATTAAGTCACAAAATTCTGATTTTGTTCATTTTAATCCCTTAATCAAATTAGGGTTTTAGAATTAAAATTCCCAAATTTTAGGGTTTCTGAATTAGGTTTTTTTTTTCTTCAAAATTTTAGATTTTCAAATTAGGGAAATTTTGGGGTGTTACAACTCTCCCTCCCTTATAAGAAATTTCGTCCTCGAAATTTCCAGACTTAGCAAAAGATCCCAAAACCGACTGAACATTCATAACTTTCCCATTCTGAATTCATGATCTATCATAACAGAAAATACTGAAACATATAACTGGAAAAAGAACCAAAACATATGAAAATGCACCTTCCATGTAATCCGGTATATCATTATATCCAACACGAGCTCCAGTTAGATGTACTGAACCTAACGTCTAATCTCGAATCTAGTTGATCCACCACTCGGAGCTTGTCTACCTCTACTAGCAGTACCAAAAGCAACTGAGCTAAACTGCCCTCTACCTCGGTGAGGTGCATGAACTGATGCATGACTCTGAATCTGAACGGATGAACCAGTAGTTGAACGTGGACAATACTTTAAGTAGTGATCCTGAGAACCACATCCGAAACACGTTCTGCTCATCAATCTGCACTCTCCATTATGTTTTTTGTTGTAAAAGCCACATACAAAAATAGGCCGACGAACTTTTAAACTACCACGGCTGCTAGACGGAACTGTCGATACTGCAAGTCTTACATTCTAATAACTCTGAGGAACAAACTCATCCCTAGGTCTCTTTCCAAACGAGCTGACAAAACTTGGTTGTACAAATGTGTTCGGTTGCTTCCCGACTTGATCAAATTCTGAAGTTCCTTTTTTTCTATTTGTGAAATTTATCCTCTCAGAAATTTTAGCTCGATCAACCATGTCGTTGAATACTTTATCATGATGTGTTGCAACAACTCTTTGAATCGGTAGTCGAAGTTCCTTAGAAAAAAATCATACTTATCTTTCTCAGTCACAACTAACTCAAGAGCATACTTGATCAACCTTCGAAACTCTATCTCATATTCATTCATTGGCTTGCTATTCTGTTTCAAATTCATAAAAAAAACTTAACACTTCGCTACGAGCTCGGCTCCTACATATCGATCAATGTTCTCATTATCAAGTGAGTTATCACTTCCGATCTGATATCTTCATAACGAATGGTTCTCATCAACATGCAAGTTATTCTGAATTTCTGCTTGCCCAACAAAAGGTAGGTGATCACTACCATAAGCAGCAGTACGGCCTCGGTCACGACCTCGAACAAACGATAGATTAAGACTCATACACGGTGGCATAAAGAACTACATATCATAAGCTAATAACTTAGAGTCAGAATCGGTACTGGAGTCTCATATTTAAAACACATTGAAAATGTTGAAGTCAAAATCACAGAATACCATAATATATTTTTTTAGAAAATCCTCATTTACCCCAAAATATTTCCGATGCATGCAAAAGTCAAAAACATTTTGAAACAACTTTTGTGAGCCAACAGTCCGAGGGTTAAACCTAGGCTCTGATACCACTAAATGTAACCCCCTAAACTCAGCCCAGAAGAAATGGGTCGAATCTATGAAGTATTAATTGAAAACTTGTCCCTCAAGAAACAATTTAGGTTAAAATATTTTGTAATTCAAAAGAACCGATTAAATAAGTAAAACTTAACAAATATTCTGATTAAAATAAAACCTAATCTTTTAAATGATGTTCCGATAATTAATTAAAATTCTGAAAATGACTTCATAGATGCATGCATTTAATAAAGCCCAAATTAAAAACAGTTCCAATGTCCATATTACACAAATATCCCAAAATATATTAAAATAATAATTCTGAGGTAACAGAAAAGTTCGTACTGAATAATAATTTATCTGAATAAACAAGAAATGCTCCAAGTACCGATCGCCTAAAAAGTCTGAGATATCTGAAAAGTAAAAAGTAAGGGGTGTAAGCTAAAGAGCTTAGCGTGTCTCTAAAGTGCAACCGAAAACAAAACATAAATCAAACAGTATTTTATTTTCTGATAAAAACTTTTCTGAAAACACAACAAAAACCGAATCATAATGATATGATATCTGATGCACATGAATCATAATACCCATCTCCGATACACCGAAAAGTAAGGTTCCCCAGAACCTACTTTCTCCATGTCACCATCCGAAGTGGAACTCAGCCCGAAGGGTGGAACCACTGATCCGAAGCGGAATTCAACCCGAAGGTTGAAACCACTAATCCGAAGCGGAATTCAGCCTGAAGGTTGAAACCACTAATCCGAAGCGGAATTCAACCCGAAGGTTGAAACCACTGATCCGAAGCGGAATTCAACCCGAAGGTTGAAACCACTGAACTTCCCCGAACAAATCTCAACCATATACCCACAATGATATGATACAGATTTTAAAATCCGAGTCTGATCTGAAACTTGAATTATAAAAATTCAACTTGAACAATACTATAAATCTGATGTTTTACAGTTCTTAAAATCCGATATTTCACTTAAATCACAATATGACATGTTATGCATGATGTCTGAAAACATTCACCCAATCACAACAGAGTATGCACACAAAATGTACAAAACATTTGCTTATATTAATACCAGAAAAGCACAGAAAGAAACACATAAGTTTATAAAACAGGAAGAGACACCTTAAGCAACAGAAGCTCTAATGCCGAGAAAAGCGCGTCTTACGCTCAGATCTAGCTGAATCAGGACCTACGAGGTATGAATACTATATTAGTATTTATTATTAACACTAAGCCACCGACTAAAACATTAAGAACTAAACTGAAGATATACTCACGTGGAGATCTCGGAGAACGTGTACAGTCGATCTGAACAACTGGAGGTAACTCAACGATCTCAAGGTTGGCACCTGAGCACGAGAACATTCCGAATTAAATTCTGAAATCATAACTTATCATATTCCAATAACAATTACTTAAAGATAACAAAACGGAACTTTCAGAATCTAATTTGACAAAACGGGCAGCGGATACAGACTCAGAACGTCGAGAAAGGTTAAGATGAACGTTTTTGAAAAGTCAACTCTTGGTCAACACTGATCAAAGTCAAAGTCAACGGGTCAAACTGGTCAAAGTCAACTGCACAAGGTCAACAGTCAACACTGACTTGACTGGTCAAACTTAATTGGTCAAATTCAGTCAAACAGGTCAACTGGTCAAATACGGTCAACGGTTCGGTCAAAACTGGTTCAATTCACAATAGCAATTCGGTTCACAACTCAATCTGGTTCGATCCAATAAATATATTGGTCTGGTTAACAAACTGGTTTGGTTTGATACAAACCACATGGGCTTACATTCAAAATTGGGCTTCACTAATACACACACATGGGCCCCCCCGATTGGGCTCAACCCACTTCATCACACAACCCAGCATCATAACACAATGCAGTAACCTAAGGTTAGGGTTTGTAGAACCCCTTGACGGCGCAACACAACCCGACGACGACGAGGATTCTGACGACGACGACGGTTCGACAAGGCGACGACAACAATTTCCGATGGCTTAACACAAACAAGAGGGTTTCATCCCTTTTGCTCATATGATCTAGGGTTTTCAAAACCCCCAAATCGGTGGCGGCACAACACAGGGCAGAGCAATTCGACGGCGACAGCAACATGACAAAAAGACGGCGGCAACGCAGCTTTCCACACGATGTCGGCGGTACAACTCCGGCAAAGACAACAAAACCTAGTGGCGACAATAGTGGCTCAACTCGTCGGAGAAAACAACAACAATGGCAGCACGACACAACCAACACCGGTTAGCAAAACCACTCAACCATACAAAGCCAAAAACCGAAAAGGGAAAGACAGAGCTTACCCGACAACCACGATGGAAGAGACGACGGCGGAGCATAATAGCGCAAGGGGGAGTCGAACGGTTTCCTTACCGATCTCTCGCTAACGGTGGCCGATAATGGGTATCCGAGGGTTGGGGTTGGTTCGCGAGAAGAAGAGGAACCGAAAGGTGGTACTGGATTGGCCAATGGACGGCGAGGCAAGTTAGATCGGAGCTTCGCCGGAAAGTAAGGGAGAGGGTGAGAGGGAAAGAAAAAATGTGCGGCTCCAGCAATTAAAATCTGATAGGTTTTTCAAATGAGTTATAATTGGGTATAAATACCCTACTAAAAGGGCAAATCACATATATGGTCACTTAACACTTTTAGGGTTTGCAAAACAGAAAGATAACTATACCAACTTTCCAAAACGACCCCAATTTTCTGAATTAAGTCACAAAATTCTGATTTTGTTCATTTTAATCCCTTAATCAAATTAGGGTTTTAGAATTAAAATTCCCAATTTTTAGGGTTTCTGAATTAGGGTTTTTTTTTTCAAAATTTTAGATTTTCAAATTAGGGAAATTTTGGGGTGTTACAGAAAACCCATACAAAATGAATCTCATTAAATAAATTTGTTCGTTAGTAATTTCAAGAACGGAAGAGATTGTGGTCTTTTATTGTCAATATTCGAGAAAACTGCCAAACATACTTGGAGTTGTCTCGATTTTGAAGATAATTGAACAAGTCTTTCTCCTATTTTTTAATTAAAATAAATTATTAACTTATTTTATTCATCACATACAAAATTAGGGATCACATTTTAAATTAAATTTTAAACTGACAAATTCATTTTAAAATACGATAACTAATTAGCTTGGTACCGAAAGAACAATGTTGGGAGCTAACAAATACCCGCGAGTTACCGACTTCTGAATTCACCAGATGCTCCAATGTCCTCACGTGTGGGGCTCATGACACACCTATCCAGTTTTCGCCTTCACATTAGGAAGACTCGAGTATCCTTTTGTTGTCTTTCGATCATCTCTGTTTGGATATGACGGTCCGAGTTCATCCTCAGTTTCCGATTACGTTAGCGTATGATCTCAACCTCCAACAATCATAGTCGACCACATTAGAATAATTGCGTCCCTACCATTAAGACCACCACTCACCTTCACGTGCGTTTGAAGGTCCATGTGTTCTAGTCCCCCTTACTGCTGAATGAAAGGATTGGATTTGAAAGACGTTTTTTTTGCAAATTTAAATTGTCTATGTGAGATATGTACGGTCGAACATGAATTGCAGGAGGCCTTGACCTCTAACGACTCTTTTCCCTAGTAAATAGCAAACCTAAAATCGAATTAGGGTTACAAATTTTAAATTGAACAAAAAGAGAATTCTCTCATTTTATTCTTGGATCTAGTGTGGCTTAGAGATTATTTGTTGTTGTTGAGTGTAAATTGAGGGTTTGGGTTCAAATGGATTCGAAATGGACAAAGAAACTCCTATTCCATCGGCGATAACGACGGCCGATACAACGATCGTTTATCATACTCTGAAAAATGAAGAATACGATGAACATAAGGGAGAAACATTCAAAGAAATTTTAGAGGATTTCGGATTTGATTGTCGGATTTTTTTAAATGAGAAGAAAATATTTAAGACACCTAAAATTTGGTATTAATAATCGTTTTAAAACAGAATAGGGGAGAATTGAAGTCACTAAATCCCTTCGTCTTACATAATTACACTCTGACATCCATATTTTGGATACTCGTTTTACTATGATTTTACTTTTTTATTTTTTCTTGATTTGATCAATGATTTCCCTTCTTTGACAATTTTATAAATTAGCTACAAATTTTGAAATAATCATTGTTTGGTCACTCTTTTACTTTTCACATTGTTACGATTTGGTTTTTAAATTTGTATTAATTATATTTTGGTCACCTATTTAATTAAATTTCTATCTTGTGTGATTTTGTGATTTTGCTACTGGATTTGTCTTGTTTTTATTCTACTCACAAATCATGTTAGTATGTTTTTTATTAAGAACAAATTTATCTTAGATTTTCCAGGTTTTAACATTTTAGTCCTGGTATTCTTTAGTCTTAGATTCTTTTAGAAATTTGACATTAGATTTTGGAACCATTACAGTTAGGTCCTAATTCCTTAGAATTAGGTTCTTGTATATTACTAATTTTGGCCTTAGGTTTTAGGTTCCTTTAAATTTAGTCCTTAAAAATATTTAGATATTATTATATAGTATTAATAAATTAGATTTTGAATTTTAGACTTGTTCTAAATTAGTCACCGCCTTAATGTTATTTTAGGTTAGAATTAGATCTTTAGTTTTAGAAACAATTCAGTTAGAGCCTTAGATTCTAGGTTTTGTTTAATTTGGTCCTTAATTTTAGTTTTAGGTAATTTGTTTGTTTATTTTCGAAATTCATCCGTACTTATTTGTTGCATTTTGACCATTTATATATTTGAAATTAAACTAAATGCAATGTTATTTTATTCAAATCTTATGGAAAAAATCTACCAAGCATACTTGGAGCGTTTTCTCTATTATTCGAATTAAAATATTATCTTTTAAAAAGTGAAAACCCATACAAAATGAATCTCCTTAAATAAATTTGTTCATTAACAATTTCTAGAAAGGAAGAGATTGTGGTCTTTTATTGTCAATATTCGAGAAAACTGCCAAACATACTTGGAGTTGTCTCGATTTTGAAGAATTTGAACACATCTTTCTCCTTTTTTAATTAAAATGAATTAATAACATATTCCATTCATCTCATGCATAATTAGGGATCAGTTTTTAAATTAAATTTTAAACCGACAAATTCATTTGAAAATACGATAACTAATTAGCTTGGTACCGAAAGAACAATGTTGGGTGCTAACAAATACCCGCGAGTAACCGACTTCGAAACCCCAATTAATAATTTTTGGTAACAAATGGTGTTCGATCCACCCTTTTAAATTTGATCGATGGTGGCTTTGGGTTTTTAATTTGGGTTTCCCAAAACCTTCCATATTAAAACAAAAATAGAAAAAGTCTAGCATCAAGTTAACGTTTCGACGCCGTGTTTTAATTATTTGCTTGTAAAAGGAAGCTAGCAAGAAATGGATGGACGGAGGGACGGTTTGGCACTTGCTTTCGCATTGTTATATTTATATGAATTCGAGATTTTAATAATAAATACGAGATTACATGATTAAATTAATGTTTAAGAAACCATTGCATTTGCTTAGCAATTGCTTGGATCAAAGACAAAAGATGAAGACCATGGTCCCTGTGGAACTCCCTGAACACAATCGATCATCTCGTATAGTTCTTGTCTTTATTTTTAAATATTAATAAAACTTGTTATTGCTTAGCAAATAAAAAATTATAAAAATTCTTTGGGTGTGACAGATCAAATCGTATCACCACCACCAACCTAATTTCTTTCAATTCCTATACATTTAAAATAAATAAATAAATCTAAAACCAAATGCTTGATAAAAATGGTGGAGCTGCCCTCCCATTGAACCGTAGGTTCAGTGGCATATATCTTTGCCCATTTGCTCACCCAACCAAATGGTTTGGGACTAAACCCTTTCCGGGTAAGTATTGCAACAAAGATCGTTCCACTCTTGTGCTGCTCCTAGTGCTGTCCACCAGCTTGAACCATTGGCTCGAAGGGTCACATGTGTTGTCTTTACTTATGCATTTGCAACCGTTTGTGATGATGGTGTTGTCCGAAGCTACGTCGAGGCAAATGGATTTGCCATCTCTGAGCTTAGCCGAGAGATGCATCTTGGAATCGGATATGGTTTCCCATTTCGAATTCGAGCCGGTGCAGAAGATACCGAGTTTCAGCGATGTCCCGGATGCATCGGTTTGTAAGCAGAAACGAGTTCCTTTTACTACTAAAGTCTTGTGCGGCGAGTAACTCCAAGGGTAGGCGTGGGTGCAGGGACCTAACTGCAACGGGTGGACCAATGATTTCCTTGTGATACAAAGCCCTGTTAAGGGGTGGAAGATCACTTTGTGCGGTTTGGCTTCTGATAGACCTGGACCTGCATATGTCATTGCGGAACAACATCAAGTTAATTTTCAGTTGACATCAGTGTTTGATAAGAAAGTAGTATATGTTGGCTTACCTCGGAAAGGAGACTGGAGAGCTGAAATTCTTTGTATGAAGCTCGAATTCCTGGCTCCACACCAGTTATAATCCATGGCTCCGTAGTACTCGTTTAACCCGACGACACCGTCTCTCACATAATAGCTCCCAGCCAATGTCCACAAGGCCCAATCCAGGTCAAGCTCAGCTGCCACACCCAAGAAGCAACTGATGTACCTATTGCCATTGACATTGGCTCCGCTTTGATCGATCCCGAACTCACCAATGAACAACGGGTATCCTTGATCAACCAAATACCCCGATGTATTCATCATGTATGTCGCCACTCTGCCACAAACTTCGTTCGGGTTGTCCTTCACCCATGTGGTCTGGCCATCCGAGAATCCATACCAATGCGCCTCGAATACTAGTTTCCCACTAAACGTGAGTTTTAACTGTTGGTTCTTGAGGAATGACAAGTCCCTGTCGAAACTCAATCCAGAAAGTATAACGAGAACATTTGGGTTTGCCGAGTGCACTGCTTCAGCTCCTTTCGGCATGTACTTGTACCAATCGTTTATGTTTTGTTTCGGGCCTCTGGGCTCGTTCCTCAAGCTCATGCCGACCACGTTGGTGACGCCGTTGAATAAGGTGGCCATCCGTGTCAGCCCGGTGATCCATAGATCCGGGTCGAAGTACTTGTCACCGAAGAAACCATTGTCATCAAGATTACTGCAGCACCAACCGGGTTTGCTTATGTGATTGTCAAGTATGACCATCACATTGTTTTCCCCCAAGCTTGACACCACTGCCTGAAATATAAATACCAATAATTATTTTCAATGCAGTAAAGTTTGAGACATGTTGTTTATTCAATGATATAGTTTACTAATACTTGGAAAATCTGTCATACCTGATAAGCTTTGATGAGGGAAACATCGATGATTGAAGGGTTGTTGGCTTGGATTCCGGCAATGGATTCGAGGAGGCCGAGTTGTTGAAACGATTGTCTAACAGTGAGCGATGCCAACGAGTCATTGGTGATCAGATAGAGTGGCCAAGTGAACCTAACGCAGTTGAACCCCATTGACACAATCCGTTTGGCAATCGTATCCATAGGCTGCTTGCTGAGCCCTTCGGCAAGCACCGGTTCCATGTGCGACGCCCAGTTTACGCACGCCAGCTTCACGCGTCGTCCTCTATCGTCCACAATCCAGCGTGAATTCGTTGACAACGGGAGGGACGTGACGACGGAAGAGAATAGGAAGAGGAGGAGAATAGACGAGGTAGTGAAGTTTCCCATGGATTTTGGTTTTTGGTTTTTTGCTTTTGACTTGCATTGAAGGAAGAACTTGAGCGTCTTATTTATATACAAAACCAAACACACACACACAGTCCTTTTGGACAAAGAGAAAGTCATTAAGTTAAATAACCAAATCCAATTTCAAATTAAATAACAAAAACCTTTTATCCTCTATCAATTAATAATAACGTAAATTTCATAAAATAATAGAAAAAAATAAAAAATCCTCTTTAAAGTTGAACTTTAAAACTGATTGTTTGGATTGGAGAATGTTAATTAAGGTAACATTAGGTTCCTTAAAATTATAAGGCAAATCCTTAGCCTTTTTAAAGTTGAATTTTTCTCTAGTTAATACTCTAACTTTAGTTCCATTCGTTTACTTTTACTCCTTTTCATAATCTTTTAACAAAATTTAAAGTTCATTTTAAAATATAAACATGGTATAGTCTCATGTTGTCACGTCATCAAAAGTTAACAATGCTTAATACAAGTATGAAAACCGGTGATGAAATTAAAGTTTAAGTTCTAACTTGGGAGTAAAATTTCCTTGGGTATCAACTTGGAAGAAGATGTCTAGTTCAAATATCAATTTAGGAGTAATAATTCTTCCGGTACCAACTTGAGACTAAGTGTCTAGTTCATATTGGAAATACATATTTAAGTCTTAAATAAATGCTTGTTTGTTCATATCATATCAAGTCACCGCATATTTTGTATATTTTATTATAATTATTCAATTTTAAAAAAATCATGAGTTCACCAAATATTATATTTGTATTGTTTTTTTTTACGTTAACGTTCTCAAAATATTACATGTTTATATATATATATATATATATATATATATATATATATATATTACACATTTAAAATTAACATCATACATATTGGAGTCTATATATATATTATCATTACTATTATTACACTAAATAAATCCTAAACTTTTTAAAAAATAATAATATATCGAGCATTATTATTTAAATCCAAAAATTACAAGCCCAAAAATAATTACTCAATTGCCCTAAATAGGGGTGAGCAAAACTTGACTCGAATCGAAAAAATCGATTTTTTTATATTGGAGTCAACTCGAGTAACTCGAAAGATTTTCGAGTTCGAGACGAGTTGAAATTTGCCCAACTTGAAAAACCAAAAAATAAATAAAAAAACCGAATTTTACCGTTTTGCAATTTAGTCCCTGAATTTATTTTTCTTTAATTCCTCCTCCATTTTTGACCAAATTTGAACCACATATTCCTAAACCAGCGTAGAATACTAACTTATCTTCAATTTATATTTTTGAAAATAAATTTCATATTTTTTAATTCAGCCCCTTAACCTTGTATGATTTCCTCATTTCTTTAACCGCTCCTTCGTTTTAAGTCAATTTTTGACCGAATTTGAACCGTGTGCTCCTTAACCACCGTATAATACACATTTAGCTTCATTTCATACTTTTTAAATTAAATTTCCAACCTTTTCAATTTAGCCCCTTAACTTTGAATGATTTCCCACATCTTCAATTTCTCTTTCATTTTAAGTCTATTTTGACCAAAATTAAACCACGTGATTCACAAACACTATATAATATCTATATAACTTCAATTCATATTTTTAAAAAATATATGAATTTTTCAAATTAGTCCTTTAACTTTACATTTTATTCAATTTGATCATTCAACTGAATTTTTTTTTTGTAATTTTTTTCTTCACATCAATTCATTGACTAATTTATACTCCCATCAATATTTTATCCCCAAAAGTTCCTTATTTAAAAATAATATTATAAATATATTTTAGAAGTTCATATGATATTTTTTTATTAAATAGCATTACAAATCTTACTTATACATGTGATAATATTATGAAGAAATATATACACACATGCATATCTTATATGATTAGTGATGAGTTCTCAAAAGTGACATATTTCACTTGCTAATTTTCTAAGTTTTGTGACTTCTTGCTGCTTAATACATATTGTTTCCATTATATTTTGTGCAGGGGTCCAACTCTGGAAATAGCAGTGAAAATAGAGCGTTTCTGCAGTTTTTTTTTATTATCCTGTCATGACCGGCATCATGGGCACGACACCAGGCACGATGCATCTGACGTGGCAGTGACATAGAAGTGACGCGGCAATGACGTGGCAACTTCTAGAAGCTCCTGGAATGTTCCGGAAGACGAATCCGATCAGACTTATCAGCTTTTATCATATTAGTTTTATTTTTGAATTTTAATTAAACATTTGAATTTGATTTCTTATCTCTTATCTTTGTAAATCTAAGCCTACAAATACCAACCTTTGGTTAAGGCTTAAGATCATCTGCTAGATTTTGAATCTTTTCATCCTTGTAAACATTTTAGTTTTAATCGAAATTCATTTTCATTTATTTCTTTGTTTCATTTATTTTATGTTTTTCAATTGCTTTTCCAAAAACAAGTTAAGTATGATAATCAATATCATGCTTAGCTAAATTTCTTAAGCCAAGAACCAGCCAAGTCAATTCGATTCGTGAGAATTGAACTTGCTTAATTACTTTTGGGGAAATCATTTTTATCTTTCTGCTTGGATAGTTTGGCAATCGGCCTTACTAAAGTTTTTTAAACATTTTTCATATCAAAAAGGGCCATTTGGTCTGAATTCGCTTAAAAACATAGTTGGGAGGAAGGATCGGCCTGTGGCAAATTTCGACTTCCTGTGAACACTCTTAGCGGCGGTCCGCTAAGGAAAGATGAAATCAGAAGCGATTCTATTTTTTAGACAATTTCTGAGTCGGGTTTTTCCTGCTTTATTCTAAATACTTTAACGACGATAGTCGTGGTTGATTTATTTAAGAACCGTCTTTCGAAGATAGACTTGGGAGGATTGGTTACTTGAGAGAAGAACAAGTTACGACGGGTTGGGCCTCGTAGACTGTAACCGACATGATCCCCGAAATAAAAATCTATTTCAATGATCGAAAGAATTGAAGGAGCTGGTTTGAGGCTGATCTACATCCTTGGTTTTTCTTACTATCTTTAGTTCTTTTTTCTCTATTTTTTTATTACTTCATCGCAAATCATATCACCCCCTTCTTTTATTTATTTGTTTTTTTTCAGATATTCCTGGGATTTCAGATTCAACGAATTCAAGTCAACAATTCCAGCTAATCTCCCTGCGGATCGACCCTCTTTCCCTATACTTATTCAATTTCTTTATTTTTGAAAGAGGATTTATTTATATTTATTTTGACCGGTTAACGACGACTTGTCAAAATTGGCGCCGTTACCGGGGAGATTTACTTTCGGCATTTTTGACTGATTTTGTTTTATTTTATGACCAGGAAGAATCCGGGTACTTTAGCTCCATATAACCCGGAAATTGAAGCAAGCGCTCGTAGAACTCACGGCGAAACACTGCGACGAAAGAAACAACAAAACACACGACGACCCGAACAAGAATCCACTTCCGAACCAACACCAATCGAAGAACCTACACAAGAACTAGAAACAATGGCGGACCAAACGATTCGAGAACTGAACGCAGCTCCTACTGTGCAACAACCCCTTTGCATCGCTTTTCCTCAAGGCGACACTCCCTTTCAGCTCAAAACGGGATTAATTCATCTACTCCCTACCTTTAACGATTTACCTACTGAAAGCCCACACAAGCATCTAGCCGAATTCCATATGGTGTGCAGCAGCATGAAACCACAAGGGGTCTCGGAGGACCAAATAAAACTGAGGGCTTTTCCTTTTTCCTTAGCCGGAACGGCTAAAGAATGGTTATTTTATCTACCTCCGAATTCAATTAATACATGGTCTGACCTTTCTCGTGTTTTTCTTGATAGGTATTTCCCTGCAGCCAAAGCAACAGAAATTAGGCGAAACATATTGAGCATCCAACAAATGCATGAAGAATCCTTATATGATTATTGGGAAAGGTTCAAGAAGCTATGTGCAAGCTGTCCGCAACATGGCTTATCCGAGCAGACTCTCCTTCAGTATCTTTACGAAGGAATGTTACCGATGGACAAAAAAATGGTAGATGCCGCAAGCGGCGGCGCACTCGTTAACATGACTCCTACTGCAGCAAGAACATTAATTTCCACAATGGCTGCGAATTCACAACAATTTGGTTCTACAAGTGAACCCAGTCGACGGGTTCATTCAGTAAGCACAATTACATTAGAAAATAAGATTGATAATTTGACTAATATTGTGCATTCACTTGTTTCAGGAGAAATAGGAGTTGCTAAGGCATGTGGGATTTGTACTATGCACGATCACGCCACCGATCTATGCCCAATGTTGAGGGAAACGACTAATGCCCAAGTCAACGCCTTGAACAATTTTCCCGGACCTCCCCAAAGACCCTACAATCCGCAAAGCAACACATTCAACCCTGGGTGGAGAGATCATCCTAACCTTAGCTATGGTAATAGGAATCCAAATTTTCAAGCTAGACAACCTCACTACCAAACCCCCCAGAAATCTTCCCTTGAATCTATTGTTGAAAGATTAGCCGTTTCACAAGAAAAGTTCCAAAACCAAACGCAATCTCACCTTCAGGAACTAGACAAACAAGTCAGTCAGCTAGCACAAATAATAAGGCGACTAGAATCTCAAGGAAAATTACCATCGCAAACCGAAGTCAATCCAAGGGAAAATGTGAGGGAAAATGTTACCTGAACCACCGAAAAAGGGCGAGCAAAAATCCGAGAGCTCCTCGGAACACCAAAAGGACAAGCCTCCTTCCACTTCAGGTAACATCAGTTCTAAAATTCCTATTTCTACTTACGAACCCGTTCCACCTTTTCCAGGAAGACTAGCAAAAAAGGACAAGAAGGAGGAAGAAAAGGAAATAATGGAAGTGTTCAAAAAGGTAGAAATTAACATTCCACTCTTGGATGTTATTAGGAAGATTCCCAAATATGCAAAGTTTTTGAAAGATCTTTGTACAAACCGAAGAAAATTGTCGGGGAATGAAAGGGTTAACCTTGGTGAGAACGTTTCGGCTATTCTACAAAGACCTTTGCCGCCAAAGTACAAAGATCAGGGTATGTTTGCAATTCCTTGTAAAATTGGGAATGTTGGGATAAAAAGAGCGATGTGCGATTTAGGCGCATCTATCAACGTCATGCCGTTAAGCGTCTACAACAAAATTTCGACTGAACCTTTGAAGGAAACGCGAGTAACGGTTCAACTAGCTGATCGTTCGGTTATCTACCCCGAGGGAGTACTAGAAAACGTGTTGGTACAGGTAAAAGATCTTATTTTCCCTGCTGATTTTTATATAATTGACATGGAAAATGATCGCAGTAACAACGGATCCGAAATCTTGCTTGGTCGGCCTTTCTTATCAACCGCGCATACAAAGATCAGTGTCCGCGACGGCATCTTAACTATGGAATTTGATGGGGAAGTGGTTAAATTTGATATGTATAAAGCTATGAAATATCCTGATTCTGTCAAAAGCCTTAATTTTATTGATATTATAGATCCTCTGGCTAATGACTTTATCAGAACTGATTTATTTCATGATTTTTGTAGGGAATTGGAAGATCTCAATGATGACGACTTAGGCGAAACAATTTCTACCCTCTCTTTAATTTCTGAAATTCAATTAACTCCTTCACAATCTAAACCGCTTCCCTCAATTTTGCAGGCACCTCAGTTAGAATTGAAACAACTCCCACCACACTTGAAGTATGCATACTTGGGCGACAAAGAAACTCTACCCGTCATCATATCAAACGAATTGTCATCACAACAAGAGGAGGAGTTAATTGCTACGCTGATCATCCATAGAGAAGCAATCGGATGGACATTAGCCGATATCAAAGGCTTGAGTCCTTCCACGTGCATGCACAAAATAAAATTGGAGGATGGCGCAAAACCTATCCGAGAGGGGCAACGTCGACTAAACCAACCAATGATGGATGTGGTAAGACAAGAAATACAAAAATTGTTAGATGTCGACATCATCTATGCAATTTCTGACAGTAAGTGGGTTAGTCCAATTCATGTTGTACCTAAGAAAACGGGAATAACTGTTGTCGAAAATGATGAAGGTGAGAAGGTTCCAAAAAGAGTTCAAAACGGATGGCGAATGTGTATCGATTATAGGAAACTTAATTCCCAAACTCGAAAAGACCATTTCCCTTTACCATTCATCGATCAAATGATCGAAAGACTTGCTGGAAAAACACATTATTGCTGTCTTGACGGATTCTCTGGATTTTTTCAGGTACCGGTAGCACCCGAAGATCAAGAAAAAACCACATTTACTTGTCCATTTGGCACATTTGCATATAGGCGAATGCCTTTCGGGCTATGCAACGCTCCAGCCACTTTCCAACGCTGTATGCTAAGCATTTTCTCCGATCACATCGAGCGAGGTATAGAGGTATTTATGGATGATTTCACCATTTACGGCAATTCGTTTTCTAAATGTCTCTCTAATCTTTCATATGTGCTTAATCGATGCATTGAGTATAATTTGGTTTTAAATTATGAGAAGTGTCACTTTATGGTAAGTAAGGGATTAGTTCTCGGTCATGTGGTTTCTGCCCAAGGAATAGCCGTTGATAAAGCTAAAGTAGATGTTATTCGCTCACTTCCATACCCCACTTCGGTGAGGGAAGTTCGAAGTTTTCTTAGTCATGCAGGATTCTATCGACGCTTCATAAAGGATTTTTCTAAACTCGCACAACCACTTTGTCGCCTATTACAAAAAGATGCACCATTCGATGTTGACAAAGCTTGTAAAGAATCATTTGATGAACTAAAAGCACGACTTATTTCCGCTCCAATAGTGCAACCCCCGGATTGGTCGCTGCCCTTCGAAATCATGTGCGATGCCTCCGATCTAAGTGTAGGCGCAGTGCTTGGACAAAGATCCAAAGACGGACCGCATGTTATCGCTTATGCCTCTCGAACTCTTGATTCGGCACAGCGAAATTATTCTACAACGGAAAAGGAGTTTTTTGCTGTCATTTTTGCATTAGATAAATTTCGTCCTTATTTATTAGGAACTAAAATTCTCATTTTTTCTGATCATGCAGCATTGAAGTATTTGATCAACAAAAAAGACGCGAAACCTCGTTTGATTAGATGGATACTCTTGTTACAAGAGTTTGACATCCAAATCAAAGACAAGAAAGGCAGCGAGAATTTGGTGGCGGATCACCTAAGCCGTTTAGCAACATCACCAACCGAACTCCCTCTACGAGATGAATTCCCGGATGAATCGCTAATGGAAGTTAAGGTAACATTCCCTTGGTTTGCCGATTTGGCGAATTTCTTAGCCACTGGTAAGGTTCCTAACAATTTGTCTCAATCCGCTATTAAACGTTTTAAAAGAGATGCTAGATATTATATATGGGATGATCCATATTTGTGGAAATTGTGTTCTGATCAAATAATTCGTCGTTGCGTAAGTAATAGCGAGGTAACTTCTATACTTAAATTTTGTCATTCTTACGCTTGTGGCGGACATTTTGGCCCTAAGCGAACTGCGCACAAAATTCTCGAGTGCGGGTTCTTTTGGCCTACCTTATTTAAAGATACTTACAATTTTTGCAAATCATGTGACAGATGCCAACGGGTTGGGAACCTAAGCCGTCGAAGCGAAATGCCGTTAAATCCAATCCATATATGCGAAGTATTCGACGTGTGGGGACTCGACTATATGGGACCTTTTATTTCATCCTATGGAAATCTTTATATTATTTTAGCAGTCGATTACGTTTCGAAATGGGTTGAGGCGAAAGCCACCCGTGAGAATGATGCGAGAACCACGACTAACTTCTTGCGTGAATTTATTTTTTCCAGATTCGAAACTCCAAGGGCGATTATTTGTGATAGGGGAACGCATTTTGTCAATCGAATCGTCGAGGCCTTGATGAGGAAATATGGCGTGACGCAGCGAATATCAACGGCTTATCATCCGCAAACTAACAGACAAGCGGAAGTTTCAAATAGGGAGATTAAGTCAATCCTAGAGAAAATTGTAAAACCCAATCGAAAGGATTGGAGCTTGAAGTTGGTAGACGCATTATGGGCATATCGGACCGCCTACAAAGGACCTATCGGCATGTCACCTTACCGCCTTGTCTTTGGTAAACCTTGTCATCTCCCGGTCGAACTTGAACATAGAGTGTTTTGGGCGGTGAAAGAATGTAATATGGAAATGAGCGCTGTTGGCGAAACACGGAAACTTCATATCCAAGAACTAGAGGAGATTCGCCGAAACGCTTACGATAGCGCACAGCGTTACAAAGAACAAACTAAAGCATTTCATGACAAACACATTTCATTTAAATCCTTTTCAATTGGACAAAAGGTTCTCCTATTTAACTCGAAATTGAAAATTTTTGCAGGAAAACTTAAGTCTAAGTGGAGCGGACCATTTACCGTAGTCGATACCTTCCCTCATGGAGCCGTAGAAATCGAAGATAGTTCGGGTGCACGATTTAAAGTAAATGGACAGCGGCTCAAACCATTCTTCGAAAGCGCACCCATCGAACACATTGAGGAAATAATCCTCGAAGAACCGAGACCCTGAACATCGAATTGGTCGAGCTTAACGACAATAAACAAAGCGCTAAATGGGAGGCAACCCATTAGTTTTTTTTATTTTTCATTTTTTTTCATTTTTTTATTTTTTCTCTTTGTTCCAGTATACTGATCGAATTTTTTTTCTCATTGCAGGTTCTTTTCTATCGGCCAAGAGCAGGGCAATTCATTCCCCCACCATAGTGCACCGTTTCATTAAACGCGGTGCATTTTAGCATGCGTAATGAACGGTGCACGTTAGCCCCTCCCCATCATCCAGCTTTCCTTAATTTTCCCCCCCGCCTCCTTTTCTTTCCCTTCCGCATAGAACAACTAAACCATAGCAAAACTCACCTCACCACACAAAACAAACCCCAACCGGATTTTTCAAGCCCCCACCGCCGTCAACCCATAATGCCTCGCACAAGGCAACAAGCCCGCCGCCTACCCCAAGAACCACCGATGGTTATCGGCGGACGGTGCCGTTTTCAACCGCCTCAGTTCATGGAAATAAGCAGCGAGTCCGAGCCCTCCGCCGCACCTCCTCCTCGCCGCGGAGGCTGTCATCGACAAGCCATCACTCCGCCGGCTGAAAACCATATTCCCCAGACGACCGCGATTCCTCTGCCTCCTTCCCCATCCGTCAGCCACCGTTCGCACCATTCCAATAGCATTGCCGGCCCGAGCACCAGCCGCCGTCCGCCATCCCCACGATCTCCGTCGCCGTCATTTTATTCACTGCCCACTATGGACTCTCC
The DNA here is from genome assembly GCA_958450335.1 of Hibiscus tridactylites. Classification (NCBI taxonomy): domain Eukaryota; kingdom Viridiplantae; phylum Streptophyta; class Magnoliopsida; order Malvales; family Malvaceae; genus Hibiscus; species Hibiscus tridactylites. The sequence goes on from OY288288.1 coordinate 8,775,855, forward strand.
CACACCCTCTCGACAGCGTTCGTTCCATTCCCAACAGAGGGAATCCACAAACCCCTCCATTTCCATGCCCTCTACCGAACCAGAGCAACATCCTGAGGTAAATTCTACCCCAATTTTTACTCAGCCGTTGCTAATGTACCATCCTTCTTTTGGATACACAGAGGACTTCTCGGCTGGATTCAGTTTCCATCAAGATCACCAGACCTCTGCAAATTATGGCGAACACTCTAGTGCATCATCCTTCCCCTCTCCGCCCAGAGGAGGCACCGAAAATCCTGAAAGAAACAGACGGGGGCGTAATTATGCCGTACCAGCAGAAGAAGTGCTCAAGGGATACCTCGTCTTTTCTGCCGATCAGCTCGACCAATTTCAGAGTATCCGACATAGGCCTTTTCGGGTTTGCAAATTCATTCCCCATCATACTATTGTCAATTTGAATATCTCTGATTCTGTTGCACATTATTTTAATGCTATCGGATGGACTGCTTTCTCTGAAATTAAATGTGGAACGTTTTATGAGTTGGTCTTTGAATTCTATTCCACATTTTCTTTTGCCGAAACTAGTTACATTACACCCGACTCCCCTGCTGTTATCAGATTTCGGTTATCTGGTCAAAATTTTGCTATGTCTGTTAATGAGTTTAATTTAGCTATGGGTTTTGTGACTAACGTCACAAACTCCGATTATCTAACAGCATTGTTTGAGATTCCTGCAGACTTCGATGAGAATGCTGCTTATTTTGAGTTATCCGGACAAACAGACACAGCCTTCGACCCTCGATCTACTAAGGCTATTGCGCTTCAAGACCCCGGGCTCCGTTATGTTCATCGTTTCCTTGCCTACAATTTTTCTGGACGTAACGATGCTTCTGCCACTTTAAGTAAGATTGAACTATTCTTCCTTTGGTGTATGCATTCAGGTAAGAAGGTTAACCTAGGATTTTAGTTAACCCGCCAGTTCAAAGTCGTCATCCGGTACAATCGTCCTTTAATCCTTGGTCCTTTAATTACTCACCTTGCATCTCGAATAGCTAATTTCGACATTGAGCATTTCACTTACGCTTTTTCTATGGATGCTTTAGATGAGCGTTGCTTGGACTCCATGGGATTACTCGATGGAACACCGGATGCACCCTTCTTCAATCCACCGGGTATTTTAACGCCAAGGACAAGGAGGGTTTTCACTCGCCGAACCGCATCACGTGCCCCTCATTCCCCTCCTCCCCAAGAGCAGCCTTCTCACGATGTTCCGGATTTTGCTGCCCGTCTTCACACATTAGAAGACAACATCTCCGAAATCCTCTCTTACCTTCGCCCTGGGCGCGGTCGCGGACGTGGCCGCAATCGTCGTTGATAACGGGGAGTTTCCTTTACCCCTCTTTGCTTTAATTTTTCCTATTTTATTTTGAATTGGGGCAATTCATTTAAGTGAGGGGGAGGGTACGACAACACTTGTCCTATGCTTGTTTGATAATATGTCTGACTTTGACTGAACTTGAGTTGAACTTCTCTTGCCATTTCATGATTATCTAGCATATTATACTTGCTCTAGTACTTAGGAGTGACTGACTTGGAGCATTTTTGATAATCAAGTGATATGGGTAATCTGCAGTTTGGCATTCTCTTTTAATTACTCTGGATTGTGTTGATTAGATTTCTCGCCTAGCTTAATCAAAATTAGCCCAATTTGTGAGACTTTGAGCCTTGAGCATGCATTCTTCATATTATGCTTGTTTCTTTTGCTTGAGAGTGTCATCCTGAACTTTAGGAATCTAGAACTTGTGGCTTGCTTACAATTCGAGACTACACTAAGAACGAAGTGCTTTAAAATGATTTAGGCATTAGGCTTTAACCTTTTCCATCCCTTTCACTCTATTTTACCCTTCCTCATCGCCTAGTGAGCCTTTTGTTAGCCTTACACCCCATTTTTCTTGCTTAACCCTAAACCAAACTTTTTGAATGATCAAATGCTAGAACTGTATTGCTAGACAAAAAGGGGCTGCAATTCGAATAAGGGCAGAATTTTTCAAAGAAAAAAATGAAAAAGAAAAAAAAAAGAGAAAAAACCAGAATAAAAAGAAGCAATTGCTTCGAAAGAAAAAAAATAAAGGAAAAGAAAAAAAAACAGTTTCGAAAAAAAAGAAGAAAAAAGAAATGTGTTTGCTTGCCCATTTTTAACCCCTCTTTTGTCTTCGTTGCTTATTGTTTGAAACTTCTTGCATGGATCATCTTCTTTTGCCTTTTCTTTCTATCTTTCTACTTTTTTTTCTCTAACCCACATTACACCTTGAATAAAAGACCTAATGATTTTTGCACCTCGATTCTAATAAGTAGTGGAGAATTGAACTTGTTTCAAGCCTATGGAAACCTTTGTTCATGCATGACTTTGAGTGTTTCTGCTTCAAGTTTTACCCTTAAAAACACTTTGAGTGCTCTTGAGTGTATCTTGGTGAGGATTAAGACTAGGCTACGATTCGATCAATGCTTGATAGGAAATTAAAAGGAACAAGGGTTGCTCTTTGCTTGTATTTATTTGGTGTTAATTGTGTTTCTGTCAAGAACCTCCTTTCGTGCTAGAGCCTTTATAATTCTGTTTGATGCTTGTAATGGTTTGTGATTTGCATTCTCGGGCTTAAGTTATTTCGGACATACTTGAGGACAAGTATGAGACAAGTGAGGGGGAATTTGATGAGTTCTCAAAAGTGACATATTTCACTTGCTAATTTTCTAAGTTTTGTGACTTCTTGCTGCTTAATACATATTGTTTCCATTATATTTTGTGCAGGGGTCCAACTCTGGAAATAGCAGTGAAAATAGAGCGTTTCTGCAGTTTTTTTTATTATCCTGTCATGACTGGCATCATGGGCACGACACCAGGCACGATGCATCTAACGTGGCAGTGACATAGCAGTGACGTGGCAATGACGTGGCAACTTCTAGAAGCTCCTGGAATGTTCCGGAAGACGAATCCGATCAGACTTATCAGCTTTTATCATATTAGTTTTATTTTTGAATTTTAATTAAACATTTGAATTTGATTTCTTATCTCTTATCTTTGTAAATCTAAGCCTATAAATACCAACCTTTGGTTAAGGCTTAAGATCATCTGCTAGCTTTTGAATCTTTTCATCCTTGTAAACATTTTAGTTTTAATCGAAATTCATTTTCATTTATTTCTTTGTTTCATTTATTTTATGTTTTTCAATTGCTTTTCCAAAAACAAGTTAAGTATGATAATCAATATCATGCTTAGCTAAATTTCTTAAGCCAAGAACCAGCCAAGTCAATTCGATTCGTGAGAATTGAACTTGCTTAATTACTTTTGGGGAAATCATTTTTATCTTTCCGCTTAGATAGTTTGGCAATCGGCCTTACTAAAGTTTTTTAAACGTTTTTCATATCAAAAAGGGCCCTTTGGTCTGAATTCGCTTAAAAACATAGTTGGGAGGAAGGATCGGCATGTGGCAAATTTCGACTTCCTGTGAACACTCTTAGCGGCGGTCCGCTAAGGAAAGATGAAATCAGAAGCGATTCTATTTTTTAGACAATTTCTGAGTCGGGTTTTTCCTGCTTTATTCTAAATACTTTAACGGTGATAGTCGTGGTTGATTTATTTAAGAACCGTCTTTCGAAGATAGACTTGGGAGGATTGGTTACTTGAGAGAAGAACAAGTTACGACAGGTTAGGCCTCGTAGACTGTAACCGACATGATCCCCGAAATAAAAATCTATTTCAATGATCGAAAGAATTGAAGGAGCTGGTTCGAGGCTGATCTACATCCTTGGTTTTTCTTACTATCTTTAGTTCTTTTTTCTCTATTTTTTTATTACTTCATCGCAAATCATATCACCCCCTTCTTTTATTTATTTGTTTTTTTTTCAGATATTCCTGGGATTTCAGATTCAACGAATTCAAGTCAACAATTCCAGCTAATCTCCCTGCGGATCGACCCTCTTTCCCTATACTTATTCAATTTCTTTATTTTTGAAAGAGGATTTATTTATATTTATTTTGACCGGTTAACGACGACTTGTCAATTAGAGAAAGTCGTTTAAATTGGAATCAAACCGTAATATAATATGGTAAATAATTACATTTAAATTTGTATAGGAACTCGAAAACTCGACTCGACTCAAATTTCATAAACATGACTCAAATCGAAAAAATTTCAAATTAAGTTCAAGATGTAAAATATGACGCGTCAACTCAAATACTCGAATTTTTTTACTTGACTTGATCCTATCAAACACCCTAGCCCAAAGTACAAACCCTAACCCCAACTAAAAACCTAAAAACACCAGTCTTTTTTAAGCTATAGTCGCAATATTCACGACCCTCAGATTGTCAAAACTTCATATGATGGTTCAAAAAAATGAAATCGTTTAATCTTCTCGCATGTGTGCCACATGGAAGAAGAGAAAGTCCCGAGACAAACAATAAACGTTGGATCCAATTCAATCAAACGGTCCGAATTGAAAGCAAAGTCATTGCATAAATTGTTACAGTGCATGCATCAAAGGATTCCCAGTATCACGTTTAGTCCTTCTGATTAAATGTGATATGATGGTCTCATATCAAATGACAACTTTCACACGGATTGGATTGGAAAGTCGTTTTTTGGAAAATCTGAATTGTCTGTGTGAGATTTGTACGGTTGAACATGAATTGGAGGAGGCCTTGAACTCTAACGCCTCGTCTTCCCAGTAAATAGCTAACCTAAAATCTAATTAGGGTTATAAATTTTAAATTGAACAAAAAGAGAAAGAGAATTGTGAAAAATGAAAAGAAGAATAGCTATATGTAAATCTTGTAATCGTCTTTTGTCAAAGAGAATTGAAACAGAACAAAAATTGAGCTACTCTATCGTTTTATTATTTGATCTACTGTGACTGGGTGATTATTTGTTGTTGTTTAGTGTAAATTGAGGGTTTGGGTTGAAAAGGATTCAAAAATGGAAAAAGAAACACCTATTCTGTCGACGATAACGATGGTCGATACAAGGATCGTTTATCATATTCTAGAAAATAAAGAATACGATGAACATAAGGAAGAAACATTCAAATGAATTTCAAATTTGATTTTCGGATTTTTTTAAATGGGGAAAAATATTTAAGACACCTAAAATTCTGTATTAATAAGAGTTTTAAAACAGAATAAGGGATAATTGAAGTCATTAAATCCCTTCGTCATATGCAATTACACTTTGGCGCCCATAATTTTGATACTCACGTTTTACTCTTTTATTTTCTCTTTATTTGATCACTAATTTCCCTTCTTTGACATATTTTCTAAATTAGCTACAAATTTTGAAATAATCATTGTTTGGTCACTCTTTTACTTTTCACATTGTTACGATTTGGTTTTTAAATTTGTATTAATTATATTTTGTTCACCGATTTAATTAACTTTCTAACTTGTGTGATTTTGTGATTGTGCTACTGAATTTGTCTTGTTTTTATTCTACTCACCAATTATGTTTGTATTTTTTTATTAATAACAGATTTATCTTATATTTTTAGGTTTTAACATTTTAGTCCTGGTTTTCTTTAGTCTTAGGTTATTTTAGAATTTTGACCTTAGATTTCATATCCATTACGGTTAGGTCCTAATTCCTTATAATTAGGTTCTTTTAGATTACTAATTTTGGCCTTAGGTTTTAGGTTCCTTTAAATTCAATCCTTAAAAATATTTAGATATTAATTTATAGTCCTAATAAATTAGATTTTGAATTTTAGACTTGTTCTAAATTCGTCACTCCTTTAGTGTTCTTTTAGATTAGAATTAGATCTTTACTTTTAGAAATAATTCAATTAGAGCCTTAGATTCTAGGTTTTGTTTAATTTGGCCCTTAATTTTAATTTTAGGTAATTTGTTTGTTTATTTTCGAAATTCATCTGCACTTATTTGTCGCTTTCTGACCCTTTACATATTTCAAATTGAACTAAATGCAATGTTATTTTTTTAATCTTATGGAAAAATCTACCAAGCGTACTTGGAGTGTTTTCTCTATTATTTGAATTAAATTAAAAAGTGAAAACCCATACAAAATGAATCTCATTAAATAAATTTGTTCATTAATAATTCATGAACGGAAGAGAATGTGGTCTTTTATTGGAGAAATTATATCATAGGCCCGGCTCGCAACGTCATCCATGGTCCCAACCAATAAAAAGCATCAATTTCATTAAATTTTTTATGTCAACTTTTTACCATAGATGACAGAAAAAATTTAATGAAATTGATGCTTTTTATTGGTTGGAACCATAGATGACGTGGCGAGCCGGGCCTATAATATAATTTCATCCTTTTATTGTCAATATTCGAGAAAACTGCCAAACATACTTGGAGTTGTCTTGATTTTGAAGATAATTGAACAAGTCTTTCTCCTTTTTTTAATTAAAATAAATTATTAACTTATTATATTCATCACATACATAATTAGGGATGACCTTTTAAATTAAATTTTAAACTGACAAATTCATTTGAAAATACGATAACTAATTAGCTTGGTACCGAAAGAACAATGTTGGGAGCTAACAAATACCCACGAGTAACCAACTTCTGAATTCACCAGATGCTCCAATGTCCTCACGTGTGGGACTCATGACACACCTATCCAGTTTTCGCCTTCACATTAGAAAGACTCTGGTATCCTTTTGTTGTATTTCGATCATCCCCGTTTGGATATGACTGTCTGACTTCATCCTCAGTTTCCGATTACGTTAGCGTAACATCACTACCTCCTGCAATCATAGTCGACCACATTAGAATAATTGCGTCCCTACCATTAGGACCACCACTCACATTCACGTGTGTTTGAAGGTCCATGTGTTCTAGTCCCCCTTTCTGCTGAATGAAAGGAATGGATTTGAAAGCCATTTTTTGCAAATCTAAATTGTCTATGCGAGATTTGTACGGTTGAACATGAATTGCAGGAGGCCTTGACCTCTAACGATTCCTTTTCCTAGTAAATAGCAAACCTAAAATCGAATTAGGGTTACAAATTTTAAATTGAACAAAAAGAGAAAGAGAATTTTGAAAAAGGAAATGAAGAATAGCTATATGTAAGTCTTGTCATTGTCTTTTGTCAAAGAAAATTGAAACAGAAAAACAAATTTAGCTATTCTCTCATTTTATTCTTGGATCTAGTGTGGCTAAGAGATTATTTGTTGTTGTTGAGTGTAAATTGAGGGTTTGGGTTCAAAATGATTCGAAATGGAAAAAGGAACTCCTATTCCATCGACAAATTTATTTGAAAATACGATAACTAATTAGCTTGGTACCGAAAGAACAATGTTGGGTGCTAACAAATACCCGCGAGTAACCGACTTCGGAACCCCAATTAATAATTTTTGGTCACAAATGGTGTTCGATCCACCCTTTTAAATTTGATCGATAGTGGCTTTGGGTTTTTAATTTGGGTTTCCCAAAACCTTCTATATTAAAACAAAAATAGAAAACGTCTAGCATCAAGTTAACGTTTCGACATCGTGTTTTAATTATTTGCTCGAACATGTTTGCATTTGCTTGTAAAAGGAAGCTAGCAAGAAATGGATGGATGGACGGACGGTTTGGCACTTGCTTTCGCATTGTTATATTTATATGAATTCGAGATTTTAATAATAAATACGAGATTACATGATTAAATTAATGTTTAAGAAACCATTGCATTTGCTTAGCAATTGCTTGGATCAAAGACAAAAGATGAAGACCATGGTCCCTGTGGAACTCCCTGAACACAATCGATCATCTCGTATAGTTCTTGTCTTTATTTTTAAATATTAATAAAACTTGTTATTGCTTAGCAAATAAAAAATTATAAAAATTCTTTGGGTGTGACAGATCAAATCGTATCACCACCACCAACCTAATTTCTTTCAATTCCTATACATTTAAAATAAATAAATAAATCTAAAACCAAATGCTTGATAAAAATGGTGGAGCTGCCCTCCCATTGAACCGTAGGTTCAGTGGCATATATCTTTGCCCATTTGCTCACCCAACCAAATGGTTTGGGACTAAACCCTTTCCGGGTAAGTATTGCAACAAAGATCGTTCCACTCTTGTGCTGCTCCTAGTGCTGTCCACCAGCTTGAACCATTGGCTCGAAGGGTCACATGTGTTGTCTTTACTTATGCATTTGCAACCGTTTGTGATGATGGTGTTGTCCGAAGCTACGTCGAGGCAAATGGATTTGCCATCTCTGAGCTTAGCCGAGAGATGCATCTTGGAATCGGATATGGTTTCCCATTTCGAATTCGAGCCGGTGCAGAAGATACCGAGTTTCAGCGATGTCCCGGATGCATCGGTTTGTAAGCAGAAACGAGTTCCTTTTACTACTAAAGTCTTGTGCGGCGAGTAACTCCAAGGGTAGGCGTGGGTGCAGGGACCTAACTGCAACGGGTGGACCAATGATTTCCTTGTGATACAAAGCCCTGTTAAGGGGTGGAAGATCACTTTGTGCGGTTTGGCTTCTGATAGACCTGGACCTGCATATGTCATTGCGGAACAACATCAAGTTAATTTTCAGTTGACATCAGTGTTTGATAAGAAAGTAGTATATGTTGGCTTACCTCGGAAAGGAGACTGGAGAGCTGAAATTCTTTGTATGAAGCTCGAATTCCTGGCTCCACACCAGTTATAATCCATGGCTCCGTAGTACTCGTTTAACCCGACGACACCGTCTCTCACATAATAGCTCCCAGCCAATGTCCACAAGGCCCAATCCAGGTCAAGCTCAGCTGCCACACCCAAGAAGCAACTGATGTACCTATTGCCATTGACATTGGCTCCGCTTTGATCGATCCTGAACTCACCAATGAACAACGGGTATCCTTGATCAACCAAATACCCCGATGTATTCATCATGTATGTCGCCACTCTGCCACAAACTTCGTTCGGGTTGTCCTTCACCCATGTGGTCTGGCCATCCGAGAATCCATACCAATGCGCCTCGAATACTAGTTTCCCACTAAACGTGAGTTTTAACTGTTGGTTCTTGAGGAATGACAAGTCCCTGTCGAAACTCAATCCAGAAAGTATAACGAGAACATTTGGGTTTGCCGAGTGCACTGCTTCAGCTCCTTTCGGCATGTACTTGTACCAATCGTTTATGTTTTGTTTCGGGCCTCTGGGCTCGTTCCTCAAGCTCATGCCGACCACGTTGGTGACGCCGTTGAATAAGGTGGCCATCCGTGTCAGCCCGGTGATCCATAGATCCGGGTCGAAGTACTTGTCACCGAAGAAACCATTGTCATCAAGATTACTGCAGCACCAACCGGGTTTGCTTATGTGATTGTCAAGTATGACCATCACATTGTTTTCCCCCAAGCTTGACACCACTGCCTGAAATATAAATACCAATAATTATTTTCAATGCAGTAAAGTTTGAGACATGTTGTTTATTCAATGATATAGTTTACTAATACTTGGAAAATCTGTCATACCTGATAAGCTTTGATGAGGGAAACATCGATGATTGAAGGGTTGTTGGCTTGGATTCCGGCAATGGATTCGAGGAGGCCGAGTTGTTGAAACGATTGTCTAACAGTGAGCGATGCCAACGAGTCATTGGTGATCAGATAGAGTGGCCAAGTGAACCTAACGCAGTTGAACCCCATTGACACAATCCGTTTGGCAATCGTATCCATAGGCTGCTTGCTGAGCCCTTCGGCAAGCACCGGTTCCATGTGCGACGCCCAGTTTACGCACGCCAGCTTCACGCGTCGTCCTCTATCGTCCACAATCCAGCGTGAATTCGTTGACAACGGGAGGGACGTGACGACGGAAGAGAATAGGAAGAGGAGGAGAATAGACGAGGTAGTGAAGTTTCCCATGGATTTTGGTTTTTGGTTTTTTGCTTTTGACTTGCATTGAAGGAAGAACTTGAGCGTCTTATTTATATACAAAACCAAACACACACACAGAGTCCTTTTGGACAAAGAGAAAGTCATTAAGTTAAATAACCAAATCCAATTTCAAATTAAATAACAAAAACCTTTTATCCTCTATCAATTAATAATAACGTAAATTTCATAAAATAATAGAAAAAAATAAAAAATCCTCTTTAAAGTTGAACTTTAAAACTGATTGTTTGGATTGGAGAATGTTAATTAAGGTAACATTAGGTTCCTTAAAATTATAAGGCAAATCCTTAGCCTTTTTAAAGTTGAATTTTTCTCTAGTTAATACTCTAACTTTAGTTCCATTCGTTTACTTTTACTCCTTTTCATAATCTTTTAACAAAATTTAAAGTTCATTTTAAAATATAAACATGGTATAGTCTCATGTTGTCACGTCATCAAAAGTTAACAATGCTTAATACAAGTATGAAAACCGGTGATGAAATTAAAGTTTAAGTTCTAACTTGGGAGTAAAATTTCTTTGGGTATCAACTTGGAAGAAGATGTCTAGTTCAAATATCAATTTAGGAGTAATAATTCTTCCGGTACCAACTTGAGACTAAGTGTCTAGTTCATATTGGAAATACATATTTAAGTCTTAAATAAATGCTTGTTTGTTCATATCGTATCAAGTCACCGCATATTTTGTATATTTTATCATAATTATTCAATTTTAAAAGGAAATCATGAGTTCACGAAATATTATATTTGTATTGTTTTTTTACTTTAACGTTCTAGAAATATTACATGTTTATATATATATATATATATATATATATATATATATATTACACATTTAAAATTAACATTATACATATATATATATATATATATATATATATATATATATATTAACATATGTATTATCTTATGTGAATATTACATTATATTGTGTGTAATATCCTATTTTTGTTTGTCTCGTTTTCAAGGCCCAATATATATATATATATATATATATATATATATTATCATTACTATTATTACAATAAATAAATCTAAAACCTTTTAAAAAAATAATATATCGAGCATTATTATTTAAAGCCAAAAATTACAGGCCCAAAAATAATTACTCAATTGCCCCAAATAGGGGTGAGCAAAACTTGACTCGAATCGAAAAAATCGATTTTTTTATATTGGAGTCAACTCGAGTAACTCGAAAAAGTTTCGAGTTCGAGACGAGTTGAAATTTGCCCTACTTGAAAAACCAAAAAATCGAAAAACCGAATATTACAGTTTTGCAATTTAGTCCATAATTTTATTTTACTTTAATTCCCCCTTCATTTTAATTCCATTTTGACAAATTTGAACCACATATTCATAAATCAGCGTAGAGTAATAACTTATCATCAATTTATATTTTTGAAAATAAATTTCATATTTTTTCAATTCATCCCCTTAACTTTGTATGATTTCCTCATTTCTTTAACCCCTCTTTCGTTTTAAGTCAATTTTGACCGAATTTGAACAGCATGCTCCATAACCACCGTAGAATACATATTTAGCTTCATTTCATACTTTTTAAATTAAATTTTCAACTTTTGCAATTTTGCCCCTTAACTTTGAATGATTTCTCATTTCTTCAACTTCTCTTTCATTTTAAGTCTATTTTGACCAAAATTAAACCACATGATTCACAAACACTATATAATATCTATATAACTTCAATTCATATTTTTAACAAATATATGCATTTTGCAATTTAGTCCTTTAACTCTACATTTTATTCAATTTGATCATTCAACTGATTTTTTTTTGTAATTTTTTTCTTCTCATCAATTCATTGACTAATTTATACTCCCATCAATATATTATTCCCAAAAGTTCTTTATTTAAAAATAATATAATAAATATATTTTAGAAGTTCAGATGATATTTTTTTTATTAAATAGCATTACAAATCTTACTTATACATGTGAAAAATAATATGAAGAAATATATACACATATGCATATCTTATATGATTAGAGAAAGTCGTTTAAATTGGAATAAAACCGTATTATAATATGGTAAATAATTACAATTAAATTTGTATAGGAACTCGAAAACTCGACTCGAATTTCATAAACACGACTCGAATCGAAAAAAATTCAAATTAAGTTCAAGATGTAAATTATGACGCGTCAACTCGAATACTCGAAATTTTTTTACTTGACTTGATCCTAACAAACACCCTAGCCCCGAATACAAACCCTAATCCCAACTAAAAACCTAAAAACTATGGTCTTTTTTAAGCTAGAGCCGTTACATTCACGACCCTCATATCGTCAAAGCTTCATCTGATGGTTCAAAAAAACGACATCATTTAATCTTCTCGCATGTGTGCCACATGGAAGAAGAGAAAATCTCGAGACAAACAACAACCGTTGGATCCAATTCAATCAAACGGTCTGAATTAAAAGCAAAGTCATTGCATAAATTGTTAGAGTGCATGCATCAAAGGATTCCCGATATCACGCCTAATCCTTCTGATTAAATGTGATATGATGGTCTCAGTTCAAAAGACAACTTTCACACGGATTGGATTGGAAAGTCGTTTTTTTGGAAAATATGAATTGTCTGTGTGATATTTGTACGGTTGAACATGAATTGGAGGAGGCCTTGAACTATAACGCCTCGTCTTCCTAGTAAATAGCTAACCTAAAATCTAATTAGGGTTATAAATTTTAAATTGAACAAAAAGAGAAAGAGAATTGTGAAAAATGAAAAGAAGAATAGCTATATGTAAATCTTGTAATCGCCTTGTTCAAAGAGAATTGAAACAGAAAAAAAACTTGAGCTACTCTATCGTTTTATTATTTGATCTACTGTGACTGGGTGATTATTTGTTGTTGTTTAGTGTAAATTGAGGGTTTGGGTAGAAAAGGATTCAAAAATGGAAAAAGAAACACCTATTCTGTCGACGATAACGATGGCCGATACAAGGATCGTTTATCATATTCTAGAAAATAAAGAATACGATGAACATAAGGGAGAAACATTCAAATGAATTTCAAAGGATTTCAAATTTAATTTTCGGATTTTTTCAAATGAGGAAAAAATATTTAAGACACCTAAAATTTGGTATTAATTAGAGTTTTAAAACAGAATAAGGGATAATTGAAGTCATTAAATCCCTTCGACTTATGCAATTACACTTTGGCACCCATAATTTGGATACTCATTTTACTCAGGTTTTACTCTTTTATTTTCTCTTTATTTGATCACTAATTTCCCTTCTTTGACATATTTTCTAAATTAGCTACAAATTTTGAAATAATCATTGTTTTGTCACTCTTTTACTTTTCACATTTTTACGATTTGGTTTTTAAATTTGTATTAATTATATTTTGTTCTCCAATTTAATTAACTTTCTAACTTGTGTGATTTTGTGATTGTGCTACAGAATTTGTCTTGTTTTTATTCTACTCACCAATTATGTTTGTATTTTTTATTAATAACAGATTTATCTTATATTTTTAGGTTTTAACATTTTAGTCCTGGTTTTCTTTAGTCTTAGGTTATTTTAGAATTTTGACCTTAGATTTCAGATCCATTACAGTTAGGTCCTAATTCCTTAGAATTAGGTTCTTTTAGATTACTAATTTTTGCCTTAGGTTTTAGGTTCCTTTAAATTCAATCCTTAAAAATATTTAGATATTAATTTATAGTCTTAATAAATTAGATTTTGAATTTTAGACTTGTTCTAAATTCGTCACTGCTTTAGTGTTCTTTTAGATTAGAATTAGATCTTTACTTTTAGGAATAATTCAATTAGAGCCTTAGATTCTAGGTTTTTTTAATTTGGCCCTTAATTTTAATTTTAGGTAATTTGTTTGTTTATTTTCGAAATTCATCTGTACTTGTTTGTCGCATTTTTTTTTTGAAAAGTAGAAATTCCATTATTCGTAAGACGTAATGTTTTCGAAACATAATTGGAAACCTCGTTAAAAAACCTCCCTAAACCTAATGGAGGAAAAAGAGTGTTTCCAATCATGTTCTTACAATTCCTTCCAAGCTCACTATCGAAAAATACAAGATCTACCAAACACATTTAATACACTGGAGTACAATATGCGGCATGGTGATGACTAAACCAGACATACTCGCCTTGCATAAGCAGACCAGATAAGCTAGCTGAGGAGAAATTGAGACTTGGCTTTGTCAATACCTCACTGAAGATCCACTGAATCGAGACCGACGATAAGAGCTGGGTGTCTATGAATTCCTTTTTTGGCCAACAAATCTGCACATCTATTATTCTCTCGGTTCACATTGTTTACTTGCCATCCTTCTCGGTCGATCATATCACAACATTCTTGAACCAAAACTTTGAAAGCTAGAGGGACGTTTTGGGATCTTGAGAGCCAAGATAGAGCTAATGCACAGTCACTTTCGATTATCAAGGAATGGTTTCTTGCCCATCTCGATGCTTGGAATAGTAAACATGCCTCTCGAATAGCCAATAATTCCGCTGTCGTAGGATCCGAATTACCAGCAGCTTTTGAGAAATAAAGAAGCCACTTGCCGGTTGAATCGCGTAGTAAACCTCCAATACCTGCGTCTCCGAAGCTACCGTTTACTGCACCGTCTACATTGAATTTCAACCACTGACCGGTGGGGGGAATCCAACTTGCAGAATTATTTACAGCTTTCTCAATTCTAAATTCGCACAGCAGTCTCGGATTAGAGATAAAATCTCTAATATTTCCACTAGGCAGTAGACCTTTAGCTTTACACCACATACACAATCTCACAATGCATAGATCAAAAGTTTGATTAAGATCAGCTTTCGTACCTCTAAAAATGAGTTCGTTCCGCACTAACCATATAGTCCATGCGATACAGTAAAAACTCGATCTCCAAATAGCGTTACTGTAGTGCGAGATCGGCATATGTATACACTGTGTTAAAAAACTTCTCAAATATCCCGGCGCCACCCAATCGATTTGCCAAAAAGAAAACCATATAGACCATAGGTTCCATGAAAATGTGCAGTGTATCAGGAGATGAGAAATTGTTTCTGAGGACTTATTGCAAAGAGCACATAGATCCGATTGACTTGAGAGACAATTTCTTTTAGCTAACTCTGTCTTTGTGGGTAATCTATCAAGCAAGGCTTTCCAAATAAAGGACTCAACATTGGGCGGAGCAAGATTCGACCAAACAAGATTCCAGCAAAAGTCTGGGTTTGTATTTGATGTCATGGAAACACTCTTTTTCCTCCATTAGGTTTAGGGAGGAAAAAAACCCTTTTATATATTTGAAATTGAACTAAATGCAATGTTATTTTTTTGAATCATATGGAAAAATCTACCAAGCGTACTTGGAGCGTTTTCTCTATTATTTAAATTAAAATATTATCTTTTAAAAGGTGAAAACCCATACAAAATGAATCTCATTAAATAAATTTGTTCATTAATAATTTCAAGTACATAAGAGATTGTGGTCTTTTATTGTCAATATTCGAGAAAACTGCCAAACATATTTGGAGTTGTCTCGATTTTGAAGATAATTGAACAAGTCTTTCTCCTATTTTTTAATTAAAATAAATTATTAACTTATTTTATTCATCACATACATAATTAGGGATCACCTTTTAAATTAAATTTTAAACTGACAAATTCATTTTAAAATACGATAACTAATTAGCTTGGTACCGAAAGAACAATGTTGGGAGCTAACAAATACCCGCGAGTTACCGACTTCTGAATTCACCAGATGCTCCAATGTCCTCACGTGTGGGGCTCATGACACACCTATCCAGTTTTCGCCTTCACATTAGGAAGACTCGAGTATCCTTTTGTTGTCTTTCGATCATCCCCGTTTGGATATGACGGTCCGACTTCATCCTCAGTTTCCGATTACGTTATCGTAACATCTCTACCTCCTACAATCATAGTCGACCATATTAGAATAATTGCGTCCCTACCCTTAAGACCACCACTCACCTTCACGTGTGTTTGAAGGTCCATGTGTTCTAGTCCCCCTTTCTGTTGAATGAAAGGATTGGATTTGAAAGACGTTTGTTTTGCAAATCTAAATTGTCTATGTGAGATTTGTACGGTTGAACATGAATTGCAGGAGGTATTGACCTCTAACGACTCTTTTTCCTAGTAAATAGCAAACCTAAAATCGAATTAAGGTTACAAATTTTAAATTGAACAAAAAGAGAGAGAATTTTGAAAAAGGAAAAGAAGAAAAGCTATGTGTAAGTCTTGTCATCGTCTTTTGTCAAAGAGAATTGAAACAGAAAAAATTGAGCTATTCTCTCATTTTATTCTTGGATCTAGTGTGGCTTAGAGATTATTTGTTGTTGTTGAGTGTAAATTGAGGGTTTGGGTTCAAAAGGATTCGAAATGGACAAAGAAACTCCTATTCCATCGACGATAACGACGGCCGATACAACGATCGTTTATCATATTCTGAAAAATGAAGAATACGATGAACATAAGGGAGAAACATTCAAATAAATTTTAGAGGATTTCAGATTTGATTGTCGGATTTTTTTAAATGAGAAGAAAATATTTAAGACACCTAAAATTTGGTAATAATAATAGTTTTAAAAGAGAATAGGGGAGAATTGAAGTCACTAAATCCCTTCGTCTTACATAATTACACTTTGGAGTCCATATTTTGGAAACTCGTTTTACTATGATTTTACTTTTTTATTTTCTCTTGATTTGATCACTGATTTCCCTTCTTTGACAATTTTATAAATTAGCTACAACTTTTGAAATAATCATTGTTTGGTCACTCTTTTACTTTTCACATTGTTACGATTTGGTTTTTAAATTTGTATTAATTATATTTTGGTCACCTATTTAATTAACTTTCTATCTTGTGTCATTTTGTGATTTTGCTACTGGATTTGTCTTGTTTTTATTCTACTCACTAATCATGTTAGTATGTTTTTTTTATTAAAACAAATTTATCTTAGATTTTCCAAGTTTTAACATTTTAGTCATGGTTTTCTTTAGTCTTAGTTTCTTTTAGAAATTTGACATTAGATTTCGGAACCATTACAGCTAGGTCCTAATTCCTCAGAATTAGGTTCTTGTATATTACAAATTTTGGGCTTAGGTTCCTTTAAATTTAGTCCTTAAAAATATTTAGATATTATTATATAGTATTAATAAATTAGATTTTGAATTTTAGACTTGTTCTAAATTAGTCACCGCCTTAATGTTATTTTAGGTTAGAATTAGATCTTTACTTTTAGAAACAATTCAGTTAGAGCCTTAGATTCTAGGTTTTGTTTAATTTGGTCCTTAATTTTAATTTTAGGTAATTTGTTTGTTTATTTTCGAAATTCATCCGTACTTATTTGTTGCATTTTGACCCTTTATATATTTGAAATTGAACTAAATGCAATGTTATTTTATTCGAATCTTATGGAAAAATCTACCAAGCGTACTTGGAGCGTTTTCTCTATTATTCGAATTAAAATATTATCTTTTAAAAAGTGAAAACCCATACAAAATGAATCTCCTTAAATAAATTTGTTCATTAACAATTTCAAGAAAGGAAGAGATTGTGGTCTTTTATTGTCAATATTCGAGAAAACTGCCAAACATACTTGGTGTTGTCAGGATTTTGAAGAATTTGAACACATCTTTCTCCTTTTTTAATTAAAATGAATTAATAACATATTCCATTCCTCTCATGCATAATTAGGGTTCACTTTTTAAATTCAATTTTAAACCGACAAATTCATTTGAAAATACGATAACTAATTAGCTTGGTACCGAAAGAACAATGTTGGGTGCTAACAAATACCCGCGAGTAACCGACTTCGAAACCCCAATTAATAATTTTTGGTAACAAATGGTGTTCGATCCACCCTTTTAAATTTGATCGATGGTGGCTTTGGGTTTTTAATTTGGGTTTCCCAAAACCTTCCATATTAAAACAAAAATAGAAAAAGTCTAGCATCAAGTTAACGTTTCGACGCCGTGTTTTAATTATTTGCTTGTAAAAGGAAGCTAGCAAGAAATGGATGGACGGAGGGACGGTTTGGCACTTGCTTTCGCATTGTTATATTTATATGAATTCGAGATTTTAATAATAAATACGAGATTACATGATTAAATTAATGTTTAAGAAACCATTGCATTTGCTTAGCAATTGCTTGGATCAAAGACAAAAGATGAAGACCATGGTCCCTGTGGAACTCCCTGAACACAATCGATCATCTCGTATAGTTCTTGTCTTTATTTTTAAATATTAATAAAACTTGTTATTGCTTAGCAAATAAAAAATTATAAAAATTCTTTGGGTGTGACAGATCAAATCGTATCACCACCACCAACCTAATTTCTTTCAATTCCTATACATTTAAAATAAATAAATAAATCTAAAACCAAATGCTTGATAAAAATGGTGGAGCTGCCCTCCCATTGAACCGTAGGTTCAGTGGCATATATCTTTGCCCATTTGCTCACCCAACCAAATGGTTTGGGACTAAACCCTTTCCGGGTAAGTATTGCAACAAAGATCGTTCCACTCTTGTGCTGCTCCTAGTGCTGTCCACCAGCTTGAACCATTGGCTCGAAGGGTCACATGTGTTGTCTTTACTTATGCATTTGCAACCGTTTGTGATGATGGTGTTGTCCGAAGCTACGTCGAGGCAAATGGATTTGCCATCTCTGAGCTTAGCCGAGAGATGCATCTTGGAATCGGATATGGTTTCCCATTTCGAATTCGAGCCGGTGCAGAAGATACCGAGTTTCAGCGATGTCCCGGATGCATCGGTTTGTAAGCAGAAACGAGTTCCTTTTACTACTAAAGTCTTGTGCGGCGAGTAACTCCAAGGGTAGGCGTGGGTGCAGGGACCTAACTGCAACGGGTGGACCAATGATTTCCTTGTGATACAAAGCCCTGTTAAGGGGTGGAAGATCACTTTGTGCGGTTTGGCTTCTGATAGACCTGGACCTGCATATGTCATTGCGGAACAACATCAAGTTAATTTTCAGTTGACATCAGTGTTTGATAAGAAAGTAGTATATGTTGGCTTACCTCGGAAAGGAGACTGGAGAGCTGAAATTCTTTGTATGAAGCTCGAATTCCTGGCTCCACACCAGTTATAATCCATGGCTCCGTAGTACTCGTTTAACCCGACGACACCGTCTCTCACATAATAGCTCCCAGCCAATGTCCACAAGGCCCAATCCAGGTCAAGCTCAGCTGCCACACCCAAGAAGCAACTGATGTACCTATTGCCATTGACATTGGCTCCGCTTTGATCGATCCCGAACTCACCAATGAACAACGGGTATCCTTGATCAACCAAATACCCCGATGTATTCATCATGTATGTCGCCACTCTGCCACAAACTTCGTTCGGGTTGTCCTTCACCCATGTGGTCTGGCCATCCGAGAATCCATACCAATGCGCCTCGAATACTAGTTTCCCACTAAACGTGAGTTTTAACTGTTGGTTCTTGAGGAATGACAAGTCCCTGTCGAAACTCAATCCAGAAAGTATAACGAGAACATTTGGGTTTGCCGAGTGCACTGCTTCAGCTCCTTTCGGCATGTACTTGTACCAATCGTTTATGTTTTGTTTCGGGCCTCTGGGCTCGTTCCTCAAGCTCATGCCGACCACGTTGGTGACGCCGTTGAATAAGGTGGCCATCCGTGTCAGCCCGGTGATCCATAGATCCGGGTCGAAGTACTTGTCACCGAAGAAACCATTGTCATCAAGATTACTGCAGCACCAACCGGGTTTGCTTATGTGATTGTCAAGTATGACCATCACATTGTTTTCCCCCAAGCTTGACACCACTGCCTGAAATATAAATACCAATAATTATTTTCAATGCAGTAAAGTTTGAGACATGTTGTTTATTCAATGATATAGTTTACTAATACTTGGAAAATCTGTCATACCTGATAAGCTTTGATGAGGGAAACATCGATGATTGAAGGGTTGTTGGCTTGGATTCCGGCAATGGATTCGAGGAGGCCGAGTTGTTGAAACGATTGTCTAACAGTGAGCGATGCCAACGAGTCATTGGTGATCAGATAGAGTGGCCAAGTGAACCTAACGCAGTTGAACCCCATTGACACAATCCGTTTGGCAATCGTATCCATAGGCTGCTTGCTGAGCCCTTCGGCAAGCACCGGTTCCATGTGCGACGCCCAGTTTACGCACGCCAGCTTCACGCGTCGTCCTCTATCGTCCACAATCCAGCGTGAATTCGTTGACAACGGGAGGGACGTGACGACGGAAGAGAATAGGAAGAGGAGGAGAATAGACGAGGTAGTGAAGTTTCCCATGGATTTTGGTTTTTGGTTTTTTGCTTTTGACTTGCATTGAAGGAAGAACTTGAGCGTCTTATTTATATACAAAACCAAACACACACACAGAGTCCTTTTGGACAAAGAGAAAGTCATTAAGTTAAATAACCAAATCCAATTTCAAATTAAATAACAAAAACCTTTTATCCTCTATCAATTAATAATAACGTAAATTTCATAAAATAATAGAAAAAAATAAAAAATCCTCTTTAAAGTTGAACTTTAAAACTGATTGTTTGGATTGGAGAATGTTAATTAAGGTAACATTAGGTTCCTTAAAATTATAAGGCAAATCCTTAGCCTTTTTAAAGTTGAATTTTTCTCTAGTTAATACTCTAACTTTAGTTCCATTCGTTTACTTTTACTCCTTTTCATAATCTTTTAACAAAATTTAAAGTTCATTTTAAAATATAAACATGGTATAGTCTCATGTTGTCACGTCATCAAAAGTTAACAATGCTTAATACAAGTATGAAAACCGGTGATGAAATTAAAGTTTAAGTTCTAACTTGGGAGTAAAATTTCCTTGGGTATCAACTTGGAAGAAGATGTCTAGTTCAAATATCAATTTAGGAGTAATAATTCTTCCGGTACCAACTTGAGACTAAGTGTCTAGTTCATATTGGAAATACATATTTAAGTCTTAAATAAATGCTTGTTTGTTCATATCATATCAAGTCACCGCATATTTTGTATATTTTATCATAATTATTCAATTTTAAAAGGAAATCATGAGTTCACCAAATATTATATTTGTATTGTTTTTTTACGTTAACGTTCTAGAAATATTACATGTTATATATATATATATATATATATATATATATATATATATTACACATTTAAAATTAACATTATACATATATATATATATATATTAACATATGTATTATCTTATGTGAATATTACATTATATTGTGTGTAATATCCTATTTTTGTTTGTCTCGTTTTCAAGGCCCAATATATATATATATATATATATATATATATATTATCATTACTATTATTACAATAAATAAATCTAAAACCTTTTAAAAAAATAATATATCGAGCATTATTATTTAAAGCCAAAAATTACAGGCCCAAAAATAATTACTCAATTGCCCCAAATAGGGGTGAGCAAAACTTGACTCGAATCGAAAAAATCGATTTTTTTATATTTGAGTCAACTCGAGTAACTCGAAAAAGTTTCGAGTTCGAGACGAGTTGAAATTTTCCCAACTTGAAAAACCAAAAAATCAAAAAACCGAATTTTACAGTTTTGCAATTTAGTCCCTAATTTTATTTTACTTTAATTCCTCCTTCATTTTAATTCTATTTTGACCAAATTTGAACCACATATTCATAAATCAGCGTAGAGTAATAACTTATCATCAATTTATATTTTTGAAAATAAATTTCATATTTTTTCAATTCATCCCCTTAACTTTGTATGATCTCCTCATTTCTTCAACCCCTCCTTCGTTTTAAGTCAATTTTTGACCGAATTTGAACAACATGCTCCATAACCACAGTAGAATACATATTTAGCTTCATTTCATATTTTTTAAATTAAATTTTCAACTTTTGCAATTTAGCCCCTTAACTTTGAATGATTTCTCATTTCTTCAACTTCTCTTTCATTTTAAGTCTATTTGACCAAAATTAAACCACATGATTCACAAACACTATATAATATCTATATAACTTCAATTCATATTTTTAACAAATATATGCATTTTGCAATTTAGTCCTTTAACTTTACATTTTATTCAATTTGATCATTCAACTGATTTTTTTTGTAATTTTTTTCTTCTCATCAATTCATTGACTAATTTATACTCCCATCAATATATTATTCCCAAAAGTTCTTTATTTAAAAATAATATTATAAATATATTTTAGAAGTTCAGATGATATTTTTTTATTAAATAGCATTACAAATCTTACTTATACATGTGAAAAATAATATGAAGAAATATATACACATATGCATATCTTATAAGATTAGAGAAAGTCGTTTAAATTGGAATAAAACCGTACTATACTATGGTAAATAATTATAATTAAATTTGTATAGGAACTCGATGTAACCCCCTCGTCCCGGTCTGGCCGGATGACCGGTCCGAGTGGGCCACACGGGGAAAACCGAAGCGAAACCCGTTAAGGTTCCCCTCGGTTAGCAACCCTATTTTTTTTCTTTTATTTTAATCTTGACTAGAGGCGTATTAAATCCTAAGTGATCACGACAGCGGAAAACATCCATAAGAGAAACACGTTCGGGCCACAACCACACATTTCAGTCCATTTTAAGCTTATAGGGCAGGCCGTATCGATACACCAATCAAGGGTATCGATACGCCTTGACTTGGTCAACCCAAACAATCAACTCGAAAAAGACCGTATCGATACAGCCCTTGAGCGTATCGATACGCCCTCTTCAGTCAACATCTCGTGGTCAACGAGATAAACCCGTACCGATACGCCCCGACATCGTATCGGTACGCCAAAAACTCCCCAATTTCTCAGAATTCCAGTGACCAAAAATCGTATCGATACACCCCCCGTGTATCGATACGCCCAGCCAAAACTGAGCTCTACAGGCAAGACCGAATCGATACGGCCCTTAGGCGTACCGATACGCCCTGCTCTGCAATTCCACCATTTCCAACTTGGTGACCTCAAACACGACTCTAGATGCATTTTTAGACTCTCCTATACACATACAAACATACATACATCAAAACTACAATCGAGATTTAGCTTACAAGGCATTGAATCTAACAAGGATCATACAAATCAAAACTTCATGCAATTTCACAAAAAGGAGCATACTTAGCAAGCATAAGGCACTATACTCTAGATATTGAAGCATAAGGCATACATAGGCCAACGACATACACATTTAGGCATGTTCACATAAGCAACATAACAAGCATAAACCACAATCCATGAAACAAAAGCATAACACAACCACGAGTTTAACATGCTCAAACAAAATCTCCTAAGGAGTTTTACACCAACTCCTAAAACTCTATACCCCATTGTCTAGGCATTATTACAAAATGCAAATCATACTTGAGCTAGCTTGAGAACTCCAAAAGCTCCTCCCTCGCCCGCTTGCCTCCCGAACTCTAACGATCTGCACGTTGGAAACAAAGAGAGCATAAGCCAACTAGCTTAGTGAGAGAGGCTCTACAATTCACAACATGCAGTTTTCCAAAACACGTTTTATATGCAAGAAAACGATGGATGCACGAAGGTCAATCTTAACAACAACACGTGGTTTGCACAAGCACAACCAACATACACGTACGGTGGGACTACACATCACCGTTTCGACTAGTGGATTTCCAATGGGACTACACATCAAAGTACTACCCTACTAGTCACTACCGGTGGGACTACACATCACCGTAGTTTAGACCACCATCACGCGAGGCACGAACTCAACTCGACTACACATTAACAACTTAAAATGCACTTAATGATCACGACATATAAGCATTCAACATATCACAACAACATGGGAGTAGAGAGGCTTACACACGTGTTTAGGTGACCTCACAAGGTCCCACCCAAACCCCAAAAGGGTCCATATCGAGCACAATGCAAAATCAACAATTCTACTCACTGTTGTTACCCAAGAGAAGACCGACGACCAAGCTCAAGACTCCGAAATCCCCGGATTCGTCCCCGAAGCTTCACCAACCAAAATTCTTGCTTCTAAACATTCCAACACAATTTAAACAATCCCAAATCAGTCCACATTCCAAAATAGTCAACCCGGATTACATACAAAGCATAAGACATCAAATTTCCCATTGAAAACAACTCAAAATCTATAATCCCGAGCAGCCCCTAAACTCACCCTAAAACCAATGATTCCAAACCTTAAATTTCTCCCTAAAGCCTCCAAAACATCCCTTACATATAGCCTATCCATTGGCCCTCTCATTTCCACATAAAACACCCTCAAATCTCAACCCAAAACCTCCCAAAAACCCAAATCCGGGAAATTTAACAAAACTCTTTAAAAAACATAAAAATTGGACCTTATGCTTCCTAAACAACATGTCTATCATTAATCACTTAAAACATTAAGTCAAGAACATTAAAGGCACCATTTTTAAATCAAAACTCTCAAAAACTCCTATTTCAAAACATGGGTAAAAATGAAAAATAGTGGTACTTCCAAAGAGGGGAAGGTGAGAGCAAGTCAAAAACGTCCTTACCTTTGAGAAAACTTCAAGAATGAGTGAGCTATAGAATGGAATAGTAGCTCAAAGAGGGAGATGGGTTTTGTCGTTGGAAAGAGATGGTGTGGAGAGAAGAAGATGAGCCAAAAGCAAATTGTTTAAGTTTGTTTAAAATGGGGAAGTCAAAAGACCAAAACACCCTTAATGAATTAAGGGAACTACAATAGATGACACCCATGGCTATTTGGGCTAGTTTTAAATATGGTCCAACTTAATTTTATTTGTCTTAAAACCCGAGGCCCAAACCATTATTTTATTATTTAAAAAATTTGGAACCGAAACCCGAACCATTATTAAATTACTATTTTCACCCGACCCCCGAACTCGGGTGTTACACTCGAAAACTCGACTCAACTCGAATTTCATAAACATGACTCGAATCGAAAAAATTTCAACTTAAGTTCAAGATGTAAAATATGACGCGTCAACTCAAATACTCGAAATTTTTTGACTTGACTTGATCCTATCAAACACCCTAGCCCCGAATACAAACCCTAATCCCAACTAAAAACCTAAAAACAATGGTCTTTTTAAGCTATAGTCGCCACATTCACGACCCTCATATCGTCAAAGCTTCATCTGATGGTTCAGAAAAACGACATCATTTAATCTTCTCGCATGTGTGCCACATGGAAGAACAGAAAATCTCGAGACAAACAACAACTGTTGGATCCAATTCAATCAAACGGTCTGAATAAAAAGCAAAGTCATTGCATAAATTGTTACAGTGCATGCATCAAAGGATTCCCGATATCACGCCTAGTCCTTCTGATTAAATGTGATATGATGGTCTCAGTTCAAAAGACAACTTTCACACAGATTGGATTGGAAAGTCGTTTTTTTGGAAAATCTGAATTGTCTGTGTGAGATTTGTACGGTTGAACATGAATTGGAGGAGGCCTTGAACTATAACGCCTCGTCTTCCCAGTAAATAGCTAACCTAAAATCTAATTAGGGTTATAAATTTTAAATTGAACAAAAAGAGAAAGAGAATTGTGAAAAATGAAAAGAAGAAAAGCTATATGTAAATCTTGTAATCGTCTTTTGTCAAAGAGAATTGAAACAGAAAAAAAAAACTTGAGCTACTCTATCGTTTTATTATTTGATCTACTGTGACTGGGTGATTATTTGTTGTTGTTTAGTGTAAATTGAGGGTTTGGCCAATACAAGGATCGTTTATCATATTCTAGAAAATAAAGAATACGATGAACATAAGGGAGAAACATTCAAATGAATTTCAAAGGATTTCAAATTTAATTTTCGGATTTTTTTAAATGAGGAAAAAATATTTAAGACACCTAAAATTTGGTATTAATAAGAGTTTTAAAACAGAATAAGGGATAATTGAAGTCATTAAATCCCTTCTACTTATGCAATTACACTTTGACACCCATAATTTGGATACTCATTTTACTCAGGTTTTACTCTTTTATTTTCTCTTTATTTGATCACTAATTTCCCTTCTTTGACATATTTTCTAAATTAGCTACAAATTTTGAAATAATCATTGTTTGGTCACTCTTTTACTTTTCACATTTTTACGATTTGGTTTTTAAATTTGTATTAATTATATTTTGTTCTCCGATTTAATTAACTTTCTAACTTGTGTGATTTTGTGATTGTGCTACAGAATTTGTCTTGTTTTTATTCTACTCACCAATTATGTTTGTATTTTTTATTAATAACAGATTTGTCTTGTATTTTTAGGTTTTAACATTTTAGTCCTGGTTTTCTTTAGTCTTAGGTTATTTTAGAATTTTGACCTTAGATTTCAGATCCATTACAGTTAGGTCCTAATTCCTTAGAATTAGGTTCTTTTAGATTACTAATTTTGGCCTTAGGTTTTAGGTTCCTTTAAATTCAATCCTTAAAAATATTTAGATATTAATTTATAGTCTTAATAAATTAGATTTTGAATTTTAGACTTGTTCTAAATTCGTCACTGCTTTAGTGTTCTTTTATATTAGAATTAGATCTTTACTTTTAGGAATAATTCAATTAGAGCCATAGATTCTAGGTTTTTTTTAATTTGGCCCTTAATTTTAATTTTAGGTAATTTGTTTGTTTATTTTCGAAATTCATATGTACTTGTTTGTCGCATTTTGACCCTTTATATATTTGAAATTGAACTAAATGCAATGTTATTTTTTTGAATCATATAGAAAAATCTACCAAGCGTACTTGGAGCGTTTTCTCTATTATTTAAATTAAAATATTATCTTTTAAAAGGTGAAAACCCATACAAAATGAATCTCATTAAATAAATTTGTTCATTAATAATTTCAAGAACGGAAGAGATTGTGGTCTTTTATTGTCAATATTCGAGAAAATTGCCAAACATACTTGGAGTTGTCTCGATTTTGAAGATAATTGAACAAGTCTTTCTCCTATTTTTTTAATTAAAATAAATTATTAACTTATTTTATTCATCACATACATAATTAGGGATCACCTTTTAAATTAAATTTTAAACTGATAAATTCATTTTTAAATACGATAACTAATTAGCTTGGTACCGAAAGAACAATGTTGGAAGCTAACAAATACCCGCGAGTTACCGACTTCTGAATTCACCAGATGCTCCAATGTCCTCACGTGTGGGGCTCATGACACACCTATCCAGTTTTCGCCTTCACATTAGGAAGACTCGAGTATCCTTTTGTTGTCTTTCGATCATCCCCGTTTGGATATGACGGTCCGACTTCATCCTCAGTTTCCGATTACGTTATCGTAACATCTCTACCTCCTACAATCATAGTCGACCACATTAGAATAATTGCGTCCCTACCCTTAAGACCACCACTCACCTTCACGTGTGTTTGAAGGTCCATGTGTTCTAGTCCCCCTTTCTGCTGAATGAAAGGATTGGATTTGAAAGACGTTTGTTTTGCAAATCTAAATTGTCTATGTGAGATTTGTACGGTTGAACATGAATTGCAGGAGGTCTTGACCTCTAACGACTCTTTTTCCTAGTAAATAGCAAACCTAAAATCGAATTAAGGTTACAAATTTTAAATTGAACAAAAAGAGAGAGAATTTTGAAAAAGGAAAAGAAGAAAAGCTATGTGTAAGTCTTGTCATCGTCGTTTGTCAAAGAGAATTGAAACAGAAAAAAATGAGCTATTCTCTCATTTTATTCTTGGATCTAGTGTGGCTTAGAGATTATTTGTTGTTGTTGAGTGTAAATTGAGGGTTTGGGTTCAAAAGGATTCGAAATGGACAAAGAAACTCCTATTCCATTAACGATAACGACGGCCGATACAACGATCGTTTATCATATTCTGAAAAATGAAGAATACGATGAACATGAGGGAGAAACATTCAAATAAATTTTAGTGGATTTCAGATTTGATTGTCGGATTTTTTTTAAATGAGAAGGAAATATTTAAGACACCTAAAATTTGGTAATAATAATAGTTTTAAAAGAGAATAGGGGAGAATTGAAGTCACTAAATCCCTTCGTCTTACATAATTACACTTTGGAGTCCATAATTTGGATACTCGTTTTACTATGATTTTACCTTTTTATTTTCTCTTGATTTGATCACTGATTTCCCTTCTTTGACAATTTTATAAATTAGCTACAAATTTTGAAATAATCATTGTTTGGTCACTCTTTTACTTTTCACATTGTTACGATTTGGTTTTTAAATTTGTATTAATTATATTTTGGTCACCTATTTAATTTTAACTTTCTATCTTGTGTCATTTTGTGATTTTGCTACTGGATTTTGGTCACCGCCTTAATGTTATTTTGAAATAATCATTGTTTGGTCACTCTTTTACAGAATTTGTCTTGTTTTTATTCTACTCACCAATTATGTTTGTATTTTTTATTAATAACAGATTTATCTTATATTTTTAGGTTTTAACATTTTAGTCCTAGTTTTCTTTAGTCTTAGGTTATTTTAGAATTTTGACCTTAGATTTCAGATCCATTACAGTTAGGTCTTAATTCCTTAGAATTAGGTTCTTTTAGATTACTAATTTTGGCCTTAGGTTTTAGGTTCCTTTAAATTCAATCCTTAAAAATATTTAGATATTAGTTTATAGTCTTAATAAATTAGATTTTGAATTTTAGACTTGATCTAAATTCGTCACTGCTTTAGTGTTCTTTTAGATTAGAATTAGATCTTTACTTCTAGATATAATTCAATTAGAGCCTTAGATTCTAGGTTTTGTATAATTTGGCCCTTAATTTTAATTTAGGTAATTTGTTTGTTTATTTTCGAAATTCATATGTACTTATTTGTCGCATTTTGACCCTTTATATATTTGAAATTGAACTAAATGCAATGTTATTTTTTTGAATCATATGGAAAAATCTACCAAGCGTACTTGGAGCGTTTTCACTATTATTTAAATTATAATATTATCTTTTAAAAGGTGAAAATGTAACCCCCTAAACCCAGCCCAGAAGAAATGGGTCGGATCTAGGAAGTATCAATTGAAAACTTGTCCCTCAAGAAACAATTTAGGTTAAAATATTTTGTAATTCAAAAGAATCGATTAAATAAGTAAAACTTAACAAATATTCTGATTAAAATAAAACCTAATCTTTTAAACGATGTTCCGATAATTAATTAAAATTCTGAAAATGACTTCATAGATGCATGCATTTAATAAAGCCCAAATTAAAAACAGTTCCAATGTCCATATTACACAAATATCCTAAAATATATTAAAATAATAATTCTGAGGTAACAGAAAAGTTCGTACTGAATAATAATTTATCTGAATAAACAAGAAATGCTCCAAGTACCGATCGCCTAAAAAGTCTGAGATATCTGAAAAGTAAAAAGTAAGGGGTGTAAGCTAAAGAGCTTAGTGTGTCTCTAAAGTGCAACCGAAAACAAAACATAAATCAAACAGTATTTTATTTTCTGATAAAAACTTTTCTGAAAACACAACAAAAACCGAATCATAATGATATGATGTCTGATGCACATGATTCATAATACCCATCTCCGATACACCGAAAAGTAAGGTTCCCCAGAACCTACTTTCTCCATGTCACCATCCGAAGTGGAACTCAGCCCGAAGGGTGGAACCACTGATCCGAAGCGGAATTCAACCCGAAGGTTGAAACCACTAATCCGAAGCGGAATTCAGCCTGAAGGTTGAAACCACTAATCCGAAGCAGAATTCAACCCGAAGGTTGAAACCACTGATCCGAAGCGGAATTCAACCCGAAGGTTGAAACCACTGAACTTCCCCGAACAAATCTCAACCATATACCCACAATGATATGATGCAGATTTTAAAATCCGAGTCTGATCTAAAACTTGAATTATGAAAATTCAACTTGAACAATACTATAAATCCGATGTTTTACAGTTCTTAAAATCCGATATTTCACTTAAATCACAGTATGACATGTTATGCATGATGTCTGAAAACATTCACCCAATCAAAACAGAGTATGCACACAAAATGTACAAAACATTTGCTTATATTAATACCAGAAAAGCACAGAAAGAAACACATAAGTTTATAAAACAGGAAGAGACACACCTTAAGCAACAGAAGCTCTAATGCCGAGAAAAGCGCGTCTTACGCTCAGATCTAGCTGAATCAGGACCTACGAGGTATGAATACTATATTAGTATTTATTATTAACACTAAGCCACCGACTAAAACATTAAGAACTAAACTGAAGATATACTCACGTGGAGATCTCGGAGAACGTGTACGGTCGATCTGAACAACTGGAGGTAACTCAACGATCTCAAGGTTGGCACCTGAGCACGAGAACATTCCGAATTAGATTCTGAAATCATAACTTATCATATTCCAATAACAATTACTTAAAGATAACAAAACGGAACTTTCGGAATCTAATTTGACAAAACGGGCAGCGGATACGGACTCAGAACGTCGAGAAAGGTTAAGATGAACGTTTTCTGAAAAGTCAACTCTTGGTCAACGCTGGTCAAAGTCAAAGTCAACGGGTCAAACTGGTCAAAGTCAACTGCACAAGGTCAACAGTCAGCACTGACTTGACTGGTCAAACTCAATTGGTCAAATTCGGTCAAACAGGTCAATTGGTCAAATACGGTCAACGGTTCGGTCAAAACTGGTTCGATTCACAATAGCAATTCGGTTCACAACTTAATCCGGTTCGATCCAATAAATATATTGGTCTGGTTCACAAACTGGTTTGGTTTGATACAAACCACATGGGCTTACATTCAAAATTGGGCTTCACTAATACACACACATGGGCCCCCCCGATTGGGCTCAACCCACTTCATCACACAACCCAGCATCATAACACAATGCAGTAACCTAAGGTTAGGGTTTGTAGAACCCCTTGACGGCGCAACACAACCCGACGACGACGAGGATTCTGACGACGGCGACGGTTCGACAAGGCGACGACGGTGACGGTTCGACAAGGCGACGACAACAATTTCCGATGGCTTAACACAAACAAGAGGGTTTCATCCCTTTTGCTCATATGATCTAGGGTTTTCAAAACCCCCAAATCGGTGGCGGCACAACACAGGGCAGAGCAATTCAATGGCGACAGCAACATGACAAAAAGATGGCGGCAACGCAGCTTTCCACACGATGTCAGCGGTACAACTCCGGCAAAGACAACAAAACCTAGTGGCGACAATAATGGCTCAACTCGTCGGAGAAAACAACAACAATGGCAGCACGACACAACCAACACCGGTTAGCAAAACCACTCAACCATGCAAAGCCAAAAACCAAAAAGGGAAAGACAGAGCTTACCCGACAACCACGATGGAAGAGACGACGGCGGAGCATAATAGCGCAAGGAGGAGTCGAACGATTTCCTTACCGATCTCTCGCTAACGGTGGCCGATAATGGGTATCCGAGGGTTGGGGTTGGTTCGCGAGAAGAAGAGGAACCGAAAGGTGGTATTGGATTGGCCAATGGACGGCGAGGCAAGTTAGATCGGAGCTTCGCCGGAAAGTAAGGGAGAGGGTGAGAGGGAAAGAAAAAATGTGCGGCTCCAACAATTAAAATCTGATAGGTTTTTCAAATGAGTTATAATTGGGTATAAATACCCTACTAAAAGGGCAAATCACATATATGGTCACTTAACACTTTTAGGGTTTGCAAAACAGAAAGATAACTATACCAACTTTCCAAAACGACCCCAATTTTCTGAATTAAGTCACAAAATTCTGATTTTGTTCATTTTAATCCCTTAATCAAATTAGGGTTTTAGAATTAAAATTCCCAAATTTTAGGGTTTCTGAATTAGGTTTTTTTTTTCTTCAAAATTTTAGATTTTCAAATTAGGGAAATTTTGGGGTGTTACAACTCTCCCTCCCTTATAAGAAATTTCGTCCTCGAAATTTCCAGACTTAGCAAAAGATCCCAAAACCGACTGAACATTCATAACTTTCCCATTCTGAATTCATGATCTATCATAACAGAAAATACTGAAACATATAACTGGAAAAAGAACCAAAACATATGAAAATGCACCTTCCATGTAATCCGGTATATCATTATATCCAACACGAGCTCCAGTTAGATGTACTGAACCTAACGTCTAATCTCGAATCTAGTTGATCCACCACTCGGAGCTTGTCTACCTCTACTAGCAGTACCAAAAGCAACTGAGCTAAACTGCCCTCTACCTCGGTGAGGTGCATGAACTGATGCATGACTCTGAATCTGAACGGATGAACCAGTAGTTGAACGTGGACAATACTTTAAGTAGTGATCCTGAGAACCACATCCGAAACACGTTCTGCTCATCAATCTGCACTCTCCATTATGTTTTTTGTTGTAAAAGCCACATACAAAAATAGGCCGACGAACTTTTAAACTACCACGGCTGCTAGACGGAACTGTCGATACTGCAAGTCTTACATTCTAATAACTCTGAGGAACAAACTCATCCCTAGGTCTCTTTCCAAACGAGCTGACAAAACTTGGTTGTACAAATGTGTTCGGTTGCTTCCCGACTTGATCAAATTCTGAAGTTCCTTTTTTTCTATTTGTGAAATTTATCCTCTCAGAAATTTTAGCTCGATCAACCATGTCGTTGAATACTTTATCATGATGTGTTGCAACAACTCTTTGAATCGGTAGTCGAAGTTCCTTAGAAAAAAATCATACTTATCTTTCTCAGTCACAACTAACTCAAGAGCATACTTGATCAACCTTCGAAACTCTATCTCATATTCATTCATTGGCTTGCTATTCTGTTTCAAATTCATAAAAAAAACTTAACACTTCGCTACGAGCTCGGCTCCTACATATCGATCAATGTTCTCATTATCAAGTGAGTTATCACTTCCGATCTGATATCTTCATAACGAATGGTTCTCATCAACATGCAAGTTATTCTGAATTTCTGCTTGCCCAACAAAAGGTAGGTGATCACTACCATAAGCAGCAGTACGGCCTCGGTCACGACCTCGAACAAACGATAGATTAAGACTCATACACGGTGGCATAAAGAACTACATATCATAAGCTAATAACTTAGAGTCAGAATCGGTACTGGAGTCTCATATTTAAAACACATTGAAAATGTTGAAGTCAAAATCACAGAATACCATAATATATTTTTTTAGAAAATCCTCATTTACCCCAAAATATTTCCGATGCATGCAAAAGTCAAAAACATTTTGAAACAACTTTTGTGAGCCAACAGTCCGAGGGTTAAACCTAGGCTCTGATACCACTAAATGTAACCCCCTAAACTCAGCCCAGAAGAAATGGGTCGAATCTATGAAGTATTAATTGAAAACTTGTCCCTCAAGAAACAATTTAGGTTAAAATATTTTGTAATTCAAAAGAACCGATTAAATAAGTAAAACTTAACAAATATTCTGATTAAAATAAAACCTAATCTTTTAAATGATGTTCCGATAATTAATTAAAATTCTGAAAATGACTTCATAGATGCATGCATTTAATAAAGCCCAAATTAAAAACAGTTCCAATGTCCATATTACACAAATATCCCAAAATATATTAAAATAATAATTCTGAGGTAACAGAAAAGTTCGTACTGAATAATAATTTATCTGAATAAACAAGAAATGCTCCAAGTACCGATCGCCTAAAAAGTCTGAGATATCTGAAAAGTAAAAAGTAAGGGGTGTAAGCTAAAGAGCTTAGCGTGTCTCTAAAGTGCAACCGAAAACAAAACATAAATCAAACAGTATTTTATTTTCTGATAAAAACTTTTCTGAAAACACAACAAAAACCGAATCATAATGATATGATATCTGATGCACATGAATCATAATACCCATCTCCGATACACCGAAAAGTAAGGTTCCCCAGAACCTACTTTCTCCATGTCACCATCCGAAGTGGAACTCAGCCCGAAGGGTGGAACCACTGATCCGAAGCGGAATTCAACCCGAAGGTTGAAACCACTAATCCGAAGCGGAATTCAGCCTGAAGGTTGAAACCACTAATCCGAAGCGGAATTCAACCCGAAGGTTGAAACCACTGATCCGAAGCGGAATTCAACCCGAAGGTTGAAACCACTGAACTTCCCCGAACAAATCTCAACCATATACCCACAATGATATGATACAGATTTTAAAATCCGAGTCTGATCTGAAACTTGAATTATAAAAATTCAACTTGAACAATACTATAAATCTGATGTTTTACAGTTCTTAAAATCCGATATTTCACTTAAATCACAATATGACATGTTATGCATGATGTCTGAAAACATTCACCCAATCACAACAGAGTATGCACACAAAATGTACAAAACATTTGCTTATATTAATACCAGAAAAGCACAGAAAGAAACACATAAGTTTATAAAACAGGAAGAGACACCTTAAGCAACAGAAGCTCTAATGCCGAGAAAAGCGCGTCTTACGCTCAGATCTAGCTGAATCAGGACCTACGAGGTATGAATACTATATTAGTATTTATTATTAACACTAAGCCACCGACTAAAACATTAAGAACTAAACTGAAGATATACTCACGTGGAGATCTCGGAGAACGTGTACAGTCGATCTGAACAACTGGAGGTAACTCAACGATCTCAAGGTTGGCACCTGAGCACGAGAACATTCCGAATTAAATTCTGAAATCATAACTTATCATATTCCAATAACAATTACTTAAAGATAACAAAACGGAACTTTCAGAATCTAATTTGACAAAACGGGCAGCGGATACAGACTCAGAACGTCGAGAAAGGTTAAGATGAACGTTTTTGAAAAGTCAACTCTTGGTCAACACTGATCAAAGTCAAAGTCAACGGGTCAAACTGGTCAAAGTCAACTGCACAAGGTCAACAGTCAACACTGACTTGACTGGTCAAACTTAATTGGTCAAATTCAGTCAAACAGGTCAACTGGTCAAATACGGTCAACGGTTCGGTCAAAACTGGTTCAATTCACAATAGCAATTCGGTTCACAACTCAATCTGGTTCGATCCAATAAATATATTGGTCTGGTTAACAAACTGGTTTGGTTTGATACAAACCACATGGGCTTACATTCAAAATTGGGCTTCACTAATACACACACATGGGCCCCCCCGATTGGGCTCAACCCACTTCATCACACAACCCAGCATCATAACACAATGCAGTAACCTAAGGTTAGGGTTTGTAGAACCCCTTGACGGCGCAACACAACCCGACGACGACGAGGATTCTGACGACGACGACGGTTCGACAAGGCGACGACAACAATTTCCGATGGCTTAACACAAACAAGAGGGTTTCATCCCTTTTGCTCATATGATCTAGGGTTTTCAAAACCCCCAAATCGGTGGCGGCACAACACAGGGCAGAGCAATTCGACGGCGACAGCAACATGACAAAAAGACGGCGGCAACGCAGCTTTCCACACGATGTCGGCGGTACAACTCCGGCAAAGACAACAAAACCTAGTGGCGACAATAGTGGCTCAACTCGTCGGAGAAAACAACAACAATGGCAGCACGACACAACCAACACCGGTTAGCAAAACCACTCAACCATACAAAGCCAAAAACCGAAAAGGGAAAGACAGAGCTTACCCGACAACCACGATGGAAGAGACGACGGCGGAGCATAATAGCGCAAGGGGGAGTCGAACGGTTTCCTTACCGATCTCTCGCTAACGGTGGCCGATAATGGGTATCCGAGGGTTGGGGTTGGTTCGCGAGAAGAAGAGGAACCGAAAGGTGGTACTGGATTGGCCAATGGACGGCGAGGCAAGTTAGATCGGAGCTTCGCCGGAAAGTAAGGGAGAGGGTGAGAGGGAAAGAAAAAATGTGCGGCTCCAGCAATTAAAATCTGATAGGTTTTTCAAATGAGTTATAATTGGGTATAAATACCCTACTAAAAGGGCAAATCACATATATGGTCACTTAACACTTTTAGGGTTTGCAAAACAGAAAGATAACTATACCAACTTTCCAAAACGACCCCAATTTTCTGAATTAAGTCACAAAATTCTGATTTTGTTCATTTTAATCCCTTAATCAAATTAGGGTTTTAGAATTAAAATTCCCAATTTTTAGGGTTTCTGAATTAGGGTTTTTTTTTTCAAAATTTTAGATTTTCAAATTAGGGAAATTTTGGGGTGTTACAGAAAACCCATACAAAATGAATCTCATTAAATAAATTTGTTCGTTAGTAATTTCAAGAACGGAAGAGATTGTGGTCTTTTATTGTCAATATTCGAGAAAACTGCCAAACATACTTGGAGTTGTCTCGATTTTGAAGATAATTGAACAAGTCTTTCTCCTATTTTTTAATTAAAATAAATTATTAACTTATTTTATTCATCACATACAAAATTAGGGATCACATTTTAAATTAAATTTTAAACTGACAAATTCATTTTAAAATACGATAACTAATTAGCTTGGTACCGAAAGAACAATGTTGGGAGCTAACAAATACCCGCGAGTTACCGACTTCTGAATTCACCAGATGCTCCAATGTCCTCACGTGTGGGGCTCATGACACACCTATCCAGTTTTCGCCTTCACATTAGGAAGACTCGAGTATCCTTTTGTTGTCTTTCGATCATCTCTGTTTGGATATGACGGTCCGAGTTCATCCTCAGTTTCCGATTACGTTAGCGTATGATCTCAACCTCCAACAATCATAGTCGACCACATTAGAATAATTGCGTCCCTACCATTAAGACCACCACTCACCTTCACGTGCGTTTGAAGGTCCATGTGTTCTAGTCCCCCTTACTGCTGAATGAAAGGATTGGATTTGAAAGACGTTTTTTTTGCAAATTTAAATTGTCTATGTGAGATATGTACGGTCGAACATGAATTGCAGGAGGCCTTGACCTCTAACGACTCTTTTCCCTAGTAAATAGCAAACCTAAAATCGAATTAGGGTTACAAATTTTAAATTGAACAAAAAGAGAATTCTCTCATTTTATTCTTGGATCTAGTGTGGCTTAGAGATTATTTGTTGTTGTTGAGTGTAAATTGAGGGTTTGGGTTCAAATGGATTCGAAATGGACAAAGAAACTCCTATTCCATCGGCGATAACGACGGCCGATACAACGATCGTTTATCATACTCTGAAAAATGAAGAATACGATGAACATAAGGGAGAAACATTCAAAGAAATTTTAGAGGATTTCGGATTTGATTGTCGGATTTTTTTAAATGAGAAGAAAATATTTAAGACACCTAAAATTTGGTATTAATAATCGTTTTAAAACAGAATAGGGGAGAATTGAAGTCACTAAATCCCTTCGTCTTACATAATTACACTCTGACATCCATATTTTGGATACTCGTTTTACTATGATTTTACTTTTTTATTTTTTCTTGATTTGATCAATGATTTCCCTTCTTTGACAATTTTATAAATTAGCTACAAATTTTGAAATAATCATTGTTTGGTCACTCTTTTACTTTTCACATTGTTACGATTTGGTTTTTAAATTTGTATTAATTATATTTTGGTCACCTATTTAATTAAATTTCTATCTTGTGTGATTTTGTGATTTTGCTACTGGATTTGTCTTGTTTTTATTCTACTCACAAATCATGTTAGTATGTTTTTTATTAAGAACAAATTTATCTTAGATTTTCCAGGTTTTAACATTTTAGTCCTGGTATTCTTTAGTCTTAGATTCTTTTAGAAATTTGACATTAGATTTTGGAACCATTACAGTTAGGTCCTAATTCCTTAGAATTAGGTTCTTGTATATTACTAATTTTGGCCTTAGGTTTTAGGTTCCTTTAAATTTAGTCCTTAAAAATATTTAGATATTATTATATAGTATTAATAAATTAGATTTTGAATTTTAGACTTGTTCTAAATTAGTCACCGCCTTAATGTTATTTTAGGTTAGAATTAGATCTTTAGTTTTAGAAACAATTCAGTTAGAGCCTTAGATTCTAGGTTTTGTTTAATTTGGTCCTTAATTTTAGTTTTAGGTAATTTGTTTGTTTATTTTCGAAATTCATCCGTACTTATTTGTTGCATTTTGACCATTTATATATTTGAAATTAAACTAAATGCAATGTTATTTTATTCAAATCTTATGGAAAAAATCTACCAAGCATACTTGGAGCGTTTTCTCTATTATTCGAATTAAAATATTATCTTTTAAAAAGTGAAAACCCATACAAAATGAATCTCCTTAAATAAATTTGTTCATTAACAATTTCTAGAAAGGAAGAGATTGTGGTCTTTTATTGTCAATATTCGAGAAAACTGCCAAACATACTTGGAGTTGTCTCGATTTTGAAGAATTTGAACACATCTTTCTCCTTTTTTAATTAAAATGAATTAATAACATATTCCATTCATCTCATGCATAATTAGGGATCAGTTTTTAAATTAAATTTTAAACCGACAAATTCATTTGAAAATACGATAACTAATTAGCTTGGTACCGAAAGAACAATGTTGGGTGCTAACAAATACCCGCGAGTAACCGACTTCGAAACCCCAATTAATAATTTTTGGTAACAAATGGTGTTCGATCCACCCTTTTAAATTTGATCGATGGTGGCTTTGGGTTTTTAATTTGGGTTTCCCAAAACCTTCCATATTAAAACAAAAATAGAAAAAGTCTAGCATCAAGTTAACGTTTCGACGCCGTGTTTTAATTATTTGCTTGTAAAAGGAAGCTAGCAAGAAATGGATGGACGGAGGGACGGTTTGGCACTTGCTTTCGCATTGTTATATTTATATGAATTCGAGATTTTAATAATAAATACGAGATTACATGATTAAATTAATGTTTAAGAAACCATTGCATTTGCTTAGCAATTGCTTGGATCAAAGACAAAAGATGAAGACCATGGTCCCTGTGGAACTCCCTGAACACAATCGATCATCTCGTATAGTTCTTGTCTTTATTTTTAAATATTAATAAAACTTGTTATTGCTTAGCAAATAAAAAATTATAAAAATTCTTTGGGTGTGACAGATCAAATCGTATCACCACCACCAACCTAATTTCTTTCAATTCCTATACATTTAAAATAAATAAATAAATCTAAAACCAAATGCTTGATAAAAATGGTGGAGCTGCCCTCCCATTGAACCGTAGGTTCAGTGGCATATATCTTTGCCCATTTGCTCACCCAACCAAATGGTTTGGGACTAAACCCTTTCCGGGTAAGTATTGCAACAAAGATCGTTCCACTCTTGTGCTGCTCCTAGTGCTGTCCACCAGCTTGAACCATTGGCTCGAAGGGTCACATGTGTTGTCTTTACTTATGCATTTGCAACCGTTTGTGATGATGGTGTTGTCCGAAGCTACGTCGAGGCAAATGGATTTGCCATCTCTGAGCTTAGCCGAGAGATGCATCTTGGAATCGGATATGGTTTCCCATTTCGAATTCGAGCCGGTGCAGAAGATACCGAGTTTCAGCGATGTCCCGGATGCATCGGTTTGTAAGCAGAAACGAGTTCCTTTTACTACTAAAGTCTTGTGCGGCGAGTAACTCCAAGGGTAGGCGTGGGTGCAGGGACCTAACTGCAACGGGTGGACCAATGATTTCCTTGTGATACAAAGCCCTGTTAAGGGGTGGAAGATCACTTTGTGCGGTTTGGCTTCTGATAGACCTGGACCTGCATATGTCATTGCGGAACAACATCAAGTTAATTTTCAGTTGACATCAGTGTTTGATAAGAAAGTAGTATATGTTGGCTTACCTCGGAAAGGAGACTGGAGAGCTGAAATTCTTTGTATGAAGCTCGAATTCCTGGCTCCACACCAGTTATAATCCATGGCTCCGTAGTACTCGTTTAACCCGACGACACCGTCTCTCACATAATAGCTCCCAGCCAATGTCCACAAGGCCCAATCCAGGTCAAGCTCAGCTGCCACACCCAAGAAGCAACTGATGTACCTATTGCCATTGACATTGGCTCCGCTTTGATCGATCCCGAACTCACCAATGAACAACGGGTATCCTTGATCAACCAAATACCCCGATGTATTCATCATGTATGTCGCCACTCTGCCACAAACTTCGTTCGGGTTGTCCTTCACCCATGTGGTCTGGCCATCCGAGAATCCATACCAATGCGCCTCGAATACTAGTTTCCCACTAAACGTGAGTTTTAACTGTTGGTTCTTGAGGAATGACAAGTCCCTGTCGAAACTCAATCCAGAAAGTATAACGAGAACATTTGGGTTTGCCGAGTGCACTGCTTCAGCTCCTTTCGGCATGTACTTGTACCAATCGTTTATGTTTTGTTTCGGGCCTCTGGGCTCGTTCCTCAAGCTCATGCCGACCACGTTGGTGACGCCGTTGAATAAGGTGGCCATCCGTGTCAGCCCGGTGATCCATAGATCCGGGTCGAAGTACTTGTCACCGAAGAAACCATTGTCATCAAGATTACTGCAGCACCAACCGGGTTTGCTTATGTGATTGTCAAGTATGACCATCACATTGTTTTCCCCCAAGCTTGACACCACTGCCTGAAATATAAATACCAATAATTATTTTCAATGCAGTAAAGTTTGAGACATGTTGTTTATTCAATGATATAGTTTACTAATACTTGGAAAATCTGTCATACCTGATAAGCTTTGATGAGGGAAACATCGATGATTGAAGGGTTGTTGGCTTGGATTCCGGCAATGGATTCGAGGAGGCCGAGTTGTTGAAACGATTGTCTAACAGTGAGCGATGCCAACGAGTCATTGGTGATCAGATAGAGTGGCCAAGTGAACCTAACGCAGTTGAACCCCATTGACACAATCCGTTTGGCAATCGTATCCATAGGCTGCTTGCTGAGCCCTTCGGCAAGCACCGGTTCCATGTGCGACGCCCAGTTTACGCACGCCAGCTTCACGCGTCGTCCTCTATCGTCCACAATCCAGCGTGAATTCGTTGACAACGGGAGGGACGTGACGACGGAAGAGAATAGGAAGAGGAGGAGAATAGACGAGGTAGTGAAGTTTCCCATGGATTTTGGTTTTTGGTTTTTTGCTTTTGACTTGCATTGAAGGAAGAACTTGAGCGTCTTATTTATATACAAAACCAAACACACACACACAGTCCTTTTGGACAAAGAGAAAGTCATTAAGTTAAATAACCAAATCCAATTTCAAATTAAATAACAAAAACCTTTTATCCTCTATCAATTAATAATAACGTAAATTTCATAAAATAATAGAAAAAAATAAAAAATCCTCTTTAAAGTTGAACTTTAAAACTGATTGTTTGGATTGGAGAATGTTAATTAAGGTAACATTAGGTTCCTTAAAATTATAAGGCAAATCCTTAGCCTTTTTAAAGTTGAATTTTTCTCTAGTTAATACTCTAACTTTAGTTCCATTCGTTTACTTTTACTCCTTTTCATAATCTTTTAACAAAATTTAAAGTTCATTTTAAAATATAAACATGGTATAGTCTCATGTTGTCACGTCATCAAAAGTTAACAATGCTTAATACAAGTATGAAAACCGGTGATGAAATTAAAGTTTAAGTTCTAACTTGGGAGTAAAATTTCCTTGGGTATCAACTTGGAAGAAGATGTCTAGTTCAAATATCAATTTAGGAGTAATAATTCTTCCGGTACCAACTTGAGACTAAGTGTCTAGTTCATATTGGAAATACATATTTAAGTCTTAAATAAATGCTTGTTTGTTCATATCATATCAAGTCACCGCATATTTTGTATATTTTATTATAATTATTCAATTTTAAAAAAATCATGAGTTCACCAAATATTATATTTGTATTGTTTTTTTTTACGTTAACGTTCTCAAAATATTACATGTTTATATATATATATATATATATATATATATATATATATATATATTACACATTTAAAATTAACATCATACATATTGGAGTCTATATATATATTATCATTACTATTATTACACTAAATAAATCCTAAACTTTTTAAAAAATAATAATATATCGAGCATTATTATTTAAATCCAAAAATTACAAGCCCAAAAATAATTACTCAATTGCCCTAAATAGGGGTGAGCAAAACTTGACTCGAATCGAAAAAATCGATTTTTTTATATTGGAGTCAACTCGAGTAACTCGAAAGATTTTCGAGTTCGAGACGAGTTGAAATTTGCCCAACTTGAAAAACCAAAAAATAAATAAAAAAACCGAATTTTACCGTTTTGCAATTTAGTCCCTGAATTTATTTTTCTTTAATTCCTCCTCCATTTTTGACCAAATTTGAACCACATATTCCTAAACCAGCGTAGAATACTAACTTATCTTCAATTTATATTTTTGAAAATAAATTTCATATTTTTTAATTCAGCCCCTTAACCTTGTATGATTTCCTCATTTCTTTAACCGCTCCTTCGTTTTAAGTCAATTTTTGACCGAATTTGAACCGTGTGCTCCTTAACCACCGTATAATACACATTTAGCTTCATTTCATACTTTT
Source organism: Hibiscus tridactylites (assembly GCA_958450335.1). Classification (NCBI taxonomy): domain Eukaryota; kingdom Viridiplantae; phylum Streptophyta; class Magnoliopsida; order Malvales; family Malvaceae; genus Hibiscus; species Hibiscus tridactylites. The sequence goes on from OY288288.1 coordinate 8,818,112, forward strand.
TAAATTAAATTTCCAACCTTTTCAATTTAGCCCCTTAACTTTGAATGATTTCCCACATCTTCAATTTCTCTTTCATTTTAAGTCTATTTTGACCAAAATTAAACCACGTGATTCACAAACACTATATAATATCTATATAACTTCAATTCATATTTTTAAAAAATATATGAATTTTTCAAATTAGTCCTTTAACTTTACATTTTATTCAATTTGATCATTCAACTGAATTTTTTTTTTGTAATTTTTTTCTTCACATCAATTCATTGACTAATTTATACTCCCATCAATATTTTATCCCCAAAAGTTCCTTATTTAAAAATAATATTATAAATATATTTTAGAAGTTCATATGATATTTTTTTATTAAATAGCATTACAAATCTTACTTATACATGTGATAATATTATGAAGAAATATATACACACATGCATATCTTATATGATTAGTGATGAGTTCTCAAAAGTGACATATTTCACTTGCTAATTTTCTAAGTTTTGTGACTTCTTGCTGCTTAATACATATTGTTTCCATTATATTTTGTGCAGGGGTCCAACTCTGGAAATAGCAGTGAAAATAGAGCGTTTCTGCAGTTTTTTTTTATTATCCTGTCATGACCGGCATCATGGGCACGACACCAGGCACGATGCATCTGACGTGGCAGTGACATAGAAGTGACGCGGCAATGACGTGGCAACTTCTAGAAGCTCCTGGAATGTTCCGGAAGACGAATCCGATCAGACTTATCAGCTTTTATCATATTAGTTTTATTTTTGAATTTTAATTAAACATTTGAATTTGATTTCTTATCTCTTATCTTTGTAAATCTAAGCCTACAAATACCAACCTTTGGTTAAGGCTTAAGATCATCTGCTAGATTTTGAATCTTTTCATCCTTGTAAACATTTTAGTTTTAATCGAAATTCATTTTCATTTATTTCTTTGTTTCATTTATTTTATGTTTTTCAATTGCTTTTCCAAAAACAAGTTAAGTATGATAATCAATATCATGCTTAGCTAAATTTCTTAAGCCAAGAACCAGCCAAGTCAATTTGATTCGTGAGAATTGAACTTGCTTAATTACTTTTGGGGAAATCATTTTTATCTTTCTGCTTGGATAGTTTGGCAATCGGCCTTACTAAAGTTTTTTAAACATTTTTCATATCAAAAAGGGCCATTTGGTCTGAATTCGCTTAAAAACATAGTTGGGAGGAAGGATCGGCCTGTGGCAAATTTCGACTTCCTGTGAACACTCTTAGCGGCGGTCCGCTAAGGAAAGATGAAATCAGAAGCGATTCTATTTTTTAGACAATTTCTGAGTCGGGTTTTTCCTGCTTTATTCTAAATACTTTAACGACGATAGTCGTGGTTGATTTATTTAAGAACCGTCTTTCGAAGATAGACTTGGGAGGATTGGTTACTTGAGAGAAGAACAAGTTACGACGGGTTGGGCCTCGTAGACTGTAACCGACATGATCCCCGAAATAAAAATCTATTTCAATGATCGAAAGAATTGAAGGAGCTGGTTTGAGGCTGATCTACATCCTTGGTTTTTCTTACTATCTTTAGTTCTTTTTTCTCTATTTTTTTATTACTTCATCGCAAATCATATCACCCCCTTCTTTTATTTATTTGTTTTTTTTCAGATATTCCTGGGATTTCAGATTCAACGAATTCAAGTCAACAATTCCAGCTAATCTCCCTGCGGATCGACCCTCTTTCCCTATACTTATTCAATTTCTTTATTTTTGAAAGAGGATTTATTTATATTTATTTTGACCGGTTAACGACGACTTGTCAAAATTGGCGCCGTTACCGGGGAGATTTACTTTCGGCATTTTTGACTGATTTTGTTTTATTTTATGACCAGGAAGAATCCGGGTACTTTAGCTCCATATAACCCGGAAATTGAAGCAAGCGCTCGTAGAACTCACGGCGAAACACTGCGACGAAAGAAACAACAAAACACACGACGACCCGAACAAGAATCCACTTCCGAACCAACACCAATCGAAGAACCTACACAAGAACTAGAAACAATGGCGGACCAAACGATTCGAGAACTGAACGCAGCTCCTACTGTGCAACAACCCCTTTGCATCGCTTTTCCTCAAGGCGACACTCCCTTTCAGCTCAAAACGGGATTAATTCATCTACTCCCTACCTTTAACGATTTACCTACTGAAAGCCCACACAAGCATCTAGCCGAATTCCATATGGTGTGCAGCAGCATGAAACCACAAGGGGTCTCGGAGGACCAAATAAAACTGAGGGCTTTTCCTTTTTCCTTAGCCGGAACGGCTAAAGAATGGTTATTTTATCTACCTCCGAATTCAATTAATACATGGTCTGACCTTTCTCGTGTTTTTCTTGATAGGTATTTCCCTGCAGCCAAAGCAACAGAAATTAGGCGAAACATATTGAGCATCCAACAAATGCATGAAGAATCCTTATATGATTATTGGGAAAGGTTCAAGAAGCTATGTGCAAGCTGTCCGCAACATGGCTTATCCGAGCAGACTCTCCTTCAGTATCTTTACGAAGGAATGTTACCGATGGACAAAAAAATGGTAGATGCCGCAAGCGGCGGCGCACTCGTTAACATGACTCCTACTGCAGCAAGAACATTAATTTCCACAATGGCTGCGAATTCACAACAATTTGGTTCTACAAGTGAACCCAGTCGACGGGTTCATTCAGTAAGCACAATTACATTAGAAAATAAGATTGATAATTTGACTAATATTGTGCATTCACTTGTTTCAGGAGAAATAGGAGTTGCTAAGGCATGTGGGATTTGTACTATGCACGATCACGCCACCGATCTATGCCCAATGTTGAGGGAAACGACTAATGCCCAAGTCAACGCCTTGAACAATTTTCCCGGACCTCCCCAAAGACCCTACAATCCGCAAAGCAACACATTCAACCCTGGGTGGAGAGATCATCCTAACCTTAGCTATGGTAATAGGAATCCAAATTTTCAAGCTAGACAACCTCACTACCAAACCCCCCAGAAATCTTCCCTTGAATCTATTGTTGAAAGATTAGCCGTTTCACAAGAAAAGTTCCAAAACCAAACGCAATCTCACCTTCAGGAACTAGACAAACAAGTCAGTCAGCTAGCACAAATAATAAGGCGACTAGAATCTCAAGGAAAATTACCATCGCAAACCGAAGTCAATCCAAGGGAAAATGTGAGGGAAAATGTTACCTGAACCACCGAAAAAGGGCGAGCAAAAATCCGAGAGCTCCTCGGAACACCAAAAGGACAAGCCTCCTTCCACTTCAGGTAACATCAGTTCTAAAATTCCTATTTCTACTTACGAACCCGTTCCACCTTTTCCAGGAAGACTAGCAAAAAAGGACAAGAAGGAGGAAGAAAAGGAAATAATGGAAGTGTTCAAAAAGGTAGAAATTAACATTCCACTCTTGGATGTTATTAGGAAGATTCCCAAATATGCAAAGTTTTTGAAAGATCTTTGTACAAACCGAAGAAAATTGTCGGGGAATGAAAGGGTTAACCTTGGTGAGAACGTTTCGGCTATTCTACAAAGACCTTTGCCGCCAAAGTACAAAGATCAGGGTATGTTTGCAATTCCTTGTAAAATTGGGAATGTTGGGATAAAAAGAGCGATGTGCGATTTAGGCGCATCTATCAACGTCATGCCGTTAAGCGTCTACAACAAAATTTCGACTGAACCTTTGAAGGAAACGCGAGTAACGGTTCAACTAGCTGATCGTTCGGTTATCTACCCCGAGGGAGTACTAGAAAACGTGTTGGTACAGGTAAAAGATCTTATTTTCCCTGCTGATTTTTATATAATTGACATGGAAAATGATCGCAGTAACAACGGATCCGAAATCTTGCTTGGTCGGCCTTTCTTATCAACCGCGCATACAAAGATCAGTGTCCGCGACGGCATCTTAACTATGGAATTTGATGGGGAAGTGGTTAAATTTGATATGTATAAAGCTATGAAATATCCTGATTCTGTCAAAAGCCTTAATTTTATTGATATTATAGATCCTCTGGCTAATGACTTTATCAGAACTGATTTATTTCATGATTTTTGTAGGGAATTGGAAGATCTCAATGATGACGACTTAGGCGAAACAATTTCTACCCTCTCTTTAATTTCTGAAATTCAATTAACTCCTTCACAATCTAAACCGCTTCCCTCAATTTTGCAGGCACCTCAGTTAGAATTGAAACAACTCCCACCACACTTGAAGTATGCATACTTGGGCGACAAAGAAACTCTACCCGTCATCATATCAAACGAATTGTCATCACAACAAGAGGAGGAGTTAATTGCTACGCTGATCATCCATAGAGAAGCAATCGGATGGACATTAGCCGATATCAAAGGCTTGAGTCCTTCCACGTGCATGCACAAAATAAAATTGGAGGATGGCGCAAAACCTATCCGAGAGGGGCAACGTCGACTAAACCAACCAATGATGGATGTGGTAAGACAAGAAATACAAAAATTGTTAGATGTCGACATCATCTATGCAATTTCTGACAGTAAGTGGGTTAGTCCAATTCATGTTGTACCTAAGAAAACGGGAATAACTGTTGTCGAAAATGATGAAGGTGAGAAGGTTCCAAAAAGAGTTCAAAACGGATGGCGAATGTGTATCGATTATAGGAAACTTAATTCCCAAACTCGAAAAGACCATTTCCCTTTACCATTCATCGATCAAATGATCGAAAGACTTGCTGGAAAAACACATTATTGCTGTCTTGACGGATTCTCTGGATTTTTTCAGGTACCGGTAGCACCCGAAGATCAAGAAAAAACCACATTTACTTGTCCATTTGGCACATTTGCATATAGGCGAATGCCTTTCGGGCTATGCAACGCTCCAGCCACTTTCCAACGCTGTATGCTAAGCATTTTCTCCGATCACATCGAGCGAGGTATAGAGGTATTTATGGATGATTTCACCATTTACGGCAATTCGTTTTCTAAATGTCTCTCTAATCTTTCATATGTGCTTAATCGATGCATTGAGTATAATTTGGTTTTAAATTATGAGAAGTGTCACTTTATGGTAAGTAAGGGATTAGTTCTCGGTCATGTGGTTTCTGCCCAAGGAATAGCCGTTGATAAAGCTAAAGTAGATGTTATTCGCTCACTTCCATACCCCACTTCGGTGAGGGAAGTTCGAAGTTTTCTTAGTCATGCAGGATTCTATCGACGCTTCATAAAGGATTTTTCTAAACTCGCACAACCACTTTGTCGCCTATTACAAAAAGATGCACCATTCGATGTTGACAAAGCTTGTAAAGAATCATTTGATGAACTAAAAGCACGACTTATTTCCGCTCCAATAGTGCAACCCCCGGATTGGTCGCTGCCCTTCGAAATCATGTGCGATGCCTCCGATCTAAGTGTAGGCGCAGTGCTTGGACAAAGATCCAAAGACGGACCGCATGTTATCGCTTATGCCTCTCGAACTCTTGATTCGGCACAGCGAAATTATTCTACAACGGAAAAGGAGTTTTTTGCTGTCATTTTTGCATTAGATAAATTTCGTCCTTATTTATTAGGAACTAAAATTCTCATTTTTTCTGATCATGCAGCATTGAAGTATTTGATCAACAAAAAAGACGCGAAACCTCGTTTGATTAGATGGATACTCTTGTTACAAGAGTTTGACATCCAAATCAAAGACAAGAAAGGCAGCGAGAATTTGGTGGCGGATCACCTAAGCCGTTTAGCAACATCACCAACCGAACTCCCTCTACGAGATGAATTCCCGGATGAATCGCTAATGGAAGTTAAGGTAACATTCCCTTGGTTTGCCGATTTGGCGAATTTCTTAGCCACTGGTAAGGTTCCTAACAATTTGTCTCAATCCGCTATTAAACGTTTTAAAAGAGATGCTAGATATTATATATGGGATGATCCATATTTGTGGAAATTGTGTTCTGATCAAATAATTCGTCGTTGCGTAAGTAATAGCGAGGTAACTTCTATACTTAAATTTTGTCATTCTTACGCTTGTGGCGGACATTTTGGCCCTAAGCGAACTGCGCACAAAATTCTCGAGTGCGGGTTCTTTTGGCCTACCTTATTTAAAGATACTTACAATTTTTGCAAATCATGTGACAGATGCCAACGGGTTGGGAACCTAAGCCGTCGAAGCGAAATGCCGTTAAATCCAATCCATATATGCGAAGTATTCGACGTGTGGGGACTCGACTATATGGGACCTTTTATTTCATCCTATGGAAATCTTTATATTATTTTAGCAGTCGATTACGTTTCGAAATGGGTTGAGGCGAAAGCCACCCGTGAGAATGATGCGAGAACCACGACTAACTTCTTGCGTGAATTTATTTTTTCCAGATTCGAAACTCCAAGGGCGATTATTTGTGATAGGGGAACGCATTTTGTCAATCGAATCGTCGAGGCCTTGATGAGGAAATATGGCGTGACGCAGCGAATATCAACGGCTTATCATCCGCAAACTAACAGACAAGCGGAAGTTTCAAATAGGGAGATTAAGTCAATCCTAGAGAAAATTGTAAAACCCAATCGAAAGGATTGGAGCTTGAAGTTGGTAGACGCATTATGGGCATATCGGACCGCCTACAAAGGACCTATCGGCATGTCACCTTACCGCCTTGTCTTTGGTAAACCTTGTCATCTCCCGGTCGAACTTGAACATAGAGTGTTTTGGGCGGTGAAAGAATGTAATATGGAAATGAGCGCTGTTGGCGAAACACGGAAACTTCATATCCAAGAACTAGAGGAGATTCGCCGAAACGCTTACGATAGCGCACAGCGTTACAAAGAACAAACTAAAGCATTTCATGACAAACACATTTCATTTAAATCCTTTTCAATTGGACAAAAGGTTCTCCTATTTAACTCGAAATTGAAAATTTTTGCAGGAAAACTTAAGTCTAAGTGGAGCGGACCATTTACCGTAGTCGATACCTTCCCTCATGGAGCCGTAGAAATCGAAGATAGTTCGGGTGCACGATTTAAAGTAAATGGACAGCGGCTCAAACCATTCTTCGAAAGCGCACCCATCGAACACATTGAGGAAATAATCCTCGAAGAACCGAGACCCTGAACATCGAATTGGTCGAGCTTAACGACAATAAACAAAGCGCTAAATGGGAGGCAACCCATTAGTTTTTTTTATTTTTCATTTTTTTTCATTTTTTTATTTTTTCTCTTTGTTCCAGTATACTGATCGAATTTTTTTTCTCATTGCAGGTTCTTTTCTATCGGCCAAGAGCAGGGCAATTCATTCCCCCACCATAGTGCACCGTTTCATTAAACGCGGTGCATTTTAGCATGCGTAATGAACGGTGCACGTTAGCCCCTCCCCATCATCCAGCTTTCCTTAATTTTCCCCCCCGCCTCCTTTTCTTTCCCTTCCGCATAGAACAACTAAACCATAGCAAAACTCACCTCACCACACAAAACAAACCCCAACCGGATTTTTCAAGCCCCCACCGCCGTCAACCCATAATGCCTCGCACAAGGCAACAAGCCCGCCGCCTACCCCAAGAACCACCGATGGTTATCGGCGGACGGTGCCGTTTTCAACCGCCTCAGTTCATGGAAATAAGCAGCGAGTCCGAGCCCTCCGCCGCACCTCCTCCTCGCCGCGGAGGCTGTCATCGACAAGCCATCACTCCGCCGGCTGAAAACCATATTCCCCAGACGACCGCGATTCCTCTGCCTCCTTCCTCATCCGTCAGCCACCGTTCGCACCATTCCAATAGCATTGCCGGCCCGAGCACCAGCCGCCGTCCGCCATCCCCACGATCTCCGTCGCCGTCATTTTATTCACTGCCCACTATGGACTCTCCCACACCCTCTCGACAGCGTTCGTTCCATTCCCAACAGAGGGAATCCACAAACCCCTCCATTTCCATGCCCTCTACCGAACCAGAGCAACATCCTGAGGTAAATTCTACCCCAATTTTTACTCAGCCGTTGCTAATGTACCATCCTTCTTTTGGATACACAGAGGACTTCTCGGCTGGATTCAGTTTCCATCAAGATCACCAGACCTCTGCAAATTATGGCGAACACTCTAGTGCATCATCCTTCCCCTCTCCGCCCAGAGGAGGCACCGAAAATCCTGAAAGAAACAGACGGGGGCGTAATTATGCCGTACCAGCAGAAGAAGTGCTCAAGGGATACCTCGTCTTTTCTGCCGATCAGCTCGACCAATTTCAGAGTATCCGACATAGGCCTTTTCGGGTTTGCAAATTCATTCCCCATCATACTATTGTCAATTTGAATATCTCTGATTCTGTTGCACATTATTTTAATGCTATCGGATGGACTGCTTTCTCTGAAATTAAATGTGGAACGTTTTATGAGTTGGTCTTTGAATTCTATTCCACATTTTCTTTTGCCGAAACTAGTTACATTACACCCGACTCCCCTGCTGTTATCAGATTTCGGTTATCTGGTCAAAATTTTGCTATGTCTGTTAATGAGTTTAATTTAGCTATGGGTTTTGTGACTAACGTCACAAACTCCGATTATCTAACAGCATTGTTTGAGATTCCTGCAGACTTCGATGAGAATGCTGCTTATTTTGAGTTATCCGGACAAACAGACACAGCCTTCGACCCTCGATCTACTAAGGCTATTGCGCTTCAAGACCCCGGGCTCCGTTATGTTCATCGTTTCCTTGCCTACAATTTTTCTGGACGTAACGATGCTTCTGCCACTTTAAGTAAGATTGAACTATTCTTCCTTTGGTGTATGCATTCAGGTAAGAAGGTTAACCTAGGATTTTAGTTAACCCGCCAGTTCAAAGTCGTCATCCGGTACAATCGTCCTTTAATCCTTGGTCCTTTAATTACTCACCTTGCATCTCGAATAGCTAATTTCGACATTGAGCATTTCACTTACGCTTTTTCTATGGATGCTTTAGATGAGCGTTGCTTGGACTCCATGGGATTACTCGATGGAACACCGGATGCACCCTTCTTCAATCCACCGGGTATTTTAACGCCAAGGACAAGGAGGGTTTTCACTCGCCGAACCGCATCACGTGCCCCTCATTCCCCTCCTCCCCAAGAGCAGCCTTCTCACGATGTTCCGGATTTTGCTGCCCGTCTTCACACATTAGAAGACAACATCTCCGAAATCCTCTCTTACCTTCGCCCTGGGCGCGGTCGCGGACGTGGCCGCAATCGTCGTTGATAACGGGGAGTTTCCTTTACCCCTCTTTGCTTTAATTTTTCCTATTTTATTTTGAATTGGGGCAATTCATTTAAGTGAGGGGGAGGGTACGACAACACTTGTCCTATGCTTGTTTGATAATATGTCTGACTTTGACTGAACTTGAGTTGAACTTCTCTTGCCATTTCATGATTATCTAGCATATTATACTTGCTCTAGTACTTAGGAGTGACTGACTTGGAGCATTTTTGATAATCAAGTGATATGGGTAATCTGCAGTTTGGCATTCTCTTTTAATTACTCTGGATTGTGTTGATTAGATTTCTCGCCTAGCTTAATCAAAATTAGCCCAATTTGTGAGACTTTGAGCCTTGAGCATGCATTCTTCATATTATGCTTGTTTCTTTTGCTTGAGAGTGTCATCCTGAACTTTAGGAATCTAGAACTTGTGGCTTGCTTACAATTCGAGACTACACTAAGAACGAAGTGCTTTAAAATGATTTAGGCATTAGGCTTTAACCTTTTCCATCCCTTTCACTCTATTTTACCCTTCCTCATCGCCTAGTGAGCCTTTTGTTAGCCTTACACCCCATTTTTCTTGCTTAACCCTAAACCAAACTTTTTGAATGATCAAATGCTAGAACTGTATTGCTAGACAAAAAGGGGCTGCAATTCGAATAAGGGCAGAATTTTTCAAAGAAAAAAATGAAAAAGAAAAAAAAAAGAGAAAAAACCAGAATAAAAAGAAGCAATTGCTTCGAAAGAAAAAAAATAAAGGAAAAGAAAAAAAAAACAGTTTCGAAAAAAAAGAAGAAAAAAGAAATGTGTTTGCTTGCCCATTTTTAACCCCTCTTTTGTCTTCGTTGCTTATTGTTTGAAACTTCTTGCATGGATCATCTTCTTTTGCCTTTTCTTTCTATCTTTCTACTTTTTTTTCTCTAACCCACATTACACCTTGAATAAAAGACCTAATGATTTTTGCACCTCGATTCTAATAAGTAGTGGAGAATTGAACTTGTTTCAAGCCTATGGAAACCTTTGTTCATGCATGACTTTGAGTGTTTCTGCTTCAAGTTTTACCCTTAAAAACACTTTGAGTGCTCTTGAGTGTATCTTGGTGAGGATTAAGACTAGGCTACGATTCGATCAATGCTTGATAGGAAATTAAAAGGAACAAGGGTTGCTCTTTGCTTGTATTTATTTGGTGTTAATTGTGTTTCTGTCAAGAACCTCCTTTCGTGCTAGAGCCTTTATAATTCTGTTTGATGCTTGTAATGGTTTGTGATTTGCATTCTCGGGCTTAAGTTATTTCGGACATACTTGAGGACAAGTATGAGACAAGTGAGGGGGAATTTGATGAGTTCTCAAAAGTGACATATTTCACTTGCTAATTTTCTAAGTTTTGTGACTTCTTGCTGCTTAATACATATTGTTTCCATTATATTTTGTGCAGGGGTCCAACTCTGGAAATAGCAGTGAAAATAGAGCGTTTCTGCAGTTTTTTTTATTATCCTGTCATGACTGGCATCATGGGCACGACACCAGGCACGATGCATCTAACGTGGCAGTGACATAGCAGTGACGTGGCAATGACGTGGCAACTTCTAGAAGCTCCTGGAATGTTCCGGAAGACGAATCCGATCAGACTTATCAGCTTTTATCATATTAGTTTTATTTTTGAATTTTAATTAAACATTTGAATTTGATTTCTTATCTCTTATCTTTGTAAATCTAAGCCTATAAATACCAACCTTTGGTTAAGGCTTAAGATCATCTGCTAGCTTTTGAATCTTTTCATCCTTGTAAACATTTTAGTTTTAATCGAAATTCATTTTCATTTATTTCTTTGTTTCATTTATTTTATGTTTTTCAATTGCTTTTCCAAAAACAAGTTAAGTATGATAATCAATATCATGCTTAGCTAAATTTCTTAAGCCAAGAACCAGCCAAGTCAATTCGATTCGTGAGAATTGAACTTGCTTAATTACTTTTGGGGAAATCATTTTTATCTTTCCGCTTAGATAGTTTGGCAATCGGCCTTACTAAAGTTTTTTAAACGTTTTTCATATCAAAAAGGGCCCTTTGGTCTGAATTCGCTTAAAAACATAGTTGGGAGGAAGGATCGGCATGTGGCAAATTTCGACTTCCTGTGAACACTCTTAGCGGCGGTCCGCTAAGGAAAGATGAAATCAGAAGCGATTCTATTTTTTAGACAATTTCTGAGTCGGGTTTTTCCTGCTTTATTCTAAATACTTTAACGGTGATAGTCGTGGTTGATTTATTTAAGAACCGTCTTTCGAAGATAGACTTGGGAGGATTGGTTACTTGAGAGAAGAACAAGTTACGACAGGTTAGGCCTCGTAGACTGTAACCGACATGATCCCCGAAATAAAAATCTATTTCAATGATCGAAAGAATTGAAGGAGCTGGTTCGAGGCTGATCTACATCCTTGGTTTTTCTTACTATCTTTAGTTCTTTTTTCTCTATTTTTTTATTACTTCATCGCAAATCATATCACCCCCTTCTTTTATTTATTTGTTTTTTTTTCAGATATTCCTGGGATTTCAGATTCAACGAATTCAAGTCAACAATTCCAGCTAATCTCCCTGCGGATCGACCCTCTTTCCCTATACTTATTCAATTTCTTTATTTTTGAAAGAGGATTTATTTATATTTATTTTGACCGGTTAACGACGACTTGTCAATTAGAGAAAGTCGTTTAAATTGGAATCAAACCGTAATATAATATGGTAAATAATTACATTTAAATTTGTATAGGAACTCGAAAACTCGACTCGACTCAAATTTCATAAACATGACTCAAATCGAAAAAATTTCAAATTAAGTTCAAGATGTAAAATATGACGCGTCAACTCAAATACTCGAATTTTTTTACTTGACTTGATCCTATCAAACACCCTAGCCCAAAGTACAAACCCTAACCCCAACTAAAAACCTAAAAACACCAGTCTTTTTTAAGCTATAGTCGCAATATTCACGACCCTCAGATTGTCAAAACTTCATATGATGGTTCAAAAAAATGAAATCGTTTAATCTTCTCGCATGTGTGCCACATGGAAGAAGAGAAAGTCCCGAGACAAACAATAAACGTTGGATCCAATTCAATCAAACGGTCCGAATTGAAAGCAAAGTCATTGCATAAATTGTTACAGTGCATGCATCAAAGGATTCCCAGTATCACGTTTAGTCCTTCTGATTAAATGTGATATGATGGTCTCATATCAAATGACAACTTTCACACGGATTGGATTGGAAAGTCGTTTTTTGGAAAATCTGAATTGTCTGTGTGAGATTTGTACGGTTGAACATGAATTGGAGGAGGCCTTGAACTCTAACGCCTCGTCTTCCCAGTAAATAGCTAACCTAAAATCTAATTAGGGTTATAAATTTTAAATTGAACAAAAAGAGAAAGAGAATTGTGAAAAATGAAAAGAAGAATAGCTATATGTAAATCTTGTAATCGTCTTTTGTCAAAGAGAATTGAAACAGAACAAAAATTGAGCTACTCTATCGTTTTATTATTTGATCTACTGTGACTGGGTGATTATTTGTTGTTGTTTAGTGTAAATTGAGGGTTTGGGTTGAAAAGGATTCAAAAATGGAAAAAGAAACACCTATTCTGTCGACGATAACGATGGTCGATACAAGGATCGTTTATCATATTCTAGAAAATAAAGAATACGATGAACATAAGGAAGAAACATTCAAATGAATTTCAAATTTGATTTTCGGATTTTTTTAAATGGGGAAAAATATTTAAGACACCTAAAATTCTGTATTAATAAGAGTTTTAAAACAGAATAAGGGATAATTGAAGTCATTAAATCCCTTCGTCATATGCAATTACACTTTGGCGCCCATAATTTTGATACTCACGTTTTACTCTTTTATTTTCTCTTTATTTGATCACTAATTTCCCTTCTTTGACATATTTTCTAAATTAGCTACAAATTTTGAAATAATCATTGTTTGGTCACTCTTTTACTTTTCACATTGTTACGATTTGGTTTTTAAATTTGTATTAATTATATTTTGTTCACCGATTTAATTAACTTTCTAACTTGTGTGATTTTGTGATTGTGCTACTGAATTTGTCTTGTTTTTATTCTACTCACCAATTATGTTTGTATTTTTTTATTAATAACAGATTTATCTTATATTTTTAGGTTTTAACATTTTAGTCCTGGTTTTCTTTAGTCTTAGGTTATTTTAGAATTTTGACCTTAGATTTCATATCCATTACGGTTAGGTCCTAATTCCTTATAATTAGGTTCTTTTAGATTACTAATTTTGGCCTTAGGTTTTAGGTTCCTTTAAATTCAATCCTTAAAAATATTTAGATATTAATTTATAGTCCTAATAAATTAGATTTTGAATTTTAGACTTGTTCTAAATTCGTCACTCCTTTAGTGTTCTTTTAGATTAGAATTAGATCTTTACTTTTAGAAATAATTCAATTAGAGCCTTAGATTCTAGGTTTTGTTTAATTTGGCCCTTAATTTTAATTTTAGGTAATTTGTTTGTTTATTTTCGAAATTCATCTGCACTTATTTGTCGCTTTCTGACCCTTTACATATTTCAAATTGAACTAAATGCAATGTTATTTTTTTAATCTTATGGAAAAATCTACCAAGCGTACTTGGAGTGTTTTCTCTATTATTTGAATTAAATTAAAAAGTGAAAACCCATACAAAATGAATCTCATTAAATAAATTTGTTCATTAATAATTCATGAACGGAAGAGAATGTGGTCTTTTATTGGAGAAATTATATCATAGGCCCGGCTCGCAACGTCATCCATGGTCCCAACCAATAAAAAGCATCAATTTCATTAAATTTTTTATGTCAACTTTTTACCATAGATGACAGAAAAAATTTAATGAAATTGATGCTTTTTATTGGTTGGAACCATAGATGACGTGGCGAGCCGGGCCTATAATATAATTTCATCCTTTTATTGTCAATATTCGAGAAAACTGCCAAACATACTTGGAGTTGTCTTGATTTTGAAGATAATTGAACAAGTCTTTCTCCTTTTTTTAATTAAAATAAATTATTAACTTATTATATTCATCACATACATAATTAGGGATGACCTTTTAAATTAAATTTTAAACTGACAAATTCATTTGAAAATACGATAACTAATTAGCTTGGTACCGAAAGAACAATGTTGGGAGCTAACAAATACCCACGAGTAACCAACTTCTGAATTCACCAGATGCTCCAATGTCCTCACGTGTGGGACTCATGACACACCTATCCAGTTTTCGCCTTCACATTAGAAAGACTCTGGTATCCTTTTGTTGTATTTCGATCATCCCCGTTTGGATATGACTGTCTGACTTCATCCTCAGTTTCCGATTACGTTAGCGTAACATCACTACCTCCTGCAATCATAGTCGACCACATTAGAATAATTGCGTCCCTACCATTAGGACCACCACTCACATTCACGTGTGTTTGAAGGTCCATGTGTTCTAGTCCCCCTTTCTGCTGAATGAAAGGAATGGATTTGAAAGCCATTTTTTGCAAATCTAAATTGTCTATGCGAGATTTGTACGGTTGAACATGAATTGCAGGAGGCCTTGACCTCTAACGATTCCTTTTCCTAGTAAATAGCAAACCTAAAATCGAATTAGGGTTACAAATTTTAAATTGAACAAAAAGAGAAAGAGAATTTTGAAAAAGGAAATGAAGAATAGCTATATGTAAGTCTTGTCATTGTCTTTTGTCAAAGAAAATTGAAACAGAAAAACAAATTTAGCTATTCTCTCATTTTATTCTTGGATCTAGTGTGGCTAAGAGATTATTTGTTGTTGTTGAGTGTAAATTGAGGGTTTGGGTTCAAAATGATTCGAAATGGAAAAAGGAACTCCTATTCCATCGACAAATTTATTTGAAAATACGATAACTAATTAGCTTGGTACCGAAAGAACAATGTTGGGTGCTAACAAATACCCGCGAGTAACCGACTTCGGAACCCCAATTAATAATTTTTGGTCACAAATGGTGTTCGATCCACCCTTTTAAATTTGATCGATAGTGGCTTTGGGTTTTTAATTTGGGTTTCCCAAAACCTTCTATATTAAAACAAAAATAGAAAACGTCTAGCATCAAGTTAACGTTTCGACATCGTGTTTTAATTATTTGCTCGAACATGTTTGCATTTGCTTGTAAAAGGAAGCTAGCAAGAAATGGATGGATGGACGGACGGTTTGGCACTTGCTTTCGCATTGTTATATTTATATGAATTCGAGATTTTAATAATAAATACGAGATTACATGATTAAATTAATGTTTAAGAAACCATTGCATTTGCTTAGCAATTGCTTGGATCAAAGACAAAAGATGAAGACCATGGTCCCTGTGGAACTCCCTGAACACAATCGATCATCTCGTATAGTTCTTGTCTTTATTTTTAAATATTAATAAAACTTGTTATTGCTTAGCAAATAAAAAATTATAAAAATTCTTTGGGTGTGACAGATCAAATCGTATCACCACCACCAACCTAATTTCTTTCAATTCCTATACATTTAAAATAAATAAATAAATCTAAAACCAAATGCTTGATAAAAATGGTGGAGCTGCCCTCCCATTGAACCGTAGGTTCAGTGGCATATATCTTTGCCCATTTGCTCACCCAACCAAATGGTTTGGGACTAAACCCTTTCCGGGTAAGTATTGCAACAAAGATCGTTCCACTCTTGTGCTGCTCCTAGTGCTGTCCACCAGCTTGAACCATTGGCTCGAAGGGTCACATGTGTTGTCTTTACTTATGCATTTGCAACCGTTTGTGATGATGGTGTTGTCCGAAGCTACGTCGAGGCAAATGGATTTGCCATCTCTGAGCTTAGCCGAGAGATGCATCTTGGAATCGGATATGGTTTCCCATTTCGAATTCGAGCCGGTGCAG
Organism: Hibiscus tridactylites; assembly: GCA_958450335.1. Lineage (NCBI taxonomy): Eukaryota > Viridiplantae > Streptophyta > Magnoliopsida > Malvales > Malvaceae > Hibiscus > Hibiscus tridactylites. Next base: position 8,834,226 of record OY288288.1, read on the forward strand.
AAGATACCGAGTTTCAGCGATGTCCCGGATGCATCGGTTTGTAAGCAGAAACGAGTTCCTTTTACTACTAAAGTCTTGTGCGGCGAGTAACTCCAAGGGTAGGCGTGGGTGCAGGGACCTAACTGCAACGGGTGGACCAATGATTTCCTTGTGATACAAAGCCCTGTTAAGGGGTGGAAGATCACTTTGTGCGGTTTGGCTTCTGATAGACCTGGACCTGCATATGTCATTGCGGAACAACATCAAGTTAATTTTCAGTTGACATCAGTGTTTGATAAGAAAGTAGTATATGTTGGCTTACCTCGGAAAGGAGACTGGAGAGCTGAAATTCTTTGTATGAAGCTCGAATTCCTGGCTCCACACCAGTTATAATCCATGGCTCCGTAGTACTCGTTTAACCCGACGACACCGTCTCTCACATAATAGCTCCCAGCCAATGTCCACAAGGCCCAATCCAGGTCAAGCTCAGCTGCCACACCCAAGAAGCAACTGATGTACCTATTGCCATTGACATTGGCTCCGCTTTGATCGATCCTGAACTCACCAATGAACAACGGGTATCCTTGATCAACCAAATACCCCGATGTATTCATCATGTATGTCGCCACTCTGCCACAAACTTCGTTCGGGTTGTCCTTCACCCATGTGGTCTGGCCATCCGAGAATCCATACCAATGCGCCTCGAATACTAGTTTCCCACTAAACGTGAGTTTTAACTGTTGGTTCTTGAGGAATGACAAGTCCCTGTCGAAACTCAATCCAGAAAGTATAACGAGAACATTTGGGTTTGCCGAGTGCACTGCTTCAGCTCCTTTCGGCATGTACTTGTACCAATCGTTTATGTTTTGTTTCGGGCCTCTGGGCTCGTTCCTCAAGCTCATGCCGACCACGTTGGTGACGCCGTTGAATAAGGTGGCCATCCGTGTCAGCCCGGTGATCCATAGATCCGGGTCGAAGTACTTGTCACCGAAGAAACCATTGTCATCAAGATTACTGCAGCACCAACCGGGTTTGCTTATGTGATTGTCAAGTATGACCATCACATTGTTTTCCCCCAAGCTTGACACCACTGCCTGAAATATAAATACCAATAATTATTTTCAATGCAGTAAAGTTTGAGACATGTTGTTTATTCAATGATATAGTTTACTAATACTTGGAAAATCTGTCATACCTGATAAGCTTTGATGAGGGAAACATCGATGATTGAAGGGTTGTTGGCTTGGATTCCGGCAATGGATTCGAGGAGGCCGAGTTGTTGAAACGATTGTCTAACAGTGAGCGATGCCAACGAGTCATTGGTGATCAGATAGAGTGGCCAAGTGAACCTAACGCAGTTGAACCCCATTGACACAATCCGTTTGGCAATCGTATCCATAGGCTGCTTGCTGAGCCCTTCGGCAAGCACCGGTTCCATGTGCGACGCCCAGTTTACGCACGCCAGCTTCACGCGTCGTCCTCTATCGTCCACAATCCAGCGTGAATTCGTTGACAACGGGAGGGACGTGACGACGGAAGAGAATAGGAAGAGGAGGAGAATAGACGAGGTAGTGAAGTTTCCCATGGATTTTGGTTTTTGGTTTTTTGCTTTTGACTTGCATTGAAGGAAGAACTTGAGCGTCTTATTTATATACAAAACCAAACACACACACACAGTCCTTTTGGACAAAGAGAAAGTCATTAAGTTAAATAACCAAATCCAATTTCAAATTAAATAACAAAAACCTTTTATCCTCTATCAATTAATAATAACGTAAATTTCATAAAATAATAGAAAAAAATAAAAAATCCTCTTTAAAGTTGAACTTTAAAACTGATTGTTTGGATTGGAGAATGTTAATTAAGGTAACATTAGGTTCCTTAAAATTATAAGGCAAATCCTTAGCCTTTTTAAAGTTGAATTTTTCTCTAGTTAATACTCTAACTTTAGTTCCATTCGTTTACTTTTACTCCTTTTCATAATCTTTTAACAAAATTTAAAGTTCATTTTAAAATATAAACATGGTATAGTCTCATGTTGTCACGTCATCAAAAGTTAACAATGCTTAATACAAGTATGAAAACCGGTGATGAAATTAAAGTTTAAGTTCTAACTTGGGAGTAAAATTTCCTTGGGTATCAACTTGGAAGAAGATGTCTAGTTCAAATATCAATTTAGGAGTAATAATTCTTCCGGTACCAACTTGAGACTAAGTGTCTAGTTCATATTGGAAATACATATTTAAGTCTTAAATAAATGCTTGTTTGTTCATATCGTATCAAGTCACCGCATATTTTGTATATTTTATCATAATTATTCAATTTTAAAAGGAAATCATGAGTTCACGAAATATTATATTTGTATTGTTTTTTTTTACGTTAACGTTCTCAAAATATTACATGTTTATATATATATATATATATATATATATATATATATATATATTACACATTTAAAATTAACATCATACATATTGGAGTCTATATATATATTATCATTACTATTATTACACTAAATAAATCCTAAACTTTTTAAAAAATAATAATATATCGAGCATTATTATTTAAATCCAAAAATTACAAGCCCAAAAATAATTACTCAATTGCCCTAAATAGGGGTGAGCAAAACTTGACTCGAATCGAAAAAATCGATTTTTTTTATATTGGAGTCAACTCGAAAAAGTTTTGAGTTCGAGACGAGTTGAAATTTGCCAAACTTGAAAAACCAAAAAATCGAAAAACCGAATTTTACAGTTTTGCAATTTAGTCCCTGATTTTATTTTTCTTTAATTCCTCCTTCATTTTAATTCCATTTTGACCAAATTTGAACCACATATTCCTAAACCAGCTTAGAATACTAACTCATCATCAATTTATATTTTTGAAAATAAATTTCATATTTTTTCAATTCATCCCCTTAACGTTGTATGGTTTCCTCATTTCTTCAACCCCTCCTTCGTTTTAAGTCAATTTTGACCGAATTTGAACCGCATGCTCCATAACCACCGTAGAATACATATTTAGCTTCATTTCATACTTTTTAAATTAAATTTTCAACATTTGCAATTTAGCCCCTTAACTTTGAATGATTTCCCATTTCTTCAACTTCTCTTTCATGTTAAGTCTATTTTTGACTAAAATTAAACCACATGATTCACAAACACTATATAATATCTATATAATTTAAATTCATATCTTTAACAAATATATGCATTTTGCAATTTAGTCCTTTAACTTTACATTTTATTCAATTTGATCATTCAACTGAATTTTTTTTGTAATTTTTTTCTTCACATCAATTCATTGACTAATTTATACTCCCATCAATATATTATTCCCAAAAGTTCCTTATTTAAAAATAATATTATAAATATATTTTAGAAGTTCAGATGATATTTTTTTTATTAAATAGCATTACAAATCTTATTTATACATGTGAAAAATAATATGAAGAAATATATACACATATGCATATTTTATATGATTAGAGAAAGTCGTTTAAATTGGAATAAAACCGTACTATAATATGGTAAATAATTTTAATTAAATTTGTACAAGAACTCGAAAACTCGAATCGACTCGAATTTCATATACAAGACTTGAATCGAAAAAATTTCAAATTAAGTTCAAGATGTAAAATATGACGCGTCAACTCGAATACTCGAAATTTTTTGACTTGACTTGATCCTATCCAACACCCTAGCCCCAAATACAAACCCTAATCCCAACTAAAAACCTAAAAATCCTAGTCTTTTTTAAGCTATAGTCGCCACATTCACGACCCTCATATCGTCAAAGCTTCATCTGATGGTTCAGAAAAATGACATCATTTAATCTTCTCGCATGTGTGCCACATGGAAGAAGAGAAAATCTCGAGACAAACAACAACCGTTGGATCCAATTCAATCAAACGGTCTAAATTAATAGCAAAGTCATTGCATAAATTGTTACAGTGCATGCATCAAAGGAATCCCGATATCACGCCTAGTCCTTCAGATTAAATGTGATATGATGGTCTCAGTTCAAAAGACAACTTTCACACGGATTGGATTGGAAAGTCGTTTTCTTGGAAAATCTGAATTGTCTGTGTGAGATTTGTACGATTGAACATAAATTGGAGGAGGCCTTGAACTCTAACGCCTCGTCTTCCCAGTAAATAGCTAACCTAAAATCTATTTAGGGTTATAAATTTTAAATTGAACAAAAAGAGAAAGAGAATTGTGAAAAATGAACAGAAGAATAGCTATATGTAAATATTGTAATCGTCTTTTGTCAAAGAGAATTGAAACAGAAAAGAAAAAAAATTGAGCTACTCTATCGTTTTATTATTTGATCTACTGTGACTGGGTGATTATTTGTTGTTGTTTAGTGTAAATTGAGGGTTTGGGTAGAAAAGGATTCAAAAATGGAAAAAGAAACACCTATTTTGTCGATGATAACGATGGCCGATACAAGGATCGTTATCATATTCTAGAAAATGAAGAATACGATGAACATAAGGGAGAAACATTCAAATGAATTTCAAAGGATTTCAAATTTGATTTTCGGATTTTTTTAAATGTGGAAAAAATATTTAAGACACCTAAAATTTGGTATTAATAAGAGTTTTAAAACAGAATAAGGGATAATTGAAGTCATTAAATCCCTTCGACTTATGCAATTACACTTTGGCGCCCATAATTTGGATACTCATTTTACTCAGGTTTTACTCTTTTATTTTCTCTTTATTTGATCACTAATTTCCCTTCTTTGACATATTTTCTAAATTAGCTACAAATTTTGAAATAATCATTGTTTGGTCACTCTTTTACTTTTCACATTGTTACGATTTGGTTTTTAAATTCGTATTAATTATATTTTGTTCACCGATTTAATTAACTTTCTAACTTGTGTGATTTGGTGATTGTGCTGCAGAATTTGTCTTGTTTTTATTCTACTCACCAATTATGTTTGTATTTTTATTAATAACAGATTTATCTTGTATTTTAGGTTTTAACATTTTAGTCCTGGTTTTCTTTAGGCTTAGGTTATTTTAGAATTTTGACCTTAGATTTCAGATCCATTTTAGTTAGGTCCTAATTCCTTAGAATTCGGTTCTTTTAGATTACTAATTTTGGCCTTAGGTTTTAGGTTCCTTTAAATTCAGTCCTTAAAAATATTTAGATATTAATTTATAGTCTTAATAAATTAGATTTTGAATTTTAGACTTGTTCTAAATTCGCCACTGCTTTAGTGTTCTTTTAGATTAGAATTAGATTTTTACTTTTAGAAATAATTCAATTAGAGCCTTAGATTCTAAGTTTTGTTTAATTTGGCCTTTAATTTTAATTTTAGGTAATTTGTTTGTTTATTTTCGAAATTCATTTGTACTTATTTGTCGCTTTCTGACCCTTTATATATTTCAAATTGAACTAAATGCAATGTTATTTTTTTTAATCTTATGGAAAAATCTACCAAGCGTACTTGGAGCGTTTTCTCTATTACTTGAATTAAAATATTATCTTTTAAAAAGTGAAAACCCATACAAAATGAATCTCATTAAATAAATTTTTTCATTAATAATTTCATGAACGGAAGACAATGTGGTCTTTTATTGGAGAAATTATATCACAGGCCCGGCTCGCAATGTCATCCATGGTCCCAACCAATAAAAAGCATCAAATTCATTAAATTCTTTATGTCATCTTTTTACCATAGATGACATAAAAAAATTTAATGAAATTGATGCTTTTTATTGGTTGCGACCATAGATGATGTGGCGAGCCGGACCTATAATATAATTTCATCCTTTTATTGTCAATATTCGAGAAAACTGCCAAACATACTTGGAGTTGTCTCGATTTTGAAGATAATTGAACAAGTCTTTCTCCTATTTTTTAATTAAAATAAATTATTAACTTATTTTATTCATCACATACATAATTAGGGATCACATTTTAAATTAAATTTTAAACTGACAAATTCATTTTAAAATACGATAACTAATTAGCTTGGTACCGAAAAAACAATGTTGGGAGCTAACAAATACCCGCGAGTTACCGACTTCTGAATTTACCAGATGCTCCAATGTCCTCACCTTTGGGGCTCATGACACACCTATCCAGTTTTCGCCTTCACATTAGGAAGACTCGAGTATCCTTTTGTTGTCTTTCGATCATCCCCGTTTGGATATGACGGTCCGACTTCATCCTCAGTTTCCGATTACGTTAGCGTATGATCTCAACCTCCAACAATCATAGTCGACCACATTAGAATAATTGCGTCCCTACCCTTAAGACCACCACTCACCTTCACGTGCGTTTGAAGGTCCATGTGTTCTAGTCCCCCTTACTGCTGAATGAAAGGATTGGATTTGAAAGACGTTTTTTTTTGCAAATCTAAATTGTCTATGTGAGATATGTACGGTCGAACATGAATTGCAGGAGGCCTTGACCTCTAACGACTCTTTTCCCTAGTAAATAGCAAACCTAAAATCGAATTAGGGTTACAAATTTTAAATTGAACAAAAAGAGAGAGAATTTTGAAAAAGGAAAAGAAGAAAAGCTATGTGTAAGTCTTGTCATCGTATTTTGTCAAAGATAATTGAAACAGAAAAAAAAAATTGAGCTATTCTCTCATTTTATTCTTGGATCTAGTGTGGCTTAGAGATTATTTGTTGTTGTTGAGTGTAAATTGAGGGTTTGGGTTCAAAAGGATTTGAAATGGACAAAGAAACTCCTATTCCATCGACGATAACGACGGTCGATACAATGATCGTTTATCATATTCTGAAAAATGAAGAATACGATGAACATAAGGGAGAAACATTCAAAGAAATTTTAGAGGATTTCGGATTTGATTGTCGGATTTTTTTAAATGAGAAGAAAATATTTAAGACACCTAAAATTTGGTATTAATAATCGTTTTAAAACAGAATAGGGGAGAATTGAAGTCACTAAATCCCTTCGTCTTACATAATTACACTCTGGCATCCATATTTTGGATACTCGTTTTACTATGATTTTACTTTTTTTATTTTCTCTTGATTTGATCAATGATTTCCCTTCTTTGACAATTTTATAAATTAGCTACAAATTTTGAAATAATCATTGTTTGGTCACTCTTTTACTTTTCACATTGTTACGATTTGGTTTTTAAATTTGTATTAATTATATTTTGGTCACCTATTTAATTAAATTTCTATCTTGTGTGATTTTGTGATTTTTCTACTGGATTTGTCTTGTTTTTATTCTACTCACAAATCATGTTAGTATGTTTTTTATTAAGAACAAATTTATCTTAGATTTTCCAGGTTTTAACATTTTAGTCCTGGTTTTCTTTAGTCTTAGATTCTTTTAGAAATTTGACATTAGATTTCGGAACCATTACAGTTAGGTCCTAATTCCTTAGAATTAGGTTCTTGTATATTACTAATTTTGGCCTTAGGTTTTAGGTTCCTTTAAATTTAGTCCTTAAAAATATTTAGATATTATTATATAGTATTAATAAATTAGATTTTGAATTTTAGACTTGTTCTAAATTAGTCACCGCCTTAATGTTATTTTAGGTTAGAATTAGATCTTTATTTTTAGAAACAATTCAGTTAGAGCCTTAGATTCTAGGTTTTGTTTAATTTGGTCCTTAATTTTAATTTTAGGTAATTTGTTTGTTTATTTTCGAAATTCATCCGTACTTATTTGTTGCATTTTGACCCTTTATATATTTGAAATTAAACTAAATGCAATGTTATTTTATTTGAATCTTATGGAAAAATCTACCAAGCATACTTGGAGCGTTTTCTCTATTATTCGAATTAAAATATTATCTTTTAAAAAGTGAAAACCCATACAAAATGAATCTCCTTAAATAAATTTGTTCATTAACAATTTCAAGAAAGGAAGAGATTGTGGTCTTTTATTGTCAATATTCGAGAAAACTGCCAAACATACTTGGAGTTGTCTCGATTTTGAAGAATTTGAACACATCTTTCTCCTTTTTTAATTAAAATGAATTAATAACATATTCCATTCATCTCATGCATAATTAGGGATCAGTTTTTAAATTAAATTTTAAACCGACAAATTCATTTGAAAATACGATAACTAATTAGCTTGGTACCGAAAGAACAATGTTGGGTGCTAACAAATACCCGCGAGTAACCGACTTCGGAACCCCGATTAATAATTTTTGGTAACAAATGGTGTTCGATCCACCCTTTTAAATTTGATCGATAGTGGCTTTGGGTTTTTAATTTGGGTTTCCCAAAACCTTCTATATTAAAACAAAAATAGAAAAAGTCTATCATCAAGTTAACGTTTCGACGTCGTGTTTTAATTATTTGCTCAAACATACTTGGAGTTGTCTCGATTTTGAAGAATTTGAACACATCTTTCTCCTTTTTTAATTAAAATGAATTAATAACATATTCCATTCATCTCATGCATAATTAGGGATCAGTTTTTAAATTAAATTTTAAACCGACAAATTCATTTGAAAATACGATAACTAATTAGCTTGGTACCGAAAGAACAATGTTGGGTGCTAACAAATACCCGCGAGTAACCGACTTCGAAACCCCAATTAATAATTTTTGGTAACAAATGGTGTTCGATCCACCCTTTTAAATTTGATCGATGGTGGCTTTGGGTTTTTAATTTGGGTTTCCCAAAACCTTCTATATTAAAACAAAAATAGAAAAAGTCTAGCATCAAGTTAACGTTTCGACGCCGTGTTTTAATTATTTGCTTGTAAAAGGAAGCTAGCAAGAAATGGATGGACGGAGGGACGGTTTGGCACTTGCTTTCGCATTGTTATATTTATATGAATTCGAGATTTTAATAATAAATACGAGATTACATGATTAAATTAATGTTTAAGAAACCATTGCATTTGCTTAGCAATTGCTTGGATCAAAGACAAAAGATGAAGACCATGGTCCCTGTGGAACTCCCTGAACACAATCGATCATCTCGTATAGTTCTTGTCTTTATTTTTAAATATTAATAAAACTTGTTATTGCTTAGCAAATAAAAAATTATAAAAATTCTTTGGGTGTGACAGATCAAATCGTATCACCACCACCAACCTAATTTCTTTCAATTCCTATACATTTAAAATAAATAAATAAATCTAAAACCAAATGCTTGATAAAAATGGTGGAGCTGCCCTCCCATTGAACCGTAGGTTCAGTGGCATATATCTTTGCCCATTTGCTCACCCAACCAAATGGTTTGGGACTAAACCCTTTCCGGGTAAGTATTGCAACAAAGATCGTTCCACTCTTGTGCTGCTCCTAGTGCTGTCCACCAGCTTGAACCATTGGCTCGAAGGGTCACATGTGTTGTCTTTACTTATGCATTTGCAACCGTTTGTGATGATGGTGTTGTCCGAAGCTACGTCGAGGCAAATGGATTTGCCATCTCTGAGCTTAGCCGAGAGATGCATCTTGGAATCGGATATGGTTTCCCATTTCGAATTCGAGCCGGTGCAGAAGATACCGAGTTTCAGCGATGTCCCGGATGCATCGGTTTGTAAGCAGAAACGAGTTCCTTTTACTACTAAAGTCTTGTGCGGCGAGTAACTCCAAGGGTAGGCGTGGGTGCAGGGACCTAACTGCAACGGGTGGACCAATGATTTCCTTGTGATACAAAGCCCTGTTAAGGGGTGGAAGATCACTTTGTGCGGTTTGGCTTCTGATAGACCTGGACCTGCATATGTCATTGCGGAACAACATCAAGTTAATTTTCAGTTGACATCAGTGTTTGATAAGAAAGTAGTATATGTTGGCTTACCTCGGAAAGGAGACTGGAGAGCTGAAATTCTTTGTATGAAGCTCGAATTCCTGGCTCCACACCAGTTATAATCCATGGCTCCGTAGTACTCGTTTAACCCGACGACACCGTCTCTCACATAATAGCTCCCAGCCAATGTCCACAAGGCCCAATCCAGGTCAAGCTCAGCTGCCACACCCAAGAAGCAACTGATGTACCTATTGCCATTGACATTGGCTCCGCTTTGATCGATCCCGAACTCACCAATGAACAACGGGTATCCTTGATCAACCAAATACCCCGATGTATTCATCATGTATGTCGCCACTCTGCCACAAACTTCGTTCGGGTTGTCCTTCACCCATGTGGTCTGGCCATCCGAGAATCCATACCAATGCGCCTCGAATACTAGTTTCCCACTAAACGTGAGTTTTAACTGTTGGTTCTTGAGGAATGACAAGTCCCTGTCGAAACTCAATCCAGAAAGTATAACGAGAACATTTGGGTTTGCCGAGTGCACTGCTTCAGCTCCTTTCGGCATGTACTTGTACCAATCGTTTATGTTTTGTTTCGGGCCTCTGGGCTCGTTCCTCAAGCTCATGCCGACCACGTTGGTGACGCCGTTGAATAAGGTGGCCATCCGTGTCAGCCCGGTGATCCATAGATCCGGGTCGAAGTACTTGTCACCAAAGAAACCATTGTCATCAAGATTACTGCAGCACCAACCGGGTTTGCTTATGTGATTGTCAAGTATGACCATCACATTGTTTTCCCCCAAGCTTGACACCACTGCCTGAAATATAAATACCAATAATTATTTTCAATGCAGTAAAGTTTGAGACATGTTGTTTATTCAATGATATAGTTTACTAATACTTGGAAAATCTGTCATACCTGATAAGCTTTGATGAGGGAAACATCGATGATTGAAGGGTTGTTGGCTTGGATTCCGGCAATGGATTCGAGGAGGCCGAGTTGTTGAAACGATTGTCTAACAGTGAGCGATGCCAACGAGTCATTGGTGATCAGATAGAGTGGCCAAGTGAACCTAACGCAGTTGAACCCCATTGACACAATCCGTTTGGCAATCGTATCCATAGGCTGCTTGCTGAGCCCTTCGGCAAGCACCGGTTCCATGTGCGACGCCCAGTTTACGCACGCCAGCTTCACGCGTCGTCCTCTATCGTCCACAATCCAGCGTGAATTCGTTGACAACGGGAGGGACGTGACGACGGAAGAGAATAGGAAGAGGAGGAGAATAGACGAGGTAGTGAAGTTTCCCATGGATTTTGGTTTTTGGTTTTTTGCTTTTGACTTGCATTGAAGGAAGAACTTGAGCGTCTTATTTATATACAAAACCAAACACACACACACAGTCCTTTTGGACAAAGAGAAAGTCATTAAGTTAAATAACCAAATCCAATTTCAAATTAAATAACAAAAACCTTTTATCCTCTATCAATTAATAATAACGTAAATTTCATAAAATAATAGAAAAAAATAAAAAATCCTCTTTAAAGTTGAACTTTAAAACTGATTGTTTGGATTGGAGAATGTTAATTAAGGTAACATTAGGTTCCTTAAAATTATAAGGCAAATCCTTAGCCTTTTTAAAGTTGAATTTTTCTCTAGTTAATACTCTAACTTTAGTTCCATTCGTTTACTTTTACTCCTTTTCATAATCTTTTAACAAAATTTAAAGTTCATTTTAAAATATAAACATGGTATAGTCTCATGTTGTCACGTCATCAAAAGTTAACAATGCTTAATACAAGTATGAAAACCGGTGATGAAATTAAAGTTTAAGTTCTAACTTGGGAGTAAAATTTCCTTGGGTATCAACTTGGAAGAAGATGTCTAGTTCAAATATCAATTTAGGAGTAATAATTCTTCCGGTACCAACTTGAGACTAAGTGTCTAGTTCATATTGGAAATACATATTTAAGTCTTAAATAAATGCTTGTTTGTTCATATCATATCAAGTCACCGCATATTTTGTATATTTTATCATAATTATTCAATTTTAAAAGGAAATCATGAGTTCACCAAATATTATATTTGTATTGTTTTTTTACTTTAACGTTCTAGAAATATTACATGTTTATATATATATATATATATATATATTACACATTTAAAATTAACATTATACATATATATATATATATATTAACATATGTATTATCTTATGTGAATATTACATTATATTGTGTGTAATATCCTATTTTTGTTTGGCCCGTTTTCAAGGCCCAATATATATATATATATATATATATATATATATATATATATATATATATATATTATCATTACTATTATTACAATAAATAAATCTAAAACCTTTTAAAAAAATAATATATCGAGCATTATTATTTAAAGCCAAAAATTACAAGCCCAAAAATAATTACTCAATTGCCCCAAATAGGGGTGAGCAAAACTTGACTCGAATCGAAAAAATCGATTTTTTTATATTGGAGTCAACTCGAGTAACTCGAAAAAGTTTCGAGTTCGAGACGAGTTGAAATTTGCCCTACTTGAAAAACCAAAATATGCGGCAATGACATAGAAGTGACAGTGACAGTGACATAGAAGTGACGCGGCAATGACGTGGCACGACACCAGATTTTTGCAATGACATAGAAGTTTCGAGTTCGAGACGAGTTGAAATTTGCCCTACTAGATCTTTGCCCTACTCGAATCGAAAGTTTCGATTTTTTTATCATGGGCACGACACCAAGCACGATGCATTTGACGTGGCAGTGACATAGAAGTGACGCAGCAATGACGTGGCAACTTCTAGAAGCTCCTGGAATGTTCCGGAAGACGAATCCGATCAGACTTATCAGCTTTTATCATATTAGTTTTATTTTTGAATTTTAATTAAACATTTGAATTTGATTTCTTATCTCTTATCTTTGTAAATCTAAGCCTATAAATACCAACCTTTGGTTAAGGCTTAAGATCATCTGCTAGCTTTTGAATCTTTTCATCCTTGTAAACATTTTAGTTTTAATCGAAATTCATTTTCATTTATTTCTTTGTTTCATTTATTTTATGTTTTTCAATTGCTTTTCCAAAAACAAGTTAAGTATGATAATCAATATCATGCTTAGCTAAATTTCTTAAGCCAAGAACCAGCCAAGTCAATTCGATTCGTGAGAATTGAACTTGCTTAATTACTTTTGGGGAAATCATTTTTATCTTTCTGCTTAGATAGTTTGGCAATCGGCCTTACTAAAGTTTTTTAAACGTTTTTCATATCAAAAAGGGCCCTTTGGTCTGAATTCGCTTAAAAACATAGTTGGGAGGAAGGATCGGCCTGTGGCAAATTTCGACTTCCTGTGAACACTCTTAGCGGCGGTCCGCTAAGGAAAGATGAAATCAGAAGCGATTCTATTTTTTAGACAATTTCTGAGTCGGGTTTTTCCTGCTTTATTCTAAATACTTTAACGGCGATAGTCGTGGTTGATTTATTTAAGAACCGTCTTTCGAAGATAGACTTGGGAGGATTGGTTACTTGAGAGAAGAACAAGTTACGACGGCTTGGGCCTCGTAGACTGTAACCGACATGATCCCCGAAATAAAAATCTATTTCAATGATCGAAAGAATTGAAGGAGCTGGTTTGAGGCTGATCTACATCCTTGGTTTTTCTTACTATCTTTAGTTCTTTTTTCTCTATTTTTTATTACTTCATCGCAAATCATATCACCCCCTTCTTTTATTTATTTGTTTTTTTTTTCAGATATTCCTGGGATTTCAGATTCAACGAATTCAAGTCAACAATTCCAGCTAATCTCCCTGCGGATCGACCCTCTTTCCCTATACTTATTCAATTTCTTTATTTTTGAAAGAGGATTTATTTATATTTATTTTGACCGGTTAACGACGACTTGTCAAAATTGGCGCCGTTGCCGGGGAGATTTACTTTCAGCATTTTTGACTGATTTTGTTTTATTTTATGACCAGGAAGAATCCGGGTACTTTAGCTCCATATAACCCGGAAATTGAAGCAAGCGCTCGTAGAACTCACGGCGAAACACTGCGACGAAAGAAACAACAAAGCACACGACGACCCGAACAAGAATCCACTTCCGAACCAACACCAATCGAAGAACCTACACAAGAACCAGAAACAATGGCGGACCAAACGATTCGAGAACTGAACGCAGCTCCTACTGTGCAACAACCCCTTTGCATCGCTTTTCCTCAAGGCGACACTCCCTTTCAGCTCAAAACGGGATTAATTCATCTATTCCCTACCTTTAACAGTTTACCTACTGAAAGCCCACACAAGCATCTAGCCGAATTCCATATGGTGTGCAGCAGCATGAAACCACAAGGGGTCTCGGAGGACCAAATAAAACTGAGGGCTTTTCCTTTTTCCTTAGCCGGAACGGCTAAAGAATGGTTATTTTATTTACCTCCGAATTCAATTAATACATGGTCTGACCTTTCTCGTGTTTTTCTTGATAGGTATTTCCCTGCAGCCAAAGCAACAGAAATTAGGCGAAACATATTGAGCATCCAACAAATGCATGAAGAATCCTTATATGATTATTGGGAAAGGTTCAAGAAGCTATGTGCAAGCTGTCCGCAACATGGCTTATCCGAGCAGACTCTCCTTCAGTATCTTTACGAAGGAATGTTACCGATGGACAAAAAAATGGTAGATGCCGCAAGCGGCGGCGCACTCGTTAACATGACTCCTACTGCAGCAAGAACATTAATTTCCACAATGGCTGCGAATTCACAACAATTTGGTTCTACAAGTGAACCCAGTCGACGGGTTCATTCAGTAAGCACAATTACATTAGAAAATAAGATTGATAATTTGACTAATATTGTGCATTCACTTGTTTCAGGAGAAATAGGAGTTGCTAAGGCATGTGGGATTTGTACTATGCACGATCACGCCACCGATCTATGCCCAATGTTGAGGGAAACGACTAATGCCCAAGTCAACGCCTTGAACAATTTTCCCGGACCTCCCCAAAGACCCTACAATCCGCAAAGCAACACATTCAACCCTGGGTGGAGAGATCATCCTAACCTTAGCTATGGTAATAGGAATCCAAATTTTCAAGCTAGACAACCTCACTACCAAACCCCCCAGAAATCTTCCCTTAAATCTATTGTTGAAATATTAGCCGTTTCACAAGAAAAGTTCCAAAACCAAACGCAATCTCACCTTCAGGAACTAGACAAACAAGTCAGTCAGCTAGCACAAATAATAAGGCGACTAGAATCTCAAGGAAAATTACCATCGCAAACCGAAGTCAATCCAAGGGAAAATGTGAGCGAAATCACTTTGCGAAGTGGAACCGTGATAGCACCTGAACCACCGAAAAAGGGCGAGCAAAAATCCGAGAGCTCCTCGGAACACCAAAAGGACAAGCCTCCTTCCACTTCAGGTAACATCAGTTCTAAAATTCCTATTTCTACTTACGAACCCGTTCCACCTTTTCCAGGAAGACTAGCGAAAAAGGACAAGAAGGAGGAAGAAAAGGAAATAATGGAAGTGTTCAAAAAGGTAGAAATTAACATTCCACTCTTGGATGTTATTAGGAAGATTCCCAAATATGCAAAGTTTTTGAAAGATCTTTGTACAAACCGAAGAAAATTGTCGGGGAATGAAAGGGTTAACCTTGGTGAGAACGTTTCGGCTATTCTACAAAGACCTTTGCCGCCAAAGTACAAAGATCAAGGTATGTTTGCAATTCCTTGTAAAATTGGGAATGTTGGGATAAAAAGAGCGATGTGCGATTTAGGCGCATCTATCAACGTCATGCCGTTAAGCGTCTACAACAAAATTTCGACTGAACCTTTGAAGGAAACGCGAGTAACGGTTCAACTAGCTGATCGTTCGGTTATCTACCCCGAGGGAGTACTAGAAAACGTGTTGGTACAGGTAAAAGATCTTATTTTCCCTGCTGATTTTTATATAATTGACATGGAAAATGATCGCAGTAACAACGGATCCGAAATCTTGCTTGGCCGGCCTTTCTTATCAACCGCGCATACAAAGATCGGTGTCCGCGACGGCATCTTAACTATGGAATTTGATGGGGAAGTGGTTAAATTTGATATGTATAAGGCTATGAAATATCCTGATTCTGTCGAAAGCCTTAATTTTATTGATATTATAGATCCTCTGGCTAATGACTTTATCAGAACTGATTTATTTCATGATTTTTGTAGGGAATTGGAAGATCTCAATGATGACGACTTAGGCGAAACAATTTCTACCCTCTCTTTAATTTCTGAAATTCGATTAACTCCTTCACAATCTAAACCGCTTCCCTCAATTTTGCAGGCACCTCAGTTAGAATTGAAACAACTCCCACCACACTTGAAGTATGCATACTTGGGCGACAAAGAAACTCTACCCGTCATCATATCAAACGAATTGTCGTCACAACAAGAGGAGGAGTTAATTGCTACGCTGATCATCCATAGAGAAGCAATCGGATGGACATTAGCCGATATCAAAGGCTTGAGTCCTTCCACGTGCATGCACAAAATAAAATTGGAGGATGGCGCAAAACCTATCCGAGAGGGGCAACGTCGACTAAACCAACCAATGATGGATGTGGTAAGACAAGAAATACAAAAATTGTTAGATGTCGACATCATCTATGCAATTTCTGACAGTAAGTGGGTTAGTCCAATTCATGTTGTACCTAAGAAAACGAGAATAACTGTTGTCGAAAATGATGAAGGTGAGAAGGTTCCAAAAAGAGTTCAAAACGGATGGCGAATGTGTATCGATTATAGGAAACTTAATTCCCAAACTCGAAAAGACCATTTCCCTTTACCATTCATCGATCAAATGATCGAAAGACTTGTTGGAAAAACACATTATTGCTGTCTTGACGGATTCTCTGGATTTTTTCAGGTACCGGTAGCACCCGAAGATCAAGAAAAAACCACATTTACTTGTCCATTTGGCACATTTGCATATAGGCGAATGCCTTTCGGGCTATGCAACGCTCCAGCCACTTTCCAACGCTGTATGCTAAGCATTTTCTCCGATCACATCGAGCGAGGTATAGAGGTATTTATGGATGATTTCACCGTTTACGGCAATTCGTTTTCTAAATGTCTCTCTAATCTTTCATATGTGCTTAATCGATGCATTGAGTATAATTTGGTTTTAAATTATGAGAAGTGTCACTTTATGGTAAGTAAGGGATTAGTTCTCGGTCATGTGGTTTCTGCCCAAGGAATAGCCGTTGATAAAGCTAAAGTAGATGTTATTCGCTCACTTCCATACCCCACTTCGGTGAGGGAAGTTCGAAGTTTTCTTGGTCATGCAGGATTCTATCGACGCTTCATAAAGGATTTTTCTAAACTCGCACAACCACTTTGTCGCCTATTACAAAAAGATGCACCATTCGATGTTGACAAAGCTTGTAAAGAATCATTTGATGAACTAAAAGCACGACTTATTTCCGCTCCAATAGTGCAACCCCCGGATTGGTCGCTGCCGTTCGAAATCATGTGCGATGCCTCCGATCTAAGTGTAGGCGCAGTGCTTGGACAAAGATCCAAAGACGGACCGCATGTTATCGCTTATGCCTCTCGAACTCTTGATTCGGCACAGCGAAATTATTCTACAACGGAAAAGGAGTTTTTTGCTGTCATTTTTGCATTAGATAAATTTCGTCCTTATTTATTAGGAACTAAAATTCTCATTTTTTCTGATCATGCAGCATTGAAGTATTTGATCAACAAAAAAGACGCGAAACCTCGTTTGATTAGATGGATACTCTTGTTACAAGAGTTTGACATCCAAATCAAAGACAAGAAAGGCAGCGAGAATTTGGTGGCGGATCACCTAAGCCGTTTAGCAACATCACCAACCGAACTCCCTCTACGAGATGAATTCCCGGATGAATCGCTAATGGAAGTTAAGGTAACATTCCCTTGGTTTGCCGATTTGGCGAATTTCTTAGCCATTGGTAAGGTTCCTAACAATTTGTCTCAATCCGCGATTAAACGTATTAAAAGAGATGCTAGATATTATATATGGGATGATCCATATTTGTGGAAATTGTGTTCTGATCAAATAATTCGTCGTTGCGTAAGTAATAGCGAGGTAACTTCTATACTTAAATTTTGTCATTCTTACGCTTGTGGCGGACATTTTGGCCCTAAGCGAACTGCGCACAAAATTCTCGAGTGCGGGTTCTTTTGGCCTACCTTATTTAAAGATACTTACAATTTTTGCAAATCATGTGACAGATGCCAACGGGTTGGGAACCTAAGCCGTCGAAGCGAAATGCCGTTAAATCCAATCCATATATGCGAAGTATTCGACGTGTGGGGACTCGACTATATGGGACCTTTTATTTCATCCTATGGAAATCTTTATATTATTTTAGCAGTCGATTACGTTTCGAAATGGGTTGAGGCGAAAGCCACCCGTGAGAATGATGCGAGAACCACGACTAACTTCTTGCGTGAATTTATTTTTTCCAGATTCGGAACTCCAAGGGCGATTATTTGTGATAGGGGAACGCATTTTGTCAATCGAATCGTCGAGGCCTTGATGAGGAAATATGGCGTGACGCAGCGAATATCAACGGCTTATCATCCGCAAACTAACGGACAAGCGGAAGTTTCAAATAGGGAGATTAAGTCAATCCTAGAGAAAATTGTAAAACCCAATCGAAAGGATTGGAGCTTGAAGTTGGTCGACGCATTATGGGCATATCGGACCGCCTACAAAGGACCTATCGGCATGTCACCTTACCGCCTTGTCTTTGGTAAACCTTGTCATCTCCCGGTCGAACTTGAACATAGAGTGTTTTGGGCGGTGAAAGAATGTAATATGGAAATGAGCGCTGTTGGCGAAACACGGAAACTTCATATCCAAGAACTAGAGGAGATTCGCCGAAACGCTTACGATAGCGCACAGCGTTACAAAGAACAAACTAAAGCATTTCATGACAAACACATTTCATTTAAATCCTTTTCAATTGGACAAAAGGTTCTCCTATTTAACTCGAAATTGAAAATTTTTGCAGGAAAACTTAAGTCTAAGTGGAGCGGACCATTTACCGTAGTCGATACCTTCCCTCATGGAGCCGTAGAAATCGAAGATAGTTCGGGTGCACGATTTAAAGTAAATGGACAGCGGCTCAAACCATTCTTCGAAAGCGCACCCATCGAACACATTGAGGAAATAATCCTCGAAGAACCGAGACCCTGAACATCGAATTGGTCGAGCTTAACGACAATAAACAAAGCGCTAAATGGGAGGCAACCCATTAGTTTTTTTATTTTTCATTTTTTTTAATTTTTTTATTTTTTCTCTTTGTTCCAGTATACTGATCGAATTTTTTTTCTCATTGCAGGTTCTTTTCTATCGGCCAAGAGCAGGGCAATTCATTCCCCCACCATAGTGCACCGTTTCATTAAACGCGGTGCATTTTAGCATGCGTAATGAACGGTGCACGTTAGCCCCTCCCCATCATCCAGCTTTCCCTAATTTTCCCCCCCGCCTCCTTTTCTTTCCCTTCCGCATAGAACAACTAAACCCTAGCAAAACTCACCTCACCACACAAAACAAACCCCAACCGGATTTTTCAAGCCCCCACCGCCGTCAACCCATAATGCCTCGCACAAGGCAACAAGCCCGCCGCCTACCCCAAGAACCACCGATGGTTATCGGCGGACGGTGCCGTTTTCAACCGCCTCAGTTCATGGAAATAAGCACCGAGTCCGAGCCCTCCGCCGCACCTCCTCCTCGCCGCGGAGGCTGTCATCGACAAGCCACCACTCCGCCGGCTGAAAACCATATTCCCCAGACGACCGCGATTCCTCTGCCTCCTTCCCCATCCGTCAGCCACCATTCGCACCATTCCAATAGCATTGCCGGCCCGAGCACCAGCCGCCGTCCGCCATCCCCACGATCTCCGTCGCCGTCATTTTATTCACTGCCCACTATGGACTCTCCCACACCCTCTCGGCAGCGTTCGTTCCATTCCCAACAGAGGGAATCCACAAACCCCTCCATTTCCATGCCCTCTGCCGAACCAGAGCAACATCCTGAGGTAAATTCTACCCCAATTTTTACTCAGCCGTTGCTAATGTACCATCCTTCTTTTGGATACACAGAGGACTTCTCGGCTGGATTCAGTTTCCATCAAGATCACCAGACCTCTGCAAATTATGGTGAACACTCTAGTGCATCATCCTTCCCCTCTCCGCCCGGAGGAGGCACCGAAAATCCTGAAAGAAACAGACGGGGGCGTAATTATGCCGTACCAGCAGAAGAAGTGCTCAAGGGATACCTCGTCTTTTCTGCCGATCAGCTCGACCAATTTCAGAGTATCCGACATAGGCCTTTTCGGGTTTGCAAATTCATTCCCCATCATACTATTGTCAATTTGAATATCTCTGATTCTGTTGCACATTATTTTGATGCTATCGGATGGACTGCTTTCTCTGAAATTAAATGTGGAACGTTTTATGAGTTGGTCTTTGAATTCTATTCCACATTTTCTTTTGCCGAAACTAGTTACATTACACCCGACTCCCCTGCTGTTATCAGATTTCGGTTATGTGGTCAAAATTTGACGAAATCGCACGCCTCATTAAAAACCTCCCTAAACCTATTGGAGGAAAAGAGTACGATGCGATCCGTCGAGTACAAAAATAAATTCAAGGAACAAACACCCATTCCTACTTAACGAGTTACAAAAGCATGCTCCCAAGGAATCCCTCACCGCGACAATCTTCTATGTAATCGAAGTCCTCTCCTATCGCAATATCTGAAAATAGACCCATAAATAACGACAGCCCTTGCACTTACAAGCATGCCACGAAAAGGGACAACCGGTCCACTCCCTCCTTAGCCAAGGCATCGGCGAAACCATTCGCCTCTCTAGGCACATAACAAAATTGCAATTCATAGACTGCTTGTTGCGCTTGATCAATCGCCATGAACACCTCCCACAAACGCCATGGTCTCTTTGCCGACCGTGTAACCCAACTCAAAGCCACTTGTGAATCAGATTCGATTATCACACACTGATTGCGCCAACTGCCCTCCACCACCAAACGTAATGCGAAAGCAATCGCCCGAATTTCAGCTTCGTTGGAGTCCATCACCCCTAACGGACCCGAAAACAGCCCCAATATACGACTCTCACCGTCCCTCATCACACCTCCAAATCCCGCTGGCCCCGGCTTACCTCTCGCCGCACCATCGACGTTAAATTTCAACACACCCGTGACCGGTGGCTGCCAAAACACCCCACGCCTCTCCTTTTTGCCCGCCACACTTAGCACCTGTGAAGACGGGCATGTCCACCAAGCAGCCTCGGACATTTGCTCCCCTTCTACGCCCACCTTGATCCAATAGTAGGATCTCAATTTTATCAAAAAACAGATTTCGTCCCTCGTCAATCTTTTACCGCGAAATATTCGCTCATTCCTAGCCAACCAAAGTGACCACAACACAGCACTAACACATGCCTCCCATAAACGTTTCATACTACCTTTGAACGGACAATGCAAATGTTTAACAAAAAAATCAGTGAAAACTAACCGGGAAAGGTGTCGATATGTTCCACCAATTGCGCAGCCAATCCCAAAAATGCAGCACATTCGGACATTCATAAAATAAATGTGCGATCGATTCTTCCGATGCGTCGCATCACAAACAACTACTGTGTTCAGCACTTAATACCAACCCGCGATGTCTCAGAAAATCCGCCGTCGATAACCTCCTTAACCATACGAACCAAAGGAACGCATGCACCTTTGGTGGCACCAACACATTCCAAGCGAAACAATCACCCAAGTCGTCATCTCCAAATTTGTCCATCAGCAATAAATTGGATAGTTCCTTCACCGAGAAGCTGCCATGTGTATCCGCTCGCCAAATTAACATATCTTGTCTATCCTCCCATAATGGCACCCCTCGCACCAACTCCTGTAAACTATTCAGCCGCTCCAGCTCAAACCCACGTAATTGTCGTCTAAAAAATGTTGCCCACTGTCCATGTTCCAAAGTCTCCCCCACGGCATAATCTTGAATCCACGCCAACTTGTTAATCGACAACATAAATAAACGCGGATACATGTCTTTTAGGGGCTGTTGCGAAATCCAAGGATCAAACCAAAATAGGACCAACTTCCCATTCCCAATTTTCCATCGGCAACCTTCCATTCCCATATGTTGTTCAATACTAATGTCACAAGAGTTCAACACAATCTGTTTCCACACCCCCGACATTGCCGATAAATTTTCCGTATTGAATCGCCACCATTGAGTGTGTGCCCCATACTTGGCTGTAATCAATCTTCGCCACAGAGATTCCCGATCTTGTGCATAACGCCACATCCACTTGGACAGCAAAGCCTTATTCTTAACCCTCAAATCCGCCACCCCCAAACCTCCCAAATGTCTAGGCCGACACACAACATCCCATCCTACCCTGCTCATTTTCCGCTCGAGACCTACACCACCCCATAAAAATGCACGCCTGATTTTATCTAACTGTGCAATAATTCCCTTCGGTACTGTAAACAATCCCATATAAAAAATAGGCAATGCTGAAAGAACGGAATTCACCAAAGTGACACGTGCTGCAAAAGATAATGACGTACGTTTCCATCCGGCTAACTTACGCCGGAAGTTTGCAATGATAGGTTCCCACACCGATAAATTTCTCGGGTTGGCTCCTAGCGGAAATCCGAGGTAAGTAAAGGGCAGCCCCCCCTGTTTGCATCCCAACAACTCGGCCACCACATCTCCCAAACCGTCATCCACATCAATTGCATACAACGAGCTCTTTGCGAAATTTATACGCAAGCCCGAACACACCTGGAAACAATGTAGTATTCTCTTAATATTTCATGCCACTTCCACCGAAGCCTCAAAAAATAAGATGGTGTCGTCTGCGAACTGTAAGTGAGTTAAGGATATCCCCGGCACTACCTCCACGCCACGTACCAATCCAACCAACTCGGCATTAACCAACATCAAGTGTAAAGCTTCAGCCACAATGACAAATAGAAGAGGTGAGAGTGGACAGCCTTGGCGTAATCCACGCCCCATCCGAAATTCTTTTGTTGCGCTGCCATTTACCAATACCGATAAGCGAGGTGAGCTGATGCATTCCTTTACCCATTCCCTCCACCTACTACAAAATCCCATGCGCTCCAAAACTGAATCAAGAAAAATCCAGCTTACACAATCGTAAGCTTTGGCGAAATCTAACTTCAGAATAAATCCCCCACAACCACTCTTACGTAGCGAATGTATTACTTCAGTAGCTAGAAGAACTCCATCTACCAATTGCCGTCCTTTTATAAATGCAGATTGTGAGTCACTGATCAAAACTCCCAGCACACTTTGTAGCCTATTAGCTAGGCATTTAGCCAAAATTTTATACATTGAATTCACAAGGCATATCGGGCGATACTCACCTAAACTTTGAGGCGATTCCACTTTTGGCAACAATACAATAAAAGCGCAATTGGCCCCTTTCGGTAACTTCCCTGTTGCGTGAAACTGCCCAAAGAAATTCAATACATCGAATTGTACCACCTCCCACCCTTTCTTATAAAATTCGAGCGTGAAAACCATCCGGACCCGGCGCTTTTGAACCATCGCACTCCCATAATATATTTTTAATCTCATCCACCGTGAAAGGCTGTATCAAACACTTCTTATCCGTGTCGTTTATACTACGAAAAGCACCCTCAAAATGCCACACACCCGCCCACTTGTCACTAGCAAAATGTTTAGTGAATGTCTTCACCACAAAATTCTGCACTGGCGAAGGTTCAACAGTCCACACACCCTCAATTATCAGCCCCGGTATGTAGTTCCGAGCTGTTCTTAACTTTGCCGTTCTATGGAAATACGCCGTATTACGGTCGCCCAAGCGTAACCAAGTTGCTCTTGATTTTTGTCGCCACATTGATTCTTTCATACGCATTGCACGCCACAACGCACACATCCACCTACGCCTAGCATCCTCTAACTCGTCATTTGCATCCCCCTCAACCACGGCCTCATCCGCTTTCTCCAACTGTTGTTGCACGTCCGCAATCAATTTATTTACATCGCCGAAGTAATCTTTATTCCAGCCTTTCAAAAACTGCTTCAAATGTCTCAATTTGACTACGATATTTTCATTTCCCACTCCCATCTTTGTTAAACGACACCATTCCTCCAGAATTTGTCTAACATTTGAACGCCCATCCATCCAACAATTAAAAAATCGAAACGGGCGTGGCCCCCAGTCATTGTCATCGCATTTCAGTAGTAATGGAGTATGGTCCGACACCCCCCTTTTCAACGCCATTTGCTGTATAGATTTAAAGACATCCAGCCAACTAGAAGAGACTAAAAACCGATCAATTCTACTGCACCGATTACCATAGCCAAACCAAGTGTATCGTTTACCTATTAACGGCAAATCAATCAAATCCGCGTCATGTACGAACTCCCCAAAAACTTTCATTTCCTCATATCTATCCGAAACCCCTATACGGTCAGACTCATATAATATAGCATTAAAATCACCCATTATGCAATATGGCCCCTCATACTCCTTTAATTGCGACAATACAGAAACCCAAACTGATTTTTGTCTCGCTACATCCGTAGGAGCATAAATCCCTAACATACAACACTCCATATCTTCTTGTTTCCAACGGCCTCTAAGCATTATAAAATTCGGATAAATAACAGAATGAATCAAATTAAATTTGGTACCTTCCCAAATAATCAAGATGCCCCCGGATGCTCCCAACGTGGGTGATACAGCCATCTCAAAGTTGTCCGAATACCACAACGAAGCTACCCACATCGATGGCACCTCCTCTAACTTTGTTTCTTGCAAAACTACCATGTCCACCTGATTTTTCTTTATGATTTCCCCAACACCTCGACGCTTCGCGCCACCTCCCAAACCCCGTACATTCCACGATAATATGCGCATTAGTCACAAACCACGATTTTCCCCGGCTATCACCCGAGAAATATCCTTGATTATATCGGCTTCTCTCCCACTCGATTTCACCCCTATTAAAGACCCCAATTGTACTGTTGCTGCTGCCTCGCTTGCGATATCCTGAGAACGTTGTGAGCCACTCTCTTGCCCGTCCGCCCCTCCTGTTTTGCAAGTATACCGTCAGCGTTTTGCACCCAAACTATGCCGTTTCCTCCCTTTCAATTCACGGCCAGCCACATTAGAATTCTCTGGCGAATTTAATTTTCTAATTTTGCAAAACGCCTGGCCAATCCTTATAATTTCCGTTGCACCTAGGCCAGCTTTGGCGTTGATCGAGTGAATAGTTGGAGGAGAAATCACCTCCTGTGAATTCAGATTATCCCAATTACCTGACCCCACCTCCTCCTCTTGTTTCGAATTTGCTATCCCAGCAATGGATAGACTTTCAATTTGTTGAAATTCCTCCCCCACTGTTAGAGTCCTACCATTACACTCCTTCCCTACTATTGGATCTCCAGCATTCAATGAATCTGCCTCACCACCAACCGATGGACTTGTCCCCGCCGGAGTAGGCTGTTTCAACGGTGGCCGGACAACATCTTGCACCCCTCCGTTCACCTCATCGGATTGTACCCTCAATCTATTCGAAATATCCTGCCCTTGCGGCTCCAACCATGTTTCGTTCATAACCCATACCACACAATCATTCCCTTGTGGATTTGTTGCTACTTGTTGCGTTTCATTCAAACCATTGGTGTCAACATTTTCATTTTCCAATTGCTCTTCACTGTCCGTGTCCGACCATTGTTCTGAACTTTCCTCCATGGATCGCCTCTCACAACAATCACACTCCACCTCCGGGCCCTTGCCATCCATCTCTAAAACCCTTACCCAATAACCAATCTTGTCTACCGTTACACGAATACGTTCTTCGATCCGGTTAAGTGTTGTAGTCTCTACCATGATTCGACCACTATCAAATGCCGTAGGCGTTTCCGTATCATCATCTAAACAAATCAGAGAACCCCACAAATTGGCTATGTTTGTAAACGTTTGTTTATGCCAAAGGTGTATCGGTAGCCCTACGATCGACAGCCAAACTCGCCTTGATTCGACTTTTATTGACGTCGACCAAACCTCTATCCGATTAAAGCATTCCTTTACCCTGTCCATTTGTAAAATTCTGTCACGGACCTTTGCGGATGTGCACATCAACATCACCATTTGCCCGGATAACCGCATGATGGAAAAACCTTCCTGTTTTGATATTTCCAATCGCTCAGCAAGGGTTTTAATGCTACATGGCAGCCAACACCAACCCACCGCACACCACTGGAGCAAAGCCCGTTTGTCATCATCGACAATTCCCTTTACTTCCCTATATTTTGTTTGTCCCACATCCCCGCTCGTCGCCGTCGATGAACGCTCATGAGTCCTACTCGTCACCGGTTCTGCCCTTGATCCTCCACTCGCCTCGCCCTCACTTTTTCCTTTAGCCATCGTCGTCCGACCCCTGATCTCCATCGAGACATTTATTCGAGCACCATGGATCCATTTTCCATCCAATCTCTCTATCGCCCGATCAGCATCTATTTTCGATGCCATACGCACGAATCCAAATCTATATCCATCTCGTGCCAATCGATTAGGGATGAACGCATCTCGAACGACGCCGTGTCTATCGAACACTTGCCACAAGCCCTTCCAGTGTATTGTCTTCGACAAGCCCCCTACAAACAGCGTCCATACCCGCTGTTTAGTCTGCTCCCTCTTACCTTCATTGCCGTTTGATTTGGTGGCTTGTTCCCTAGCAAGGCGTTCCCATAGCGCTGTCTTTCCCATAGCGTTTTTTCACCTAGCGTATTAATTTGATGTCTTGTTTTGTGTGGGGAAAACTATCATTTATATTATCTAACAGCATTGTTTGAGATTTCTGCAGACTTCGATGAGAATGCTGCTTATTTTGAGTTATCCGGACAAACAGACATAGCCTTCGACCCTCGATCTACTAAGGCTATTGCGCTTCAAGACCCCGGGCTCCGTTATGTTCATCATTTCCTTGCCTACAATTTTTCTGGACGTAACGATGCTTCTGCCACTTTAAGTAAGATTGAACTATTCTTCCTTTGGTGTATGCATTCAGGTAAGAAGGTTAACCTAGGATTTTGGTTAACCCGCCAGTTCAAAGTCGTCATCCGGTACAATCGTCCTTTAATCCTTGGTCCTTTAATTACTCACCTTGCATCTCGAATAGCTAATTTCGACATTGAGCATTTCACTTACGCTTTTTCTATGGATGCTTTAGATGAGCGTTGCTTGGACTCCATGGGATTACTCGATGGAACACCGGATGCACCCTTCTTCAATCCACCGGGTATTTTAACGCCAAGGACAAGGAGGGTTTTCACTCGCCGAACCGCATCACGTGCCCCTCATTCCCCTCCTCCCCAAGAGCAGCCCTCTCACGATGTTCCAGATTTTGCTGCCCGTCTTCACACATTAGAAGACAACATCTCCGAAATCCTCTCTTACCTTCGCCCTGGGCGCGGTCGCGGACGTGGCCGCAATCGTCGTTGATAACGGGGAGTTTCCTTTACCCCTCTTTGCTTTAATTTTTCCTATTTTATTTTGAATTGGGGCAATTCATTTAAGTGAGGGGGAGGGTACGACAACACTTGTCCTATGCTTGTTTGATAATATGTCTGACTTTGACTGAAGTTGAGTTGAACTTATCTTGCCATTTCATGATTATCTAGCATATTATACTTGCTCTAGTACTTAGGAGTGACTGACTTGGAGCATTTTTGATAATCAAGTGATATGGGTAATCTGCAGTTTGGCATTCTCTTTTAATTACTCTGGATTGTGTTGATTAGATTTCTCGCCTAGCTTAATCAAAATTAGACCAATTTGTGAGACTTTGAGTCTTGAGCATGCATTCTTCATATTATGCTCGTTTCTTTTGCTTGAGAGTGTCATCCTGAACTTTAGGAATCTAGAACTTGTGGCTTGCTTACAATTCGAGACTACACTAAGAACGAGGTGCTTTAAAATGATTTAGGCATTAGGCTTTAACCTTTTCCATCCCTTTCACTCTATTTTACCCTTCCTCATCGCCTAGTGAGCCTTTTGTTAGCCTTACACCCCATTTTTCTTGCTTAACCCTAAACCAAACTTTTTGAATGATCAAATGCTAGAACTGTATTGCTAGACAAAAAGGGGCTGCAATTCGAATAAGGGCAGAATTTTTCAAAGAAAAAAATGAAAAAGAAAAAAAAAGAGAAAAAACCAGAATAAAAAGAAGCAATTGCTTCGAAAGAAAAAAAATAAAGGAAAAGAAAAAAAACAGTTTCGAAAAAAAAAGAAGAAAAAAGAAATGTGTTTGCTTGCCCATTTTTAACCCCTCTTTTGTCTTCGTTGCTTATTGTTTGAAACTTCTTGCATGGATCATCTTCTTTTGCCTTTTCTTTCTATCTTTCTACTTTTTTTCTCTAACCCACATTACACCTTGAATAAAAGACCTAATGATTTTTGCACCTCGATTCTAATAAGTAGTGGAGAATTGAACTTGTTTCAAGCCTATGGAAACCTTTGTTCATGCATGACTTTGAGTGTTTCTGCTTCAAGTTTTACCCTTAAAAACACTTTGAGTGCTCTTGAGTGTATCTTGGTGTGGATTAAGACTAGGCTACGATTCGATCAATGCTTGATAGGAAATTAAAAGGAACAAGGGTTGCTCTTTGCTTGTATTTATTTGGTGTTAATTGTGTTTCTGTCAAGAACCTCCTTTCGTGCTAGAGCCTTTATAATTCTGTTTGATGCTTGTAATGGTTTGTGATTTGCATTCTCGGGCTTAAGTTATTTCGGACATACTTGAGGACAAGTATGAGACAAGTGAGGGGGAATTTGATGAGTTCTCAAAAGTGACATATTTCACTTGCTAATTTTCTAAGTTTTGTGACTTCTTGCTGCTTAATACATATTGTTTCCATTATATTTTGTGCAGGGGTCCAACTCTGGAAATAGCAGTGAAAATAGAGCGTTTCTGCAGTTTTTTTATTATCCTGTCATGACTGGCATCATGGGCACGACACCAGGCACGATGCATCTGACGTGGCAGTGACATAGCAGTGACGTGGCAATGACGTGGCAACTTCTAGAAGCTCCTGGAATGTTCCGGAAGACGAATCCGATTAGACTTATCAGCTTTTATCATATTAGTTTTATTTTTGAATTTTAATTAAACATTTGAATTTGATTTCTTTTTTTTTTGATCGACAACCATATGTTTTTATTCACGTAGTAAAGAAAACATATAGTTTGACGAAATCGCACGCCTCATTAAAAACCTCCCTAAACCTATTGGAGGAAAAGAGTACGATGCGATCCGTCGAGTACAAAAATAAATCAAGGAACAAACACCCAATCATACTTAACGAGTTACAAAAGCATGCTCCCAAGGAATCCCTCACCGCGACACACTTCTATGTAATCGAAGTCCTCTCCTATCGCCATATCTGAAAATAGACCCATAAATAACGACAGCCCTTGCACTTACAAGCATGCCACGAAAAGGGACAACCGGTCCACTCCCTCCTTAGCCAAGGCATCGGCGAAACCATTCGCCTCTCTAGGCACATAACAAAATTGCAATTCATAGACTGCTTGTTGCGCTTGATCAATCGCCATGAACACCTCCCAAAAACGCCATGGTCTCTTTGCCGACCGTGTAACCCAACTCAAAGCCACTTGTGAATCAGATTCGATTATCACACACTGATTGCGCCAACTGCCCTCCACCACCAAACTTAATGCGAAAGCAATCGCCCGAATTTCAGCTTCGTTGGAGTCCATCACCCCTAACGGACCCGAAAACAGCCCCAATATACGACTCTCACCGTCCCTCATCACACCTCCAAATCCCGCTGGCCCCGGCTTACCTCTCGCCGCACCATCGACGTTAAATTTCAACACACCCGTGACCGGTGGCTGCCAAAACACCCCACGCCTCTCCTTTTTGCCCGCCACACTTAGCACCTGTGAAGACGGGCATGTCCACCAAGCAGCCTCGGACATTTGCTCCCCTTCTACGCCCACCTTGATCCAATAGTAGGATCTCAATTTTATCAAAAAACAGATTTCATCCCTCGTCAATCTTTTACCGCGAAATATTCGCTCATTCCTAGCCAACCAAAGTGACCACAACACAGCACTAACACATGCCTCCCATAAACGTTTCATACTACTTTTAAACGGACAATGCAAATGTTCAACAAAAAAATCAGTGAAACTAACCGGGAAAGGTGTCGATATGTTCCACCAATTGCGCAGCCAATCCCAAAAATGCAGCACATTCGGACATTCATAAAATAAATGTGCGATCGATTCTTCCGATGCGTCGCACCACAAACAACTACTATGTTCAGCACTTAATATCAACCCGCGATGTCTCAGAAAATCCGCCGTCGGTAACCTCCTTAACCATACGAACCAAAGGAACGCCTGCACCTTTGGTGGCACCAACACATTCTAAGTGAAACAATCACCCAAGTCGCCATCTCCAAATTTGTCCATCAGCAATAAATTGGATAGTTCCTTCACCGAGAAGCTGCCATGTGTATCCGCTCGCCAAATTAACATATCTTGTCTATCCTCCCATAATGGCACCCCTCGCACCAACTCTTGTAAACTATTCAGCCTCTCCAGCTCAAACCCACGTAATTGTCGTCTAAAAAATGTTTCCCACTGTCCATGTTCCAAAGTCTCCCCCACGGCATAATCTTGAATCCACGCCAACTTGTTAATCGACAACATAAATAAACGCGGATACATGTCTTTTAGGGGCTGTTGCGAAATCCAAGGATCAAACCAAAATAGGACCAACTTCCCATTCCCAATTTTCCATCGGCAACCTTCCATTCCCATATGTTGTTCAATACTAATGTCACAAGAGTTCAACACAATTTGTTTCCACACCCCCGACATTGCCGATAAATTTTCCGTATTGAATCGCCACCATTGAGTGTGTGCCCCATACTTGGCTGTAATCAATCTTCGCCACAGAGATTCCCGATCTTGTGCATAACGCCACATCCACTTGGACAGCAAAGCCTTATTCTTAACCCTCAAATCCGCCACCCCCAAACCTCCCAAATGTCTAGGCCGACACACAACATCCCATCCTACCCTGCTCATTTTCCGCTCGAGGCCTACACCACCCCATAAAAATGCACGCCTGATTTTATCTAACTGTGCAATAATTCCCTTCGGTACTGTAAACAATCCCATATAAAAAATAGGCAATGCTGAAAGAACGGAATTCACCAAAGTGACACGTGCTGCAAAAGATAATGACGTACGTTTCCATCCGGCTAACTTGCGCCGGAAGTTTGCAATGATAGGTTCCCACACCGATAAATTTCTCGGGTTGGCTCCTAGCGGAAATCCGAGGTAAATAAAGGGCAGCCCCCCCTGTTTGCATCCCAACAACTCGGCCACCACATCTCCCACACCGTCATCCACATCAATTGCATACAACGAGCTCTTTGCGAAATTTATACGCAAGCCCGAACACACCTGGAAACAATGTAATATTCTCTTAATAT
Source organism: Hibiscus tridactylites (assembly GCA_958450335.1). NCBI lineage: Eukaryota > Viridiplantae > Streptophyta > Magnoliopsida > Malvales > Malvaceae > Hibiscus > Hibiscus tridactylites. Next base: position 8,865,538 of record OY288288.1, read on the forward strand.
TTCGTGCCACTTCCACCGAAGCCTCAAAAAATAAGATGGTGTCGTCTGCGAACTGTAAGTGAGTTAAGGATATCCCCGGCACTACCTCCACGCCACGTATCAAACCAACCAACTCGGCATTAACCAACATCAAGTGTAAAGCTTCAGCCACAATGACAAATAGAAGAGGTGAGAGTGGACAGCCTTGGCGTAATCCACGCCCCATCCGAAATTCTTTTGTTGCGCTGCCATTTACCAATACCGATAAGCGAGGTGAGCTGATGCATTCCTTTACCCATTCCCTCCACCTACTACAAAATCCCATGCGCTCCAAAACTGAATCAAGAAAAATCCAGCTTACACAATCGTAAGCTTTGGCGAAATCTAACTTCAGAATAAATCCCCCACAACCACTCTTACGTAGCGAATGTATTACTTCCGTAGCTAGAAGAACTCCATCTACCAATTGCCGTCCTTTTATAAATGTAGATTGTGAGTCACTGATCAAAACTCCCAGCACACTTTGTAGCCTATTAGCTAGGCATTTAGCCAAAATTTTATACATTGAATTCACAAGGCATATCGGGCGATACTCACCTAAACTTTGAGGCGATTCCACTTTCGGCAACAATACAATAAAAGCGCAATTGGCCCCTTTCGGTAACTTCCCTGTTGCGTGAAACTGCCCAAAGAAATTCAATACATCGAATTGTACCACCTCCCACCCTTTCTTATAAAATTCGAGCGTGAAACCATCCGGACCCGGCGCTTTTGAACCATCGCACTCCCATAATATATTTTTAATCTCATCCACCGTGAAAGGCTGTATCAAACGCTTCTTATCCGCGTCGTTTATACTACGAAAAGCACCCTCAAAATGCCACTCACCCGCCCACTTGTCACTAGCAAAATGTTTAGTGAATGTCTTCACCACAAAATTCCGCACTGCCGAAGGTTCAACAGTCCACACACCCTCAATTATCAGCCCCGGTATGTAGTTCCGAGCTGTTCTTAACTTTGCCGTTCTATGGAAATACGCCGTATTACGGTCGCCCAAGCGTAACCAAGTTGCTCTTGATTTTTGTCGCCACATTGATTCTTTCATTCGCATTGCACGCCACAACGCACACATCCACCTACGCCTAGCATCCTCTAACTCGTCATTTGCATCCCCCTCAACCACGGCCTCATCCGCTTTCTCCAACTGTTGTTGCACGTCCGCAATCAATTTATTTACATCGCCGAAGTAATCTTTATTCCAGCCTTTCAAAAACTGCTTCAAATGTCTCAATTTGACAACGATATTTTCGTTTCCCACTCCCATCTTTGTTAAACGACACCATTCCTCCAGAATTTGTCTAACATTTGAACGCCCATCCATCCAACAATTAAAAAATCGAAATGGGCGTGGCCCCCAGTCATTGTCATCGCATTTCAGTAGTAATGGAGTATGGTCCGACACCCCCCTTTTCAACGCCATTTGCTGTATAGATTTAAAGATATCCAGCCAACTAGAAGAGACTAAAAACCGATCAATTCTACTGCACCGATTACCATAGCCAAACCAAGTGTATCGTTTACCTATTAACGGCAAATCAATCAAATCCGCGTCATGTACGAACTCCCCAAAAACTTTCATTTCCTCATATCTATCCGAAACCCCAATACGGTCAGACTCATATAATATAGCATTAAAATCACCCATTATGCAATATGGCCCCTCATACTCCTTTAATTGCGACAATACAGAAACCCAAACTGATTTTTGTCTCGCTACGTCCGTAGGAGCATAAATCCCTAACATACAACACTCCATATCTTCTTGTTTCCAACGGCCTCTAAGCATTATAAAATTCGGATAAATAACAGAATGAATCAAATTAAATTTGGTACCTTCCCAAATAATCAAGATGCCCCCGGATGCTCCCAACGATGGTGATACAGCCATCTCAAAGTTGTCCGAATACCACAACGAAGCTACCCACATTGATGGCACCTCCTCTAACTTTGTTTCTTGCAAAACTACCATGTCCACCTGATTTTTCTTTATGATTTCCCCAACACCTCGACGCTTCGCGCCACCTCCCAAACCCCGTACATTCCACGATAATATGCGCATTAGTCACAAACCACGATTTTCCCCGGCTATCACCCGAGAAATATCCTTGATTATATCGGCTTCTCTCCCACTCGATTTCACCCCTATTAAAGACCCCAATTGTACTGTTGCTGCTGCCTCGCTTGCGATATCCTGAGAACGTTGTGAGCCACACTCTTGCCCGTCCGCCCCTTCTGTTTTGCAAGTATATCGTGAGCGTTTTGCATCCAAACTATGCCGTTTCCTCCCTTTCAATTCACGGCCAGCCACATTAGAATTCTCTGGCGAATTTAATTTTCTAATTTTGCAAAACGCCTGGCCAATCCTTATAATTTCCGTTGCACCTAGGCCAGCTTTGGCGTTGATCGAGTGAATAGTTGGAGGAGAAATCACCTCCTGTGAATTCAGATTATCCCAATTACCTGACCCCACCTCCTCCTCTTGTTTCGAATTGGCTATCCCAGCAATGGATAGACTTTCAATTTGTTGAAATTCCTCCCCCACTGTTAGAGTCCTACCATTACACTCCTTCCCTACTATTGGATCTCCAACATTCAATGAATCTGCCTCACCACCAACCGATGGACTTGTCCCCGCCGGAGTAGTCTGTTTCAACGGTGGCCGGACAACATCTTGCACCCCTCCGTTCAACTCATCGGATTGTACCCTCAATCTATTCGAAATATCCTGCCCTTGCGGCTCCAACCATGTTTCGTTCATAACCCATACCACACGATCATTCCCTTGTGGATTTGTTGCTACTTGTTGCGTTTCATTCAATCCATTGGTGTCAGCATTTTCATTTTCCAATTGCTCTTTACTGTCCGTGTCCGACCATTGTTCTGAACTTTCCTCCATGGATCGCCTCTCACAACAATCACACTCCACCTCCGGGCCCTTGCCATCCATCTCTAAAACCCTTACCCAATAACCAATCTTGTCTACCGTTACACGAATACGTTCTTCGATCCGGTTAAGTGTTGTAGTCTCTACCATGATTCGACCACTATCAAATGCCGTAGGCGTTTCCGTATCATCATCTAAACAAATCAGAGAACCCCACAAATTGGCTATGTTTGTAAACGTTTGTTTATGCCAAAGGTGTATCGGTAGCCCTACGATCGACAACCAAACTCGCCTTGATTCGACTTTTATTGACGGCGACCAAATCTCTATCCGATTAAAGCATTCCTTTACCCTGTCCATCTGTAAAATTCTGTCACGGACCTTTGCGGATGTGCACATCAACAGCACCATTTGCCCGGATAACCGCATGATGGAAAAACCTTCCTGTTTTGATATTTCCAATCGCTCAGCAAGGGTTTTAATGCTACATGGCGGCCAACACCAACCCACCGCACACCACTGGAGCAAAGCCCGTTTGTCATCATCGACAATTCCCTTTACTTCCCTATATTTTGTTTGTCCCACATCCCCGCTCGTCGCCGTCGATGAACGCTCATGAGTCCTACTCGTCACCGGTTCTGCCCTTGATCCTCCACTCGCCTCGCCCTCACTTTTTCCTTTAGCCATCGTCGTCCGACCCCTGATCGCCATCGAGACATTTATTCGAGCACCATGGATCCATTTTCCATCCAATCTCTCTATCGCCCGATCAGCATCTATTTTCGATGCCATACGCACGAATCCAAATCTATATCCATCTCGTGCCAATCGATTAGGGATGAACGCATCTCGAACGACGCCGTGTCTATCGAACACTTGCCACAAGCCCTTCCAGTGTATTGTCTTCGACAAGCCCCCTACAAACAGCGTCCATACCCGCTGTTTAGACTGCTCCCTCTTACCTTCATTGCCGTTTGATTTGGTGGCTTGTTCCCTAGCAAGGCGTTCCCATAGCGCTGTCTTTCCCATAGCTTGAATTTGATTTCTTATCTCTTATCTTTGTAAATCTAAGCCTATAAATACCAACCTTTGGTTAAGGCTTAAGATCATCTGCTAGCTTTTGAATCTTTTCATCCTTGTAAACATTTTAGTTTTAATCGAAATTCATTTTCATTTATTTCTTTGTTTCATTTATTTTATGTTTTTCAATTGCTTTTCCAAAAACAAGTTAAGTATGATAATCAATATCATGCTTAGCTAAATTTCTTAAGCCAAGAACCAGCCAAGTCAATTCGATTCGTGAGAATTGAACTTGCTTAATTACTTTTGGGGAAATCATTTTTATCTTTCCGCTTAGATAGTTTGGCAATCAGCCTTACTAAAGTTTTTTAAACGTTTTTCATATCAAAAAGGGCCCTTTGGTCTGAATTCGCTTAAAAACATAGTTGGGAGGAAGGATCGGCCTGTGGCAAATTTCGACTTCCTGTGAACACTCTTAGCGGCGGTCCGCTAAGGAAAGATGAAATCAGAAGCGATTCTATTTTTTAGACAATTTCTGAGTCGGGTTTTTCCTGCTTTATTCTAAATACTTTAACGGCGATAGTCGTGGTTGATTTATTTAAGAACCGTCTTTCGAAGATAGCTTGGGAGGATTGGTTACTTGAGAGAAGAACAAGTTACGACGGGTTGGGCCTCGTAGACTGTAACCGACATGATCCCCGAAATAAAAATCTATTTCAATGATCGAAAGAATTGAAGGAGCTGGTTCGAGGCTGATCTACATCCTTGGTTTTTCTTACTATCTTTAGTTCTTTTTTCTCTATTTTTTTATTACTTCATCGCAAATCATATCACCCCCTTCTTTTATTTATTTGTTTTTTTCAGATATTCCTGGGATTTCAGATTCAACGAATTCAAGTCAACAATTCCAGCTAATCTCCCTGCGGATCGACCCTCTTTCCCTATACTTATTCAATTTCTTTATTTTTGAAAGAGGATTTATTTATATTTATTTTGACCGGTTAACGACGACTTGTCAATTAGAGAAAGTCGTTTAAATTGGAATCAAACCGTACTATAATATGGTAAATAATTACATTTAAATTTGTATAGGAACTCGAAAACTCGACTCGACTCAAATTTCATAAACACGACTCGAATCGAAAAAATTTCAAATTAAGTTCAAGATGTAAAATATGACGCGTCAACTCAAATACTCGATTTTTTTTACTTGACTTGATCCTATCAAACACCCTAGCCCAAAGTACAAACCCTAACCCCAACTAAAAACCTAAAAACACCAGTCTTTTTTAAGCTATAGTCGCAATATTCACGACCCTCAGATTGTCAAAACTTCATCTGATGGTTCAAAAAAATGAAATCGTTTAATCTTCTCGCATGTGTGCCACATGGAAGAAGAGAAAGTCCCGAGACAAACAATAACCGTTGGATCCAATTCAATCAAACGGTCCGAATTAAAAGCAAAGTCATTGCATAAATTGTTACAGTGCATGCATCAAAGGATTCCCAGTATCACGTTTAGTCCTTCTGATTAAATGTGATATGATGGTCTCATATCAAATGACAACTTTCACACGGATTGGATTGGAAAGTCGTTTTTTTGGAAAATCTGAATTGTCTGTGTGAGATTTGTACGGTTGAACATGAATTGGAGGAGGCCTTGAACTCTAACGCCTCGTCTTCCCAGTAAATAGCTAACCTAAAATCTAATTAGGGTTATAAATTTTAAATTGAACAAAAAGAGAAAGAGAATTGTGAAAAATGAAAAGAAGAATAGCTATATGTAAATCTTGTAATCGTCTTTTGTCAAAGAGAATTGAAACAGAACAAAAATTGAGCTACTCTATCGTTTTATTATTTGATCTACTGTGACTGGGTGATTATTTGTTGTTGTTTAGTGTAAATTGAGGGTTTGGGTTGAAAAGGATTCAAAAATGGAAAAAGAAACACCTATTTTGTCGACGATAACGATGGTCGATACAAGGATCGTTTATCATATTCTAGAAAATAAAGAATACGATGAACATAAGAAAGAAACATTCAAATGAATTTCAAATTTGATTTTCGGATTTTTTTAAATGGGGAAAAATATTTAAGACACCTAAAATTCTGTATTAATAAGAGTTTTAAAACAGAATAAGGGATAATTGAAGTCATTAAATCCCTTCGTCATATGCAATTACACTTTGGCGCCCATAATTTGGATACTCACGTTTTACTCTTTTATTTTCTCTTTATTTGATCACTAATTTCCCTTCTTTGACATATTTTCTAAATTAGCTACAAATTTTGAAATAATCATTGTTTGGTCACTCTTTTACTTTTCACATTGTTACGATTTGGTTTTTAAATTTGTATTAATTATATTTTGTTCACCGATTTAATTAACTTTCTAACTTGTGTGATTTTGTGATTGTGCTACTGAATTTGTCTTGTTTTTATTCTACTCACCAATTATGTTTGTATTTTTTTATTAATAACAGATTTATCTTATATTTTTAGGTTTTAACATTTTAGTCCTGGTTTTCTTTAGTCTTAGGTTATTTTAGATTTTTGACCTTAGATTTCATATCCATTACGGTTAGGTCCTAATTCCTTATAATTAGGTTCTTTTAGATTACTAATTTTGGCCTTAGGTTTTAGGTTCCTTTAAATTCAATCCTTAAAAATATTTAGATATTAATTTATAGTCCTAATAAATTAGATTTTGAATTTTAGACTTGTTCTAAATTCGTCACTCCTTTAGTGTTCTTTTAGATTAGAATTAGATCTTTACTTTTAGAAATAATTCAATTAGAGCCTTAGATTCTAGGTTTTGTTTAATTTGGCCCTTAATTTTAATTTTAGGTAATTTGTTTGTTTATTTTCGAAATTCATCTGCACTTATTTGTCGCTTTCTGACCCTTTACATATTTCAAATTGAACTAAATGCAATGTTATTTTTTAATCTTATGGAAAAATCTACCAAGCGTACTTGGAGTGTTTTCTCTATTTTTTTTTTGATCGATAAGCGTATGATTTTATTCGAAGAAGAGAATCATACAACCCCCCATATGCCTCCTTAAAAAACCTCCCTAACCTAAATTGGAGGAAAAAGAGTGCATCATGGGAGGAAAATCACAAGGACATACCCCAATACTGGCCAATAAAACCCTTACAAAATCATCCCGTCATCCGCAGTAGCATAAAGCCACGACACTCTATCCACCCCCCCTTTAGCTAACGCAACGGCGAAAGAATTCGCCTCACGGAAAGCATGATGAAAACATACACAACGAAGTTGTAAACATGCATAATCAATCTCACGAAACAGCCCTCTAGACCTCCATGGTCGTTTTTCCTTGTGCAACACCCAAGATAAAGCTATTCGCGAATCAGATTCGATAATAAACGAACCCTCCTCCTTCCATCGTGAGTCGGCCAGCAGACGAACCGCATACCAAATTGCCCAAACCTCAGCTTCATTCGATTCCATACACCCCAAAGGTCCCGAAAAAACAGCCAACACCACCCCCTCGCATCCCGTAACACACCCCCACATCCCGCCATACCTGGCTTTCCCCGTGCCGCACCATCCACGTTAAACTTTAGAGCACCTTCTATCGGTGGGCACCAATGTATTCCTACTCTAGGCTTCACTGTGCTCGACGGCAAACACATCACCGGCTGCTCCCACCAAGCAGACTCGGATAGAACCTCACCATGGGCTGAGAATTTAAGCCAATAGAACGACCTAAGCTTGATAAGGAATAGCAACTCATTGACATCCTAGTGTTTCTGATTGAATATGACTTCATTCCGCGCAAGCCATAAAGACCACAGTACCGCTGTGCAACCAACCCTCCACCACGCTCTCCCTTCTCCCGACAGCACCCCACTAAAACATTGCAAGAGAAAATCCGCAAGAGATTTCGGATTCGCCCAGGCCAGCCCCCACCAACAGCGAAATCCCGTCCACACGCGGTTCGCAAATGCGCATAGGAAAAAAATGTGCTCTTCCTCGTCAATCCCCTCCCCACACCACACACAATTAATTCCGGCTAAAGGCACGCCCCGAATACTAAGCATAGACAACGTTGGCAAGCGGCGTAGTTGTACGAACCAAAGGAAGCATTGCACCTTCGGAGGTACTTCAACCTTCCACACATTTAGGCCTTCAAAATCATGATCAGATAGACCCAACGTCGACATCAATTTCATCAAATTCCCCACTGAAAAATGACCAGCCGCATTCGGTTTCCACACCAACACATCACCTTCACTCTCCCTCAAGAAAAACCCCTTTACAATCGCGCGCAACTGGCTTAACTGATGCTGTTCAAAAGAGCGCAAATCACGACTAAAAAACAGCAACCATTCCGCATGGTTCAATGTGCCTTGTCGCGCATATTCACATACCACTGCTGCCTTGTTGTTCGCACATCGAAAAATATTCGGAAAAACCTCACAAAGAGGCTCCTCGATACACCAGCGATCGTACCAAAATAACACCATTTTCCCGTTCCCTATGTGCCACAAGAAGCAATCGTCACGCAAGAAATTACCCGCGACATCCCCTTCTTGTATCTCGACAATTCTCCTCCAAACGAAAGACATGTGCTGTTTTCCAACCACATTCGGCAGCCTCCCCCTCATTGCAACGCCATACTTAGCTTCCACAATCGATTTCCACAAAGCCTTGGGGGAATCAGCATATCGCCACAGCCATTTAGCAAGCAATGCTGAATTTCGAAGCTCAATATTCGCTACACCAAGACCCCCTGCCTCCTTCGGCCGACACACTTTCTCCCACGCTACTCGGTTCATTTTCCTTTTTAAATCCGTATCGCCCCACAAGAATGCCCGCCGTATCTTCTCAATTTTATTCAATACTGTTTTCGGCACCCGAAAAATGCTCATATAATATAGAGGCAGCGTAGAGAGCACCGAGTTCACTAAAGTCACCCTTGCGGCAAAAGACAAAGAATTCTTTTTCCATCCCGCTAAACACAAACGCATCCGATTAATTATCGGCTCCCAAACCTTACCATTTCGTGGGTTAATTCCTATCGGAATTCCCAAGTATTTAAAGGGAAGTTCAGCTCGCACACAACCCAACTCCTTAGCCATCGCCAATGCCACTGTCTCCTCTAATCCCACAGCATACATCGCCGATTTGGCATAATTTATTTGCAGCCCCGAACCATACTCAAAACAAGTCAGCACGCGCTTCAAGTTTCTAGCAAAATCAACATTCCCTTGAATGAAAATAACCGTGTCATCGGCAAATTGCAAGTGCGAGAGTCGATAATCCGCAGCCACACTCACACCTCTAATCAGCCCCAATCCCTCCGCATTTACCAAGAATTGATGAAGTGCTTCCGCGACAATCACAAAGAGTAACGGCGACAAGGGATCACCTTGTCGCAATCCCCGTTCCATAGCGAACTCCGGTGTTGCACTACCATTTACAAGTACCGAAAGCCTTGCTGTACCCACACAATTCCGTATCCAAGTCCGCCATCTCACCCCAAAGTTCATCCGATCCATAACATCCACAAGAAACTCCCATTTTATGCAGTCGTATGCCTTTGCAAAATCAATTTTCAGCACTACACCACCTTCACTAAACCGTCGCATCCTAAGTGAATGAACCACTTCATTGGTTAACAAAATGCCATCAACAATCTGTCGCCCTTTTATGAAGGCAGATTGCTCTTCACTAATCACCGAATGGAGAACTTTTTGAAGCCTACCCGCCAAGACTTTCGCCACAATTTTGTATACCGCATTTAATAAACATATCGGCCGAAAATCACTAATCACCTGTGGGTTCTCTCGTTTTGGGATCAATACAACAAACGTCGAGTTGGCCCCTTTCGGCAAAGAGCCATGCGCATGGAACTTCTCAAACAAACGCCCCAAATCATCCTTCAAGAACTCCCATCCCCTCTTAAAAAATGCGAAACTAAATCCATCCGGCCCCGGGGCCTTCGCGCCTTCACAACTCATAATAGCATCTCTAATTTCAGATAACAAAAACTTAGATTCTAACATATCGGCATCCTCCTTCTCCAGCCTACAAAACCGCACAGAAGCTTCCAACATTCCATGGCAAGGTCGACGAGCAAAATGCTTTCGAAACTCAACCTGAATATGGCGCTTAAGCCTCTCCATATCCTCTACCCATGCACCATTGATCCGCAATCCCATAATCTGATTTTTTCCAGCTCTAAGTTTAGCACTTCAGTGAAAAAATGAGGTATTACGATCCCCCGCTTTTAACCAAAGAGCTCGCGACTTCTGTCGCCAAACCGATTCCCTGTACTTATGCAGCCTCCACAACTCAATTTTCAGCCGACACATCTCAGCCTTCCGATGTTCTCTATCCCCCGATACATCTACCACCTCATCTAGTCGGTCAATCTGTTCCGTCACCTCGCCAATTCTCGTGTCAATATGTCCAAAACAGTCCTTGTTCCAAGTGCGCAAAAATTTTTTCAACTCCCTTAATTTATCTTGCATCGAGTGCCCCCCAAATTCAACCGAAATTCGCTCCCATTCTTTCGCCATTAACTCAACATGTTCCTTCTTCTCAAGCCACACATTTAGAAACCGGAACGGACGAGGTCCCCAATCACTATCCTCACTTGTCAGGCGAATCGGCGTATGATCAGAAATTCCCCTCGGCAAGACCAATTGATATATCGAAGAGAAGCGATCAATCCACTCCCTTGACACCAAGAACCTATCAAGGCGACACGCCTTGTTCCCCGATCCGAACCAAGTAAACCTCTTTCCCACAACTTTTATATCCATGAGGCCGACGTCCTCCACAAATTCATTGAAATTCTCCATTCCCCTCGATGCATCAACACATCCACATCTCTCTTTCACCTCCCGCACCGTATTAAAATCACCTCCCATGCAACACGGCCCATCTAATTCCCCAACTAGCCCCCGCAACTCCCCCCATACCCGAGCTTGAGCTTCAACCTCACAAGGAGCATATACATTAATCATCCAGCATATCCATTTCTCACTCACCCACTCCCCTTTAATCACAATAAAATGGCGTGCTACCCGAGTTTCTATCTTTCGGAATTTAACACTATCCCAAATTAACATCAACCCCCTGATCGTCCCACAGAAGGCTCTAAAACAAAATCGAAATTATCCGATATCCACATTTTACTTACCCCATTTGCTGATTGCTGCTCCAATTTCGTCTCTTGCAGCATCACCATCGCGCATTGGTGTTGTCGCACTCGGTCACGAACTGCACGACGTTTCGCGGCTGCACCCAAACCGCGAACGTTCCACGACAACACCCGCATCACCACTTGCTATTTATTTTCAATACGCGCCTCAATGATGCGCGCAATGTCCTGAACAACCGCTTCCTCGTTACCTACTGTCGAAGCCCCTATCAACCTGCCCAGATCAAGTGTCTGTTTTGCCTCTTTCAAAATTACCCTCTTCCTATTTACAAAATCTGAATCCGATAAGGATCCATTAGCAACCCCCGTGTCTTCCTGTAGTTTCTTCTTCGGCCTGCCGCGAGCCTTCTTTGTCCCTTTCGTCACCGCCTCAGACCTTTCCTCCGGATTCAAAACACTTATCAAAATATTAGATAAGCTTCTCACCTTACGAAGGACTCCATTATGTTCAATAAACTGCGCATCCGAGGCCCTCAATTGTATAGGCCCATCATCGATAAACTCCCCCAGCGTTTCTGCAACATTATGCACTGTCTCATCCCTCTCGGCCAAATTTCCCGGTATTCCCTCTTCTACACAGCAAGTAAAATGATCCATGTCGCGGCTTGTGCATTCCCCAATTCGCTCCCTAACCATCAAATCCACCTCCTCAACCGCTGCCAATGAAGTCCCCTGGACACTCTCCGCCCTACATACTTCAAGTTGAGCCATATCTAAACTTTTATGCTCGCTTGTCCCCTCTCTGTCTATCAAAGCGATCACCTCATCCGACACCCATGAAATATCTCTACTTGGTGAAACCACCCGCAGATCAATTTGTTTTTCATACGCGCATCCTCTCCTTATGACATTGGCATCCAGGTTCGAATCAATTTCCTGTACCTCTCTGGAAAATACATTTGCTTCCTCACCCATAAAACTATCTTGGACAAATGAATTTAACAACGGATCACTGTCATTCGACTTAGTATTTTCCTTCGGAACATGATCTCTATGCGAACTAGATTCCGAGGATGATTCCCTTTCCTCTTCCTCGTCCCTATCCGCTGATCTTACCTCTCTCTCCCATTCTTGCACCCGAATACTATAACACGTCCCCTCGACCTCCAATTCCAGCAACTCATCAATCCTATCGATCTTATTTGTTTCAATTAGAATTCTACTCCGCTCAAAGGAGGAAGGGGATATCGTCGACAAGTCTACCTTTACTAACGATCCCCATTCTTTGGCAATATTTTCGAACGTCTCCGTTGCCCACGCGTGAATGGGAATCCCGCTTATAGCGAGCCAAACTCTTCTCGTCGACATATGAATTGTTGTCGCCCATGGGCGTACATCCACAAACCACTTCTCTAGATCATTCCTGGCCATAATGTCTATCTTTTCCCCCGCGTCGTTAGGCATCAAAAGCACCATTCGCCCGGCCATGTGCATAATTGAGAAAACCCTCACATTGTTCTCGTGTAATTCCTTTGCCAATTGCGCGATCGAGATCGAATTACGTCGCCATCCCACCTCACAGGTTTTCAATATTTCCCATTTATCGCCATCAATTTGTCCCACAATTCTTCGCAACGGTGTTGCTTTTGTTGTTGCAATTGGCTCTTGATCGTCCTTAGTAATCTCTTTTTCCCCAGAATTCTTGTGTACTTGCGAGGGTTTCGTCTTATTATGCCTCACTTCCTTCTCACGTCGCGCCGAATCCCTTTCCCCATTTCTAGCAAATAGGACTGTGATTACCGATCCATAGAGGCGGAATCCATTCAACCGTTCGATTACCCTCTTAGCATCTTCAATTGTAGCCATACGAACGAACCCAAATCTCGCCCCATCTTTCCCTTTCTTCCTCGGTACGAAAACATCCCTCACCACCCCATGCCTATCGAAAACTTGCCAAATCCCCTGCCAATGCAGTTGTGGCGGCAGATTCGACACAAAAAGAGTCCATACTCGGCCTCCGCCTTGCCACGTTCGGTGGTGAATACCCTGAGTCCGCCTATCGCTCATTTGCTAGAGAGTGGTGTCGATCCTTTTTGTTATCCCTTAATCCTCTCATTCACACTAATCATCTATTTTATTATTTTACAGAGTTAAATTTCAGTTTTAAATTGCCTGACTTGATCATCTATTTCATAGTTTAATAATATTTTCTAACAGTTCTGATTCTAATATGTTATATTTTTTATTAGTTTAATTTTTTTTTAATCAAAGAGTATGATTTTATTCGGATCAAAATCTTACAAAGACCATTACCAAGTGCCTCATTAAAAAACCCCTACACTTAAAAGGGGAAAAAAGTATAACATGATAGCGAAGTGGACATGCAACAAAAAACGAAAAATAAAGACTAAACACCACACTCAACAAGAGATAACTCGCACCCAGTCCTGTCGGTCAACCCCTCCCTTTGCGAGCGCATCGGCAATACTATTGCCTCACGAGCAACATTATGAAAGAAAACACAATGAAACAAACGGCACGCCACATGAATCCGTCAGAACCAATACCCTAAAAGTCACGAGAGATTTTCCTAATGCAAAATTCACGAAATCGCCACTTTTGAATTAGACTCGATGATAATAGATTCTTCCCTCCCCCAAGGTGATGTGTAGAACTAAGTTTTGGTATAATATTTGAAAAATGTTTTGGACTAAATTGCAAAGAATTTAAAATATGTTTTTAGTCAAAAACAACTTGAAAATATGTTTAAGGGTTGCCAAAAGGCTTTGGAATGATTTAAAGTAGTCAAAACCATGATTTTCAAGTGACCGTACCGATACGGTATAGTACCGTACCGATACGCCTTAGGGTTTCAAACTACCTGATTTTTCCAGTAGCCAAAACCCGTACCGATACGCCTTGCCGTATCGCTACGGTGTGCTTTGAAATAGCCCAACGACTAGTCGCATACCGATACGCCTAACTACCCCCAACGGTCTTTTAAATATGCAGGACCGTACCGATACGCCAGGTAAGCGTATCGATACGCATCAGCTGAAGAAGCCAACGGCTTTTTCCTTATTGAGACCGTATCGATACGGGTTGACGAGTATCGATACGCCCAGCTGCAGAACTGCATTTATGGTGGGAAATAAAGGCTCCAACGACTCTATTCCAACCCCAACGGTCCTAAACGGCTACAAACTCAATTGGGAGTATAAAAGGGACCTCCAAGCATCAAGAACAAGTTAATGCTTCAATTGTTACAACATTATGATGTCAAAATTTGTCTAGAACTTTAATTGTTCATTTCTTGCTTAGACAACACTTGTGAGCTTACATTGTTAAATTTGCTCAAGTGTTTAGGTTTTGGGTGAGTGCTAAGTATTGCAAACAAACACCTTTAAGAGGGATTTCTAGTTTGCTAAGTCTTTTTTTGTAAAGAGAGTGTTCCTTCAAGCTTTGGGTAGAAAGCTTTGAGGGTTGTAACAGTTTCCTCCTAATCCGAGAAAAGAGGACGAAATTCTTAGTGAATTTGTTGGAAATCCTTAGTGGGGAGCTAAGGTAGTGGATGTAGACCTTGGTTAGAAGGTCGAACCACTATAAATCCTTGTGTTAAATTGCCAAATTTTCATCTCCCACTAAAACACCCAATTATCCAACTTCTCCACTCTTGGCGAGCAAGAACGGTTGATCTAATCGAGCCCCTAAAATCTCAACAATTGGTATCAGAGCTTGGCTCAATTGAAGGGGATTCACATCCTATTGAGAAGATCCGGCAAGCTCGATCAACATTTCACCAACCGGCTCAATGGCACAATCAATCGACAAACTGCCTTTCTTCGACGGAAATCACTATGCCCATTGGAAGACAAAGATGAAATTCTTCTTGAAGTCAAGAGATTACAAGCTATGGGACATAGTTGAGGATGGTCCGTTCGTGCCTCAAGGAAGCAAAGCGGAATGGAGTGCCGACGATCGCAAGAAGATGAAGCTTAATTGCAAAGCCTTGCACATGCTCTTTTGTGCATTTGGCCCAACCATCTATGAGAAGATGTCTTCTTGTGAGAGTGCCAAGGAGGTATGGGACAAGCTTGAAGTCACATACGAGGGAACCGATGAAGTCAAGGAGACCAAGATTGGGCTCCTAACCTTAGAGTATGAGAACTTCAAGATGGATCCAGAAGAGAACATCGAGAAGATGTTTGATAGGTTCTCCACTATCACCAATGGTCTTAAAGGTTTTGGAGAAGTCATCCCGGAAGAGAAGCTTGTCCGAAAGCTCATCTACTCCCTTCCCGAGTCATGGGACTCAAAGAGGACCGCCATCATCGAAGCCAAGAATTTGAAGACCTTGAAGCTTGATGAACTTATGGGGTCACTTCTCACTCACCAAATAATGAAGAAAAACAAAGAAGAGGAGGAGAAGAAGGAAGAGATTAGAGCAATGGGGAAGAAGAAGATCATGGAGCTAGGCATCAATACTAGTGCCGTAGCTCTCAAATCCTCCACATGCCATCATGAAGATTCAAGTGAGGAGGAAAGTGAAGATGAAGAGATGGCCTATCTCTTCAACAAATTTGCCCGGTTCATGAAGAGCAAAATGGAAAAATCCAAACATGAATCGATGAAGAAGATGAAGGACTCCCACAAATCCAAAAAGAGGGGATCATCTTCCAAACAAGCATATGTGGCCACATGGAGTGATGAGGACTCCACCGATGATGAGGTAGCCCGCCTATGCTTGATGGCCCTCAATGAGGGGGAGGTAACTTCTAACTCATCTATTTCAAATTCATATTCTTTTGATGAGTTACAAGAAGCCTATGATGAATTGGTTTTTGAATTCAAGGCTTCATTTTCGAAAAACAAGAAATTGATTTCAAAATTGAAAACTGAAAATGATTTGCTTTCTAAAACCAATTTAGAGTTTGAAGCAAAAATTAAAGATTTTGAGCTTAAAGTTTTAAACTTACAAAACTTGCTTCAAACAATGGAAAAAGATCATCAAAAGGAAGTTGATGATCTTAAGAAGGAAAAATATTTGATTTCCAATGAACTTCAAAAGAAAAATGATTTTGGAAAATCAAATTTTTATGTAAGACAATCTAGTGCCCCTAGATTTTTGAATGGAAAATGTTTTAGAAGTGTTTGGGTTCCAAAAAAACTAATCACTTCAACAAAAAGGGATGAAATTAAAAAATGGATTCCTAAGGGGACTAAGTTATGTGCTACTAATGTCTATGGATCCAAAGCAATTTGGATACCAAAAATTACTTGATTGTCTTTTGCTAGGTGTGATGGAGAGTGATCAACAAGTCAAACTTTAAAGGGGAGCTCCATGCACACATAGGAAGAACACTTGAAGAAGGAAGGCTTTACATCCTCCCTTGAGTTCAAGTGTGGTAAAAAATCTAGTTGCTTTTGTCTTTATTTGATTTATTTTCTTTTAAGTCAACTAGATAATCATATATGTTGAACTAACATTCTTATGATGCTTTGAGTAAGGGGGAGCCATTTTTAAACCAAAATTTTTAAGTGTGTCATTTTTTTGCCTCCTATGATTATTTTGAGCTAAATGTCATTTTAAATTCTTTTTGATATAACAAAAAGGGGGAGAAATTGGTTTGAAAAATTGAATTTTCAAATGAATAAGGAGAAGCTTTATTCGATTTCATATCTAAATCTCTTATTCACAATTTTAAAGTTAAAGGGGGAGAATTTCCAAACAATTTTTCAAGTTGGTTTTATTATATCAAAAAGGGGGAGATTGTAGAACTAAGTTTTGATATAATATTTGAAAAATGTTTTGGACTAAATTGCAAAGAATTTAAAATATGTTTTTAGTCAAAAACAACTTGAAAATATGTTTAAGGGTTGCCAAAAGGCTTTGGAATGATTTAAAGTATATTTAAAGTAGTCAAAACCATGATTTTCAAGTGACCGTACCGATACGGTATAGTACCGTACCGATACGCCTTAGGGTTTCAAACTACCTGATTTTTCCAGTAGCCAAAACCCGTACCGATACGCCTTGTTGTATCGCTACGGTGTGCTTTGAAATAGCCCAACGGCTAGTCGCGTACCGATACGGTTGTATCGCGTACCGATACGCCTAACTACCCCCAACGATCGTTTCCCAATGGTCTTTTAAATATGCAGGACCGTACCGATACGCCAGGTAAGCGTATCGATACGCATCAGCTGAAGAAGCCAATGGCTCTTTCCTCATTGAGACCGTATCGATACGGGTTGACGAGTATCGATACGCCCAGCTGCAGAACTGCATTTATGGTGGGAAATAAAGGCTCCAACGACTCTATTCCAACCCCAACGGTCCTAAACGGCTACAAACTCAATTGGGAGTATAAAAGGGACCTCCAAGCATCAAGAACAAGTTAATGCTTCAATTGTTACAACATTATGATGTCAAAATTTGTCTAGAACTTTAATTGTTCATTTCTTGCTTAGACAACACTTGTGAGCTTACATTGTTAAATTTGCTCAAGTGTTTAGGTTTTGGGTGAGTGCTAAGTAATGCAAACAAACACCTTTAAGAGGGATTTCTAGTTTGCTAAGTCTTTCTTTGTAAAGAGAGTGTTCCTTCAAGCTTTGGGTAGAAAGCTTTGAGGGTTGTAACGGTTTCCTCCTAATCCGAGAAAAGGGGACGGAATTCTTAGTGAATTTGTTGGAAATCCTTAGTGGGGAGCTAAGGTAGTGGATGTAGACCTTGGTTAGAAGGTTGAACCACTATAAATCCTTGTGTCAAATTGCCAAATTTTCATCTCCCACTAACCTAATTTCTTTCAATTCCTATACATTTTAAAATAAATAAATCTAAAACCAAATGCTTGATAAAAATGGTGGAGCTGCCCTCCCATTGAACCGTAGGTTCAGTGGCATATATCTTTGCCCATTTGCTCACCCAACCAAATGGTTTGGGACTAAACTCTTTCCGGGTAAGTATTGCAACAAAGATCGTTCCACTCTTGTGCTGCTCCTAGTGCTGTCCACCAGCTTGAACCATTGGCTCGAAGGGTCACATGTGTTGTCTTTACTTATGCATTTGCAACCGTTTGTGATGATGGTGTTGTCCGAAGCTACGTCGAGGCAAATGGATTTGCCATCTCTGAGCTTAGCCGAGAGATGCATCTTGGAATCGGATATGGTTTCCCATTTCGAATTCGAGCCGGTGCAGAAGATACCGAGTTTCAGCGATGTCCCGGATGCATCGGTTTGTAAGCAGAAACGAGTTCCTTTTACTACTAAAGTCTTGTGCGGCGAGTAACTCCAAGGGTAGGCGTGGGTGCAGGGACCTAACTGCAACGGGTGGACCAATGATTTCCTTGTGATACAAAGCCCTGTTAAGGGGTGGAAGATCACTTTGTGCGGTTTGGCTTCTGATAGACCTGGACCTGCATATGTCATTGCGGAACAACATCAAGTTAATTTTCAGTTGACATCAGTGTTTGATAAGAAAGTAGTATATGTTGGCTTACCTCGGAAAGGAGACTGGAGAGCTGAAATTCTTTGTATGAAGCTCGAATTCCTGGCTCCACACCAGTTATAATCCATGGCTCCGTAGTACTCGTTTAACCCGACGACACCGTCTCTCACATAATAGCTCCCAGCCAATGTCCACAAGGCCCAATCCAGGTCAAGCTCAGCTGCCACACCCAAGAAGCAACTGATGTACCTATTGCCATTGACATTGGCTCCGCTTTGATCGATCCCGAACTCACCAATGAACAACGGGTATCCTTGATCAACCAAATACCCCGATGTATTCATCATGTATGTCGCCACTCTGCCACAAACTTCGTTCGGGTTGTCCTTCACCCATGTGGTCTGGCCATCCGAGAATCCATACCAATGCGCCTCGAATACTAGTTTCCCACTAAACGTGAGTTTTAACTGTTGGTTCTTTAGGAATGACAAGTCCCTGTCGAAACTCAATCCAGAAAGTATAACGAGA
Organism: Hibiscus tridactylites; assembly: GCA_958450335.1. Taxonomy (NCBI): domain Eukaryota; kingdom Viridiplantae; phylum Streptophyta; class Magnoliopsida; order Malvales; family Malvaceae; genus Hibiscus; species Hibiscus tridactylites. The sequence goes on from OY288288.1 coordinate 8,884,595, forward strand.
ACATTTGGGTTTGCCGAGTGCACTGCTTCAGCTCCTTTCGGCATGTACTTGTACCAATCGTTTATGTTTTGTTTCGGGCCTCTGGGCTCGTTCCTCAAGCTCATGCCGACCACGTTGGTGACGCCGTTGAATAAGGTGGCCATCCGTGTCAGCCCGGTGATCCATAGATCCGGGTCGAAGTACTTGTCACCGAAGAAACCATTGTCATCAAGATTACTGCAGCACCAACCGGGTTTGCTTATGTGATTGTCAAGTATGACCATCACATTGTTTTCCCCCAAGCTTGACACCACTGCCTGAAATATAAATACCAATAATTATTTTCAATGCAGTAAAGTTTGAGACATGTTGTTTATTCAATGATATAGTTTACTAATACTTGGAAAATCTGTCATACCTGATAAGCTTTGATGAGGGAAACATCGATGATTGAAGGGTTGTTGGCTTGGATTCCGGCAATGGATTCGAGGAGGCCGAGTTGTTGAAACGATTGTCTAACAGTGAGCGATGCCAACGAGTCATTGGTGATCAGATAGAGTGGCCAAGTGAACCTAACGCAGTTGAACCCCATTGACACAATCCGTTTGGCAATCGTATCCATAGGCTGCTTGCTGAGCCCTTCGGCAAGCACCGGTTCCATGTGCGACGCCCAGTTTACGCACGCCAGCTTCACGCGTCGTCCTCTATCGTCCACAATCCAGCGTGAATTCGTTGACAACGGGAGGGACGTGACGACGGAAGAGAATAGGAAGAGGAGGAGAATAGACGAGGTAGTGAAGTTTCCCATGGATTTTGGTTTTTTGCTTTTGACTTCAAGGAGGGATTGCATTGAAGGAAGAACTTGAGCGTCTTATTTATATACAAAACCAAACACACACAGTCCTTTTGGACAAAGAGAAACTCATTAAGTTAAATAACCAAATCCAATTTCAAATTAAATAAGAAAAACCTTTTATACATATATATATATATATATATCAATTAATAATAACGTAAATTTCATAAAATAATATAAAAAATAAAAATCCTCTTTAAAGTTGAACTTTAAAACTGATTGTTTGGATTGGAGAATGTTAATTAAGGTAACATTAGGTTCCTTAAATTATAAGGCAAATCCTTAGCCTTTTTAAAGTTGAATTTTTCTCTAGTTAATACTCTAACTTTAGTTCCATTCGTTTACTTTTAGTCCTTTTCATAATTTTTTAACAAAATTTAAAGTTCATTTTAAAATATAAACATGATATAGTCTCATGTTGTCACCTCATCAAAATCAAAAGTTAACAATGCTTAATACAAGTATGAAAACCGGTGATGAAATTAAAGTTCAAGTTTTAACTTGGGAGTAAAATTTCCTTGGGTACCAACTTGGAAGAAGATGTCTAGTTCAAATATCAACTTAGGAGTAATAATTCTTCCGGTACCAACTTCAGACTAAGTGTCTAGTTCATATTGGAAATACATATTTAAGTCTTAAATAAATGCTAAGGTTCTAGACTACCTATTTTTTTGGCACGTTTCTCTGTCTGCCTTTTGGCACGTTTTTTGTCTTTTCGCCCTTTTCTCTGTTTTGCTCTTTCGTCGGTTCTGGTCATGGCGGATGTCACTAACCATCTGGCCAATCTGGCCATCGTGGATGAGGAGGATGAGGCCATCCAAGTCGAATCTGGGGATCAGATACCATCCATTTCGTTTCTGCACTATTTTGTGGGGATCTTCCTGACGTCCAGCATAATCAATTTCGATTCGATGAGGAACACTCTGGCGAATCTGTGGAGGCCGCTGGGGGGCATTTCTATCTCGGATATCGGCGACAGGCGATATTTATTCTGTTTGTATCACGCTGTTGACGTGGAGAGGATTGCAAATGGTTGCCCTTGGTTTTTCAACTCTCATATGTTGCTTCTACATCTACTTGGTGATGGTGAGGACCCTTTGAAGGTTTCAGTGCATTTTGTTAATTTATGGGTGCAGGTGTTGGATTTACCTTTCGGATTCATGTTGGAGGGAGTGGCAAAGCAACTAGGGAATTTTATTGGGAAATTTGTTGAGTATGATACTAAGTCTCTGACCCTGGGGCCTTGCCGGATGATGCGAATCCGAGTCTGTTTCGACACAAGATTGCCTTTGAAGCGCCGGAAAAAGATAGCCCTTCGCAATGGTGGACAGGTGTATGTGAAGTTTTAGTACGAGAGGATTCGTACCTTCTGCTTTTTGTGCGGCAGATTGGGCCACAATGAAAGTTTCTGCACTTTAAGGTTGAACCTGGATCCGGGGGAACTGGTCTTTAATTGGGATATCTCATTACGAGCTCCGCCACAGCGTCCGGTGGCAAGCAGCGCATGGCTTCGTGAGGATCCGATAGACTCATCGGGGGAGATGAGGGAATCACGGAGGTTTTTTCGCGAATCCCTAGAATCAAGCCCGAATAACATTGGCTCAAATCATGTAGCACAATCTCCGGGATCAGATGTGGGGCCACGGGATTTGCCTGGATTGGGCCAGTTGGGTTCCACTCCATCCTCATCAGGTCCAGGTAGCGGGCTGGGTAAAGGAGGATAAATTTTTCCCATTATGGATATTCAAATGGGCCTTGACAGCGAAGAAAGCCCTATCGAACACTTGGATGGGAATAAGCGTCCGAGAAAGCTTGCGAATGGTGGTATTATGGGCTCAGTTGGAGGGCCTTCTTCTGTTTTATCGGCCGACCTGGTGGACCAGGTCTGCCGGGGCCAATGAAACTGCTGAGTTGGAACGTCCGGGGACTTGGGAACCCTCGGGTCGTTCGTCGTCTCCGGCATATGCTGCGAGACTTAAATCCTGATGTAATCTTTTTTATTGAAACTAAAATAAATGCGAATAAAATGGCGAATATACGCCGTAGTTGGGGTTATTCTTGTGGTATTGAAGTAAGTTCTATTGGTAGTAGTGGGGGTTTAGTCCTTGGGTGGAAGCCTTCTTCTCGAGTTTCTTTACGTTCTTTTTCAGCTCGCCACATTGATGTTATTTTTTACGATGATTCGGATGGAAACACCTGGCATTGTACAGGCTTTTATGGTGCTCCGGAGGAGGCTCATAGAGGCGAAGCATGGAATTTATTACGTAGTTTAAACGATGGCTCGGATATCCCTTGGCTTATCATAGGTGATTTTAATGAAATCCTCTATGGTAATGAAAAACAGGGAGGAAGAGTCCGGAGCAGTAGGCAAATGGAACAATTTCGGGAAGTTTTGGATGACTGTGGGATGTCGGATCTGGGGTTTTCAGGAGTGTGGTACACATGGCAAAAAGGGAAATTTTCTAATACAAATATAAGGGAGAGGTCGGATAGGGGTGTGGCCACAGATTCTTGGTGGTCTTTCTTCCCTTTTTTCAAGCTATCCCACCTATCACATAGCTTTTCAGACCACTGTCCGCTCTTTCTTGACACAAATACGCAAGCTTCTTCGAATGCTGGTCGGTGGTGCTTCAGATTTGAGGCCTCTTGGCTTTTGGAATCTTCATGTGGCGAGGAAGTTAAAAGGCTTTGGGAGGGCTCCTCGGGTCATTTCCTTTCCCGTTTGGAGGTGTTAAAAACGGGGTTGTTTGCGTGGTCTCGGAAACTCCGTAAGGATAGACAAGCTATTGTTTCGAGCCTTAAGCAACGTATCCGTGACCTATCCTTTTTATCACCTACGGATGATGTCCTTGCGGATACTATGGAAGCACAGATGGAACTCAATTTCGAACTTGATAAGGAAGAATTATACTGGGAGCAGAGAGAAAGAGTGAATTGGCTCCGTAACGGTGACAGGAATACTTCTTTCTTTCATAAGTTTGCATCGCAAAGGAGAAGAAATAATAGTATTTCAAGACTGTTGAACGATGTTGGTGATGAGGTTGAAGACACGTTGGAGTTAGGGACAATTGCCCGAGATTTTTTTGTTGATCTATTCAATTCTACTGGTTCTTCTAGGTTGGATCGGGTTCTATCGGGTATTTCGTCGAGAGTTGCGGACGATATGAATTCCAGTTTGGACAGTGCCTTTGATGAAGAAGAGATTTTGGGGGCTGTTAAGTCAATGAGTCCATTAAAGGCATCGGGTGAGGATGGTCTTGGTGCGGCTTTCTATCAGCATTTCTGGCACATTATCGGTAAGGATGTTACTAATTTTTGTCTTGATGTTTTAAACGGATTAGAGGACATCACCAGCATTAATAATACACTCATTGTTTTGATACCGAAAATTAAAGACCCTAAGTCCATGAACCACTTTCGGCCCATTAGCCTTTGCAACGTCCTTTATAAAATAGTGGCAAAGGTACTTGCTAACAGGCTGCAGAAAGTTATTGGTTCTTGTGTGGATGAGGCGCAGAGTGTTTTTATTCCGGGACGGTTAATTTCGGATAATATAATAGCCGCGTATGAAATCTTACACTCATTGAAGTTGAGGAGGGGAGGAAGAAAGGGTTTCTTTGCTCTGAAATTGGATATGAGCAAAGCCTATGACAGGGTTGAGTGGGCTTTTTTGGAAGCTATTATGGTGCGGTTGGGCTTTTCTGATACGTGGGTGAATCGAATTCTTAATTGCCTTCACTCGGTCTCCTATTCGGTCATTATGAATAAGATGGTGGGTGATAGTTTTACTCCTACTCGTGGTCTTCGACAGGGGGACCCTTTGAGTCCTTTTTTGTTCCTCTTATGTAGCGAAGGGCTGTCATCTTTGATGCGGACGGCGTTCTCTGAGGGGAGGCTTGAGGGGGTTCGTCTAGTGAGGAATGCACCGTGTATCACACATTTGCTCTTCGCAGACGACTGCCTAATCTTCGGAGAAGCAACAGCTGGCGGTGCAGGCCAATTGAAGGTAATTTTGGATGATTATTCTGCAGCTTCGGGCCATATCATATACTTTGATAAGTCAGGTATATTTTTCTCGTCTAATGTTATTAGCTACAATAAGGATGATGTCCAACGGGTTTTGGGTGTGGCATGTACTACTGGGCTGGAAAAATATTTAGGCCTACCTGCTATAGTTGGACGGGACAAGAGGGGAGCTTTTTTGGGCCTTCGTGACCGGTTTCACAACTGCTCGGATAGTTGGAATACCCGGTTTTTATCAGCCGAAGGAAAAGAAGTATTCATAAAATCTATCTTACAATCCCTTCCCACGTATGCGATGTCATGTTTCCTCCTTCCGAAGTCGTTTTGTAAGGAGTTGGAATCCATCGAGGCAAAATTTTGGTGGAAAAGTCAAAGGAAAGAAGGGGTATACATTGGTGCGAATGGCAGTTCATGTGCAGATTAAAGGAAGAGGGAGGTTTGGGCTTTCGAGACTTGGCGAAGTTTAATATAGCATTACTAGCAAAACAGGGTTGGAGAATTTTGACTAATCCTAACTCTCTTGTGGCTCGTTTGCTTAAGGTGAAGTACTATAAGGGTTCGGACTTTCTCAACTCTAGGCTCGGTTCTAGACCTTCACTAATTTGGAAGAGTATTTGGAGCTCGAGGGGTCTCCTTTTATCTGGGCTAATGTGGCGCATCGGATCGGGTAAAGATCTCTCAATCTGGGAAGACTCCTGGTTACCAGGGGGCGAACGGCGGTTAATCTCCTCTCTGCCGGTTCAGGGGATTCATTTCGTTTCGGATCTTATGTTGCCTGGATCCAATAGATGGAATGCAGATTTCATCACTGCCAATTTTAATCCTAGGGATGCTCGTGATATTTTAAGTATTCCACTGCCTACTACAGCGGTGGATGATACCCTAGCGTGGATTGGAGAACATTCAGGCCAGTATACGGTTCGTAGCGAATACAAATTTTTAAATCTCAATACCCATTCAAGTACTACAGATAATTCAGTGTTTAAAGCTCTCTAGAACATTGATTGTCCCTCGAAAATTCAGATCACTATATGGAGATTTATCCACAACCTAGTCCCTACCAAGCAGAACCTTTGTAAGAGGAAAATTGCACAGAATTCTTTGTGCATACTATGCAACCTGGAGGTTGAATCCCAGTCTCATATCATCAAGGATTGTCAGTATGCTACCGAGCTATGGTCTATGCTAAATGTAGTATGGCCTCAAACAGTTAACAACATGTCTTTCAAAGAGTGGCTAGCATGGATTTTTGCAAAATACCCAAAGGCTAAGCACAGAGAAATAGCTATAACAATCTGGGCATTGTGGTACTCAAGGAATAAATTATTACATGAGGGTAAGTTGCAATCTACCTGGGAAATTTCCAGTTTTGTTCGCGGCTACTGTAGGGAACTAGAATCTTTACCGGTGCAAAGATTATCACAGCAAATTCTGGTGGTGAACGTTAAATGGAAACCACCCTTGGTCCCCTTTGTAAAGATCAACTTCGACGCCGCCTACAAGAAAAATGAAGGAAAGTCATGTTCGGGGATAGTTATTCGAAATGAAAATGGGTTGGTGTTGGGCTCGTGTTACCGGATCCACAAGCAGATCACCTCCTCGTTTGCAGCCGAGGCTGTTGCTGCCGGGTCGGGCCTCCAGTTTGCCCTAGATCTGGGCTTCTCAAATGTCATCCTTGAAGGAGATGCTCGACAGATTGTCCAGAAATTACAAAGCAACCGGCCGGACACCTCCGTCATTTGTGCCTACATAAACGATGCAAAGGAAATCAGCTGTCACTTTGCAGCTTGTCGGTTCCGTTTCACACACAGGAGTGGTAACACGATCGCAAACAATCTAGCCAAGCTTGGCTTACCTGGAACGGAGGATAGGTACTGGGTCGAGGATGGGTCGCCGTCGATCATACATGCAATCGGAGAAGAAGCCGATTTCAATGGTGGCTAGTGATTTGAATCCTTTGTGATACATGTTTTGGGGGTTTCTTTCATCATCGTTTTCCCCCGCCGTTTTTTCAGCAATCCTGCTGTGCCCGATAGCCAAACCATATCAGTGATGGAGATGTTGCGCCGTGGTGATGCTCCCTGCCGTTTCGTTTTGTTCCCTTTAGTTTTTGTTGCCTTTTTCTATAAACTAAAACCCTCTTTCTGTTTCTCCCGAGGAGTCCTTACTTCGGGAGTTACCTTTATTTTATTATTAATAAATGCATCACACGGTTTTATATAAAAAAAAGTCTTAAATAAATGCTTGTTTGTTTATTTCATATCAAGTCACCGCATATTTTGTATATTTTATTATAACTATTCAATTTTTAAAAAAACCATGAGTTCACGAAATATTATATTTGTATTGTTTTTTTTTACTTTAACGTTCTCGAAATATTACATGTTTATATATATTACACATTTAAAATTAACATTATACATATATATATATATATTAACATATGTATTTATCTTATGTGAATATTATATTATATTGTGTGTAATATCCTATTTTTGTTTGGCCCGTTTTCAAGGTCCAATATATATATATATATATATATATATATTATCATTACTATTATTACAATAAATAAATCCAAAACCTTTTAAAAAGATAATAATATATCGAGCATTATTAATTAAAGCCAAAAATTACAAGCCCAAAAATAATTACTCAATTGCCCCAAATAGGGGTGAGCAAAACATGACTCGAATCGAAAAAATTGATTTTTTTATATTGGAGTCAACTCTAGTAACTCGAAAAAGTTTCGAGTTCGAGACGAGGTTAAATTCTTCAAACTTGAAAAACAAAAAATCGAAAAACCGAATTTTACAGTTTTGCAATTTAGTCCCTGATTTTATTTTTCTTTAATCCCCCCTTCATTTTAATTCCATTTTGACCAAATTTGAACCACATATTCCTAAACCAACGTAGAGTACTTTATCATCAATTTATATTTTTGAAAATAAATTTCATATTTTTTAATTTATCCCCTTAACTTTGTATGATGTCCTCATTTCTTCAACCCCTCCTTTGTTTTATGTCAATTTTTGACCGAGTTTGAACCGCATGCTCCATAACCACCGTAGAATACATATTTAGCTTCATTTCATACTTTTTAAATTAAATTTTCAACTTTTGCAATTTAGCCCTTTAACTTTGAATGATTTCCCATTTCTTCAACTTCTCTTTCATTTTAAGTCTATTTTGACCAAAATTAAACCACATGATTCATAAACACTATATAATATCTATATAACTTAAATTCATATTTTTAACAAATATATGCATTTTGCAATTTAGTCCTTTAACTTTACATTTTATTCAATTTGATCATTCAACTGAATTTTTTTGTAATTTTTTCTTCACATCAATTCATTGACTAATTTATACTCCCATCAATATATTATTCCCAAAAGTTCCTTATTTAAAAATAATATTATAAATATATTTTCGAAGTTCAGATGATATTTTTTTATTAAACAACATTACAAATCTTACTTATACATGTGAAAAATAATATGAAGAAATATATACCCATATGCATATCTTATATGATTAGAGAAAGTCGTTTAAATTGGAATAAAACCATACTATAATATGGTAAATAATTACAATTAAATTTGTATAGGAACTCGAAAACTCGACTCGACTCAAATTTCATAAACACGACTCGAATCGAATCGAAAAAATTTCAAATTAAGTTCAAGATGTAAAATATGACGCGTCAACTCGAATACAAGAAATTTTTTGACTTGACTTGATCTTATCAAACACCCTAGCCCCAAATACAAACCCTAATCCCAACTAAAAACCTAAAAATCCTAGTCTTTTTTAAGCTATAGTCGCCACATTCACAACCCTCATATCGTCAAAGCTTCATCTGATGGTTCAGAAAAACGACATCATTTAATCTTCTCGCATGTGTGCCACATGGAAGAAGAGAAAATCTCGAGACAAACAACAACCGTTGGATCCAATTCAATCAAACGGTCTGAATTAAAAGAAAAGTCATTGCATAAATTGTTACAGTGCATGCATCAAAGGATTCCCGATATCACGCCTAGTCCTTCTGATTAAATGTGATATGATGCTCTCAGTTCAAAAGACTACTTTCACACGGATTGGATTGGAAAGTCGTTTTTTTGGAAAATCTGAATTGTCTGTGTGAGATTTGTACCGTTGAACATAAATTGGAGGAGGCCTTGAACTCTAACGCCTCGTCTTCCCAGTAAATAGCTAACCTAAAATCTAATTAGGGTTATAAATTTTAAATTGAACAAAAAGAGAAAGAGAATTGTGAAAATCAAAAGAAGAATAACTATATGTAAATCTTGTAATCGTCTTTTGTCAAAAAGAATTGAAACAGAAAAAAAAATTGAGCTACTCTATCGTTTTATTATTTGATCTACTGTGACTGGGTGATTATTTGTTGTTGTTTAGTGTAAATTGAGGGTTTGGGTAGAAAAGGATTCAAAAATGGAAAAAGAAACACATATTCTGTCGATGATAACGATGGCCGATACAAGGATCGTTTATCATATTCTAGAAAATAAAGAATGCGATGAACATAAGGGAGAAACATTCAAATGGATTTCAAAGGATTTCACATTTGATTTTCGGATTTTTTTAAATGAGGAAAAAATATTTAAGACACCTAAAATTTGGTATTAATAAGAGTTTTAAAACAGAATAAGGGATAATTGAAGTCATTAAATCCCTTCGACTTATGCAATTACATTTTGGCGCCCATAATTTGGATACTCATTTACTCAGGTTTTACTCTTTTATTTTCTCTTTATTTGATCACTAATTTCCCTTCTTTGACATATTTTCTAAATTAGCTACAAATTTTGAAATAATCATTGTTTGGTCACTCTTTTACTTTTCACATTGTTACGATTTGGTTTTTAAATTTGTATTAATTATATTTTGTTCACCGATTTAATTAACTTTCTAACTTGTGTGATTTTGTGATTGTGCTACAGAATTTGTCTTGTTTTTATTCTACTCACCAATTATGTTTGTATTTTTTTATTAATAACAGATTTATCTTATATTTTTAGGTTTTAACATTTTAGTCCCGGTTTTCTTTAGTCTTAGGTTATTTTAGAATTTTGACCTTAGATTTCAGATCCATTACAGTTAGTTCCTAATTCCTTAGAATTAGGTTCTTTTAGATTACTAATTTTGGCCTTAGGTTTTAGGTTCCTTTTAATTCAATCCGTAAAAATATTTAGATATTAATTTATAGTCTTAATAAATTAGATTTTGAATTTTAGACTTGTTCTAAATTCGCCACTACTTTAGTGTTCTTTTAGATTAGAATTAGATCTTTACTTCTAGAAATAATTCAATTAGAGCCTTAGATTCTAGGTTTTGTTTAATTTGGCCCTTAATTTTAATTTTAGGTAATTTGTTTATTTATTTTCGAAATTCATCTGTACTTATTTGTCGCATTTTGACCCTTTATATATTTGAAATTGAACTAAATGCAATGTTATTTTTTTTAATCATATGGAAAAATCTACCAAACGTACTTGGAGCGTTTTCTCTATTATTTAAATTAAAATATTATCTTTTAAAAGGTGAAAACCCATACAAAATGAATCTCATTAAATAAATTTGGTCGTTAATAATTTCAAGAACGGAAGAGATTGTGGTCTTTTATTGTCAATATTCGAGAAAATTGCCGAACATACTTGGAGTTGTCTCGATTTTGAAGATAATTGAACAAGTCTTTGTAACCCCCTCGTCCCGGTCTGGCCGGATGACCGGTCCGAATGGGCCACACGGGGAAAACCGAAGCGAAACCTGTTAAGGTTCCCCCTCGGTTAGCAACCCTAAATTTTTCTTTTCATTTTAAATCTTGTCTAGATGAGTATTAAATCCTAAGTGATCATACAGCGGAACAACATTCACGAAACAATCAAACGAACTCAAACTAGCATGTTACAACCCAATTTTAAACTTATAATGCAGGCGATATCGATACACCTAAGGGGTGTATCGATACCCCTTGACTAGGTCAACTGGTCAGAGTCAACCCGTGGAGACCGTATCGATACGACCAAGGGGGTATCAATACTCTCCCCAATGGTTGACTTCTCACGGTCAACGCTAAGATGACCGTATCGATACGCCGGAGACCCGTATCGATACCAAAATGGACAGTAGCTCCAGTGACCAAAAAGGTATCGATACGCCCCCTCGCGTATCGAAACACGGGGCCTGAAACAAGAGGGCCGTATCGATACGGGACCAACCGTATCGATACCCCCTGCACTGCAAGACTCCCTAACTCAGCAAAAACGAACAAGACTCGAATCTAAATGCAATTTAAGACTTCCTTAGCCCCAACCAACATTCACACAACACTTACATACTACTATATAGCCATACAAGCACCCAACATGTATAAACATCAAGGAAATCATGCAATAGACCCAAGATGGCATTTAAGCATTCAAAGTTCATACTTCAACATTCAAACATGAAAGCAACCTCTAAGGCAAATAGCCAACATTCATACTAAGCAATTTAGGCATGGATTACAATCCAAACATGGCAACACAAGCCATACAAAAGCAAGATAACAAGGAGTCTATACAAGCTCCTAAACAACTAACAACTATTCATCAAAATAACACATGTCCCATTGCTTAAACTATTACATGTTCAACATTTAAAAGTTCATACTTGATGTACTCAAGCCAACAACCACACTTGGAGGCCCTCCACTTGCTCAAGCAACCTACGAACTAAGGATCTGCAATGTTGAACAAAGAGAGCGTAAGCAATGATGCTTAGTGAGGGTATGCTCTTAAAACAAACCTCAACATTGCAGGGTCCGAGCACGATCTAGCCAAGGCATTACACATATATATACCAAGGATCCACAAGAGCCACAAGATGAAGATGTATGAGCAATATACAATATAAATACCATGATCATAAGCTCAATTCCACAATACATGTAATCACATTCAAGCATCCAATTAAAGATCATAACCCTCACACATTGATACACTTATCAATCAACATTGGCACCTAGCTATGACCCGAATACGCGGATAAATACGTTGGAATTCACATCCAACAACCACTTTACCTCTCGGTGGGATTACACTCATCACCAGTCTCGCGGAGGGGATTCCACTCATCCTCACACCCTGTCGATGGGATTCCACTCATCACCGACTATATATAATTACAATTTCCAGGCGAACCCGTACTCCTCCTTGGTGACTCAACGCCACCAAGGCCACGCGCGACTTTTGACTCATGTGTACACACTAACATCCTAATGATCGATCATTTGTACTCAAGCATACTAGTGCCAACATTTTACTCATTTCACATTACTCATTTCAACCAATTCCGTGCTTAGCACGTACTCACCAATAACCATCATCATGAATGTCTCAAGCATCACAAGTCATGCCTCATCTCACATGTATAACACAATATACATAAGCATTCATATCACATTTCATACGAGACACACACAACCACATAAATGAGTTCATCCAAAGGCTCTAGATCAAGCTTAGGATTAGGATACCACCCTAATCCTAACTCTAGGTGGGTCTTCCAAACCCGACCTAGTCCATATACTCGAACCAACCATTTTAAAACCAAGTAAAACAATTAACCACTCACCTAAGCTCCCAAGCTTAAAGACCAAGCAAGCGACCACCTTCAATTTCCCGGATTTACTTCTGATGCCTCACCGATGTCCAACCTCGATTCTAATCAATCCCAAACACAAACAAAACACCCACAATCAAAAGCTCATCATCGGAACTAACCCGGATTAACATTTTCAAGCATCCAACACTCAAAAACAAGCCCAAAATAGAATTCCCGAGCAACCCACAAAACCCACTGAAATCTTCCAATTCAAGCATCCAAACAACCATCAAATACACCCAAAGTGACCCTCATATATCATACTAACACCAGCCCCCAAAAACCCACATTAAACCACCCCAAAAACCACTTTAAAACCCCCCAAAAACCCCTTTGAAACCCAAATCCGAAAATTGCTCAAAATCATTTGAAATTCACATATGTTATACCATTTGACCTCTATACATCATAACTAAACATATTAAATCAAAACATTTCACTTAACATCATAAAGCTTTCATTTTTAATCCAAACTTTCCAAAATGCCATTTTCTAAAACCTCTATGGAAATGAAAATAAAAGGTACTTTTAAGGAGAGGGAGATGAGGGGAAGTCAAAAATGTCATTACCTTTCAAAATGGAGTTGAAATGAGGGAGCTTTGAAATGGAATAGTGGCTTGAATAGGGGAGCCCTTTTTTTCATGTTAGAGAGGAAGAAGGTGAATAGTAGAAGATGGTGAGAAATGGGTATTTTTAATTGTTTGTTTAAATTTAAAGGCTAAAAGACCACATTGCCCTTAATGAATTGGACTATTCACAAAGAAGGTGATCCATGGCTATTTAGGCTAAAATCAAAATGTGTTCAACATCATTTATTTTGAAATTAAAACCCGAATATTATTTAAATTATAAAACCGAGCCCAAATAATATTAAAATATTATTTTCACCTAACCCCTAAACTCGGGTGTTACAGTCTTTCTCCTATTTTTTAATTAAAATAAATTATTAACTTATTTTATTCATCACATACATAATTAGGGATCACCTTTTAAATTAAATTTTAAACTGACAAATTCATTTTAAAATACAATAACTAATTAGCTTGGTACCGAAAGAACAATGTTGGGAGCTAACAAAATACCCGCGAGTTACCGACTTCTGAATTCACCAGGTTCTCCAATGTCCTCACGTGTGGGGCTCATGACACGCCTATCCAGTTTTCGCCTTCACATTATGAAGACTCGAGTATCCTTTTGTTGTCTTTCGATCATCCCCGTTTGGATATGACGGTCTGACTACATCCTCAGTTTCCAATTACGTTAGCGTAACATCTCTACCTCCTACAATCATAGTCGACCATATTAGAATAATTGCGTCCCTACCCTTAAGACCACCACTCACCTTCACGTGTGTTTGAAGGTCCATGTGTTCTAGTCCCCCTTACTGCTGAATGAAAGGATTGGATTTGAACGACGTTTTTTTTTTTGCAAATCTAAATTGTCTATGTGAGATTTGTACGGTTGAACATGAATTGCAGGAGGCCTTTACCTCTAACGACTCTTTTTCATAGTAAATAGCAAACCTAAAATCGACTTAGGGTTACAAATTTTAAATTGAACAAAAAGAGAGAGAATTTTGAAAAAAGGAAAAGAAGAAAAGCTATGTGTAAGTCTTGTCATCGCCTTTTGTCAAAGAGAATTGAAACAGAAAAAATTGAGCTATTCTCTCATTTTATTCTTGGATCTAGTGTGGCTTAGAGATTGTTTGTTGTTGTTGAGTGTAAATTGAGGGTTTGGGTTCAAAAGGATTCGAAATGGACAAAGAAACTCCTATTCTATCGACGATAACGACGGCCAATACAACGATCGTTTATCATATTCTGAAAAATGAAGAATACGATGAACATAAGGGGGAAACGTTCAAATAAATTGTAGAGGATTTCAGATTTGATTGTCGGATTTTTTTAAATGAGAAGAAAATATTTAAGACACCTAAAATTTGGTATTAATAATAGTTTTAAAACAGAATAGGGGAGAATTGAAGTCACTAAATCCCTTCGTCTTACATAATTACACTTTGGCGTCCATAATTTGGATACTCGTTTTACTATGATTTTAGTTTTTTATTTTCTCTTGATTTGATCATTGATTTCCCTTCTTTGATAATTTTATAAATTAGCTACAAATTTTGAAATAATCATTGTTTGGTCACTCTTTTACTTTTTACATTGTTACGATTTGGTTTTTAAATTTGTATTAATTATATTTTGGTCACCTATTTAATTAACTTTCTATCTTGTGTGATTTTGCAACTGGATTTGTCTTGTTTTTATTCTACTCACTAATCATGTTAGTATGTTTTTTATTAAAAACAAATTTATCTTAGATTTTCCAGGTTTTAACATTTTAGTCCTGGTTTTCTTTAGTCTTAGTTTCTTTTAGAAATTTGACATTAGATTTCGGAACCATTACAATTAGGTTCAAATTCCTTAGAATTAGGTTCTTGTATATTACTAATTTTGGCCTTAGGTTTTAGGTTCCTTTAAATTTAGTCCTTAAAAATATTTAATATTATTATATAGTATTAATAAATTAGATTTTTAATTTTAGACTTGTTCTAAATTAGTCACCGCCTTAATGTTATTTTAGGTTAGAATTAGATATTTACTTTTAGAAACAATTCAGTTAGAGCCTTAGATTCTAGGTTTTGTTTAATTTGGTCCTTAATTTTAATTTTAGGTAATTTGTTTGTTTATTTTCGAAATTCATCCGTACTTATTTGTTGCATTTGACCCTTTATATATTTGAAACTGAACTAAATGCAATGTTATTTTATTCGAATCTTATGGAAAAATCTACCAAGTGTACTTGGAGCGTTTTCTCTATTATTCGAATTAAAATATTATCTTTTAAAAAGTGAAAACCCATACAAAATGAATCTCCTTAAATAAATTTGTTCATTAACAATTTCAAGAAAGGAAGAGATTGTGGTCTTTTATTGTCAATATTCGAGAAAACTGCCAAACATACTTGGAGTTGTCTCGATTTTGAAGAATTTGAACACATCTTTCTCCTTTTTTAATTAAAATGAATTAATAACATATTCCATTCATCTCATGCATAATTAGGGATCACTTTTTAAATGAAATTTTAAACCGACAAATTCATTTGAAAATACGATAATTAATTAGCTTGGTACCGAAAGAACAATGTTGGGTGCTAACAAATACCCGCGAGTAACCGACTTCGGAACCCCAATTAATAATTTTTGGTAACAAATGGTGTTCGATCCACCCTTTTAAATTTGATCGATGGTGGCTTTGGGTTTTTAATTTGGGTTTCCCAAAACCTTCTATATTAAAACAAAAATAGAAAAAGTCTAGCATCAAGTTAACGTTTCGACGTCGTGTTTTAATTATTTGCTCAAACATGTTTGCATTTGCTTGTAAAAGGAAGCTAGCAAGAAATGGATGGACGGACGGACGGTTTGGCACTTGCTTTCGCATCGTTATATTTATATGAATTCGAGATTTTAATAATAAATACGAGATTACATGATTAAATTAACGTTTAAGAAACCATTACATTTGCTTAGCAATTGCTTGGATCAAAGATAAAAGATGAAGACCATAGTCCCTGTGGAACTCCCTGAACACAATCGATCATCTAGTATAGTTCTTGTCTTTGTATGGCATTATGCCTTTATTATTTTTTTGAAAGCCATTATGCCTTTATTTTTAAATATTAATAAAACTTGTTATTGCTTAGAAAATAAAAAAATATATAAAAATTCTATGGGTGTGACAGATCAAATCGTATCACCACCACCAACCTAATTTCTCTCAATTCCTATACATTTTAAAATAAATAAATCTAAAACCAAATGCTTGATAAAAATGGTGGAGCTGCCCTCCCATTGAGCCGTAAGTTCAGTGGCATGTATCTTTGCCCATTTGCTCACCCAACCAAATGGTTTGGGACTAAACTCTTTCCGGGTAAGTATTGCAACAAAGATCGTTCCACTCTTGTGCTGCTCCTAGTGCTGTCCACCAGCTTGAACCATTGGCTCGAAGGGTCACATGTGTTGTCTTTACTTATGCATTTGCAACCGTTTATGATGATGGTGTTGTCCGAAGCTACGTCGAGGCAAATGGATTTTCCATCTCTGAGCTTAGCCGAGAGATGCATCTTGGAATCGGATATGGTTTCCCATTTCGAATTTGAGCCGGTGCAGAAGATACTGAGTTTCAGCGATGTCCCGAATGCATCGGTTTGTAAGCAGAAACGAGTTCCTTTTACTACTAAAGTCTTCTGCGGCGAGTAACTCCAAGGGTAGGCGTCAGTGCAGGGACCTAACTGCAACGGGTGGACCAATGATTTCCTTGTGATACAAAGCCATGTTAAGGGGTGGAAGATCACTTTGTGCGGTTTGGCTTCTGATAGACCTGGACCTGCATATGTCATTGCGGAACAACATCAAGTTAATTTTCAGTTGACATCAGTGTTTGATAAGAAAGTAGTATATGTTGGCTTACCTCGGAAAGGAGACTGGAGAGCTGAAATTCTTTGTATGAAGCTCGAATTCCTGGCTCCACACCAGTTATAATCCATGGCTCCGTAGTACTCGTTTAACCCGACGACACCGTCTCTCACATAATAGCTCCCAGCCAATGTCCACAAGGCCCAATCCAGGTCAAGCTCAGCTGCCACACCCAAGAAGCAACTGATGTACCTATTGCCATTGACATTGGCTCCGCTTTGATCGATCCCGAACTCACCAATGAACAACGGGTATCCTTGATCAACCAAATACCCCGATGTATTCATCATGTATGTCGCCACTCTGCCACAAACTTCGTTCGGGTTGTCCTTCACCCATGTGGTCTGGCCATCCGAGAATCCATACCAATGCGCCTCGAATACTAGTTTCCCACTAAACGTGAGTTTTAACTGTTGGTTCTTGAGGAATGACAAGTCCCTGTCGAAACTCAATCCAGAAAGTATAACGAGAACATTTGGGTTTGCCGAGTGCACTGCTTCAGCTCCTTTCGGCATGTACTTGTACCAATCGTTTATGTTTTGTTTCGGGCCTCTGGGCTCGTTCCTCAAGCTCATGCCGACCACGTTGGTGACGCCGTTGAATAAGGTGGCCATCCGTGTCAGCCCGGTGATCCATAGATCCGGGTCGAAGTACTTGTCACCGAAGAAACCATTTTCATCAAGATTACTGCAGCACCAACCGGGTTTCCTTATGTGATTGTCAAGTATGACCATCACATTGTTTTTCCCCAAGCTTTACACCACTGCCTGAAATATAAATACCAATAATTATTTTCAATGCAGTAAAGTTTGAGACATGTTGTTTATTCAATGATATAGTTTACTTGGAAAATCTGTCATACCTGATAAGCTTTGATGAGGGAAACATCGATGATTGAAGGTGTTGAGATTAGTTATAAGTTTGTTATGTTGTTAGCTTAGCAGTTAATTAGTTTTCTTTTATTATTTAGCTGTATTGCTTTGTATATAAATACAAGATTACATATTGTAACTGGATATCAATATCATAAATAAAATCCTTTTTCAATCTCTCAACATGGTATCTAGAGCCCGGTTGGTTATTGGGTTTGTTGGCCCATTTCCTTGATCTGTTAGTCAGTTTTCATTTCTCATTTCTTTCTTTTCCCTTTATCGTTTTCCCCCCAAATTTCACGAGTGTTGCGATGCCGTCGTCGGAAACTTCCACTACCGTCAATTTCAGTCACGCGTTATACCTTCATCCGTCCGACACTCTGGGGGCTCTTCTCGTCTCTCATCAGCTTACCGGAGTCGAGAATTACAATGTATGGAGCCGGTCTATGCGAATCGCCCTCCTTGCGAAAAACAAATTAGGGCTAATTGACGGGAGTTGCCGTCGAGCTAGTTTCACTGGTGCCTTGGAATCTCAGTGGGATCGCTGCAATACGATTGTTCTCTCCTGGATTCTCAACGCTTTTAGCCAAGAGTTGTCTGCCGGCGTCGTCTTTGCATCGAGTGCGGCGCTCGTCTGGGACGATTTGAAGGAACGTTTCGATAAAGTGGACGGTTCGCGGATTTTCTTTCTTCACAGAGAAATCACAACCCTAGTTCAAGGTGAATCCTCAATTTCTGCTTATTTTACAAAATTGAAACTACTGTGGAGTGAGTACAACGCGTTGGTACCTTTCTCGACTTGTGATAGCGAAGCGTCTCAAGAAAATCAAGATCAGCTTCTTCAGCAACGGTTGTTCCAATTTCTAATGGGATTAAACGAGACGTACTCCGCTGTACGAAGTCAGCTTCTTCTAATGAAGCCACTGCCTACGGTGAATCAGGCTTACTCGATGTTGGTTCAAGAAGAGTCGAATCGTTTTCATTTGTCTGGCATCACACCGTTGGCAGATACGACAGTGATGTATTCACAATCTGGTTCGAGTTCATCTTCTTGCCGCCGGTTTAATGGAGTTTGTGCTCACTGTGGAGTCAAAGGTCACAAGAAAGAGACGTGTTACCGTCTCGTCGGTTTCCCATCGGATTTTCGTTTCACCAAGCGAAAGGAACCTCAGGCTACCATGGCAACTAGTGGTGATCTCTCTGATGATGCTACTCTACCTATGTTTGCTCCTCCTGCTGTGTCCTCTGTTGCACCGTCTGTTCCAACTTTTTCACAGGAGCAATACAACCAGATCTTGGCCTTGCTTCAGAAGGCTCCTCCTGAGTCAGCTGTAAATGTTGCAGGTAATGGCTTCTCTTGTAAGTCAACTCATTCCTCTAGTACCTGGATCCTGGACACTGGGGCCACCGATCATGTAACTTCAGATTTTCATGGCCTAATAAATCCAATTTCATGTGCTTCAAATTCCAGATCCGTTCGCCTCCCAAATGGTAAAAATGTTCCTATCACCCATATTGGATCTGTTGCTCTCACAAATACCTTGATTCTCCATAATGTTTTATTTGTTCCTGATTTTCGTTTTAATCTCATTTTTGTATCTCAGCTTACTTCTATTCAAAATTGTGCTGTATTCTTTTACCCTCAATTTTGTTACTGCAGGAACTCTCCACTAGAAGGATGATGGAGATTGGTAGGATGGTTGGAAGCTTGTATCTGTTTCAGTCACCCTCTGTTGTTAGTTCACCAAGCTCAAATTTGCCTCAGGTTTCTTCAATTTCGAAATCTATTTTTTTACCTTTTGATTCTTTTTCCTGTCAAACTTCTGTTGATACTACCAAATTGTGGCATGCTCGTTTAGGGCATGCTAGTCTGAATAAAATGCACAAATTACATGTTGCTGATAATTTACACTTTAATATTGCCCACATAAGTGACTGTGCTGTTTGTCCTTTAGCCAAACAAACTAGGTCTTCTTTTCCTCTTAGTACTTCAAAATCCTTGAAAGCCTTTGAATTAGTTCACATTGACTTATGGGATCCATATCGTGTATCTACTCATTCAGGACATCGTTTCTTCCTTACTATTGTGGATGATTACAGCCGTATGACTTGGGTTCACTTGTTAAGATTAAAATCTGACTCTGTTCTTGCTCTTAAAAAATTCTTTGCCATGATTAAAACTCAATTCTCATCCATTGTTCTTACTTTGCGAAGTGATAATGGTACATAATTCTTTAATTCTGAGTGTTCTCTTCTTTTTTCCTCACTTGGGATTGTACATCAAAGCAGCTGTGTTCATACACCCCAGCAGAATGGGGTAGCTGAACGAAAGCATCGACACCTCCTTGAGGTTGCTCGTGCACTTTGTTTTAACTCTAAAGTGCCCATCAAATTCTGGGGAGAATGTATCCAGGCTGCATGTTATTTAATTAACTTGTTGCCTTCTTCTGTTCTTCATTGGAAATCTCCCTTTGAACTTTTCTTTGGTCATTCTCCTTCTCTTTCTCATCTTAAAGTGTTCGGATGTTTAGCTTATGCTGCATCCTTAAATAATTCTGATAAGTTTTCTCCTCGTGCATTTCCCTGTGTTTTCATGGGCTATTCTCAAACTCAAAAAGGTTACCTTCTCTTTAATCTTGTCACCAAAAAATTTCTTGTCAGTAGGGATGTTCTCTTTCATGAACATCTTTTCCCTTTTACTTTTTCTCAGGATCATACATCTTTTTTCCCTGAATCTTGTACTGTTCCAGATTCTGAGTTTTTATATCTTGATCTTTCAACAAGTGAACCTCAATTTCATACACCTCACCCTGAATCTACACCTCACCCTGAACCTCCACTTCATTCTGAACCTACACCTCATTCTGAACCTACACCTCATTCTGCACCTACATATCCTTCTGAACCTACATCTCATTATGAACCTACACCTACATCTGTTTCTCACCCTGATCATGTTTCTCAACCTGATCATGAGTCTCCACCTGATCATGTATCTAGACCTGCCACTGTTTCTCAACCAGCAACTATTTCTCACAGACCTTCTCGTGTGTCTCGACCTCCTGCTTGGTTACATGACTATGTTACATCCTACCATCCATCTACTGCATCTTCTTCATCCTCCAATGTTTCAGGGCAGACTGCAAAAGTCACTGTATGGGCTCAAACAAGCCTCAAGACAGTGGAATTTAAGGCTCTCTGAGACTCTAATAAGTGCTGGTTTTGAACAAAGCAAGCATGATTATTCTTTATTTGTTAAGAAGAGACAAGGAAAGCTGGTGGTTATACTTATTTATGTGGATGATTTGGTAATCAAAGGAAATGATAATTTGATGATTGATGAACTTAAGAGTCTCTTGAATAACAGCTTCAAGATGAAGGATCTTGGAGAGTTGAAGTATTTCCTTGGGATAGAAATCTTGAGGTCTTCACAAGGTATAGTGGTTAGTCAAAGAAAGTATGCTCTTGAGCTTATTGAAAACACAGGCCTAGGAGGTGCAAAGCCAGTTGCATCACCATTAGAGCAGAATTTCAAGCTTACAACACCTGAGTTTGATGAAGGAGCATCTTGTGCAATAATAGATGAGTTAATACAAGATAAATTAGTTTATCAACGGTTGATAGGGAAGCTGATTTACTTAACACACACAAGGCCAGACATTACCTTTGCAGTTCATCATCTTAGTCAGTTCATGCAGAGCCCAAAAGAATCACACTTAGCAGCATCAATGAGAGTAGTACGATATATTAAGAAAAGTCCAGGGCAAGGAATTTTCTTGAAGGCCTCTGATAACTGTAAAATAGAGGCATTTTGTGACTCGGATTGGGCTTCATGCCCAATGTCCAGGAGATCAGTCACTGGTTTTTTCATCAAAATTGGAGGTTCGTTAGTTTCCTGGAAATCCAAGAAACAGAGTACTGTTGCAAGGTCATCTGCAGAAGCAGAGTATAGAAGTATGGCGATGACAACTGCTGAAATTATATGGTTGAAAGGGTTGCTGAATGAATTTGAAGTGAATAACAAAGAACCAGTGACAGTTTCTTGTGACAGCAAAGCAGCCATTCAAATTGCTGCAAATCATGTGTTCCATGAACGTACGAAACAGATAGAGATAGACTGCCATTTTGTAAGAGAGAAGATTCAAGAAGGTTTGCTACAAACTGAATACATTGCTACTGGAGAGCAAATTGCAGATATGATGACCAAAGCCTTGGGAGTACAACAACATAACTATTTGCTGAGCAAGTTGGGGATTAAAAATGTGTTTAAACCTCCAACTTGAGGGGGAGTGTTGAGATTAGTTATAAGTTTGTTATGTTGTTAGCTTAGCAGTTAATTAGTTTTCTTTTATTAGTTAGTTGTATTGCTTTGTATATAAATACCAGATTACAGATTGTAATTGGATATCAATATCATAAATAAAATCTTTTTTCAATCTCTCAACAGAAGGGTTGTTGGCTTGGATTCCGGCAATGGATTCGAGGAGGCCGAGTTGTTGAAACGATTGTCTAACAGTGAGCGATGCCAACGAGTCATTGGTGATCAGATAGAGTGGCCAAGTGAAGCTAACGCAGTTGAACCCCATTGACACAATCTGTTTGGCAATCGTATCCATAGGCTGCTTGCTGAGCCCTTCGGCAAGCACTGGTTCCATGTGTGACGCCCAGTTTACGCACGCCAGCTTCACGCGTCGTCCTCTATCATCCACAATCCAGCGTGAATTCGTTGACAACGGGAGGGACGTGACGACGGTCACGGAAGAGAATAGGAAGAGGAGGAGAATAGACGAGGTAGTGAAGTTTCCCATGGATTTTGGTTTTTTGCTTTTGACTTCAAGGAGGGATTGCATTGAAGGAAGCACTTGAGCGTCTTATTTATATACAAAACCAAACACACAGTCCTTTTGGACAAAGAGAAAGTCATTAAGTTAAATAACCAAATCCAATTTCAAATTAAATAAGAAAAACCTTTTATACATACATACATATATATATATATATATATCAATTAATAATAACGTAAATTTCATAAAATAATTTAAAAAATAAAAATCCTCTTTAAAGTTGAACTTTAAAACTGATTGTTTGGATTGGAGAATGTTAATTAAGGTAACATTAGGTTCCTTAAATTATAAGGCAAATCCTTAGCCTTTTTAAAGTTGAATTTTTCTCTAGTTAATACTCTAACTTTAGTTCCATTCGTTTACTTTTAGTCCTTTTCATAATTTTTTAACAAAATTTAAAGTTCATTTTAAAATATAAACATGATATAGTCTCATGCTGTCACGTCAACAAAAGTTAACAATGCTTAATACAAGTATGAAAACCGATGATGAAATTAAAGTTCAAGTTTTAACTTGGGAGTAAAATTTCCTTGGGTACCAACTTGGAAGAAGATGTCTAGTTCAAATATCAACTTAGGAGTAATAATTCTTCCGGTACCAACTTGAGACTAAGTGTCTAGTTCATATTGGAAATACATATTTAAGTCTTAAATAAATGCTTGTTTGTTTATTTCATATCAAGTCACCGCATATTTTGTATATTTTATTATAACTATTCAATTTTTAAAAAAATCATGAGTTCACGAAATATTATATTTGTATTGTTTTTTTTACTTTAACGTTCTCGAAATATTACATGTTTATATATATTACACCTTTAAAATTAACATTATATATATATATATATATATATATATATATTAACATATGTATTTATCTTATGTGAATATTATATTATATTGTGTGTAATATCCTATTTTTGTTTGGCCCGTTTTCAAGGTCCAATACATACATATATATATATATATATATATTATCATTACTATTATTACAATAAATAAATCCAAAACCTTTTAAAAAGATAATAATATATCGAGCATTATTATTTAAAGCCAAAAATTACAAGCCCAAAAATAATTACTCAATTGCCCCAAATAGGGGTGAGCAAAACTTGACTCGAATCGAAAAAATTGATTTTTTTTATATTGGAGTCAACTATAGTAACTCGAAAAAGTTTCGAGTTCGAGACGAGGTTAAATTTGTCAAACTTGAAAAACCAAAAAATCAAAAAATCAAATTTTACAGTTTTGCAATTTAGTCCCTGATTTTATTTTTCTTTAATCCCCCCTTCATTTTAATTCCATTTTGACCAAATTTGAACCACATATTCCTAAACCAACGTAGAGTACTTTATCATCAATTTATGTTTTTGAAAATAAATTTCATATTTTTTAATTTATCCCCTTAACTTTGTATGATTTCCTCATTTCTTCAACCCCTCCTTTGTTTTATGTCAATTTTTGACCGAATTTGAACCGCATGCTCCATAACCACCGTAGAATACATATTTAGCTTCATTTCATACTTTTTAAATTAAATTTTCAACTTTTGCAATTTAGCCCTTTAACTTTGAATGATTTCCCATTTCTTCAACTTCTCTTTCATTTTAAGTCTATTTTGACCAAAATTAAACCACATGATTCACAAACACTATATAATATCTATATAACTTAAATTCATATTTTTAACAAATATATGCATTTTGCAATTTAGGCTTTTTTTTGCTCAATAATGTCGTATATTAAGATGCAATATACAACCAAAAAGCCACAACGGTCGCCTCGTTAAAAACCTCCCTAAATCCTAACGGAGGAAAAGAGTATGAACCGTATGTGGTGAAACAAGAGTCCAAAGAAAATACAAAAGGAACCAACACCAAAGAAACTTATCACTAACAAGCACAAAACAGCGAAATACGCGTTACCCCCTCCTTTGCCAAAGCGTCCGCTAAACCATTCGCCTCACGGAAAATATGAGAAAAGCATACCGAAGATAGAGATGAACAACAATTGTCAATCTCGCGAAATACCTCCCAAAAATGCCATGGCCGCTTGTCCATATGTAACACCCAACTAACAGCAACCATAGAATCCGACTCCACTATCAAAGGAAGCATTGCCCATGTTGACCTCCGAAAATATGACAATGCGAAAGCAATCGCTCGCAATTCAGCCTCGTTTGAGTCAATACAACCAAGAGGGCCAGAAAATAACGCCAATATGCTCTCATGCTCATCGCGTAACACACCCCCATAGCCTGCCGGACCCGGCTTACCACGTGCAGAACCATCCACCGAGAACTTCAACGTCCCCCGCGATGGTGGTTCCCAAACAATGCCAACCCGCGCTGATTGCGAAAGTGATGGCTCAGAAAAAAGGCACGGACAGTCCCACCACAACGCCTCGCCAATGCACAAATCAGTCCTTAAGGTCCGCATCCAATAAAACGAGCGCAATTTAATCAAAAAGCACACCTCCTCAACCGGTAAAAGTTTCTTGTTGAAGACCATCTCATTTCGTGCTAACCAAATCGACCATAGCATCGCTGCTACGCACGATACCCACATACAACGACGCATACCCGAAAACGAGCAATGGAAGTCAGGTACAAAGAACTCGGACAAGGTTTGTGGTAACGGCAGACACACTCCCCACCAACAACGAAACCAGTCCCATAAACGCTGAACAACCGGGCATAAGTACAACAGATGATCAACGTCTTCCTCCCATTTCCGACACCAGAAGCACAACGTGCATTGCCCCTCAAAAACAACACCCCTACGGCTCAAAAAAGCAAAAGTCGGCAGGCGACGTAACCACACAAACCACAAGAAAGCCTGTACTTTCGGTGGGACTAAAATTTTCCACGTGAAACATGCCCCAAACTCGCTCTCCCCAGCTTCATCTAACATCAAAATCTGAGAAACAACTTTAACCGTGAACATACCTCTCCTATCCGGAGTCCAAATCAGCTTATCGCAAATTCCTGTGTATAAATGCGTGTTGCCTAGCACTGCCCGCATGTCTCGCAACAGCCCCGTCTCAAAAACACGAAGCAGACGACGGAAAAATTCAGCCCAACGTGAGTGATGGAAACCCCCCTGAACAGAATAGTCAACAACCAGCGCCAATTTGTTGACAGCACAAGAGAATAGCCTTGGAAAAATATCCTTTAATGGCCTGCTCGCGCACCATGAGTCAAACCAAAAGAGGACTCGATTACCCTCCCCCACTTGCCATACCAACTTCTCGTGTAAATTTCGCTGCACTTCATCCGAGCAAGCAGTTTGCACTATTTGCTTCCATACCACCGACATCGCATGCTGACGGGAGGAATTAAATCTCCACCATTGAACATTCTCCCCGTATTTAGCCACTATAATGGCCCTCCATAGCGACGATGCATCCGTGGCATATCGCCACGACCATTTAGATAATAAAGCCGTGTTGCGCACTTGTAAATCCGATATTCCCAAACCTCCCAAGTGTCGTGGTCTACACACCAACTTCCAGCTAACTTTGCTCATTTTTCTATGTAGATTTACACCACCCCAAAGGAAAGCACGGCGGATCTTATCAAGTGCTGCGATAACTCCTTTAGGGATACGGAACACACCCATATAATAAATCGGCAATGAAGATAGGACAGCGTTAACCAGAGTAACTCGTGCCGCAAATGACAGCGAGTTACGCTTCCAACCTGCTAATTTCCGCCGAACATTTGCAATGACCGGTTCCCAGACCGCCAAGCTTCGCGGATTAGAGCCTAATGGCATCCCCAAGTATGTGAAAGGAAAAGACCCGCGTGTAATCACTAATTTTGTCCGGGCTGATTAGCCCTTAAATATGCTTAAATAAGAGTGGGCTTTATTTATTCACATTGGGCTTTAATTAATTAATACATAGATATACATATTATTTATTAGAATTCTGGGTGCTATTATTAATCTTCTTCTAATTACTACCTACTATCATATGTTATGTTATTATTATTACTATGTTATTATTTACTATCTGTTATTACTACTATATATTATATTATTATTATGACTATTTATATTATTACCGGTGTTATTATATACCGTATGTCATTAATATTACCTATTGTTAGTATTGTTATCTTTTTATTTACTATTATCACTATTGTTGCTATTACCATATGTTAATATTGTTACCGTATCATTATTATTACTATATTTATTATTGCTATTGTCATTACTATAATTTTCGAATTGAATCTGAAAAATACACAAAAAAAACTATATATATATATATATATACAAACACATATTAAATAAATAAGAACTCTAATATAAATAAATAAAAAGCCCAATGCACTCTTTATATATAAAGCCCATGTTTGTCTTATAATGTCCATTTACATAAAAACCTAAATATATATATATATATATTATTACATACGGCCCATGTTAGGCCCAATACTAAAATTAAATCTGATAAAAAAACAGAAACCCTAATTGCTATATTTTGTCTATGCAGCAGCCGCAGCCACGACCGTCAGATCTGATCAGATCTGACGGCCCAGATGGAGCCATAAAAAGGAAGCCCTAGATGGGCACTGATGAGTCATGCGCCGCCTAGATCACCACCGCAAGATCAGGAGGGCTTCAACGGTCCAGATGTGAAGACATGAGAAACCCTAGACGCCCATCTGATGACCTCGCGCCGTCATGAAGCTGAACCGTTAGATCAGAATGTGATCTGACGGTCCGGATGCCACGAGATGCAGCGCGCGCCCACGCGCGACGCATCAGCTCCCCACTCGCGCGCGTGAAGCCCACGCCCGGCTCTCCAGATTCCTCGAGCACTCGCCACGTCGCCCCCGCCCGTTCCAACGACCGATCCGTCGGCCACGTCGATCACCGTACAATATGCAACAAAGAAAAGAGAGTCAGCATCAAATAAAGGAAAAATAAAAATCGAAAATAAAAAGAAAAAGAAGGACGAAATCAGAACGGAATGGCAGAGGATGACAGAGCCTTGCATGAATCCGGCCAAAAACACAATACGAACCAATGAGCTTTTTTTCATTGAATTAACCAATATGTAAAAATCAGTCGAAATTCGGGCTATAAAGCCGAATCGACGGCTTCATTGTAAGGGATTCGTGAAACTCCCAAGAACAAAGCACGAAAAGCAATACCACAACCAGAACCATTCAGGTATACCATTCACCCATTGCGTATTTTAAAAAAAAAGAGAAGGAGATCAGAAGCTTTTTACCTTTTTCTGTTTCGTTCCTCATCGAACCAGAACCCCCTTTCTCTCGGCAACAATCCCGGCCGTTCATCGGCTTCAAAAAGGGTGCGTCAGAGAAGGGGTTCAAAACCCCCTGTTGTTTCGTAAACCTTTTCTTAAAAAAATACAGAGGCTAGGTTTTCTTGTAGGTTTTCGTTTCCCGGAAAGGTCGTTTTGGGTTTTGGGGAGTGAAAGGTCGTCTTTTTCGGGTTTCTTTAGAGTAGGTTCGTTGGTCGGGCATGGTTTTAAGTCCGCCGGACGGTGACTAACACCGGCCGGCGTTCGAGATCGAGGGAGAATCAGAGAGTCTAGGTGCGGCTAGGGTTTAGGTTAGGCAAAGGGGCGTCCGTTTTAGTTTAGGTGGGTTATATAGAGCTTTAGGTTTTGTTGTTTCGGGTAAATAGCGAGTCCAGTCCCTCCGCGTCGGGGTATTAGCATAGTAAGGGTCGCCGCATGGTCAAATTACATCCTAGGTCCCCCGTAGTCTGAGTCGGGTCATCTTCTAGTCCCCAGATCGAGTTCTTTAGGGGTTATTTACATGTTCGGTCCTCTTCCTTCTTACCCGTGTTCAATAGGGTCTTTACAGTTTAGAGTCTTTATTTTTTTTTTCTGATTTCAGCCTCTGTTTTTACCTTTATTTCATTTTAGTCACCATTCGAATGCAATATAATTTAATGTTTTAATGCCTTTTTATATATGTAATTGTATGTTTTTGTTATGTGTTAATAATGGCATAATGGATCGAATATGTATATATGCATGCTTGTCCGTTTTTTTTTAGTTTAGTGGGTCCCGCATGTTTAATCACCGTTGGATCGAATATATGTTTTTTTTTTGGGTTTTTCTCATGTGATCTAAAATGTTTAGAATTACTAGGTTCGTATTGGTCTCGGGTAAATGAAAAAACGAATCGAATATATGTTGCCATGTTAATCTTTTAATTCGGTACATTGAAAATGGGCTAGTTTAATCTCTTTAATTAGGTTAATTAATGAATAGTCTTAAATGGGCTTTGTGTTCTTTTAAAAATAGGGATGCCTTAAAATGGGCCTTTGGGCTTCAAGAGTTAGTTTAATTAATTAATTTGGGCTTTCTCTCCTATGTGTTATTTTGAGTGCCATGCATGTACATATATTTGTTCATCATACGGCCCAATATGTAAGCATGATAATCGGGTCTAAAAAATCAAATCCGAGAGGGGTATTAATTAACTTCGGTATCCGAAAACGACAGTCCTAGCTTAATGGATGTCTATCGGATACTTAGGTTAATTTTCACCGCCTCCAGGTAAGCGAAAGCATAAAAATTGAAAATAACACGCATCATCTCTTATATGTTCGCATCATGCATAAAGGTGACGTACGGGATCCGAACCCTAAACTAACACGACAGTCAGCCTTATTTGATGTCGGTTTAGTCTATGGTCCGGTGTACCGTCATCCTTTTTAATTAAATGATCAATTAATTCCAATGTCACTATTCGATAAAGCCCGTGTTATTTAAGTCATATTTTCATTTGAGAACAATTATTAAATTCACTTCGATTTTTAAATAATTCCTATCGATCAAAAGGCAATAAGCAATTTGGTACCGATTTCCGGGCGTGATGGGGGTGCTAATCCTACCCCACGCGTAACCAACTCCCGAACCCGTTTTAAAATGAATCTCTGGTTTTATGGTGTCCGGCCTACCTTAGTGGCCGGTGGCGACTCCAAGTTTTCACAAGTTTTCCAAAACATGAATTTCTCATTTTTTTAAATAAAACCCCTTTTCAAAAAGAAAATAGTGATAAGGCCCCCATTTAACAGGTTTCGGAGAAAAACCTTATCACAGCATGGCGACTCCGCTGGGGAAAAAATTTTTGTTTTTTACAAAACAAAAAAGAGAGTTAAGCCAATAAAAAACTTGTTGCCATTTGATCGATAGAAAATATTTAAAATTTGAAGTGAAGCTAATAAGTTTGTTCTTTCATGAAAATACGACTTAAGTTGAACGGGCTTTGAAAATTTGTGGCATTCGAATTAATTTTCCATTTAATTATTAAGGAAGTCACCGACATGTGTTGCATCATGATCATCAAGCTCTATACCCGAGCTACCCTTTTTAAGTGAGAGTGAAACACCCATACCCACGTGAGTATCCCTCCACGGGTCGGTAATTTACTTTCGGAATCCACGCCTTTTGACACGTGAGTAGCCCTCCACGTTATTAGGTCGTGCTTTCCCTCGAGCCGAAACCAATTCGCAAGCCTGTAATGGGCCAGAATTGGGGTTCTTATTGCCTTAGTAGGTGATGAGATAGGTTCGGGTACCCTTTGCTAGAACCGAACTCATGAGTGAGAATATAAGAAACCCACCCCATTAGAGCCATGCAGATAACCCTAGAGTTTAGAGTGTCTAGGTTTGTCTTGCTAATTACTTGTTTCTACGCTTCTTTTTTTTCATTAATGCTTGAATTTCATTTCTTGCCTTGATTTATATTTATCATGTGACTAACACCTTTGCTTTTCTTCCCCTCTTATTTTGCATATTTCATCACTGCATAAAGAGCACATTGAGTTGGAAATAGTCTGAAATTAAAGACTTGATTAGTGGGAAATATGGTATGTAACAATAGTGAGAAGGACCTTGACGAAAATATAGCCACAAAAAGAACGACTACATGGATTGGTTCCGAGACAAGAAAGGCTTTCAAGGACGAAAATGGCCACCTCACTTATTTGTTAGATGTCCCAGGCAATTGATCATTACTTCAAATTTTGGAGTTCAACCTACATTTGTTCCACGGTTGGCAGCTTTGATTTGACTATAACAGTTGGGAAATACCGAGTCTTGCAAGGAAATTAGCAAGAACCGCACCGAACAGCAACCAAGCTTTCCGGGGCAAGATCGAAAGTTTCTCGGGCACTTCGCCGCCTTGAGTCGACAATCAAGTCTCAACCTAGAACAAGGAAAAATACTCCAAGTCAGAGGGAATTCCGACCTCACCCCCGATGCGCTTTGAAGGTTAGGCTCAGTGGGACCCTTTCAAAGAGCAAGTCAAGAGTACCGATATCGACAGTGGATTAATCATAATTCGTCGCCTATACCACTTGGGGGCAGGACCGAGAGGTGGCCTACTTGTTAACGAGGATATGAGAGAACGCTCGATTCCTAGCAAAAGATCATTTCAAGAAAGAAGAAGGGATTGAGTGAGTCTTGAAGAAAATCGTCGGCCTAGACGCCAGCTCAAGAACTGCATGTAGTGGGTTTTATCCGATCATTGTAACGGACCAAGGTTCCCATTGATGAGTTGTTTAACGAGGATATTTGTCGAACTCAGTGTTGCTCTTTGCATTTCAATTATGCATTTTGTTTGATTACCTTTAGCCATGCATTTCTGTTGTACATATGACACATTGCATTCATGCAATTAATGTTCAATGCATCTTTGCATTTCAATTATGCATTTTGTTTGATTACTTTTAGCCATGCATTTCTGTTGTACATATGACACATTGCATTCATGAAATTAATGGTCAATGCACTTTTGCATCCAGTTACACATTTTGATTGATTACTCTTGACATTCATAAAATTAATGTTCATTAAATCAGTGCACCTTTGCATTCAATTATGCATTTCGATTGATCATATGTTTCCATTGTACATGCGACACATTGCATTCATGAAATTAATGTTCAATGCACCTTTGCATTTAATTACATTTTGATTGATTACCTTTAATCATGTGTTTCCGTTGTACACACGACACATTCATTCATTCTTTAAACAAAATAAAATTAATCTCCATCAAATTAATGCACCTTTGCATTCAATCATACATTTTGATTCTTTTGTACATATGACACATTCATTCATTCAATCATTCATTAAACAAATAAAATTAATGTTCAACGCACCTTTGCATTCAATTATACATTTTGGTTGATTATCTATCCTTGTCGTGCATACAACACATTACATGCATTATTCTTTGCACACTTGTTTTTAAGTTATCTCATTTTCATACATATGATACATTGCATACATTAATCAATCATGGAATTAATTACGAGAAATATCATGGCAGAAAGTGAAAGTGTAATCTGCAATCATTCCTCATTCATACATCACTCGTTTGCATACCCGAACAATGGAAGAGAGATTGGCCAAGGTGGAGAAGGGGCAGAAGGACCTCGAAGCTCGTTTGGATGGGGTCAGTAAGAATATCAGTGATCAGATCACACAGTCGCAAGCTTCCGTTATTGCTCAGATGACTGACCTGTTATTAAAGATGAAGGGTGAGGAAGGAGTTTCCGAAGAAGGACACAAGGGTAATGCATCCCATGAGAAAGATCAATCGGAAGTCCCAAATCCCGGAAAAAGAATCTATGCGGGAATCTACGCCAAGACTGCTGTTGGAACGACTGTTGGCCACCACGGGGGAACCTCAACGAATCAGCCCATTGACTTAGGGGTAGGATATGAGGATGAAGTAGAAAGGATTAAGGTCGAGATGGAAGAGAAACATGAGGAGAGATTCCGCTTCTTCGAAGAAAGATTCAAGGCCTTGCAAGGGACGGATGAGCAAGGGAATGATGCCAGCGATTTGAGTCTGGTAACAGATTTAGTCCTTCCACCGAAATTCAAAGTTCCCGATTTTGGGAAGTACGACGGAACTACATGCCCCTTAGCCCACATTACTACGTATTGCCGGAGGATGGCAGCTTTTATAAAAGATGAGAAGCTACTCATTCATTGTTTTCAAGACAGTTTAGCTGGTTCCGCGACACGTTGGTATGCTCAACTTAGTCGAGCCGACATCAAGTCATGGAAAGATCTTTCAAAAGCCTTCATCGGTCAATACAAGCATGTAATTGATATGACTCCAAATCGGCTCATACTACAAGGGATGGAACAAAAGCACGGTGAGAGTATCCGTGAGTATGCTCGGCGTTGGCGAGACGTAGCAGCTCAGGTGCAGCCCCCACTTCCGGAAGGTGAAGTCATTCCCTTGTTTGTGGACACTCTGAAAGGAGTCTTGTACGATCGCTTGATCAGCAATCCCGCTAATAGCTTTGCGGACATGGTCATTACGGGAGAACGTATTGAGGACGCTATTAAAAAAGGGAAGATAGTGGATCCCTATAGCTCAACCGCCCACGAGGGGCATCAATCCCAAGTCCATATGGTGGGCTCTCGCTCGAACAACCAGTTTCATGACCGCTTCCATAATCAAGCATCATGGTCTGCAAAGCCTCCAAAGGTTCTTCACCCGATCCCTATGTCGTACACCGATTTGCTCCCAATTTTATTTGAGAAGAAGCTTCTGACCCCAGTTCAGTCCAAACCAAAGGATCCTCCCTATCCTGAAGGTTATGATATTAGTGCCGTATGCGACTACCATGTGGGAAGCATGGGCCACACCACGGAGAATTGTGGGGCACTGAAAAACAAAGTTCAAGGACTAATCGAGAACGGTCTTTTGAAGTTTTGAAAAGAAAGAATGATGAGCGCGACTTCTGGGGAGGTGTTGTTTCCTGGGTTGTTAGGACCTCGTATGTTTAAGTCTTCTTTCATGTTGCATTTTCTGTTGAAGTAATGCATAGAACCAACATTGCTATCATTTGCCCGAATATAGCAATGATCTTCTTGCGAGGGCACTTGTTATATTTGCAGATTTTCTTTTTAATGAAAAGGCATTTTCCTTAACATACAATGACCTTGAAATCATATATATGTATATCCCTCCTTACCTTCATAGGTCCTCGGATATCACATGCTTGATGTGGCATTGATTCTAATAAAAGAGATCGACTGAATGTTTTGATAACGATGAAGCAAGATTTCCCGCTCTGTCTGCTCTGGTCGGAAAAGTGAGAGAAGCAAGACTACTATTCCTTCGATGATGTTCGATGATAAGGAAATCTCCTAAGAGAACCCAAATAAGGTTGCTTAAATGTGCAAAAAAAAGAAAAAAAAGAAAAGTGAAAAATAAACTGTTTCAAAACAAAATAAATGGTTTTAATTTCAGAGCCTGGTAATAGGCATTAACAAGAAGCACTCCAATTTCCGAAACCTGGTAATAGGAATTTTCGGATACGAGTGTGGAATTTTAGGGGCACTCTGCTGAAGCCTGAATCTCTTCGCTTCATGAGTGATGGTAATATTTTCAAAATCGTGACCATGCCGAGTAACTCGGGGTATCGTTGTATGCTCCATCTTTATTCTCGAGCCAAAGGACTGTGACGAGTTGAATTCCCCTAAGCAAAGAAATGAATGAACAAATTGAATAAGTCCTGGAAAGGAATCCTTGAGGATACCGACATGAAATCAATGATAATCTTAAACATGATTAGAACTAGAAGGAATGGTAATCGAGCTGATCCAGCAAGTACCATAATCATGAGGATGAACCGAGCGATTAGGGAGGAATTTCATCACTTCAAATATCACCACAACATTCAAAGACGCAAGCCATGCTTGAAGAGATCACCGGAAAGCTGAATCTAAGACGCTCTTGCATTTGATATCCGGGGCATCCTATTCTATTTTTCTTTTAATTAGACTTTTGGTTTCCAGGTTCTGTATGTTAATTTGAAAATCTACTCTTCATTAAAATGACGACCAGCGAATTGACATATTTTTAAACAAATAAATTTCCTTGTATTACTTCAGAGATAAATGCATCATCGGAAGTGAGACCCAAAATTGAGAGGCACTACATGATGTATGACGATGAAAGACCATTGGGGCATCTTTGTCCGTGGGGTAACAAGGGCTTTACACACATGATTTCAAATCAGTGGGAGATGGCACACAACTTAAAGATACTAGGCTAATGATTCTTATTGCGATTCAGATCGTTGGACTCAGGGAATGAGCAACGACAGACGAAAGCAAAATTCCGTCAGGATATGTGACTGATGAGTGGTTGTAGTCCCAAGATGATGACCACCGACCTCAGAGAATAAAGACAAAATTCATGCATCTTTGCATTCCCATGACCATACGCATCATTGCATCATGAAATATGCTCATGCATCATTGATAGTTAGACATCCCCATGTTAGGAGCATGCTAACTCATACCACCATAGCATTTTGCTCATTTTGAACAGGTATTTGAAGATTGTTAAAGGGGTGGATCTACGGCTCTACGAGAAGAGAAATAGATCTCAAGAATCCTTTGACTGGTATCAAGGTTCTTAATCCCTGATTTTTTATCCTTTCTAAAGGATGTTTTTTTCTCAAGACTCCATTTCATTCCTTTCGAAAGGATATTTTTCTCTTAAAACTCGGATTTCTCAATCATATCCTTCCTAAAGGATGTTTTTCTTAAAACTCGGATTTCTCAATCCTATCCTTTCTAAAGGATGTTTTTCTTAAAACTGGATTTCTTAATCTTATCCTTCCTAAAGGATGTTTTTCTTAAAACTCGGATTTCTCAATCTTATCCTTTCTAAAGGATGTTTTTCTTAAAACTCGATTTCTCAATCGTATCCTTTCCAAAGGATCGTTTTTCTCAAAACTCCGATTTCTCAATCGTATCCTTCCTAAAGGATAGTTTTTCTTAAAACCCGATTTCTCAATCGTATCCCTTCTAAAGGATGTTTTTTTTCTCAAAACTCCGATTTCTCAATCGTATCCTACCTAAAGGATAATTTTTCTTAAAACTGGATTTCTCAATCCTATCCTTCCTAAAGGATGTGTTCTCCTCAAAATCTAAAATTTTCAATTTTATCCCACTTGGAATGTTAAAAAATTCAAGTTTCCTGGTTTTTAAATCAAAAGAAAAAAAAAGAAGAAAAAGAGAAGAAAAAAGATGAGAAGAGAGAAAAGAATAAGAGAAAAAGAGAAATAAAAGAAAAAGAAAAAGAAAGAGAGAAAGAAAAGAGAGAAAGGGAGAGAGAGAAAAAAATGAGAAAAAAGAAAAAGAACGAGAGGAAAGAGAAATAAAGGATAAGAAGAAAGAAAAAGAGAGAAGAAAAAGAAAGAAGAAGAAAGAAAAGAAAAGAGAGAAAAAGAAACAGAAGAAGAAGAAGAAGAAGAAGAAAGAAGGAAAGAAGAAAAGAAGGAAAGAAGAAAGAAGAAGAGAAAAGAGGCCCACAACTTTAGAATTTCAGAGCAAAAGAGCTCAAGGATTTCCGGGCAGAAGAGCCAGAAGGCCTGCTCAGTTTGTTTTTGCCGCCACGGGAAAACAAGTTATTTGGGTTTATTCTTTGCCGCTTAGGGAGAATGAATCAACTATGTCCTTTGCCGCTCAGGGAGGACATACCAACGTTGTCCAGTTGCTATTGGAGGTTTATTCTTTGCCACTCAGGGAGAATGAATCAGCTACGTCCTTTGCCGCTCAGGGAGGACATGCCAGCGTTGTCTAACTATTGGAGGTTTATTCTTTGCCGCTCAGGGAGAATGAATCAGCCACGTCCTTTGCCGCTCAGGGAGGACATACCAACGTTGTCTGGTTTCTATCGGAGGTTTATTCTTTGCCGCTCAGGGAGAATGGATCAGCTTCGTCCTTTGCCGCTCAGGGAGGACATACCAACGTTGTCTGGTTTCTATCGAAGGTTTATTCTTTGCCGCTCAGGGAGAATGAATCAGCCACGTCCTTTGCCGCTCAGGGAGGACATACCAACGTTGTCTGGTTTCTATCGGAGGTTTATTCTTTGCCGCTCAGGGAGAATGGATCAGCTACGTCCTTTGCCGCTCAGGGAGGACACGCCAGCGTTGTCTAAACTATTGAAGGTTTATTCTTTGCCGCTCAGGGAGAATGAATCAGCCACGTCCTTTACCGTTCAGGGAGGACACGCCGACGTTGACCAGATACTTTTAGAAGTTCGTTCTTTGCCGCTCAGGGAGAATGAATTAACTATGTCCCTTGCCGTTCAGGGAGGACATACCAACGCTACCCACATTGTTTCTGCCGCTTCGGAGGAGCAAATCACCCCAAACAGGGAAGTTGGACAAAATTAGTGCTTATGGTCTTTGCTTTATTCTTGTTCCACAAGTATAAGCAAAGAGGGGCAACTGTAATCACTAATTTTGTCCGGGCTGATTAGCCCTTAAATATGCTTAAATAAGAGTGGGCTTTATTTATTCACATTGGGCTTTAATTAATTAATACATAGATATACATATTATTTATTAGAATTCTGGGTGCTATTATTAATCTTCTTCTAATTACTACCTACTATCATATGTTATGTTATTATTATTACTATGTTATTATTTACTATCTGTTATTACTACTATATATTATATTATTATTATGACTATTTATATTATTACCGGTGTTATTATATACCGTATGTCATTAATATTACCTATTGTTAGTATTGTTATCTTTTTATTTACTATTATCACTATTGTTGCTATTACCATATGTTAATATTGTTACCGTATCATTATTATTACTATATTTATTATTGCTATTGTCATTACTATAATTTTCGAATTGAATCTGAAAAATACACAAAAAAAAACTATATATATATATATATATACAAACACATATTAAATAAATAAGAACTCTAATATAAATAAATAAAAAGCCCAATGCACTCTTTATATATAAAGCCCATGTTTGTCTTATAATGTCCATTTACATAAAAACCTAAATATATATATATATATATTATTACATACGGCCCATGTTAGGCCCAATACTAAAATTAAATCTGATAAAAAAACAGAAACCCTAATTGCTATATTTTGTCTATGCAGCCGCCGCAGCCACGACCGTCAGATCTGATCAGATCTGACGGCCCAGATGGAGCCATAAAAAGGAAGCCCTAGATGGGCACTGATGAGTCATGCGCCGCCTAGATCACCACCGCAAGATCAGGAGGGCTTCAACGGTCCAGATGTGAAGACATGAGAAACCCTAGACGCCCATCTGATGACCTCGCGCCGTCATGAAGCTGAACCGTTAGATCAGAATGTGATCTGACGGTCCGGATGCCACGAGATGCAGCGCGCGCCCACGCGCGACGCATCAGCTCCCCACTCGCGCGCGTGAAGCCCACGCCCGGCTCTCCAGATTCCTCGAGCACTCGCCACGTCGCCCCCGCCCGTTCCAACGACCGATCCGTCGGCCACGTCGATCACCGTACAATATGCAACAAAGAAAAGAGAGTCAGCATCAAATAAAGGAAAAATAAAAATCGAAAATAAAAAGAAAAAGAAGGACGAAATCAGAACGGAATGGCAGAGGATGACAGAGCCTTGCATGAATCCGGCCAAAAACACAATACGAACCAATGAGCTTTTTTTCATTGAATTAACCAATATGTAAAAATCAGTCGAAATTCGGGCTATAAAGCCGAATCGACGGCTTCATTGTAAGGGATTCGTGAAACTCCCAAGAACAAAGCACGAAAAGCAATACCACAACCAGAACCATTCAGGTATACCATTCACCCATTGCGTATTTTTAAAAAAAAGAGAAGGAGATCAGAAGCTTTTTACCTTTTTCTGTTTCGTTCCTCATCGAACCAGAACCCCCTTTCTCTCGGCAACAATCCCGGCCGTTCATCGGCTTCAAAAAGGGTGCGTCAGAGAAGGGGTTCAAAACCCCCTGTTGTTTCGTAAACCTTTTCTTAAAAAAATACAGAGGCTAGGTTTTCTTGTAGGTTTTCGTTTCCCGGAAAGGTCGTTTTGGGTTTTGGGGAGTGAAAGGTCGTCTTTTTCGGGTTTCTTTAGAGTAGGTTCGTTGGTCGGGCATGGTTTTAAGTCCGCCGGACGGTGACTAACACCGGCCGGCGTTCGAGATCGAGGGAGAATCAGAGAGTCTAGGTGCGGCTAGGGTTTAGGTTAGGCAAAGGGGCGTCCGTTTTAGTTTAGGTGGGTTATATAGAGCTTTAGGTTTTGTTGTTTCGGGTAAATAGCGAGTCCAGTCCCTCCGCGTCGGGGTATTAGCATAGTAAGGGTCGCCGCATGGTCAAATTACATCCTAGGTCCCCCGTAGTCTGAGTCGGGTCATCTTCTAGTCCCCAGATCGAGTTCTTTAGGGGTTATTTACATGTTCGGTCCTCTTCCTTCTTACCCGTGTTCAATAGGGTCTTTACAGTTTAGAGTCTTTATTTTTTTTTTTCTGATTTCAGCCTCTGTTTTTACCTTTATTTCATTTTAGTCACCATTCGAATGCAATATAATTTAATGTTTTAATGCCTTTTTATATATGTAATTGTATGTTTTTGTTATGTGTTAATAATGGCATAATGGATCGAATATGTATATATGCATGCTTGTCCGTTTTTTTTTAGTTTAGTGGGTCCCGCATGTTTAATCACCGTTGGATCGAATATATGTTTTTTTTTTGGGTTTTTCTCATGTGATCTAAAATGTTTAGAATTACTAGGTTCGTATTGGTCTCGGGTAAATGAAAAAACGAATCGAATATATGTTGCCATGTTAATCTTTTAATTCGGTACATTGAAAATGGGCTAGTTTAATCTCTTTAATTAGGTTAATTAATGAATAGTCTTAAATGGGCTTTGTGTTCTTTTAAAAATAGGGATGCCTTAAAATGGGCCTTTGGGCTTCAAGAGTTAGTTTAATTAATTAATTTGGGCTTTCTCTCCTATGTGTTATTTTGAGTGCCATGCATGTACATATATTTGTTCATCATACGGCCCAATATGTAAGCATGATAATCGGGTCTAAAAAATCAAATCCGAGAGGGGTATTAATTAACTTCGGTATCCGAAAACGACAGTCCTAGCTTAATGGATGTCTATCGGATACTTAGGTTAATTTTCACCGCCTCCAGGTAAGCGAAAGCATAAAAATTGAAAATAACACGCATCATCTCTTATATGTTCGCATCATGCATAAAGGTGACGTACGGGATCCGAACCCTAAACTAACACGACAGTCAGCCTTATTTGATGTCGGTTTAGTCTATGGTCCGGTGTACCGTCATCCTTTTTAATTAAATGATCAATTAATTCCAATGTCACTATTCGATAAAGCCCGTGTTATTTAAGTCATATTTTCATTTGAGAACAATTATTAAATTCACTTCGATTTTTAAATAATTCCTATCGATCAAAAGGCAATAAGCAATTTGGTACCGATTTCCGGGCGTGATGGGGGTGCTAATCCTACCCCACGCGTAACCAACTCCCGAACCCGTTTTAAAATGAATCTCTGGTTTTA
Source organism: Hibiscus tridactylites (assembly GCA_958450335.1). Lineage (NCBI taxonomy): Eukaryota > Viridiplantae > Streptophyta > Magnoliopsida > Malvales > Malvaceae > Hibiscus > Hibiscus tridactylites. The sequence goes on from OY288288.1 coordinate 8,924,723, forward strand.
TGGTGTCCGGCCTACCTTAGTGGCCGGTGGCGACTCCAAGTTTTCACAAGTTTTCCAAAACATGAATTTCTCATTTTTTTAAATAAAACCCCTTTTCAAAAAGAAAATAGTGATAAGGCCCCCATTTAACAGGTTTCGGAGAAAAACCTTATCACACCGCGTCAACACCCCAATGCCTTAGCACACAAATCAGTAAAATCCTCATCAACCCCGACCGCATATAAAGATGACTTGCTGAAATTTATTTGCAAACCTGAGCAAACTTGGAAGCAATTGAGGATCCGTCTGATAGAGTCGGCACAACCAGGGGAAGCCTCAAAAAACAAAACGGTGTCATCTGCAAATTGTAAGTGCGATATAGATACCCCCGGTGCAACACAAACGCCCTTTATCAATCCCGCCGACTCGGCCTGAACCAATAAGCTATGAAGAGCCTCCACTACAATAACAAATAACAGTGGTGACAGTGGACAACCCTGTCTCAAACCACGCCCCAATGTAAATTCAGACGTAGCACACCCATTTAGCAAAACTGACATACGAACCGTTGAAACACATTCTAACATCCAATGACGCCAAACCTCACAAAATCCCATACAAACCAGCATATGATCGAGGAAATCCCATCGCACGCAATCATAGGCCTTAGCAAAGTCTAGCTTAAGCACTAAGCCACCCCTCGAACTCTTCCGTAAAGAATGAATTATCTCATTTGCAAGAAGGATACCGTCTGTTATCTGTCGGCCACGAATGAAAGCCGACTGATGCTCACTAATCAACGATCCTAGCACCCTTTGCAACCTTGTAGCTAACACCTTCGCAAGAATTTTGTACACTGAATTAACAAGACTTATCGGACGGTAGTCGCTGAGTGCTTTAGGTGAGTCAATCTTAGGAATCAACACAAGAAAAGTACAATTTACACCCGGTGGTAATCTGCCTGTTGCGTGAAACTCACCAAGGAATCTTAGCACATCCTCGCTCACTGTGTTCCAACATACCTTAAAGAAAGCCATGCTAAACCCATCCGGTCCTGGCGCTTTCGATCCATCGCAACCCCGAATAACCTCCCACACTTCCTCACGACAAAACGGTGCCACTAACATCTCATTGTCATGCCTATCCACCTGTCCAAACTTGCCCACAATGGTCCAAGTGCACCGACGTTGTGCAGCCTTAAAATGCATATCGAATTCTGCCACTATATGTTTCCGAAGGCGCTTAACATTTGTTTCCCATCGACCATGTATCGTTAGACCGGAAATCAGATTTCGCACAGCTCTAAGCTTTGCCGTACGGTGAAAAAATGCAGTGTTGCGATCCCCTAACCGCAACCAGCTTGCCCTTGACTTCTGTCGCCAAAGCGATTCTTTGCGCCTTATAGCCTGCCATAAACATTGTAACCACTCTCTTTTCTTCTTCATCAAAACAGCTTCCGATTCGTTCAGTTCATCGTTCGAAGCCGCTGCATCAGCATCGTCCAATTTCCCTTGCATCAACTGTATGTCCTTTTCCACATCACCAAAAACTGTCCGGTTCCAAACGCGCAAGAAATTCTTCATGCTTCGGAGTTTTACCATAATGTTATCCCTACCAACCCCCTGATTCGACAGCCGGCTCCATTCATTAGAGAGTTCAAGCACGCTTTTATTATTTTCCAACCAACAATTTATAAATCGAAAAGGGCGAGGTCCCCAATCCTGTTCATCGCACAACAACAAGAGAGGTGTATGGTCCGAAACCCCCCTTGGCAAAACATGTTGACCAATATTGTTAAAAGCATCCACCCAAGCAGGAGAAAGCAGAAATCTATCAATTCGACTACGCCTAAAGCCCCTCTCAAACCATGTAAACTGTTTTCCTATCAGCGGCAAGTCAACAAGCCCAGTATGTTCGATAAAATCAGAAAATTCTTGCATACCTGTCGATATCGAGCTACATCCTGCACGTTCCAATTGCCAACGTATGGAGTTGAAATCCCCTGCGATACACCAAGGTTCATCAACGCCCAGAATAATCTCCCCTAGTCTTTGCCACAACTAATTTCGTGCATCCGCGTCACAAGGAGCATATACATTCAGCATGCAACAACTTAAATCATCCGCATGCCATTTACCTCTAACGAAAATAAAATTTCGATCCGCCTCTACAGAAGAGAGACTGAAACGTGATGTTTCCCAAACAGTTATCAAGCCCCCTGATGCACCTATCGACGGCGAAAAGACAAAATCAAAACCATCCGATAACCACATACACGTGAGCATTCGTGCTGAAACCTCCTCTAGTTTCGACTCCTGAAAAAGTGCCATATCCACCCTTTGCTTCTTTAAAACATCACCTACTGTCCTACGCTTCAAATTCGAACCCAACCCCCTAACGTTCCAAGACACGATCCGCATAATGGCAAAAACTATCGCCTGTCCCCAGTAAAAACCTGTTGGAGATCTTTTATAATGTCCGCTTCACATCCCACTGTTCGCACGCCCACAATGCTACCCAATGCCACTGTCGCCTCTATCTCTTTAGCAATCAACTGTTGCCGGTTTTGTACATCAGAATCTGTCAAAGACGCGTTTGCTACTTGCGTCGAAACAATCTGTGGGTTGAAGGACTTGCGCGGCCTGCCCCTCCCAGGTTTCACTGATGTTACCACACCGGAAAGAGTGTTGATAGATTTTGTTTTTTTACCGTTGATCCGAATGATATTACCAATGTCTGAAAGTCCTGTGTTGTTGCCCGATGAAATTCTTGTTTTCTCAATATTAGAGTCCACGTTTTCCACCACATATGTTGCCTTTGGGATAGATTTAATTAAATCCTGGATTGTTGTGTTCAAATCAACGGAATTTGAATTGGACTGAAATTCCTCAACTAATGGTGTGTAGCCAGGACTCTTCTTCCCCTCACTCGTGAAACTCCTAGAGGCTTGCCCCACCACCAGGCCGATTTCCTCGCCGATGACCTGTGCCTCCATCAAAGCAGTCGTATCCCCAACAACCTGTAAATGTGCCGACGACGGCTGGTTCTTTGACGAAGTCACCTCCACTTGGCTGGTCGCCACCCTATGGTCCCATAGCGAGTTCGTATGCCACTGCCGTGACTCGGCTAGTTGAATCTGATTTCCAATAGAATCCTCCTTCGGCACATCCGCAATTTGATAATTAACACCCTGATGTCCCTCATCCGATCCGTCCGACCCCTGCATCGAAGAGTCATCATCTTCATCCTCGGAATTGAGCAAGTTACACTCACATTCCAACCAGGGTCCGAATGAACATTCCCGGACTTGGATAGGGAAAGATTCGCCCTCTACCTCCAAACACATCGTGGCCTCAATATTTGTCATTGTCCGTGTCTCAATAAGAATCCAGCCACGCTCGAAGGATTTTGGCGAGATGGTAGAATCTGCCACGCGAACCAGATTGCCCCAAACTTTCGCAATATTCTCGAACGATTGTTGAGACCAAGTATGGATCGGCATCCCTTGTATCAAAAGCCAAACTCTCCGTGAATTCAATATCGTTGTAGGGGTCCATAATTCAATCCGCGTAAAAAGTCTGTGATCGACTTCAATTGCACCACCCTATCGCGCGTATTCGAATCCTTAAACATGAGTAAGATTTCGTCCCCTGCTATGCGCAGAATTGAGAGTCCTTATATCTCTGGTATCTTTAATTTCGCCGCCAATTCTTTGATACTCCATGGCTCTTTACACCATCCGATTGCGCAATTCTTTAATATCTCCATCTTAGCGCTATCCACAGATCCCTTCACTGTGTAATTGACGGCCTTACTATCATTTACCTCCGCTTCTGATCGCGATGTCCCCGGCGGCTGCGAACGCATTTTCCTTGCCATATCAGGCTGATCTGTATCGATTTTAGATTGCTTTCGTTTCCAATAAGAATATCGCTCGCCATATCTCGCTCTACAAACCGTGATCCTCGATCCATAAATCCACTTATCGTTCAATCTTTCGATCACCCGTTCAGCGTCATCGCGGCTGTTCATCCGCACAAACCCAAATCTGCGGCCGTTTCTATCAACTTTCCGGGGAACGAACACGTCCACCACTATTCCATGACGATCGAAAACCTGCCAAACCCCCTTCCAATGGATCGACGTTGAGAGATTACCAACGAAGACTGTCCACACCTCCCTTTCTCTCATCGTAACCTATAATCTGGAAAAGGAGTGCCGCTAAAGTTTCAGGCTGAGCAGGACAATAAGAGTGCGCTAATTTGATCATAGGCTTTAACTTTACATTTTATTCAATTTGATCATTCAACTGAATTTTTTTGTGATTTTTTCTTCACATCAATTCCTTGACTAATTTATACTCCCATCAATATATTATTCCCAAAAGTTCCTTATTTAAAAATAATATTATAAATATATTTTAGAAGTTCAGATGATATTTTTTTATTAAACAACATTACAAATCTTACTTATACATGTGAAAAATAATATGAAGAAATATATACACATATGCCTATATTATATGATTAGAGAAAGTCGTTTAAATTGGAATAAAATCATACTATAATATGGTAAATAATTACAATTAAATTTGTATAGGAACTCGAAAACTCGACTCGACTCAAATTTCATAAACACGACTCGAATCGAATCGAAAAAATTTCAAATTAAGTTCAAGATGTAAAATATGACGCGTCAACTCGGATACTAGAAATTTTTTGACTTGACTTGATCTTATCAAACACCCTAGCCCCAAATACAAACCCTAATCCCAACTAAAAACCTAAAAATCCTAGTCTTTTTTAAGCTATAGTCGCCACATTCACGACCCTCATATCGTCAAAGCTTCATCTGATGGTTCAGAAAAATGACATCATTTAATCTTCTCGCATGTGTGCCACATGGAAGAAGAGAAAATCTCGAGACAAACAATAACCGTTGGATCCAATTCAATCAAACGGTCTGAATTAAAAGCAAAGTCATTGCATAAATTGTTACAGTGCATGCATCAAAGGATTCCCGATATCACGCCTAGTCCTTCTGATTAAATGTGATATGATGGTCTCAGTTCAAAAGACTACTTTCACACGGATTGGATTGGAAAGTCGTTTTTTTGGAAAATCTGAATTGTCTGTGTGAGATTTGTACGGTTGAACATAAATTAGAGGAGGCCTTGAACTCTAACGCCTCATCTTCCCAGTAAATAGCTAACCTAAAATCTAATTAGGGTTATAAATTTTAAATTGAACAAAAAGAGAAAGAGAATTGTGAAAATCAAAAGAAGAATAACTATATGTAAATCTTGTAATCGTCTTTTGTCAAAAAGAATTGAAACAGAAAAAAAATTTGAGCTACTCTATCGTTTTATTATTTGATCTACTGTGACTGGGTGATTATTTGTTGTTGTTTAGTGTAAATTGAAGGTTTGGGTAGAAAAGGATTCAAAAATGGAAAAAGAAACACATATTCTGTCGATGATAACGATTGACGATACAAGGATCGTTTATCATATTCTAGAAAATAAAGAATGCGATGAACATAAGGGAGGAACATTCAAATGAATTTCAAAGGATTTCACATTTGATTTTCGGATTTTTTTAAATGAGGAAAAAATATTTAAGACACCTAAAATTTGGTATTAATAAGAGTTTTAAAACAGAATAAGGGATAATTGAAGTCATTAAATCCCTTCGACTTATGCAATTACACTTTGGCGCCCATAATTTGTATACTCATTTACTCAGGTTATACTCTTTTATTTTCTCTTTATTTGATCACTAATTTCCCTTCTTTGACTTATTTTCTAAATTAGCTACAAATTTTGAAATAATCATTGTTTGGTCACTCTTTTACTTTTCACATTGTTACGATTTGGTTTTTAAATTTGTATTAATTATATTTTGTTCACCGATTTAATTAACTTTCTAACTTGTGTGATTTTGTGATTGTGCTACAGAATTTGTCTTGTTTTTATTCTACTCACCAATTACGTTTGTATTTTTTATTAATAACAAATTTATCTTATATTTTTAGGTTTTATCATTTTAGTCCTGGTTTTCTTTAGTCTTAGGTTATTTTAGAATTTTGACCTTAGATTTCAGATCCATTACAGTTAGGTCCTAATTCCTTAGAATTAGGTTCTTTTAGATTACTAATTTTGGCCTTAGGTTTTAGGTTCCTTTAAATTCAATCCTTAAAAATATTTAGATATTAATTTATAGTCTTAATAAATTAGATTTTGAATTTTAGACTTGTTCTAAATTCGTCACTGCTTTAGTGTTCTTTTAGATTAGAATTAGATCTTTACTTCTAGAAATAATTCAATTAGAGCCTTAGATTCTAGGTTTTGTTTAATTTGGCCCTTAATTTTAATTTTAGGTAATTTGTTTGTTTATTTTCGAAATTCATCTGTACTTATTTGTCGCATTTTGACCCTTTATATATTTGAAATTGAACTAAATGCAATGTTATTTTTTTGAATCATATGGAAAAATCTACCAACGAAGAACGGTGAAGTTGTTTCTGTCAGATCTCTGTTGCGTATTCCTTTCTTGAAAGCTGCTGTGAAAGAATCGATTCGGTGTTCAGATGTTGTGCAATTCGGTTGCGGTTGACAATTGAAGCACTTTCTTTCCTGTATTCGTCTTCTACAAATGAAATTCGGTGAGATTGTTCCTCTTTTAAACCCTAATATGTTCGTGACTGCGACTGTGTGCCCTAATGTGCCCTAATTTGCTTGATATACTGTGCAACTGTTGTCTATGCTATCAATCGGTTAAGTTCTTCATGTTTTGATGCTTGAGATCTTCAATTTGGTAAAAGTGTTGCTTGTGCTTCGAAGTTGGCTCTGTATTGATGTGATTGCAAGTTGATTCTGTTATTCTCGTCTGCATCAAGGTCTTGCTTCTGGTTAAGTCTGGTTGCTGTCTTTGTGATATCTGCTTCTTTGTGTTTAGCCTGTTGTCTTCTGATCAGTCATGGTTGACTCTACTAGAACTTCTGATAATGCTGATGTTGATAAAGAAAATGAAAATGTTGCTGATAATACTGTTCAAGGTCCTAGTCAAAATAATATTGCCTCTCTAAATACAACTAGGATCTTCTCATCCAAAAAGATAAATGTCATCTTAGATGACAATAATTACTTGTTGTGGCAGCAACAGGTTCTGTTGACTATAAAATCAAATAGACTTCAGAAGTTTATAGATGGAAAATTAACTTGGCCTTCACAGTATATAACAAAGGATGGAATAGTTAGTTTGAATCCTGATTATGAGTTTTATGAGGAACAAGATGGAGCTCTAGCCTCTTGGCTCTTGTCTACTGTGAGTGAAGAGGTTCTTCCTCACTTAATTGGTCATAATACATCTGTGGAAATATGGAATACTTTGCATAGACTTTTCAGTGGAAAGACCACCTCTAGGCTTATGTCTCTTAGGAGGTTACTTCATTCACAAAAGAAAGGTGAACATCCTATGAGGGAATTTTTGATGAAGGTTAAGGTTGTGTGTGATAATTTGGCAAGCTGTGGAGAAGTGATTTCAGATCATGAACATGTTACTGCCATTCTTAATGGCTTGCCACCTGAATATGAGTCTGGCATTACTGTTATTACAGCTAGTCCCTCACCTTTTGATGTCAAGACTGTTAGGACAATTTTGTTGGATGCTGATGATAGACACTCACATCTTCTTAATTCTGTTAGTGCTTCTGCAAATGTTGTTGTTAAGAACTTGTTCTTAGGGTCCTCTAATATGAATGACAGTCAGCATAAGTTTGTTACTGAGACTGGATCTGTTATGATTCCTCAATATCAGTCTTTTCAAGACACTGGTGACACAACTAGTAGCAGTTTTTATGCTGCTACAGGACCTAGTACTGATAATTTTGGGGTCACTCCTATGTCATCCTCTTTTCCTTCTCAGTCCAATTATGCTAGGGGAAGAGGTAGGGGAAGAAATAACTTTTGAAGGCCACAGTGTCAGCTCTGTGGAAAATTAGGCCATTTAGTTGAAAGGTGCTGGTCAAGGTTTGATATGCATTTTAGGAATGAGTCTTCTAGACCTACACAGGGGTATGGCAGGGCTTCTCAAGTTAATTACAGTTCTTATACTGGTCGTGGACAATCTTTTCAGCCTTATCCTCCTCCTCTGTTTTACACATCCCCATCTGTTCCTTATTTCAACACTCACAGTTATCATGCCCCCACTGTTAGGTCACCTTTGGTTCATTCTAATGCTATTGTTCCACCTTCTCAGCCTTCTGTTTTTCTGCATCCTTCTGCTCCTTTGCCTCCTGCAACTTCTGCACCTGCTTATCACCAGTATAGTGCATCTTCCCCTGTGCTGCAAGTCAATCCTTCTTGTTCTCAACCTCGGGCTTTTCTTGCTACACCTGAGACAGTGAGTGACAACACCTGGTACCCTGACTCAGGAGCTACACACCACCTGACTAATGATTCTTAGAATCTGCATAATGTCACCTGCTACACTGGTTCAGGTAGTGTTAAAGTTGGTAATGGTCATTCTCTTCCCATTAAATGTATTGGTCAGTCAACTCTCTTGAGCCCTTTAAAGCAGCTGCATCTTAAAAACATTTTTTGTGTACCTAACATAACTAAGAATTTGTTGTCTGTGTCTAAACTTACACAGGACAATCAGGTGACAATTGAGTTCTTCCCTAAACATTGTCTTGTTAAGGATCTTCACACCAGGGATGTTCTGTTAACTGGATATGAAAACAATGGGCTTTATGAATTCTCTTCTTCACCATCTCAGCTTCATTCTACTGATTCATCTGCTTTTCTGCATCATCATCATGATTCCATCTCTGTTTCCTCACCTGCATCTGCTGCTTCTGCTTCAACTTCTTCTTTGTCTGCTTTACATACTCTTAATATGAATAATTGTACTACTGATATTGAGTGCAATACTGTAGCATCAAATAATGTGACCTTGGAAACTTGGCACAATAGACTTGGGCATCATGCTCAAGACACTTTGATTCATGTTCTGAAAAACTGTAGCATTTCTGTTGATGTGAATAAAATTGTTCCTTTTTGTTCTGCTTGTAAATTTGGAAAATCCCATAAATTACCCTTCTCTGCATCTAAATCGAAATATACATCACCATTAGAGCTAGTAGTTACTGATGTTTGGGGTCCAGCTCCCTTTTATTCAAATGGCTTTAGATACTATGTTGCTTTCACTGATGCTTACTCACGTTTCACTTCGTTGTACTTTCTGAAGCAAAAGTCTGGAGTTTATAGTGCATTTGTGCAGTTTCATCAAGAGGCAGAAAGGCAATTTGGCTGCAAGTTGAAGGCAATTCAGTCAGATGGTGGAGGGGAGTTCATAGCTCTTGACACATATCTTAGAGCACAAGGTATATCTCATAGACTCTCTTGTCCTTATACTTCTGAGCAAAATGGTTTAGTAGAGAGGAAACATAGGCAGATAGTTGAAGTAGGTCTTACTTTGTTAGCTCAAGCTTCCATGCCTCTGACTTTTTGGAATGATGCCTTTGTTAGTTCAATTTTTCTTATTAATAGACTCCCAACAAAAGCTTTAAATGGTTTATCTCCCTATGAAAAATTGTTCAAAAAGTCTCCTGACTATAGCTTTATGAAAACTTTTGGGTGTGCTTGTTACCCTTTTTAGGACCCTACAATAAAAACAAGTTGCAATTTAGGTCCTCACTCTACACCTTTTTAGGATATTCTCCTTCCCATAGAGGTTATAAATGCCTTGATTCAAATGGAAGAGTTTATATTTCTAGGCATGTTCAGTTCCATGAACAACATTTTCCTTATAAAACTTTTTTAAATGATACAAAGGCTATGAATAAATTGAAATGTGATAAGTGTTCTGGTTTAGTCAAAAAGACTTCAGCCTCCTTTCCATCTGTCAAAATTCATGTCATTTCGAGTTCTGAGTCTCACAATCTCATTAATGTTACTCATTCATCTCATCCAACTTCTGTGTCTCATCAATCTCTTGTTTTTCAACAAACTCCTGTGTCTCATCAATCTCCTGTTGCTCAACAAACTCATGTGTCTCATCAATCTCATGTTTCTCAACAAACTCCTGTGTCTCATCAATCTCCAGAGTCTCATCAAACTCCATCTCATATCCCTGAGTTTTATTCCCCAGTTCAAAGTGTCTCTATTATTGGTCAAGGTTAGGTCTCTGTGAATGGTCAAGATCAATTAAACTCAGTTGTCTCTCACAGGTCTGACCATTCACAAAGTCAGTCTTCTCAGTCCAAAAGTCCATCTGTACATTCTCAAAGTCCTTCATTTTCATCCTCGTCCTCTTTGTCACCACTCATATTGTCATCCATGCCATCTACTACTTTTTCACCTCCACCTCCATCCTCCACTTCACTTCTACCTTCCATCCCATCACCACCACCATCACACCCTCTGGTTACTAATGGTCATCCAATGGTTACACGTGCCAAGGCATGAGTTTTTAAGCCTAAGGTGTACCTTACTGAGTCCTCTGATTCTACACCTATCTCTAAAGTTGTTGATATATTTGAAGCACTGCAACATCCTGGTTGGAGAGCAGCTGTTCATGCTGAATACTCTGCCTTGCTTAATAATGGCACTTGGGAGTTACAAGACTTGCCCTCTAATAGGAAGACAGTTGGCTGCAAATGGCTGTTTAGAGTCAAAAAGAAAGTTGATGGTTCAGTTGATAGGCTTAAAGCAAGGTTGGTGGCCAAGGTCTTTTCTCAGGCTGTTGGGTATGACTTCAAAGAGACTTTCAGTCCTGTGGTGAGGTCTAGTACAATCAGAACTGTTTTAGCAGTGGCAGTTATGAAAGGATGGTGCATAAGACAAGTTGACATCAATAATGATTTCCTTAATGGAAGCTTGGCTGAAGAAATCTTTATGGATCAGCCCCCTGGATTTGAGAAGTATGGGCCCAATGGAGAAATGTTAGTTTGTAGACTGAAGAAAGCCCTTTATGGCTTGAAACAAGCCCCACGTGCATGGTTTGATACACTTAAGGAATTTCTTGTTTCTAGACTGCATTTCATTGCTTCCAAGGCTGACACCTCTCTGTTCATTCAAACCAAAGACTCTTCTCAAGTGATATTAATGGTCTATGTTGATGATATAGTCATTACTGGTGATGACACTGAAGCTGTGGATCTTGTGGTAAAACAAATCAATGCTGCTTTTTCATTGAAAGATTTGGGAAATTTAGGGTTCTTCTTGGGAATGGAGGTTCAGCATGATGAATATGGTTTGCTTCTGAACCAGAAAAAATACATAGTTGAACTATTGGACAAGACTGGTATGCAAAGCTCAACACCAGTCCCAACACCTATGGTTGTCACACCAAAGCTTTCTGCAAGTGATAGTGAGGATTTTGATGATGTTCACTTGTATAGAAGTGTGGTTGGAGGGTTACAATATGTGTGCCTTACCAGGCCTGATATAGCATATGCTGTGAACAAGGTGAGTCAGTATATGAATAACCTCTGTGAAACACACTGGAAGGCTGTTAAAAGGATACTTAGATATCTTAGAGGGACAGTTGAATATGGCCTGTACTATAAGAATGGTGGTGAGTTCAGTTTAACCTGCTTTACAGATGCTGATTGGGCAGCATCACTTGAAGACAGAAGGTCTACTTCAGGATACTGTATTTTTCTTGGTAACAACCCCATTGTTTGGTGCTCCAAAAAGCAAAGTGTTGTATCACGATCAACATGTGAAGCTGAATACAGAAGTTTAGCAAATTCTGTCTCTGAACTCATATGGGTTGAGCAATTGCTGAAAGAACTAAAGATCAGAATTGTAGGAAAACCAACTGTGTGGTGTGACAATACTTCAACAGTATCCATGTCTGCAAATCCCACTCATCATGCGAGAATCAAGCATGTGGAGATAGATCTTCACTTTGTTCGTGAAAGAGTTCTTGTTGGGCAACTTGTGGTAAATTTTATACCAAGCTCAGAACAAACAGCTGATATACTTACAAAGGCTATTCCACCAGCCATATTTTCACACTTAAGATGTAAACTGGGTGTGTTGTCATTTGTAGATGATCATCATCAAAAAGGTGATGCTTCTGAAGAAGAAAACAACCAGGAGAATGTTAGGAGTTAAAAATCTGTTAAGATTTGTTATGAAGTTGTTATTGATTTGTTAGGTCGTTGGGCCTCTTCTGTGTAGTCAGTTGACTATTTGTATTGGGCTATATAAAGCCTGTGTAGTTGGGCTTTATTCTTTAATAATGAAAACTGAATATCAGATTTTTCTCTCTACTCTCTTGTTTCTTTCTTTCTTTCGTTAAGCTTTTATGTTAAGTTCTTCTCGTTTCTCTTCTTCTTCAACTTCCACAGATTCTATCTAAATCTTTTTCTCTCTTCATCAATCTTTCATGGAGATGCATTCTTTATTCTGAAATCCACAATCCAGCGTGAATTCGTTGACAACGAGAGGGACGTGACGACGGAAGAGAATAGGAAGAGGAGGAGAATAGACGAGGTAGTGAAGTTTCCCATGGATTTTGGTTTTTTGCTTTTGACTTCAAGGAGGGATTGCATTGAAGGAAGAACTTGAGCGTCTTATTTATATACAAAACCAAACACACGCAGTCCTTTTGGACAAAGAGAAAGTCATTAAGTTAAATAACCAAATCCAATTTCAAATTAAATAAGAAAAACCTTTTATACATATATATATATATATATATATCAATTAATAATAACATATATTTCATAAAATAATATAAAAAATAAAAATCCACTTTAAAGTTGAACTTTAAAACTGATTGTTTGGATTGGAGAATGTTAATTAAGGTAACATTAGGTTCCTTAAATTATAAGGCAAATCCTTAGCCTTTTTAAAGTTGAATTTTTCTCTAGTTAATACTCTAACTTTTTTTTTGAAAAGCAAGTATGATTTTATTAGCCAAGAAATCATACAAGAAACACATTGCATATCGGCCTCATTAAAAACCTCTCTAATCCTAAATAGAGGAAAAGAGTACCGATTTGCATGTGCCGATGGAACAAAACACTCTATTTGCTATACAACCATACCCAATCACGTCGCACAATACCACTCTTTGCCAAAGTATCCGCCAACCCATTTGCCTCTCGATAGATATGGTTGAAGCACACGCACGGTAACCTCGCAATATCCTCCTCAATCTGCTGAAACCAATGCCACATCTTCCACGGATGGTTCTCTGAGCTAGACATCCATGAAATCGCTACCATAGAATCCGATTCCACCACAATTGAGGATACCGTGTCTACCTGCATCTCGCGTAACAAGCGCAACGCATAAGCGATCGCTTGGATCTCAGCCACATTTGAGTCCGCGATTCCTATCGATCCTGAAAACATTGCCAAAATACGGCTACAACTATCCCGTAGCACTCCACCGCACCCCGCCCTTCCCGGCTTTCCCCTCGCAGCACCGTCCACATTGAACTTCCACACTCCCACCACCGGCAGCCTCCAAATACTAAGCCGGCGTGCCATATTTTCCTCCCTTTGCATCGACCAGCTGAGCCGCGGGCATCCCCACCAGCTTGCCTCGTTCACGCACGATTCATGCATAAACGCTCGAGTCCAATAAAGCGCTCTGAGCTGAGCCAGAAAGAAAATCATTCTACTCGTCGCCCGCTTCTCTTGAAAGATAAGCTCATTCCTCCCCAACCATAGAGACCAAAGAACACTAGCACAACCAATCAACCACCATGCGCGGACCTCCCCATTGAACCAGCTCCCCCAACACTGTGCAATAAACTCCTGCACCGTTCGCGGCCATACCACCGCCACATCCCACCAAGAAAAGAACAAGGCCCATACCTCGACGGCAAACTGACATGACCATAGAATATGGTCGCCGCTGTCCTCACCCAATGCACACCATCGGCAACCAATCGATTCTAACGGGATTGGAATTCCACGGTCATAAAGCATGCGAATAGTCGGTAAACGGTCCACCAAAATGAACCATAAAAAGCAATGGATTTTTGGTATAAGAGGCATGTTCCAAACCGATCCCATAAGCTTTGTATCCGGTAGCCCAACCGCACTCATCAAATCATGCAATTTCCCAACCGAGAACCTTCCCGAAACAGCATGTTTCCATACCAATCGGTCTGCGACACCCACATGAACGCTCACCGCTACCACACTAGCCTTTAGATCATCTAATTGTTTTAGTTCGAAAGCCCTCAAATCCCTTCGAAAACAAGTCTTCCATTCCCCCATCGGATAATTCATCATCTCATTCACAAAGCTCAACTTGTTAATTGCCAATCCAAATAGTCGCGGATACACTACCTTTAACGGAACGTCAATCGCCCACACATCCCACCAAAACAGTACCGACCTCCCCTCCCCCACAAGCCAAATAAACTGCTCTTCATTTGTAAACGCAGCCACAAGTTCCTCTTCCTGCACCTCAACTATCTGTTTCCACATTGCCGACATATGACGCCTCCCCTTATTCGGTAATTTCCAATGCTGAACCTCAGTACCATATTTTGCCTTGATCACCTCTTTCCACACCGACTTGTCCGCTTGTGCATAACGCCAAGCCCATTTAGCCAATAGAGCCAAATTTCTCGTGCGCAAGTTCACTACCCCAAGGCCACCCGTTCTTTTCGGTTTACACACCACGTCCCAACTAATCCTACTCATCTTCGACCTCTCCTCCGATCCTCCCCACAAGAAATTCCGGCGAATACAGTCAATTCGTCTAATAACCTTCTTAGGCACCATAAATATTCCCATATAATAAACGGGAAGTGTCGAAAGAACCGAGTTAATCAAAAGCAATCTGCCCACAAAAGAAAGGGATTGCCGCTTCCAACCAGCAAGTTTCCGACGTACATTACGGATCAACGGTTCCCACAATTGTTCCCCACGCGGATGGACTCCTAACTTGACCCCCAAGTATGAAATTGGCAGCTCCCCCATTGAACAGCCGAGAATCGAAGCTACCTCCCTCGTTACCTCCATGTCAATTCACACACCATACAAGCAAGACTTTTCAAAATTAATTTGAAGGCCTGATACAAATTCAAAGCAAGTCAGCACACGTTTTAGGTTCCTCGCCTCCTCGATGTCACCGGAAATGAACACTATTGTGTCATCAGCAAATTGGAGGTGCGACAACCACACGTCCCCCACCACTCTAACACCTTTGATCAGCCCCATTTGTTCCGCATTGATCATATATCGATGGAAAAGCTCAGCAACAATCACAAATAAAAGAGGTGACAACGGATCACCCTGACGAAGTCCCCTCCTCATCTGGAATTCCCTCGAAGGACTTCCATTAACTAAAATCGATAACCGGGCTGAACACACACACTCCATAATCCAATCCCTCCACCGCTCCCCAAAACCCATATCACACATAACTCTGTGTAGGCAGCCCCAATCAATACAATCGTACGCCTTCGCAAAATCTAATTTTAAAATCACACCTCCATTCGCCCAAGTAGCTCTCTTCAATGAATGAATTATCTCGTTAGCTAGCAAAATGCCATCCAATATTTGTCTACCACGAATAAAAGCTGATTGTACATCCGAGATTAAATATGGCAACACTTCCTGTAGGCGTTTCGCCAAAACCTTCGCTAGGATTTTGTAAACCGAATTCAGCAAGCAAATCGGTCTATAATCTCCAATTGAGCGCGGACACTCTTTCTTCGCTATCAAGACAACAAACGTGGAATTCATTCCTGGGGAAAAACGGCTGGAAACATAAAAATCATGCATGAATCTCATCACATCATCCTTTAGGAATCGCCAACCTTTCTTAAAAAATTCGAACGGAAAACCGTCCGGTCCCGGCGCCTTTTCCCCCTCACAACTCCCTATCGCAGCCCACACTTCCATTTCCAAGAAAGCAACTTCCAACCCCCGTTGCTGGTCACACGATAAACTGTCAAACTGCACTTGTGGCACCATGATGCCCGCGGATATGGGCTTATCAAAATGCTGCGGGAACTCCTTTCGGAACACCATTTTCATGCTTTCGGGGTTGGTCTCCCAACGGTCTCCTACTTGTATACCAGCAATATGATTATGAAGTTGTCGAATCTTCACCATCTTATGATAAAAGCTCGTGTTTCGGTCACCCTCCGCCAGCCAAGTCATGCGCGATTTTTGCCTCCAAATTGAGTCCCTCAATTTCGATATCTTCCAAAGACTCTGATACAACTCCCGTGCCCCCAATTCATCTTCCCTCGACTGCCCCATGTTCCCCACATTCGCGTCCAAATCCTCCAAATCCGCTACCACTCGTTTATATTGTATATCAAGGTCCCCCACACCCCTATTCCAACCTTTCAACATAGTCTTTAAACCTTTAAGTTTCTGCGATATCCCCATGCCTACCTCAGCCATAGATAATCTATTCCATTCCTCCTCAATTTTCACTATATCTTTTAGCCAAAGATTATAGAATCGAAAAGGCTTTGGTCCACTATCATAAACATCCCCCATCATAATAATTGGCGAATGATCGGACAATTCCTTCGGTAGATTTATAACCGTCAAACCCTCAAACCTGTTCACCCAGCCTTGTGTCACAAGGAACCGATCCAATCGGCTACCTTTTCCCCCCGGACCGAACCAAGTAAATCTCTTTCCCTGCATTGGCACGTCAACTACTCCAATATAATCAATGAAATCACAAAATAAGCTCATACCTTTCGCATTGTGGTTTCCTCCTGTGCGTTCCTCCTCGTTCGTCACCACATTAAAGTCGCCACAAATGCACCACTCAATAGGCTGTTCCCGCATCACCAATTTAATAACCTCCCAATAACTTTGTTGGTCCGCACATGTACAAGGTGCATATACTCCAATCAAACCAGTCTCCCAATCGTCGGAAACCCACCGTCCCATTAAGATAATCAAATTTCCTCGCCAATCCTTCGATCTCAATTGGAATCCCTTAGGATCCCACATTGCAATAATGCCCCCCGCTCTCCCATCCGACGGTACAAAGAAAAAATCGACCACGTCTTCATACCACATATGTCTCACCACCTCCAATGTTACTTGTTCCATTTTGGTCTCTTGTAAAAGAGCCAAAATGCATTTATGTTGTCGTAGAACACGTTGTATAGATCTTCTTTTCGATAACGCCCCTATTCCCCGGACATTCCACGACAACACTTTCATTTTTTGCTATAGCTTTTGATTGCGCGCTTCAATTAGGCGCGCAATATCGCTGATTACTTCCTCTTCCCGACCCTCCGTTACCGCTCCTATCAAGTTCCCCAATTCGACAATTTCTCTAGCCTCCCGCAATAAACCTTGCTTACGTATTACAAAATCAGAATCGGAAAGAGAACCATTTGCAATTACCTCATTTTCCGATGGTGAAGTCTTTTTCTTCCGCGGTCTACCACGCCCTTTTTTGGTTTGCTGTTCAACTGTCGGCTGCTGTCCAGCCGTCGCCAAGCAAGCTTCAATTTCCTCAAGTTGCCTTATTCGTTTTTGTTCCCCATTAATTTCAACTATAGTTGCTTTATTAGCCCTTGGAATCTCTATCCGCGGGCCATTCGCCACTGGGCTTAATTCCTTTCTTTGTTCTTGCGATTGCTTTAAACAAATAATATCGACTTCCTGCACAGCACCTCCCACATCACCCACACTCCGTTCCCCTTCATCCCTACTGATCATCCCCACCAATTCGTCATTCATCCAACTGGAAGTCTCCACTAATCCCCATCCCTCACGTTGGTTTTCCCTCCAAATCCGATTAAGATAACTCCGGTCTACCACTATATCATCCATAGCCTTCGTTGCCTGTATCGAAATCGAATTTGGTACCACTGTGTCCCCCATTGACTCATTATCGATGAAGACGGAATTGGTTTTCCAATTGACATCGTTGTCTCCCTGATTGGAATTGCTCTCACTAGTATCATTCTCGCAGCTACAGTCGCATTTGGGGCCTATCGCTTCCTCAAATTCCAGCACACGGATTTGATAAATTTCCTTTCCCACTTCTAATTCGACAAATTCATCAATATGGTATATCCAATCCGTTTCAATCTGGATTCTCGCCCTTTCAAAAGACGACGGTCTTAAAGTTTCAATATCAATCCGCGTCACCACTCCCCAAATGGTCGCGATGTTTTTGAATGAGCCCTCCGACCAAGCATGTATCGACATGTTCCCTATTGAGAGCCAAATTCTTCGGCTTGGGATCACCGTTGTTGGTGTCCATGGTGAGACACTCTCCAACCAATGATCAAGACGATTTGAACGCAAAGTTGCTTCTCTAATGTCCACTGTGTCGAACATCAGCAATACCACAGCCCCTGATATTCTCATCACTGATAACCCTTCGAATCCAGCAGTTTCCAATTCTTTCGCTAATTCCGCGATTTGATACGGCTTGCGGCAAAAACCCACAGCACATGTTTGTAGAGTTTTCGATTTCTTCTCATCAATAATCCCTATTGCTCTCTTTCGGTGTTTCAATTCTTGTTGGTCATCTGAAGGAGAGCCGTGTGACATCAAGATTCCACCCTCACTCCCTTTCTTCGTTGACATGTTATTCACTGTAGGTTTAGACTTTTGCGGCGGCTCCCTTCTATCGGCTGGGGCTTGTGATGCCACTCGATTCGCTTGTTTCCCATTCAATGGCTGTTGTCGTTGACTCGATTGGGGTTTGATGTCCTCCTTTTTCCGAAATCGATTCCCCCCATCGTACGCCATCGAAATTCGAATCTTGGATCCGTAGAGCCAGAAACCATCGAGCCTCTCAATTACTCTGTCCGCATCCGTTGCTGATGCCATTCGCACAAAACCAAACTGGGTTCCATCTCTCGCTCGTTTCCAGGGAACGTAAACGTCGACTACGACTCCATGGCAATCAAATACTTGCCATACGCCCTTCCAATGGAGTTGATTTGGGAGGTTTGCCACGAATAACGTCCATACCTTGTTCCCTCTTCCCTCTCGCCGTGCACCCATTCTCCTCTCAGAACTTTTAGGGTACTTTTACTTTTATTAATACTCTAACTTTAGTTCCATTCGTTTACTTTTAGTCCTTTTCATAATTTTTTAACAAAATTTAAAGTTCATTTTAAAATATAAACATGATATAGTCTCATGTTGTCACGTCATCAAAATCAAAAGTTAACAATGCTTAATACAAGTATGAAAACCGGTGATGAAATTAAAGTTCAAGTTTTAACTTGGGAGTAAAATTTCCTTGGGTACCAACTTGGAAGAAGATGTCTAGTTCAAATATCAACTTAGGAGTAATAATTCTTCCGGTACCAACTTGAGACTAAGTGTCTAGTTCATATTGGAAATACATATTTAAGTCTTAAATAAATGCTTGTTTGTTTATTTCATACCAAGTCACCGCATATTTTGTATATTTTATTATAACTATTCAATTTTTAAAAAAAAAATCATGAGTTCACGAAATATTATATTTGTATTTTTTTTTTACTTTAATGTTCTCGAAATATTACATGTTTATATATATATATATATATATATTACACATTTAAAATTAACATTATACATATATTAACATATGTATTTATCTTATGTGAATGTTATATTATATTGTGTAATATCCTATTTTTTTGGAATTTTCAAGGCCCAAAATATATATATATATATATATATATATATATATATATATATATATATTATCATATATATTTTATCATTACTATTATTATACTAAATAAATCCTAAACTTTTTAAAAAAATATATAT
This sequence comes from Hibiscus tridactylites, assembly GCA_958450335.1. Classification (NCBI taxonomy): domain Eukaryota; kingdom Viridiplantae; phylum Streptophyta; class Magnoliopsida; order Malvales; family Malvaceae; genus Hibiscus; species Hibiscus tridactylites. The sequence continues at coordinate 8,944,448 of OY288288.1, forward strand.
ATCGAGCATTATTATTTAAAGCCAAAAATTACAAGTCCAAAAATAATTACTCAATTGCCCCAAATAGGGGTGAGCAAAACTTAACTCGAATCGAAAAAATCATTTTTTTTATATTAGAGTCAACTCGAGTAACTCGAAAAAGTTTCGAGTTTGAGACGAGTTGAAATTTGCCCAACTTGAAAAACCAAAAAATAAAAAAAAACTGAATTTTACAGTTTTGCAGTATAGTCTCTGATTTTATTTTTCTTTAATTCCTCCTTCATTTTAAGTCTATTTTTTACCAAATTTGAACTACATATTCCTAAACCAGCGTAGAATACTAACTTATCTTCAATTTATATTTTTTAAAATAAATTTCATATTTTTTCAGTTCAACCCCTTAACTTTGTATGATTTCCTCATTTCTTCAACCCCTCATTCGTTTTAAGTCAATTTTTTACCGAATATGAACCGCGTGCTCCTTAACCACTGTAGAATACATATTTAGCTTCATTTAATACTTTTTAAATTAAATTTTCAACCTTCTCAATTTAGCCCCTTAACTTTGAATGATTTCCCATTTCCTCAATTTCTCTTTCATTTTAAGCCTATTTTTGACCAAAATCAAACCACGCGATTCACAAACACTATGTAATATATATATATATAACTTCAATTCATATTTTTAACAAATATATGCATTTTGCAATTTAGTCCTTTAGCTTTACATCTTATTCAATTTGATCATTCAACTGAATTTTTTTGTAATTTTTTTCTTCACATCAATTCATTGACTCATTTATACTCCCATCAATATTTTATCCCCAAAAGTTCCTTATTTAAAAATAATATTATAAATATATTTTAGAAGTTCAGATGATATTTTTTATTAAATAGCATTACAAATCTTACTTATACATGTGAAAAATAATATGAATAAATATATATACGCATATGCATATCTTATATGATTAGAGAAAGTCGTTTAAATTGGAATCAAACCGTACTATAATATGGTAAATAATTACAATTAAATTTGTATAGGAACTCGAAAAGTCGACTCGATTCGAATTTCATAAGCACGACTCGAATCGAAAAAAATTCAAATTAAGTTCAAGATGTAAAATATGACTCGTCAACTCAAATACTCGAAATTTTTTGACTCGACTCGATCTGATCGAACACCCTAGCCCCAAATACAAACCCTAACCCCAACTAAAAACCTAAAAACCCTAGTCTCTTTTAAGCTATAGTCGCCGCATTCACGACCCTCGGATCGTCAAAGCTTCATCTGATGGTTCAAAAAAACAAAATCATTTAATCTTCTCGCATGTGTGTCACATGGAAGAAGAGAAAATCTCGAGACAAACAAAAACTGTTGGATCCAATTCAATCAAACGGTCTGAATTAAAAGCAAAGTCATGGCATAAATTGTTACGATGTATGCATCAAAGGATTCCCGGTATCAGGACTAGGCTGATTAAATGTGATATGATGGTTTCAGATCAAAAGACAACTTTCACACAGATTAGATTGGAAAATCGTTTTTTTAGAAAATCTGAATTGTTTGAATGAGATTTGTACGGTTGAACATGAGTTGGACGAAATCCATGTGGACATAACTTTCAGCCTTTTCAAGTACGCTTAGTAGGCCGGGTCTGGGTTTGCCACAATGGAGAAAAAACTTGGGTCTTTCTGAATTGTCTGCGTGAGATTTGCTGTCATTCAATTATGACCAATAATTAAATTTCATGTCGGTTCAGTTATTGTTTGACCGATAATTATTTTTCATGTCGATTTAGTTGTTTCTTGCTCGCAGTATTGGAATTAGTGGTGAGTGTTCGATCGAGTTGAGTAGAGTTGAATTAAAAAAATTTGAGTTATTTGAGTTGACGCGTCATATTTTACAATTCAAACTCTATTTAAAATTTTTCAATTCAAGTTGAGTTTTCGAGTTCCTTTATTTATTATATTATAGTACTGTTTGATATCAATTTAAACAATTTTCTTTAATCGCATAAGATATTGACTAGACATGGCAAACTTGACATGAGACCCGAAAACCGAACCGAATTACCCGAACCGAAACCGAAAATCAACTCGAAATTGACCCGAAATCTGATCCGAAATTTGATCCGAAACCCGAAATAAACCGAACCGAATTTAGTTGAACCGAATTGACCCGAACCGAATAGACTCGAACCAATTAGACCCGATTAATAGAAATAAAGAAAGATAAAATATGAACAGCCGCACAAGTCACTAAAATGTCAAATATATTGACTTAATAAAGTCATATATATGGTGTAAAAATCTGACCAACCTAAAAATTTGATTAAAATCGACTGATCTCTCATTGAACCGTAAATAACCGAACCGAAATTAACCAAACCGAAAATCAACCGACCCGAAACACAAAAGACCCGAACTAAAACCGAACCGAACCGAAATCAAAACCGAATCTGAACCGAAAATATCAGACCCGAAATAACCGAAACTAAAATGACCCGAACCGAACTCGATCCGATTGACCCGTTTGCCTCCTCTAATATTCACACACACACACACACACACACACACACACACACATATATATATATATATATATATTTCTTCATATATTTTTTTCATATGAGACTCGACTCAGACTTAAAAACCCATCCACTAATTATTAAAAGTTTCGAGTTATTTGAGATTCTATTTACAACTCAAATTTTATTTGAAATATTTTTGCCTCAAGACGAGTCAAAAAATTCAATTTTTTCGAGTCGAGTCTTGCTCACCGCTAATTGGAATACGTTCGGTGCTTTACATCTACCTGACAGTGTCTTCATGTAAAATTATAAGATTTTTTTAAACAATTTCTACTTAGCGGAAGGAGAATTTGCTCCTAATAAGTATCAAACCCACCTCTAAAGATAATTGACATTAATGATATATAAATTATAGTCTTCGATATGAGAAATGATGAATAAAGAATCAATGTTTATAATTTTAGTCATTCTGATATTAAATTAAATCACAAGATAAACATGCCATAATTTCTTTTTAATCAATTTGAGAAAAAAATATTATTAAATAGGTTATAAGTAATCAAAGGAATATCTTGAATGAAGTTATTGTTAAAAGCTTCTCATTAGATGTCACACGAGAATCTTTTATTTAATCAAGATTTTTTATATTATGCATTGTAGCATAGGTTAGACATACATATTCTTAAGAGGTATATCACATTTTCAATGAATGAATGAATGAGTATTCGAACATAGAAGACAATAAATATTATTGTCTCACAATTCTACCTTTACAAATAAGCTTACTATAATATTGAAATAATATATGTAAATAAAATAAGACGGAGATTTATTTACACAGTTCGGATTCACAATTCTACCTCTACAAATAAGTTTACTATAATATTCTCAATACAATAGACATTAATTCTCAACCTAACTACACACGCTAATTGTACACTCTTTTATCTTGGGTGGAAAATAGTCTTCAAGTTATTTTTGAAAAAAACTAAAGATTTTGTCCCGAAATAAGTCTCTTAGTTTGGAGTTGTAAGACTCATGAATGTCACAAATGTTATCGACTTCAAAATTAACAAGGATTCCTTCAATATTATTTTCATATTACTCAAATTGAATCTAAAATCAAGTGAGTCATGATGTTAATTATGGATCAAATAAGTTTTTATATAAAAATTTAAAATCAAGTGATCCGTTATTTGAAAATTACGAAGGGACATTCTCAACATTTAAGGTAATTTCAAAAGTTTATTTAATTGTGATTTTTTAAATAATTTCTTTAATCCATGATTTAAACCAACTATTTATTCAATTTTTTTATACAATTAAAAAGATGAGTAAACTACATAAGTGGTCCCTGACTATGACCCAATTCTTTGTTGAGTCCAACTATGAGAAGTTACAAATAGGTGCCGCGACTAATCGCAACTAACAAATCGGTCCAATTCCGTTAAAAGATAAACGGTTGATGACGTGGTAGTTAATAAAATCTGTATAATAACAAATTTAACCCTCAACTTTTACATTTTATTTTAATTTGGTCCTAGATTTAAAATTTCATCTCTCAACACTTAAATATTACTACAACATTTTAGTCCCTTAAATCCTAAACTTCATCTTCTTCTGTAAAACCAAAGAATTGATTTTGATATAACAAAGGATTTAAGGACTAAATTGAAAATAGAAAATAAATTTTTAAGACCTCAAAACTTCCCAAAACTTTTAAGCAAAGTGGTCAAGTCAAAACCAAATGGTTATACAAATTTTTCTAAGTGTTTTCCAAGTCAAAACAGTGATTTTCGAGTCATCGTTTCGAAACAGCCCTTAGGTGTTTCAGAACTTGTTGAAACTGTTAAAATTTGTTTCGGAATGAGTCTTCCCGTTTCAATACAATAGTATCGAAACAGGACACCGTGTTTCGAAACGGATGAAGAACAACGGAACGGGCAGATCAGTTTCGATACGGCTGTATCGAAACAATCTCAAACGTTTCGAAACGAGATTTGAACTTGGATTTAAAATTTATGACTATTGCAATTTTATAACTGATTTTTACAAAACGGTTAAGACGTATCAAAATGATTTAAGCATGTTTCGATACGGGTTTTGACAGTTTCAAATTGTTTCGAAACGGTATCAAGCCGTTTCGAAATGAGCTCTTAGCGTATCGAAACGATCGTATCTGTTTTGATACGGTCTCTTAATTACACCCCAACGGCTATTTCTATTTTGGTATGTTTCGAAACAGGTATAGGTGTTTCGAAATGGGTAGTTGCAGAAGTGCATTTATGGTGGAAGATTGCATCCCAACGGCTATATTGATGATGGCAACCACCCCAACGGCTAGAATTGAATGATAATGTATAAAAGGGAGTTTAAAAACAACCAACAACAACTATTGATCTTAAGAGAAACAATCCTACATCAATTCCAAGCTCAAGTGCTTAAATTCCAATATCCTTGTAAAACCCCAATTGCCAATCCTTGTAATTTCATATTTTTCAAATTCAATTGGGTTGTGTGCTTGTAATTTTGACAATAGTAGTCTTAAGAGATACATTGTATTTGCCACATTCTTCTTTGTACATTTGTGAGAGGGTTTGGTCAATTTTGGGTAGAAAATTAACCATTTGCGTAAAGGTTTCCTCCTAAGCCTAGAAAATGGAAGATCAACTAGTGAAGTTGTTTGGAAAATCCTTAGTGGGAGCTAAGGTAGTGGATGTAGAGTTCATTTGGAACTTAAACCACTATAATTGCCTTTGTCCTCAATTTTATTTTACCATTTCACTACCAACCAAATTAAAAATCCAATTCACCCCATCTTGGCATTTATCGATTCAATGATCCACTCTATAATTGACATCAGAACCTACCTCTTTTGAAGGATTAACAACCACAAGAGAAGATCCTAGAAGAGTGTGATCAAATTTCTAGCCAAGCCATGGCATCCACCTCAATTTCCAACCTCTATGAGTCTCAATCCACCACTAAACCACCATTCTTCAATGAGGACAACTACTTATATTGGAAAAATAGGATGCGTCTCTTCATCAAATCCACCGACTACATGGTTTGGGATGTAGTTGAAGAAGGGCCTCACATTCTGATGAAAAGAAATGATGAAGAAAGACTTGTCCTGAAGGTGAAATCGGAGATGACCGAAGAAGATAGAAGAAGGATGCAAGTCAACGATAAAGCATTGCACATCATCTTCTGTGCACTTGGTCCGATATCTATTCTAAGGTTTATTCAATCGAGAGCGCCAAAAAAGTGTGAGACACTCTTGAGACAACATATGAGGGAACTAGCGATGCTAAGGAGACGAAGATCAGGCTACTAAACTTGAGTTATGAGAACTTCAAGATGGATCCCGATGAGAGTGTCTCCAAGATGTTTGATCGATTTTTTATCATCGACAATGGTCTAAAAAATTCAGTGAAATGATTCCCGAAGACAAGCTAGTTAAGAAGCTTCTATATTCTCTCCCAGAATCTTGGGATGGTAAAAGAACGACCATCATCGAAGCTAAGAATTTGAAGACCTTGAAGCTTGATGAGCTAGTTGGTTCTCTCCTTACTCATGAAATTGTGAAACAAGGAAGAGAAGAGGAAAAGAAGAAAGGATAATAAAGAAGCAAGAGGTGGACAAGAAGAAGAAGCTAGAAGTTGCTCTCAAGGCCTCTCTACACGAGGATAGCTCCTATAGTGAGGAGGAGGATTTCGAGGAGTTGGAAATGATAGACAAACGCTTGTCACGGTTCATGAAGTCTAACCGAGGGAAGAAGTTTCAAAGAAAGAGAGACTTCAAGAACAAGAGCAAAGAAGAGGAAAAGGATCCTATCATTTGCTTTGAGTGCAAGAAGTCGGGTCATATTCGTTCCGGTTGCCCTCAACTCAAGAAGAAGGGTTTTGAGAAGAAGAAGAAGCTCAAAGCCAAGATTGCTACTTGGAGTGATGAGGAGTCATCCGAGGATGAGCAACACGAAGTGGCCAACCTTTGCCTCGTGGCTCTTGAGGAGGATTCTATGGTAACCTTTAACTCATCTTGCTATGATTTTACATTTGATGAATTGCATGATGCATATGATGAGTTACAAGAGGTATACGATGAGTTAGTAGAAAAATACAAGGAGCCCGTTTTGAAAAACAAAAAGGTCATTTTGGATTTGAAAGCTCAAAACGATTTACTCTCTAAAACTAACTCGGATTTTGAGAAAAAGGTTTTGAGCTTGCAAGATGATATAAAGTTCTTTGAAAAAGAAAATATTGATTTGAACATCCTTCTTTCTCAATGTAATGATGAACACCAAAAATTGGTGAATGAGCTCAATGAGCTCAAAAATTCTTTCAAAAATGTTGGTTCTTCAAAGCTTGAAAATGGTGAATCTTCAAAAACCAACTTAACAAAAAGAAAGAATTTGAACTACAAACAAAGTGGCTCCTATAGGCACTCTAGGACTAAAAAGATTATAAGTTTATAGGTTCCTAAGGAACTTGTAAAATCTAATAATGTAAATGCCTTGTCATCTTGGATTCCTAAGGGAACCAAGCTTTTGGGAGCTAACACTTATGGACCCAAAATGATTTGGGTACCAAAAATCAAAGTTTAAACTCTTTGTTTGTAGGGGGAGCATTGCTACAAGGCCAAAGCACAAAGTCAAATTTCATGATACCTTGATAGTGGATGCTTGAGACACATGACCAGAGACAAGAGTCGATTCATAGAATTAAAGCCAAAACGTGGAGGAGTAGTAACTTTTGGTGACAACTCCAAAGGCCACATTGAAGGTATTGGCTCCATAGGTAATCACTCTTCCATACTTATTGAAAATTTCTTGTATGTAAATGGTCTAAAACACAATTTGTTGATCATTAGTCAATTATGTGATAAATGGTTTAATGTCATGTTTGATGTAAATGGGTGTAGAATGGTAGACATTAAATCTAACAAAACAATGCTCATTGGTCATCGCATAGGCAATATTTATATGGTGCATCTAGATGACATTCATGCATCTTATGCATGCTTAGTTGCACAAAATGAAAATTATGCATGGTTATGGAATAGGAAACTAGGACATGCTAACATTAGCGTTTTAGAAAAATTAGTTTCCCTTAATCTAGTTAGAGGCCTGCCTAAGCTCAAGTTCTCATTAGATAAAATTTTTGATGCATGTGCTAAAGGTAAACAACCTAGAGCCTCTTTCAAGTCCATTAATGATGTTTCTACAAGTAGATGTTTGCAATTGATCCATATGGATCTCTTTGGGCCAATTAGGACTACTAGCTTGGGTGGAAAATCATATGCATTTGTACTTGTTGATGATTACTCTAGGTATACTTGGGTTCTCTTTTTAAGCACCAAAGATGAGACTTTAGAAAACTTCATCACATTTTCAAAAATAACCCAAAATGATCTTGAACTTAAAATTTCACATATTAGAAGTGATCATGGAACCGAATTTCAAAATATGGGTTTTTAAGATTTTTGTAATGAAAATGGGATTAGCCATAATTTTTTAGCTCCTCGCACTCCTCAACAAAATGGGTTAGTTGAAAGGGAAAATAGAACTTTAGAAGAAATGGCTAGGACTATGCTTTGTGAAAATAATTTACCTAAGTAGTTTTGGGCGGAAGCCACTAACACCGCTTGCTACGTTATAAACCGAGTAATGATTAGGCCTATTTTGAAGAAAACTTCTTGTGAGATTTTAAAATCTAAAAAGCTTAACATTAGCTATTTTCATCCTTTTGGTTGCAAGTGTTTTGTTTTAAACAATGGAAAAGATAATTTAGGTAAATTTGATGCAAAGAGTGATGAATACATTTTTCTAGGTTACTCTTTAAACTCTAAAGCTTATCGTGTGTTTAACAAAAGAACTCTAGTTGTAGAGGAATCTATTCATATGGTTTTCGATGATAACCTCCTTCCGAGGAAGGATTCTTGTGATGATGATGATGTAGGGATCATTGAAGCCAATAATGGTGGAGAATCATCAAAGGTGAATGAGATTCCAACCAAAGAGGAAGAAGCACAAGAACTGCCTCTAGAAGCACTGCAAGACATGTCTCTTAAGGAAAAGGAAGTGAGCTACTCAAGGGAGTACAACCATGTCAAAGGTGGTGAGATCTTGGGTGATCAATCCAATGGGGTAACTACTAGTTCTTCTCATAAAATACTTAATAATGTTGCTTTTATCTCATGCATTGAGCCTAAGAATGTTAAAGAAACATTAAAAGATGACTTTTGGATTATGGCCATGCAAGATGAGTTAAACCAATTTGAGAGAAGTAAATTATGGACATTAGTTGATAGACCTAGAAACAAATCTACTATAAAAACTAAATGGGTCTTTAGAAACAAACTAGATGAGAGTGGTAACATAATGAGAAACATGGCTAGGCTTGTTTCTCAAGGTTACACTCAAGAAGAGGGAATTGATTTTGATGAAACCTATGCACCGTAGCTAGAATAGAAGCAATTAGGATGTTACATGCATTTGCATGTTATCATGATTTCAAGCTTTTTTAAATGGATGTCAAAAGTGCGTTTTTAAATGGATTTATAAACGAAAAAGTGTATGGGGAACAACCACCGGGTTTTGAAGACCCCATTTTTCCAAACTATGTTTTCAAATTGTCAAAAGCTTTATATGGTTTAAAACAAGCTCATGGAGCTTGGTATGAAAGATTATAAAGTTTTCTAGTTGAAAAAGGTTTTGAAAAATGAAAGACGGACACAACACTATTTATTAAAAACAATGACAACGATATCTTAGTAGTTCAAATTTATGTTGATGATATTATTTTTGGTTTTACTAATGAGTTGCTTTGTCAAAAATTTTCTAAGTTGATGCAAGGTGAATTTGAAATGAGCATGATGGGAGAGTTCTCATTCATTTTGAGACTCTAAATCAAATAAATGAAGGATGACATCTTCATCAATCAAGCTAAGTACATCAAATATATGCTCAAGAAGTTTGGCTTGGAGCAAGCAAAGCCTCAAGCTACACCAATGAGCTCATCCACAAAGCTTAACAAAGATGAAGGAGGTAAGTGTGTTGACTCTAAGCTTTATCGTTCTATGATTGGGTCTCTGCTTTACCTTATCACAAGTAGACCAAAAATATTGTTTAGTGTTTGCTCGTGTGCTAGGTTCCAAGCTAGTCCTAGAGAGTCACACCTTATAGCCGTTAAAAGGATCTTTAGGTACCTTAGAGATACTCCTTGTTTAGGCCTTTTGTATCCTAGAGACTCAACCTTTAACCTTCATGCTTATTCGGATACGAATTACGAGGGTTTAAGATAGATAGAAAAAGTACTTCCGGCACTTGTCAATTCCTAGGTAGTATGCTCATATCTTGGTTCTCTAAGAAACAAAATAGTGTAGCTTTATCTACCACCGAAGCGATGTACATGTCCTTAGAGAGTTGTTGTGCTCAAGTCCTTTGGATGAAACAACAAGTCTTAGACTATGGAATTAAGGTAGACACCATACCCCTTAAGTGTGATAACACTAGTGCCATATGTCTTACCAAAACTCTCATCCAACACTCTAGAACCAAACACATAGAAATAAGGCATCATTTCATTAGAGATCATGTCCTTAAGGAAGATGTTATTTTAGAGTATGTAGACACCTTAAATCAATTAGCGGACATCTTTACCAAACCTCTAGATAAAGAGCGTTTTTGGTCTCTTAGGAGAGAGTTAGGTCTAACTAGCCTATCTTGACCTTTTAGGACCATTGTGCTTAAAATTGCTTGAATTCTTGTTAAATCCCATGCTTATGTGTTTTTTATCTTAATTACATCTTTGGTTATAGTTAGGGGGAGTATGTTTATGTTTTCATATGTTAAACTTGCTCATACATCTCATTCATGCATCTAGGTTCAATAAAAGTTTGATTATGCATTTTAGTGCCTTATCTGCTCTTCTAAGGCTATTGGTATTGAAACGGGTCACCATGTTTCGATACGGGCTGCCTCTAAAGAACACATATGGACCAAGCTATTTCGAAACGCTCCCAAGTGTTTCAAAATGTTTTGATTTTGTTAAAACTTGTATCAAAACAACCCCTCTTCATTTCGATACGGGAAACTCTTGGGCTTCGATACAGTCAAACCTGTATCGAAACGGTCAATAAGTTTCGGAACGTTCGTATGCGTTTCGGTACGCCTGTTTCGAAATGACCTCTCATGTTTCGAAACGGGTATCCAGAAAAGCCAAATTTAAAGGGTTTTAAATGCTTAAAGAGTCTTTTAATTAAACCCTCAAAACCCTAGACCGATTTCATCTGTAAAAACCCTTTAAATCTCTTTGTTTTTCATCAAAACTTGAGGGCTTTTACTCTTAAACATCAATCTAAGCAAGCTTCATCAATTTTGTGCAATTTCATCCACAAATTCCTCCAAAATCTCATCTTTGAGGTATTTTCTATCTTTTTCTTTTTGTTTTTCTTTTTATTTTGTTCGAATATTATGTTAAAAAGGTATAGTTTTGTATAGCATACTTGTTTTACATTATGGTTTTTCAAAATCTTGTAATTTTTTTTCAAATCTCAATTTTTTGGTTTGAATATATTTTATTTTAATCGTATTTTTTAACATTGTTTTTCAAATATGTTTTCATCAAAATTTTATTTTTCATGTACATGCTTTAAAAGTGTTTTTAAAAAACTTAATGTGATTATTATTGGATCGAATTAGGATTTAATGCATACACTTAAATTTTATTGCTTGCTTTGTTTTTAGGTGTTTCTAATGGCTATGCAAAAGAAAAGAAGGACTGAAGGGTGGAGGTTCGAACCCTGGTGACGATGTTCATCCAAACCTTACCCTTCTTTCTGCTAAAAGTCTTAGAAACCAAGAGGATAAGAATCAGTTTAAAATTCTTCAAGATGTTGTTGTTCGATGAGAGAGAGTTGTAGACATGGCATTCCTTGATTCCGAGCGTTTCTACTTTAAGTACCTACCTCTTTTGCAAAGTTGGAGTTTCCTAAGCTTCATGAATATTCCCGACATTGTCTACAAAAACATGGTATTGCTTTACTACTCCAATGCTCATTTTATTAGCAATGAAGATCGTTCCGAAGTTATTGCTATCGAGTCTTACATCTTGGGAAAGAAGTTTCGCATTAAACCATCCACCTTAGTGATCTTTCTTGGGCTTTTTGATGAGGGTATTGAGGATGAAACCACCTTTGGATCTCGAACTGGATCGGTTCTCACTTTGGATGCCCAAAACTGTTTCTTGCACTTAATCGTAACTTGGTTCTTTCGCCCATGCGGGGGAAGATTTGCCCATATCCGTCAAGTTGCACCTTTTGGCTCGAGTGTTTTCGAAAAGAACAACAACCTAACTTGGTGAAGATAATGTTTGTCGAGATGGTCCATCTAGTAAGGCATCGCCAATCCAACTCCATCACCTCCTTCACCTATGGGACAGCTTTGAGCTACATTTTTGTTCTCCTTGACCTTGATATCTCATACGATTTTCCAGAACAACACAAGCAAAAGCTTGGTGAGTCTTCTCTCCTGAGGTCCGAATTTCGATATACTAAAGGTGAATAGACTCGAGTTGATCGTAGAGATCAAGCACCTCAAGAAGATCCTCAACCACAAATTCAAGTTCCTGTTGTGGCTCCTAACAATGATGCTCTCATGGCCTTCCTCACTGAGAAGTTCAACACCATGGACACAAACATGGCTTCCGGGTTTGCAGCTATCAACACTAAATTCACATCTTTGGAGGATCGTGTTCTTGGCATAGAGAATAACTTTACCTCCATTGAAACCCAACAATCATTCAGGGATCTCTCATTCACCAACTTTTATGGTGATTGGAGTCGTTTTCGCAAGGATCAAGAGAAAGACAAGGATGATTTCTTGGATGACCTTGGAGGCGATGAAGACGATGAGGCGTCTTAGTTTTATTGCATATCATTTTATTTTGTCATATTAGGATTGAGTTTATGCACCTATCATTTTATTTTGTCATATTAGGATTGAGTTTATGCACCTATCTCTCTCTTTTTTTTTGTTTTAAGACATATGCTTTGATTTCATGTTTTTAGGACTCGGGCGAAAAAAAATGAGAGAACCCAAAAAGTTCTAGACTCTTTATCTTTAAAATACTCAAACCCCGATTGCCTCCTTGATCTCCTCCTACCACTCATTGGTATCGTGCACCGCCGACACCCCCACGTTTGTCGTCGTACCTCGACCTCGGCCATGGCAACCACTCGCGTAACGACACAGCCGTCCACTGTGGAGAGTCTTCTTCTCCAACCCAAAAACCATTCAGCCTCCGATCTCTCTCACCGCTCGATCGTAGTTACCACCGTCGCCACCGGTGTTTTTGCCTTCGTTCATAGAATATAACCTCATTTGTCACTCGCGCTATAGCGTCGTCGGTTGCTGCCAAATATTGTCAGCAGAAAACGATTCCTGCAAGTTAAAGAAAACGATATAGCATCCGAAGAATAATGTTTTTGAACTGGGATTTTCAGTCCTGGAAACTCCAACTTTACATATTTAGGGATATGGTACACGTTTGATTCCAAAGAAATTGTTTGGGTTTTCAATAGAGATAGGCTATCATCAGACAGAAAGGGAGTTTTAAGTATCGAAGTCGTCAAAAAATTAGTCATCCGGAACAAAAGTAACAGTTTAGTATGGTCATCGAATGTTTCTGATTCACCAATCAACTCTGCAGCAAAACTGTGGAATAATGGAAATTTTGTGTTGTCAAGAGATGATCGTATTGGTGATATCAACAGGGCCCATCTTTCCGAATTTGGTAAGCTATGATCCATTAGAAGCTTGTAACAAATTTCTTTATATTGCAGTAACAATATTAGCTATGTGGTCATGATTCTAGGAATATTGGTGCTTTAAATTAGGCATCTAAATCAAAGTTTAAACGATGGACATATAAGACATCTTGTACAACATATACTAACACCTTTCGCTTGTTACTGCGAATGTAGATCACCAAAGGAAGATTTCCAATCTTATAGTATTTTTACAATCAATCAGAAGTAGTGGTTGCCTAATTACTAGAAAAAAAAAATTGGATTTTAATGATTAATTAGATATTGAGTACTTGTTTGGTGCTTTTAAACTAAAGAATATGCATATGGTTCTTTATTTTTTTTTTATCAATCGTATGATTTTATTTATTGGGATCAAAATCATACAAAACATCCAATCTTGGGCCTCATTAAAAACCTCCATAAACCTAAATGGAGGAAAAGAGTACCCAAGTTGGATCCGGAAATACACGCTAAGACCCGGAAATACACTCGAACCAAATACCCGACCCCCTCCATCGAAAAGAAACATCATATACTCACCCTTCCCATGTCAACCCAGCGAACACGCAGTCCACCCCTGCACCCCGCACGAACCATCACCCCTAACGCCCCGATACACCTCGCTGCCCTCGAGCCCCTGCCCAGTAGCCAGTCGCAAGCGCTCGTCTCCCACGAGGCAACTAAAATCCCACACACAACCAGTCCCGCCGATCGACTCCTCCCTTGGCTAGCATATCCGCAATCCCATTAGCTTCCCGATTCGCATGTTGGAAAGTGCAATTCACAGCTCGACATACTCGATCAATCCTCCGAAGCAACCAATCATATTTCCAAGGTCTACTCTCCTTGTTCATAACCCATGAAAGAGCTACTAATGAATCAGACTCAAGAACACAAGGTCATGCACGCCATTGCGAACCGTTAAACGCCTCAAGAGCGTAGCAAATCGCAGTAATTTCAGCTTCGTTTGAATCGATAATGCCCAATGGACCAGCAAACAGTGCCAACAACCTACCCCCCGCATCCCGCAGCACCCCACCGCATCCCGCTAGTCCCGGTTTTCCTCTAGCCGAACCATCCACATTGAGCTTAACCATATTCAGCAATGGCGGCACCCACACCACCCCTATCCGAGGCCGAACAATCCGACCCCTAGTCTCGCACCACCACGGGCAATCCCACCACACCGACTCCACCAATAATGCATTGCGGTCCAGCACATTAACTCAAGAGAAGGCGCGCAATTTAATGGCAAAAAATAAATCTGATGAGGAGAGTCTCTTACCATTAAATATTAAATCGTTGCGAGCGAGCCACATGGACCATAACACCGCTGCACAACTTGACATCCACCAATGTCTAACCATCCCGCTAAACGGTCCATCTAGTAGCATATGCACATAAGCCACTACCGACGCCGGCCGAACCACTTCCACCTTCCACCACCTAAAAAACAATGACCATACCTGCCACATCCATCGATAATGCAGTAATATATGATTCGCCTCATCCTCCCCCTCCCCACACCATCGACAACCAGAATCCTGTACCTCTACATGCACCCCACGGTCTCGCAACAAGCACAATGTCGGTAACCGATCAAGGAGGACAAACCACACAAAGCATTGCACCTTCGGTGGTGTTAACATCGACCATATACCCACATTCTCCCATTCGGCTTCCTCCTCCAGTCCAAAAGTCGCCATTAAACGCGACAGCTTGGCCACCGAAAATGTACCCGTCGGAGTATGCTTCCAAATCCATTTATCCACCTCCTCCTCAACAAGTTGTATCGCTCCCACCACGCTACGCAATTCACTCAATTGTACCTCTTCAAACGCTCGCAATTGGCGCGAAAAGAACGCTTCCCATCTCGTATGACCCAAGGAAAAATCCAAAGAATACTCATATATCAATGCCCATTTATTCACCGCAATACGGTATAACCGCGGGAACACCTCACACAACGGAACCTCCAAGCACCACTTATCTCGCCAAAACAAAGCCTTCTTCCCGTTCCCAACCAACCATACGAAATTTGGCAGTCCCATAAACTTCTGTACACTCACCTCGTTCTGAATTTCAATAATTTGTCGCCACACCGTCGACATGTCTCGCTTTTGTGTGATCGTCATCCTGCGATGTAACATATCAGCCCCATATTTCGCATCCAAAATACCCTTCCACAACGATCCCTCATCCACCTTAACACGCCACAACCATTTAGCTAAAAGCGCCAAATTTTTCTTATTCAAATCGACCACTCCCAACCCGCCAAATTGTCGCGGCCGACACACTACCTTCCAGCTAACTCAGCTCATCTTTCTTTTCTCCTCCGTGCCTCCCATAGAAAGCTACGCCGGATACGATCCAAACGTTTAATCACTCCTTTAGGCACAACAAAAACTCCCATATAATAGATAGGAAGGGCAGATAATACTGAATTTAACAATGTTAACCGAGCAGCAAACGACAACGCATCCCTCTTCCACCCAGCTAGGCTTTTTCGAAATCTCTGTATCAAAGGCTCCCATACTTTAATACTGCGTGGATTGTCACCCAACGGCAATCCTAGGTATGTCATCAGTAAGCTACCTAGACCACAACCCAAAACATCGGCCATCTCACCTAACAATGCCTCCTCCACACCAATACCATACAAACATGACTTGATATAATTAATCTTTAAACCAGAACTGTATTCAAAACAAGTAAGAATTCTCTTTAAATTTCGTGCCATCTCGACATCCCCTTGCAAGAACAACATTGTGTCGTCCGCAAATTGTAAGTACGACACAAAGCATCCATCCACCACTCGCACTCCCCTTATCAATCCCCCCTTCTCAGCCTCTAACAATAAGACATGTAGCAACTCGGCCACCATCACAAATAATAACGGTGATAGTGGATCACCTTGTCGCACCCCTCTCTTCATCGGAAATTCTTTTGTTGGGCAGCCATTAAGCAAGATCGACAACCGCGCCGTGCTAAAACACGTGCGCATCCAATGCATCCACCTCCCCCCAAAACCCATCCGTTGCTGAATATTCTCTAAACATCCCCATTTCACACAGTCATAGGCTTTGGCAAAGTCAAGTTTCAGCAAAACACCACCTTCCTCGCTTCTTTGTATTGAATGTAACACCTCATTTTCCAACATAATCCCATCGACAATTTGCCTTCATCTGACAAAAGCGGATTGCACATCGCTAATGATCCACGGCAGCACCTTTTGTAACCTTTTAGCTAGACATTTCGCCACAATTTTATAAATTGAGTTCAAAAGGCAAATTGGTCGAAAATCCCCAATTTCTCTCGGATTGTCTTTCTTCGGCAGTAAAGTAACAAAAGTGGAATTCACGCCCCTCGGTAGCTCACCCGAATCATGAAAGTCCTGCAACACTTGCATCACATCTTCCTTCAAAAAATTCCAGCCCTTCTTGAAAAAATCAAAAGTGAAGCCATCAGGACCCGGTGCTTTCGATCCGTCACAACTCCATACCATCGCCCTTACTTCCTCCTCACAAAACGCCACCTCTAACCCCTCTGCCATTGTCTCGGGTACCCGTTTAAACACAACAGCCATATCGACAGCTCCTAAGCACCTTGTAGCAGCAAAGTGTTTCCTAAATTCATCATAAACCAAGTGTCGAAGGCGATCTGGATTCGTCTCCCATATGCCATTAACGAGCAGCCCCGTAATGCCATTTTTTAAAGCTCTCAATTTTGCCGAACGATGAAAGAATGCCGTATTTCCATCCCCCTCTCGCAACCATCTCACCCTCGCTTTTTGTCTCCATATCGACTCCCTCATCCTCGATAAAGACCACAACTCTTGGTGATGATTTCGGCGTTGCTTCAATTGGGAATCCGTGACTGCATTTGTGCTTATTAATTCGTCAATTCGATTAATAGCACTTGTCGCGGATTCAATTCTATTGTCAATATTACCGAACACCCGTTTATTCCAATCTCGCAAAAATAATTTCATTCCCCGTAGCTTAGACACCACATCCCCACCCTCCTGCTTAACCGGCAATCTCCCCCATTCGAATCTCACTTTTCATGAGAAAAGAATTAAAACAATTTAGTTGGTTGGTTCAATGTGTTGAAAAATATTTTGGTCTTTTTATCTTTTCGATCGGTGCCATCTTAAAGCCATATAGTGGTTAATACAATATGTTTTACTTCTTCAAGATATATGTTTCCACCAATTCTACTTTTTTATGTTCACAATAGGCTAGATATAATGCATGGAGTTCAAACATCTGCTTGGAATTTGCCAACTACCCTTTGAAATGACATTTTATTTCTAGACTCTTGTGCGTGTTTTAAAATGTTCTGTGAGTTAATATATATATATATATATATATTGCTTAATTTTCACATCACATGTGGTTTGATCAGATTGTCGAACTTTTTTCCCTATGTATCATGTTATGAACCGAACTTAAGTTTTTGATAGGTTTTTCAGATTTCAAATCGTTCAGTAGTGTTAATAGGCCATATAGGTCGCACGTGGCGAGCGTGCGCCGCCTAAGGGTGGATTTTTGGCCACCATGTTGGATACCTTCTGATCTAGACCGGTTTAACCGATCTAGCCTTGAACCAGCCAGTTTATCTTGACCCAGTCTTTCGAACCCAAACCTGTTCGAACCGAGCCCGAACTGATCCATCCAACCTGACACGTCTACCCGACCCGTTGATTGAGTCAAATTTTGAAGCCCGTTTCAGGATATTCAAACTCGTTAAGTTGTTTTCAGCATTTAATCTTCTGATATATTTTGATTATCACTAATAAGCCTTATTTCTGATACGATTCGTATTGTCATGTGTATGAAATATCATTTGTGGTCCAATTTACGCACGAGGGTGATCGAATGGAGCTTCGAGGGTCGAGCGATGTAGCTTAGAGTTGAGGTAATACCCACTACTCCTTGTGTACTATAGTGAACATGTCAATGAATGGTTAATGCATGAAATATCAAACGAAGTTGAATATAATATAAGAATAATAATAAGGACCATTGTGACAAAATTAAGGATTATATGACACGTATACATTTTTGAGATCTGTAAGTTAAATGATGAGTCGGTTATCTCTAAATACATGTTAAAACCTTAGTTAACGAAACCATATATATGAGATTCAATTCAAAATGAATTTGATGGCTAACAAATTGTATGGTGTTATCGTGGATGTGGTAAGAAATTAAAGCATGATGAACGACCCATATTCGATTGGTACATGTATTCATGGTTATGGACATGACCCCAATGGGATGAGTAGAAAATATTACATAAGCTTATTCTTACTTTACTGATTTAAAACTGAATTACATCCTAGATATTATTAAAGGTCTCTTCAAGTTCAGTCTAATCAAGCTGGTAATCTTGCTCGTATTCAGTTCATCTACTTCGGTGAGGGTAATCATGCCCGTATTCGGTTCCTCTACTTCGGTGAGGGTAATCCCGCCCGTATTCAGTTCCTCTACTTTGGTGAGGGTAATCTCGCCCGTATTCGGTACCTCAGCTTTAGTGAGGGTCATTCCATTCGTATAAGGTTCCTATGCTTCGGCTAGGGTAATTCCTTACCGTTATTGTTCAGGTTCCTATGCTTTGGCTAGGGTAATTCCTTATAGTTATCGTCCAGGTTCCTATGCTCCGACTAGGGTAATTCCTTACTGTTATCATACAGGTTCCTATGCTTCGGCTAGGGTAATTCCTTATTGTTATTGTTCAGGTTCCTATGTTTCGGCTAGGGTAATTCCTTGTCGTTATCTTTCAAGCTACTATACTTCGGCTAGAGTAATTTCTATCGGACCTAAGGTATTCTTTTAGGAGGACACCTAAGTTTTAATGGGCTTGCATTAATGCCTGTATAGAGGCAGTTTTGATGAAATGCATACCCGAGTTTGGTTGAAGGGTAGATAGTGAATTAAAATGAACGTTACCATGTACTTTATCGCTACTATGATGTGACCGTAAAATAAAATGTACATTGCACCGTTACTTTGTATGTTTTAATTTTGCATGGTTGGAATACATGCTAAACTATTTGGTTCAACTTTCGTAAACGAATTTTGTTCAGGTTTTACCGTGGGTCATTCTTGTGACCCTAATGTGACCTCTTAAGATATGTGGTAATGCATAGGCTGGTCTAGGGGTTATAGACCCTAAATTTCACATCCTAAACCCTACACCCTAAAAAATACACCCCGCCCCTAATTTCCTAAAGCCTAACCATAAACTCTAACCTTAAACCTTAAACTCAAAACCCTAAATCCATTTTTTAAGTAAGGACACCGAAAAGAGCATATTTTGGGGTAGAAAATTCCATTCAACATCGACCTGAGCCTCTAGTCTTCGAATCTGCTCGGCGTAATTCAACGTTAGTGTCTATTGTGTTTTGTCTCGTTATGCATTTTTTATTAGTAAAATTTATTTCCTCGCTAAAACTAGAGTCGATCATGTTTACGGAATAAAAATTATTTGTCTCTTCTTGGTGTTCTTTTCTATGTTTCAATGTTAAATAATTTAATCTTACATTTTAATTCTAATTACTAAACCTTAAACTTCAAACGTTAAAATCTAAATTTTAACCTTAAAATTTAAACCCTAATTTCTAATATTAGGGCATAGATAAAACACCAAAAACGACCTAGGATTTCTACTCACGTTTACGGCGCCAACAAAGGATTGTGAGGTTTATAAACGTTATCACAAACAAATTTAGAAGTAAAGAATGTAGACAATAGAGGGAAAAGAAGAACAAATTTGCTTTCATTCCACCTTTACAAAATCAAATTGTGGACAAAATATCACTATTTCTTACTTTAATTATTGTTGCATGTCACGACAATAATTGCAAATAATAATAATAAAATGGCATGGCAAGTACTAATAATGTGCCCTACCACTGACGACTCTCTATTTCTGAAGTCTTACCAGAGGAGGTTGATTATGAAATATTTATATTATTGTAGTCAATATTTTTTGGGTTTATTGATAAAGTGTGTGTATTCTTAGTTTTATATTGATAAAAATATTTATATTATCATATTTTGTATGAGTTTAAATCTCGATATTTAAGTATACTTTTTTAATTAATTAAAACATTTAAATATACATGGATTATTAGTTTGAAATTTATTTTGATTTAAGTTTCACTATATGTGAATTCTACATGAATTTACTCTAGTTTAATTCTGGGTATATTATAATTATTATCCCATCCGTTTGTGCATTCTTATGTTTGATTCTACTCATAGTTATATGGATATAATGGTGGTAATTAGGGATGGCAATATAATCCCAACTTAATCTGAATTCGATTTGATTCGAAGAAAAAAATTTGATCGAAAAAAGTCTAAATCTGAATCCGAAAAAAATGTTCAAGTCCTAATATGAGGTGGATCAGATATGGACATTGTCATGATTCGATCTGAATCTGATCCGAATTCGAATTCGATTCAAATCCATTTCCGATCCAAGTCCATATATGAATTCGAATAAAAATATTTAAAACTCTTAGATTTAAAAAAATATAAATATATATTGAAATCCTAATTAAGTTGAATTGAGATTATATTTTTTTGCTCGGAAAATATGATTCTATTAATTTCATATAAGTCTACCCGACATTATGTGCCTCATTCAAAACTTCCCTAACCCTAAGCAGAGGAAAAGAGTACACATAAGCCGGAATACAAACTAATGCTCTTCTAAAACAAAAATAAAACACAGAACCTGGTAATACATTACACAGTTTCGCCATCTTCCTACTGAAACAGATTAATAAAAAAAAAAAACAAGTTACCATCAGGCTTTAAAGGTTTCTGCTCTGGTTGACCCTGTCTTTATTAAACCTTCGGCCAATCCGTCAATTAAGATTTCTGGATCAAGATGAGGAAAATATACTAAATGTGAAGAGAATTCTGAGAAGCTTTGAAGTATGCTCGGGCTTAAGTATTAACTTTAGTAAGTCGTGCATTGTGGGAATTGGGACAAATTTGAAAAAAAAAATTGAGTTGTTGGCTACATTTTGATTATATTTTTAACTTGTTTCATCTTGGATTGTAATATTTATTAGACATTTTATAATTATGATTTGGAAAGTAGCTATGCTAGTAGACTAGTAAGACAATAGTAGTTTATGTAAGGATAATTTATTTGTTGTTGAGTTTTTTTTAGTTGAAGTTTGAGTTATTACTTTAATTTGTTTTATATTAGATTGTAATATTTGTTGAGATTTGTTTGTGCTATTAGTTTAAATATATTTGTTTGATGAACTTTTTTTATTTAAAGATATTTAAAGATATTTGTTGAGATTTTTTTGTGCTATTAGTTTAAATATATTTGTTTGTGCTATTAGTTTAAATATATTTGTTTGATGAATTTTTTTATTTAAATATATTTGTGCTATTAGTAAGAAAAAAACAATTGAATTTGGACTTTTTTGGATTTGGATTTTAGATATTTTATTAGATCGGACTTGGATTTATGTAATCGGACTTGAATTCGAACTTAAATTTTTTTAAGGTCCGGTTATTAATTGGATTGGACTTGAACTTTATAAAATCCGATTCATTGCCATCCCTAGTGATAATCCATAATTGTAACTCCACTCGTGCAGGGCATATGTGGTGAAATTCTATTTTTAGTCCCTTTATTATTTCAAGTTATAAACTTAAAGTAACCGTGTCCCAAATTGGCAGGCTAAAGTGCGTAGAAAGCACTTGAACTTTTGAAGGGAAATAAAATTGAATTCATGAATTTTCTTACACCCAATTAACCCTCCAACCGAAAAATTAAATCAATTAAATTATTAAATCCTTAAATTTTATTTATTAAGTCCTTTAACCAATTTGACCGTCAAGTTTAAATGGTATATCTAGATATTAATGTCATATGACACTCTACGATTTTATCACGTGATAATTTCATGTTTTTGAAAATATTTTTTAAAATTTATAAAAAAGTCATTGAATTAAAAATTAAAAACTTATGTGTGACATGACACCAATTATCGTATATGGCTATTTTTTGGATATTGTTGATGAAAAAAATAATTCATGATCTATTGTACTTTTATTTTTATTTCGTGGTCTATTGTACTTGTTACAGTAAAAAGTGAAGCTGCCATATATTTCTGCCAACTTCAGCAACAAAAGGTGAAATCGTCATGTATTCCTGCCGATTTCAGGCAAAATAAAAGAAAAGTCAGCATGTATTCCTGCCGAATTCATATCAGTACTTATGTCACTTCATCCAAACTCATTGGTTACTCTATTGATGTGATAGGAATAATCATAGATATGAAGAAACAAAATAAATGCAATAGGTTGTGAAATGTTTTTTTTTTCAATACAATATCTGGGCAATAGATTTGAAGGAATTATAGACCTAACTTAAACATTGTATAGAAAAACAAAATCATAAAAAACCTAAAAAGTAGTTAATCATACACCAATAGAAGTTGATGATATGGGTGGTGATTCCATTTCCAAGCCCTGAAAGTGCTGCCTGAGGCTTAAATCAAAGTGCCATAATCCCAAGGAATCTCCATCACGCAAACTTGGTCTGAATGAACTCTCACATCTCTGTCTAAATGCTTTGGCTACTTTCCATGATGGTTCAACCAACACAAGAACAATATTTCGTTAGATTTCTTCATAATCTCTGGTGCGTGCTTGTCAACACCACCTTTAATCATACGTACTTGCACATGCATCTAGAGACTTTGTTTCCTGATTCTCACTAGTTTGGGGTGAGTCTGCGGCAGGGCCGGTCCTGAATTTTTGGAGGCCCGGGGCGAACTTAAAAAATGGACTTTAAATTGAAAATTTAAATTGTAATTATAGTTACAGTCGTATTTTCGGTTGTGTTGTGTTTATCATGATTGTGGATATAATAGATGTTATTTTGTTTATTACGAGTATCGCAGTTATGAAATTTTTTTAGTAACATATGCTATTGTGGACATAATGGTTCCATATATTGCAGTTTTAGATGATGCCACCATCGTCATATAATGATCGTTGTTGTGGTTGCATGCCGCTATTTAAATCTTTGTCCCTAATAGCAAGTAATGAAAGAAATTAAATTTTAAGAGTTGGTTCATCGTAACAAGTATTGAAAAAATTAGTCTCCTAATAACAAGTATTGAAAAAATTAAATTTTAAAACTATTAAAAAACTTTGATACACATGTCGTGTAAACTTTAGTTTACATGTGGCTTTTAGTTTTAGGGGTTAGGGTTTTAGTTTAGGGTTTAAAGTGCAGGGGTTTATGTTGTGGGGTTTAGAATTTAAGATTAGTGTTGAGAATTTAGGGTATAGGGTTCATGGTTTATGGTTTAGTTTTTTAGGGTTAGGGTTAGAATTAGGATTTGAGTTTTATAATGAAAATATGCAGGCTTGTGTAAAATTAGTTTTATCAGCATGTATATTAAAATTTTACCTTAAAACTATGCTCATAATAACAAATATTGAAAAGAACTGGAGCCCTAGTAACAAGTACTAGAAAAAATTGAATATTAAGAGTAGATCCCTAATAATAAATATCGGGAAAAAATCAACCCAAAAAATTGAATATTAAGAGCAGACCCCTACTAATAAATGTTGAAAAATACTCGGCCTCTAATAACAAATATAAAAAATAGGCCTCTAATAAGAAGTATTAGAAAAAAAATATTAAGACTAGATCTTTAATAATAAATGTTGGAAAATCTTAACCCATATTAACAAATATTAAAAAAATAGGCTCTAATAACAAATATTAAAACAAATTAAATCTTCAAATATAATTCGAAAATATACCATATTTAATTTTCCTGAACAATGGGCCCTGGGCGGGCGCCCTTGCTGCCCCTGCCCAGGGTCGGCCCTGGTCTGCGGTGCAACAGATCTAGGATGCGGCTAAAAAACGGTACGTTTTGAAACTTGTCCAAAAACTTAAAATGTTAAACTTTTAGATAACATTGTATATTGGTTTTTCGTGATTTTTGACAAGTATCGATACTTGTATTGTTTTATAACATTTTAAGTTTTTGGACAAAGTATATACTTGTCAAAAATCATGAAAATGTCAACCTAAAATGTTATCTAAAAGTCTAATATTTTAAGTTCTTGGACAAATTTCAAAATTTACCGTTTTTTAGCCGCACCCTGAACTTGTTGTACGTTAGACTCACCCCACTAATTTGTGACATTCTTACATTCAAGTATGCTTGGCTTTTCAGTCAGTATGTCTAAATTCCTTTCCCTTTTTGAATAAGGGATGTAAATGAATAGAGCGTTCGACGAATTTTTTATGAACAGTTTGTATAATGTTCGTTTATTAAGTTAAATAAACGGTATAAACAAAAAATTTATGTTAGTTTAATAAACGAACGAGCACACACATAGGTGTGTTCGGTTTGTTTATATTCACGGACAACCTCCTTTATTGGCTTGTCTACTCGGTTCCTATTTTCTTTTATTTTTACATTTTAAATATTGGTGAAAGTATGAACTAAATTGAACACATGGTGAACTTTAGAGTTTAATCTGTGAAGCCTAGGAAGATTAAAGACTAGTAGTGTGATTTTACCATTCGTCACACAAACCAAACATGAGCATGAGCATGTGCATCAACATCTTCAAAAATAAATAAACAAACACAAACAAATTTTTGTTTGTTATCTCCCCTGTTTTGCATAACAAAATGACATACTTAATGCTTTGTTCTCTCCCCTTCTGGTTCTGGGTTTGTTTCTTTTAATTATCATAATCAGTTTGGTAAATTAGGTAATATAGTTTTTCAATTACAGTTTTGTTTTAATTAAAAGAATCAAAGGTAAAATTTTAACGTATTAAATTATATGAAGTAAAGTATACAAATGATCATTAAATTTACTCCCTAAAGTGAAAACGATCATTAAGTAAAGTACACAAAATGATCATTTAGCTAAGTAAAATTTTAATGCATTAAATTGTCACAATATGTTACAAAATAATAATAATAAATTTCAATAAGTTTAAAGATTATTTATAACAGTCTAGTAAGTTTTGATGACTATTTTATAAAAGTTGGACTTCGAAGTTTTGAAAAAATTTCAATGGACTAAAATGGTGAAGGTTGAAGAGTTTGGTGGAACGGTTATGAAGGGGTTTGATATTTCAATACTCATTTTTTAGATGATGTGTTTAAAAGAATTTAGTGTTATCACTAAATTAAAATAATATGTAAATATTGGGGGTTAATTTTTAAAAATTATGAGAAAATTAAAATAGTGTGTAACAAATTGAGACGCAAATTTATTATTATATCAAATTTGATTAACTGACACGTAATCTACTAGTAAAATTTTAAGGATAACTGACTAACTTATTACTTTTTTAAAGTTTGTAATTATTTTGTATCTTATTATTGTCGGAAAACTCAATTAAAAACGTCACATAGTAATAAAAATGAGAGATGAATTTGTTATTATACCAAATTTAGTTTACTGACACTTCATCTATTGTTAAATGTTTAACAATAAGTCGATAACATACCAACCTATAAATTATTTAAAGTCGATTTTTTAATAGTCTTAAGGTGATTACAATGTGGTATTTGTTTATACATATTATAAATCTTTTGACAATGCATACACACCTTGCAGACAATACGATTTGAACTCAGGTCTACTAGGATGAACATCATCCGCTTTTCCATTAGGACCACTTGTTGGGTTCTTAAGTCATTTTATAGTCGAAAAACTCGATAAAATATGTCATATAGTCAAAGGACTACTTATATAATTTACCCTTAATTTAATAGCTTTAGTTTTACATCTTTATCACGGCTTAACCGTCAAATAGGTGCCCAAATTATTTTCGGGCCAAATAGGTGCCTAAAGTTTCATTCTGTGACCATTTTAAGGTTCTCTGTTAATTTCCATCGTTAAAGGACACATGTCATCTCCTGAAAAATTCTAAAATCATATTAAAAATAAATAAAATTACTTAATTTTTAGAAAATCTCTAAGTTTTCCAGATTTCACAAAATAACCCCAAAATTCCAAAATCCCTAACTCCCCCAAACCTAAATCTCGATTTGGGTCGATTCTACCGTCAATTGCCACGTCATCGCCCACCACATCGATCGCCAGACCATCACGACCATTTCTCCCACCACCTCGTCGTCGAAAATTGACCAACGCCGTGCAAATCGTCAGAATTGCCAAATGGTTCTTTCGAACGATTCGCGACGAACAACGACAAGAGGGACAACGAATGGCATGTGGGTTGTTCGGCGAGGGGAGGGTGCTTCATTCTGTCGTCGGCAACGCGGCCAACGCCGACGAGAGTAACCCGATTTGGGGGGTTTAGGGATTTGGGGACTATTTTGGGAATATTTTAAATTTTCAGGATATATTTTTATTTTTATTTATTAATTTTATTTATTTATAATATAATTTTAAATTTTTCAAGAGGTGACACATGACATTAAGCGGTTAGAATTAACGGAGAACCTTAAATGAGTCACGGAATGAAACGTTAGACACCTATTTTGCTCAAAACATAATTTGGACACCTAACTGAAAAAAAAAGCATAGTTTGAGCACCTATTTACCCATTAAGCCTTTTATTACTCTTGTAGTACTGTTAGAATATTACTATTTGAAACAAAACAAAAAATCTATCACGTATGAACGCACTATTGAAAAGATAAAAAAATTATTTGCCTTGTGTGATTGTAAGTAATAATATAGCATTTATTTATTAGGTTTAATTTTTTACAGCGTACATATAATGCAGATAAAATGTTCAAACTGAAATCATTTAGAATGAAGTTATTTTTAAATAGCCAAGTGATTATATTAATAGAATTTTTTTTAAAAATAATTATATTTTGATACATAAATTTGTTAAAAAAATTATACAACTTTCTATAAAATTTAAAATATAAATCACAAACCCTAGCACCCTACAACCTAAACCATAAACTTTAAATTTTAACTATAAACCTTAAATTCTACACCCTACACATTAAACCCTAAAGTCTAAACCTTAAAATTAAAAACATTGTATAAAACTTATGTATAAAGTATTTTGATAAGAAAATAATTGTATAATTTTTATCTAATGATGATTTTAGTATATATTAATTTGGATATTTGTCAAACTTTTTTTTTGAAATCTTAAAATAAAAATTATCAAGTTGGTATTGATTTTGATGTTTGCCTTCGTTGAAAAAAAAAAGTTAAAAGAAAATTGAATAAGTGCTACCCTTGTATCACACCAGCATATTTTAAAAAAATTTAGTCTTTTTAGGAGTTAGAGTAAGGACAAGAG
The DNA here is from genome assembly GCA_958450335.1 of Hibiscus tridactylites. Classification (NCBI taxonomy): domain Eukaryota; kingdom Viridiplantae; phylum Streptophyta; class Magnoliopsida; order Malvales; family Malvaceae; genus Hibiscus; species Hibiscus tridactylites. The sequence goes on from OY288288.1 coordinate 8,972,097, forward strand.
AATTTGATTTGGGACCCATATAAATGAGGGAGAGAAGTTGGTCCGTCGACTTAAGACTCACTCAGCCGGGGCCCCAGAGACGTGACGCTCTTGATTTTGACGGCGACGCCTCCCACAACTCACCACCGTTGAGCCCCAGTCCTGCGGGCTCCACCGTGTCTGCCCGAATCATTTCTTTCGTTTTGCACACCACGGTCCCACGTGGGTCAAGACCAGCCAAGCCACTCATGGTGCATCCATGGCACTCCCGTAATTCCACCGCAACAATTAGGGCCTTTTTGTCGTGGGCGTTGGGGAAACCAAAAAAATCCCTTTCCCTTTCCCTTTCCTATGGGAATTGGCGCTGGTCTTTTGTTTATCACGTGCAGAGATTGAATCGGAAACCGTTGGATTGCTTCAGGTAACAATCCGACGATGATTTGAGTCTGCGATTACGTGATGATATTTGTAATGCCGGGGTCCACGATTGGTGAAGTGAAATGTCAACCGTGTACTTGTATTCGTCTCCAGTTCATGAGGAGAAAAAGGCCGACTTGTTATTTTCTGCCAGCATTTAAAGATCTGTTTGGCAATTTAACTTGATTTTCCCTACCATTATAATTATAAATAAAGTTTTGCTATACACATCTTTGTATGAGAATTACTAGATTCTTACTATTAATGGTTATTTTACTTTTTAATGAAATTTATTAAAATATAATTAATTATATTCTTAAAAAATAATGATAAGAATCTATTAGTTCTTATACACAGCCTTTAGTGTTGTGTATAGCAAAACCCTTATAAATATAGAGGTGGCAAACATGTCGATTGGGTGGGGGCCAAGTCATATCTAATTCAATTTTAGTTCGTGTTAATGGTAATATAAGTCGTGTCAGTTAATTTTTGGGTTTTTTGTTTTTCGGGTCGGTTAATAGCAAATCGATTGGTTAAAATTAGATTGATGTACAATTTAAATCGAGTTTAAGTAAAATAAATTTGGGTTGCTTTCGATTTGGTTGAAAATCAGTTTGGGTCTGTATATGTTCAGTCAATTTTGATTTAGTTATTTCGGATCATGTTTGGGTCATCGTCGGATCTCCGATCGGATGAATGGATTCGAGTCTCGTATCTTGGATCAAGTTCATCAGGTCTAAAGGTGATTACAAGATAGTATATGTTTATATATATTCTTAACCCTTTGACAATGCACATACACCTTGTAGACAAAAGTAATTTAAACACGTGTCTCCTATGATGAACATCACCAACTTTTCTAGGGAAACATTTATTGAATTCACACATATGCATGATTATCATAATATTTAATCATTACAAAATATAATCAGATTAATAACAACAAAATGTATCAAAAATTAATGTTATGCACATCATTTATGCATAATAAAATTCAAATTTAAGACAATTAAATGTTCCGACCACAACATTATCGTTTGAACCAAAATCTTGTTAACGTTAATATGAATTTAAAGGTACATTATACGCACGAGTTTCCTCTAAGAAAAAGGGTACGTACGAGTTAGTTCTCTTAATAAATCCAAAATTCATTAAATTAAATTAATTAATGTGTTGATGTGAAAATGGTTCCATACTTGGCCGGATCTGTTTGGTTGTTAGAGATAATTAAATGAGTTTTGGTTTTACAACAAACTTATTTAATTGTTTAACTAGTTTTGGCCTTATATGTAAGGAATTATTTTATTTTCATTATAATTATCTTTCTTTATTTATAGTTCCGTGCTTGTGGCGCAATCAGTTAATGCATTTGTTAAACAAATAATCTCTGACATCTACTAAATATTGGAGTGATTAAGGATGTTGATATTATCTTACGTTGTGTGAGTTTAAATTTCGGATTTTTTAAAATATAAAATCTTTATATTTAAAAAATAATCTCAAACCTATGTAATTACTAGTATCCAATTTATTGATACTAATCCAGTCTTGCAGGGGATTTTACTATTTCTGTTTTAGTTTTGGGTTCCCTTCCCTTCAGAATAACGATATCCGAATCTAAATGGCTCTTTTTTTGTTTTTAATAACTTCTTTTTAAGAGTCGAATATTGGAGAAAGTGTAATTCTTGTTTTTGATTTTGAATGATTTCTTAAGATTGACACTCGAAGAATTGCGAGACTGGTGGATCTATTTTATCGAGTTATTTGAAGATGCAAGGTAGATTCAAAAAAATAGTTTATTTGTGTTATTTATAATATTTGTGATATTATTATTTTCGTTAACATTATTATTATTAATGGTATTCTTTTCTTTACTAGTATTATATATTATACTTTTCTATTCTAATAATATATATATATATATATATATTGAATTCATACAATATGGGTTAGTTGAATTCTTATTGAGGCTTTTTCTTCCTAAATTATATATTAATTTCATATAGCATATAGAAGGAAAAAGTATATATATATAGTTGGTACCAAGGTGTCACATGGAGATTTGGTGGCAGATTCATGGGTAATGAAGGGTGAACAAGTGTTAATCATAAAATTTGAAAATCTTTTTTTAATTATTCATTTTATTTTATTGATTCTGTATATGAAATCTGAATATTTTTTGTGTTAATTATTTATTTTATTAATTGTATTCACCCTAAAATTTTCAAATGTACGTAGAATATATATACACCCATGATCTATCCTCAAAAATATTTATAAATCCGTTACTGTAAAGATATTTGGGGTGCATTTTAGACTATTGAATGTTGGGTTAATTCTATTTTTTTTTGAGCCAAAGGTTATCCACCGCCGATAGCAGTGACTAATTCTTTCGCCGCGGGTGCTCTCACTAAGAGGTAAATGACTGGCCATGAAATGTGTTATATTCCTATTGGTAGGAATCGAACTCTTGACCTCATAGTTAAGGGATAAGATGAGCAATCACCACACCACATATCATGGATCAAAATTTTTTATATATAATTGATACTAGTTTATTCATGTTTTGTTATACCCACCTCCCATTTGCACAATAACTAAATTAAACGTTTAAGCCAACACTTTTGAGTATGCCTCCAAGAAATCATTCGTGAAGTTTCCTTTATCATTTTGGAGAACTTCTTCAAAGATATCCTATAAAGAATTTCTAAATGGTTCAATGCTAGTTACAACTTATTTTTTTTATAGAAATCGCTAGTATTATTAAAAAATATATTTAAAATTTAATGATGGTTTATAATCTTAAACGTAAACTAAATATAATTTGGACATTTTTCAATAGTCAATGATAAAAAAATTAGTAACTTTAGCTCATACAAGGACCATACAATGAAAAAGGTTAAAACTAAAACAAAAGACTCAAACAAAACATAGATACAAATATATCTGACTGCATTGACAAACGAACCACAAAAGGAGATCAAACTACTGAAAGGACACCCACAACCGCAAATCAGAGTCGAGCGTCGTGAGAAAATTCACAACGCAAACCGCGTATCCAATCCAAATTGAGGGTCCAAAGCAGAGAAGATCAACATAATAATCAAATAAACGTCGTCTTGATCAGTCGTGACGATGTCAAATTCAACCTTAAGAAAAATAAAAAAACGGCTAAACGACCGTCAATAAAGACTAAAAACATGTAAAAAATAAAAAAAATAAAAATGTGTCAAAAGGCAAAAGAAACGTACCACAAAGGCAGAAAAATGTACTACAAAAGTTATTTTAAATAAAAATTAGATAAAAAAATATATAATAAAAATAACCAAAAATATTACTGTGGTCGACAACCAACACTAAGGTTGGTGCCGCCACCGGCAGACAAACAATATAAAAAAGTTAGATAAATAAACATGCATTTCAACTAATAAATCTTGTACGAGTTCAAATATTGACATTAACTTTAAAAATATAGTTACACATTTCCATCCCACCCTTGTATAGTTGTATCAACATGTTTATATATATATATATATATATATATATATATATATATATATATATATATATATATATATATATATATATATATATATATGACAATTATTTGATACACTGACGCAGGGACGGAGCTAGGATTTGAAGTTGGGGGGGCAAAACATAAATTTTGAAAGGTGGGAGGGGCAAATTCACAATTATCCCAATTTTTTTCCAGAAAAATATAAGGAATCAAAGGGTAAAAAAAAAAATTCCCCCTACCGGGGGGCCACAGCCCCTCCCATTGGAGCTGTGGCTCCGTCCCTGCACTGACGGTGAAAATTAAAAGTTTCCACAAGCGCCTTAATTTTATGGTTTAGATACTTAGTTTAGGGTGTATGGGTTAGGGGTTTAGATGTATGGGTTTTGAATTTAAGGATTATAGTTGAAATTAATAGTTTAGGGTTTTTATATTAAAACCTAAATCCTCACCATATTACCCTAAAAACTAAACCTTAACCTATAAACTCTAAATTCTAACCACTATCCCTAAATTTTAAATTCCTACACTTAAATCCTTAAACCTTAAAACTAATGCGCTTGAAGAAATTTTTAATTTTCATTAGGATAATAATTTTTATATATAATTTAGGTATTTAGGTCAGAACTTTCCTAAAATTAAAAGTTTAAATACAATTATGAACTTTCCTAACAATTAGAAACTTTTCCTTGGCCTCAACTTTTTAACACCAAGACCAACCAATGCTATTTTTGACCAAGCTACCAAAAAGCCTTTATTTAAAGCAACCTCTTTTACAACTGAAAATTTCGATTTAAATTGATTGTTGATCATTTGAGAATGAGCTGAATCAATATTATATTATTATGAATGTATTAAATTAATAAATAATATTTAAATAAAATTCAAGTTTTTTTATCCGAGATCAAATTATTTAGTCAAATATATTTATATATTAATTTAATATTTATTTATTTTTAAGTATGAATTAATCAATTTCATCTGTCAAACTGATTCGAGCGATCCTATAATTTCTCGCGAACCAAGCAAAAACCCACGTGAACAACGACGTGTTAGATCTAACGGTCCAGATCTTCTCCGTTCATCTGCTTAGTTTCCCTATAAAAGCGTTTCACCTCCCCTTCTCCTCTTCAACTTCTTCTCTTACAAACGCTGCAACTGCAGCAGAGAAGGGAAGCCAAAGTATTTGGTCCCTCATCTTTTGCTTATTTCCGAGAATTATCCCTTTAAGTTTTATTTATATTTCAATTTAGTCCAGAAAAATGCTTTTGAGGAGCGCGTCAACGCCGATACTCAATTCATGGGCTCCGCACTCTAAGGAGCCATCGCCGGAGCACGAGTTTCCCTACCAGATTTCCCGAACCCGAACCGTTTCATTCACGGTTTCGTGTTCCGCTGGTTCAAGCGAAGATTCGACCCGGAGGATGACGAGGGCGGTATCGGAGACGGATCTGAGGGATCTGGTGGTTCCGATGATGAAAACCGGTAACAGAAGCAGCAGAATTTTGAGTGGGGTTTGTGTTGAGGAAGAAGAGGAGGTGGAGAAAGAGGAAGCTGGGTTTGAATGGCTGAGAGCGGCGTCTCTTGGAGTTGAGGACGAGTGTGGGATAGGCGGCGGCGGAGGAAAGATCTGTGGTGGCGGTAGAGGAGGCAACGGCGGTGGATCCGACGGTGGTGATAATGAATGGGGTTATTGGGATTCGAATAACGGAAATGACGGCACCGATTCTTATTATCAGAAAATGATCCAAGCTAATCCTGGAAATTCTCTTCTCCTCGGCAACTACGCTAGATTCTTAAAAGAGGTAACTTTACTTATATTTTCTTCACAGAAATGATTAAAACAAATTCTGGGTTTCTGAGTTTGATCTAATATATGAACTCCAAAACAGGTTCGTGGAGATTTGGTGAAAGCTGAAGAATATTACGGGAGAGCAATCTTGGCAAATCCAAATGATGGAAATGTTCTGTCTTCGTATGCCGATTTAATCTGGCAAAGCCACAAAGATGGCCCGAGAGCTGAAACTTACTTCGATCAAGCTGTTAAAGCCGCCCCCGATGACTGGTAAATACCATCGGAACCGAATTCGAAACTATGGGTTTTAATGTTTTATTGTATATGATCAATGTTTTAATGTTTCTATGAAATTTGCAGCTTTGTGTTAGCATCATATGCACGGTTTCTTTGGGATGCTGAGGAAGAAGACGAGGAAGAGGATAATAAAGGTGGTGGAAATTTGAGTTATGGATCAGCAGATCAAAGCTTCTTTCATGGAGTTCCTCCGACGCCACCGCCTTTGGCTGCAGCGTCTTAAGCCTCTTGGTGTTGAAACTTGAAATAACTTGTATTTAGCTGTTCTGACTTTTGTTAATTCTGGTAATCTTTTGTTTAATTAGATTTGTTTTTGCAAATGTAGAAAAGAGTGAGATTTGTAGTTATTTGAGACTCTGATTTGCTGTTCTCATTCTTGAATCCGTATCATGTAAAAGGGAATTAGAAAAAATAAGATATGGAAAATGAATGTTTCATTGAAATATTTCACTCTTTGTCTTTCTTTTTAATCCATGCTTTGATTTTCTTTAATCAACACTAAGAATGAATGCTTGTAAAGGAATTCATTCCAGGTCTTTGTACCACTGAAATTGATTCCTTTTGATCAAGATTAGAAGACAAGCCACTGAGTTTTTTCATTATTCTTTGCTTTGAGGATAATCTTTTTTGATTTCTTTAATCTTGGTTTGATTTATCCAACTTTTCCTTAACAGGGTATTTATGGTATTATTAGCTGAAGAAGATGAACATCAAGCTGTTCATGGATTTTGCTGAGCAAATTTTGATGCTGGTTGAATTTGTTGAGGTTTCTTTTGGGTGTTTTTACAGGTTTATGAAGAGTAGTTTTCAGATTTCTTCATTACTCGGCTCGCCAACACAGCAGAGTTGCCGACTTGGAAGCGCAGGACGATAACTGAACCGCCGAAACTGGCATGGTCTTGGGGCCTAGGGTCATGAGCAAGCTTGTTAGGTATCCATTAGTGAGGCCGAGCATAAATGTAAGAACAACCACCGGTACTTCACCCTTAAATCACTTTTGTCCACGGATGCAACCGGCGAAAAGCCATGATTTGTGTTGCATTCATTGTACTGGCCTGGAGAAACAGGGACCATTTTGAAGATGCATGTAATGTTTGCTGCTGCAAAACTGGTAATTTGTAAAGCAGATTGCAGCAAAGCAGGATAGTGGTTGCATGAAGTAGAAGCGAGCACTCGATCGGAGATCGGTCGGATGAATTTGCATCGTACATCTATAGGGCTACTTGCTACAAGTTCATGCTCTGAATCCCAAATAATGTGAAAAAAAATTGAAACCTGCTAGTTTAAACAAAGGACATGAAAACATGTTTTTGAATCTTCAAGTTTAACAAATCATGACATTATGCCATTTTAATTAATTAGTGAGTAACAACGACAATAATCTAAGATGAAATTTCCCTCTCAATTTAGGTTGAAAATTAATATATATAAATATATATTATCTTAAACTAAGCTAAACACATGAAGCCTTCAAAAAGCACACACAGTCTTGGCATCACTACTGGCATAGTTTCTTACAACGGAAGAGAAGGGTAATTGGAGCAAAAAGAAAAAAAGAAAACTTGAACACTTATTACAGATTAAATTTATATTATTACTTTTATTATTATCATTTTAAAAATAAAATATTTGATCTTTTTATTGATTTAGACCACTAAAAATGTCTTTTTCTATCTTTTTAAAGTGGTCATGATATGATTTATGTGGAAAAGAAGTGATGATGAGGATTAAAAATAGAATTTGGAATAGAATAAAGTTGAAAAATGATATGACAGAAAAGGATTATGGTAGACTACGATAAATAAATAAATCAAAAGGAAAAACAGCAACGTTAATACTTTTTGTTCATAAAATCTTAAATAGAACAGTGAAAAGTGTTAACAGAAGTCGGGTTGTAAAAACAGGTAATTATATGGGTTTCAGGTCGGTTACTGTCAGGTCGGGTAAAATCGGATACATGTTATTTCAGGTCATTTTTCTGTTTTGACTTGAGTCGGGTCGGGTGCGGGTCCATTTCAGGCCGGGTCCATTCCAGGTCGGGTCAAAACGGGTCGGGTCCGGAGCAGATAATTGACAGGTTAATTCGGGTTCGGATACACTTTAGGTTGAGTTCATTTCGGGTTCGGGTAGACTTCAGGTCGGGTTCATTTCAGGTTGGGTTCATTTCAGGTCGGGTTCATTTCGGATTCGGGTAGACTTCAGGTCGGGTTCATTTCAGGTCGGGTTCATTTCGGGTTCGGGTGGACTTCAAGTCGGGTTCATTTCAGGTTGAAGTAATTAAAAAAATAATGAAAAGAAAAATAATGAAAATGGATCAATTTGGAATAAAAATAAAGTTATGTGAAGTATAATGAACAAAAATATCAAAATAAATTTAGAAAACGTAAAAATACAATGAATATGGGTCAAATTGGAATAAAAATAAAGTTTTGGGGACTAGAATGAACAGAAATATCATATTAAAATTATAAAACATTGGGCATTCATTTGAAAAACAAATGAATATGGGTCAATTTGGAATACAAATAAACTTGTGGGGACTATAATGAAAAAAACAAATTAAAAGTATAAAACATCAGACAATTAAAAAATAATGAATATGTGTCAATTTGAAATAAAAATAAAATTTTAGTGACTATAATGAACAAATATATAAAAAAATTATAAAATACTAAAAAAGATATTAGGGTCAATTTGGAATAAAAATAAAGTATTAAGGACTATAATAAACAAAAATATCAAATTAAAACTATGAAACATTTTAAAAACAATGAATTGTGGTCAATTTAGAATAAAAATAAAGTTTTAGGGAGTATAATGAACAAAAATATCATATTAAAATTAGAAAATATCGGGCTAATTTTTTTTAAAAAAATGAATAGAAGTCAATTTAGAATACAAATAAAGCTTTGGGGACTATAATGGAAAAACCATCAAGTTAAAAAACTAATGAAGAAATGTACCAAATTATAAATAAAAACATTGGGTGAATATAAAAAATAACAAATAGGGATCAATTTGGAATTAAATAAAAATTTTAGAGACTAACATAAAAAAATATTATGATATTGAAAAGTTAAAAACAATAGTCTAAATTAAAAAAATAAAAATAAAAAGGGCTCAACTTGAAATAAAATTAGTTAATTAGATGTTAAGGACTATAAATTATAAAAAATAAATTAAAATTATATATATATATTATAATACATATGTATATAACATTATATTAATTAATGTATATGTATACACTATACATATGAATATGTATTATATTATAGGATTTAGGGTTTTAGACTTTTAAGTTCCTACATACATTAAATAATAAATACATACATATTACATACATACATGATACATACATAACTTACATACATACATTATGATTAGGGTTTAGGGTTTCATGCATACATGATACGTACATTAACATTATAAAACTCTAAACCTTTAAAACTAAAACACATACCCTAAAACCATAAAATTGAATCACTAACCATAAAACAAAACTATAAAACAATATCAAATCAAATTAGTATGACTTAAAAGATATATACTAAAATATATATTATATATTTTAGTATGTCTTATTATTAAATTTGTCTATATATGCCTTAGTAAAAATTCTATATGTACTATGTATTTTAGTATATATTAAATTTTTATTTATTAAAAATAAATATTTTTATTTATCAAGTTTATATTTGTTTTTACTAATTACTTATTAAACAAATTTTTCATTTATTAAAAGTAAATCTTTTAATTATATATATATAATACATTTTGTTAGATACTTAACATTTTAAACTATTCAAATTATAGATATAGACTTTTTTATAATAGTTCATAATATTACTTCATATCATATATTAAAAATATCATTATTACTTATTAAGTATCAATTATCAAACCAGGTCAATATCAGTTCAGGTACAAAACAGGTCGGGTTAAAAACAGGTCGGTCCAAAACAAGTCGGGTCTAATAACAGGTCGGGTTCAAAACAGGTCGGGTCTAATAACAGGTCGGGTTCAAAACCGGTCGGTTTCAAAACAGGTCGGGTTCAAAACAGGTCGGGTAAAATCGGATCTCGGGTCGATTCAGTCAGGTAATATCAGGTAATTTGCCAGGTCGGTCTCGGGTTCAGGTTCGTTTCAGTCGGACACAGATCGAGTTCGGTTGCTACAGTAACAGGTTCAACTCGGGTTCGGGCAGCAACAGTCAGTTACAGTTCGGGTTCGAGTCATTAAATTTTCAGGTCAAATCAGGTTCTGACTCGAGTAGGTTTCAGGCAGATTTTCAGGTTCTGACTTGTTTTTACAACCCTAAACAGAAGTACCTGAAGAAGCAATTCCAACAAAAATAGCTTGTACGTACTGTTAACACTTTTTCACTCAAGTGCCTAAAAACATTAGGGCTAGTCAAACTAACGACATATTTAGAGTGCGGCTAAAAGACGATAAATTTCAAAATTTGTTTTCGAACTGAAAATGTTAGACTTATTAATAACATAATATGTTATATGTGTGATAAAAATAATGTATGTATATATAAAGTAAGAATACAAAAAGATTAAATAAAGTTAAGAAACAATTAGGGTTGTAAATGAACCGAGCTTGAACGAATAAGATTATGTTCATGTTCGTTTGTTTATTTTTAATGGTGTTCATGTTCGTTTAAATTTTTAATATTGTGTTCGTGTTCGTTTATTTATTTTTGAAGGTGTTTGTGTTCGTTTGTTTAGTGTTCGTGAACGTGTTCGTTTAAGTGTTCGCAAACTTGTTCATCTAAGTGTTCGCGAACATGTTCAAACGTGTTTGTTTGTTTGTTCGTAAACATGTTCGTTTATATGTTAGGAAATGTTAATTACATTAACAATAAATAAATAAAACAAAAGTAACAAAATAAAACTTACATTTCAACATGAACTTATATAACATCCTTATCAACAACAAAAAGTAGTATTTAGATACATCCACAAGCTTTTTCATCCTATAAGCGAGCTTATAAACAATCTTATAAATGAGTCAATAAATGAACTTATAAACGAGCTTGTTTGTGAACATAAACGAACTGAGCACACCTATATATGTCCATGTTCGTTCGTTTATTAAATGAACATAAACCAACAGTTCGTCAAACACTCTATTCATTTACGCCCCTAGAAATAACTTGACAATGTTCACTTCCTTCTATGAAAATGCCTAAAAATAGCAAATAGGAGGGATATAAGTTAATTTCAAAATTACTCAGAACTACATTTGTAAATAACATGATTTTTTTTTATAATCACAAATATTTAATTTATTAGTTGATAAATTCAAATCGGTACTATAAACATTCCTTATAAAAATGAACATTTTTAACCCAACTGACTATTTACGTAAATGATATGAAGTTAACCATATATACAGAATAGCTTAGAAGTTGTAGATTATATATATTTGTATATGTTTAAGTTCATGCTATTCGCGGTTATACACTTCCAAGTCATTCGAAGTTATCTTATATCTTTTATTTACTTTTTATTGATTCAACATGAGGAAATAAATTTAAGTTTCTCCTTTATTTTATTTAATACTTTTAGTTTTTTATCTCGTTTTTTATTTTGATCAATGATATCTAATTCATAGGTCGACTGATTTAGATTAGGTACTACATATGCTAATAGGGCGATCCTCGCAACCCAATTGCTCTATTCATAACGTCAAAATTTGAACCATTAACCTTATTTAAAAGATCTAATGCCTCATCTCACTAAACCGATTGGTTATTAACTTTTTATAATTAATTTAAAGTATTCTTAAACCCAAAAATTTAATTATGAATGTAAAGAATAACAATAACTTTTGTCATCTTATAAAAGTTCTCTCCTCATGAAAGATTTTTTTACAAGGGTGACAATATTATTGTTTTCTACGTAGTTAATAATTGGTAGCCAAACTTAACATTATTTATCGAAAGAATCATTTAAAAAATTATAAATTTATGCTCACCTCTTGTTGTCTCAATGGTAAAGGATGATGTAATTCATTTAGTGACTCGGGTTCGAGCACCGGTTCTGCACGATGTGTGTGCTTTATTAAAAAAGACTAAAAAATTAAACAGATGCTACTCTTGTGTCACACTAGCATATTAAAAAAATATAAATTTATAGAAGGTTAAAAATGAATTATGTTATAAATAAAATAACAAAGAACAATAATAAGAATAAAGAACAAGAATGAAAGAACAAAGAGATGAGAGAAAGAGGGAGATTTGTATTATTCTCAAATATAGACTTGTGTACAATATCTTCATCAAATCATCTATTTATAGGCATAAGAAGTACATATTACATTGGACTCTAATTAAATGAGATAATATTCCTAATGATAAAGTAAATCAAACTCCTTAGATAAAGTTCTAATCATAATAGACATCCACATAGATAAATATTCATAACACTTCCCCTTGGATGTCTATGTAGATAATGTGCCTCGTTAAAACCTTACTAAGATAAAAGCACAGTGGGAAAAAAATTCTTTAGTGAAGGAAAAAGAGTACACACATCTTTGATACGCATAACATGTTGCCTCATTAAAAACCTTACTAGGAAAACCCATTGGGACAAAACATCGGTTAAGAGAATTAAAAGAGTGCAACACATATTTACTCCTCCTCATGAAAACATCTCAGAAGATCTTTGAATCTTCGTAATTCAAACTTAAATATTATTTTTCTAAAGATAGCGGGGGATGAAACTTTGAAGTAATATTTTTCATGATGTATCAACCTTTCATTATCTCTGCATAAGATAACATTTGTATCATATCTTGTGAAAGTAAATCACATATCTTCTGGATATGTTGGGTCAATGGTCTTAGTCAAACACATTTTTGGCTTGCCTTGTGCATAACAATTATTTCTACAAGATTTGAGGAGGCATCGACGAATGTTTGAAGATCTAAATATAATGATATTTGTATATTCATAGATATTTCTTGACCAACTAATATATATTGCTTCAAGAACAAGAAAAGATATAATTATCTTTATTCACATCCAACAATCTTACAACTATTAGGATACTCAATAGATATGCTCTATTCATATTGAATCTTCTTTAAGATTCTTTCAGCTTATGTTTGTTCATAGACAAAAAGAAATATATAAAAATGCTCAATCTTCAGGTCGAGATAAACTTGATGTCAAGATTCAAGTACTTGTATTGAAAGTACTTCATGAGTTTCCAATTTGAAGCTCTTTAAGAGTTCTAAAATTATCATAGTGGATCTTGATCCAAACTCCTTTATAAAATACATTAGGAAATCTGATCATTCTTATAGTATTTTCTCAATTTGTATTCACTAAGGCGATTATACCAAATGCGCCAAAATATTCATGAGACATGTCTAAATAAATTTTCTCGGAAATTTCCAAATGCTTCTAGCATTTTAAATCCTTCAAGGATAAGTATGGATCCACAAATAATTAGACGCATGTAAAAAAAATTATAACTGCCAAAGTAATTGCATCCACCATGAAGTAATTAAAACTTTTCATAAATCATAGTTCAAGTCGTATTTACGACTACTTATTTGTGCCTCACTTGCATTACACCTTTAGGTGTTTGGACTGCTGGTCCAAATACTTCTATTTTAGAAGTTCAAAGCGTCTTTCAACATCGGCCAATTCAATATCTATACTTCTGGATAGATTTTATATAAGATCCTCGATTTCTTTCTTTACTTCTATAGAAGTGTTTTATGTAAAATTGTTTGTAAAACCGTTGTCGACAACTTTTCAATTTTCTGGTTCCGTTCTCGTAATGACATAACTCATCGAGATCTCTTCAAGATTTCAATCTTTATTTCAGGTACTTGAAACTCTTCAAGAGTTTTATTATTAGTTATGTCTTGGGTCTCTTTAGGAGCACCCGCCTCCAATATATGATCATCTCATAATACTTTTCATTTACGAGAATTTTGATCATTGGAACCATTTCAACTATCATGCTTCAAGCATGATTTACATCCACTTGCTCTAACATGTAATTTAAACTTAGAGCATTTCAGCTGATATATGAAACTTAATTACTCTCAGTGGGTCAGTAAATATGTCTGTCAGTTGACATGAAATAACATGAATTATCTTACGAACTTTTAGTTCATATTCGAGGATCTAGATAATGATAATTCATTTCCTTCTTTATCCAGCTGATTATTCTCTCCCCTGATGTTGAGAAAAATCATCTAATAAATGATTCTCCAATTAATGTTTAGAATTTAAACATAAAAGGAGACTCGTACTTAATATATATTCTCAACCCTTTTTACTTGCCCATTTTGTGCATTATGGTGGAGTAATTCAACTATATATCGCACATTCAAAAATTCAAAAATGGGAAATATGACTTCTTACCAAAAGTCAAATCATAATGGGGAATTTATTATAACTCGTTGGCTTGATGCGTATAAGTGTTGCTATATGAAAATACCATATAAATAATAAATGTTTTGTTCTCACAGTTTAGCTATTAAATAGGAGGCATCCAATTAAAAATTTGCTAAACCGTATTTTTCATAATCAATAGGCTTTGTAACAACCGATATAGCCTAAAATATAAACCCACAAGCTTTTGAAAAACGAATAGTCTAATTGCATAATCTGAATCCTTTTAGAACCAATCTCACAAACTTCTGGTTATAAGTTGATAAAACAATGTAGATGCATCTACTAAAATCATATAAAACTTTCCACATTTGTGGATATATGGGCCCATATTTCATTCAGATATGCAAGACATACAATCTCAACTTTAGTACAAGAACTTCAAGTTCTAATTCTTTTGGTAAGTGGGATCATCTATATTTTGAGAACAAACAACACAAGAACTTCAGGTTCTTTTAGTAAGTGGAATTTAATCAATTCCTTTGAGAATAAGCACCATAAGAACTTCAAGTTCTTTTAATATATGTGCATGTAAATATCAATAGCTTTCGCATCATTATTGATCAGGATGGTCTAACCGATCATAACAACTACATACAAGTGTGTATATACATTTCTGAATTTCGTAAACTTCTGGTTTACCATAACATGTGATTCAATCTCACTCGTACATGTCTAGTACGATCATCAAAATTGTTCCTTTGAATAGGAATATACTTAGCTCTTTCGGAGCTTTCAATGAAAATTATCTTTTGGTAGCAATATATATAGCTTTTCTAGAGCTTTCAACTGACTTTTTGGCTACCAGAACTTATATCCACAATGGCTTATTTCAAATGCTAATTGATAGCATATGTTATCTATAATTCCAAAAAGAATATTTTGCGAACTCATATTGCTCTCTTAAAATTTCCACTTCTAATGGTGACGATATTATTACCATTAGCGGTAATTATTGCAATATTCACAATTATGCACTTTTCATAATGTGCTTTCTCTCAAGAACTTATTGCTCTTCTGGAGCATCAATACTTTTAGTACTTTGAGATATAGTACTCATATTTTTCCCTTGCATTTAAATGGAAAAATATATCTTATGCTTCTGGTAAGCATAAATCGTCACCATAAATTATATTTGATAAGTAATCATGTTAAACAAAATAAATAATATGATAATGTATAAATATAAATATTAACATGAATATAAATATAAAATGTAAATAATTAATGTATAAAGTAAATAAACATAAATCAAAATAAACAAAAAGATAATTAATTCTCTTCAAAGTTATGAGAATAATTAGAAAATGATTTATTTCATTCGAGGGTTATAAGGAAATCAACAACGTCCAAATGAGTTGGACTAACAATGTCCAAATAAGTTGGACCAATATTATCTTTGTCATTTTCCGCAAACAGAATTTGCTTTTATTTTCTTTCCTTTATCATTCAATCATTGTTGATTTTTTCAACGTACGATAAGTACGAGACCAATGGTTTATAACATCACATTGGTAATAAAAAAATTTCACTTTCTTAGAATGATCTTTATCGCTCTTGTCATCCTTATAACCTCACTACCAGTGGGTAGAAGTATTCTTAAAATGACCATAATGTATATGCCTCGACCATGACCACAACTTCTAATGTGGCTTTTATTCTTTCTATAATATAATCTCACATTCACTTCAGGAAATGGAGTAGAGCCAATGGGCCTTTGAAATCTTTTTCATGAATTGTGTCTGAGGACAATATTATTTGCCGGACAATATTATTTGTCGTGAAAATGGAGTATGTTTTTATTAACATATCCTTATCATAGAGAACAAAGATTTAATCCTCGTACGCGGCATTGTTAAATCAGTCCACAAGGTCCTTTAAAAACCTCATTTGAGACCAGTAGCCTCGCAGAACGGGATGTTCAACCAATATACTTGGATTATATCGAAATTATGTCTCTAATTGAATAATGATTTACCATGTTTGCATTCACTTCAGGGAATGAAACAGTTCCAATAATCACATTAAATAAACAACATGCTTGCATTCACTTCAGAAAATGCCCCATCATTGATAATCGCATGGAATAAACATCATGCTTACATTCACTTCAAGAAATGCCTTTCACAAAATTCTTCTTGTCAGGATGAATATTTGTAATCTGTCATTGTGAGAAGTCTACAATTGAGTTTTTCCACACTTGAGAGTTATTGCTTTCGAGCAAATATAGAATTTATAACAATCATGCTGTTAATTAATCATGCTTCCATTTACTTGAGGAATTGGAATAAATATAATCGAACAAACCAAATCGAATAAAAATAATTTAGAAAAACGTACCTCTTTAAATTTTTCTTAAATCAAGCCATACCAAAATACATTAACCAATTTATAAACCTCTTATGTGGATGTACGCACATCACCTTAAAGCGGTGTTAAAGAACAATGCTACACTAATGACATCAAAATGGTTGAACATTGTTTGATCAAATTCACGTCAAAATGGAAAGCACCATAACCAAGTGCATTGATACTCGAGATGGAATCATCACCTATCCAAGTACATTCCCTGAAGGTTTCGCTGAAAGTTAAATATATAAACTTGGTCCAAGAAACATCATATAATATTAGACCGAAATAATAATTAAATAATATATTAAAATATACCAACCTTAATTTGTGAGTGATTAGTCAATCACTACATCTATATGTAAATAAGTAAAACATGCCAAACTTTCCAAGCTAAATTGAATATATTGAATATATGGTACATGTGATCGCCAATATCAAATTGAAATCTTTTCGAGAATCACCAACAAGAACTAGGGTAATTGGGCGAGATTTCATGGTTCGCTTAAGCCTTCAAAACATGTTACCATACTTTTTTCAAAAATAAAGACCAAGTTAAAATATCAAGATAAAAGCAATCAATAACAAAAATGTGGGGAAAAAATTTATCTTCGGTTTAACGTAGAATCAAATTTGTTTCGGTAATTACTTTGAGATTCAAACAAAGAGCACCAAAATCTTTCGAGCAAACTTGTGCTGATAACGTGTTATAAATAAAATAACAAAGAACAATAATAAGAACAAAAAGATGAGAGAAAGAGGGAGATTTGTATTATTCTCAGATATAGACTTGTGTACAATGTCTTCATCAAATCATCTATAAATAGTCATAAGAAGTACATATTACATTGAACTCTAATTAAATGAAATAATATTCCTAATGATAAAATAAATTAAACTCCTTAGATAAATTTCTAATGATGATAGACATCCACATAGATAAATATTCATAATAAATTATATTTTTTTTAGAGTCAAAAATAATTTGACTATACAAAATTTTTATTTATTACTCCCTCCGTCCCACTAAAACTGTCACATGTTGACTTTTTTTGGTCAAATTTTTTCAACTTTGACTATAATTTATTTAAATATTTTAATTAATTAAAAATTATAAAAAAAATATTTAAAAACTAGTTTATTCAAAGTTTTTAAAATATATTTTTTCATATTTTTATCAATAATAAATTTTAAATTATAAGAGGTCAAAGTTGAAAAAGTTTGACCCAAAAAATCAACATGTGACAGTTTTAGTGGGACAGAGAGAGTAATATTTTATGTGGGACCATGACCCACTGATTCTCATTGTGTTCCACTCTTGCCAATAAATTACATGTCTTCATCATGTAAGGTAAGATCATAATGATATATTTTTAATTAGAACAAGAATCTGAGTTTCATTAAAAAAAATCCATTAATATAAGAAAGACTTTAGAGAAAAAAATTAGGGTTCGTAAAAGAATAAATGTCAAAATAGGGAATTATAAACTAAATCAATCAAAGGGGAAGAAAATTTTAGACACGTGGCATGTTACAATTGGGTGAAGGCAGTGGCCCCACAATTTAAGGAAAAAAAGGAAGAAGAAAATGTAGGCGTAGCAAGCTATAAAGGAACCAAAAAGAATTCTTTTAATTTTTTATTTAGTTCGAGAGGAGCCAAAAGAAAATAAAAGAAGCGCGCTTCGTAGTAAAGCATAAACTCAGTGATTCAGTGAGTTGGAGCGTGATTGCGCGTGGGGGAGGCCGAGTGAGAGAGAAGACAACAACTCGAATGGAAAAAATCACCGAAACGACGCCGTCCTACTCAATGGGAGAACAGGCAGCAACCGAGCGCGGCGCCGGCGGGAAACTAAGGAGGCAACCTCCGCGTCGACCACCGACCACACCCTACGCCCGTCCTCAGCAGGACCAATCCCTACGCGGCCGGTTACTCTCCAAACTTGTTGATCCCGCTTGTCGTCTCATAGCCGGCGGCGCCACCAGGATCTTGCCCTCTCTCTTCAAATCCTTCAGCACCTATTCTCTCCCACCGCCAGAACCTCAAGCTCGTGGTTAGTTATTATATATGTATTAAGAAAAACACATCTCTGTTGAAACTTCTCTCGTCGTAGGGATTAATTTGGGTTCCTTAGGGTTTTGAGGTACTTATTATTTTAGGTAAAAGGAGTCGGAGAATTTTTAACGAATTCCTTTCTATCCATATAGTTGTTATAAAATGTTGAATTGCTGTAATTAGTGTTGAAGTTTGGTATTTCTGTTGGAAACAGTTCAGTTCGATGAAGATATAGAGGAATATGCTAATGAAGAAGACCAAAATTGTTCAACTGTAAGTGTTTCTATTTTCAGTTTAAATTTTGGTAAATCACAACATTTACTTGCTCTATTTAAGTGAAAATTTGTTAGTTTTGAGCTTTTCTTGGTGGCCTGGCTTGAGTATGTATATTTGCATTCCATTTCTAGTTTGTAGCGTCCAAAACAGCTGGTACTAGTGGTTCAACAGATGGACCAAAGGCTGGTTCTGATTGTGTTGAAAATAGAAAAGGCGACCAGGGTGACACTAATGATGACGGGCTTTCAGAAATTGAGAAGCTAGTGATGGGGAAAACGTTTTCCAGGTGACTTGT
The DNA here is from genome assembly GCA_958450335.1 of Hibiscus tridactylites. Classification (NCBI taxonomy): domain Eukaryota; kingdom Viridiplantae; phylum Streptophyta; class Magnoliopsida; order Malvales; family Malvaceae; genus Hibiscus; species Hibiscus tridactylites. The sequence goes on from OY288288.1 coordinate 8,991,500, forward strand.
TTTTGTTGTTGTCAGTTATACATACATTGTAAACTTCCTTATTTCTGCTAAGATTTACGAGTATATATTTGTCTGAATATCAATTATAGCCATATCCCAACTCCCAGCCATTACAAAATACAAATGAGCTTGGTTTTGTAATTAATGATTCATTCATCTCCTTTTGTGCTTATTCATATATCCATGTTTGTCTCTATCCTTCAGGACGATCAATTAGTTAGTTAGTGCAAAGAGTTAACTATCTAATGTGTTTTAACATTTATATGTATACTCAGGGATGAAATCAATCATCTGATTGGGATTATAAATTCAAAGGCTGTTGATGTTCCTAAAGTTAATCAAGAAAGTAAGGATTTAATCCTGTCTGCTGGAGGACCCAATGGACCTATAGTTGCTACGAACATGAGAACACAAACCGAAGAAAAACGGGATGATCTAAATAAAGCTGCCAGGGATGTAGCAACCCCTCTTCCTAAGCCAACTGTGAGTGAAAATTAGTATTCTGAACTTGTATTGGATCGATGGTATGCACATGGAATACTGAGGTTGAATATCGTTTCATGTGTTAGTTTATGGATATGTTGTGATGCTTGTGCAGGAATATGGAAAAAGTATTCCTCTTGTAGGTTAGACTCAATTAGACTATGTTGTCTTAAATCTTTATTTTTTAGAAGCATTCATCTGCAACACATAGTCACATATCAGATGGATATGGTATGGTGGTCCTACCCTTTAAATATATGGTAAAATGTTTTGGGAAAATTTAACACGCCCACATCACACACTTGGATACACGCCCCTGACTCAGAGTAGCATAGCTTGTAGAAACACATATATTTAAAAAAAATCAATTATTTGAACCCATAACTATTATATTATTTTCACTTAAAGTAATGTAATTTATTCTTGACTGAAAATGATGTAGGAAAAGGAAGGGAGTTGCATCAAATTAAGGTGATTTATATGCATGATAGGCAAGAACTTGCAATTTTATGCTTGATTGCATGGGAGAGAGTATGTTTTCTGGTTGGTTTTGAAAAGAAAAGACTTAACTTTGAGATCATAAGCAAATAAAAGAGTAATATGGACAGTACCCTAACAGTGGTTAGAGTTGAAGCTTGGGGTTGCTTTTGTGGGGGTTCAGTTTGGTTCTGATAGGTGGCTATTCTAAGGTTTTAATAAACTATTTAGGGCTGGCTGTGAATGTTAAACAGTGCTGGGAAAGAGGATAAAATATCTAGCCTTCTCATCAATGCTCAAATATCTAGCCTTCTCATTTCTCTCTCTAATACGCATGTGTGCTTATACAAATGTGTTAATTTTCTCATGACCGTCATATATCAAGCATCTGTACCATTAGGTACAATGAAATTTAATGTGCTTGTCTCCCTGGTATCTTTTCTTTTCCCGTCTATCTAAAATTCTATGAAATATTGCAGCTCCTAAATGAAACAGCACCTTCACCAATTGAAGTTGCAAAAGCATACATGGCAAACCGAACACCAGAAGTAAACCTAGGTTCAAAAAGTATTATATCAAAAGAAGAAAGACAAACAATGCTGGCTGACGATTTTGCATCAGAACCATTTGTTCCATTTGCTTCCCCAAAGCCATCCACAGGTTGGCCAGGTTCCATGGTGCAGGATCAACGTGGTTATTTAACTCCTCAAAGTCAAAGAAGCAGATTTGGGCTTCATAATATTCCAAGAACCCCTTACTCCAGAACAATCTATTCAAAATCTAAATCCAAGGTGTGGAATTTTAAAATGTTGTTTGTGTTCCATCATGATTTACATTTGATGATTGTTAGAGTTTTTCTTTTTCTTGTTCTTTGCGTTTAATCAGCTGGCTCATGTACGAGATGAGGGTGATGGTTTCCTGAATGGTTCATTCTCTCCCTTGCAGCAATCACAAACTCCTGCATATGGGCAGGTAATTTTCGTGATTAGTGGTTTTGATTTGAGGGTACTACTGATTATCCTTCTCGTATAGTGCTAAATTTTCATACCTAATCTTTAAAAAATACATTATTTTTCTGATATAACTTTTGTAAATTGAGAAGAAGAAAAAAAGACATTTTAAATGATGGATAGTATTGTAAATATGTGCACTTAATTCTCATCTTCCCTATTTTCTGATATACCAATTTTTGAATTATTTGATTTTATGAATGAGGGTGGAAAATAGCCATATTTCCTATTTTCTTTCCTTTCACTTATCGTTCCTACCTAGCACGCCCAATTTATTTTCTTTCCACTTTTCCACACTATCGAGTATACCCTTAGGCTTTGCTTGGTGCATGCTTGCTAATAAGGATATAAATAGGCAATGACAGAAAAGTGTTTGATCCAACGGTTAAGTTACAAGGTGGAAAGTGGTTTTGAAACCTAATTATTAGATTAAAATGTTACTATTCTCATTCCATTATATCTTTCCTACCAAGCAAAGCCTTAGGGGAAAAATGTGCTCTAGATTTGGACATAGCCATCTCTGTGTGTGTGCGTGCGCTTTGTTTAATTCAAAGCTGGACAGATCTGAAAGCTGAATAAAGTAATATTTATCATGCTGTAGCAGCTAATGCCTATTTGCAAATTGCTTTTGATGATTTGAATTCTGATCTGTACATCTATTTGACTTGAGTCGTTTGTTTGTTGTTTGAACATTTGATTGAAGTTGAGGAGCAACATAATGGATAATGGCCATGGATCTGTGGGACCCATTCGCAGGATTTGACATAAGGGCACTGCAGAAACTCCATCCAGAGGATCTGTTTATTCCCGTTCATCATTGAATGGTTCTTTTCCAGTAGTAAATTCCAATGTTTCCAAAGGTCTATCTCCTTCTATCAAGAGGAATATGGAACAGGGAGGCACTAGTAGCTCTTCAGTTTTCCAGTTGGTAGATAAAAATAGAAGCTCTGAAATGGGTATGCCACCTGTTCATCCACATTCCAGTCAGATGGCTAGGACAATATTGGACCACCTTGACCGAACTCTAGTGACTCCGAAGGAGAAATCTGAGGAGTTAAAGATAGCTACTTCATGGAAAATGTCTCAGTCTTCGGATGCTAATGCTGCTGTTTTAACGGGGCACAACAATGTGCCAGATTTAGGACTTGATTCTTCTAAAAGCAAGGATAAAATAAACAATAGAAATCCTGCTCCCTGGAATGAAAAGTCAATTTCTGTGGCTTCTCCAGAGAGTAATGTGAAGAAAACAGATTCTACTTCAGATTTAAAAGTTGATAACACTGTTCCAATGTTCGGCAATAATGCAGCGTCTTCACTAGATAGTGGAAAAACTCAGCATTCACAAATGAAGACTGCATACAAGGTATTTCATTCATCCTATTATTATTATTATGTGACCATGAATGATCTTATTAGGTTTTATGCATTCCCTACTATTGTATTATTCTCATGCCTTAATTCTAATCATTTTGCTAAGTATTTCCATAGTAAGTATAAACAATATTTTGGTAAGAGGAAATTTAACCATTCCCCCGTAATAATTTTTGGAGATACTATATATGTATATATATATATATATATGGAGTACTTTTTAATATTAACTGCCTTCTTGTACATATATTGACATCCAATTTCTACCATTTTGTTTGAAAGGAAAAGGTACAACCTTTTCTATGAGGTATATAAGGTGATAATATATACCATCATTTCATCTCCCTCACTTAAACCAACCCTGAAATTTGGTTGGGTTCACGATTCACGAATCTGGGTGATCATTATATGATGCGGGAGTATTAATCACGTACTGTCTCTTTTGTTAATTTGCTTTGGTCTATTAGTTGCTTAAACTTTTGTTACATCAAAGAATGGCGTACTAATCAATTTATTGGTCAGGATCTTCCAAAGTTCGCTGGTGGTGCAGTGTCTGAGGCGGTATCCGAGGGTCTACAGAAGCCTTCATCCAACTCTTCAGGAAATAAACCCGTTTTGGCTTCTATTTCTGTCACGAAGCCTGAGCAAAGGTGGATGTTCACTTCGGATAATAGCACCACCAGTTTCAGTTTCCCTGTTCCTGCATCTTCTGGCATGTGTTCTGAGCCGCCAACACCGACCATCATACCATCGATGTTGGATAGCAGTCAGCATCATCCCAAAGAGGAGCTTACAGGACCTACATATACTTTTGGCTTGAACAGATCTTCCCCTGCCCTTGTTTTTTCTTTCCCTTCGACAAGCAGCACCCCGAACCACATCGATGCTTCGGATATTACCTTCAAATTTGGATCAGATAGGTCATCAAGAATATCTTTCAGTCCTGTGGGGAAAAATACCACATGCCATTGACACAGATTGATATTTTTATTTTCCTCTGTGAGACAGTAGCAAGTGAGAATCACAGTTGGTTATAGGAGAAAGCAGAGGCAAATAGTTTGTCTAAAGCTGTAATTTGGTGGGATTGAGTTAGAGTTAGAACAAAGTGCTCCTTCAAACTGTATTATGATTGGTTGGTTAGTTCATGAGGTTAAGGTTGTGTTCAAAACTAAGTGGGATTTATGTTAAAAAGAGTGAAATTACAGAAGCATTCTCCATTAAAGCCAAGAAAAGGTTTGCAAAAAATTTTGTAATCGGCTGAGGCTCTTGACTCTTGAGTGTTGAATGGTGTGACAGCGTTGTGGGTTGACACAGAGATGATGGGACGTGGCACACTTGATGTTCACACATTTGCAGAAATCACATGTCGGCAACAAACAATTCATCGACTGATACTTCTCCGTCATCACTTCTATGATTGTACTCACAACTACAATGTCTTAGATAAGATAATTGTCAAGTTAGACATATAAACTGAAAGCTGCATCCACTACATTCTACACGATCTATATTTGACGTATTCGCCAGACCTCTCACAATATAATCATCAGTTAAGACCCACATTGAGGACCAAACCAAAACCATCTCTTTTTTCTCGTCTTCATTTGTTACGATCATTGGTTATAATTTTCCGTCTAAATTAGAAAGGATGAACCGTCCCCTCTCACCAAGGAAACTTAAAATAGTATATAGAAGATGTTTTACTCAATCCAACAAAATTCTTTAGAAATGTCCAAAGGGGAGAGGGGAGGGGCTGCCATGCCAGTGATGTGCAGTGTAGAATGGTCACAGGCTTTTGGGGAGCTGAAATGACAATGAAATGCAGCAGAACATGAATTTGACATTTCAGATTCTTATGTCAGAACCTCTTTTTCTTATTAATTTCCGCTCCCCTCCCACCAACCATTTACTAAATCATTTATTTTATCAGAAATTAAAATCCATTTGCTGATCCCCATAACATTCCCTTCCATTACATGCACTTCCCTCTCCCTATTTATTTCTTACCTTCTACAATTGTATCCTAACTCATGTCGGATTGAATCTTTAAATAAATAAAAATCTTAAAAAATATAAAATTTCTTATTGCTGGATCCAACAGACAACACTGGAAAAAGAATAGAATTTTCTAAGAGTTTGTGTAAGAAATTACAAATTATGTGCTCTTAAAGCAGCCTTTGGCTACATTTTATATGTTCAAGCTCTTTTTCATGCTAAATATGAGTTCCCTTTTGCTGTTGTCTTGAGAACATCGATCTGGATTGGATATTACATTTAAATACATTGTTAATGTATAATAATTACACATTACAAGCTTCAACGTGTATTATCCTCCGATTTAGAGGTTTAATCATATTTGAGAATATTGAACCGATCGAATGTTTATTATAATATCTTAATAGACTAATGAACTAAGTAGACAATGGGTGTCTGTTCCTTCTTGTATTTTGCGCGGCCATGAGTACTCTTTTCCTCCGATTAGGCTTAGGGAGGTTTTTAATGAGGCTTATGGTTGCGATAGCCTTGTATGATCCCTTATTAATAAATCATACATTTTGCCGAGAAAAAAAGTAGACAGTGGGATTTAATTTTAGTGATTATATATGTAAATATGTTGAGTTAAAAAGTGGATGGCAAAACAAAGAAAAGTAGCTGAGTTGAAGTAAATATTACATATTCTAAACAATTAAACAGAAATAAGACTAAGGATATAATTATCCATACCCTTTAAAAAGACACACTCACACATTGGATCAACACTTCAAACTCCAAACCTCAAATCACAACCTTTGCTTGAATCATAAACGTAATCACTTGTTTCTCACTTCACTCCTTGCCATTAGATGCTTCTTAAGCCTGCTTAAAAATCACGAAATTCCGAAACACAATATGAAGGTGTCCTTAGAAAAATGTTCCGTATGTTCGGGATTTGAATCTCAAACCTTTCGGATAACGACTATATGAATGAATTAAGCTCGTTAATAAGTTATTTCTACCTTAAAAGCAAGATGAATAATATAACCAAACTTGGGTTTTGTTTATTAACTTTCACTAAAGAGAAAATTAATTGTATATAATGGAAACCACTTACATTATTCACCTTAGTTTGGTTGGTTTCCAGCATCAGCCCAAAATGGATATGTGGGAAATGTGCCCACTACACATACCAATTAACAAAAACAAGTATTAGTGAACCTATGATGTTATCCTCAAGAAACCCGAGTTCGAGCAGCTTATCTGCAAGGTATACTATCATAATAATATTAATTATTGATCATACTTACATTCTTAGCAGCAGTGCTGAATGCTTCCCTGTGACTGATATCTGGATTGTTAGCCTTGATCCTTTGAATCTCCTCTCTACATTAATCCATAATTAATTTCCATTACATATTTTCATGTAAATATAAATTGATGGCGTGCATTGCATTATTAAAAGAAATCCTACTTGATGAACTGGTTGTATGCAGAAGGTACTCGCTGCCTCTTCTCGGGAGCTGAAAATGAAACAACATACAACGCTTCAACATTAAAAATTATGTGAGATACATTAACTGATCGAATAGTCAAGGATGCTCGTGTCGTCTCATCTTGTATGAATTCGAATTTTAACTTTTGCATCGGTAATGTAATCATCTCTCTGCTTAATAAAAAAGACTTAAATGAAAAATCAGCCCTTAAACAATGCTCTTTGTTTGCTTTTAGCCCTGAAACTATTCTTTGGTCAAAATAAAAACGTAAACTATTGTTTTTAGTCACTTTAAGTACCTAAACTAATTTTTTAGTCAAAATAAGTACATAAACAGTCATTTTTTAGTCCATAAACTATTTCTTGGTCCAAAAAATTGTGATGTGTCAACATCTTATCGGCCGATATATATATATATATATATATACTTGAATAATTACTAACTTAAATTAACTAGAAATAATAATTTAGGTACTTATTCTGACGAAAAATAATTTAAGGGTTAAAAGATATAGTTTAAGGGCGGTGTTTTTTTATCTAAGCCTAAAAAACAATAAAATTCCATGCACTCAAAATGCAGTGTCTTGATTACTTACGTCGGTTCACTACCCTTTCCTCGGTTGCATTGTTAGCAGCAGGAAGAGCTCGCATCGAGAGCTTGTTGTTGCATTTCGACGAGGAACACAGATCTGTCCTGAAATCCTGTGTTGCATAATTGGGTGCCTGTAAAAAACATTTAATTTAATTATAAAGCTGAGTATGATTGAAATGATGGTTTGAGAGAAAGAGAAAAGCAGGAAAACCAGACAATGAAGTGACTGAATCTGTTAGAATTGTAGCATCATTTAATTAGATAAATCAGACCAGACATAAGCTCAAAATTCTTGAAACAAGGGCCCCTAAGAAACCAATGGATCACTCTTACAAAAACCCTAACTTACATGTCAATCAAATCACGCTACCCGAACCAGACATTGGAAAACAAAAAGAAATGAAAAGCGGCTGTAAAATCCAGACTAGGTTTTGAACATGCCGGCTGCTAGGGTTTCCAGTAAACTGCAACTATTTCATGGATTAACATTGGGTTTCAAAAAGCTAAATATATTAGTATCATGAATTTTTTACTATTTTATTTGGACCTGGATCTTATCACCTGAATGTCTTGCCATGACAGTGACTGAGATGCGGCGGCTGCCATGTTAACAGACCATAGATTGGTGCAGTGCCCACATCGGACTGTCACGATATCGAACAGACTGCTGCATGGAACGCTCACCTGCATAAAAAATGGATGAAAATCACAGATCAGCTAAGATTTCTAAAAATCTGGGTTTTCTTCCTACATAAAAATAGATGCCACAAAAAAACTAGGTCAGTCGAATATTTTTTGGTTGCCATTTCGGTTCACCAGGGTGTTGTCCTGACTAATTCAGACCGCCACACGTTATACACTTAATTTTGGTGAGTGGGTCTTCCTGCGAAGATTTTCTTCATGCCTAAAGGCTCGAGATCTGCTTAAACGATACTTTAACTTTTTCACTTAGGAAAAAGCATAGGGTTTCTGGGAAATTATCAAATTCAAAGATAAAGTTAAGCAAGGGGGAAAGCTATGTAACAACAGCAGTAATGAGTAAACCCTCATCAGATTATCAGCAAAATGGGCTGTGTTATGGAGATTTTGGACGTTAAAAGAAATACCCTTTTATTTACCAAAAACAAAATTAACAAAAAAGAAAAGAAATCTCTCCGGCCGGCCATTGAATTATGACTTTATTTTTTACTGCAAAAGAAGAGAAAGAAAAGCCTAACGATGGAGACCTGACTGGTAAGAAAACCTAGAAAGAGAAAATCAAATAGATTTCAGTAAAAAAAAGGGTCTGATCACTGTGATCACAGAGGTCAAGACCAGCTTTTATCAGCATCTAAAATGTTCTTTTCCTTGTAAGAACATACATGGGGAAAGCACCAAGCAAAAAACCAAAAAAGTAAACAAAAATATAAGCTGCAGAATAAAGAGAAAAGAAAAGAAAAGAAAAGGCAGATCCCATCCATTGAAAAGAAGAGACGTATGAGATCAGATACCGCAAGAACTATGTTGCAAAAGTTGCAAGGGATATAGCAGAGTTGCTCAGGCACAACATCGATGCAGCTCGACATGTCTTCAAAGTGGGGGAAAAAACCCAAAGCTTAGGGCAAACTCTCTTCAACTTCAACCTCAACCCTAGAAGAAAAGAAACAAAGAAAACCAAACAGTTCTTCTCTCTGTAAGTAGCAAAAACCAGAAGACTGAAGAGGAAAGCAACACTTGAAAAAAGAGCTTTTAATTTCCTCCTCAAGTCCTTTGCTTTAAACCCGGGCTATGTATGACAACAGTAAACTAAATGTCTCTTTATTTACAGAAAAACATTTACTCGGAGAGAGAAACCAGGAAAGCTCGAATTCGGGTCTCTTAATATAAACATCATTATCTTTTTCACCGAAACCGCTTGTTGGATTCGAGAGAGAGAGAGAGAGAGGGTATTTAATAAAACAAAAGAGAGAAAACGCCAGGCTAATATGAATATGATAGAGAAAAAAAAGTGGGTAATTTGTACACAAGTGGCCAGCACTGGCAGCAAATGCTGGGACGTGGAAGGGAGAATAAAGGGTGGTGTTTTTGCTTGTGGGAAACCGGGTTTTGTTACGGATTGAATTGCTTGGTGTTTGTGAGTTAAGGAGATTAGGGTTTGAAGAAAAAAAAAGAAAAAGGAAGTTTGGAAGTAGTACCAATACTGCCCAGATTATGTTTTGTTGTTGTTATAATGAAATGAGTGTGACCCTGATCCTGACCTTCTGCTGCATCCTCAGCGGACGATGGGGGCGACACTATTTCCTTTCCTTATTTCATTCCTTCTTTCTTCAACTATAACCATGGCCATGGGATTTAACCCTTCAAAGGTGGCATTAAGCCTCGGTTCGAGTTCAAATTTCAATATTTAGGGATGGTTAAAACTCAGCTTGACTTGAAAAAAAATTGAATTATTCGGCTCGAGCAAAAAAAAAACCCGTCTCGTTTTGACTCGACTCAAAAAAAATTTCAAATAAAGTTTGAGTTGTAAAATGGAAATTCGAACAACTTGAAATTTAAAGTAATTAGTTGATCAGTTTTCAAGTCGAGTCTATCAATTCTGTCTGATATATTATGTATATCACAAGTGAAAAATATGAATATATATATATGGATATAGAAAGCCGTTAAATTTGGAATCAATATGTAGTATAACATTATAAATAATTACAATTAAATTTGTACAGAAACTCAAAAACTTGATTCGACTTGACTCGAACTTCATAAACTCGACTCGATTTGGAAAAAAATTAAGTAAAGTTTGAATCGTAAAATAAGATTGACATTTTTTTAAATATGATGGTGTAATACAAGGGTAGCATATGTTCAACTTTCTTAGTCTTTTTTTAATAAGGCACACACCCCGTGCAGAACTGGTGCTCGAACCCGATCACCTGGATGAATTATATCATCATTTACCACTGAAACAACGAGGTGATCTAATAACATTGATATTTAACCTTTATAGGTTGCATTAGGCTAAATTTTCGGTTTTAAATTTCAAAATGGATAATATTTGATGCATGTTGTTGTATGAATCTTATGCATTATTGATAAGTTATGGTCTGCTAATTTATTAATGAATAAAATAAAAAAAATATTAGAAGATTTATAAGTAAATATACTTATATTTATTTAAACATAATTTAAAAAATTAATTGATAGTAATATTTGGGCAACCGTATCATCCTTCAAGAGCTATTATTATCAGAATCTCTTAATCCCATGGGTTCTTATTTGAATAAAAATTTCATGACTTTTTTTAGTGCTCCTATTTATGATTTTCCTTTAAAAAAATTAGGTCTATGATTATAATTTAGGGTTTAAGAAATTGGGGATATGGTGTATTTTTTAAGGTTTATGATTTAGAATTTAAGTTAAAATTAGTGTTTAGAATTTAATTTTTTAGTGTTGAGCATAAAAAATACATCGAAAAGAGTAGATAATTTTTGTTATTATTCTTTCTAGAGTTATTCGTATTAGAACTTAAAAGGATCTTCATCAGAAATATATGGAGTGTTAGCATGTGATTATATTTCTCTACAATTTTAAACTTTCATATAATTTAGATATTTTATTTTTATTTTTTATTGATTATCTAATTATGCATCTTCTGAATTTTATATATCTTGCTTGAAGTTCATATCTCTTATATAAAATTTTGTATCCGTCCTGCTGGTTTAATGATTTGAGTTGACTTCTACGACTCTTTGACATCTAATTTCATTACCCCTGAAATCCTTGGTAATAAAAGCAATACCAAATGATGATTCGTTTGAACATTTGTAACTTTTGTCAGTCTAATAACTCTAAAATATTTCAATCTCTTTATGAATACGAATAGTGCATCTTGTATTTGTGAATAAATGGTAGTAATAATCTTTCGGGTAAAATTTTGATACAGAGGCGGTGTAAAATGAATTTTATATAAATTTGCGTATTTACATAATAAATCCTAAATTTCTAACTATAATTCTAAAAAATTAAATCATGAACTTTAAATCATATACCCTAAATTCTAAACATCAACCTTAAATTCTAAACTCTACAACATAAACCCTTAAACTTTAAACCCTAAAATAAAATTTTAAACCCTAAAATTAAAAAACTCATGTAAACTTTAGTTTACATGGCTTCTGTATCAAAGTTTTTTTCCTAATCTTTAGCCCTAATATTTAATGTTATTTCCCTTAGTACAATGTTCGTACAATCAATGTATACACCTTCCCTTTGATCTCTCTTTTTGAAGATTTCTCTCTGCTTTCTTAACCTTAATTCTTTAATATTTTATTGAATAACGTACGATTTATAAAGGTTAGCTCATTTTGTAAAGATATCAGATTCTTTTTCTATATCCATTAGCTGGTTATGGTTCATTTTTTACCTGTACATTCAGCAAGCTAATGTATATAATGATAAGATTTCAAAATTATATGTCCTTTTTTGTGTCACTTTATATATAATTTTATGTTACGTGTATTAATAATTATTTTTCACTGTTTTATTGACTATTATTGTTCAATTGATAATACATGTGGCATAAAATTATTGCTAGAAAATATAAAAGGACACAAAAAAGGGGCACACGAATTCTATTCGTGTTGTACCATGCGGAGGGTCTTCGATTATCTGTGAAATGGGTTTTCAACAATAAAAAAACAATCGACATTGTTCAGCAATGGCTGCTGCTGATGAGGAAGAGAAAGTTTATTGTGATTTCTTCTTTGTAAATAATAATAGTAAAAAAAAAAGGCTGAGATGAGATGGTGCATTCATTTCATGTAGGATGGGGGTGAAGTAGTAAAGAGATACATAAATTTATTTATATACCATTCATTTCATGTAGGATGGGATTTTGGAATTTGAGCAGCATCGATTTAAATTTAAAATATATTCTCATTGCCTCTCGGTCCATCCCCAATGATAGTTCTGATCGATTGACCTCTGTGATATACTATATCATGTACTCATGTTTATCAATAACTATGACACTTAGGAAATCAAACCGATTGAAGCTCTAGATAGGCATGTAAACAAACCAATAACGAACACGAACAAGGGTATGTTCATGTTCGTTCGTTAAATTTAATTAAACAAACGAATGAACATGAACTACTAAACGAACATAATTTTTTGTTTGTGTTCTTTCGTTAAGGATGTAGCTCGTTCGTGTTCGTCCATGTTTGTTAAAATGATAAAAGAACGCAAACAAACACAAACGAACATAACCAGACATATGTGAATAAATTTAAATTAACATAAACAAACAATTATATGCGAATAAATTTATTTTTTAAAAAATATAATACTTTTGTTATGAAAAATAATAAATATAAATAGATATATGTGAATAGATTTAGACGAACGGATTATCAAATGTTCTCGAACATAAATTAATGAACGAGCCTTTTTTTTCGTGTTCGTTCATTTAACTAAATGAATAGGAAATCTTGTTCGGATTTGTTTATTTAATAAATAAACGAACATCCCGCCAAACAATTCGTTGAACGTTCGGTTCGTTTACAGCCCTAACTCTAAAGTTATATTTTTCTATCCATTTCATTCGTCGATTATTTAAGCAAGCCTTATACTTCTATTCAAGGGTATCTCAACCGATCACGAATCCGGAAATTGATGGAAAGAAGGAATTGGAGTTAAACGAGTATTCTAAAGTGATTCAGGAGAATATGATTTAAATTTGGTAAAAAAAATTAAAATGAATGAGGAATCTAATAAACAAGAAAATTAAAAACTAATTCAAAAAAATAATCAAATTACTTGACTATAGATCAAAAGTGACATAATTTTAATATACGATTTTTCGGTATTCAAAAATTTAAATTTTAAATTCGAATTGAAATCTAAATCCAAACCACTAATTTGAATTATTCGAAAAAAACTACTTTTTAGTCGAAACGAGTTTTACATATCCTTATTACATACACTTCTTTTTTCACCCACAGAATTCAAATAAACTTTTAAATTGTATTTGGTTCAGATAATATAAGATTTCGAAATAAGATTACATTGTTTAATCTAACAATATTACCTACCACGAAAATGTAAGATTCCTAATAGAATATATAGGTCATGTTTGGCAATTAGCGGATAGTTGATAGCGGATTATAATAGCGGATAGCTGATAGCTGATTGCATTAGTTGATTTGGATAGAGGATTGTATTAGCTGATTGTATAAAAGTGTTTGGTAAAATTAACTGATAGTTGATAATTGTTTGATTATATAAAAAAACAAAATGACATGTAAGGACATGATTATATTCGATACTCATTTGAATAGTTTATTAGTTATCAATATTTTGTATTTATTAATATTAATTAGATTATGAAAAATAATTTTTAATATAACATTACTAAGCATATTTGAAACGACTATATATTAATTTATTATTTATATAGTTATTTTAATATAATTTAATTAAATATTAAATTTAAATACAAATATAAACGCGTGAGAATAAAAAGAAAAAAAACAAACAAAAAGTATTAGTTTACAAATGTCACAATGTAAATACGTGAGGTTGAAGAATTAAAATAGAAATGGTTAAATTTAGGTTATTTGGAAAATTTTGATAATTGTTAAGGGTAAAAGAGTCTTTATAACTCTTATGTCAAAACCTCTAATTTCAAAATGCTCCTATTAGCAGTTTTTCAATATTAGAGGTTTTACATCAATCCGCTCTTTAACAAACATCTAAATTAGCGGATTTGACAATTCAAATCTCTAATTTTATGTAACACCTTGAAATCTCTGCAAAAAAAAAGATGTTGGTAAGGTTCTGCAGCCTAGGGGACTCGAACCCATTCCCCTTGGCATGCTAGGATTTTGTCTTAGCCATCTAAGCTAAGACTATTATTGGTCTTGATTTACCCTAGTTTAATAATAACCTTTATTCGGTGGCTACATTGGAATTTATTCAGATCTGACTCCTCACCTACCGTCTGGAATACCATTCGAATGGTAGTAAGGAAAAAAAATTTAGGAACCTCTCAAGCTTTCCCCAACCCTAGTTCCGGCCACCCCTCAGATCTGTTTCACCGTCGCTCCGTGCGCAACACCGCCGCTGCCGGCGTGTAGATCGCCTCACTCCGGTCACCTTGCCTCCGAGCACGCGCGCTGTCGAGCTGCCCATCGTCGGCGAAAACTTGTTTGAAGGTTTGATATAACAAACCCTAATTGCCGTCTTTGTCTCCTTTAATTTTCTGTCGCTGCCGCCGTCGCCTCGTGTTGTCGTTGGTACGACTGAGTTCACCGCGTCGAGCTGTGCAAAACCCAGCCGACCGCTTGCCCGTCCGACGCCGGCAAGCTTCTCATCGGAGCAACGCACTTTCCGACCGTTCACCTTCGTTCTAGGTAAATTCCGGCTCGATTCCGACTTTATTTTGCCACGTATGGTTTGGGTTGATCTAACAATGATGTTCTCTCTATTTTTTCGGCGAAAACGAGGTTTTTGGGGCTTCCGGTGACCATTCCGGTGACCACTCCGGCGACCGTCCGATGACCGGAATATTTGGGTGAGTGAACCGGACTGAACCGTCCGACCCAACCCGTTCGACCCAACCCGGTTGTCCGAGTCAACTCAGTGAGTCAGCTCGCCCGAGTTGACTCAATGAGTCAAACCAGTTGACCTGTGGCGTCAGCATGACGTCAGCGTTGACTTGATCGCTGACGTCAGCGTTGACTTTGACTGTTGACCAAAAAAGTCAAATTTTCCGAAAACTCCTATTTTATGTTTTTCGACGTCCTGAGTCCGTTTTTGAAGCCCGTTTTGCAAAATTCTGATCCGAAAGCCTCCGAATCTGACCTTGAGCCCGAACTTGTTTATGTAGTTAATTTTTCAGTCAAGAGCTCTATGAATAAGGACTAAAATGGAATATTGTGTGATTGAAGGTACTCTTAGCTCCTTGAATACGAATTGTTGTTGGACATCGAATTCGAGTTCGATTGCAATTGAATGGGGTTTCATGAATCGACAATTATAGCTCGAAGTATGAGATGTTGGATATGAAATTACGAAAATACCCTTAGAGCATAAGTATGACTAAACTACCCCTCTGATAAAGGAAATGACCTAAAATCTGCATTCGTCCTGATTATGCAATTTACACTACCTAAGATGTATGTTTTAATGGAAAGACTTCGACATCATTATGCAATACATGTGATACAAACTTGGATAATCCCTCAAACTCTGTATAACACATGAATGAGAATTTTCTGGAAATATTGTTGAAATCCTAAGTCGATCCTTATGACAGTAATGCGTGAATTAAATGAGAATGATCGTAATGACCAAAAAGACGGTAATGGCCTCGAGCACCGAAATGTCTGATTAATTTGAATGACGATATACCCTCAAGTTTTGTAATGAATGAATCGTTTGTAAATGGCCGGAGAGTTAGGACGACTTAATCTCGTTTGAGTACGTGAATGATGGAGGTACCAAATGGTAATTCAGAAAGAAATGGTAGATTTATCTCAGTCTAAAATAACCGAAATACCCTCCTGAGTTAATTGGTAACTATGTATTTGACAAAATTCTGGATTTGTTAATAAGATTTAAATAGCTAAGGCTCCCTTAAGTGTTGAGAAATACGACACGTGTATGCCCATCGCTCACCATATCGCTGTAAGGTAGGAAGATCCGCATAGATTGTATGTTTGATTACTCAAAGTTAAACCGTATAGTAAAGTATGATGGCGACTGTTCAGACATACAATACAATTAGTGTTAAGTTCTGATGCACGCTAATTACTCATATCTGAACGTTGGTAAGTATTGTCAAGTTGGGTTACGCCGCATTAAACAAATTCTGGAGATATAATAAATTGTTAGAGCCCCTGAGAATTTTAATTTTCGTTCTGATATGATTGTGTCATAGTATAAAATTTGTCATGATAGTCAAATAACTAAAAGGCCATGATAGCCTAAATAATCGAAACATCACTGAAAATATCTGATAACTTAAAAGACTTTAATTTCGAAATTCTTGAATGTCCGGTTAGAAGACTATTGAGCAAATAGAATACCCGAGTTCTGTGAACCATTGCTTATTCAATGTTGGTATAATTACTAGAATGTCCATGAACGTCGGAATGACCATAATGCCCTTGTAGACTTAAATGACTAAATAACTCATGATGTGTATAAACTCTCAAAGATCTTGTTGTATCACCTCCTTAATATCTGGGTTAAACTGTAACCCCTTATTTTTAACCTAAGAGTTTACTTAAAGTATAATTGTCATTTTAGAAAAACTTGCCCCTCAAGAAAGATCATTTGAAAGAATACGTGTCGAAAATTTATTATTCAATTATAATAGTCCTTTGAAATTCCGTTGTAAAACAATGCATGCGAAAGGTTCAACAATCCCAAAATAAAAGTCCAAAGTCCAAATTACAACCAAGTCCAAAATTCTTAAATAATTAAATATAAGTCTAAAACAAACATACTGAAAAATAGTATCAAATACTGTTCGTGCGAGATCCTCCAAGTACCGAAACCTAAGTCTGGAATCTGAAATAGATACTAAGGGGGAGTCAGCTATAAAGCTCAGTGTGTCTCTAAAGTGCATAACAAAAGTCAATTCAACAGTCAAACAACATATCACGAATTTACATATATTCCGAAGTATACAAGCAGAGCATACATATATCATGACATGACATGCACCCAACTACATCACCGTCCGAAGAGTAAGGTTCCCCTGAACCACTCTGCACCTCAACACCATGTCCGAAGCAGAACTCATCCCGAAGGATGGAACTACTGATCCGAAGCGAAGTTCAACCCGAAGGATGAAGTCGCTGAGCTTCCTCCGTACAATATCCCAACCCGATGATATGACATGTAATCCGATTTCAGAGTCCGAATGCAATCTTGTTAAATAACTAAGATGCATGTACATAATAATCCGATTCCGATATGTGTTACATAACATGATCATAGCATCCGAGTATACATTATTTATCAGATAACAGAGCAGAATGATATACAATCGAGTCATACAATATTTATCAGATAACAGAGCAGAATAACATATAAAACATTTCTCAATCAATCGAGCATGATAACACAGAATATTTCTCATACAATCACACAATCAGGTAACACATACATGTAGCACAGACAGAGAACACACCTTAGGCAGCTAAATAGTCAACGTCGATAGTGACGTCTCCCACGCTCAGCTCTAGCGGAATGTCGAACAGAATCAGCTCCTAAAAACAAGAACACTATATAAGACTTTCTACTATGCCACATTCGAATATTTACACTAACAGAACACTTACTAGCAGATCTCGAAGACTGTGCCACCGGAGGTCTGCCTGGCGGAGGAGGAGGTAAAATCTCGTGGTCAGAATCCACGTCACCTGAACACAAGAAAATATTCGAGTCAAACTCCGATGCAACACTTTACAAAAATCTGAGCTTAACAATAAAACTTGATCCAAAAAGGCATTTCGGGTTCGAATTTGAAGAAACGGACATCGGCAACGGAACCGGAACGTCGAAAAACTTAAGAGTGGACTCAGCCGAAAAAGTCAACGCTGACGTCATCATTGACTGCGATGACATCATCATTGACTGCATCAGCACTGCAACAGCAAATGACGTCATCGTTGCATCAGCACTGCAACAACGAATGACATCATCATTGCATCAGCCACTGGTCCGGTTCGGTTCAGCCCAGCCATCCGGTTCACCAACTCCACCGGTCCGGTTCATCTCCAACCACCACCCAAATCAGCAAAACCCTAACCCCAATATATCAAACCCTAATACCACACCCCCGGCGGCAGCCGACTACCCCCAACACTACCAGCAAACCCGACGGCGGCCACGGCCCTACCGACCACAACCAACGCGACGCAACTAGCGCCCGACATCGAACACGGCCAACACGCCGGCAACGGGAAACCCGAAGCCCAACCACGACTCACCCAACTCGAGACGGCAGCGACGCTCACAGAGGACGGCGGCGACGGGAGTTCTCGAAGGAAACTCAAACGTTTCCGATGACAACGACGGCGGAAGGCAAGGAGTCGAAGCTTTCGGCTCACCGTTTCGATGATGGGAGGTGGCGAACGGAACACCCTACTGCGGGTTTTGATCGGACGGCCATGGTGAACACACTGACGACCTCGAAACGCTGAACGGACGAACCTAGCCCCTTGATCGGAGCTTCGACGGAACCAAACGGGGATGAGGGTTTGACTATTTGATGGTGTTTTGATATTTTTAATATTATTTTATTAGAAAACAAGAGCGGCGCACAGACTGAAATAGGACCAAAGGGGTGTTTACCCTAGATAAATGGGTAATTTACAGAAGAAGGGTCTCTATTCTTGCCCGCCTAACAAAATAACCACCAAACTTTCAATTTATTCAATTTGGTCCCCAAATCAGATTAGGTTAATTTCCGATTTTCCCCCAAATTCTAGGGTTTCCAATTGGGAATTCTCACAATTAGGGATTTTAAATTTAGGGCAAAAATGGGGTGTTACATAAACCGTTAGTATGAACCCCTTTTAATAGGGGTCACGTTTCAGAAATCCGTTCAAGTTGTCAAAAGTTTAATATGTCCCCTTCCGTAAATGCCAAGTATCTCCAAGATATGATCTGTCCCACCTAGTGTGTTCCATGTGTGATATATTCTGTTAAATGGATTGTATGATTATTTAATCATGAATAATATTATGTTTGATGAACCTGATATATGATGACATTCTTTGCCTAGCTGATATACATCTGCTCAATCTGTATACTTGGTACGTGATTGTTTGATCTGTGATGGTATTGTCTGACTGTTGATGAATTTGTTAGCATGATCTGTTAGTTTGACCTATGATGGTACAATCTATTTGCATGATGAATGCTGAAAATGTCTGCTCTGCTCAATAGTATGCCCATTTATCTGTCAAAAGCATGAACTTCTGTTTCTGATACTCTGAATAAAATACGTCTGTTACATGTATTATGTTACTCATGTCTGAAATCTGTACACCGATTACTATCTGGGTATACTGTTGGGTTATGTTATAAAGTCTCTGTTGGTACAGCCCTGATCAAGCTGGTAAATCCTTATGGACTCAAGGTCTCCCCTTGAGTGGCACCTATGCCCATCGGGCCTAGGGTAAGTCCTTATGGACCTAAGGCATCCCCTTAGGTGGCACCTATGCCCATCGGGCCTAGGGTAAGTCCTTATGGACCTAAGGCAGCCCCTTAGGTGGCACCTATGCCCATCGGGCCTAGGGTAAGTCCTTATGGATGCAGTTCTGGGGTACTGTATATTGGTGTAAGGTTGGAGGGTAGTTACCTGTAAACCCTTGTATGTACTTGAGCATTTGCATTGAATTGTTACCTGTTCTTATGATATGGCTAGTATGCAATTATGCATGCTTGATCTGCACTTATTGGAATACACTAGACGCTAAACTCTTTGTTTTCATCTTCGTAATCTATTAGCTTGAATAATTCACGTTTGTTACTCGATGATTGAATAAAGAACAAGTACCATTAATCTCAAGTATAACGTTACCCTGAAATAACAGAAAGGAAAAGATGACTGTCACTACTTGGAACATCATGAAAATGTTATGCCTACCATATATCTGCATGAGCTTATAGCATCTTCTGGTAGTTTTGTATTACTGAGCTTTTCCAAGCTCACGTTGTTTTTACCATCGCAGGTTAAGAGATTATAGCATGATATAATGTTTGGCATCAATGTTCGGAGTTTCCTCGGTGTTGCTTCTGGAGTACGGTACTGTATAGTTAGTGGGCATGTATGTCATGTATTGTTTCATGTCAGTGTTTGTAAAATACTTTCTGAAATTTTTGTTATGTGTTTAAATGATTTTCCTAAATTGTATTTTAAACAGAAGTTGACTTTACATTTTAATAAGTGTTTTGGGAAAGAAAAATGTTTTCATGTGTATTTTTTACTATGGGTCGCTCTTGTGACCCTAATGTGACTTTCTAGGATCCGTAGTAACTCCTAGGCGGGTCTAGGAGGTTACATTTAGTGGTATCCGAGCTTAGAGTTGCGTTATTCTGGGTAGATCGGCCGATCGTCTGTCATAGGGTGTCTGGTTTGTGCATGCCCCTAGATCATAACCGTACTCCTCAATGCCGAGACTCTGATGTCGAATCATTTCTTGCAATAAGTGTATCTATCCATTCTGTCCATAATAGCTCAATCTGTGCTGTCAAGAAATATCTATATCGTTCGCCTTCGTCTTGAATTAAATTGATGGATTTGAATCTAGACAAACAATCTAAGACTGTTCATGTAGGTGAAATTGAAAAAAAAACAGATAAGAACAAATGTTGATCATGTGAGGTAACATATATAAGATTTCACGTAATGCTATTCAATAATGATGATTATGTTTGAGAAAATTCTGATGAGAATGTGATAAAAGTACTATGAATTTAAAAGAAAGGTATTAGTGAGGTCGGTGAATGTGTAGAATCTTTTGTGTCTTTGTTATACGCGAAGGAAACTATGGTTGGAATGTTACGATGAAAGTAAGTGATATTTGTTCAAATTATTGTTATGCTCAGTTGGCTTGAGGAAAATTCTCCTATGAAAAAGGTGGCATAATTTATCATTAAATCATCATTGACCATAATTTAATGTTACATCATGATTTTGGAGGGCCTGTTGGAGTCC
The DNA here is from genome assembly GCA_958450335.1 of Hibiscus tridactylites. NCBI lineage: Eukaryota > Viridiplantae > Streptophyta > Magnoliopsida > Malvales > Malvaceae > Hibiscus > Hibiscus tridactylites. The sequence continues at coordinate 9,012,616 of OY288288.1, forward strand.
TTGTGTGTGTACTCATTTGGGTTTCAGTTACTGATCTTCATCCGTGGATTGATGTTTAACCTAGTACAAAAATTAAATGCTAAAAGATATACCCTTGGGTTGTACGATTGGATTATGTAGTAGTTCGGAATGTCTCCTGTTCGTGGTTGAGACAGCTTATTATAAAAGTTATGAGGCAAGTGTTTGCTTGACATCGTATAAGGTTCTGTATGGGTGCAAATACCATATTCTGATAAACTAGACTGAGATATACGATGGGATGAAATTGGATATAAAGTTACTCTGCGTGATTGAGGATATTTCCAGATTGATCTATAACCGTCTGCGAGACACGAGAAATAAGCATAATCTGATGGGCAAGTTTGAGTAGGTGAATAAATAAAGTTTTGCATTGATCCAACTTTGGTAAATTTCGAGGACGAAATTTCTTTTAAGGAGGGGAGAGTTGTAACACCCTGAAATCTCTGCAAAGAAAAAGATGTTGGTAAGGTTCTGCAGCCTAGGGGACTCGAACCCATTCCCCTTGGCATGCTAGGATTTTGTCTTAGCCATCTAAGCTAAGACTATTATTGGTCTTGATTTACCCTAGTTTAATAATAACCTTTATTCGGTGGCTACATTGGAATTTATTCAGATCTGACTCCTCACCTATCGTCTGGAATACCATTCGAATGGTAGTAAGGAAAAAAAAATTTAGGAACCTCTCAAGCTTTCCCCAACCCTAGTTCCGGCCACCCCTCAAATCTGTTTCACCATCGCTCCGTGCGCAACACCGCTGCTGCCGGCGTGTAGATCGCCTCACTCCGGTCACCTTGCCTCCGAGCACGCGCGCTGTCGAGCTTCCCATCGCCGGCGAAAACTTGTTTGAAGGTTTGATATAACAAACCCTAATTGCCGTCTCTGTCTCCTTTAATTTTCCGTCGATGCCACCGTCGCCTCGTGTTGTCGTTGGTACAACTGAGTTCATCGCGTCGAGCTGTGCAAAACCCAGCCGACTGCTTGCCCGTCCGACGCCGGCAAGCTTCTCATCGGAGCAACGCGCTTTCCGACCGTTCACCTTCGTTCTAGGTAAATTTCGGCTCGATTCCGGCTTTATTTCGCCACGTATGGTTTGGGTTAATCTAACAATGATGTTCTCTCTGTTTTTCCGGTGAAAACGAGGTTTTTGGGGCTTCCGGTGACCACTCCGGCGACCGTCCAATGACCGGAATATTTGGGTGAGTGAACCGGACTGAACCGTCCGACCCGACCCGTTCGACCCGACCCGGTTGTCCGAGTCGACTCAGTGAGTCAGCTCACCCGAGTTGACTCAGTGAGTCAGCTCACCCGAGTTGACTCAGTGAGTCAAACTAGTTGACCTATGACGTCAGCATGATGTCAGCGTTGACTTGATCGCTGACGTCATCGTTGACTTTGACCGTTGACCAAAAAAGTCAAATTTTCCGAAAACTCCTATTTTATGTTTTTTGACGTCCTGAGTCCGTTTTTTAAGCCCTTTTTGCAAAATTCTGATCCGAAAGCCTCCGAATCTGACCTTGAGCCCGAACTTGTTTATGTAGTTAATTTTTCAGTTAAGAGCTCTATGAATAAGGACTAAAATGGAATATTATGTGATTGAAGGTACTCTTAGCTCCTTGAATACGAATTGTTGTTGGACATCGAATTCGAGTTCGATTGCAATTGAATGGGGTTTCATGAATCGACAGTTATAGCTCGGAGTTAAGGTAATACATTACTACCCCTTGTATGCTTTATGTACATGTTGATATCTGGTTAAAGCATGCATGCTTATGATGAGTGTTTTGTGAACTCTGCTTAAGCCGATTTTGATACGAAAAATAAGTATGAGAGTCAGTAAGAGTAAAATACTCAGATAAGAATATTAATAGATCAAGAGTGTCGAAAGTGCTAATAATAATAATAATACAGTTAAATCTGAAACTCTATCAATGTTGTCTAAGAACCAATGTTCAGAATGCGGAGTATGAGATGTTGGATATGAAATTACAAAAATACCCTTGGAGCATAAGTATGACTAAACTACCCCTCTGATAAAGGAAATGACCTAAAATCTGCATTCGTCCTGATTATGCAATTTACACTACCCAAGATGTATGTTTTAATGGAAAGACTTCGGCATCATTATGCAATACGTGTGATACAAACTTGGATAATCCCTCAAACTCTGTATAACACATGAATGAGAATTTTCTGGAAATATTGTTGAAATCCTAAGTCGATCCTTATGACAGTAATGCGTGAATTAAATGAGAATGATCGTAATGACCAAAAAGACGGTAATACCCTCGAGCACCGAAATGTCTGATTAATTTGAATGACGATATACCCTCAAGTTCTGTAATGAATGAATCGTTTGTAAATGGCCGGAGAGTTAGGACGACTTAATCTCGTTTGAGTACGTGAATGATGGAGGTACCAAATGGTAATTCAGAAAGAAATGGTAGATTTATCTCAGTCTAAAATAACCGAAATACCCTCTTGAGTTAATTGGTAACTATGTATTTGACGAAATTCTGGATTTGTTAATAAGACTTAAATAGCTAAGGCTCCCTTAAGTGTTGAGAAATACGACACGTGTATGCCCATCGCTCACCATATCGATGTAAGGTAGGAAGATCCGCATAGATTGTATGTTTGATTACTCAAAGTTAAACCGTATAGTAAAGTGTGAGGGCGACTGTTCAGACATACAATACAGTCAGTGTTAAGTTCTGATGCACGCTAATTACTCATATCTGAACGTTGGTAAGTATTGTCAAGTTGGGTTACGCCGCATTAAACAAATTCTGGAGATATAATAAATTGTTAGAGCCCCTGAGAATTTTAATTTTCGTTCTGATATGATTGTGTCATAGTATAAAATTTGTCATGATAGTCAAATAACTAAAATGCCATGATAGCCTAAATAATCGGAATATCACTGAAAATATCTGATAACTTAAAAGACTTTAATTTCGAAATTCTTGAATGTCCGGTTAGAAGACTATTGAGCAAATAGAATACCCGAGTTCTGTGAACCATTGCTTATTCAATGTTGGTATAATTACTAGAATGTCCATGAACGTCGGAATGACTATAATGCCCTTGTAGACTTAAATGACTAAATAACTCATGATGCGTATAAACTCTCAAAGATCTTGTTGTATCACCTCCTTAATATCTGAGTTAAACCGTTAGTATGAACCCCTTTTAATAGGGGTCACGTTTCAGAAATCCGTTCAAGTTGTCAAAAGTTTAATATGTCCCCTTCCGTAAATGCTAAGTATCTCCAAGATATGATCTGTCCCACCTAGTGTGTTCCATGTGTGATATATTCTGTTAAATGGATTGTATGATTATTTAATCATGAATAATATTATGTTTGATGAACCTGATATATGATGACATTCTTTGCCTACCTGATATATGTCTACTAAATCTGTATACTTGGTATGTGATTGTTTGATCTGTGATGGTATTGTCTGACTGTTGATGAATTTGTTAGCATGATCTGTTAGTTTGACCTATGATGGTATAATCTGTTTGCATGATGAATGCTGAAAATGTATGCTCTGCTCAATAGTATGCTCATTTATCTGTCAAAAGCATGAACTTCTGTTTCTAATACTCTGAATAAAATACGTCTGTTACATGTATTATGTTACTCGTGTCTGGAATCTGAACACCGATTACTATCTGGGTATACTGTCGGGTTATGTTATGAAGTCTCTGTTGGTACAGCCCTGATCAAGCTGGTAAATCCTTATGGACTCAAGGTCTCCCCTTGAGTGGCACCTATGCCTATCGGGCCTAGGGTAAGTCCTTATGGACCTAAGGCAGCCCCTTAGGTGGCACCTATGCCCATCGGGCCTAGTGTAAGTCCTTATGGATGCAGTTCTGGGGTACTGCATATTGGTGTAAGGTTGGAGGGTAGTTACCTGTAAACCCTTGTATGTACTTGAGCATTTGCATTGAATTGTTACATGTTCTTATGATATGGCTAGTATGCAATTATGCCTGCTTGATCTGCACTTATTGGAATACACTAGACGCTAAACTCTTTGTTTTCATCTTCGTAATCTATTAGCTTGAATAATTCCCGTTTGTTACTCGATGATTGAATAAAGAACAAGTACCATTAATCTCAAGTATAACGTTACCCTGAAATAACAGAAAGGAAAAGATGACTGTCACTACTTGGAACATCATGAAAATGTTATGCCTACCATATATCTGCATGAGCTTATAGCATCTTCTGGTAGTTTTGTATTACTGAGCTTTTCCAAGCTCACGTTGTTTTTACCATCGCAGGTTAAGAGATTATAGCATGGTATAATGTTTGACATCAATGTTCGGAGTTTCCTCGGCGTTGCTTCTGGAGTACGGTACTGTATAGTTAGTGGGCATGTATGTCATGTATTGTTTCATGTCAGTGTCTGTAAAATACTTTCTGAAATTTTTGTTATGTGTTTAAATGATTTTCCTGAATTGTATTTTAAACAGAAGTTGACTTTACAGTTTAATAAGTGTTTTGGGAAAGAAAAATGTTTTCATGTGTATTTTTTACTGTGGGTCGCTCTTGTGACCCTAATGTGACTTCCTAGGATCCGTAGTAACGCCTAGGCGGGTCTAGGAGGTTACATTTTAGCTCAAACCTCTAATTTTGGCTCAAACATATCTTTACCAAACATGGTCATAATATATTTATATAAATATAAATATACCACGTGTTAAATTATATTTTAAAATAATTTCTTTAATTATAGGCGACAGATCATAATATTACTTACGCTAAGAATTTTCGGTATAAACTTCAAAGGAAAATTCTATAGTGCTTGTCGAGCAACGACGAGCACCACTATTGACGAGCACGATATATAATTTATAAATTTTTTAAATCCAAAGTACTTAATGCGTAATTATAATTTTTTTTAAAAAATTAAAAATGTAATTTAATTAAAGTACTTTTTTAGTTTTAAATTTATTTTAAATATTATTATTTAAAATAAACTATCCCAAATCAAAAAATCCTAGGTTTTTTTGCTTTGAAATTAACTCAATTGACCCACCGCCAACCGCCGCCTTCGCCGAAAACCTTTGTCGCAGCCGCCGCTAGTCCTAATTCTTTGTTGCAATTAGGTAATTTATCCCCAATTTTTGAAACCCTATTCATCACCCTAACCAAAATTATGTTAATTGGCTTATGTAATTCAAAATTGAGAACTCCAACGCCTTTGCTAATACCCCAAAATCAGTTACAGCAAACCAATAGTTTTTATTGATTCGTAAAATTAATGGCCGATCTGAAACCCCTAATTTTGTTGTTCGTCGCGCGTATCAGTACGGTACTCTTCGCATACCGGTACGCGTGGAAATACCATACCGATATGCTATGTGTACCGATATAGGTTTTAGCCAATGGAAATTCGGTGATAACTTACTGTACCGGTACAGTACTCTCACGCGTACCGGTACGCTGGATATTACTGTATCGGTACGGTATGTGTAACTATACATTTTTTGGTCACTGGATTTTCAGCGATATCGTGTAGTACCAGTACGGCATTTTTACCGTACCGGTACGTTACTAGTACCAAACCGGTATCGGTACGGTACTAATAGCGTACCGGTACGCTAGCTTCAAATGTTGCAAATTGTTCTTACTTAATATTAACCTCTTTGATGTAGATGGTGGATCTAAATTTAACGCCTTCAAAACAAGATACAACAATGATGAAGTGCAAGCGTCATATCGACATGTGTTCGAGGAAGACAAACACCGAGGTACATTTATTATAATTACTTGAACTTTCAATGCTTGTCTTAAGTAGTTTTTGTTGAGATTTGTGTTTTATATACTTATAGGAAAAGCGTAGAGTTGTACTTAAGGAAAACATAAGCACTCCTTATCAGAGTGATCAGAAGTTTGAGACACTCATTTAATCTGTGCAAAATATTGAAAAAGAGTTTATGAAAATGAATTCCCATTTTAAAAAATTTAATGGTCAATTTGAGAAATTAAATGGCCAATTTGAGAAATTAGTGTCCATATTAGCAGCGAGCAATGTAAAATGCTCAAAACAAGATGGTGATTCACTAAAAGGAGAGGTTGTACATAATAAATCATTAGAGGGAGATGATTTAAAGAGTATACCTGAAGATATTAATTTATACAACGAGCCATTGAATGCTGATGGTTTAGAGAATAAATCTCACGGAGAAGAAGAACTAACTGCCGAGGCAATGAAGGAAGAAACCGTGAGTGATATTAAAATACCGATTATGTCTTCATTTATTAATTGTGATATGGATTATTCTCCCTCATTAGAACGTAGTGGTAAAAGCAAGATTGAAGCTATTTCAGAAGACAAAATCAAGACTGATAGGGATGGTTTTTCAAAAATTTCGAGCGATTTTTTTTTAAATTTAGTCCCCAGTGATTTCCTAGTCAACTAGTTACGTTGAAAGAAACTCCAATAAGTAAAAAATTTGGCCTAATATGTCTAACGGTCAGAAGTCATTGTCAAAGAGATGTTCGACTGCACGTTCTGATGTTACAGATGATCTGAAGTCGAAAGATATGACATAAAAAAAGAGCTCGAACTTCTGGAATAAATACAAAGGTATGTATAAATAATTCTTTATTTGTTATTTAGCATATTTTACTTAAAACCAATATTTGACATATGATAACAGGTAAAAAACACTACTTTGCAAGATAGTGGAGAAACATGCAAGGTTGATGCTCCCGAAAAAAATGAGGTGGTAATGAGAAAAAAATTATTTTCTTTGTAGGGTGTAAATTCGAAAGAAATAATGTACAAATATGTCATTTGAATTACATATGTGATCAATTACTCTTTAATTGCGCAGGTTGGGAACAAGAACAATGTCTATGATGTTGATAGTGAAGAAGAATTGAAAGATTTGATCCTACATGCTCAAAAAAAATTAAGGAAAAAAAGTTTAGATTCTACAAAAAAATTATTTATAAATATCGACATGTAATTTTCTGGTTATTATTATTTGTAAGAGTTTAATTAATGTATTTCATGCAGTATTGTTCTAAGCCAGGTAATACGTTAGCAGAATGACGTAAGAAAAATGCGAGGATAAGCGATGCGTACAAGCAATATTTGAAGTACTTAACGCTTGAAGAAACCAGAGTTTGCATGAATATTGCTACTTGGGATGATATAGTTAGGACTCTTTACATGGCAAAAAACAATCTGTTGGACGTTGGCAATGCTCATACTATTTTTCCAGAAAAGTGATTATCTGATTGGGTAATGTAACATGTTATAATAAAGTTTTTGTTTTGTTTTGTTTGTTGTTAACATTACTAATTTTTTATTTTTAATATTTAATAGTTTATCGATATCTATGTCTACGATTTGCATTTGAGACAAGAGTCAATGCCAAAAAAAGTTATATCTCCCTTTTTCCTTTCAGGTAAAAAATATATATTTATGGTCTACCTAGAAATAACATTATTTTCAGTTGATGATTCAATGATATTATCCAATTTTTTGTTTGTCGCAGACTTTGATTCAAGATTTTTCACCTGATAAGAAGGCAGGATCACAACATAGTCTTTTCAAATTTCATACCCCATGGATAGATGACTTTATGCCTGCTGATAGTAATAATGTTGAGCATGTATATTTACAGTTTACAGTTTGTTTTTATGTAGTTGGCAGTGATTTTGAACTTACATGATTTCGCAGGTATACGTGCCTTTATATGATGCAAAAGGTCACTGGTTTTTATTAGTTGTTGATGTTGAGAGGCAAAATTACGTTTTGGACTCTCTTGGTGCTACTAGAGCGCGTAAAAAGATTGCAGAAAATATAGTAAGTCCTTAACTCATTTATGGGAACTAATATATGAATAGTGTTAATTAATTATCGATATCTTAATGTTTCTTCACGATTTATATAGTTGACTAAAGCTCTAGTTTGGTTTGCGGGTCATACTCATTTGGGTAGATTATTTAAAGATGTCGTGGAATTTTTATTCAATTGCGTACAAGTACCGAAGCAACATAATTTGTAAGTAATATAAGTTTAAATAAATTATGTTTTTTTTCTCTCATTTTTTCTTTGTTAATAGATTAATTTATTTCATATTTGATTCAGGGATGATTGTGGCATGTACACATTAAAGTATATAGAAGCCGATAACAAAAGTGATTGGTCGGAAAAAAATTTCACGGTAAAGTATACCATGTAGTTTCGTTTTGAAAAAGTGTGATATTTGATTAACGTTATATTTCTATTGTGTAGACAGAAGAAATATGAGTTGAACGATTGAGAATTTTGGCCTGTTTAAATTGTTTGTAGCAATCACAATGAAGTTGACCTATTTAAATTGCCCACAGAAGATAAAGTAGCCGAGGATTAAGAAATTTTGAATTGTAGTGAAACATTTTTTGGGTCATTTCCTTTTCCTTTTGACTATTCAATTTATTTGAACATTTTACCACTTTGTCAACTTTATGTTTTTTATTATTTCGATTCATGTTAGTACTTTTTTGAAGAAAAATTTCCCATTTATACAACAATTACGTTCTTTTTACCTTTTACGTTACATGCATAAAAATTTAGAAATTCATATAATCCATACAATAACTCATAAACTCCATAACATATTTGATAACAAAAAGAATAATCCAAGTGAATACTCCAACATAATCCATAAAAGAATAACAAGTGAATAGTCCAACATAAGTTCTAGCATAATCCATAATCCATACAAATAAAATAATAACAAGTGAATACTCCAACTTAAAAAGTTCCAATAGTTCCAACATAATCCATAAAAAGTTCCATCATAAAAGAATAACAAGCATAATCCATAAAAAAAGTTCTATCATAATCCATAAAAAAGTTGCATCATAATCCATAAAAAATATAATCCAAGTAACAAAAACCTAAGCCTCGGGTGCATCGTCGTTGTTGAGTGGATCAAATGATCGATATAAACCAAGAGGGGGTGAATTGGATTTTAGACTCTTTGGTAGTGGAATTGACAAATAAAAAGATAGACAAGAGGATTTAGAGTGGTTCAAGTTCCAATTGGACTCTACATCCACTACCTTAGCTTCACTAAGGATTTTCCAACAATTCCACTAATTGCTCTTCCCCTTTTCTAGGCTAAGGAGGTAACCGTTACAATACCGGTCAAATTTTCTACCCAAAATTTGACACAATCCTCACACAAGAATTACAAAGAAGATGATGGCTAAACAAGTATCTCTCAATACACAAAGTAGCCCAATTACAAGCACTCAACCCAATTGAAAGGATAAGAATGGAAATTACAATTTCACAATTGAGGTTTAAAAGAAATAATGGGATTTAGGCTCAATTGCTTGGATTTGATGTTTGGATGTTTTCTTTAAGATCAATAGTTGTTGCTGAAGCTTTTAGAGGTCCCCTTTATACTTTCTCATTGAATTCTAGCCGTTGGGGTTGTTGCATTCATCAATAGAGCCGTTGGGATGTTATCTTCCCTCCATAAATGCAGTCTGCAACCACCCGTTTCGAAACGCCCCATCCTGTTTCGAAACAGACCAAAAAAGAAAGAGCTGTTGGGGTGTATTAAATAGACCGTACCGAAACGGGCACGATCGTTTCGACACGATTAAGAGTCGTTTCGAAACTCGTTTCGAAACACTTAGCTACTGTCAAAGCCCGTATCGAAACGAATTGAAAGTGTTTCGATACGTCTTAACGACCAGTACAAAAACAGTTAAAAACTTCAACAGTCATATTTTTAAAACAAAGTTTGAATGTCGTTTCGAAACGTTTGAAGTCGTTTCGATACTACCGTATCGAAACGGGTTAAACCGTTCCGATGTTTTTCACCCGTTTCGAAACCCGTTCCAAAAAAAAGGTTCACAGTTTCAAAACCGTTTCGAAACCCATTCCGAAACAAGGGTTTACAGTTTCAAAAGTGTTCCGGAACGCCCAAAGGCCGTTCCGAAACGGTGACTCGAAAATCATTGTTTTGGCTTCAAAAACACTTAGAAAAGTTTTGACAACTTGAGTTTTTAACTTAACCATTTTCCTTTAAATTTATAGAGATGTTTGAGGACTTACAAATTTGTTTTATCTTTTTCAAATTAGTCCTTAAATTTTTTTAGTTATATCAAAATTAGTTTATCGGTTTCACAATCTCCCATTTTTTTATATAACAAAACTAAAGTTAGAATTTTTAAGAGTTTTGAACTTTTGAATACATTTTAACTCCCCCTCAATTTAAGATGGGTTTTAAAGTTTTGAAAGAATTTAAAGTTTAAGTTTTAAAACTCAAAACCACTTAAAACAAATTTTTGGCTCTTATATTTTCTCCCCCTTTTTGTTAGATCAAAAAGAATAATAAACAAGGCTCAAAGACAAGAAACAAGGTTAAAAGCAATAAGCAACATAATATAGATTCATATAATCCAAATCCAAACATAAAACTTAAACAATAAGGTTCAAAGCTCAATACCAAACAAAATAATCAAAGCATAGGTTCATGAAACATAAAGAAATAAATGTGCAAACTTAATCCTAATATGATAGTCTAATATGCGATGCAATAAAAAAGATCCTAAGCCTCGTCATCGTCACCATCAACATCGGAGGGGACATCATCGTTCCTAGCTTGAGAGCGACGAAAGGTCATCCATTGACCATAAAAGGCAGAGAATGACAAGTCCATTGATTGATGTTGATTCTCAAGGGAGGTGAGACGATTCTCCACGGATTGCAAGCGATTATTAATAGTACCAAGACCCGCCTCCATTGTGTTGAACCGCTCGGTGAGAAAAGCCATAAGAGCTTCATTGTTGGGACTCGGAGCTTGAGGTTGTGGTTCAACTTGTGGTGGAGGAGCGTGCCTATCAACTCGTTCCCATTGGCCATTATTGTTGTAATGGAACCCGGACTTGTGGAGAGAAGCTTCACAAATCTTTTGCTTACAGGGTTCCTGAGAGTCATAAGTGTAATCAAAATTGAGCATCCCAAAGATATAGCTCAAAACAGTCCTATAGGTGAAGGATTTGAGAGCATCGATTTCACGAAGCTTCACATTGTTTACCATCTCGGCAAACATAATCTTAACAAGATTTGAGCGTTCTCCACGTCGAAAACATTCAAGCCAAAAATAATCAACTTGACGAATGTGAGAGAATTTACCTTCGGAGGGGCGAATAAACCACGAGATCATCAAGTGGAGGAACCGATCATGAGCATCCAAGGAAAGCACAGAACCGGTGTGAGAACCAAAATGAGTCTCATTCTCGATGCCTTCGTTCTTAAGGCCAAGAGTAGTCTCTAAAAAGGGTATGTCTATGACGAAACTCTTCCCCAAAAGAAAGGACACAATGCCAACAACTTCGGAGTGATCCTCATTATCAACAAGCTGAGCATTCGAGTAGAAGATGAGAACCATGTGCTTGTAGACCACATCCGGTATGTTCAAGAGAGCCATGAAGTTCCATTCTCGTAGACGCTCTAGATAACGGAAGGCGAAGCGCTCCGAAACAAGGAATGGAACATCAATCACACGTTCGCGACGGACGACAATCTTCTTGACATAAGTGAAACGATCCCTCATCTCTGGAGTCCGAATACTTTTGAGAAACAACTGGGTGAGATTAGGACGGATATCGACATCAGTTGATTGACCCGTCTTACGTTTCTTGTTAACGTTCTCTATTGAAAAACTCCTAAAAACATAAAGCAAGCAATTTTGAAATTAAAGTGTATGCATGAATATCCTCAATTCAATCCAATAACAAATCCTATTTAGGTTTAAAAAAATATTTTAAGAGAAAAACAACTTTTGAAAAAACAAAAAAAATATGAGTGAAAAAAATATATCTGAACCAAAAAAATTAAGATTTTGAATTTTTTTTACAAGTTTTGAAAAACCCAAGTTCAAAAACATATAATCTATAAAAAATTAAATTTTTCGAACCTAAGAATCGAATTAAATCAAAGGAAAAAGAAAAAAAATAGAAAATATACCTTAGAAAGGGGATTTTGGATGAATGAGTGGAAACTCTTGCACAATAGTGATGAGGCTTGCTTAGACTTGTGTTTGAGTGTAAAATCCCTCAAGATTTGGTGAAAAACAATGAGGTTTAGAGGGGTTTTATAGGGAAATTGATGTAGGGTTTTTAGGGTTTTGAAAGAGTTTTAATTAAAGTGAATTTTAACATTAAAAGTCCTCTTTAAAGCTGTCTGAATACTTGTTTCGGAACAGGCTCGATCGTTCTGAAACGTGGGTACCGAAACGTTGACTGACGTTTCAAGTCCAGCTGACCGTTTCGATACGCCTTTGATCGTATCGAATCCTCGTTGACCCGCATCGAAACTTGTTTCGATACACCCCTTGGCAGTGGCAAAACCGTTTCGAAACCCTTTTAAGGCGTTTCGAAACACCCTTCTCACATATAGGTCTTTTAAGGCACCCGTATCGAAATAGTTGGACCCGTTTCGATACACCTAGGCCTGGAAGTGCAGATGAGGCTCTAATATTGAAAAAAATGAGTTTCATGAAGCCCTATATGCATAAATGTCATGAATGAGCAGGAATGACATGTACAAACATAAACATACTCCCCCTAACTATAAGCATGGATGAAACTAGGAGTAAAAACATATAAACATGGCATTTTCAAGAAATCAAGCAATTTAAACACAAAAAGTGTCCTATAAGGTCAAGAAAGGCTAGTTAGACCTAACTCTCTCCTAAGGGACCAAAAACGTTCTTTATCTAAAGGCTTTGTAAAGATGTCCGCTAGTTGGTTTAAGGTGTCAACGTACTCTATAACAACATCTTCCTTAAGGACATGATCTCTAATGAAATGATGCCTTATCTCTATATGTTTGGTTCTAGAGTGTTGGATGAGATTTTTTGTTAAGCATATGGCACTAGTGTTATCACACTTAAGGGGTATGGTTTCAACTTTAATACCATAATCTAAGAGTTGTTGCTTCATCCAAAGGACTTGAGCACAACAACTCCCTAGGGATATGTACTCGGCTTCAGTGGTAGAAAGAGCTACACTATTTTGTTTCTTAGAGAACCAAGATATGAGCATACTAGCTAAGAATTGACAAGTTCCCGAAGTACTCTTCCTATCTATTTTGCACCCCCCATAATCCGCATCCGAATAAGCATGAAGGTTGAAGGTGGAGTCTCTAGGGAACCAAAAACCTAAACAAGAAGTATCTCTAAGGTACGTAAAGATTCTCTTAACGGCTATAAGGTGAGACTCTCTAGGACTAGCTTGAGACCTAGCACACAAGCAAACACTAAACAAAATATCTGGTCTACTTGCGGTAAGGTAAAGAAAAGATCCAATCATAGAACGGTAAAGCTTAGAGTCAACACACTTACCTCCTTCATCTTTGTCAAGCTTTGTAGATGAGCTCATAGGTGTGGCTTGAGGCTTTGCATTCTCCAAGCCAAATTTCTTGAGCATATCCTTGATGTACTTTGCTTGATTGATGAAGGTGTCATCCTTCCTTTGCTTGATTTGGAGTCCCAAAAAGAATGAGAGCTCTCCCATCATGCTCATCTCGAATACACCTTGCATTAACTTAGCAAACTCTTTGCAATGACACTCATTAGTAGATCCAAAACTAATATCATCAACATATATTTGTACTACTAAGATGTCATTTTTATACCTTTTTATGAAAAGTGTAGTGTCCACCTTACCCTTTTCAAAACCTTTTTCAATCAAAAAGTTTGAAAGTCTTTCATACCAAGCTCTAGGAGCTTGTTTTAAACCATAAAGTGCTTTAGTAAGTTTGAAAACATGATTTGGAAATTTTGAGTCTTCAAAACCCGGTGGTTGTTCCACATACACTTCCTCATTTATAAAACCATTTAAAAATGCGCTTTTAACATCCATTTGAAAAGGCTTGAAGTCATGATAACATGCATATGCAAGCAACATCCTAATAGCCTCCATTCTAGCTACGGGTGCATAAGTTTCATCAAAATCTATTCCCTCTTCTTGAGTGTAACCTTTTGGTACTAATCTAGCTTTATTTCTCACAATGTTACCACTCTCATCTAGTTTATTCCTAAAGACTCATTTAGTTCCTATAGTAGATTGATTACTAGGCCTATCAACTAATGTCCAAACATTACTCCTCTCAAATTGATTTAATTCTTCTTGCATGGCCAAAATCCAAAAATCATCTTTTAATGCTTCTTTGATATTTTTAGACTCTATGTATGAGATAAATGCAACGTGGTTCATAAGTTTAAGAGAAGATCTAGTGGTTACCCCCTTGGATGGATCACCCAAGATTTCACCACCTTTGACATAGTTGAACTCCCTTGGGTAGCTCACTTCCTTTTCCTCAAGAGCCAAGTCCTTCAAGGCTTCAAGAGGTGGATCTTGTGTATCCTCTTCTTTTGTTGGAATCTCATCCTCCTTTGAAGTTTGTCCTCCATCAAAGGCATTAATGATTCCTACATCATCATCATTACAAGAATCCTTCCTTGGAAGGAGGTTATCATCGAATACAACATGTATAGACTCTTCTACTACTAAAGTTCTCTTGTTAAATACACGATAGGCTTTAGAGTTTAAGGAATATCCTATGAAAATAGCTTCATCACTTTTTGCATCAAATTTACCTAAGTTATCTTTTCCATTATTTAAAACAAAACACTTGCAACCAAATGGATGAAAATAGCTAATGTTAGGCTTTTTAGATTTTAAAATCCCATATGGTGTTTTCTTTAAAAGTGGCCTAATCATTATTCGGTTTACAATATAGCAAGCGATGTTTGTGGCTTCCGCCCAAAAATATTTAGGTAATTGTTTTCACAAAGCATGGTTCTAGCCATTTCTTGTAAAGTTCTATTTTTCCTCTCAACTACCCCATTTTGTTGAGGAGTTCGAGGATCCGAAAAATTGTGGCTAATACCATTTTCATTTAAAAACTCTTCAAACCCTAGATTTTGAAATTCGGTTCCATGATCACTTCTAATATGAGAAATTCTAAGTTCAAGATCATTTTGGGTTAATTTTGAAAATGTGATGAATTTTTCTAAAGTCTCATCTTTAGTACTTAAAAATAGAACCCAAGTAAATCTAGAAAAATCATCAACAAGTACAAATGCATAAGATTTACCACCCAAGCTCATAGTCCTAATAGGCCCAAATAAATCTATGTGAATAAGTTGTAAACACCTACTTGTAGAAACACCATTAATGGATTTAAAGGATGACTTATGTTGTTTACCCTTACAGCATGCATCACAAATTTTGTCATTTGAGAACTTAATCTTGGGTAAACCTCTAACTAGATCTAGGGAAACTAATTTTTCTAAAACGCTAATGCTAGCATGTCCTAGTTTCCTATGCCATAGCCATGCATCATTTTCATTTTGAGCTACTAAACATGCATGTGATGTATGTATGTCATCTAAATGCACCATGTAAATATTACATATGCGATGACCTATAAGCATAATATTATTTGATTTAATGTCAACAATTTTGCACCCATTCTTATCAAATAAGATATTAAACCCTTTATCACATAATTGGCTTATGCTCAACAAATTATGTTTAAGACCATCGACATATAAAACATTTTCAATAAGAATAGTAGAGTGATTACCTATGGAGCCAATACCTTTAATGTGGCCTTTGGAGTTGTCACCAAATGTCACTACTCCTCCACTTTTTGGCTTTAAGTCCATGAATCTACTCATGTCTCTGGTCATATGCCTCGAGCATCCACTATCAGGGTACCATGAATTTTGACTTTGTGCTTTGGCCTTGTAGCAATGCTTCCCCTACAAACAAAGATATTAAACTTTTGTTTTCTGGTACCCAAATCATTTTGGGTCCACGAGTGTTAGCTCCCAATAGCTTGGTTCCCTTAGGAATCCAAGGTGACATAGCAACAATATTATTATATTTGACAAGTTCCTTAGGAACCCATACACTCCTAATCTTTTTAGTTCTATTATGTCTAGGGAAGCCACTTTGTTTGTAGTTATTAGTCTTTCTCCTAGGTTGGTTTGTTTTAGATGATTCACCTTTTCCATGCTTCACATTACCAATATTTTTGAAAGACTCTTTGAGCTTGTTAAGCTCATATAACACCTTTTGGTGTTCACTATTGCATTGAGAAAGAAGATTATTTAGGTCTACATTTTCATCTTGGAAGAATTTAAGTTCATCTTTTAAACCTAAAATCTTTTTCTCAAATTTTAAGTTAGCTTGAGAAAGTGAGTCATTTTTATCATTTAATTCCAAAATAATTTTCTTATTTCTAATGACCGACGCTTTGTACTTCTCAACTAACTCATCATAAACCTCTTGCAACTCATCATATGCATCATGTAATTCATCAAATGTAAAGTGAAAAGATGATGAGTTAGATGTTACTATGGAGGAATCCTCCTCAAGTGCCATGAGGTAAAGGTTGGCCACTTCGTGTTCGTCATCCTCGGATGACTCCTCGTCACTCCAAGTAGCAAGCTTGGCTTTGAGCTTCTTCTTCTTCTCAAAGCCCTTCTTCTTGAGTTGAGGGCACTCCGAACGAATATGACCGGGCTTTTTGCACTCATAGCAAATGATTTGATCCCTCTCTTCTTCTTTGTTTTTGCCCTTGAAGTCCATTTTTCTTTGAATCTTCCTTCCTTAGTTGGACCTCATGAATCGTGAGAATCTTTTGGCTATCATAGCCAATTCTTCTAGATCATCCTCCTCACTAGAAGTGCTCTCCTCATGTAATGAAACTTTGAGAGCCACTCCTATCTTCTTCTTCTTTTCTACTTCTAGCTTCTCCACTCTTTTCTCTTTCTTTTTCTTTTCATCTTCCCTTCCTTACTTCATTATCTCATGAGTAAGGAGAGAACCCACTAGCTCATCAAGTTTGAGTGTCTTCAAGTTTTTGGCCTCGATAACGGCGGTTCTCTTCCCATCCCAAGATTCGGGAAGTGAGTAGAGTAGCTCCCGGACAAGTTTGTCTTCCGAGATTGTCTCTTCAAAACTGTAACCCCCTAGACCCGCCTATACGTTTCACGGATCCTAGGAAGTCACATTAGGGTCACAAGAGCGACCCACTGAAAAATTTCAAATAAACATATGGTTAAACCTTTAAAACCATAAAATAAATATCTGATTTAAAATACAATTTCAGAAATCGTTCAAAACGATAAAACAATTATTATACAAGTTGCAAAAATAAGTTCAGACTTATTTGTATAATATAAATACGACACACATGCCCCCTAGTTACACAGATACCATACTCCCTGACGAGCCGAAGAAACTCCCATACCGACGTTGATAGGTGCAACTTGTCTGATCTTTTATCCTGAGATGGTAAAGAAACAACATGAGCTTGGGAAAGCTCAGTAATACAGAACTACCAAAAGATGTTATACGTTCATGCAGACATATGATAAGCATAACATTTTCATGATGATCCAAGAAGTGACAGTTCTCTTTTCCCTTTCCTATATTTCAGGGTAACATTATACTTGAGAATAACGACACTTGTTCTTTATTCACTCATCGAGTAACGGATGAGAATATTACAATCTGATAGATTGAGAAGATGAAAACAAGGAGTTTAACGCCTAGTGTGTTCTTTAATCAGACCTTGAGAATTAAACGAAAATTTTATATAGGCTGGTAACATACGAGGTAGGAATCAGAGAGTTTGGCGTCTAGTGTGTTCCAATAAGTACAGATCAACATGCATAAGTATAGATCAACATACATAAGTACCTAACATTATATCACATGAGCACATAACAGATTAAATGCAGATGTCCAATGTTCATACTGAAATTTACAAGAAAAACCCTCCAACCTTACACCAATATGCAGTCCCCCAGAACTGCATCCATAAGGACTTACCCTAGGCCCGATGGGCGTAGGTGCCACCTAAGGGGGTGCCTTAGGTCCATAAGGACTTACCCTAAGCCCGATGGGCATAGGTGCCACTCAAGGGGAGACCTTGAGTCCATAAGGACTTACCCTAGGCCCGATGGGCGTAGGTGCCACCTAAGGGGGTGCCTTAGGTCCATAAGGACTTACCCTAAGCCCGATGGGCATAGGTGCCACTCAATGGGAGACCTTGAGTCCATAAGGACTTACCCTAGGCCCGATGGGCGTAGGTGCCACCTAAGGGGGTGCCTTAGGTCCATAAGGACTTACCCTAGGCCCGATGGGCGTAGGTGCCACTCAAGGGGAGACCTTGAGTCCATAAGGATTTACCAGCTTGATCAGGGCTGTACCGACAGAGACTTCATATCATAACCCAACAGTATACCCCAGACAGAATTAGTGTTCAGATTTCCAGACATGGTTAACAGAATATATGTGACAGATATTTTACTCATAACATCAGAAACGGAAGAATTCATGCTTTTGACTGATAAATGGGCATACTATTGCAGAGCAGACATTTCAGTATTCATCATGCAAACAGATTGTACCATCATAGGTCAAGCAACCACATAACAAGTAATCAACTGAGCAAACATATACAATATCATTAAACAGAATATAGCACACATGGAACACACTAGATGGGACAGATCATTTCTCGGAGATGCTTAGCATTTACGGAATGAGACATATTGAACTTGTGACGATTTGAACGGATTTCTGAAACGTGGCCCCTATTGGAAGGGGTTCATACTAACGGTTTAACCCAGATATTCAGGAGATGATATATCAAGATCTTTGAGAGCTTTGGCATATCCCAAGTGATTCAGTCATTTAGGCTTACAAGGGCATTATAGTCATTTTATCATACACGGACATTTTGGTAATTTATACCAACACAGCATAAACAGTGACTCGGGAATTCTGTTTGCTCATCAAATTACCAACCAGGCATTCAGAGATTTCTATGTCAAGATTCTTCACGGTATCGGATACATACAGGGCTATTTTGATTACTTGGGCCAACGAGGGCATCTTGGTCATTTAACTATCATGGATAATTTTCGTAATTTAGCCCATTAATGGTGATATGACAATTCACAATATTTAATGTTTCCAAAAGTTTATCGAGCCTCCAAAATCATTCGAACTATCATACTTCAACCTTGCATTTCTAACCAACCCTTCTAATGTATCTGGCTGTATAGAATATCTGAACGGTTGCTTTTGTATTTCACCACCAGACTTGCCGCAGAGTAGTCGAACTCATATTCTGTGCATTCAAAATTTAATTTGGGTAAGGTATAACCAGAAAATAACTTAGTTCAGATGGTTAAGCCTTTGTCTCACAAGGCCAAGGGGCACAGGTTCGAAACCCCTTGGCAACATCTCTTTTCATTTTTTTTAACTTTAAATAGACATGTACATATTCTTTTAGGGGTGTTACAAAAACCCTTAAGCCCATTGACGATAGTTGAGAAATGATCGAACATCTTGGACACGGTTTCGTCGGGCTCCATCTTGAAATTCTCATAACTAAGATTGAGAATTCCAATCTTGGTCTCATTCACATCACTAGTTCCTTCATAGGTGGTCTCTAGTGTATCCCATACTTCCTTGGCACTTTCAATGGAGGAGACTTTGGAGTAGATGTCAGGACCGAAAGAGCAAAATAGCATGTGAAGAGCTTTGCCATTGATTTGGATCTTCTTTCTCTCATCTTCACTCATCTCAATCTTCTTCTTTATAACCAATTTTCCTCTATCATCCCTCTTCAAAGGAATATGGGGACCATCTTCAATGACATCCCAAACTAGGTAATCGTTGGATTTGATGAAGAGGCGCATCCGGTTCTTACAAAATGGATAGTTGTCACCGTTGAAGAATGGCGGTTTTGTGGTTGATTGAGACTCGTATATGCTTGACCCGGAGGAAGATGTCATGACTTGATTTATGGATGACACACTCTTCCTAGGAACTCCTCTTGTGGTTGTTAATCCTTCAAAGAAGTAGGCTCTGATACCAATTGTTGAGTGGATCAAATGATCGATATAAACCAAGAGGGGGTGAATTGGATTTTTAGACTTTTTGGTAGTGGAATTGACAAATAAAAAGATAGACAAGAGGATTTAGAGTGGTTCAAGTTCCAATCGAACTCTACATCCACTACCTTAGCTTCACTAAGGATTTTCCAACAATTCCACTAGTTGCTCTTCCCCTTTTCTAGGCTAAAGAGGTAACCGTTACAATACCAGTCAAATTTTCTACCCAAAATTTGACCCAATCCTCACACAAGAATTACAAAGAAGATGATGGCTAAACAAGTATCTCTCAATATACAAAGTAGCCCAATTACAAGCACGCAACCCAATTGAAAGGATAAGAATGGAAATTACAATTTCACAATTGGGGTTTACAAGAAATAATGGGATTTAGGCTCAATTGCTTGGATTTGATGTTTGGATGTTTTCTTTGAGATCAATAGTTGTTGTTGAAGCTTTTAGAGGTCCCTTTTATACTTTCTCATTGAATTCTAGCCGTTGGGGTTGTTGCATTCATCAATAGAGCCGTTGCGATGTTATCTTCCCTCCATAAATGCAGTCTGTAACCACCCGTTTCGAAACGCCCTATCCTGTTTCGAAATAGACCAAAAATGAAAGAGTCGTTGGGGTGTATTAAATAGATCGTACCGAAACGGGCATGATCGTTTCGATACGATTAAGAGTCGTGTTGGGTTTTTAGCACGCTCGAATCGATCACCGAAACCGTCAAGGAGGGTTGTAAATGTTTGGTGGTTGAATTGGCTAAAATCGAAATAAAGGTAGACAAGTGACACAATGATTTTAAAGTGGTTCGGCCTTCTAACAAGCACCTACATCCACTACCTTAGCACACCACTAAGGATTTCCCAATTCACTCAACAATGAATTCGTCCCCTTTTCCCGGTTTATGAGGAAACCGTTACAACCCTATCTTTTGGACTTGGCTAAAATAGAACCAACTCTAGTTTTTCTCTCAAGGCTAAACTATAACCTCTCCTTTTACAAGGGAATTGTTTGGTAAACTAAATACCTCTCTAGGTGGGTGTTTACACAAATTTAACCTCTCTAAAGACTATGTACAAGAGAATAGTAAAATAAATATTTAGACTCTAATTCTCTTGACCATATTGCTTGGATGTTGTCTCTAACCATCTTCAAGTGTCCTTGTGGTGTTTATATAATGTGGAATGAGTTTCTAGCCGTTTATGGCCGTTGGAGATGTTTTGGAGCCGTTGGAAGCCATTAAAGTCGAGCTTTAAATGCTCACCTGCACAATAGTTTCGAAACCATTGAAGAGGTTTCGAAACCTTAAGAAGGGATTTGTAAAAACTAGCCGTTTATGGCCGTTGGGGATGTTTTGGAGCCGTTACAGGGCCAAAGTTTCGAAACCTTCATAGAGGTTTCGAAACCTATGTGCCAAGGTTTCCAAACCTTAATAGAGGTTTGGAAACCTTTGTTAAGGTTTCAAAAACAATAGCTTACTGCCCAGGGATGTTTCGAAACCTTATAGGGATGGTTTCGAAACTTCCACTTAAAAACACAATTTTGGCTAATTTTTTACTTTAAAATGTATATTTGATATAGGTGCAAAGTCAAAAATATTTTAAACATATTTTTCAAGTTTTAAGGACTTTTGAATTATTTTTGAAATCTTTAAATAAGTCCAAAACATTTTTCACATAATTGTTATATCAAAATATTTCTCAACAATCTCCCCCTTTTTGATATAACAAAACTTTCTTTGAAAAATAGTTTTTAACAAAAACTCCTCCTTAATTTTTCACTTACTTCTCCCCCTTTTTGTTATATCAAAAATAATTTAAATCTTTATAGTACATAATAACAATGGAGAGTATGTTAAAAAAATTTAAGTACAAAAAATTTGAAAAATAAAACTCCCCCTTACTAAAGCATTCCATTAAATTTTTAGCACAAATTTTGACACTTAAAGAGATTGAATTTTCATCATTGAATCAAATCAATTTAAAACACATGAAATTCAATTTATTCAAGACTTTAAAACTTTATGCAAACATATGAATGAAACAATGTGATTCATATGCATAAAGAATCATAAAATGTCATGCACTTATAAATATAAATAATCAATGATGCATGAACATTTATCATCAAAGTAGGCAACCGAATGATTTAAAATCAAATACATTAAGATTAGAGGTTACCCATCTTCTTCACTTGTGTGACTAGAGCATTTGAGATTCTTGCTTTTCTTGCCTTTACTCCAACACACCTACAAAAGACAATTACTTGGATTTTGGTATCCAAATTGCTTTGGATCCATTTACATTAGTCACAATGTCTTTAGTTCCCTTGGGAACCCATACTTGTCTAATCCTATAAGATTTTCTCTTCCTAATAGGACAAGTATGTAAGGAATGACCATGGTAATGGCAATGTGAGCATTTTGCCATTATGTGACAAGATGAATTATTGAAAATAATTTCCTTTTCTTTTGTTAAGCTTTCAAGCTTAACTTTTAAATCAAGATTTTCTTTTTCTAAAACATCTTTGCTTGTTTTTGAAAATTCTAAATCATTTTTCAAAATTTCATTTTGGTTTTCAAAATCAACTTTTGTTTTTAAAAGAAAATCATTTTCAATTTCGAGTTTTGACATCATTTTCTTAAATTTGGAATTCATGGTCTCAAATTCCAAAAATAATTCATCGAAAGCATATTGCAACTCATCAAATGTATAAGAATTTAATTCATTTGAGTTAGAAGATACCTTGGGCTCATCGAGAGCCAAAACACCATCCAACTTTGGATTGGAGAGAATGGTTGCACATAATTGATCATCATTTTTCTTTTCTCCTTTCTTGTTGCCATAAAGCTTCTCAAGTTTCTCCCATAATTCTTTGGCACTTTTGCATGTGGAGATCTTCTTGGAAACTTCTTCGTTAAGGCTACAATAGAGAATGTGCATCGCCTTAGTGTTTAGCTTTGCCTTCGTGTCGTTGGCACTCCTTTGCTTTTTCTTCTTCTTTGGAGCTTCCAAATACCCTTCTTCGATGATGCCCCAAACCTCAAAGTCTTGAGACTTGATGAAGTATTTCATGATATTTGCCCATTGGAAGTATGATTCTCCTTCGAAGAGTGGAGGACACGAGATAGAGCGGCCTTCTTCAAATCTTGCCATTTTCTTGAACGGTGGACTTCGAGCGTTGGATCTTTACTCCCGGATGTTAGTCCTTCGATGGAGACGAGGCTCTGATACCAATTGTTGGGTTTTTAGCACGCTCGAATCGATCACCGAAACCGTCAAGGAGGGTTGTAAATGTTTGGTGGTTGAATTGGCTAAAATCGAAATAAAGGTAGACAAGTGACACAATGATTTTAAAGTGGTTCGGCCTTCTAACAAGCACCTACATCCACTACCTTAGCACACCACTAAGGATTTCCCAATTCACTCAACAATGAATTCGTCCCATTTTCCCGGTTTAGGAGGAAACCGTTACAACCCTATCTTTTGGACTTGGCTAAAATAGAACCAACTCTAGTTTTTCTCTCAAGGCTAAACTATAACCTCTCCTTTTACAAGGGAATTGTTTGGTAAACTAAATACCTCTCTAGGTGGGTGTTTACACAAATTTAAGCTCACAAGAGTGTACAAAGAATTTACAATAAAGCACTCTCTAAAGACTATGTACAAGAGAATAGTAAAATAAATATTTAGACTCTAATTCTCTTGACCATATTGCTTGGATGTTGTCTCTAACCATCTTCAAGTGTCCTTGTGGTGTTTATATAATGTGGAATGAGTTTCTAGCCGTTTATGGCCGTTGGAGATGTTTTGGAGCCGTTGGAAGCCATTAAAGTCGAGCTTTAAATGCTCACCTGCACAATAGTTTCGAAACCATTGAAGAGGTTTCGAAACCTTAAGAAGGGATTTGTAAAAACTAGTCGTTTATGGCCGTTGGGGATGTTTTGGAGCCGTTACAGGGCCAAAGTTTCGAAACCTTCATAGAGGTTTCGAAACCTTTGTGCCAAGGTTTCCAAACCTTAATAGAGGTTTGGAAACCTTTGTTAAGGTTTCAAAAACAATAGCTTACTGCCCAGGGATGTTTCGAAACCTTATAGGGATGGTTTCGAAACTTCCACTTAAAAACACAATTTTGGCTAATTTTTTACTTTAAAATGTATATTCGATATAGGTGCAAAGTCAAAAATATTTTAAACATATTTTTCAAGTTTTAAGGACTTTTGAATTATTTTTGAAATCTTTAAATAAGTCCAAAACATTTTTCACATAATTGTTATATCAAAATATTTCTCAACAAGTCGTTTTGAAACTCGTTTCGAAACACTTAGCTAATATCAAAGCCCGTATCGAAACAAATTGAAAGTGTTTCGATACGCCTTAACGACCAGTATAAAAACAGTTAAAAACTTTAACGGTCATATTTTTAAAACAAAGTTTAAATGCCGTTTCGAAACGGGTTAAACCGTTCCGATGTTCTTCACCCGTTCTGAAACAAAGGTTCACAGTTTCAAAACCGTTTCGAAACCTGTTCTGAAACAAAGGTTCACAGTTTCAAAAGTGTTCCGGAACGCCCAAAGGCCGTTCCGAAACGGTGAACCGAAAATCACTGTTTTGGCTTCAAAAACACTTAGAAAAGTTTTGACAACTTGAGTTTTTAACTTAACCATTTTCCTTTAAATATATAGAGAGGTTTGAGGACTTAAAATTTTGTTTATCTTTTTCAAATTAGTCCTTAAATTTTTTTAGTTATATCAAAATTAGTTTATTAGTTTCACAGTCGCCGCCATCGCCATCATCATCGCCATTGTCATTGTCATCGTCGCCATCGCCATCATCATGAAGGAGGTCAACTGAATACTCCAACCACTCTATACGCTCCTCATCTGCATCAAAACGACTCATAATGCGACCCTCTATCTGAGCGATCATCTCCGAAAGTGAGGCTAAAGAAATCTCTCCCTCAGGTGCTCGAGCAACTGTCTAACGACGAGCGGGTCGAGGTGGTTAATTGGTCGTTGAGCATGAATCCACTCGCCATTGATGAGTTGAAAACCGGCCCTTCGAAGAGATGCAACACCAATTGTATTTTTTAAAGGGAAAGGAATATCTATGGAACAATTGATGCTCTCCTTCTCAAAGATATGGCTAAGGACGGTACTATAGTAAAAGGAGGTTACACGAACGGTTCGACGGTTGTTGACGATGTATAATAGGTCGGAAAAAATTATCTGGGCAAGATTGATTCGATGGCCAGTGAGGAAGCACTGAATCCACCATGAATCGACATTCCTAATGGCGGAATACTTACCTCCTGATGGCCGAAACCACCAAGTGACGATGAGATGTAGATATCAGTCATGGGCATTTAGGGAAGTAACAGAGCCGGTGTTTGGAGCACCATCTATGTATACATCCTCATCATCTAGACCGGTGTTTTCTAGACCCAGATGAGAACAAATGATTTCGGTGTCTAGCATAAAGGACTTCCCCATAAGGTAAGACTCTATGGCAATAACAGTCTTACCGGTTTGATCAACAATACACCGAGCATTGGAAAAAATCCGGACTAAAATGAGATAAAATTGAGGACTGAGTTGGAGCATTGGAATAAATTTCCATCGCCTAATAGGCTAATATACTTCATGTAAGGGAATTTAAAATTAGGGTCAGACATAAAGTTAAAATCTACAATACGCTCATCCCTAAGATCAAAATTTTTGAACCATTCAAAGTTTGTCCTTTGGTTTTGTATTTCGGGTTCATCAAAACATGAATCAAATGTGGTAGGTAAAATGGGTTGAGGTTCAGGTTTAGGGTTGTTTCTAGGTTGACTTGAAGAAGATCCATCCATGGGTTGACGTTTTGTATCAGGTTTAGACTTTGGTGTCATTTCAAACTAAAAACCCTGCAAAAATATTACGCACAATGTATATAAACAAAATAAAATAAAATTCCAGTGACCAAAAATTTTAGGCATACCGGTACGGTAATTGTACCGTACCTGTACGCTTGCAAAACAAAAAATTCCAATGACCAAAAACTGTACCGTTACGCCTGGCGTATCGGTACAGTTAGCCCTCGCGTACCGATACGCACGACGAACTACACTTTTTGGGGGTTCGAATCGGTCATTATTAAATCAATCAACAAAATTGGATTGCTGCAACTGATTTTGAGATTTAGGGATAAATTAAATGAAAATTAAGTGAAAAATACTTAAATCGAATCAAATTTAAGATAATTAGGGTTTCAAAAATTGGGGATAAATTACCTAATTGCAACGAAGGATTAAGACTGGCGGCGGCTGTTGATAACGGTGGCGGTGGCTGTCGGCGGCGGCAAAGGTTGTTGGCGACAACGGCGGTTGGCGGTGGGTGCGGCGGTAATTGGGTTAATTTCAAAGCAAAAGAAAACCTATAATTTTTTGATTTACTGATAGTTTATTTTGATTAATAATATTTAAAATAAATTTAAAACTAAAAATATTTTAATTAAATTACACGTTTAATTTTTTTTTTAAAATTATAATTACGCATAAAGTACTTTAGATTTAAAATTCTTATAAAATAATCTATCAATGCTCATCGGTGCTCGTCGTAGTTCATCGTTGCTCGTCGAGCGTAAAAGAACTATCGAACTTCAAAATATAACTTGTAAGTGTGACTACCAGAATTTAATTACCTCAATTATATAATTAAATCGATATATAAAAAGACAAATCAAATTTTAAAAAATCCAACAAAATAATTGAAAATAGACACAAAATTAAGAAGATGGGAGAACGGAAAATTATTGGGATATATTTCTTTGTCAACATAGGCAAGTTGATTGATAATATAAGGTGAGCCATGCTTGTTAGGGTTGAGTCGCTTTCCATGTCTGCTGCAATAAATAATCATCGGTTTTTAAGGGTTAGAATTCACTTGCACAGTCATACAATATGAAATTATTTAATTATACATCGATTTATGATCATTAAATTAACTAAAATTAATAATTGAGATTAAAATTTTTAAATTAAAGATAATCACTTTCTTCTTTTTCCGTAAAAATCTCTTAATTTACCACCGTTAATTTTAATCATTCACTTTTACTTATCCAACGATCTTAAAAATATAAAACAAAATAGTTATACATTTTGTCAACGGATCCTACTCATTAATTATACGTCACAAGTACGTTGTGTCTAAATAAATGTTATAATACCGCTACGAATCTTGTGATTTTTTCGCTTTGGTGTTTTGTTCTTTATTTTCGGGGTGTTTGTTACCATAATAGTATCATATTGTAATCTTTTCCTCCATCATAACTTTGGGGAGGATTTTAATGAGGCACATGATAATATCGTACTTGTATGATTTCTATCTATAAAATCATACTCGCTGATAAAAAATGTTATAATATGTTTATTGTTATTTTAAATACTCTAGTTTTCATTAAAATGATTTTTAAAATTTTAAAAAATAAATATTTTTGTATTAAACAAGCAATACAAACTTCAATATAATTTGTTAGTAAATAAAATGTTTATCTATTAGTTATCCAGGTGTTTTTAATTTTATTTTTATTTATTAATAAAACCATCAATTAAGAATTTAATATCTATTTTTTTATAATCACCTATATGTAAACCATTATCTGACTTATTCGAATCACACATTGTAGAAGACTATTATGGGGATAACTTTCTCAACTCAAGTTGTTTCATTCAG
The DNA here is from genome assembly GCA_958450335.1 of Hibiscus tridactylites. NCBI lineage: Eukaryota > Viridiplantae > Streptophyta > Magnoliopsida > Malvales > Malvaceae > Hibiscus > Hibiscus tridactylites. The sequence goes on from OY288288.1 coordinate 9,040,310, forward strand.
AACGTTAAGATTCGAAACTATAACATTACTTAAGAAACTTAATGACTCATTCCGTTAAACCGATTGTTAGTTGATATTTTTGTTTTTGATCTTGGGTGGATTAGTTGAAATAAGCTATTGATGTTAAGGAGAATAATAATATTTAAGCACCAAACTGGGGCATCCAACACTAAAATAATTAAACCCTATACTCTAATCCTAATTCATAAATTATAAAATTTAAACCTTAAACCATATGTTTTAAACCTTAACCTAAACTTCAAACAGAAACCCTAAAACATGTTTTTAATGTTAGAACATACATAGGGACATCGAAAAGTGCATAAAATTTTTATTCATTGACTAATGTCATTTAAATTCAACTTTATACTTAACTTCCCTAATAGAATTGGCTTTTGTTAAACCTACCAATTAACATTATGTGACTCACCTACAAGTAGAGAAGCGTTGATAAGTGAAATGACATTGAAAGTAATTAATTTGCTTGGAAAAACAACAACCTCTCAACCTTCTAAGTTTGCCTGTCTTCATTTGGTTTTTAAGAGGACAATAACACCACTCCCCTAATCTTTAGCCCGTGGTCCTGTCTGATTTCTGTTCCATTTTGGTTTCCATTTGAATAGACTCATCTCTAATGCTACACCAAAAATATTTTTTTTTGTTACCCTTTCGATTTTCAGGGTGAATATAAATCGATCCGCGTCGCACACCTGGTTTTGGTGCGTGAGTCTCCCAACGAAATTTTTTACATACACAACGTTTCGAACTCAAGACTTGCTTAAACAATGGTACCAAAATAATATTTTATGTAAGCTATATTCTAATAAAGTTACGTCTTATTATCTTAAGCTGGTCTTTAATTCTATTAATATATATATATATGTTATTTCAAAAATTATTAAATTATCTTCATTTATTTCAAATGAAAAAAAGGAGAAGAACCCAATGAATGTTATTTTCCTATAATGTTTGGTACTGTATTAATTTTCATCTACTTCGATTTTTTCAAACGCACTTAAATGTTATAGATATTCTCATTTATTTATTAAAAATGATTATTTGTTTTTCCTTTTCCATCTTTAATGAACATATCAACGTGATTTGAATCAAATTTGAATCCTAAAATCATCATTGTTGGAAGATACTTTTCTAAATATCACCCAACTAGGATTATATATTCAAGAAAAATAAATCATTTTTTTATCATCGATACTATTATTATTATTAAGTTATTAGATAAATTTTAAAACTTTTCATTTTTTAGCAGCACCATAAACTTGCCTTACAAATGCCATTCATGGTTCCCAAGTCATCATTCAGGTGGGATTAATTGCGACACCATTTTTATTATTTCGTGGTTTCCCATGTTCGAATTAACAATATTATTATTATTATTACACAAAATACAAATAAATTATATATATTGCTTCGCGTTATCAATGTTTGTTTATGTCCAGTTTCGTTTTTAATAAAATTGAACAACTTTTGTAATGATAAAATTGAATTAAGTGTAAGAGATTAGATGGTACCATAAATTTCAGATATTATTTTTGTCTTCAGTAGTATTATATATTTCTTTCTTTTATTGTCCGTTTCTTGTTGTTATATCTTTCTCTTAAATGTATAGTATTTATTTTCCTTTAGAGGCATTTATTTATTTTTTGAACAACTTTAGAGGCATTTATACAAATATGACAAAGTTATAACCTTTTTAAGTTTCACTACCTAATGCTTTAAATATAGTATCTATATTTAGTTGAAAATGTATTAAAATACCCCTAATATCAGAAGAACAATAAAAATGCTTATAGTTGATTTACCAAATGTATTAATTTAATGTTTGAGAATTTGGATTTTAGAATTTAGATTTGAATTAAAAAAATAGTGTGAGTTGAGTAATAAAATCATGGAAAGATATTGAATTTTTTTAAACAAAAAGAAAGTACAACCTTAACAATGCAACTAATCAAATAGAGAATTTTAGAGATTATGTCTACCAAAAAATTTAAACATAAAATAAAATGAAAAAGGAGAACTCAAAGGCGCAAAAACAATCGAAGCCTTCTTTTGATTCTAACATTCTTCATTCATAGTAACTCTGTAAATAGTATTCTTTTGTCTCTATCCAACTAGACGCATTATTGATGATGAAGGAGTGACAAACAAACCAAAGCAAACTTATAGGCTCCTTCGCAAAATAGATCTGAATACATCGGCAAACAACCACAAAAGTAAATCTAGCCACTGAAAAGACCACCGACAATCACAAAACAGATACGAGCAACTTGAGAATCTCTACGCAATTGCAGAACTACCGCAGAGGTAGGTGAACAATGTGTCATAAGGCAGAGGAAACATGCAACAAGAGCAATAAAGCATGTCAACAAAGGCAAACGAACATGCACAAAATATACGAAATGAAAAAATAAACAAAATATGTTTTTTATTAAAAATTAGAATAAAACTGAATAAAAATAAACAAACCAAAGCTGAAGATGAGAAAGTAATATTAAAGATGAACACTGATAGTCGACGACCAACATCAAAACTAGTGTTGCGGTTAGCAAAATCAAAAGAAAAAGAAAAAAAAGGTGGCCATTGGTGAGTAATAAAATAATTAAAAATGTAACATTCGTGATTATTTCAGAATTTATTAAGTTAATAAATGTCTATTTAATAAATTCACGTTTTTATATATTTTTAATTATTCATTATAATTTATATTGAATCTTGACTATTTATTCGTAACATATGCGTTTCATTCTTACTATTTACATAGCAAATGAAATTTAAATCCGAAATTCCAAACCTAACTTTAATATAAGTAATAGACTTCAAAATTAAAAAAGGTAAAATTCAGTAATATATTAAACTATATATGAGTTTCCCTCATAGTCACTCAACTATATGGATTAATGTTACATTATGGACACTCATGTTATTAACTTATAACATTATGGTCACTTAACTTTGAAATGTTACATTTTAAGTTGGTAAAATTTTATCGTCTGTCTATGTATCATCTATAAGTTATGGATTTGGCCATTGTTCTCTAATTTGGTTAGTTTTAGTTCATATACTTTTCAAATTTTAAAATTTCAGTCTTGACCTAATAGCAATAATGAACAATATGACTAAATTACCTAGATTAAAATGATCAAATAGTATAATAGGAGCTAAATCTAAAACTTAAACATAATACAAGGATTAATAGCAGATTTTGACTTGACATATTTTACATATTTATTGTTTGGGTCAGGACTGAAATTTTAATCTTTGAAAAGTATAGGGAGTAAAGATGAGCAAATTAGAGTAGCGGGACTAAATCCACAACTGATGCATAATATAAGGACTAGTAGAAAATTTTGAACTTAGAATTCAAAATTTTATTACAATTGTAGGGGAAATGGAAAATAATCCAGATTTTAAGGGCACTAAAATAAGTAACTGGTAGGCTATACCCATGGCCGCAATGCACAGAAGGAAATGACCAGCTGCCTAGTTATAGTACCCAGTGGTAGGGGTGTGCAAAAATATTCGATTTGATTGAAGTTTCCGTTGATCTAATTTAAAATTTTAAATATCCAATCCGATTTTTATTTTTAGATCAGATACGGGTCGCAATATTTTAAGTTTCGGATTATCTAAATCTGGAAATTCAAAATTTTATTAATACGAATCTTTTTATATTTAGCAATTTGATGCTTGTTATATTCGAAAATTCAAAATTTTCGTAGATGCGAATCTTGTTATATTTCTTGATAAAAAAATATCTGATATCATATGATATATATATATATTCATACAGTACGGTATAATTGAAGTTTACAGAGATTTCGTTTATAACAACAAAGGAGATAATAAAGTATGGTCACCGGTGATGATCATCTTATTAATCATGTATAAATATCATGATATATGTATAAAGTACGGTATAAATATCATGTATAATTGAAGTTTATAAATGGTATATTCTTTTATTAATCGTGTATAAATTGACTGATATCATCATATTCATTATAATATTTAAAGTTAGAAAAATATCTCATGCATCGATGGTAAAAACGAAAAATTTGCACAAGTGTACTTAATTTTAAGGTTTAAGCACCTAGTTCAAGATTTAGGGGTTTAAGTGTATTGGTTCATAATTTAGAGCTCATGGTTAGAAATTATGGTTTAGAGTTAGAATTTAGGGTTTATATGTTAGATTTTAGGGTTAAGGTAATATGGTTAGGGATTTAGGTTTTAACCTATAAACCTTAAATTTTAATCCCAACCCAAAATTCTAACCACACATCTAAATTCAAAACTCCTATACTTAAACCCATGAACATTAAACCCTACTCTTAAAAATTTTATGTATTATCACCGCGACATTGCATGATAATACATATAAATAGTATATAGAATATAGCCGAATTAAAATAGTTTGAAAATGTTAGGGAACAGAGAATCTTTTGGCCTTGTTCATTTCACTGCAGCAAGTCAAATCATAAATGGTGTCTAGAAAAGTGTGCTGTTATCTTCTCTCTTGACCTTAACCAAGCTTGCTGCCTCGTGACTGTTGCATATTGTGTACGTACTGTTTGGATTTAAACTCATCAATATTTTATTTTATATTATATTATATTAGAAAATAAAAAAGGAATTTAAAAAGTGCATCTGCTTGCCGCTACGACTCTGCAACTCTGTGCCCTGCGCCTGCTTACTTCGTTGGCCGTGGGCACGACTTTCTCCTCCCCCATTTCCATAAGTCTCAACGTAGTAGTCGGTTTATTATTTATGAAAATTTATGGCTCTTAATTTCTGTGCTGTCTTTATCTAAATGGTGAATAGTCAGAAACAGATACAAATTTTTATGTTAGGGTATAAATTTTGATGTTCAATACAATTTTATAAGAATTTGAAAATTTCATGGAGTGCGAAATTAGATTATTAATGTATATTTTTTTTAGTAGAATCAGTTAATTTTATTAAAAAAGAAAATATTTCTTATAATTATTATTGTAAACTAAATATATAATTTGAACATTTTCCTATAATATTGACTCAAGAAACTAGCCATTTTAGATCATTCAAGGAACATACAAGGAAAATGTTAAAAACCCAACTAAAATATTCGAATGAAATATAGATACAAACAAATCTGACTGCATCGACAAAAAGAACCACAAAAGGGATTAAACTACAGAAAGACCACTAAGAACCATTATCCACGAACGCAAATTGTGTATCCAAATTCAATTCGAGGGTTTAGAACATGAAAGATTTACATGATAACAAATAAGCGTTATCTTATCAGTCGAGGCAATGTCAAAAAAAAAGAAAAGAACTGGTAAACGACCGACAAAGAAGACCAAAAATGTACCATAAAGACAGAGTTATTCTTATTAAAAATTAAAAACAAAAGAGAAACAAATATAAAAGATTAAAAAAACAAAGAAGAAATAATGAGTAAGACGGTTGATGGCTAGCACTAAAATTAGGGTCGTCGTTGGCTTAAACAAAGACGAGAAAAACTTACATCAAAACCTCTAATTTTAAAAAACTCTTATTAGCAGCTTTTTTAAAATTAGAAGTTTCACCCTAATTTGCTATTCACTAAACATCCAAATTAGTGAATTTATCCGGTCAAAATCTCTAATATCAATCCAAACCTCTAATTTTAACTTAAAACACTATTTATCAAACATGGCTATAAAATTTTAAAATTTTGAGAAAATGTTATTGTATTTTACATCCATCGGTCCATTTAGTAGTGCCACGTTACGAATAATAATTGAATGATTTGATGTAGATTTGCAATGTATTTATAAACTTGTATAAAATGGTATGTGTGGGTGAATATGAGGAGTTTCGTCCTCATATGGAATGTTGTGTTGTATTATGTAAGCTCAAATCTCATGTGACTACATCTTTTGATTTAGATGGTTTTCTCGAGGGGGATGCTTTTCAGCTTCGCCATGACAATTGAAAACCAATCAATTCAGAAATAAAAATAAGTACACATAAGTTAAATTTGCGTTTAGCTAAAAGTAAATTTTAAACGCGGGTTTAATTAAAAGCGAGTTTTGTGTAAAAAAAATTAGTAAATTATTTTTTTTAATTTTTACCTACTCACTCAATACATAATTCGCACTTAGCCAAAAGCAAATTTTAAACTCGCACTCGACCAAAAGTGAATTTACCTTACATGGACTGAAAGAATGATATTTTTCTACATAACCATTAATGGAATACTTTTCCAATTAATTTTCAAAAATGAAATATTCCCTCAATATAGCCTAAAAATACTAAATAAATAATTGCACAAAATGACATGTTCCTTAATACTAATGTATTATCTTCTTAAATCCAATGTATAACATTCTTTTAATTCATGTGTTTTATTTTGGAAATTAACTGCGTTAAATTATTGATGAATTTTTTTATCGTATTAATTATACTTACCTCGGTAAATAAGTTTATATTTACATCGTTGGAAAAAAATTAGCCGTTTTTTTAATTTTTTTCTCAATTATAGCTGCTTGCCTTTTTTTTCTTCTTTATTTAATCGACATCAATACCGGTTTTTTATTGGTTGTTGACCATCGGTGATTCATATTTTATTTGTTTTGTTTTTTGTCTTCGCACATTTTGTTCTTTTTTCTGTCTCTGTAGCACATTTTCTCTGTTTTTATGGCACGCTTCTATGGTTACTTTTGCAGTTTTTTGTGTTTGTACGATGACCCTCACATAGTTTGTCTTTAATTTGTGTTTTTTGGTGAACACATAGAGTTTGACCCTCATTTGAGTTGTTTGCCCATGTAATCTATAACAATTCGTCGCTTTTGAGAATAGGCATGAAAGAATGTTGTCGATTTTGGAAATTTCTTCTAGTTCGTGTTTTGACAACTAGTCATAGACCTTCCTACAATGGACCATAGATATTTTTTTGATGCAAAGAAGTATCTTATCTAATTGGTGCAACGCTTATATTTTCTTTTTAAATTTATGATTTTTTTGGATGTTCTAAAATCTCTATTATGTTTATGTTCTATTTTTATTTTATTTATCAATAAAACTATCTGGTTAATGTGTCAAAAAATTATATTTACATCATTAAATAGATAGAGAAAAAAACACTCGTAACTCACGAAGAAATGATTAGGGGTGTAAACGAGCCGAGTCGAGCTCGAGTAGTGCTAAGCTCGGCTCGGCTCGTTAAGATTTCGAGTCGAGTTCGAGCTTGAGTAATTTCTAACGAGCCTGAGAAATCTGAGCTCGACTCGGCTCGTTTAGAATTCGAGTCAAGTTCGAGCTTAATTCGAGCCCAATCGAGTCAAGTATTGACCGATCTTTGACTGCATTAGACTCGAGTACCTCTTCATCTGTCACGTCTCATTTAAAGTCCTATGAAGAAAAAACTTTGATACACAAGTTGTGTAAACTCAAGCTTGTTAATTTTAAGGTTTAGGGTGTTAGTTTAGGGTTTAGAGGTTTAATTTGTTGGGTTTAGAACTTATGATTTAGATTTTAGGGTTTAATACTTATGTTTAGGGTTTGTATTTAGTGTTTTAAGTTTAAGAATTTAGATTTTAAATTATAAAAAATAAAAAAAATAGTATATTATATTTTCGAGTAGTTCGTGAGCTTTTCGAGTCGAGTATCAAGTAGCTCGGCTCGACTCGTCAAGAACTCGAGTCGAGTCCAATCGAGTCAAGCTTTGATCGAGCTTTGACCGAGTCGAGCTCGAGTAGCTTGCGATCTGTCTCGTCTCATTTACATCCCTAGAAATGATTGGGCGAGGTTCATAAATTTGAAGTTAAAGCATCGGCTTCGGGAAAGATAAGCTCGAACATGGGAGGATGACAAATTACCATTTACCAACATTAAGTCACAGAAACATTAATCCACTAACTCAAAACGTTAACCCATTGCTTCTTCCAATAAAGAAACAATGCAATCAATTAACGACACTGATACTGACATCCAGTTGGTCTAATATAATAAAATATTAAATCTCTTAAATAAGGTTAGAGATTTAAATACTAACTTTGTGAATGGAGAACATCATACTAAAAAAATTATTTTTATAATGAATCTATACAATACTCGATTTAGATTAATTAATTAAAAAAATAAAAATTTTAATGATAATGTCATTTATATGTTAAATATCGAAGAGATTAATTTCAACCATAGATCATATCACGTATTGCTGACATCCTAGTAAAATTATGATCGGTCGTTTTATTATACTTAAATTTTGGTATTTTTGTTTTAATTTGATATAATTTTATTTTTATTTCTATAATGTTATTAATGAATCCAAATAAGTAACATATCACTCCTAACACTCAAATATTTATGTCGAGTTGTCGACATTTTTGTAAAAGAATTATTTATATCAACATGATTAATTGAAGTGGGTGTATTTAGATTAAAAAAATATATGCTTTTTATTTGAAATAACTATTTGAATTTAAGGTGTTTATGGTCAGGTCAAATTAAGTTTATGTATGAGATAAATACACTTCACGTTTATTTAAGTCTATAATATGAGTCTAAGATTTTGTCAAAGTCCGTCCATATTTGTAAATGAAGAATAACCCATATTTTAAAATGTCACATTAATAATATAACATAGAATTTTAAACGTGTTAACAATTGGGCTTGGATGTTTAGATTTGAAAAACAAAGAGACTAGTCAACAACCTCTAAAGCTAGTGGTTAAAAGTTGTCAGTTGACACCTCCTCTAGGTTGTGGGTTCTAAATTCAGTAAGAGTAAATTTTCCTTTCTCTTTTCTCCTTCTCTAGGTAGAAATTGTTAAAAAAAACAAAGACTAATTTCTTGGAAATAAAAGTAGAAGGACCGATTTCCAAATGTAGAAAGAGTACATGGACTTAGAAAATATTTTATCCCTTTCTAAAACACTGTTTAGGTGAATTTCCTACTTTTAAAGACTATCTGATTTGGTTTTATAATTACGGTCTCCTTAATTGAAATAATATTCACTATTCAGTCATTGTTCCACTTACATAGGCTATGCTTTCATAACTAAAAATTATGTTCCACCCACAGCGCGTGTGCTTTTAAAATCGATTTATACAAATATTTTTTAAAAGATGATATTCAATATATTTATATTTGAACCTTTAAGTATGGTTAATTTAGTATAGTCCAATGTACATAAATATTTCAGGTGTAATAAGATTATAAGAGGGATCGTAAGGCGCAATAACTCCTTTCCCTACTGTTATTTTTGGGTTAAGGGCTAAGTTTTCATTCATTTTTACTGATGAGTGGCTATAAAAGAGTTCACATATTTGTGGTCCCTTTTTGCCTTTGTTTCACAAACATTTTCATATTTGATCAATAAAAAATAAGGTAAATTATATAAATCATTGCTGAAATTTATTCTCTGACCTATTTTGGTCACTGAAGTTTTAAAAATGTTTAATGAGTAAATTGAACTTTAGACATTTAATGATTTTAGTCATTTTGCTGTTAAATAATTAACGGTGTTATAACGTGACATACGGCACCAAAACGGCGACGTTTTAAGAACATCAATTTCACTCCAAAACGACGTCGCTTTAAAATCCTTATAAATGTTAAATTTTTCCTCATTTTCTTCTTTCTTTCTTTCCTCCTTTTCTCTCCACGCCCCCCTCCCAATTTTGACAATCGCTTTCCTAAACTGGTTTAGTATCATTCATACCAAAATCTTCTTGAGTTCCAATTTGTTAAGCATAATCAACTGACAATTTGCTTTCCGAAACTATTTTGGGATTAACTTGAAAAGATCTCAGCATTTATGCATATTCAAGGATATTGAAACCATCCGGTTCTTGTAAGCAAAACCCAACTTTCCTTTCATTTTTCCTTTTTATTTCATGGCTGAAATGTTCCTTTGCAGTATTGTTGTTTGCAGTTTCACCAACTACAAATATAAGCACTAATATTTTTATTGGTAGAGGGACTTATGAAAACTTGTTAAGTATGGCTAATATAGGGTAAAAGGACAGATGTTGGCTACTTTAATTAGGATTACAATTGTTCTAATCCTTTGTGGAGTAGTATTCCTTATCCTAGTTAGAATAGAAATTGGATGTAGGGGCTATATAAAGAGGCTTACTCCCACCTCATTAGTCACTTCATCAATTGTTCTTTAGGCTTTGCGGAGCGAGAGCATCTGTCCATCAAAAGAGTACTCGAGTTTTCGGTGGGATCGGATTAAGTGGGTTAAGAGCGCGGGGCGAAGTACGTGGTATCTTTGTAATTGTACCGGATCTATAAATAGATGTGTTATTTGTAACATAAGGACCATTGCTTGAATAAAAGAAAACAACCACTCTTTGATCCCCGAGAACGTAAGCACACTGCTGAACCTCGTTAAATCTCTTGTGTTCTTGCTTGTTTGATTTTCTTTTTCGCTTGTCGTGTGCACAACAACTGGTATCAAGAGCCTGGTTGCGATGACTATGTCCAGTGCGAAATTCGAAGTGGTTAAGTTCAATGGTGAAGGTGACTTCAGATTGTGGCAAACGAGGATAAAGGATCTGTTAACGCAATAAGGGATTTTAAAGGCTTTACGATCTACAAAACCAGCGTCGATGGAGGACGACGGTTGGGAAGAACCGCAACAACGAACGACTAGAACCATACGGTTATGTTTGGCATATGAGATTATGTATCAAGTTATGGATCTGACGTCTCCATGAGAGATATGGAGCAAGTTGAAAAGTCAATTTATGTCCAAGTCTCTAACAAATAAATTGTATTTAAAGCAAAAGTTGTATAGGCTGAAGATGCAGGAAGGTCAGAATTTGGCGCAGCACGTGAATATCTTCAATCAAATAATCACCGATTTAACTAAACTTGATGTGAAGATTGAAGATGAAAAAACTATGATTATGCTGTGTTCGTTGCCTTCTTCTTATGAACACATGGTGACTACTCTTGCATATGAGAAAGAAATAATCAAAGTTGAAGAGATTACTACACCCTTGTTGGCCCACAACCAGCGAAGGTAGAATACATGTGAAAACTCTCACGTTGATGGTTTATATGTTAAGGGTAATCACAACCATGGAAGGAAGTTAGAGAAGGAGTGTTCTAGAAGACGAAATTCTAGACTAAAGTCTAGAGGCAAAAAGACGTTTTGTTGCTACAAGTGCAAGGAACCAGGACATATGAAGCGAGACTGTCCTAAGTGGAAAAAGGAGTAAGATGATAAACATGATGCATCATCCAAAACCGTGAATGTGGTGCAGAATGAGAATTCAGATTGCAGTGATGGTGATATGCTTTCTATTTTAACAACACAATTCACAAATGCTTGGATTCTTGATTCAGGACGCTCTTATCATATAACACCTAACATGGAGTGGTCTTCTACCTATATGTCTGTTAATTCTAGTTTTGTCTATTTAGATGATGATAGATGTTGCAATATTGTCGGTATTGATGAAGTTAGAATTAAGATGTATGATGATATTGTTAGAACATTATGTGATGTTAGGCATATACCGAATTTGAAAAATAATATAATTTCTTTGGGCATTTTACATAAGAATGGTTTAATTCCTAAAGATGATGAGGATAGAGAAATCATTAGGATTGTTAAAGGTGCATTGACTATGATGAAAGAAAAGATAACTGTAGAGAATATCTATAAACTGTTAGGGAGTACAGTTGTAGGTGAAGCTCATTCTGTTGAGTCATATGATGATAATACAAAAATGTAGCATATGCGTCTTGGTCATCTTAGTAAACTTGAAATGGTTGAATTACATAAAAGAAATTAATTGCATGGTGTCAAAAGTTGCAAGCTCGATTTTTGTGAATTTTGTGTTATTGGTAAACAGACTAAAGTCAGTTTCACGACGGGAAAGCACAAAACTGAAGGGATTCTTGATTATGTGCATTCTGATGTATGGGGGCCTACTAGAGAATCATCATTGGGTGGATTTGTGCATTTTTTTACTTTTATTGACGATTTTTCTAAGAAAGTTTGGGTGTATTTCTTGAAACAAAAATCTGAAGTCTTTTCCAAATTCAAGGCGTGGAAAGCTGAGGTGGAGAACCAAATGAGTAGAAAGATCAATTATTTAAGGTCTGATAATGACACAGAATACACAGATTCGGAGTTTCTGAAGTTCTATGAGGAGCATGGGATTCAGAGACATTTTTCAGTGTGAAAGATGCCACAACAAAATAGTGTTGCTGAAAGTATGAACAAGTCATTAGCTGAGCGGGCTCGGTGCTTGAGACTGAATGTAGGGCTTCCTAAAAACTTCTGGGCAAAAGCCGTGAGTATTGCATGTTATCTCATCAATAGGTCACCACGGGCATCTTTGGGTGGAAAAGTTGTAGAAGAGGTATGAACAGACAATGTAGTTGATTTTTCACACTTACAGATTTTTGGTTGTCCTACTTATGTGCATGTACCTGGTGATGAGAGATCAAAACTTGATGCAAAATCAAAGAAGTGCATCTTTCTGGGCTACAAAAAAGGTGTCAAAGGATGAAAGTTTTGGGATCTAGTTACAAGGAAAACAATGATTAGCAGAGATGCAATTTTTGACGAGCAATTCATGTTGCAGCAGAACTGAGACAAGGTGCTCGTGAATTTCGAACAATATCCAAGAGCAATTGAGAAAAAAGTAACAGCTGAGAAAGGTGAAAGTTCGAATTCAACTTCTGGTGACTCTAATACAGTTCCGTTGCAGAATTATAATTTAGCCAGAGATAGAGAAAGATGCACCAATGTAAAGGCTCTATGCAGACTGGGTTTTAAAGATATGGTGTCTTTTGCACTTCACATTAGTAGTAAAGATCGGGATACTTTTCAATGGGCTATCTCTAGTTTAGAAAAAAACAAATGGGTGGCTGCAATGGTTGATGAGATGAAATCTTTACAGAAAAATCATACGTGGCAGCTAGCTAGGCTTCTTGAGGGAAAGAAGGCTATAGGTTGCAAATGAGTGTATAAAAGAAAACAAGTAGTATTAGAAAAAGATGGAAAAAAAAGTTCAAGGCTTGATTGGTAGTAAAGGGTTTTTCACAGCAAAAAGGAGTTGATTATGATGAAATCTTTTTTCTTGTGGTTAGACATACTTCAATGAGGGCAATTCTTGCACTTGTAGCTAGTTCGGTTTTGCATTTAGAGCAGATGGATGTTAAAACTACTTTTTTGAATGGTGATTTAGCTGAGCATATTTATGTGCAGCAACCAGAAGGGTTCATTCAATCCGGAGATGAATATCTAGTTTGCAGGTTAAAGAAATCCTTGTATGGGTTGATGGAGTCTCCACGACAATGGTACAAGCGATTCGACTCCTACATGGTTCAGATTGGCTACAAGCGATGTGAGTATGATTGTTGTGTCTATGTTAAAAGCCTTGATGACGGTTCTTTTATTTTTTTGCTAATGTATGTTGATGATATGTTGCTGGCTGCAAAGTATATGCATGATGTTGTCGGTTTGAAAGCTTTATTGAGTCAGGAATTTGATATGAAAGACTTAGGAGCTGGAAAGAAAATTCTTGGAATGGAGATTCACAGAGATAGAGGCTCAAGGAAACTGTGGATATCTCAGCAAGGCTATGTTGAGAAAGTGTTAGACAGGTTTGGGATGAGCAAAGCAAAGCCCGTGAGCACTCCATTGGCGAATCACTTTAAGCTTTCTATAGAACAGTGCCCAAAGATAGACAAGAAAATTGAAGAGATGGCAAAGGTCCCTTATGTCAGTGCTGTCGGCTGCCTGATGTATGCGATGATATGTACTCGTCCTGATTTAGCTCATGTTATTGGTCAAGTATGTAAATACATGTCTAAACCAGGAAGATCACATTGGGAAGCAGTCAAGTAGATTTTTAGGTATTTACAGGGTACTGTGTGACATGAAATTGTTTTCGGCAGTCAGCGACATGATCCTTTGATTGTTTTATATGTGGATTCAGACTATGCAAGTGATTTGGATGATAAAAGGTCTAAAATTGGGTATGTTTTCACCCTTGGTGGAGGGCCTATATGTTGGAAGTCAACTGTTCAGTCTGTTGTGACATTATCAACAACTGAAGCTGAGTACATGGCAGTAGCTGAAGCTGCAAAAGAAGCCTTATGGCTTATCGGGCTAGTGAAGAAATTGTGTATTCAACAAGGTGGAGTTCAGTTACATTATGATAGCCAAAGTGCTATTCATTTGGCTAAGAATCAGACGTATCATACTAGACTAAACATATTGATGTGAGGTTTCATAAGATTAGAGAGTTGATTGCATCTGGTGAGATATTGTTACAAAAGGTGCATACTGTAGACAATCCAGCTGATATGTTGACCAAGCCTATTACTACAGACAAGTTCAAGCATTGTTTGGACTTGTTGAATGTTTGCAAATGCTAGAGAAGCATGGTAGCTCAACCCACTTTGATGTGTGAGAGACTCTAGATTTATCTCTTAAGGGGCATGATATCCGCCAAGGTGGAGATTTGTTAAGTATGGCTCATATATTGTAAAAGGACAGATGTTGGCTACTTTAACTAGGATCACAATTATTCTAATCTTTCGGAGAGTAATATTCCTTATCCTAGTTAGAATAGGACTTGGATGTAGTGGGTTATATAAAGAGGCTTACTCCCACCTCATTAGGCACTTCATCAATTGTTCTTTAGGCTTTGCGGAGCGAGAGCATCTGTCCATCAAATGAGTACTTGAGTTTTCGGTGGGCTCGGATTAAGTGGGTTGGGAGTGCGGTGGCGAAGCTCCCGCGGTACGGTGCGGGGTATCTTTGTAATTGTACCGGGTCTATAAATAGATGTGTTATTTGCAATCTAGGGACCATTGATTGAATAAAAGAAAACAACCGCTCTTTGCTCCCTGAGGACGTAAGCACACTGCTGAACCTCGTTAAATCTCTTGTATTCTTACTTATTTGATTTCCTTTTTCGTTTGTCGTGTGCACAACAAAACTATTAATATGTTTGATGACAATTTATCAGATTCGACAAACTTTTTCATAGAACCGTTGGTCAGGTCGCCAACGCCGCCAAATTCCTCGGTAGAACAAGTGATGTTCTCTTTTGTAACAAACCAGATTCGAAACCTGCAAATTGCATTTAGGTCGCCCACACCTGCAGATCAAAATATCTCTAAATTTAATTTTTATTCATTATTCTTTAACTGAATAAATTCCACATGGCTGAAAAAATCATTAAAAAAATTTCATGTCATCCTACACTAACAGAGTTAACAAAAAAGTGATAAAAAATATTTCATGTATAAAGTTCGGTGAGTAAATTGAACATTTTGAAACTTCAATAACCAAAATAGGTCATAGAATAAAGTTCAATGATGATTTACGTAAATTACCCTAAAAATATGCATGGTAAATGGTAATAGCAAGTTTGAGACTTAATAATTCATATTCGAAATCTACCAAGTGTGGGTTCTTAGATAAAAAAAATTTATTGTGAATTAAGTTCCATTATATGCAAGTTCTGTTCGAATATGTATTAATTATCAGATTGATTATATTTTGTAATGGTTAATTCAGATAATAATTATTCAGATATACATTATGCGTACTTGAAATTATAACTGTTTTTTTAATTTAAAAAAATTGAAGTTTACCATCCGTGTTTATAATCACAACATATATTAATTGAAAAACTTGAATTTACCTACTATGCGTTGATTTAACGAGATGAGGTGTTAAATTTTTTAAACAATGTTCATAGTTTGAATACTAATAGCAAGAAAGAAATTGGGTTGAAAAAATTATTCTTATAATAATTTTCTATGTTATCAAATTCGAATTAATCTGTCACTGAATTGAATACCGATAATTATAAAACGACATAAAAGAAGAAAAAAAAAGTCACGCACTATTTGTGGGAGTGTGAATATTTAACAAAGAATATTGAAAATGGCCCCCAGGGGCCAGGGACATTCCCATTCGGCTGATTCCAAAACAAGCACCATGAAAAAGGAGGCCCAAAAATTAAATGGATTGAACGGACAATCCACATTAATCTTGGGCTTCCATATTAAATGATTGCCCTTTTATCTGGTAATTAAATTAAGAAAATAATTTGATACACCAAGTAAACAAATAAGTTTGTCAATTTTAAAGTTTATTAGTTTAATTTAGAGTTTATAAGTTTATATTTTAGGTTTTAGATTTAAAATTTATTGTTTAGAGAACCCAACAAGTATCCTTATAGAAAAATGGATGATGTTCATCTTATGAGACATGTGTTCAAATTGCTTTGTCTGCATGATGTATGCGCATTGTTAAAAGGTTAAGAATATTTATAAACAGATACTACAATGTAATCGCTTTTAAACTATTAGAATTTAGAGTTAGAGTTTTAAAATTTGAGTTAAAAATTATAATTTAGATTTTATAGTTTAAACATCATGTAAAAAATCGTATCAAACTATAACTTTTATAATAAATATAATATTTTTTGAGTTTTGTGGTCCAAAGTATCAATTAAATCAAAATAGATAAAGTATGTTCGCGTAGTTCGTAAGTTTAATTGATTGGTTTATTTATTTTTAATTAGTTTAAAAATGGCTTGAAATCAAAAACTTAAAGTTAAATTTTTTTTCGAATAGTCTAAAGATGACTACAAGATAATATATATTCATACATATTTTTAATCTTCTGACAATTCGCATACACCTTGTAGATAGAACGATTGAATCTGAGTCTCTTAGGATGAACATCATTCGCTTTTTCACTAAGACCACTTGTTCAGTTCATTTGTTCATATATTATAATTATATTACTTTACTTTATCCCTTATTATTAAAAAAATGACACGACCCAATCAAAGATCGCCATGTATAATTTAAAAATAAAATAAAATCTAAAAAATCATTAAAATTTCCAAATGTTCCTCTTTAAAAAACTCGGGTTTCTGAATTTTTTTTTATTTTCAGTTTAATTTTTTTCTTCTAATATTATGAATTTTTAAAAATAAATTAAGTATAGTTTCAATGTTGATAATATTTCCCAGATGATTATTTAATCAGTCCAATTATTCATGACATTCAACATGCAGCCAAAAAATTTGAGTATATTAAGTTTTTTTGTCCATCGACGCAATAACAACGCTACACATACTCTTGCACAAGAAGAACGTTGGTAGCAATCGCCATGCCATTGGATTGAACAGGCGCCTCTAAAAACTACAATGATAGTTAATCGAGAGTTGAAGAATCGGGGTTGATTCATGGAGGTTACTCCTCTCTTTTGTGTTTTATATGTAATATATAAGGGTCACACTTAATCTGTCTTTCGGAATTTATTTGTATATGTATGTTTTAGATGCATTTTGGCCTATTAGTTCTATATTACTGGTTACTAAAATTAGGATTATCTGCTATAGTGTTTGGTTACTGTCCATCTTAGTTCTTGTAAATTTTATCAATTTTAACCATACTTAATAATACCAGCTATTTTCAAAAAAGAAAAATAGAAATTGTTTGCTTGAAGTCGTCGCGCAACTTCCTTTTACAAATTTGCTTAAAGGGGTCGTGCTTTTCGAACGACTTCTAACTACTGTTAATTCACGAAATAATAAAAATAATCAGTACATTTCATAAAATAAAAAATCCTACACCATTATCCGGGTAAAATACCCGAAGAAAGACAGTAAAAAATAGAATGAAATTTAAATTAGAGTAAAATATTGAAATTATCACTCAACTTTGGTCATTTGACCTATTTTAGTCACTCAACTTTAAAAACGCTCAATTTACTCATTAAACTTTATTTTTTGACCTATTTTAATCACTTTGGATTATTTTATTAATATTTAAGTATGACATGATATATTTTATTATTATTATTATATATAAAAATAATTTAAAATAAAAATAAATAATTTTTTATTAATAAATAAAAAAATAATTTAAAATAAAAATCCTAATCCCAAACACCCCTAATATCCCAAATATCTCAAATCTCAACCACCCAAACTCTCAACCCGGCGGCCACCGCCCCCTCTTTCTTATTCATTAACTGCTCTTTCTTATTCAGACTCAGTGAACCATTGATGTTGCTCTTGCTTTGCTCCATCATCCAACAACAAAATCGAAGAAATTATATTTTTAGATCCGTTATTCTTAAATTCTTCATTAACTAAGGATTCTTCACTATCTTTTCTACCCATTTTCCTGCTATTTTCGTTGGACCCATTTTTCATATACTGGAATGAAAAAAAGTCGCCGCTGCTAATGCTTCGTCTTTATATGAAAAACTTTCAGAAGAAAGAAATGTGAAAGACCCAATTTCCATGAAACGTGTATTGGTTTGTTTTTGATTGAAGAAATATGAATGTAAAATTATTTGAAATTGTGCATGAGAACGAAGGGAAGAGGGTGAATGAGAACGAAGTGAAGAAGGTGACCGGTGGAGGTGAAGGGCAGAGTTTGATCGTGGAGATGGAGGTGAAAGTGAATGGTTTTTATTTTGGGTTTAGGATTTGGGATATTTGAGGTTAGGGTTTTTATTTTAAATTATTTTTTTATTTATTAATAAATAAAATATATTTTATTTTTATTTTAAATTATTTTTTATATATAATAATAATAAAATATGCCATGTCATAGTTAAGTATTAATAAAATAATTCAAAGTGATCTAAATAAGTCAAAAAGTAAAATTTAATGAGTAAGTTTAACTTTTTTTTTTTAAGTTCAGTGACCAAAATAGGTCAAATGACCAAAGTTGAGTGATGATTTCAGTATTTTACCCTTTAAATTATATAAAAACTTCTGAGGTATTATGCTATTAAGCCAAAAAGAAAAAAGCTATTAATTCTGGTCACTTGTGGAGCGTGTAAACCATTTTAGAGGAAGCGATTGGGTAAATGCTAAATACCCAGAAATTCAAAACTTCCAAATTGGAGAGTAAGCACTAACCAATGGCGATGGCAACAGTTTGAAGACCAAACCAAACCCAAATATATTTATAATATTTCCAAGTTTTTTTTTTTGTAAAGTACAGTAACAAGCTAGTAATTTCCATGGTAGAAATCAATCAAAGAGGCCGTAGACCCAGCAAAGAGTCACACAGAAAACGACCGCCAAAAAAGCTTTTCTTTTTCATCTTAAAAATCACTTCACAATCTTCTTCCCACCCCCAGATTTTACCCATATTTTACTTGAAGGAAAAAAGAAGCTGGGATTCTAAAGAATGGAGCTTGGAGACTGTGTGATATAAAGAGAGAAAGTGTGAATTATCCAAGGGAATATTTATTTTTGGTTTTGTTATTAATGTTATGGCATGCCAGAGTTACAACGAGCTTTGCATTGAAGGTGTTTGTTCAATTTCCGATTTCGGTTTTACTTTCTTGTCTTTCCCTTATAAAGACGGTTTCCATAGTTGGATATTTTGATTCTTTCATTGAAGAAAAAAGAAAGAAAAAAAAAGGCAATGAAAAGTCTTGGGGTTCAGCTGTTCTTCTTGGCCTTTCTTGCTCCAATTGGTACTTTCTTCTCTACTTTTTTTTTATGGTTTAGAGTTCAATTAGTTTGTTGGGTTTTATTGGTTATTTAGTATGTTGTCTGAATTGGGTTGATCTCAGAATTGTTGATTTCTACTGTTTTGATCATTGCATAAAGTTTACCTTGTTTTAGAATTGGGGTCTTGGTATCTTAATGGTGAATTTTGTAGGGCCGTTCTTAAATTTTGATAGTTTCAGGAAGGAAGAAAGAAAAAGAAAAGATGTAACTGAGAAATTGCTGTTTTGATTGTTTTTATTAAAACCTTGAACTGAATTTACAGTTTCTTCGATATTATGATTATATATATTAAGTAATTTTTTTCATAAATTAAAGGATTTTGAATTGCTATATGTTTTTAGTTGGATTTGGGATTTGAATCCTGTTCTCCTATTGTGAGGGTTGCTGAACTATATAGAGAAATTTACTTTGTTGGATAATGTTCGATTGAAGCTTCATCGAAATATGAGAGTTTTCTTTAGTATTGTTTCATCCATAAGGATGGTTTTCAGTTTTCACTGGTTTATAACCTGTTCTTTTGTTAAAATTGTTTTGTTTGATTGTTGAGATGATTTCAAAGTATGTGTGTAAGCGTTCATCAGTTCGCTATTAGCTAGCCAATCCTCGAGATAGTTTAGAAGTCGAAATTTGCTCGCTTTATGCTACAAATCCTTGCATGGTTTAAACTGCTAACTTTGCAAATATAAGTTAATAAAATGACAGTAATAATTCAAAATGAAAATAACATAAAGAACCAATTATTTGATAATCACCTATAATCCAACTTTCTCTTCAGCTTTTGGCTTATGCAATATTAGTGTGTGTTTATCTCTTGAATCTTGATAGCTTCTTCTTTCTACCTTGCCCGTATATCAGTTTGAGAACTTGCTTTTTTATTCAGTCTGAATGGTGCAGCAGATAAATTTACCTACAATTTATGATGGACATCATAGTTTCTAGAGATCTTACCAAAAAGAAAAGAATTCTATCTGTTTCATTGTGGATTTACTATGTTATCGTAGAATTCATAGGTTGTAGGATAAACCAAAATCATTGCAGAAATCTCTTCTGCCTTTGAAAAATGATAGTATTGCTATTATGATTGCAAATAAAGTGTCATTAATTAAAAATTATTTTGTTTTTTTTTTCTCCAGCATCTGTGACTGTGCAAGCTTTCACTGGAACATATGGTATTAATTATGGAAAATTAGCGAATAACATCCCTTCACCGGATGAAGTTGTCACTCTTCTTAAGGGAGCGAAGATAAGGAATGTTCGAATTTATGATGCTGATCCTAGTGTCCTCAAAGCATTTAGTGGAACAGGGCTGGAAATTGTGGTTGGACTCCCAAATGGAAATCTGCAAGACATGAGTGCCAATGCAGATCACGCAATGAATTGGGTCAAGGACAATGTGCTGGCATATCTTCCTGATACACATATACGTGGGATCGCTGTAGGTAATGAAGTCTTGGTATCGAATGATGAATTTTCAGGATTTCTTCTGGGAGCTGTGAAGAATGTTTACAATGCATTAAATGAGCTTAAGTTAAGTGACGTAGTTCAGGTTACCACGGCACATTCTCAGGCTGTTTTTGCTAATTCCTTCCCTCCCTCTTCATGTGTATTCCGAGATAATGTTGTTCAGAACATGAAGCCACTGTTAGAGTTCTTTTCACAAATTGGCTCCCCTTTCTGTTTAAATGCTTACCCATTCCTAGCCTACATGTCTGATCCAGAGCATATTGATATTAATTATGCTCTCTTCTTACCAACGGAGGGAGCAAATGATCCAAAAACTAAGTTGCATTATGATAACATGCTTGATGCACAGATCGATGCAGCCTATGCTGCATTAGAAGATGCCGGATTTAAAAATATGGAAATCATAGTCACAGAGACCGGGTGGGCTTCACTCGGAGATGAAAATGAATCTGCAGCAACCGTAGAAAATGCAAGGACATATAATTACAATTTGAGAAAAAGGCTTGCAAAGATGAAAGGAACTCCATTGAGGCCAAAAAACGTGGTGAAGGCATATGTTTTTGCAATGTTTAACGAAAATTTGAAGACTGGGCCAACTTCTGAGAGAAATTTTGGACTGTTTAAACCCGATGGGAGCATTTCATACGATATTGGATTTCAGGGTCTTAAATCTTCATCTGGAGATTCATTACTTTTGTCTTTGAAGGTATGAGATTCTCTCCCACCCGTGACATATGTCATGTTAGCTATGTTAACCTTTTGCGGATTAGATTCGAGTGTTCTCATACAGAAGATGCATAGTCTTGGAACAATATAAATCTGTTGTGTTCTTGGCGTGCCAATTATTTTGTTTTCACTTACATCAGTTTCCACTTATGAGTTTGATTTATCTTCTCATTAACTATCATCTTAGACGTATCACCTTCTTGATTGCATTGAATAGCTTCATAATACCCCTTCTCACCATTTTTATGTTGTTCTTGTCATGTTTGGAGGCACCTAAGATCCAATAATTTGTTAGTCTGAATGACTAATTTCCACTAAGAAATATTTGGCAACTAGTCGCTACCTAATGCAGCTTGAAGAGAATGAACACGATGCGGATAGAGCAGAGAGAGAGTGAGAGTTAGATGAATAATAATGAGGATATAGAGAGTTTCTGATTTTAAATTGCTGTAAACAAGTCTAAATTCAACAAACCATGATAACATATATTTATAGAAAAACCTCAGAAAGCAATGGTGCAAGTCATAAAAGAATCCCATGTTCTTTGCCCAAAGTTCTTAGGTAGTGATCCTCCTGTATTGCTTCCCCTCTCCGACCTGCGTGAAAGCAAAGTTCTCTAATTTATAAAAACCGATGAGGCAAATCATAGCAACTGACAGTATTGCAGTTGAAAGATTGGCTAATCTCCTCCTAGTTATGGTTAATCTCCTTTTATGTAATGCAACGGTTCTCCGATTTTCTCCTTTTTCCAAGTACCCGTAGAGGGATGAATTTGGTGGTAGGAATGCTAGTGTCCCTTGCCAAACCATTACAGCCAAACTGTTTTGATAATTTACCAGCTAACAGAGTTGCTAATTTGTTTCTGTTTGCCTTGCAAAAGGTTAATCCATCAGCATACACCACATATTTATCAGTACTTCAAATGTGTACGAATGATCCCTCTTTACAATGCAGTAGCACTTTTTTCAAGCACAACTAAAAAATCATACCATTGCACCATTGCTACATAGGAAAGCATTTTCTTCTGTAGAAGCATCTGTTTCGATATATTTTGCATTTTCTTTGATTTACTAGCACTGTATTCGTACTTGTTACCTTGCTCGATCTGATTTCGTGACAAAATGAACATCAATCTCCAATTGTTGAGTCAATAAAATAATTGGAAACAGCTAAAGGGGCAAACCAGAATTGAGTTTAGTTGTACACCTATAGCTTCTTTTTCCTGTACTACTGGAAAGATGAAATGCAAATCAGCCTATCGGTATCATTTTGATTTAGACCTCGTCCCGATGCAGCAAGTCTAAAAGGCGAATATAATACGAAAACTGCTGAAACCATGAGGTTAAATTCTGTTCCCCACCCCTGATACTATTAGATTATTAGACAAAAAAGGCAGTCTTTTGGTGACTTATCTGTAATTCTGTGTTCTCTGTTAATGGAAGTAATAAAAGGATGTTGCTTGAATGTAGTTTAGTGATTCACCTGTTTGCAATAACTTGCTCTTTCAATATCACAGCGAAAGTAAAAGATGATGTAGTTCTCCTTTATCCTATTTCACTGTATATTTGTATGCACTTTTGCAGGATTATCGAGGTCGCGGTTGGTGCAGATGCTGTTCTGTAATATTAACAATGGCTACTGCATTCCTGCTTGTGTTCTCAAGATAGTGATTAAAATAGGGTGGGGGCTTCATTCAGTTGAGGCCAAAGCCAGCACCCATTAATTCTATACTTGTAGATTTGTTAATGATTTACTTATCTTCATGTTATACTTCAAAAAAACAAACCAATACACCTTATTTTTGAATCTTTAGAAACACATGATTAGCTCTTTATAAATCAGGAAATGTGTTTCTTGTGCTTGAATAAATCTCTTGTAATTTTAGTTTATGTACATATAAATACGGCGTGAACTACTCAAATTATAATTTGTTTTTTTTTTTTTAATTTTAAAAGGCATAAGGTCAAAAATAGCCCTCAACGTTTCACCTTTTGGTCATTTTAGCCCTATCTTTTTTTTGTGCAAACAACTATCGTTTCATTTTTCGTTCAAATTTCACTCTTGCTGGATGAAAACCGTTAGTCGACTAACGGTCAAACGCATGAGGCTGACGTGGCATGAGGAAATGATGTGGCGATGCCATGTGACACATTGCTGATGTGGCAATTGTTTAAAAATATTAAAAAATATATATTTTAAAAATATTTTTTAAATTTTTTAAAATGCCACGTCAGCAAAATGGCATGTGGCATCACCACCTCATCTCCCCATGCCCTACAGACATGTCACGTAAGCCTCAGGCGTTGAACGTTAGTTGACTAACGATTTTCATCCAACAAAAATAAAATTTAAAAAAAAAAAGAAAATAAAACGTTAGGTCTAAAATGACCAAAATGTGAAACATTGAGGTATTTTTGACCTTTTGCGATTATAAAAATATTGTGAATTTATATGTTTAAATTATGTTTACATGAAATAAAAATAATTCTTAAATGATAAAAACAAACATTTATATACATATACAGTGCACATGTAGAAGCAACTAGTTTTACAAAAAAAAAGTTTACTTAATTTAAAATTTTCATGTTGATCATAAGTTAAAACTCTGATACGAGAGATCCCATACCACTTTAGACCTGTATTTTTATACATTACGAATGCAATAATTTTTTGAGATTATTTTGATAATAATTTATTGATCAATTAGAGTTCACCCTAAAAACAATTTGCCGACGGCATGACTAAAATTAGTGGTGGATTTAAAAATTAAAAATAAGGATTTAAAATATATTTTTTTCAAACGATTATATAAATTTTTTTCCCTTTACACATTAAACAAAATTAATATTTTAAGAAGAAAAACAACACTAATTAAACCTATATTTTCAAAAATGATGCATATGCTCTCCATCAGGCTGTGTGCATTCACTCCTAATTAAGACATGATTCTTTTTGTACTTATTCTATTTATAATATTAAGATTCGAACTCTTGACCTTAGCTTAAGAAACATAATACCTCATTCCGCTACATCATTCGGTTGTTGATGAAAAAAAAGTAAACTACATAAATGGTCCCTCGACTATGCTCTAATTATCTTTTGTATCTCCGACTATCAAAATATATAAACGGGTCCCCCGACTTAAAAAAGTAACAAATTGGTCCAGCGCTGTTAATAATTTAACGACTGGTGACGTGGCAGTTAATATAAATTGATATAATTACATAATTAGCCCTCAAATTCTACACTTATTTTAATTTGACTCTAATTCTAAAAAATTAACCCACATAATTTTAATAATCTATCAATTTAGTCAATCTTCTTTTCTATTTCTGATCTCCTTCGATTATAAATTGATCTCTATTTTCAAAAAAAATATTTTGTGCTTTTTGAACTGGAGTCATGGCTGGAATTTGAAAATCACAACAATCCCAAATATCCCACAACCAAGAGCTATGGTTTGCAGTGTCAGGTGAACTGCTCTTTGTACTTTCATGTCTCGTCTATCTGGGAATGCCTTGTATGCCATGATTCATGTTTTATATGAATGCAAATCAGTACTTTTCAATAAAAATCATACTCTTTTGTCAAATCAAAAAATGAATCTTGCATGCATGTTAAACGTACCTTCTCCAACCATTCATATGAATTTAACTACCATTAAAAATGGATGAAGCTGCAAATAAGAGGGAAAGAAAAACAAGGTTATGAACAAGTTTTGAAGGTATAAATTACAGAAATACACGAAAAAAACAAATTTCATTCACATTGAAAATTTTAAATTTATTAGCAGATTCAAAAGCAAACCAAACTAGGACAAGGGTTGTGACTGCTATGAACAACAGATGTTCAAGTACTGTAATTGGGGTTGCAGAAATTTGATAGCTTCTGCTCTTAGGCGCCATTGCAAAACCAATAAATTCAAGATTATTAAACAATGACTCCAGTTCAAAAAGCACAAAATATAATTTTTTTAAAAATAGAGATCAATTTATAATTGAAGCTTGTGTATTGACCCTTCATTGTCGTTTATTCAGATTTATGATCATTTAACAAAGTCTGTGTATTGAAAAACAAAGAAATTTTTATGTTTTGAAGAACCGAAGCTTAATAATGGTAAAAATTACCAAGTTTAAATTGAAAAATTAAAGGAGAGAAGAAATAGAAAAGAAGATGGACTAAATTGTTATATTATTAAAATGATGTGGGTTAATTTTTTAAAATTAGGGTCAAATTAAAATAAGTGTAGAATTTGAGGACTAATTATGTAATTATATCAATTTATATTAACTGCCACATCATCAGCCGTTAAATTTTTAACAGCGCCGGACCAATTTATTACTTTTTTTAAGTCGAGAGACCAGTTTGTAACTTTTGATAATTGGAGGACACAAAAGACAATTAGAGCATAGTCGAGGGACCATTTATATAGTTTACCCAAAAAACTACATCTATTTACGCTTTCAACCTAAAAAAAGTCAAGTAGAGGCCTTGCCAACCGACTATAGTAACCATAGCAATTTGTTAAAAGAAAACAAAATGAAACTGAAAATGTCAAAGCATTAGGTGAATGCTAATTAGCCTACTATGGAAAATATTAATGAACATAGACTACTGTAGAGGGTTATTCTTTTTAAAAATCAGTTTAACTATTTTTATTTAGGTTATATTTTGATACATAAGTTGTGTAAAAAAATTATATAACTCTTTATATTTAAGCTATAAAATCAAAAGTTTAAACCTTTAGCCCTAACATCTTGAAACCTAAACCTTAAACACAAAACCCTAAACTCTAAATTCTAACTATAAACCTTAAATTCTACATCATACAACATAAAGCCCTAAACCAAAACCTAAATATTTAAATCCTAAAATTAAAAGGCTTGTGTAAATAGGTTATAAAATTTTTAAACTAAAATTTACACAAACTTATGTATTAAAATATTTTTCTTTTTTTTTATTTTTCCTTATTGAAACCTTGAATCATGATAAATTTCGAGATGTCTGCTCCGAAAATCTCGGAAGGTGATCTTAACCCTAGCGTTGACTCATCGTCTACTATTTTGCTGTCGTCTACCGACGGCCTGGTGGGTCGGCCGCCAGACGATAAAGGGGGAACACTGCAGCCCTTGGGGAGGGCCAATATGGCTGCGAATCCGACGTTGGGGGAGGAAGCTGGGTCGGTTGAGGCAGCGATGGACGTGGCTGATGTCGACGCACCAGGAACGGCTGTTGCTGCAGACGTTATGGTCTGTGATATGGTAAGCCCTACGAAGGAAGGGAATGATCCACAAAGTGGGAGCCGGCTGGTAGAGAGGGAGGCTCCTTGTCCTCCTGCAGCGGCTGATTTATCGAGCGCTAAGATGACTTTTCGGGATATGGTGCTTGGCCGGAACTTGGGGAAGCAGGGGGTGAACATGATCTCCGACTTGGACGTCGATTTGAAACCGGAGGATGTAAAGGTACGTTTCGTTGAAGGAACTCCGACCATTGATTTTTCGGAACGCCTACATTCTGAAATTGATGCCAAGTTAGCGAATTCGGTAGTTGTTAGGCTCTTGGGACGGTCGATAGGATATGCAGCTTTGCTTTCTCGTATCAAGAGTTTATGGAACCCTAGTGGGGAATTATCGTTGATCGATTTGGACAACGATTATTTTCTTGTTCGGTTTGCTAGTGAGGAAGATTGTGAAAAGGTTTTAACCGGTGGACCTTGGTTGATCTATGGATCCTACCTTACGGTTCAACCATGAAGTAGGAGCTTTTCGACTTCGGTTGACCACCCGGATCAGATTATTATGTGGGTAAGGTTGCCGGGTTTACCGTATCGATATTATACTAAAAGCATTTTCCGTTACATAGCGGGGACTTTGGGTAAGGTGGTGCAAATTGATTATAACACGGCGGAGGGGAAGAGGGGACAGTTTGCGCGTTTGGCGATAGTGGTCAATTTGAACAAACCGCTAGCACCGTACATTGTTATCGATGGTAGAAAACAACGGCTTGAGTATGAGGGGCTGCCGACTATTTGTTTCTCTTGCGGCAAGTATGGGCATACTTCGGAGGCGTGTAAACCCACGGTTGAGGTGGCGCAAAACGGGGTTAGCGCGGCTAGTGAGATGGATGCGCAAGTTGAGAAAGAAAAGTTTGGGCCGTGGATGCAGATGGTTAACCGAAGGCAACGACGGGGCAGCGATGTGGGTGAGGGGATTCGTTTGGGTGCTGGAATGCGTACTGATCGGAGTGCCAATGGAGGACGATTTGAGGCGCTCAAGTTCATTGATGTTGAAAGCGCCGATGGCTCGGGGAAGGAGGTCACTAACCCAATCGTGGTGGACAAGCCAAAATCAGTTGGGGGTTCGGATGGTTCACAGGGGAACATGTTGAATAACGGACACAACAAGAGGGGAAAAGGTAAACTGGTCGTTCCACAAACGGTAGCATCACAGGTTTTGACAAGGGAGGTGGGTAGTTCGTCTAAAGGTGCAGAGGGGGATTCGAGGAGTGCTAGTGTGTTGATCGATAAGACCAATGTTGGTGTAAACGGAACTACTATTGGTTGCGAATCGAGTCTAGCGCAAGAGGTGGCGTCAATGGAGGTTGTGGTACCGGTTGCTAGTAAATTGGACCCTCGTAGTCATACGGCTGTTAAGGTGATTCCACAAGGCTCGAGTGAGGCGGAAAGGGCAACACAGGGAGGTAGGGATGTTGGCGTTGTTGGGACTGGGGTGGCATCAACTGAGCGGCGCTTATCGAAAATCAAGACAGTGGCGAGGAAGAGTCCTTATTTCGTGAAGAATAACCTTGTTGTGCGCCAAGAAAATAAGGACCCTAACAAAGAACAAGCAATTGATGTTAGAAAGTGGATATCGAAGATGACGGTGGAGTTGAAGGATAAGCCATCTGATAGCGTGGCGAACCTCCTACCTCCAACTTTGTCGTTGACAGAAGCGCAGGGAAAGGTCCAATGGCGGGATAATACGGTGTTTGAGGACAAAGGAGGGACGGTTTGATTGTTCTCCCTCTTTGTTTTTTTTCATCCTTTTAATGATAAAAGTACTTTTTTGGAACGTCTAGGGCGCGTCAGTCCCTGATTTTAATCGTTATTTGAAGTTGATTGTCAGAACGCAGGAGCTTGATATTGTTGCTTTGATGGAGCCTCGGATTAGTGGAAGGAAGGCGGATGCCTTTATTAGACGGCATGGGTTTGATCACTCTTTTCGGATTAAAGCATGTGGTTTTTCTGGAGGGATTTGGGTCCTTTGGAGGAATACGGTGAGTGTTGATGTTCTGGCTGTGTCTCATCAATTTATTCATGCGAGTTGTGTGCATCAGGATAGTAGGAAAAGTTGTGTGTTGACCGTGGTATATGGGAGCCCGGATAGTAGACGCCGGAACCAGCTTTGGAATGCTTTGTCTGCTTTGCAACCTCAGACGCCTAAGCCGTGGATTTGGGGGGGGGGGATTTTAATGCCATCCCCAGTGTCGCTAATCGTATGGGTGGGTCGAATAAGCGCGATGGTGTCTGTAAGAAGATGGGGCATTTTTTACTTAACGAGGGGCTGTCTTGTTTGGATTTTCATGGGCCGCGTTATACTTGGAAACGGGGAACTCTACATCAAAGACTAGATCGTTGTATTGGTAATGACTTGTGGTGGGATAGTTGGCCGGATTCTTGCGTTTATCACTTGGCAAGAATAGGTTCTAATCATCGCCCGATTTTGTTGGTGGGGAATTTGTCTAGTCCTAATCAGAAGCAAGCGACCTTTAAATATTTAGCTGCATGGCAAGACAACCCAGATTTTGTTGATATGTTGACTCGTACCTGGAGGCCTGCGGAGGATATCCTGACAAACTTAGGCACTTTTGCTAAGGAGGCGAGCACTTGGAATAAGGAGGTCTTTGGAGATATTAATAAAAAGAAGTCTCGTTTTTTAGCCCGGATACAAGGAATTGAAAAGAAGTTAGAGTTTTCATCCAGTGATTTTCTGAGTGATCTCGAGGTTAAGCTGAAAAAAGAATTGAATGATGTTCTAGCTCAGGAAGAAAGCTTGTGATTTCAGCGGGCCCGGACTCAATGGATTCGTGACGGTGATCGGAATACGCGCTTCTATCATCGTACTACCAAAGCGAGGCAAGTTCGGTGTAAAGTGACTATGATTAAGTTACAAAATGGCGTTTGGAGCGATGATAGTTCCGAAATCAAGCTAGGTGTGGTTGAGTTTTTCCGCAAGCTCTTCACGGCTTCCCAGTCTTTCTTACCGCAGTGGAGTATCCGTGGGCAGTTTGCGGTTATATCGAACCTGGATAGGTCACGCTTGGTGTTGCCGATAGAGGAGGACGAGGTCCGCAGGGCGTTGTTTGATATGGAGCCTTTGAAAGCTCCAGGCTTTGACGGTGTGCACGCTATGTTTTACCAGAGGAATTGGCCCATTGTGAAGGGGTGTATTGTTGGTTTTGTTCGTGATTGCTTCACCTCTTGAGAGCTTTGTGATGGGATTAACAAGATTATCTTGGTCTTAATCTCAAAAGTGGTGCCGCCGGAAACGTTTGGACACTTTCGGCCGATTAGTTTGTGTTCGGTGGTGTACAAAACATTGACTAAGGTTATAGTTAATCGTCTCAAGCCGTTGTTGCCTAGTTTGATTTCTCCATCTCGGGTAAGTTTTGTTCCGGGCAGAAACATCATGGACAATGTGATTCTAGCGCAGGAGGTTATACATACAATACGTTCTAAGCGTGGGCATAAAGGTTGGATGGCTTTGATGATAGACCTTGAAAAAGCTTATGATAGGTTTGAATGGGGCTTTATCGCGGATACTTTAGCTGATGCTGGGCTACCGGAGGATTTCGTTCACTTGATTATGTGTTGTATAACGTCTGTTACTACTAGTATAAGTTGGAACGGTGAGTTGACAGAAAGCTTCACTCCTACCTGTGGAATTCGCCAAGGTGATCCGATGTCACCATACATCTTTGTGTTATGTATGGAGCGGCTATCTCAAGCTATTGATATGGAAATCGCAAATGGAAGATGGTCGGTGATCAGATTGAGTCGGGGTGGACCGGGTATTTCGCACTTATTTTTTACTGATGATATTGTCTTGTTCTCTGAAGCTTCTATGTCGCAAATGCATGTTATTAGCCGTGTGCTGGGTTCTTTCTGTGATTCTTCGGGTCATAAGGTTAGTAGGCCTAAGACGAATGTTTATTTTTCGAGTAATACCCCTGTGAATTTGAGGTCTTCTATTGTTAGTGAGTTTGGTTTTTCTGAAGTAGCGGATCTGGGGAAGTATTTGGGGATTCCTTTACTTCATAACAGAGTGTCTCGAGCGACTTATAGTTATCTGATTGATAAAGTTAAGGACCAGTTGAATTCGAGATCGTTTCGGTCTCTTGCTTTTGCGGGGCGGGTAACTTTGGCTAAGTCTGTGCTACAGGCGATCCCCAATTATACAATGCAGGCATCATGGCTTCCGAAATGTGTTTGTACGGAAATTGAAAAGCTTATACGTGGTTTCATTTGGGGAAGTAGTGGTGATCATAAGGGTATCAGTCTCGTTCGTTGGGATGATGTGCAAAGACCCATGATGGAAGGTGGTCTTGGACTGAGGAATTTGGAATTAGTTAACCAATCTTTTCTTATGAAATTGGGTTATCAGGTGCTTACGGAATATGATAAACTTTGGGTTCGGGTTGTCCGCGCTAAGTATAAAGTTGAAGGTGTTTTGCCGGGAAACGTATCGGTTCGCAATGGTAGCCGTTTGTGGGCTGGTATTAGCAATGTTTGGGATAATGTTATTGAGGGGATGAGGTGGATTGTCCGTGATGGGTGTACGGTGGATTTTTGGTATGACATATGGCTAGGTGATGTTGGTCCGCTCGTGGGATATTTCCCTGAAGATGCGCAACCCGAGCCTTGTCCGGTGGTGGCCTATACGACTTTGGATGAGGAATGGGACGTGCAAGCCCTTCGCGGGGCGTTACCGGAGGGGGTGGTACAGCAGATTCTTGCGTGCTATCCACCTACCAATCGCCTAGGACCGGATCAGCTTGGGTGGCATGACGACAAGCGGCATCGGTTTACTGTCAAATCGGCATATCATGGTCTTTCGGGTGTTGGGGCTGAAGCGTATTCGGGGATTTGGAAGCGGATTTGGGTGTTGCCATTGCCCTATCGGATCCGCACCTTCATGTGGATTGTTGCAAGAGGACGGTTGCTGACAAATGCGGAAAGGGTGCGACGCCATATGACGGATAACGATCGATGTGGGGTTTGTGGTAATGGCGTCGAAGATGTGCTCCATGTGCTTCGCGATTGCAGCGTCGCGCGAGGGGTGTGGCGGACCTTCTTATGCGAAAGTAGCAGTTTTTTCAGTTTAAATCTTGATGATTGGTTAGCAGTGAATGTTAAGGGAAGAGGTATGGGTGATGCAAATGGCCGGGATTGGCATATTTTGTTCTCGATCATTTGTTGGAAGTTGTGGTCGAGGAGAAACCAAAAGCTGTTCGATCCAGAGTTTGTTGAAAAGAAAGACATGCGGTTTGCGAGTTTGCGGTATTTGGAGGAAGTTGAAGAAGCGAATGGGAAAGCCGTTGGGGTTGGGAATACCATGGTTCGTGTGACATCGCGGGAAAACCGGTGGAAGTGCCCGCCAAGTGGGTGGGTGAAAATAAACGTCGATGGTGCCGTGAATATTTTGACGGGCGAGGCATCGCTAGGGGGGTTTGCCGCACGGACGCGGGTGATTGGTTGATTGTCTTTGCTTGCCAAATTGGATGTTGTTCGGCTTTGATTGCGGAGCTTTGGGCGATCTTGGAAGGGTTGCTTCGCGGCTAGAGTCTTGGGTTTCGAAAGATCATCATCGAATCGGATTGTCGCGAGGCGATTGGCCTTGTTATGCGCAACTCTACGGAACGTACAGATAATGCTCTTATAGTAGCGATTGCGGATGTTGTGAATCGAGGGTGGGAGGTCTCTTTTGAGCATGTAAATCGGGAGTCGAATTGTGTAGCGGATTGGTTGGCGAAGGATATAAGGGGTGACGATGTATGCATGAAGACTTGGGAGGAGCCACCGGTGAATGTGTTGTCTTTGCTTGATGCGGATAGGCATAATGGTTTGAGTATTGTTTCGGAGGGTATAGGTTGATTTTTGGGCGTTGGTTTATGGTGGGTGTCGGTTGTTTTTTCATGGTTCGCTTTCTCTTGTAGCTCTATCACATGTACTCTTTTTCCTTCGTTAGGTTTAGGGAGGTTTTTTAACGAGGCATGTGTTAGACGCTTTTCCCCTTTAATCGAAAAAAAAAAGTATTTTTCTTTTTTATTTAATTGATACCATTTCAACAAAATAGGTCATAAAAATAAAAAGTAAAAAAGAACCATTTTATTTGAAAAAATAACATTTTAATAAAAATAATTCAAATATCAGTCGATTAAGGTTTAAATATATTACGAGCTTTTTTACAATTTTAAAATTTAAAATGTACTCTTTATACTTTAATTTTTGAAGTTGATTTCTCTGTTATATTTTATTTGTAATTTACGTTCCATCCTCTAATTTTTAATTTTACCGTTAATTGACGATTTGGTACAGAAAAAAATGTAAAATGCTGACTTTCCTTATACGTTTATAGTTTTTATTAATTTGACTTGTAATCTTTAAAAATATAGAAAAGTCATCATTAATAGAATAATATGATTTCTCAATAATCTACATTTACATTTTTTATTTTTAATGGTCAAATTAATAAAAAGAAAATTATAAGACATGAGATTAAAAAGGTTACTTTGCTCTTTTTTTTCTTCTAGCTATTGGGTTAATGGTAAAATTGAACAAGAATTAAGAGAGAGGTCAAAAGTTTCAAACAATAATATTACAACTCAAATTCGTAAAAAGATCAAGTATATAAATTAAATTTTAAAATAGAATAGAATTTTTTGACATATTTGAACCATAAATTAAATAAGATAGTCAAACAGCATAATCAAATAGTTTTTGTTTCGATTTATTTAGTTATGTTGATTTAAAAAGTGAGATAACATTGATTGTCGATATTTTAGACGACTTGTTTTTTTAAATTTAGACAGAAAATCATGATCAACGGTTGTTAAAAAAATGCGTAAGAAAGTTGTAGTGTTCTATTTTTAATTAGCCCTTTGCTTGTTAAGGGAAGACATTGGTCTCCTTTCATTGTTATATGAGAGATTTGACAGATATGTTAAGTCTATGATTTGTAGAATATGATAAAGATAATAATATAATTTTAATTGTCAGTTTACAAATTTAGCTGGTGAAAGAGACAATATAATTTTAATTTTCATGTAACAATATAATTTTAATTATCAGTATACATTTATTAGCTTCAATATTATCTCATACTCCGAAGAAATATTAACAGACTTAGTACGTGAAAACATATTATACCAAAAAAATAATGACAAAGAGCATATCAGGTATAACATGTTATTTTTTTTATCGGTAATCGTAAACTTTTTAAGATTATTGAATAATTTGTTTAATAGTCTAAAAGTACTTACAAACTATATATGATTATACATATTCTTAACTCTTTGACAATACATAAATTTCGTAAACAAAACAATTGAACTCAAATCTCCTATAATTAACCATTACTGATTTGGCTTGCACTATATATACTGCAGAAAAAGAGAACGCAGCACACACACAAAAAGAGAGGGGAAATGGCTACGCAAATCAACATGGCAACAGCTGTTCTAGTTTTGGTTTCAACCCTAACCCTGTTCCAGAACACGCATGCCACCACAACTTATACCGTGGGAGACTCATTCGGATGGCAAATCCCAACCTTTAATCCTAATTTCTACGACGACTGGGCCGACAACAAAACCTTTGTTGTCAATGATGTTCTTGGTGAGTTTCTTAGTTTCCTCAAAGAAATCACGTATTTTTGAAACACAGATTCAGTTTCCGGTTGTTTGGTTTGCACTTTGCAGTGTTCAATTTTACTACAGGGCAGCATAATGTTTTGGAGTTGACGGAGCCTGGTTACGACGCCTGCACCACGTCGGACACCATCGTAACCGAGAACAAAGGACCGGCAAGAATCACGCTTAAAAGGACCGGCGAGCATTACTTCATCTGTGCTTACCTCGGTCATTGTTTCGCCGGCCAAAAGCTCAAGGTCGATGTCCAGGACGGTCGCGGAAAGACGCCCGGAGTTCTTAGTCCTCCCGGCGCAGCAGCTTCGTCCCTTGTTGCCACCACGTCTATTGTCTTTATGTTCATAGCCTTTGCTTTGTTGTGCTAATTGTGTTAATCCCTTTTCATATTCCTTTGGTTACGACAGTGATCAATGATCATGGAATGACATTT
Source organism: Hibiscus tridactylites (assembly GCA_958450335.1). Classification (NCBI taxonomy): domain Eukaryota; kingdom Viridiplantae; phylum Streptophyta; class Magnoliopsida; order Malvales; family Malvaceae; genus Hibiscus; species Hibiscus tridactylites. The sequence continues at coordinate 9,075,382 of OY288288.1, forward strand.
GATGTTGGAATAAAAACTTCGATTCACTCGATTCCATTATTTTATAGATTAATATCCTATACACATACAGTAAAAACTGAAAGTTTTTGGGTATAGGGTTTAGGGATTTATGTGTAGGGGTTTAGAATTTAGGGATAGTTGTTTCAATTTAAGGTTTATGGTTATATTTAGGGTTTATATGTTAGAGTTTATTTTTTAGGGTAATATGATGAGAATTTAGGTTTTAACCTATAAACCCTAAATTATAGCCCTAAAATCTATACCGTAAACTAACTCCCGATACCCCTAAAACTAAGGCGCTTGTGGAAAGTTTCAGTTTCCACCGCCTGTGTATAGAATACTTATCCTATTTTTATTACCAATATTTATTACAATTAGGTAATTATTTTTTGGACTTGAAATCAGACAGCTTTATTGATAAACAAAAGAAAATTAAGAACATAAACAACATATGTAAAAGAAAATTAAAGGGCTGCTCCGGCCAAATTAGACGCTTCATCTTTGTATTACAACAAACTTTTAAAGTCTATTATAGGAAGAGTCCCTTGAGAGTTGTCAAAACATGAACTAAATGAAATCCCTAATAGAAAACTGTAAATACCTTACGTTGGTTCCATAACTTCTGATCAGCTACACAGTTCTAATTACATCGACAAACAATCACAAAGAGGATCAAGCTATTTAAGACCACCGACAAACCCAAATAAAAAACAAACGTCGTGAAAAAACACTACACGAGCATCAAACGGCTATAAACATATTTAAAAAATAAATAATAAACAGAGACGTGTCATAAAGACAAAGAAAAGATGTTTCATGATAAATACGATGTGATTAAAAAATATTTATCAATTTGAATCATATATTTCATTACTGAAACCCAGCCTTTGTAAACTCTGCATATCATTTGTAATCGGCTTACCGTCCAATATGAATTCTGGTGAGACTATACAGTTTCCGTAAAGTGATATAAATATTATATTGATTTGAAAAAATAAAACATATATTGGAAGTATATTTATGTTCTACTTATTAAAATATTTATTATATTAAAAGTTAAAAGATTTTATGTTACATGATTAAGTATCGAACAACTTTGTAAGAGTTAATCGCACCAGTTGTGCCCAAATTATGGTCATTATTTTGAATTAATTCTTAAATTTTTAGATATTTCAATTTCAATCTCAAATTATGACCTATATTTTAAATTAATCCCCAAATTTTTGAGCATTCTAGTTTTATACTCAAACCATGACCCCATTTTAAATTGGTTCCCAAACTTTTTTAATATTCTAATTCTATCATCAAATTATCATTTATATCACATCATATTATTACATAATACACATAAGTATTTCATGACAATTAACGGTTTTTATAATAGTTTTATTAACATAAGATATGATTAGCATATACTGATAATTTGGGATGAAATTAGAACGTTCAAAAAGTTTGAGGACCAATTTAGAATGAGAGGCATTGTTTAAGAATGAAACTGAAATACTCAAAAGTTTGGGGGACCAATTTAGACTAATTTAGAATGAAACCGAAATGCTCAAAAGGTCATAGTTTGACGATTAAATTAAAATATTTAAAAATTTAAAAATTAATTTAAAATAAGTATCATAATTTAGAGATGTACGGTGCAATTTACCCACTTTGTAAAGCAAAACTTTGGGCAACCAAAATTTCAGAGTTAATCAATGAGCAGATCAAGCATATTAGCACACTTACATGATCACAAAGGATACCAACGAGCATGCACCGGGTAACCCAAAGGTTAAGATAAATATTCGTGGACGTTGTAGCGATATAACACATTGTACCCTTAAAAGGATAATTATATTTAAACTTCATCTTTCATATATTTTAAAGTATCTTTCATAAAATATTTCAATGTTTACATTTTTTTAATACAAACCTCTTAATATGAGAAATTATTAGATAGACCCGACTCACTACGTCATCTATGGTCCATCCAATAACATTTATCTATTTCAGTATAACTTTCAAGTAACTATACACTCCTTAGTTACATGTAGGACATAGGTAAAGATTTACATTGAACAAAATGAGATGAAAATTTTTTATTGGATGAAACCATAAATGACATGGTAAGTCAGGTCCGTCTAATAATTTTTTCTTCGATAAGCCTATCAGGAGTTTTAGGTAGCATACCACCCACTGTCTATAAGTTACCTTTAACCCCTGGCCTTAGATGGTCCCATTGGTCTTGAATTCAAAAGGCACAGTTACTGCTACGCATGGAGTAGAGAATAGAGATGCCCCAACTCTGTTTACCTGCTAAAGGTCCAGAACCAAGTGAGCCTATGCCAATCCACTTTTGGTTTGTTCATTTCAAAAGCTGCTGGATTTTGCTGACTTTTTGAAGCTATTCAAACCGGATCTTGGAATAACAAGTTGAGTGTGCTAATGTAAAATTTTCAAAAGTTCAAGAAGTCAAAATTAATTTATTTTTGCAAAAAAAATGAGACTTAATAAAAAATTAAAAGGGATTTAAATAAAATTATTTAAAGAAATTAAGGTTGTAAATGAACCGAACGTTCAGCGAACTGTTCGTGAACCGTTCAGCGGGAAGTTTGTTTATGTTCGTTTATTTATTAAACGAACGAACATGAACAAGATTTTATGTTCGTTTAATTATATGAACGAACACGAACAAAGAGCTCATTTGTTCGTTTACGTTCGTGAACGTTCAGTAATCTATTTGTTTATGTTCGTTCGTTTATGCTCGTTTAAATTTATTCACATGTGTTCATTTATATTTATTATTTTTCTTAACAAAAATATTATATTTAAAAAAATTAAAAACAAAGGAGTATATTAAAAATATGAACTAAAAAAAGTAAACAATACTCAATGTACGAGACTTCAGACTTCTTAAAAAAAATTAAAAAATGCTCGATGTTCGTTTGCGTTTGTTTATCATTTTAACGAAAGAACATGAACGAACACAAACAAGCTACATTCCTTAATGAACGAACACGAACAAAAAAATGTTCGTTTAGTTGTTCATGTTCGTTCGTTTGTTTGGTTAAAATTAAACGAACGAACATGAACATACCCTCGTTCATGTTCGTTTACAGGCCTAAAGAAATAAAAATTTAATGTGAATTTTAAAATATTTAAGGGGACCAAATCAAAATTCTTCAAAAGTTTAAGGAGTCAAATATAAATTGTTCCAAATTTGGGAGCCAAGGCCCCAATACTCTCACCACCATCCGCCCCTTATTCAAACTACGTTATCATTAATGGTTACGGAATCAGTTCAGTTCATCAAATTAACTTCACCGATTGTTTTTCAAACAAGCTTTTTTAATTTTTTGGTTAAACTACATAAATGACCACCATACTATTAATAAAGTCGCGATTTGATCACCTTACTTTTTTTTCGAAGCAATTAAACCATCATACTATTAAATTGGATGCAATGTGACCACCAGCCGTTAGAGGTTAACGACAGGGTGACGTCGCAATTAAAAAAATAGGGGTATAATTACATATTTAATTCTCGTTACTTATATACTCTATCAATTTGGTCCCAATTTTAATTTAATAAAATAAAATAAATTATTTAATAGGTGGTGACATGTGTCACCAGATTGGAGGAAGAAAATAAAAACAAGGAGCATCTTACTCCTAGTGAGATTTGAACCAAGATTGCCTTGGATAAAGGCATGTAAGTTTACCACTAGGTCAAGTGGATTTTTGTGATGTATGGTACAAAACCTAAACCTTAAAAGATAAAAAACTCCAATGAAATAAATATGCAATTTTCCCTCTCTCCAAACACCAATATGCAACTCACCCAATTTTTTATTAAATATATGTTGTGAAGAGAATTTGCTCGGTGAATTTGGATTTTTTTTTTTGTCGCCGCGCTTTCGTAGTGATAGTGTAATTTGTTTATTAAATCCGTTATGTTTGGATTTTAATTGGCCAATTGAGCACCGATGTTGGAACTAGAAAGATGAAAACAAACGGATCTATGATTGAACTTTTAACTGTGCATTAATTGTTTTAACTTTGTTCATATTGTTTAGAAGAGTTGAAGAGCAATGTTATACACAAGATCTGTATGCAAATCATTTAGGAAGGGTGTCTCTTTTAGGAATATAGTCATAGAGAAGATTAATATTTGTTCTAAATGCTTCAGATATGTTTTACCTTCAGAGGATCACACTGTGCAAAAACTTTTGCTTTTATACTTGCAGATAATTGAAAAAACTGATGCAAGGCTGCAAAAAATTGGGTGAGTTGCAGATTGATGTTTGGGGAGAGGGAAAATTTCATATCTTTTATATTGGAGTGTTTTATCTATTAAAATTTAAATTTTGTAACATACATCACAAAGGTTCGCTTGGCCCAGTGGTAAGTTTACACGTGTCACCACCTGATTAGAGGTGGAAATTAATTAATTAAATTAAATAAAAATAATTAAAGTCCTCCAATAAGATGGCGACAAGTGTTACCACTTAATTAAATAATATTAATTTATTTTATTAAATTAAAATTAGGACCAAATTGATAGAGTGTATTAGTAACGAGGACCGAATGTGTAATTATACCCCTATTTTTTTAACTGCCACGCCACCCTGCCGTTAACCTCTAACATCTGGTGGTCACATTGCATCCAATTTAATAGTATGATGATTTAATTGCTTCGAAAAAATAAGGTAGTCAAATCGCGACTTTTCTAATAGTATAGTGGTCATTTATGTAGTTTACCCTAACTTTTTTTAGTTAAAATTTAATTTTGGATTTTGCAAAATTAAAATTATTTATTTGTTCTCATTTATCATTTCTAACTTTTTTTAAAAAAAATTATCATCTCTCAACTTAAAATTTTGGGTTAACTATTGGAATAGTCACTTAATTATTCTTATGTTTTTCCCCAGTACATGGTTGGTCATCAATTTTGAAAAACAACCAGTAAGGTCACTTACGTTTTCGGGACGTAAACTTTTGGTCACTCAACCGATTGTTATCGTTAAACACTGACGGATTGCTTACCTGGCAACGAAAAAATAAGGGTAAATTACTGCAATGGCCATTAAAGTTTATCTCATGTACATTTTTGCTCCCAAATTTTAAAAAATAAAACATTATAGTCACTAATGAAATGTTTCTTTATAATTTCACTCTTGAATTTTTAAAAATTCATTTTTCAACCTTAAAACTTTACAATCAATTAGTACAATAATATTATAAAGGCTTAAATGAAAAATAGGTGCCCAAAGTATATTTTTTTAAAATTTAGGTGCTCAAATTGTTCTATTTAATAACTAAATTTTCAAATTGTTCCTATTTTTTCCACTCTGGATTGCTTCTAATATTATTGTAATATGACATGTCATTTTTTATTATTGCTAAATTAAAAATAATTTTAAAATAAAATAAAATCATTTTTATTATTATTAAATTTAAAATATTAGTAAAAAAATATTACTTCTTAAAATAATTTAGGTGTTTAAAGTATTTTTTGTAAAAATAGGTGCCCAAATTTACCATAGTTACAATTTTAGGTGCCCGGCTGTTAAATGAGTGTTAAAAAAATTGTCAGCCAATCGGTACTTGACACGTGGCATTAATTTTATTAATTTTTAATGGAAAATACTTAGAACTTTCAAATTATTATAAAATCTCAGAATTTTACAAGCTTAACAAAACAGTATCTAAATCCCTAAAAATTTTCAAACTTCCGTCGTCGATTGCCGCCGCTTCCGCCGTCAGTTTTCGTCGCTGACCGCACTCACTTGGTCGCCAGACCAAGGCGATCATTTTTCCCAACACAACGTCATCAAAATCACCCAACGGCGTGCAGCCAAGCGTCAAACATGAAATCGACGTTCGTGTTTGACGTCCGACTGCACATTGTTGGACGTTTCCATCGATGCCGTGTTAGGAGAAATTGTCGCCTTGGTCTGGCGACCAAGTGGGTGTGGTCAGCGACGGTGACCGACAACGGAAACGGCGGCAATCGACGACGAAAGTTTGGGAATTTTTAAGGATTTAAGACTGTTTTGTGAAGCTTGTAAAATTTTAAGATTTTATAATAATTTAAAAATTCTGAGTATTTTTCATTAAAAATTTTTAAAAAATAAAATTAATGTCATGTGCCAAGAACCGATTGATTGACAATTTTTTAACACTCATTTAACAGTCGGACACCTAAAATTGTAACTATAGAAACTTTGGGCACCAATTTTTACATAAAATACTGTCGACACCTAAATTATTTTAAAAACTAATATATTTTTTTTAAAATATTTTAAATTTAATAATAAAAAATAATTTTATTTTAAAATTATTTTTAATTTAAAAATAATAAAAAATAATATGACATGTTATAATAATAATAATAATAATAATAATAATAATAATAATAATAATAATAATAATAATAATAATAATAATAATAATAATAATAATAATAATAATAATTCAGAGTGAAAAAATATGGTGATTTGAAAGTTTAGTTATTAAATATGAGCAATTTGGGCACCTAAGTTTAAAAAGAGTATACTTTGGGCACCTATTTTTCATCTAAGCATTTATAATATTATTTTACTAATTTATTGTAAATTTTTAGGGTTGAAAAATAAATTTTTAAAACATTTAAGTGTGAAATTATAAAGAAACATTTTTATCAGTGACTATAATGTTTATTTTTTTAAAATTGGGGAGCAAAAATGTACATGAGATAAACTTTAATGGCTATTGTAGTAATTTACCCTTATTTTTTCGTTGCTAGGTCAGCAATTTGTCAGTGTTTAACGGCAACAAACGACTGAGTGGCCAAAAGTTTACGTCTCGAAAACGTAAGTGACCTTACTGGTCATTTTTCAACATCGGTAATCAACTCTGTACTGGAAAAAACATAAGTGACTATTCCAGTAGTTAACTCAAAAATTTTATCTTTTCATAATAAACTATTTCACCAACAATAGTCAATTGTTCTATTTAACCTCTAATTTTACCAATACAATCATCGTACCATTTTGGTCAAATTTTTCCGAAACAATTACTCCATTTTTCAGTAAAGTACATCAATTTAAGTTTTTGTGAACAACCTAATAACTCCGAGATATGTTGAAATGGATTTATGTATAAAGTTCATGGTTATTCACTTCAATAATATTGTCAACATGAATTTTTTTTCTGATTAAGTGCAACGTATCTTACCACTGCAGTTTAATTAACGGACAACAAATATATTATACTTTTTATAATTAAAAAAAAAAAGAAAAAATTGTGTTGGAAATGGAAACGTAGTGTGGAGTGCGATTGAGAGTTGATGTTTGATACGGGTCCTAATCTGAAAAAAGAGAATTGCAGTGGGACCAATCCAGCAAACAGATTTTCTTCACCGTGAATTTGTCATACATTAACCTCCTCAACATGGACAGATTCTAAATTAGTCCTTAAATTTCAAAATAGTGGGAAATAAGCTCCACCTTCTTTTCCTCAACATTCAACTGATATTACCGTGGTAATAACACAAGGTGAAAGGTGAGAATAAAAGAAGAATAAATATCCAGAGAAGAGGGAGATGAACTCCCCACATTAGCAGAGGCATTGTCTTTTTCACAAAATTGGGAGAGAATGAGATGGCTTATCTACCACATCTTTAAAAGCTTGGTGGAGTCAGTCACCTCACATGGACTCTCTACTCTTTTCAGAGGAATCTCCCTCCTCTTTAAAAGCTTACAAACCTCCAAAATCGGAAAATTGTTATAAAAAAAGCCAACATACCTTCTCTGAGAACATAGTAAAAGTGAACCACCATTTGTAATTTCTGCTTCAAAGGCTTAACATTTGCCTTGTTCAAAACACTCGGAACCTATAATTGAATAATCCTCAAAGCAAGCAAGCACTCATCTTTCTACATTTGTTGATCACAGAGGCTAAAGCATAAAAGCTATTTCTACGAAATACCGAATACAACTCTGCAACCAAAGAATACTTCTAGTCTGCATCTGTACTACCTGAAAATCCTATTAAGTTGAATGTTACACAATAAGAGCATCTAATTACTGAAGTGTCATCATCACACCACAAAGACATGCATGTGACCCTTGCTCCCGACCGTGCCCCTTTCTTCCGCCATCCTGATCCCTAAAACAAGTGACTCAGAAAAGACTTATCTCCATCACAGAAGTGACTAACTTAAGAAGCATTCAATTCAACAAGAAGTTCTTGTACGAACATGCTAAGACCAATCCGTACCAGTTAAGGTGACAATGAACATAGGTGAATTTTTCCATCTCATTTTTTTTTCAAGGTGAATCTATGACACTTCACTCTATGACAGATTGGGTATGTATTTCACCCCCTTTCATAGTTTCAAATAGCTAATTGATTTGTCTAAAATGCCTTTCATTTGTTTCCTCAGCTTTGTGCATGTGGAAACCTAAATATCATTCCACATATGTTCAGAAGGTAAATATTCCTTATATGGTTCTCAACTGATCAAAAATTATTTATTAAAATGTTCAAGTAATTAGATGTTTCATGAGAATTAGATCATCCAACTATTAGATATTAATCAGGCTAAAATTTTTATTTACAGTTCACTCTCTGCTGCACTCCAAAAATGCAGCTCATGGCAAGCATTTAAATTACAAGCACATCTACTAGAAAATAAATATTGCAAGAGATTCACTAATACGCTCAAAAGACCACTAGTTTCGAAGAACAAACTACAATTAAAACTATTGTCTACAAACCTGGTCCGTTTCTTCTATTATAAGTCGACGACCCTGGTTGCCTGCAAAATTGTTCATCTTCTGAGTTGCCACCAAATGTTGCCTTAAGTTTTCTCACCGCTGCCCCAAAATTGTAATCTTCATTTTCCATGAAGCACTTTCTTGAAGATGAATCAAAAAGGTCATTAACAGTCCTCTCTGGGAAGAAACAGAACTCTTTACTCGTTTGTTGAAAAGCATCATTAGGTTTGCCCCCACCTTGAGTGCAGCTTGGACCGACATCTTTGGCTTCACAAATTGAATTCTTTCCTACTTGCATACAAGGGTCAGAAAATAGACCCAATCGCAAGGACAAATCACATTCTTTTGCAAATGACTTCTCATGGGTGTACCTGATATCTTGCTGTCCAATTCTCTTACCACCAACATCGACATCAGAAGAAAAAAAATTCTGCAAGGAACCCCTTTCAGCTGGCTCTAAAATAGATGTACCAATAGGTCTCCCAACAATTATCCTATCAGGCACAATATTTTCCTGAACCGGGGAACTCGTCTGGGACTCTGCATTTTGATAGTGAGCTCCATAGTAAAGAGGGTAAACTTGACCCAAGTTCGGTGGGGTGTTAGTTTCTGTCCCCATCAATTGGTCATGACCAGATGGACAATTTTCAGACAGAAATGGATAACCATGACAGTTGGTTTGTGAAACCGAAACATTTGAATTCATATTGGTTGCTATTCTTGCAAATTGACTGCCAGACTGAACCGGCGACAACTGAGGACACCGTTCCTCACTGCCTTTATCCAAAATCCTAGGCGCTGCAGGGACGGGTTCGGGTGCTCTTGGGGTAAGATAAGTCCTAGGATTACAGTGTCGTTGGCTCCTTGAAGCTCTCACCGGATAGCACCCCAGATTAAGGGCAGCTAAAACAACATATGTACTACAATCTTTCAGTCCAAATTGTTCTTGAAACTAGTTTCAATTAGAAAAGTTTGTAAAGTTGCAGCTAATGTAGATCAAAACGAGACAAACCGATCAATTATAATAAACTCAAATCCAAAAATAAAATCAATAGTACCTTCAACACAAGGTGGCAAAAGCTCTCCCGTTTCAGTGCTCTCATCTCGCCGGATAATCGTGTTGATGGCATCATTAACACGGTCCCATAGGGTTTCCGGGTTGGTGTATTCAGCCTAAAAACAAGGTTAAGAGAAGAGCAAAATCAAGTTAAAAAGTAAATGCAGAATACAAAAAGATCCAGAAAAGTGAAAGGAGAAAAGAACCTCAGAATTGGCTTTGGAATACATAATCTCCTCAGCTTTGACGATGACAGTAATTATTTTATCTTGCCATTCCTTGTTCTTCTTAGTAACCGTGCTATGAGTTTCCATAGCTAGCCTAAAATCAAACACATGGTGGGCATGGAATTAAAACCCAAATAATGCTGGGTAAAATGTAAGGAAATGAAAGACCCAGAACCTTAAAATCTGCTGAATGACGGAACCTCTGATGGGTTGGTGTCTTTCGCTGTGCCAAGCTCTTCTGACACACTCGTAAGGTCTAGGGCCTGGCCTTGGCATCTTTGATCTTTCTTCTTCCTCAACGGGAAACGAAAAGAAAAGAAAAATCCAGGACGGTGAAGCAGGAGATATTTAGAGGCTTACCCAGAAAACAAAGTGATAAAAGATGGTAGTAGGAAGATTAGACAGCAGTGTTTTTACAAGGAAAAGATTGGTGAATTTGTTTATGATGGGGGGGTTTGGCCTTTCTTCTTTGTTTTCAAAGGGTTAAGCTTTTCTCTCAGTTTTGGCTGGGAGTGGGGAGCAGTACAAGGAGAGTGAAAGAAATGGTTCGTGCCTTTGCTTTGTCCCCAATAATTTAAGAGACTTTGTTTACCACACTTTACTGTCAGCTTTTGGGGCTCATTTTATGCAGACTTTACCCTCCCCTGCCTTGCCAATTGCCACTACCAACCTCCTCCTCCTCCTCCATTTTTTATTCAAACACTTGTAAGATAAAAAATTTAATACAGAACTTATATAAAATAAAATTTACATGCCCTTGTCAAATTTAAGAATTTAGAGTTTAATTTTTTTACACGAATTGTGTACCAAAATATAATCTTATTTATAAAGAGAAAAATTTTGGTACACAACCCGTATAAATTAAAGTTTACACATGCTCGTCAAATTTAGGGGTTTAAGGTTTAGTATAGGGTTTATGTGTTTATAATTTAAGATTTAGGATTACAGATTAGTGTTTAGAATTTAGCGCGTTAACGTTAGGATTTTAAGTTTTAAATTTTAAAGAATGGTTGTGTAAATTTTTTTACACGAGCAGTGTGTCAAAATATAACCCATTTATAAATGACTGATTCAAATTCGTCTATATTTTTTAATTTCACTTAATATTTAATAAATAGATAAACTACATCAAATACTTTTGAATTTTAAGTATAATACTGATTATACCATTGAACAAAAATCAATACTATTTTAGTAACAAACTTTAGTTTAGTCTTCAATTATACAATTGGACCATTAAATTTATCCATGTCATTATATGTGGACCGTAAAGATCCGTCCACGATTTTAATAGTCAAGTTATATAATTGAAATTTATAAAATTTAATATTAATGTGGTATCGATTTTTAATTCACTAATACAATCAATATTGAAGAGTTTTAATGATATGAGAAGCCTTAATAAATCAAGAAAAGAGAGATGAAGAATTGAAGAAAAAACAGAAAGGATTTGGACCATTAACTTGTCCCTGACAATTGTCTTTGCCCCGTCATTATGGGCACAGCCCCCCCTTCATGAGCAATTGGCACATCGTTTTCCCTGCATGCCCACTTAATAAAGTTGTCATCCCTATCCTCTTCATTTTATTCTTCAAATCTTTAAACTTGTTGCTCCATCTAATTACCAACAATATTTGAGTGCGGTTAGACGGTCTTCTTGGTGAAATATTACAGTGAGAAAATAATTTTTTCACAAGAAATAATATACTAATAGACGAGCTCTGACGACGAAGAAGAAAGATCAACGAGAGAAAAATTAGAAGAATTTTGGTCGATTCGTGAACCTCGAAGCACTTTTTGATAAAATGAGGGTCGACTTCAGACTCAGAGGCCAAAAATAAAGTGATTGGAGGAATTTGGGATCAAACGACCACCATTAACGACCGGGGCCGTCCCTGGGCATGGGCAACAGGGGCGCCCGCCCAGGGCCCCTACCCTGCACATGGCCCATTTTTTCGAATGTTTATAGTTCAAATTTAATATATTTTATTTAAAATTTAATTTTTTTAATAATTGTTATTAAAGTTTTATTCTTAAAATTTATTTTTTCTGATATTTGTTATTAGGAGTACAATTTTTTCCAATTGTTGCTATTATAGGCTATTTTTTGAATACTTGTAATTAGGGGCCCATTTTTTATTATTTATTGTTATTTGAATACTTGTTATTAAGGTACAAAATTTTCAATACTTGTTATTATGAGGCCAATTTTTCAATACTTGTTACTAGGGGCCTATCTTTTCTAATATTTGTTATTAGGGTCATACTCTTAAATTTTATTTTTTCGATACTTGTTATTACGAGTCCAATTTTTCAATACTTGTTATTTATGGTCTATTTTCCTTAATATTTGTCACTACATGCATACTCTTAAATTTTAATTTTTCAATACTTGTTATTAGGGTTTCATTTTCCCCTATATTTGTTATTACAATAATACTTTTAAAATTCATTTTTTTCAAAATTTGTTAATAGGGACCCATTTTTTTATATCACTTGTTACTAAGGGTCTAATTTCAAATTTTATTTTTTCCAATACTCGTTATTGGGGGAAATGGTGAGAACAACTCCACTCGACTTGAAAAAAACTAATTTTTTCGACTCTACTCGAAAAAATTTAAAATAAAGTTTGAGTTGTAAAATAAAAATTCTAATAACTCAAAATTTTAGTATTAGCAGATAAATTTTTAAGTTCGAGTCGTAAGGACTCGTAAAATCGCATAACTTGAAAAAAAAATTACTCAACTTAACTCGATCTAACGTTCACCTTTAATTAGGGGCCTATTTTTTAAGTTCGCCCATGGGCCACCAAAATCTCAGAAACGGGTCTGTTAACGACTGTTTGAGGCTTAGGAGTGACAAAAACATTCCGCATCTAAACTTTAGTAACAAAAACGTTCGATGTATCGGTGAATAAGTTAAACGTTTTGAAACTTTAATGACTAAAGTATGTTTAAGAATAAAATTTAATGATAATTTACAAAATTTACCAGTAAGAGAATAGGTGTTCAACTTTTGAATGTTACATTAACCGTTGGATCTACCAAATTGATTGAAAGCAAAGTTACTCTCTAAGGTGTATTTATAATTCCTTCCCTCCTACTCTTCCATCTAACCATAACAAAATAAATTAAATTCAAACATGACATCAGTACATTTGATTCAATAATCAATCTTGGGTTAATTACAAAATGAGTGTTTAAATTATATTTTTTTTACAATAGATGCTTAAAGTATTTTTTAGCTGAAATGGGTGCTTAAAGTTTTATTTTTGATTTATTTTAAAGTCAATTGAAGCCCCTACTTTAGCCCCTATTTCAACAAAAAAAATTACTTTAAGTACCTATTTCAGTCAAAAATATTTTAGACACCTATTTTAGACAAAAATAAAAGTTTATGCACCTATTTCAGTCAAAAAATACTTTAGCCACCTATTACAAAAATGAGACATAGTTAATTTAGACACTCATTTTGTATTTAAGCCATGAATCTTTACTGGAAAGATAAAAATCAAACAGTAGACCAAACGAATTCATGGGAAGGAATAGTATTAAATTGTGACCGCAACATAGAAATCCACTAATTGGCCTAATGGCTAAGGATGCTCATCTTGTGCGGGTTCAAATTTCGATACGAGAATGTAATATCTCACTATTTAATCAAAAATAATTACGGCCGCATCGTAACAGTTTTGAAAGTTTTCGCGACAGTGCAAATCTTAACCGCATTTAAAATTCTAATTCTAATTTAAAAAAGATTACGTCGCAATAACCGTAACGTCTACAATCGTGATATTGCCATTGCATCCGTAATCGCGACCACAATTTAATAATATAGGAAGGACATTTGTTGTTGGGTGGAAGACAAGTAAAACATTGAAAGCAGAGGGCAGTGAAAGCATAAAAGCAGAGGAAATTCTCGATGGGCTGACATGTTAGCTTTTATGGTCTCCCCTGACATTTGTGGTTCCCCACTGCACAGTTCCGGTTATGTCCACTTTCCACTCTTTGGACTTTGGAAACTCATCTGCAAAACGGATGCCCTAATCTTTACCCTTTTCTCTGTTTTTGGCACACAGCTCTTTCTCTTTACTTTTTTTTTTCACACAGTTAATGGTATCCGATAAGCTCCATGGATCTAAATACAAGCTTGAGAGATGATGGTATAGAGGATGAGAGGCGAGTAAAATTTGACTCGATTTTGAAAAAAAATAGTTTGATTTGAGTTGTAATTTTATCAATTCGTTTGGAAAAAAATTTAAATGACGGTTATTCCATGTGTATGCGGTGTTAAGTTTTTTTTGGGTAAACTACATAAATAGTCTCCCGACTATGCTCCAATTATCTTTTGCATCATTCGACTATCAGAAGTTACAAACTGGTCCCCTGACTTAAAAAAAATAACAAATTGATCCAGTGCCGTTAAAAATTTAACGGCTGGTGACGTGGCAGTTAACAAAAATTGGCATAATAACACATTTAGTCCTCAACTTTTACACTTTGTTTAACTTTGCCCTAATTCTAAAAAAATGACCCTTAACATTTCAAAATTCTATCAATTTAATCCATTTTTTCTCTCCACACAATCCTAAACAAGCAAATAAAATTACTGAAACTATAGCAATCCCATTATTCTCTGTTTCCCATCAAGTGAGGCAGCAAACCACGACTCCACCACTTGTGAAACATCAAGTTGCAGATTTCGGTTGAAACATCAAGTTTCACAAGTGGTGGAGTCGTGGTTTGCTGCCTCACTTGATGGGAAACAGAGAATAATGGGATTGCTATAGTTTCAGTAATTTTATTTGCTTGTTTAGGATTGTGTGGAGAGAAAAAAGGATTAAATTGATAGAATTTTGAAATATTAAGGGTCATTTTTTTAGAATTAGGGCAAAGTTAAACAAAGTGTAAAAGTTGAGGACTAAATGTGTTATTATGCCAATTTTTGTTAACTGCCACGTCACCAGCCGTTAAATTTTTAACGGCACTGGATCAATTTGTTATTTTTTTAAGTCAGGGGACCAGTTTGTAACTTCTGATAGTCGGGGGATGCAAAAGATAATTGGAGCATAGTCGGGGGACTATTTATGTAGTTTACCCTTTTTTATAACAGATGAAGGAAAACAGGCCAGCACTACGCTGCTGGTGGGCAATCAGTAACCAGCAGTTGCTGCAACCCTGCTGGTGGAAGATCGAAGCAGCGACAGTCCAGTGAGCCTCCCCGAGCCAATTTCGCTAACCCATCCGCCACCTTGTTAGCCTCACGGCTAATATGCTGAATGATCACTACCCAATTCCGTTTCATCATGCTCCAAATCTGATGCACCAAGCCAACCTTCACCATTGACGAACGGTTCTCCGACAACAAGAGGAAGGCCTCTCGACAATCCACCTCCACTATGACCTTCCGAAAGCCATGAAGCCAAGCTTGGCAAAGTCCCACACAAACACCCCATAATTCCGCTTCCAACGGAAAACAAATTCCCACAAACTTCGCAAAACCAAAGCGCCAAGCTCCGTTGTTGTCGCGACCCACACCTCCACATGAAGCAAATCCACTCGACATCTCCCTCGCTCCATCCGTATTGAGTTTCAGCCAACCTATTGGTGGCCTTACCCATTTTGCAGCAACGCCCGAAATAGTGGAAGAGGATGACGACACCACAGCCGAAATTGAGAGAGCCCGCACACTCTCACTCACACACCATCGACTATGTTCAAAGATATTGAACTTTTCCGCAGCATCCGGATCAAAAATGCAAAAATTACGAAACTTCCAAATAGACCATAGCATTTCTCCAAATTGCAAATCCCACTCGCGAGAATCGCGCGCGAAATAGTCCGGCTTTGAGAGATTGAGTCGTAACCAATCAAGAGTATTCATCGATAAAAATTCATCAAGCTTTAAGGGATTTATAAGACTAACCCAAATGCTGCAAACCAACGGGCATGTGCGAAATAGATGGTCAATCGACTCCCCGGCATTTCCGCAAATACTACAATACGAGTTGGCTGTCAAATGGCGACGCATCCGCTCATCATTTGTGAGCAGCTTGCCGTAACCAAGTAACCAATGGAACACTTTGATACGTTGCAAACCCCTGAAACCATTGATAATCTTCCAAGCTGGTTCCGATGGGCTACTCATGGTACCGGAACGGACTCGATATGTTGAACACACTAAAAAATCCTTGCGAGCTTCCCACCTCCAACCTACACTATCCGCAACCCCGATTTGTTGTGGCGGAAGAACAGCCGCAAGCCGAAGCAGAACCTCCCGCGGTAACAAGTGCTGAAACACAGTCCATCGCCAATCGCCATTGTCCGCAACCATGTCCGCAACACTAATTGAAGGTAATCCATCGCGCAACGAAGTGTCCAAGACACTATCACGCAACGCGCCAACCTCCCCCAACCACTCATCACTCCAAAAATCCACGGTACAACCATCACCAACGGACCAAATGAGACCATTACGCACCTCCTCCCAAACAAGACTCACACCTTTCCACAGATGCGAGCAGCGCGGACGGGAAATATTCGAAGGAACCGGTGTACACCACTTGTATTTTGAACGCAATACTTGAACCCAGAATTGATCAGTCTTGCGAACTAAGTTAAAACAAATTTTCATCAAGAAAGCCTCGTTCTGAACATCTAGAGACTTGAATCCCAATCCGCCGTTGGACAAAGGCGAACACACCAACTGCCAATTAACCAAGCTAATCCCGCCACCACCTGAAGAACGCCCCCACATAAAGCTGCGTATTAACTGTTCAATTTCCTGACAAGTGCCCTTGGGCAACAAAGAAGATTGTATCGTGTAATACCGAATAGACGATAACACGGATTTCGCCAGAGTAATTCTCCCAGCAAGGGATAACGACTTGGTTGACCATCCTGAAAGCTTGTCACGGACCCGTTGAACTACATAATGGTATGAGGCTCTAGTGACCCGCTTGTGCAATAAAGGAACACCAAGATATCGACCCAAGTCCGATACTTGTCGGAAACCGAAATACGAGCTGATAGAATCTCGCAGCGCTTGATCCACATTTTTTGAAAAGTAAATACTCGTCTTTGCAATGCTCACTTTTTGACCGGAAGCCCCGCTAAACTTACGCAACACTTCCTCCAAAACCGGCACTTGATCCATAGAAGCTTCACAAAACAGGATCATGTCATCGGCAAAGAAAAGATGCGAGATCTCAGGACCTCGACTAGCTAAACGAATCGGCTTCCAGACTTTACTCTCAACCACCCCCCGAATCGACTGAGCCAAACGTTCCATGCAAAGCACGAACAAGTATGGCGATAGCGGATCACCTTGCCTGACCCCTCGCGATGGAATAAAAGGTTCAGAGGTTGACCCATTCCAAAGTACCTGAGTGGACACTGAAGTCACACATCTCATAATTAGATCACGAAACATTGCCGACAAGCCTATATCATCAAGAGTGTCACTAATAAAATCCCATTCGAGCCTGTCGTACGCCTTTTCTAAGTCAATTTTTGTAGCCATCCACCCCACTTTCCCTTTTCTCAACCGCATAGAATGGATTACTTCCTGGGCGACAACTATATTGTCCGTAATAGAACGGCCAGGAACAAAAGCTGTCTGACTGTCGGATACCCAACAAGGTAAAAGAGGCTTGAGACGATTAACAATGGTCTTTGTTAGAATTTTATACAACACAGAACAAAGATCAATCGGTCGAAACTGACTAATTGATTCCGGGCTACTCACTTTCGGCAACAACACAAGAAGGGTACGGTTTAGCGAAAGATCAAAAGGCATACCGGCGAAAGTATCACGCACAAACCTGCATACCGACTGTCCAACGATCTCCCAGTTACACTGATAGAACAATGCATGTAGACCGTCAACCCCCGGAGCTTTCAATGGCGCCATCTCAAACACAGCCCTTCTAACTTCCTCATCGAAAACTGGACGCGACAAATCATCCAATAAACTTGGTTGAATAGGAGGAAAACAACCCCTATCCACAAGAGTAAGATCTGGAGCCCCCGAGGACTGGAATAAGTCCTTATAGAAATCAACCGCTAGGCGCTGCAAGACTTCCTGATCAGTGCACCATCTCCCATTCGGCAACTTTAAAGTATGAATGAAATTTTGGCGATAACGCTTCATTGTACAATTATGAAAATATTCCGTATTCCTATCACCACATTTTACCCACTGCTCTCTCGATTTCTGTAACCACAAAGATTCTTCCTGGAGAAGAATAGAATCCAATTCAGCCCGTAGAGAAATATCCAAATCGACAAGAAAATTCGAGTATGCTGACTATAGCGCTCTATCAATCCCCCTGAGACGAGCTAGTATTTCCCTTTTCCGTTTACCAATATGGCTGAATACATTAACATTCCAATCTTGAGCTTTGGAAATAAATTGTGACACATTCTGTGAGGCATCGCCCTCATTGCTCCATACGCCATCTAAAAAACTCTTAAACTCCGGATGATCTTGTCAAGCTGCAATAAAACGAAATGGTCGATTCACATTTGCACCTTCCTGTCGCGGAGCATGAAACCAGAGAGGGCAATGATCCGATCCGACTCTATCAAGATGAGATACGATAGTCGTCGGATACAGCGAAGCCCAGACATTATTATAAAGGCAGCGGTCCAATCTCTTCCATAAGTCACCTCGCCGCCAGGTAAAATCAGCTCCTCTATAATCAACTTCCAACAAACCAGATTCAAAAATAAAATCACGGAACAAAGAACAAACACCATTACCTCGCGAAGAACCACCAGCCCTTTCCTCACGACGCAAAATTGTGTTGAAGTCACCTCCTAACAACCAAGGTTCCCCAACAGCAGGACTCCGTTCAGCCAAGTTTTTCCAAAGAAGTCTACGTGCAGCTACAGTCGGACTCGCATACACCGATGTAAAGAAAAACCATCGCAAAGTATTGACCATACGTACACGTCCATGAACAAACTGATTAGAAATACGGAGAACATCCACCTCAACTGTATCCTGCCACAAAAGCCACACACCCCCACTAAGGCCTCTCGCTTCCACCCGGAAAGAATTCGAGAAACCCAAACGTGCTATTACTCTATCAGTTGTAACACCACTAATTCTCGGTTCAAAGATCGCTACTATATGCGGAGAGCTTTGTCTACAAAAATCCTTAAAATAGCCACGAAACCCAGAGCTCGCAGCACCTTGACAATTCCAAAAAAGAAATTTAATCATCGAAAAAGATAAATAAATGAGATGTAAACCTGAATCAATTCTGAGGCGCAGCGACTACACTCGAGACATTGCCCTCAACCAACACTTCGGATCGACTAATCCCATTCACCGTCGCGCCAAGCGCACTCGTGTCATCAGAACCATCGCCACTATGCACATCCATTGGTTCCGTCGAAGCTACTGCTCCAACAGTGGACCGTCCACTCAACTGACCCGGTAACCAATCCGATAAACGGCGAGGAGGAGGTGTCCGATTCTCCTTGCCCCGTCGCAATGCAAGCCCCCGACGAGCCCCATCCGACAAAGCTTTTTTCGACAACTTGCTGGTCTTGTTCGTCAATTTCAAACGCTGCCTTTCATTAGCCTCTTCCAAAATCGAAATTGCGGAATGATTACCTTTCGCATGGGATACCTTGTGAGAAACAACATGTGGACTCGACTTCGAATTTGATACCGCTACAACAACAGGAGCTGGGGGGAGCTCGCTCGCGGACCTGCCAATACCCGAACCACTCAACCCCTCACGAGGAGGACTGCCAGCCGAAGTCACACTGTCCCTTGCACCTTCGGTTACACTTACATTGCATGGAGCAGCATTCTATTGTCCAACAGTAGAATTATGCCTAGGAGATTCCAGCACTTCAACTCCTACAGTAGGCGATTGCGCAGCTACTGGAGACTCATTTTCCACCTCGAGTTCACATTGATTCAATGCGTCAAACCTCGATCCCTTGCGACCCTGAACTACTGGGCCTTGACCATCAGAACGGGTAGCGTTTTCCCGACGCGGCCGGCCCCGCCTTTTCTCCGCAATCATCAATGGGCCAAACGCCGAATCGCGGCTGGGAGCTTCTTGTGAAGCTGCCTCTCCTACCCCAGCAACATCCGCTGCATCGTTCTTAGTGGTCTTGCCGGTAAATATCTCGCACATCTCTTGAACATGACCATAAGTTCCGCATTTAAAACAAATATTTTGCAAACCCTCATATTCCAGGTTTTGTACGACACCATCGATCTTGATACACGGAATCAACGGCTTACCTAAATCCACCATAACCGCGAGTCTTGCGAAACGACCCCTATCACCCGCTTGAGTGCTGTAGTCTATCCGAACCACTTTACCAATCAAACCAACGATGTATCGGAAGAGCGCCTTTGAGTAGTAACGGTATGGGAGGCCTGGTAACCTTACCCATACCACTACCTTTGACGGATGACTTTCTGAAGTGGAAAACTGACGACTCCATGGTTGGACGGTTAAATAACTGACGAATATCGTCCAAGGGCCTTCCGTGAGGACATGCACATAATCCGCCTCATTCGCCAATATTACCAGATAGTAGTCGTTATCAAGGTCAACCACTTGGAATTGCCCCTATAACTGCCACAATGTTCTAATTCTGCCGAGCAGCGTTCGATATCCAATTTTCCGACCCAACATCTGAACGATAACTAATCGCTTCATGCTATTGTCAATATGTTCATGAACCGAATTGGAGAAAGAGACGGCAGGGAAAGGACCACTCCGATCCACTGTCACATCCGCGTCCTTAATAACAATGTCGTCCAAACTAGGCAATGGCTCAGGGTTCGGGGCCTTTTTATCGGATCCACGCAGCGCTCCAGCATACGACTTCCCTGCCGGTGGCGACTCCTGATCAGCCTGGCCTGCACCAGGTTCAGCGAACACAACACCATCCATGGCCTCACCGCCATCTGCTAGATCCGTTTCAAAAAGAGGGTTGACGTGCTGATGCCTACCCTTCTTAACTAGGCGTTCCTCGTCCATGGCGCGCGGTAACGCTGGCCTCTCCAACAGAGTATGGAAGACAAAACCACCCTCACTCGTTCCCCCATCGATGATCTTATCCGGAGGGACCGCCGGCGGAGACAAGCCGGGAGTTGCCGGCTGGGAAGATTCCAAACTAGGGTTTCCAGCGCTATTCGAACTCATAGGCGTTGACTTTTAATAGCACTCCTAGGGATTCCAAACTAGGGTTTCCAGCCGCGATTCGGTGTTAAGTTTTTTTTACACAAGCGTGCCTAATCCAAGGCTAAAATTTAAAACTGAAATTCCTAACCCTAAAACTTTAATTATTAAACCGTAAATTTTGTAACCCCCTCGTCCCGGTCTGGTCGGATGACCGGTCCGAGTGGGCCACACGGGGAAAACCGAAGCGAAACCCGTTAAGGTTTCCCCTCGGTTAACGACCCTAAAATTTTCTTTTTATTTAATCCTGTCTATAGGCATAATTAAAACCTATGTGAAGCACAGCAGCGGAAAATACAAATAATGCAACATACACCGACCAACCATAACATTAAACAACTCATTTTAGACCTTTACAGTAGGCCGTTTCGAAACGCCCATAGGGTGTTCCGAAACGCCTTGACTTAGTCAACAGGCCAGGGTCAACCATAAGGTGACCGTTCCGAAACAGGGGTGACCCGTATCGGAACGACCTTGACGGTCAATATCTCGTGGTCAACGAGATTTGACCGTTTCGAAACATTAGAGGCCCGTTTCGGAACGCCTTTATCTCATCAATTTCTCAAAATTCCAGTAGCAAAAATGTTCCGAAACGACCCCCACCCGTTTCGAAACGGAAGGCCATTTGCAAAGGGACCGTATCGGAACAGGGTGACCCGTTCCAAAACGCCCCCTGTCTGCAGACACGTTTTGGCTGTTTTAAGGCACAAGGATGCCCCAAAACACCACCAAAACACCTTATAACATCACATCAACTGAACTTAAGGCTTACCAACTATACTAGCATGCTTCAACAAGATTTAGACAAATCTAACACTAAGGAAAAACCTCACAAAACATGCATTCATTCAACATCATTCAACATAAAGATAACATCCAAGGCATATGGCTAACATTCAAGATGATCAATTAGGCATGAGTTACAATTCAACATGGCAACACAAACCATACAAAAGCAAGGTATTAAGGAGTCTACACATGCTCCTAACAATCAACAACTATCCACAAAATAATACATGTCCCATTGCTCAAACCATTACATGTTCAACTTAAAAACTCATACTTGAATTACTCAAAGCTAACAACCACACTTGGAGGCCCTCCACTTGCTCGAGCAACCCGCGAACTAAGGATCTGCAATGTTGAACAAAGAGAGCGTAAGCAAAGATGCTTAGTGAGGGTAAGCTCTAAGAACAAACCTCAACATTGCAGGGTCCGAGCACGATCTAGCCAAGGCATTTCACAAACATTCCAAGGGTCCACATGAGTCATGAGAATAAAATGCATGAGCAATGTACATTATAAATGTCATGATCATAAGCTCAACTCCACAATACATGTAGTCACAACCAAGCATCTCCTCAATAATCATAAACCTCAACACATTGATATACATATCAAACAACATTGGCACCTAGCTATGACCCGAATACGCGGATAGACATGTTGGAACTCACATCCAACAACCACATTACCTCACGGTGGGATTTCACTCATCACCGGTCTCGCGGAGGGGATTCCACTCATCCTCACGCCCCGTCGATGGGATTCCACTCATCACCGACTATATTTAAATACAATTCCGGGCGAACCCGTACTCCTCCTTGGTGACTCAACGCCACCAAGGCCACGCGCGACTTTAGACTCATGTGTACACACTAACATCCTAATGATCGATCATTTGTATTCAAGTAAACTAGTGCCAATATTCACTCATTTCACATTACTCACTTCAATCAATCCCGTTCTTAGCACGTACTCACCAACAACCATCATCATGCATGTCTCAAGCATCACAAGTCATATCTCAATCCACATGTATAATACAATATACACAAGCATTCATACCATATTTCATACGAGACATACACAACCATATAATGAGTTCATCCAAGGGCTCTAGATCAAGCTTAGGATTAGGCTATCACCCTAATCCTAACTCTAGGTGGGTCTACCAAGCCCAACCTAGTCCATGTACTCGAACCAACTATTTTAAAACCATTTAAAACAATTAACCACTCACCTAAACACCCAAGCTCAACGACCAAGCAAGCAACAACCTTCAACTTCCCGGATTCACTTCCGATGCTTCACCGATGCCCAAACTTGTTTCTTTCAATTTGGAGTTGAAATGGAGGAGGAATAAGATGGAATAGTAGATTGGGTAGGGAGTTTTTGTTTTCCCGTTGGTGAAGAAGAGAATGAACAGGAGAAATTGGTGTTTTATGGTATAAAGGGGGTTTAAATTAGAAAAAGGGGTAAATTACGATGAGGCCATTAATGAATGGTTGTTCTTGTTTTTAAAATGGCTCTTCCATTTTGAAACCAAATCAATTTGGTCCCATTTTAAAATGCTTATTTTGAAACCCAAAATTTTAGAAGGGTCATTTCAAATACAAACCCGAGCCCAAATAATATTAAAATATTATTTTCACCTAGCCCCTAAACCCGGGCGTTACAAATTTTATACCCTACAATCTAAATCCTTAACCTCTAAACCTTACACCCCTAAACTTATCCCGCTAGTGTATGTGATAATATCTTTTAAATGAAGCATGAGTTGTTAAATGAAATTCTGATTTAACACTTGAACGGCTCGAAATTTTTAGTAAAGGTAATTATTCCATACACGGGGTGGAAACTAAAAAATTCCACACACTTTAGTTTTAAGGTCTAGGGATTCAATTTAGGGTGTATGATTTAGGGGTTATAGTTTAAGGGACAATGATTAGAATTTAGGGTTTACATATAGAATTTAAGATCTATATGTTAAAATTTAAATCCCTCATCATATTACCCTAAACTTAAACTCTAAATTCTAACCATTATCCCTAAATTATAAACCCTTAAACTCCAAATTCTAACCATTATCCCTAAATTATAAACCCTTAAACTCTAAATTAAATCCCTAAACCCTAAAACTAAAGCACTTATGAAAACTTTTAGTTTTCGCCGCCAATGTGTTAAATATAAATCCATGAAAAAGTATCAAATATATATATACATATCGTATATGGTTGGTTTAAATTGAAACTAATCAATATTGTAACATTATCTCTTTCAAAAAAAAATATTGTAACATTATAAATGTTAATTTAACTTGTCTCAATTCGAATTCTATAAACTCGCATCGACACGACTGTAAAAATTTAAATAAAATTTGAATTATAAAATACTTATAAACTCGATTAACCTAATTTATTTTTACTCAACTCGATCGAATGTTTACCTCTAGTAGATGAAACATCCGGTGGATCCCTCCATTATGTTTATTTTATATTATTAAATATACTAGATGCAACAAGCTCATTCAATTTTATTGAGTTTGATTGGTTTCGGTTTTAATTTATTCGATTAAATTTTTTTATTGAGTTAAAAAGTGTGTTTTTTTATCAGCAATAGATTAGTTTATTAATAAAGTTAGGAGCACTATTAATTGAATATATATATATATATATATAACAAACAACACCGACAGTGGATAGAACCTATTAAATAACAAATCGACCTACATTTACTTAACACCATACTTTATATATAAAAAAATATTTTTATTAATTATGGTTGAAATGATAATTTAATTGGTTAAACTAATTAATTGATCGATCGAACCAATTAAATTAATAGTCTGTAATCTAATCAATCCGATTTACTATTACAATATTATAAAGTACTTAATTTTGCTTTACCTAAAGTTTTTTTTTTCTGTTTTACATGAATACTTTACGTAAGTGTTGATTATGAGTTATCGAAGCTACAATTGCAAAGGGTAAGATTGCATTTTTAATTGGAGGTGAGAATGGGAAAATCATATTAGAAATTAGATTCTTTTAACAATATTTAAACTATTTATAATTCAAACTTATTGTCTTATCAATAATAATAATAATAATAACAACAACAACAACAATAATAATAATAATAATAATTCATATTGTGTATGGAAATAATAATAAAAAATTCTACAAACGTCTTAGTTTTAGGATTTAGGGGATTAGGCTTATGGTTTAGAATTTATGGTTTGTAGTTAAAATTTAAGGTTTATGGGTAGAATTTAGAGTTTAGAGATTATGGTTTATAGTTTAAGGTATTATGATTAGAGGTTTAAGTTTAAACCTATAAACCCTAAATTCTAACCATAATTTATCAAATCGAAACCACTAAACCTAAATTCATAACCTCTAAACTCTAAATTCTAATCATAACCTTAAAACTAAGACACTTGTAAAAAAATTCTACCGTTTATGTATGAAAGAATTACCCAAATAATAATAACAACTAAATTAAGGCTCAATTGACATTTTAAATTTATCCATAATTCATGATTTATTTTCTTTTATTATTCTATGTATAGTCACGATGGATTCACGAATTTATATAATTTTTTAAATAGTTTAAAAGTGATTACAAGGTAGTATCTGTTTATAAATATTCTTAACTCTTTAACAATACGCATACACATAGGAGACAAAATGATTTGAACTCGTGTTTCTTAGGATGAACATCATCAGCTTTTCCCCTGAAACACTTGTTGAATTCACGAATTTACATAATTATTTAAAAACCAGATATTATATTTTAATATTTATAAGATTTTATAATTAAATACAAGTTTTAGAGGGGACCAAATCTATATAAAAAAATAAAGTCCAAGAATTGGGCGGTAGGAACTAAACGTAACATCCGTCTGAATCTTAAACTGCTACATTATTTGATTAAGGAATGATAAAACAAAAAACAAATTGATGGGGAAATGAGCTCAAGGTAATATGGTTTTGAGTACGGATCGAAGACAGACACTGAAGTTGATTTGATTTGACTTGCCCTCCCCAAACATTCTTCTAACCAACGAAACAAGTTTTATCATATCATTTATTGTTTAACACCTAGTTTCTGATATATTTATCGACAAATTTATATCAAATTTTATAAAAATTCATTATAAGATTATCTTTGTATTTTAATTTTTTTATTCATAATGTCAGTATTCGACCTCTAATATAATTCATCAGTTCATTAGACCAATAAATTGTTGGTTTAATATTAATATAAAATTAATTTGTACGAATAATCAGTTGGTCGTAGAATAATATATTAAATTCTTAAAATAAAATAAAAAATTAAATTTTAACATTGTAAATGAAATAAATTTTGATTATGAGATTCATTTGCAAATATGGTTTAGATTGAAGCGGTGGATAAAGCTATCGGATCGTTAATTCTTGTTCCGCTCTTCACTTGGAGATCCTTTTCATCTTTTTATGTATTTTTCTGCTCACTCAGGATCTTTGTTTAGTATTCTTAAATTGTGTGAAGAAAGAGTTTGTTGATATATTTAGGGTTGGTTTAGTTTTAGAGAATATTTTCATTGAAAATATTTTAAAAAATGGAAAAATGAAAATAATTTTTTTTAATTTTAATCCGTGTTTGAATCTAACAATGGTATTTTTTAAATCTTCGTCTATTTACTCATATTTTATTTATTATTATTATTATTATTATTATTATTATTATTATTATATTAATATTTTTCTAACTATATTTTATTTTAACTATTTAATAATTATTTTTCATTTCTATTTTAAAAAACTATATATCAAACACATTTTTATTATTTTCATTTTTGAAAACAAGTTTTCAGTCTTATTAACAAGCATATTTTCTAATTTTTAGAAAACAGAAAATGAAAATTATTTTTTGAAAATAAAAAAATATATATACTTTTTTAAAATAAAATTAGTTTTTTTCATCTTTTTCCAGATTTGTCTTGATTTGGGGATGGATTTTTTCCGAGGATTCATGTCCTCTGTTTGCCTTTGGGAGTTGTGTTTGTATTCATAGTCCATCGTTTGAGCCTGTTTTTTCGATGGTTGACAGTTGACACTCTTGTTTTTCTCTTATTTATTTGATCAGCATTTGTTCGAAAATAAATTACCATAGGTGGATGTTGGTTGGAGCCTGTGGGGCCAGGCCCCCAAATTTTTGGGTAATTCATATTTGGCCCTTCATTTTTTTATAATTTGGCCCTTTTAATTTTATTAAATTTTATTTTATTTCTAAATATTTTTAACTTAAGACTATTAAATAGACCTCTAAAATTTTAAATTAAATCTTTAAAAAATTTTGAAAAATATAAATAACCCCCAACTTATTTTTGCCAAGATCTGCCCTAGAAATAACAGGTTGCTCTTTTAAACAATTAGTTTAATGAAATCCAAGATTTCCACTTGGATGATAGATTTCGGATCAGAGTGGACTACTAATACTCAATTTAGGCCAGTTTGCGGTTGCGTTTGGCAACCCAAACGGACCTTTTAAGTGCTTCACTTATTTTTTGGTGTTTTTGGTTACTTTTAAAATTAGCTTTTCAACTCAAACTAAAAAGCTAAATTTTATAGTTTATTTGGGGAAAAATAGTTTGAAAATAAAATTAATTTTTATCTCTATTATTTAATTATAATTTATTATACATCATGCATACATGATTGTAAAATAATATATATTTTATAATTGAAAATAAAATTATTTTATTTATAATTTATTTTATATTTATTATTAATTTTTAAGTGATATGTCCGTATATAATTTAGAATGTAGTTTATATTTTTAAATTAGATTTTATAAAAAAATAATTTTTTTATTATAATTAAAATTGACTTATTTCATATATCATAACATTAACTAATTTGAACATCACTCAAGTTTACTTTTACTTTTTAATATCTGTCTAAAATAGATATTTTATCTCGTCAAAATCACTTTTTAACATCAATGACAAACACTAAACAGCTTTTCAAAACTACTTATCAACAGCTAGTTTGAAAATTACGTTTTTCACCGCGCTTTCTAAAACAACCGCAAACTAAACATTAATCTAATTTTAACTTTTTCATGTTCTCGAACCAAAAAAAGTTAACCTCTGATGTTATTAATAAAGGTAAAACGCTACTAAAAAATGGAAAATTGATGGGTACAAGTAAAACGTTTAAATCTAATGGGTTGAAAATAAAACATCAATAGTAGTGAATGACCAATGCCAACTAATTCAATAGACATTCATGTTAAACGATTTTAATAGGACTCTATATTAAACTACTTTGACTTTTAAATTGAATGAAAATACATGTTTAAACGCTTTCAAACTTACATCCTCCTCAATATAAAGACAATAATCATGTCAGCCAAACTATGACTACACAATTTAATCTTAGCTTTTTACATGTTATACTATATTTATATTTAATATACTGGTTAGAGATGGCAAATAAGTCATTCGGTTCGATTTTAATTCGGGTCATTTTAAATTTGGTTGCATTCGATTTAAGTTCGGTTCGGGTCTAGTTCGTTTTAGCTCGGTTCGGTTGATTTCGGGTTGGGTCAATATCGGGTTAGTGGGAGATCGATCAATTTTAGTCGGGGTCTCAGGCCAAGTTAGGTTTTTAAACCATATATATGACTTTATATAACATGTATATTTGACTTTTTGGTGAATTCTGTGACAGTTCACATCTCACCTTTATTTATTTATTTTAATATTTTTTTTATTTCGGGTTGCCTTCGTTTTAGGTTACTTTCAGTTCGGGTGAAATCAGTTCAGTTCTATTTGGTTAAGGTCCATTCGATTCAGTTGAAAATCAATTCGGGTCCATTTTCGATTCAACTGAAATTCAGTTCGGTTTTTGTTCAGTTTATTTTGGGTTTCGAATCAAATTCGAGTTACCGTGTTCGAGTCAATTTTGAGTCAGTTTCTCAGGTCAAGTTTGCCCGGTCTAATATTGACTGTAGAAACTAAGAGTTTCCACAAGTGTCCTAATTTTAAGGTTTAGGAATTCAGTTCAAGATTTAGGTTTAAGGTTTTAGAATTTAAAATTCATATTTAAAATTTAAAATTTAAGTTTTAAGATAATATAACAAGAGATTTAAAATTTAACCATAAACCCTAAATTTTAATCACTATCCTTAAATTATAACCCCATAAAACATAAAACTAACATGCTTATAAAATTTTTTAGTTTTCACTACCATTATATGAAATAATTACCCTAGTTTGTCAATTTTAAGATTTACGGATTTAAAATTTAAAAGTTAAGATTAAATTTTAGAGTTTTTAGATTTATATTTTATAGTTTAGGATTAATATCCTATACACTGGCGGTGGAAATTTTTTATTTCCACAAGCGCCTCAATTATAGGGTTTAGGGTTAGGGTTTAGAGTTTAAGGGTTTTAGTGTAAAGGTTTAGAATTTAGGGTTCATGTTTAGATTTTAGGATTTAGGGTTAGAATTTAGGGTTTAAGGTTAGGGTTTAGTTTTAGGGTAATATGGGTAGGGATTTAGATTTTAACCTATAACCCCTGAATTTTAACCCTAAACCCAAAATTCTATCAACAATCCCTAAATTCAAAACTACTACACTTATAGCCCTAAACTTTAAACCCTAAACGGAGTCCCTAACCCCTAAAACTAAGACGCTTGTGTAAAAAAGTTTCCACAAGCGCTTGTGTATAGAACAATTACCCTATAGTTTAAGTGTTAAATTTACTTGTACTGTAAGTCAAAATATAATTATTTTTTCCAGCATCCGATAATATTATCGGATATGGACACTTCCGAGAAAATAATTTCTTAATACATTGCATCAGAAAAGTTAATTTAGACCCCCCCCCCCCCCCCCCCCACACACAAAAAAAAAAAAAAGAAAAGAAAAACATAAGCAAAGAATAAAAATTTGTAAAAAATGAGGAGATTAAATAATTAATAGTTTCCTGTCAAGGTTCCTAGTTATAAACCAACAGAAATTGTCTCTGGTTTCCTTTGTTTGAAATGTCTATAGTCAGACCCACCTTCTAAGGCAACAACTCCTACATTTACACCAAAATCCTGAATAATGGAAACACTATATGCTGCAAAAAGGACGGATGTCATGCCATTTATATCAACCTATTTGTAATTTTGTGCACCTTCCCCTTCATTTTTTTCTTTAACATGGGACCAGGGAGCAAGACTAAAATGCATGCAAACAGATGTATCCTTATTCCTTTCTAAGGATACCGGCACATGGACCGGTCACCGTTGGGGTGGTTCTGAGCCGGTTGCGCCTGATGTCGTACTTGGTCCAGCAGCACCGTTTTCAGCTGGAGGAGATGTGCCCCATTTTCCTTCGGACTCTGAAGGCTCAACGATTTGGACTCCACCATCAGTTAGCCCCAATGCAAATTGATTCGGGTCCGATGGATGTGCCGCGATGACGAGGGGATAAACTCTCAAACTGTTCAAGGTTGCATTGTTAGAAAGTTCAAACGGAAAACTAACAACAAAGATCAGATGGGCGAGAACTGTTTTAACAAGAAGAAAAGAAAAGGTACCTTGGATTGGGAGGTAAATATGCAGCAGAACTAATTCGACATCTCAATCTGAGCGTTGAAGCAGTGAGAACACCAACACTTCCATCTTCGAAGCTCACATATATCAATTGGCTGTCACAGGAGTACGTTGCATGCGTGATGGGACCGCTTGCTTCTCTAGGGACCCACTGTTTGAGAAAATAATTCCAAAACAATATCAATAACCTTAGAATAAATCCCAAATAACATAGGTTCTATTGACAAATAGCGATATACAGCGGCAAAGCAATTTCTAAAAGGTCAAATTTGGCATTGCCAGCACACTCCTTAATCCTTACCAGATGCATGAAAATAATTCACAAGCAATTACCTTGTGAAGTGCTACTGATTAAAATGCATAAATGTAAAGCAATAATAATGTAGAAAATAAAAAGTATATGGCAAGTACGCTTGGACACCTGTTTTAGGCATTCAAGTTTCGGTGCTTCATATATTGCTATCTGTGTTTCATGAACTGCCAGCAAATGTATCTGATCTAGGTGAAACTGAACACGAGTCTCGGCATGAGGAGATGCTGCCCGACCATTAGGTATTTGCAAGAACTTACTAGTTTGCTTCTCCCATCCATCTGTGCTCCATACACAGAGCTGTAGAGAAACAAATGTGGAATGATTAGCACACATAAACGGAAAGTTAATTCCATAACAAGTACTATAAATTTAATAGGAGATGACAATGCATGGTAAGTCCTACGAAATTATGCGTAGTGTTTAGTATGATAACAAAACATCAAATTGTTAGTTATGTAGGAATATACGTGTAGAGTAAATTAAGGATTACGAGAATATTTCTTGTATTTACAATCACTTACTTTAAGGGATTATATCTTTTCCTAGAATTAATCTCTTTCCTAATTTAAAGTTTACTAAGATAGAGATATAGCTTGTATATAAATATGTAATAAATCTTTCTAATAAAATGAGAGAATTACTCTGATTTCCTACATTGTATCAGAGCCAGTCTGTGTGCTAGCTGTGAGCTTACCAAGCGCTCCTTGTGCTGCGTAGCGAGTCAAAGTGGACGAGCGTTTGTCTCGCACCCGATAAAAGGGTGTTCGCGAGTGGGGCCTCTAGAGATGAGGTCGGGTAGGCAAGAAGCCGCAGCGAAAGTTCGCCAAGCACTCGTGCCTCCAATGAAGAGGGCGAGCAGACAGGGAATTGCACACTAAATCCGAGCTAATTAAAAAAAAGAGGGTAAAGAGTTTTCTCCCCATGCACGAGGGCGTGCATGAATCAAGTGGGGGAGTTTGTCACGGTCCTATTCGCGTGATGCTCGAGACCGTGACAGGATGCTTGCTGGTTGTGGTTAATGCGGGATGCGGGATAGCAATAAGGGTGTAGTACGTGCCGTACAGCCGTTCAGTACTGGGGACAGGGCGTGCTGGTTAGGTACCACACTGGTCGGGAGCTGTCTCCGCTTCCCTGATGAGCCCAAGGGAGGGCGAAACCAATAAGCATCGAGCGGATAAGGCTGAGCCCCCGGTTGCCGCACGGGGGCTATGTCCCTGCGCCAAGACTCTGACCTCGTGACAGCTGGTATCATAGCGGGTCGATCCTCTCTTCCAAATTTCAATTTTTTTTTTCTTTTTTCCCTTTTCTCTCGACCTTTCTTCCTTATTTAGAAAATATGGGTACAACAAAACTTGCTGCTTCTGCAATTAGCTCTCCAGTGAGCCCTCGTCCATCTAATTTTACCCTTTCGGATGCGTCTCTTTCTCCCATTCCAGCAATTTCAGTAAGCAACAAATTGTGGAGCTCCAACAGATGTTTGGTCCAATTTCCTCCCAATCAGATTCTACTTTATTTTCTGCTACAGAAGGTAGAATTTCCTGTTTGGCCACTTCTAATCCTCTCTCCTGGATTATAGATTCTGGTGCCTCTGACCATATGACAAGCAACCTTCAACTATTTCGCACCTTTAACCATTGCAACTCTAAAACCTCCATCAAAGTTGTTGCAGATGAGTCTCTCTCCCAAATAAAAGGAAGTGGCACTATTCAAGTGGGCGATAAACTGGTTTTGCCTAATGTGCTATATGTTCCTAATCTTGCCTGTAACTTGTTATCAGTTAGTAAGTTAGTTCAAGATATTAAATGTGATGCTCACTTTGGAATTACCAACTCGAAGAAGGTGATTAAACTGGGTGGCTCACTTGTTATCAGTTAGTTCAAGATATTAAACTGGGTATGTATTTCAAGAACAGGGCTCGAAGAAGGTGATTGGCAGTGCTAGGCTATCCAATGGTCTCTATATCCTTGATGAATTACCAACTCAGATTTTTTCAGTTTCACATTGTTTTAAGACTTCATCTTCTTCTTCTTTAAGTAACCCTGATGAGATTATGTTGTGGCATCGTAGGCTAGGACATCCAAATTTTGTGTATCTTTCAAAATTGTTTCCCAATTTATTTAGCCATAAAAAGCCTCATTCTTTTAAGTGTGAAGTATGTCAAATTGCTAAACATACCAGACAAACATATGCTCCTTCCTCATTTACACCCATATCTCCTTTTTGTATAATCCACAGTGATATTTGGGGTCCGTCTAAGGTCAGAATCTTATCTGGGTCTAGGTGGTTTATTACCTTTATTGATGACTATTCTAGGACTACTTAGACTTTTTTAATGAGGGAAAAGACGGAAGTTGAGTCAATTTTCAAAACTTTTTATCAAATGATTGAGAATCAGTTTGACAAATATATTAAGGTTGTGAGGAGTGATAATGGGCGTGAATACCTTAGTCAATCTCTTGGGTGTTATTTTCGGGAAAAGGTATTGTCCATCTTACTTCCTGTGTCAACACTCCACAACAAAATGAAGTTGCCGAAAGAAAAAAACAGACATCTACTAGAGGTTACGAGGTCTCTTCTTTTTTCAGCCAAAGCACCTAAATATCTTTGGGGGGAAGCCTTACTTACTGCCACCTACCTTATCAACAGAATGCCCAGCAAAACCTTGGGTTTTGTAGCACCAACAGAAGCCTTATTCAAACATTTTCCTCACTTTAAACCACTGTCATATGTTCTTCCTCTTAGGGTATTTGGCAGCACAACTTTTGTTCATGTGCATGATAAAAATAGAAGTAAGTTGGACCCTAAATCAATCAGGTATGTGTTTATAGGATATTCCTCTAGTCAAAAGGGTTACAAATGCTATTCTCCTATTTCTAAAAAGACCTATGTCTCTTTCAATGTCACTTTCTTTGAGGATAACCCATATTTTGCAGGGACTGAACTTCAGGGGGAGAAAAATGAGGAATTTCAGCCCTTTGTTTTTCCACCTTCCATCATTTCTCCTCTACCAGACATTCCTCTCATATCCCATCCTGAAACCACCAGAAAAGAAAACACTATGCCAACAGAAACGCACTCTCCTCGGACCAACAAATCACCAAGTCCTTGTACAACACCTCTTCCAGCACCTAGGGCTGTAGCACAAATTTCCCCCACTTCTGTGCATCCACAACCGGCTGACAGTCAAATTAAGGTGTATACCAAGAGAAGAAGAGTCCCTAATGAAGTAAATAACCAGCCTAGCACTTGTCAAGAACCAGACTCAAGTCCTGTTGCTGTTGAACCGGGCTTAAATCCTGTTACTGCTGAGATTGAAGGTAACATTACTCCTCAAGATTCTAGTGACCTTGGTGACTTTCCTATTGCTATTAGAAAGGGAGTACGAAAATGTACTATGCACCCAATTAACAAATTTGTTGCCTATGGTAGACTTCAGCCCACTTTTAAGGCCTTTACAGCCAGCCTAGACAGTGTGCAGATTCCTAAAACTGTGGAGGAGGCCTTAAAGAATCCCAAATGGAAGAAAGCTGTAGAAGAAGAAGTAAGGGTACTTGAGAAAAATGAGACATGGTGTTTGACAGATCTACCAGAGGGAAAGAGAGCTGTTGGATGCAAGTGGGTGTTCACCATCAAGTACAACTCAGATGAGAGCATTGAGAGGTATAAGGCAAGGCTGGTGGCTAAAGGCTTTACACAATCCTATGGGATGGATTATCAAGAAACCTTTGCACCAGTGGCTAAATTGAATACCATTAGAGTCTTGTTGTCCATAGCTGTGAACAAGGACTGGAAATTACACCAACTAGACATCAAAAATGCCTTTCTCAATGGGAGGCTCGAGGAGGAAGTATATATGCAAATACCACCTGGTCTAGAAGGTAAAACAACTAGAAATATAGTGTGCAAACTCAACAAATCACTGTATGGACTTAAGCAATCTCCAAGAGCCTGGTTCGAGAGGTTTGCAAAGGCTATGGTAAAGAATGGATTCAAACAAAGTCAGGCTGATCACACCCTGTTCAAAAAGGTTGCAGCAACTGGTAAAATGACCTTATTAATTGTGTATGTTGATAACATAATTATTACAGGGGATAATAGCGGAGAAATTGAGAATTTGAAGGTTGTTCTTGCCCGAGAGTTTGAAACAAAGGACTTGGGGAGTCTAAGGTACTTTCTGGGTATGGAAGTAGGAAGGTCAAGTGAAGGTTTAGTCATCAACCAAAGGAAGTACATCCTAGATCTTCTTACAGAAATCGGGATGCTTGGGTGCAAGCCAGCCGAGACACCCATGGACCCAGGGTTAAAGTTCAACAAAGAAGAAGCTGGTAATCCAGTTGACAAAGAACCCTATCAAAGGTTAGTTGGAAAACTGATTTATCTTTCTCTAACAAGGCCAGACATTGCATACTCAGTGAGTGTTATAAGCCAGCACATGAGTGATCCTCGAGAAGAACATTTGGAGGCTGTTAACAGAATTCTGAGGTACCTAAAATTCACCCCTGGTGCTGGGCTAATTTTCAAGAAAAATTCAGACAAAACAATGAAAGTATACACGGATTCAAGCTGGGCAGGAGAGCTCACTGATAGAAGGTCAGTTAGTGGATATTGTGCTTATGTTTGGGGCAACTTGGTTACTTGGAGAAGCAAAAAACAGGCTGTGGTGTCAAGGAGCAGTGCTGCGGCAAAATTTAGAGCATTAGCTCTTGGAATATGTGAAGGAATGTGGATAAAAAGGCTTCTCAAAGAGCTGGAGTTGGATGAAAAGACTGAGTTCGAGGTCTATAGTGACAGCCAGTCAGCAATGAGTATTGCTAAGAATCCAGTGCAATATGACAGAACCAAACACATTGAAATAGATAGGCACTTTATCTATGAGAAAGTGAATGGTGGTATTGCACAGCTAAATTATATTCCTACCAGGAGCCAGATAGCTGACATCTTTACTAAAGCACTTCCAAGAGTTATTTTTGATGAGTTTACATCCAAACTGGGTATATACAACATATACACAGTTTGAGGGGGAGTGTTAGTTATGTAGGAATATACGTGTAGAGTAAATTAAGGATTACGAGAATATTTCTTGTATTTACAATCCCTTACTTTAAGGGATTATATCTTTTCCTAGAATTAGTCTCTTTCCTAATTTAAAGTTTCCTAAGATAGAGATATAGCTTGTATATAAATATGTAACAGATCTTTCTAATAAAATGAGAGAATTACTCTGATTTCCTACACAAACCATGTAAGAACGACCTCATTTAAGCATAATAAATTAATATGCTTTCACAAGCATAAATTCAAGAGAATCATTACCTAGCCAAGCTTTCTGTATGGTCCTTAACAAGATTAACTCAGTAAGCCAATGGCTTTAAACTTCAGCTTTAACCAATCTCAAAGTATCAGTTATTTTAGCTTTTTTATAGTGGGTTGTTAAACTGCTTTATTATACAGGAAGCATGCATGGGAACGGCACTGATAATATGTACCTGGCTGTCGGCTCCAGAAGATACAAGCACGTTCAGTGTATGAGAGAAGGCAAGACCTGTTATTCTTTTCTGATGACCTTTTAACTTTGTTTTCACCTGTGAAATAGAGCACATAGTTAATCAAATAATTCCCACTTATTTATCAACAATTATCAAAGTTTTAAGTCGATTAAATGGACCTCATCCACCCGAACATTGTAAATTTGGATCGATGAATCATCCATGCCTATGGCAATGATATTATTGTCCTGAGGATGAAATGCAAGAAATGTAGCTGCTGGTGGTGGGGGCATGAATGTTGTCATTGTCTGCATATTAAGAAAGCACAAAGAAAAATATGGAATTAAATTATGCAAGCTAAAGACAAAATAACCTCATTGTCAGTCAGTTTCAACCTAAGATTCTAAGTAATCAAATACTCTCAGAATTTTAGTCAAAATTCCTTAAACTTCATGGCTATAGTATGAAAGCTTATACTTTTAAATGGCCTATTTACATAAAAATCCAGAGCTTGTCAAAAGAATGAAACAAGCGGAGAAAGGACCAACCTTAAATGTCATCATATTGAAGAGCGAGATTTTACCCCCTGATGCTGACATCACATAAGAATCATTCTTTGAAAGTGCAAAGCATGGAACAGCATCTTCAGGATTTGTATCACTTATATCATTAGTCATTAATATTCCACTTGAAGGCTGCCATAATTGGGGTGCTACACTAGTTGTGGCCTACGAAAGACAGGACTTAGTTAATACCTAGCTTAAAATAACATTAAGAAAATAAAAACAACTAAAAATAGCATTAGGAAACCAAGTATGTGACCTGGCAAAGAGTTGTTAAAGAAATTAACACACCTTCCCTGTTAAGTTGCGATCATTCCTCTGCCATTTCCAGAGCTTGTGAACAGCATTAGATGCTAATGCCAATATGGCAACCCCAGAATTTGTATATATTAGTCTAGAAACCTGAAGTCAAACACAAAAAATAAATGTTTCTATGAAGAAATAAATAAGTATATATTGTCAAAAAAAATTCCTTAAAGTTTAATCACCAACTGGCTAAAGACAAAAATAATCTCTCGGGGTATTCTAAGCGTCCACATTATTAAATAGAGTATTTCTTATGTTGATTATCATAATCTACTCATAGTGTATAATCACAGCCATAGATAATCCGAACTGCAAATATTTCTATTGGTATCTTAGGTCCCCAATTGTCAACATAACCTGAAAAACACTAGCTGTCTACCACACAGCAGAGGATAACATTTTCATGAACAGCTGAATTTAGAAGGGACACCAAAAAGCAGATTCAGGCACAATTATTACCAAGTTCTATAAAGTTGTACAGCCAGAGACTGAACTTTACCCTCATTGCTGTCAAACTATCAGGAAGCCTTAAGGTGCGACACTGTGATGGTTCATTGATTTCTGTAAGTTTCCAGATCCTAGATTTTTCCACCGACTCATCTGTAATTCTGGGCTTTACATCAGCCAAACTTCGAGCATCATTATTCTGGAGAGAGACAACAAAAAAGGTCAGATCACAATAGATCATAAGTCTTTTTCATGCATAACTTACAATTTGTTAGAGAGATTATACTCAAAAAGAGAACTTAGATTTCTGCCAAATGCATTAGGGTATGATTATGAGAGGTAACTCACTGTTCCAACTATCGCAGCTACTGGTGCAGTCCGATCAGCAATGGTTGTTCCGATAGTTGCATTGTTAGAACCAAATGGACCAACATTAGGTGCCTGTTACATAAATCAAGCACTTAGGAAACATATTCTTATAGAACATATATACAAAAATGATCGTATAGTTGTATGTAAGTGTATATTTTACCTTTACTATAGCAGCAGGAGCAACTCTAGAAGCATCAAACGAACGATTCTCCACTGTCCGTAGCAACCTAACCCCATCTGAATTTGCTAGAATTTTAACTCCATTATCATCAGTTGAAACAGCTAACAATGTTCCTTCCTTGTTAAATCTAATGCAAGGGGAAGGCTGCATTTTGTTATAACAAAGACAGTTAGTAAGGATATAGCGAGCATCAAACAGCCTAACATGAAATAAGGCATATGCTTATGTACCGGCAATCCACCATCAGCTGGAGTACTTGTTAATAGATTAAGATTGTCCATGTCCCAGAATTTGACAGTGTACTCATCACCTGCAGCCAAGAACCTATTCTTTGTCGTATCAAATTGAACAACTCCCACAGATCGCTTTCCAAGACCAAAATATGTGCGCTTGACAGCTCCTTCACTTTCATTCCATTCCACCAAGAATGATTCCCCTTCTTTGTTTGTCCCGCATGAGAACAACCTATAAGTGGTCAATATAAATCAAAAGATTAATAGTACTGATAAAGAATAGAAAGATAGGAAAAGAACAATCCCAAAAGAAGAAAGACCAGAATTATAGAGTACAAATAAGACATATGAACCTTGTTCCATCAGCACTGTATGCCATTGTTGTAGATGACTGACCAGGTGCATTATAGTCAACTCTTGAACCCACATTATCATACAACCAAGCCTTTATTTTCCCGTCAGTTGCTGTTGAGAAAATGAACTGAAAAACAGAAGAAAACGAAAGTCTTTAAGCATAACAGTAAATAAACATGCAACTTACAGGATATCAATGGTTAAAAATATATAATTTAAGATTAATAATAAATGAATAACATCACCAAAAAAAGGAACATAAATTAAGGAAATAAAAAGAGCCCAAAAGGGAGTTTATGGTTCTATAGTTGAAAGAAAGACTGCACTAAGTCCTAAACAGATTGTTCCATAGTACAAGCTCAATATCCCAATATTTAAAATCTTCTTAACATGCCCTGTACTAATCTTCAGAGAAGATTTCTCTTAAATTATATTTTTAACACTGCCATTTATTTAAATATGACTTGAGCAGAAAGAAGTGGCCATTGGAGGTAAAACTACAGAATTTACAAACATAAACAGCAGCTTTCATGATAGAACTCAAGAGAGAAAATTTGCCACAAGGAAAGTTCCAGAACATTGTAAGACAATCCACTCCAAAATAAGCATTCAAGGAAAAGCTAAAAGCAGACTTGATTAAACATAAATTTGATGTCCAATGGTTGTTTTTGACATTGAATGCATAATTTTCTAATGCTATGCATTCCATCTGTTAAGATTCTGTGAATAAACTGGTTAAAACTTTTGAACTTAGTTTCCTAAACAAAGTATTGGTTCTTTTCATAAACTAAGGGAAATGGTCTACTTTTTTTCCCTCGCTGGTGAAATGGAAAAGAAATCTAAACAAAGGAAGAAACGAGTATCAGTCTACAAGCTATTGTTTGCTACCTGAATATTTTCCTTGTGATGAGGGCATACAGAATAGACAGGTGCTTCATGACCCTCAAAAGTATGCAGTTTAGCCCCAGAGACCGCATCCCAAACCTACAAGATATGAGACTGTTAGAAAGCAATATCAAACAGAAAAATAAAATGAGAGAGAGAGAGAGAGCAACCTTAATAGCCCTATCCTCGCCACAAGTTACAACACACAATTGTTTGTTTGGGTAGGAGAATGCAAGATCATTAACACTTCCAATATGAGCGTCGATCTAAAATACAAAATAATTTAGTGAATATAATTAGGTGAAAGCAAGGCAAAATATCAGCTTAAAACTAGATGAACCTAATCAAATTGACCAATCACACAAACCTCTAAGCGGTTACGTAGATCATCCCCGCCATGGTAGGAGTATATGTGCACAATATGCTTCGAGTATGCAACACCTGAAATCAAGGGAAAAACTCAAATCTAGTGTTCAATTGAGACAAATAACCTCCTGCGTACAGGAGTAGACTATCAGAAGTCCAAGTGCTATAGCTACAAGATTTACCAAAAAGAGCTCCATCAGGGCTCCACACAACACGGTTGACTGAGACTGTATGATCATTTGCCAAAGATGCCTATGAGAATCGGAAGGTTAACAACAATTCAATTTTAAGAAGCACTGAATAACTTCATGTTCAATAAATCTTGTTAGAGGTGAAACAAACCAATACCTGCAGAGGCATTGAACATGTTGAAAGGTCCCAGACCTTAAATGTTTTATGAGCTATCCTTTCACCACTACCTACTTCCCACACCATGATATCACCGATATTTGTTCCCACTGAAATTATAAAACAAAATACAGAGAACACAATTAGAACACAAGCATGAAAGAGAAGTAAAAACCAGAATATGAAAACCTACTCAATTCAGAGGAAATGAAATCTGAGCAGGCATGAAAACTTTTATATGCCAGAGGGTTTGCTCACCAAGAAGTAGAATCTGTTGCACTGGATGGAAATCCATGCTCTTCACAGCAGACCCCTGACTTAGAGTCATAACAGCAGTCTTGGGCAAGTCATCAGGAGAGTAAGAACTCTGACCATGGGTCTGGCCAGCATATGGAACAGGCAAAATATTTACTGACAGATTATTGACCTGGTGAAGGAGCAGCTGATCAGATACCCTTCATTTATTAATATCATTTCAAAGAAAGCATGAAGGATGATCTACGCTACAAGATGGAGCAGATCTCACGCTTCCCAGACTACCGGTCATCAGACTAATGGAAGGGAAACCTTTAAGGTCAAAACTGCATATTTACGCTTTTTCTCTTTTCAAGTGGTAAAAAGAAACCAAAGACAAGGAACTAATGACAGGAAAGTATAGCGACTTAAAATGGCACTCAAAGCCCATCATTTAGGTCACAAAGGCGAAGCAGCAAAAGCCTTTTGCTACCAATTAACAAAGATTTTTGACCTAGTGATAAAATGGTTTATAAAAATCTAAATCATTAGATGAATTAATTAACGTCCACTAAATCTCAATAAATGTGCATCACTAGCATCTCAAAGCCATGCTATTTGACGGATATGGATGCATATGTTACTCAGAGGTCATGAGGTAAATCTAATTGTACACAAGGACAAAGGGTATTATTAGTAAGTGATACCTCCTCTGCCATTCCGAAGGGCCTTGATCTCTTCAGAACATGTTCAGAATCTGCTGACTGGTAGTCCAGAGCAGGGTTATTGGTTGGAGGAGTCCTAGGACGTTTCAAGATTGCAGCTACCATGAGAAAGAAATATAGAAGGTGAGATGATAATCCAACAATATATGCTTTTAACTAAAAGAACAACTCGGCCTATCCTAAAATCTTCATGCTCTAGCGAATTCTCTGTTTCTTGGTCTTATATCTTAATAACATATTAGAAAAAAAGTATACCTTTACCTTAATAGGTTTCATATGTTGTGTCCTGCCTGAGGCCACATATGTATTTCTAAATGCAAATATAGCTTCACATCTATCCTCCACATAAATGTGGTACTACTACTTCCTAAAGCAAAAGCGCTTTGAACTCAATGAAAAGATTCTATGAATAACCACCTGCATTGTTAGGTGCAGTAAGTCCTAATGGTCCAACAGAAGCCACAGCGTGAGGCACAGGAGTTGGGTTAGCCATCCATCCTGCAAGAGAGGTTGGAAGTGCAGCAGGTGTGGGCTGAAAGGGCTGCAAATACATGTATATGAAATTAAAAGGAAATACTCACTCCAGAAACAGCTTAATTATTTATGACTTCTGTAAACTTACACCATGAGCACCCAGTGGAGGAAAACCCCCTGCCTTTGGAACGGTACTCATTAAAGGATTGGTTACAGGGGATGGAGCTCGTGCACCATTTGGTTGTCCACAACTGTGGTCTACAAATAGGGTCTTTATGTCCGGATTAGACCTTGGATTCTTACAAAGCTGATGTTGCCAGTTCAAACTGCGTTATAATGATAATAAATAAATGTTAGGAAGCTCACAAAAGGAAGGAAGGAATCAACTATAGAATCCACACACAAGAATATGAGACCTCTGATTTATTAGAGTCCGCAATCTTGAATTCTTCAAGGTAGGAAACTGAAGCTTATCACGGAAAAGGGGGTTAGCCTCTATTAACTTCTTTAATTCAGCAAGCATTATACCCCTAGCAGATTTTGTGTCTCCATATTTTGATAGTTGCTCATTTTCTCTGTGTATTAACATAAGCCATAAAATCTCATGAACATGTGCGTAAAGAAGCCAAAGCAATGTCACATTAGACGTGCATAAGCTGAGAAGTAATATTTAATTCATACCTGAAGTTGTCCAACGTCAACAGATGTGTAATTTCCTTAAAAAGTTCCTCATTAAATGCGGAAAACACTTTTAGGTCCTTAACTAAAATCTCCACGGCTTTGGTGCGATCTCGCCTGCATTTATTTTAGGAAAATACAGATGAGCTTACAATCATTCCCTTTATATGGAAACTAAATTAACTCCCAAATAGGACAAACCAACTCACGAGACTTGTCAAAAATGAAGCTTAAGAAAAGAACTTACTTGTCTAGAGCTTCAAGGTACTTCTGTTTTCGAATCTCGAAGAAAATTTTCATGGAATATCTATTATCATCAACTTTTGTAAACCCTGAAAGATACTTCTCTACTTCATCCCATTCACCATTTGTCACCATTTCCTCAAAATATCTCAAATTGAAGAAAAATCCCGACTCTTGCTCTAATCTATTTACATATCAATCAACAATTACACAAAAATAAAATAAAAATATATATATGCATCAACACATTAATAAATTCAAATTGAACGGAAAAAAATCCAAAGATTAAAGCATACCTGTGAACAGTGTCTTTAAATTTCTCCTCATCAAGGAATTGAAGTATAAGGAACACAAGCTCTCTGCTAAGCGAGGACATGATTGTAATTCTGTAAAAGGAAATCAACAAGACAATAAAACTACAAAGAGATCTGAGCTTCTCACAATCAATTATACTTCAAAATATAACCCCAAAAAACCCTAACAGCTCATAAAATTCAACAACTCAACAATATTATCAAAAAATATTAAAAACTATAGATATGAAAAATAAAATAAAAATTACCAGATTAATTGCACAGATCGAAAGAAATTTCTGGGAAAAAAAACGAAGAGAACGGCAGGTCGCTTCACTGCTTTCTCTCTTTCTCGATTTTCTTCTCTTTTTTTAAGAGTTTTTTTTTTTGTCTCTCTCTCTCTATCTTTCCTTCGTTGCTGTTTCTGGTGAAGTATTTATACAGAAGAGAGAAAGGGTTCGGATTTGAAAGATGAAAAAGAAAAACAAACAAATAAAATAAATAAATAAATAAATTTGAACATACCAGCATCAGACAAATTGATTAAATACCGTGAACGAGACGATATGAGATGAGAATTAGATCTCTTGATATGAGTGATAAGTTAGCTCAGATTATAAGTTGTAGGACTTATATAGTCTGATAAGTTAGACTACATATAGGCATTTTTAATACGCTGGATTATTAGCATCGTTACTAAATTTAGATTTTGTAATTAAGTACTAGTTTTTAAGTAACATTTTTACGTTATTACTAGAACTAGTGCCCGCGTTTAAATTAAAAAATTATTTTGTCTATATTTAAATATTATTATATTTCATCAATTATATAAGATAATTAATTAATTATCACCCACAAAGAGGGTGCAACATTGAAAATAAATAATTCGAAATTTTAGTTTCTAATCATTGAAAATGTTCAATATCTTATTAAATTTATTTTTTATCACCCACAAAGAGGGTGCAACATAATTTAATTTGATAAATTATATATATATATATTAATAAACTAAACTTAGATATTTTTTTACTTTATATAAAACTTACTAAGAAAAGTAGCTTTGTAGTTGTATAACGGAGATAATTTTAGGCATGTAAACGAACCAAACAAATACGAACGAGAGTATGTTCATATTCGTTCGTTTAATTTTAATCGAATAAATGAACAGATACGAACAACTAAATGAACATAATGTGTTGTTCATGTTTGTTTGTTAAGGAATATAGTTTGTTTGTGTTCGTTCATTAAAATGATAAACGAACGTAAACGAACACAAACAGGCGAACATATGAGAATAAATTTATTTTTCTAAAAAATATAATATTTTTGTTGTGAAAAATAATAAATGCATATGGACATATATGAATAAATTTAAATGAACATAAACAAATTGATTATCAAACATTTACGAACGTAAGTGAATGAACAAACTATTTGTTAGTATTCATTGTGTTCGTTTATTTAATTAAACGAACATAA
Source organism: Hibiscus tridactylites (assembly GCA_958450335.1). NCBI lineage: Eukaryota > Viridiplantae > Streptophyta > Magnoliopsida > Malvales > Malvaceae > Hibiscus > Hibiscus tridactylites. The sequence continues at coordinate 9,119,994 of OY288288.1, forward strand.
AATCATATTCATGTTCGTCCATTTAGTAAATAAACGAAATTCTCATAGAATAGTTCACTTAATGTTTGTTTCGTTAACAACACTAATAAAGATTATGAAAAGTAAAAATAGAGTTTGGTGAGTTAGTTTAATGAACTGAATTCTTCTGCTCTAATTTGTGTCTCTTAGTGTTCATCCAATATTTATTCGACACGTGCATTAATAATTGGGATAAAATAATTAAACTTTCCTATTAATATCTATCGTCAACTTCTCCTTCATCCCCCGCAAAGAAATGAGATGCATTGTTAATATGTTGAAATCGGACAAAATTATTTTTTTACCCAACACTAAAATATTAAATCTTAAATATTAAGTTTAATTTTAAATTTTAAATATTAAATTCTACGGTCTAAAAATACATCCTACACTTAATGCTCTAAACATTAACCCTGTTTTTAATTAGGGATGGACCGAGAGGGCGCTAGCGGAGGTGATTGTTCATCCCTAACAATTTGAAATTCCTATACGACTTGGAATTTTTTTAGAATTTTTCTATGTATTTTCGTCTCCCTAAAATTTTATAAGTTCACCCCTTAACCTAAAATCCTACGCCCATCCCTATTCATAATCATAAACCCTAAACTTAATCTTTTAATCAGAGGCGGATCTTGGTATAATAAGTTGAGGGGGCCAATTTAAAATTTTCAAAAATTTTAGAAGTGCAAACTAAAAATTTCAAAAATTGTGAAGTTTAATGAGAAATTTTCAAAAATTTAAAAGGGAACTTAATTGAAAATATTTAAAGAAATAAAAACTTAATGATAATTTTTAAAATTTTGAGAGGGCCAAACTAAAAATTTCCATTTTTTGAGAAGGCTAAATTAATATTTTTTAAAAATTGAAGGACCAAATGTAAAATGTTCAAAATTTTGGGGGGGCCAAGGCCCCCTTAGGCCCCTTAAACCGTCCGCCCCTGCTTTTAATGATAAGACATAAGTAGGGGCAGTAAAAAGGAGTAGGTGAATTTTACTCGTTGAAATTAAGGATGAAGTCAAGATTTCAGTTCAGTGGGGGTAAAGTATAATTTTTTTATTGTCCTCTCGATTTTCTAGGGTTTTGTCTTGACTAATCTGGACTGACCCACGTCACACACTTGATTTTGGTAGATAAGTCTCCCAACATGATTTTTCTGCACATACAAGACCTCTAACTCTAAATCCACTTAAACGATACTAAATTACTTACTACTCAGACCAACTCGTTAGTTATACTATAATTTTACTATAGGAAACAATTTATAACTACCCCCACAAAATTTTTAAATTTATTATATGAATTAATGATTAAAAAATTAGGTTGAGGCCACATCTCTCCCCCCATAGCTGTACTTTCATTTATGACTGAAATAAAGTTAAGGTCATCTTCAATGAAAAACTTTGAACATTGTCATTTTTTTCTGCTTAACAATCCCTCTAAACAAAATAATATATCAAAAGTCTCGTTAGAAACATAGCTTACTAGAAATCATATACAACAGTAAAGGCTATGAAAACAATCCTTTCCCATTTTCGGTGTCCTTTTTTATATTTAATATTAAAAATATTAAAAATTAAATTATAAGCTTTAATCTAAAATTTTAAATCATAAAGCCTACATATTATCTCAAATTCCCTAAAACTTAATTATAAATTCCAACCTTAAAATCTAAACCACAAATCCTAAATCTAATTTTTAGTGTGAGAGCGCAAATAAGGGTACCAAAAGAGTGGAGGATTTCTATTCATATTTTTAAACTATTTTTAATCTTACATATTTTGCAGCAAAGTAACGCATTTAGTCCAAGAAATATAGCAGGAAAAAAATAAAGAATAAGATAAAAGAAACATTTGTGGGTGTCAACTTAGCCATGGATGTTTTAGATATGGTGTCTCTAAACTTGATCATGTTATTGCAAGAGCAAAATATGTCATAATTCTATTCAATAATAAATCATGACACACTCGGAGTATTGACAAAGACATAGATATAAATCGTCGTTATCAGTGTTCCAAATAATTATTTTTAATGATAAATCACTTATACTGTTGTTAAAAATGAGTTTTTAACAATTATTAATTTTTTTCTCATTTCTATTGATTTTTGTAGTTCAATCTCTAAGGCCTGAATGTTAAAGGGATTACAAGATAATATTTATTTATATTTTTTAATTTTTTAATAAAACACACATTTTATAAATAAAATTATTCAAACAATGAGTATCATTTTTTCAAGAGGACAACAAATTAATAAGAAGGAAATTATACATAAAGGAAAGAAGAAAGAGAAGTTAATGAGAGATATTAACAACGAGTTTCAATTATTTTACATCAATATACTAATACACGTGTTAAATAAATATTACTGGGCACAAATGAGAGGCGACAATTTCTTGTTTTAATTTAATATAGGTAAAAATTAAATATTATTATTGAAAAAGAATAAGACACGAGGCAACTAAAAATACTAAGCTAATATGCTTACTCATCTGACCTGATTTTATCTCCTCACTAGTCAATTAATTTGGGGCGGGTTGTTGATTGCCGGTCATCCTTCTTTTATTTATTTGTTTTGTTTTTTTAATTTTAGTCTTTTTAATTTAATAGATTTGTCTTTATGATATGTTTTTCTGTTTTTTAACACATTTTTTTACTTTTTGGCACGTTTTTTTTGTTATTTTTTTTATTATGGTTGAATTTAACGTCGTCACAACTGATCAAGATGACGCTCTTTTGATTATCATGTTGATCTCTCTGTTTTGGACCCTCGAACTGAATCTTGATGCAAGTTTAGTCACCGCTCTTGTTCGCGATTAAGTTGTGGTAATAAACATGTTGTCAACGTGCCCCAATCTGTAATATGCATTTTTTTAATGTTGTTTGTTGATGGTTTTTACATTCATCGTCAAGCTTTGGTGATGTTTATGTATCTGCTTTGTTTCGAGTCTTTGAATTAGGTTTTTACCTTTTCTTTATTTTGTCATGTTTATGATCTAGAGACATTAATTTTCGTGTTTTTAAGATTTTGTCTGGATCATGTTTGTTTACCTGCATTGTAAACTTTCATCTTGAATTTTTTCTTTATTAATAAAATAGACGTATTCATTTTAAAAATATTTATAATAAAGTCGACGACGTACCTGAGTAGAAACTGCTTGCTACTTTTTGGTGCCCCTACTTATGTTTCATCATTAGAAAATTTGACTTAAAACTTTATATTTTAAGTCATAAACTCTACACCCAAAAAATATACCTTACACCTAATACTATAAACATAACCCTATGTCCTAACCTTAGACAATAATCTTAAGCCCTAAATATAATTTTTTTTAATGATGGGGCATAAGTAGAGGCATCAAAAAGAGGAAGACGATTTATACTTGTATAAATTGATTCAAATTTAAACGATTTTTTATATCCATATATAAAACACATATATATTTCTTCATATTTTTTTTCATATGTGCTATATATATCAAGCAGAATTGAGGGACTAGACTCGAGTCGAACTTAAAAATCGATCAACTTTGCTGATCAAAAAAAAAATAAAATCGATCAACTAACTATTAAAAATTTTAAATTATTTAAATTATTATTTTACAACTCAAATTTTATTTAAATTTTTTTCAAATCAAATATTTTCGCGTCAGTGTCAAATAAAAAATTTTCAAAATTTTCTAGCTGAGTTTTACTCACATGAAAACGGATAAAATTATTCGCAAACATACCCACATCAATCTTGTATCCAGACTTTGACTGGGTATTTTTCATCAGTCGAGAAAAATCACATCAGGTTGTGTACCAAAAATTATTCTGATATTAATATCATCTTTAAATACGATCTAATCCACTCTGTTTTTTTATTTGTGCATATCATTATTTTCTTTTATATGATTTATTTACATCAATGTATTATTTCAAAGTAAAAGTCCAACATTGGTATAAAAGACTATTACGGATAAATATTGAATTTATACAAGAACTTTGATTTTAACATGTAATTTGATATATAAATTTTAATTTTGTGTAATTATGCACCTGGAAATTTGATTTTAATTCAATTATATACATTAAAATAAAATATATTAATGATTTTATTTTAGATAATTATATCATGCATTGACGGTGGAAACTTTTAGTTTCCACAAGTGCCTTAGATTTAGGGCTTATGAACTTATTTTAGGGTTTGAGATTTATTAATTTATGTTTAGGTTTTTGAAATTTAGGGATTATGGATAGAATTTAAGGTTTATGCTTAAAATTTAAGGTTTTGTAGGTTAAAATCAAAAACCCTAGTATACTGCCATAAACTTTAAATCCCATAAATTCTAATAAAAACCCCTAAACTAAATCTCATAAACTTTAAATCTAAAACACTTATAAAAATAAAAAAATATTCATTGTTAACTCATGAAATATTTTTTTTATTTTTATATTGAATAAACCTAATTATTGTGATTGTGATATATATAAAAGTCAAAGAGTGATACATCGGTAATAGTGGTTGTGATTTATGAAAATTAAAATGAAAGGTATATAAGTATACAAAATTAAAATCCACATACTTAAAAAAATAAGACTTTTATCCTACTTTTTTTCTCTGCCCCTTAGTGCCACAACTTCTTGTTTCTTTTTGTTTTATCGGTCGGTAATCAGCAATCAATCTTAATATTAATTGTCAATTATTGATTGTCGATAATTGAAGTTTATTGATTTTTTTATATTTTTAATAAGATTTTCTACCTTTGCGATACACATTTTCTCTGTTTTGTAGCACACTTTCTCTTTATTTTTGTTGTGGTTCGTTTCATCAGTCATTTTAACATAATTTCAGCATACTTTAATAGTCGTTTGATGCTCGTATAGAGATCTTTACGGTGCTAATATTTGATTATGATTATGTCGGTGGTCATAGAAAGATACATCCCCACTCGGTTGATGATTGTTTGCCGATGTAATCAGACTTGGGTAGCGGAGTAATCTGCAAGATAATTTGGTTCGCTTACCACCCCTTTTCACCCCGTAAAATGTCTCGTTTGGATAGAAATAAGAAGATTCATGAAGACTTTTAAATTTTGACGCTATGTTAATCTCTATGAAAATATTTACTTTTCTTTGTATTTTTGAATTTTTATATGAGATTTTAGTGGACTAATTTTATTATACTTTATTTTATTTTTGGATGTATTGTATTTGTGAAATCCTCTATAATTTTTAATAAAAATTCAGTTGTTATTGTTAAAAAAATATTTATTTAATTAAAAAGTTATTTATTTAATTTTTAATCCAATTATATGAGGCACATGGGTGGTCAAACTTTTGGCAAAGAAAATGAAAAGGGAAAGGCATACCTTTGGAATAAGAAAAAAGTATCAAACATGTGTCGACTTTCTTTTTCATGTGCCTTTCAAATTTTAAAATAATATAATATAATTTATTAATTATTTTTTATTAAATCAAAAGAATTGATTTTTTAATGGCTGAAATATATATGTGTTTTTATTTTGGTTGTTAAGCTCTGAAAAAAGTTATCCAAATAAGAGACGCAGCACACATGAAGAGCGAGTACGGAAATACCTTATCATACTCGAGCGCGTGAGAGCAGTTTCAAGGGGGAGCAATACATGCACATGTTTGAAAAAAACAAATTGAACGAAAAAAATAAATAAATAAGGGAAAAAATTAAAGTTATAAATTCAATGCTATATATATCGCGAGATGAGAGATTTTGAATTTTGTCTGAATGTCTTTCTCTCTCAAAATCACATCAATTTCTCTCGTTCGTTGAACGAAAAGAAAAACAAGCGTACGTCAATTCATTGTGACGCAACGCATTTTTTAAAGAAAAAAAAGAAAAGAAATTAGAATCACATGAGAGGTCCCTCTTCATGAATTCGGTGTGCTTTCCCGTACATCTAATAAAATAAAATAAAATAAAATAAATTACTCGTGATTTTTATTTTAATGAATGATACATAAATTTCAATCTAATATAATATAATCATATATAAATTTATCATATCTGTTCAGTTCTAAGTATTTTATAAAAGTAAATATATTTTCTATAACTTTAAAAGATATCCATATTTTGTAGAATATAAATTACACAAATCTACATATTAAAAATTAAAATCTAAAATTAGCAACCAATTTAATCTAATGTGATGAGACACTAGATCACTTAGTATAATATAAAAATATAAATATCATATCAATATGGTTAGTCTAAGTGGTAAGCAACTTGATATCACTTAAGCACGCATTAAGCTTGAGGCTTTGAGTATGCATAAAATCTCATTAAAAAATTTACTTACTAAAGCCAGACAACTGTATGATGTGTGTCGATCTAGATTAGTCAAAGAAAACTTTGAATAACCGAAAATACAAAAAAATATACATTATTTTGCCTACATTACTAAAAAGGAAATAGAACTAACATGGGTTTTTTTGAAAGATTATTAGTTGTATTCATGCACGTAAATGGAGAAATGATTTGGGTGTGAAAAATTATTTTTATCACATCAAACGTGATTATCAAATGTCCAATCATGATTTGTTTGATTAAGGTACCAAAGATAAGAGATGAAGAAAAAATAATCTTTTCAGAAAGTCATACCGAATAAGTAATTTCCATATCTTGGGTGGGTAAGTTAACATGTCACCTCTAAAGTGGGGAATTTTACCTTATAGTCCCTCAATAAATCATAAAATTTCAAATTACTCCAATGAAAAATATATATCATATTTTACCCTCCAAAAATTTATGATGTCATTATGGTCCTCTTAAGAAAAATTCCAGATTCGCTCATGGTCGAGTTTATTATACAATTCTCTATGTTTACGAGTCCAGCTTTAAAGCAGTTCTAACAGTTCCATTAATTTGTTAATTTGATGTGGTATCATTCGGTTTATTAACGGTGTATGAAATATCATATTGTTATACCTAGTTTCTCTCCCTTTGTAGAATTTTGGAAATAATCCTCAATGCCTATGTAGGTTTGAATGACTTTGGGAACAGATCCCGTCAAACATTATAACACTTCACTCACGTAAACATACTGCATGCTTAACACTTGAAAGTTTAGCTTATCTCTGCCAATTCATTTATAAGTTGTCACTAGACATGGCACCGTCAAATCACCAACAAGATCAGAATCTATCAATACCCATGCAACCAAAGGAGAGTAGGGCTGAAAAAAGAGGCCAACACCCATCTTTTCTCTATCTTCTCGACCTCTGACTATCATATTATTTACGACTCTTCTTAAAATCAATTAGAGTAAACCGTCACCAATCACCGTAATTTTTTTTAGACACGAAACACATATAGTGAGTACGTCACGTACCAATTTCTTAAATATATATAATATTAGTGATTAGAAGGGTAAAATGTGTAAACAAAGTGGTATGAAAAGGCAAGAGAAAGAGGCCAAACTTGTGGAATAAGATAAAAGCAAGAATTGGTAGAAGAAGTGACTAAAGGGGGGGCTAGGAAATTGCCTGGCACATTAGCCTTGGTTGGCCACTAATGCCAATGCCAGTGTTCATATTTTGTAACTTTCTGCTTTTAATAATCTGCTTTCTCCATCACATTCTGTACTTGTTGTGCTTATCACCATAGTGCATGGATTGGATGGTATGAATACTTTAAAAATAAAAAGAAATGTATAAGAAAATACTGAAAAATAGATTGGTGTTTTACCCTCTCTAAATTATCGTGTCATATTCTTTTTCTTCATCACGAAATTTTTTAACGAAGCACACGATAATTTTTTGTATGATTTTTTACTCTAATAAGATCATAGCTATTGATAAAAATGAAATATAGATTGGATTCTAGTCCCAAAAATCGTTAAAATATGTGTAGGGATGACAAAATGACCCGTCCCTGTTGGGTCCCGACTTGACCCGATAGGACAAGTTTTATTTTTTCTTTTAATAAAAAAATTGGGGTTAGAGTTGAGGCGGGTTCTAGTTTAGAGTAGAAATTTCCTGACCCGACATAATATATATTTATTATATTTTATATTTAGTAATTTATTATTTTTCTGGTAGAGTTTCGTTAGATTTTTTATTAAAATTTTCGGGTTGGGCCAGTGTCGGATTATGTTTTTATTATTTCGGGTCGGGTCACTGATAAAATATATTAAACTCGGGTCGGGTAAGAAGGTTTAAATTTCGAGGCGAATGTGACTATCATTTTTTTTTATAAATCACTTGTGTTCGATCTATTGGTCGACTAATTTAAATCAACACTACAAAGTCGCATTATGGGGAGATATTTCCAATCCTGACCTTGCTTAAGAGATCTATCGTTTCATCTAGGGGTTCTTATCGAGCGAGTCGATCGCGAGTTGAGTAGTGCTCGACTCGTGCTCATTAAAAAATATCATTGCTCGACTCGACTCATTGCTCGTTAAGCTCGATAAAATTTTGCTCGACTCGTGCTCTTTAAAAATTTCATTGCTCGTTAAGCTCGCCAAAATTTTTACATTTTTAAGTATATGTAAAATCTAGTGATATTATTATAGCTTAATATAAACATACAAATTCAGAAGAAAAAAATGTGAGGATTGTGGAGAAAAATAAACGAACATGTCATAACCGAGTTAGAGATGAAGTTGATATTTAAGTGTGAGACTCTTTTTAGTTTCTCAACAATCTTCGATAAACAACAAAAAAAGAAAATGCCTTAAAAATTTCTTTAAATTTTAATTTTCAATAGTTTTTTATATGGGAATTGAAGACTTTTTTCTTTTCTACTTTTATTCATATCGTAATTATAAAACAAAGAAAAGACTTTAATAAAAAAGAAAAGCTTAATAGGCAAATAAGTGCCTAAACTATGCTTTTTTTTTTCTATTTAGGCGCCCAAACTATTTTTCGGGCCAAATAGGTGACTAAAGTTTCATTTTGTGACTCATTTAAGGTTCTTCGTTAAATGCAACGTGTTAACTCCAGAAAAATCCAAAACTATATTAAAATAAATAAAATTAATAAAAGAAAATTAAAATAAAAATATATCATATTTTTAAAAAAATATTCCCAAAATAATCCCAAAATTCCTAAACCCCCAAAGTCCGACCACTCCCGCCACCGGCAGTTGCGTTGCCAGCGATGAAATGAAGCGCCCTCCCCTCGCCGAACAATCCAAACACCATTCACTGCCCCTCCTGTCGTCGTTCATCGCGAATCGTTCGAAAGAATCATTCGGCAATTTCGTCAATTCACACGTCGTCGGTCGATTTTCGACGATGGGTGGTGGGGGAAATGGTCGCGATGGTCTGGTGATCGATGTGGTGGGTAGCAGCATGGAAATCAGTGGCGGAATCGGCCCAAATCAGGATTTAGGTTTTGGGAGTTAGGGATTTTGGATTTTGGGGGCTGTTTTATAAAATTTGGAAATTTTAGAGATTTTATAAAATTAATTAATTAATTTTATTTATTTATAATATAATTTTACATTTTTTGGATGTGACACATCATTTAACGGTGAAAATTAACAGAGAACCGGGTCACATAATGAAATTTTAGGCACCTATTTTGCCCAAAAAATAGTTTGGGCACCTAAATGGGAAAAAGGACATAGTTTGGGCACTTATTTTATGGTTCAACCAAAAAGAAAATGCTAATTATTATAATTTAATTTCTTATTAATACAATTAAAATTTGAGTTCTTGAAGATCTACTAATTGGTTGCGTGACCAATGATGTTCATGTTATCTGATCATGTATGTTTTCGAATCCCGATATTTACATTAGGAATGCAATATCTCTCTACTTAATAAAAAAAACTTTTTGAATTCTTGAAAAATACAACATGTTTTGGAAATATGAAACCAAATATTTGTGAATAAATTACCTAGCAAATTATTGAACATTTCTAAAGTTTTCAACTAGCATTCAAATTTTTTGAAACATAATTTTTTATGATAAATACAAAAAATCATTAAAAATATATAAAAAATAATAAATTGTTCGCGAACTTATCGAGTCAAGTTAGAGTCGACTCAACTCACTAAGATTCAGAGTCGAACGTTAATCGGTTTTGACCGAACAAAGTTCGAGTGATTTACGAGTTAGTCAATTTAGTAAGTACCCATAATTTCATCCCATTATATCATCTGATAATCGGTATAAGAGTATCATTTTTTTTGACCAAACATTACTTCCATTAAAAACGTTAAAAGAAAAGTACATAATAAGAAAATAACAGATCTCGTACATGTACGAGATAGAACAAAGCAAAAGGCCATGCAGGACCTGAAACGCTAAAAAACCAACCCACGAGCCCTAAGCTTATGTGGGGGTCAACAACAATGATAAGAAAGCAGCATACACGAGATGCTGAAACAAAAGTAGCGTCCACTGGTACAACCAGAGATAGCTTCAAACAACAGCCGGAGCCCGGCAAAAATAGCAACGATCCATCTACGATCCGTCGAGACTTGAGACAACAAGAATACGCTCGAAATTCGCCTGAGAGCTCCTTCCGGAAGTAGGCTCCCACTCTATACGAGATGGGTCTTATCAAGACAAACGGAACGTAGCCCATACGTTGTGGCCACGACACGTTGGATAGGACCGCAACAGCTGTGGTAATAAGAGTATCATTTAAACTATGATAGCAAAAAAACTCAGATTGAATTATATCGCTTTCTCTGCCAACGAGGTTTTGATACAATCCGTAAAAGATTGAGCTCGTGATTTTTTGAATACTTAAGTTTGAGTCTTATTCGGTATAGATTATATTTTATGTATGAATTTTTCAATTAATTATACAAATCATTTGTTCTGATCATAACCATTATTATTTTCTTAATTCTATATGCCCAGAATTTCTTATTAAAGGGTTGGGATTTCTCAATTTTTGGTCCTCACTCGCCACCGTACTCGTATCAATTTTTAGTATTTGTTTATTTAGTTTTTGTTTGTTACTGTAATTTTTTTGTTTTTTTACAATCACTTATATTTAATTTATTGGTTGACTAATTTAGATCGAGAAATGTAAAAGTTTATTATGGGGCGATCATCCCAATTTCAATATATTCTATTCACAATATTTTAATTTAAACTTTTAACATTGCTTAAAGAGTCTATTTCGTCCCACTAAACTAACTCACAATTGATTGCATTTTTTATATAAAATAAATTCGAGTGAGTTAAAATTGTGGACGTTGGAGTATAGCATGAGCGGGGATACGTAGATGTGACAATCGGGTCGTTCGGTTCGGTTCGGGTTGTTTCAGGTCTATTTAGAATCGGTTTAGATTCGGTTCGGGTCCTTTTGGTTCGGGTCTAATTCGGGTCTGTGATGAGTCAGATTCGGTTCGGGTATTGGATCGGTCAAAATCGGATCGATTGTTTTTAGGTCGGGTCAATATCGGATCGGTCGCTTTTAGTTCGGGTCAAAATCGGGTCGTTCAGGTCAATTTCGGTTCGACTCAACATTTGAATCTTCGGGTCAATTCGATTTGAGTTGGGTTTAGGGTTTGAGGTTTAGTATTTATGGTTTAGTTTAAAGTTATTGGTATATGAGATTAATTCTGATTCAACTTGTTAATCTATGCATTTGAATTTGATTAAATATTTAAATCAAAGCTTCATGTATCCCTATCAAAATTTTGTGTATAATTATATTAAATCAAAGTTTATTATATGTAATAATAATAATAATAATAATAATAATAATAATAATAATAATAATAATAATAATAATAATAATAATAATAATAATAATAATAATAATAATAATAATAATAATAATAATAATAATAATAATGTTTGAAATGAATTAATTTATTAAACTTAGGATCTAAATGAGCTAACTAAAATCTAGAAGCATAAATAACGGACATAATCAAAATAACTCTAAAACTAAATGTGAAATTTCAATTAAATTAATCTAAATTGAAACTCAATTAAATTAAGAAAAAGAAAAAGAGAAAGAAAATTGATAAAAATATGGAGGGAAAAGACAAAATTTTGGAGGGAAATAAGCCACCAATTTTTTAAGCTAGATTGAAGAAAAAAAAAGACAATTGGTAAAAGTAGAGAGGGAAAAGACAAAATTTTTTAAGGAAATAAACCACCAGTTATTTAAGCTAGAGATTAATTACTTTTTAAGTCATGTTGCATTTAAAATGTTATATTTTAGTACTAATATTCAACTTTAAGTTTTAGTTTAATTTAATTTAGTCACAAGTATCCCCGCGGTTTAGACTTCAGATATAGAAATCCCCTCCCCGTAGTGATATTTAGTCTCTAAAAATTTAATTTTAGTCAAAATTAACTAATCTTTGTAATTTAGTCTATTAATTTAATATAATGACACTTTTGTTCATTTTAATTTCTAAGATTTAATTTTTAGCCAAAATTGACCAATATTTATTTATATGGTATAATTATGAAATTCGTCATTGGACTCTCACATTTCTCCATTTCCAAATTGTCAATTTAGTCCGCAATTTCAGTTTTATGCTATATTTTATGGTGAAATTATAAAATTGGTCATCAAGCTCTCAAATTTCTCTACTTTCAAATTGTCAAGATGGTCTCTAATTCCAATTTTAGCTATATTTTATGGTAAATTGTAAAAATTGTCTCTAATTTCAGTTTATGGTTTATGGTTTAGGCCTTAGTGTTAATGGTTTAAGATTATTGGTTTTAGATTAATTTCTATGGTTTAAAGGTTAACCGTTTAGGTTTTTAGGGCTCAGTGTTAATGATTTAGGGTTTATGGTTTAGTTTAAGGTTATTGGTTCATGAGATTAATTTCTATGGCTTAACATTTATTGTTTAGGATTTATGGCTTAAGATTAAATATTGTGAGAGAAAATAGTACATTAAAATTATAAATTTAAAAATTAGTAGGGACAAAAGTTTTATTTAATTAATATTTAAACTTAAAATGACATAAAATGTTATTATACCACAACTTTGACAAAAACACCGATCTCTTCCATGGTATAATACAAAAAGATAATAAAGCATAGTTTATTTTATTATTTATTATATTGTTAAAAATAGATAATATTAAAAATAAATTATTCATTTATTTTACCTTAATTTTCGGGTTAAAATCGGGTTGATATTCGGTTCAGCTTTTGGTTCGGGTCAAATCGGTTCAGGTCCATTCGGTTCAGGTCCATTTCGGTTCAACTAAAAATTTCGGTTCGATTTATTTCGGGTTACGAGTCATCATGTTCGGGTCATAATCAGATTTTAGTTCGGATAGTTCGATTCAAATTTCGGGTCTTGGGTCAAATTTGCCAGGTCTAGGGACAAGCTAATCAGAAAAACCCATGCATTGACCAAAATAAGCATAGACCCCAAGAAGATTTAGTCCATCCGTGGAGATTATCCATCGATTTTTTCTTTTTGAAGTTAAAATTATATTATTAATTTTAATTACCATGAAGGTCGGTGAGGCAGGGCTCCACTTTACACATCTGCAGTTTGCAGATGATCTTATCATCTTCGCAAAAGCCTCCAAGGGAAACGTAGTCAACATTAAAAGATTGCTGAGGGTTTTCGAGTTGGCGGCTGGTTTGAGTTTGAATTTGAAAAAGACGTGTCTGTTTGGCATTGCCGTGGAAAGTAGGCAAGTGTTAGAATGGGCGGAGGATCTCGGATGTGCTGCAGGATCATTTCCATCAGCTTATTTGGGCCTACCGTTGGGAGCGAATAGTAACTTCTTATCGTTGTGGAAGCCGGTAATTGAGAGAGTTAAGAAGAAATTGGCAGGGTGGAAGGGGAAATTTCTTTCTATTGCAGGCAGATTATGCTTGGCCAAATCGGTAATCAGCAGTCTCCCACTGTATTTTTTGAGTTTGTTTGAATTACCCGTGGGAGTAGCGAGGGACCTGAACAAATTAACAACACAATTTATATGGGGTACGAATACTAAGAGACCGATTCACTGGGTGAAATGTGATAATATTGTAAAGCCGAAAGACGCCGGGGGTTTGGGGCTAGTGGATGCGAGGACTAAAAATAGGGCTATGCTTAATAAATGGGTGTGGAGGTACAGTCGAGAGCCCGATAGTCTTTGGCGAGGCGTGATTGACGCAAAGTACGGGTATAAACCAAATGCTCTTCTTCCAGTGGGTGTGGTTCCAAGGAAGCAGTCATGGGTTTGGCGCAACATAACGAAGGTTTCCTCAAATCCGGAAGACGTTTTCGCGCAGAATATCCTCCTTCGGTTAGGGGATGGCAGTCAGATTCAATTTTGGGAGGATTGTTGGGCCCATTCGTTGCCTTTAAAAACCGCGTTCCCAAGGATTTTTAATTTGGCCAGTAAAAAAAGGAGTAGTTCAAGACTTCGGTTATTTCGAAGAGGGTTCATGGTTGTGGAAAGTCGACCTACGGCGGGAGTTGAGATCGTGGGAAGAGGATGTTTGGGAAAATTTTCTAAGGACAATTAATCGGTTCAAACCGAATTCTGCTAGTATGGATTCAATAGTATGGAAAGGCTCTTTAAGTGGAGCATATAGCTCGAAGTCCTATTGTGAGGAGGTAGTTTTGATGGGTTCCCCCTCGGATAAGATTTGGAAGCTCGTTTGAGCTAAATTAGCACCTCCAAAGGTGGAGGTTTTTGTGTGGAGAGCCGTGCTGGATCGAATTCCTACGGTTGATGCACTAAAAAAAAGGGGTATGTCGTTGAGTAACCAGGGGTTATGTGTGCTATGTGGTGAAGAGGAGGAAACCAGTGTCCATCTCTTGTGCCACTGCCGAGTCTCGTAGAAGTGGTGGCAATTTTGGGCGTCGAAATGGAAAGTGCAGGTGGTGATACCGGCAAATATCAAAGACTTTCTGGTGCAATGGAGCTGTTTTCCAATTAAAAGAAGTGCGAAACAGGTATGGTTGTTAGCTTTTTTTGGCATTATATGGACAATTTGGCTTGAGAGAAATGAGGCATTATTCAATAAGAAGAGAACATGTGTGAATGCTGTTCATGAAACGATGATGCTGAGAATCGGGCATTGGACTAAAAGCAAGTGGCCTTTGGCTGTCCCGAGTCTGTTGGATTTCGTTAGAATGCCAAGTAGGGTTAATACTATTCAATAGGCATGCTCGGTTGATGGTGTCGATGAATGTATGTATTGCGCTTGTTTGAGGCGGTGATAGGAGTGGGACGACAGTCCCCTTTGCGTACCAGGTGACCCAGTGTATGGTTGGTATTGGCCTCTTGCGGCGATGCTGTTAGTTTACATATTTGTATTGTAATAGGGTGATATGTTAGTGGAGCATGGGTGCGTAACTATGTACTATTTCCTTGCGTTGTAAGCGTCGATAGTGTATCTCGAAGTTTTCTCAATAAAATAGGGCACTCTTTTCCCCCGCCATAGGATTAGAGGGGGGTTTTAATGAGGCCCGCCATTTTTCAAAAAAAAAAGTTATAACTGTTACAACGTAATTAATCCAAGACGATCAAAAGGAAAATAAACTTTATTTAATTAAATGAGAAAAATAAAGTACAAGATACAAAATTTTATTCGAATGAAAATAGATGAATCATGTTGAGGCATGCAACTAGGGTTGTTTAAAAATACCTGACTCGACCCGACTATCCAACTACCCGAACATAAATAACCGGGTTGAATACCCGACCGTCATTTCACGGGTCGGGCCCGTGTCACAATATTCCAAATTTTCGGGTATCCGAATATATTTGAAATTAATATTTTTCATTTTTTTATGAAAAAAGAGGTACAACCACATGCCTCGTTAAAAAATACCTGACCCGTCCCGACTATCCAACTACCCGAACATAAATAACTGGGTTGAGTACCCGACCTCCATTTTTCGGGTCGGGTCCGTGTCACAATATTCCAAATTTTTGGGTACCCGGATATATTTGAAATTAATATTTTTCATTTTTTTATGAAAAAGGGGTACAACCACATGCCTCGTTAAAAAATCTTCCTAAACTTAAGTGGAGAAAAAGAGTACATGTGGAAGTACTTACAAAGATGTTCATGACAAAACTAGCAAAACAAATGCAAAACAAGCAACGAAAACAAAAAAACAAACAACTTGACTTAAAGGCCTAAGAACCTAAATCACCATGAACACTTGTCAGCAAGGAATTCAGAGGACTATAAAAAAACATCACATCTAAATTCGATGGAGAAGCTAGTTTAGCAAGGCTATCCGCAACCTTATTCTATTAACGAGGAATATGATTCAAACGAACCACTTAACTACCTTACACAACTCCAAAAGATACCACATAATCGAATATCTTCCCACCGCTTTCACATTATGGCGTAGAAACCTCATAGTATCCAAGCTATCAACCTCAAGAATAACTTGTCGGTAACCACACTCCCATGTCCGATGATCTGGATACCCGAAGACCCGGATTTGAACACCCCTACCTGCAGCTATGCCGTTTCCTTAAGACAAATTTCGACCACTCTAGAGTGCTTGAGTTTGTTGGTCGTCAACCTCCCAGGATACAATAACAAAAGATCTTCGACAGTAGCACGACTGAAGAAATCTCTGTTTTCGAACAAAAACCCTCGCCTTAAATTGATTAATAAGATCTTTGGCAGTGCTTGAGTTCGTTGGTTTTAATTTAAAAGGTTTTGTATAATCATTTACGATATACCTATGGATGAGTCTACTACGTGCGACGAACACTGTTCAACATCACTAACGTTGAACACCGTTGAACACTATTAAATTGATTAATAAAAATTAAAAATTTTAAGGACTTAATATACAATTAAATTATTTTTCATATATATTAATTTTTTTTATTTTTTTAATAAGGGTAAACTACATATTTAGTACCTCACCTATTTCCGTATTTATATTTTGGTACCCAAACTGAAAAAGACATTGAAGTATAATATTATAGGCGACTATACCACAGCCTGGTCTCTTCACCGGCGAATCATCTGCCATCTTTTTTTTTGCTTTCACAATGCTCTGATGAACTATGAAGCTTCTTTTTTTTTCATAGACAAAAATGGTAAATTTTCAAGCAATTAAGTAGCAGAAACACGAGTATTTTTCAAAATAAAATATAAAAGAATACACAGGTGAGAAATCACGTTGATTTCAAAATTCCAAAAAGCGAAAATTTTCACTTTTTTATGAAAATTCCAAAATTTCACTTCTTTTTCATGAAAAAATGGTTTTTGTTTAAGTTTTTTTGTATGTTGAAGGTTATAGAAAAGCTCGAGATACGATCTATAATTAAACGATGTTCTTTAAAAATTAAAATAATTTGTCCACAGATTTTCAAGAGGGTATGTTATTTTTTATATATATTGCTGCTACAATCTTTTTTCTTTTCATTTAAATTTCCATATGGTTTTTTATTTGATGGAATTAATTTAGAGAAGAAAAGGTGAGAATGCAGGAGTAGTTAATGATAATGACGGTGAAGGGGGAGGATTGCATTCCGGTGAAAACGTTCTGCAAAAACATGTTGCATTCTTTGATAGAAAATCATGACGGCTTTATTTGAATTTTTCGTTTTTGTTTTGTGTTTTCAAAAAGGATTTCGAGCAAATGGGACTGGTTATTTATTGTCTTTAGTCAGCTCCTTCTTTATCAACGTTGCTCTCAGTCGCAAGAATATTCACCGGCGAAGAGATCAGATTGTGGTATAATCGTCTATATTTTTAATACTTCGATGCCTTTTTTTAGTTTGAATACTAAAATAGAAATACGAAAATATGAGAGGTATTAAATATGTAATTTATCCTTGTTAAAAAAATTCAAAAATGTAATATATATGGAAAATAATTTAATTGTATGTTGAGTCTTTGAAATTTTTAATTTTTATTAATAAGTTTAATAGTGTTCAAAGTTAGTGGTGTTCTGCAGTATTCGTCGCACGTTGTAGAATTTTTCTATACCTATATTTATATCAGGTAAAGTTGAAGGACTCGACTCAAATTTGAATATCAATCTACTAATTATATATTTTTTATAATTTGATATTTATATATAATGTATTTTAAAAAAAAATATTTATTCACCCCAAAAAATAATATTTAATATTAATATATATATTATTTTTAAAATAAATATTGTTAAAATTCTTTAGTAAATATTTTAATTGTTTTTTATTATTTTCTGGGTAAATTATGTGAATCATCACTAAATTATACTCTTAAACCTATTTTAGTCACTAAAGTTTCAAAACGTTCAATTTACTCACCGAAGTTTAGACATTGAACATTTTATGTCACTAACGTTTAGACATTGAACGTTTTTATTCACTATTAAAACCCTCAAACGGTCATAAATTGTGACCATTCAGTCTGAAATTTCACGAGTCACATCGTTTCACCCTTGAGTCTAAATTCAACTTTCATTTTGCTGAAAGGTGCTATGAAGTTCACGAATCAACCAAAATTCTTTTGGTTTCTCTCTCGTCGGTCTCCCCTCCGCCGTCGGATGGTGCTCGTTTCTCAATATGTTGCTTCTCTCGTACCGATGAAGTTTTTTACCGTTCGAATATTAGAGAAATTCCTTTGTTCGTCGATAAATGGACATCATAAAAAAATTAACGGATGTGTGATAAAAAGCGTTTAATGTCTAAACCTCAATGAGTAAATTGAACGCTTTGAAATTTCAGTGACTAAAATAAGCTTGAAAGTGAAGTTTATTGATGATTTGTGTAATTTTTTTTAACAAAACTATAAATTTTAATTAAAGATAAAAGGGATAGAAAAAAGAAGAAGACACCCTACTATACAAACAATCTTGGAATCATAACAAAAAAAAATGTATGTAAACAATAAATTAAACTTTGAAATCCCAATGAGCATGGAAATTTAAATAGAAAATGTCACTTTTTTTCTGAAAATTCTTCATCATCGTTCATAAAATTTAGTATATAGATTAATCGATGAGTGCTTCCTATGAATAGTTTATGACATAATTACTTTTAAATGTCAAAGAAGGATAAACAATTTTCTTAACTAGAAGACTCCAACAATTTTGTCAAAACTTTGTTGTCAATTCTTATCGAGATTCTTTTTAATTAGTATCTAAGGTAAACTACATAAATGACCACCATACTATTAGAAAAGTCGCGATTTGACCACCTTACTTTTTTTTGCAGCAATTAAACCATCAAACTATTTAAATGGTATCAATGTGATCACCGGCCGTTAAAAATAACAGAAAAGTTAACGGGACTGTTAAAAAAAATTGGTATAATTACACATTTGGTCCTTATTATTTACACATTTCTTTCAATTTAGTCATAATTTAGATTAATAAAATAAATAATTAGATATTGACACGTGTCAACACCTTATTGTAGGACTTTAATTATTTATATTTGATTTAATAAATTTATTTCCCAAGAACTCATGTTTGGCTAGCAGCAGGATAACCACTGCACCAAACTCAATCTTATGCTTAAATCTACTCAATTGGATATATATATTTCTTATGTTTTTACATTTATTCTTTTAATTCAACATATATAATCATCAAACTCATTTCACATATATAATACTAAATGTTAAACCCTAAACCCCAAAACTAAAATACTAAACCATAAACCCTGAACCCCAAAACTAAAATGCTAAACCAT
Source organism: Hibiscus tridactylites (assembly GCA_958450335.1). Lineage (NCBI taxonomy): Eukaryota > Viridiplantae > Streptophyta > Magnoliopsida > Malvales > Malvaceae > Hibiscus > Hibiscus tridactylites. Next base: position 9,139,581 of record OY288288.1, read on the forward strand.
AAACTCTAAACCCCAAAACTAAATGCTAAATCATAAGCCCAAAAAACTAAATACTAAACTATAAACTTCAAACCCCAAACCATAAACTATAAACTCTAATTTCACAATCATTGAATTTATTTCACATAATAACCCTAAACCTTAATTGCTGAATGTTAAACTCTAAACCTCAAACCCAAATACTAAAACCATAAACACTTATAGTTAGTATTTAGGGTTTGGGATTTAGCATTTAGGGTTTGTAGTTTAATTTAAATATTTAGGGTTATTTATATGAAATTAATTTGGTAATTATATATGTGAAATTATTGTTTAGGGTTTGGGGTTTAGGAATATACATGTGAAATGAGTTTGATGATTATATATGTTGAATTAAAAGAATAAATGTAAAAACATAAGAAATATATATCTAGTTGAGTAGATTTAAGCATAAGATTGGGTTTGGTGCTGTGGTTATCTTGCTGCTAGCTAAACAGTTCTTGGGTTCGATTCACCTATCACGCATATGCTTGAAGGCATTTTTTCTCCTTTAAACAGGTGGTGACACGTGTCACCACTTGATTGGAGGAGGGAAATAAATTTATTAAATCAAATATAAATAATTAAAGTCCTCCAATAAAGTGTTGACACGTGTCAATATCTAATTATTTAATTTATTTATTTTATTAATATAAATTATGACTAAATTGAAAGAAATGTGTAAATAATAAGGACCAAATGTGTAATTATACCAATTTTATTTAACAGTCCCGTTAACTTTTCTGTTATTTTTAACGGCTGGTGGTCACATTGATAACATTTAAATAGTTTGATGGTTTAATTGCTGCAAAAAAAAGTAAGGTGGTCAAATTGCGACTTTTCTAATAATATGGTGGTCATTTATGTAGTTTACCCTAGTATCTAAGCATGACATACCACCGATCATCCCCAAAGAAACATACACCATGTTTACTCTCCAATTATCAACATGTCAAAACCCTTACCTCCTTTAACAAGTCCATTAATCAAAGCGATCATGCTTTTACAGACATCGAATTTTGGCTTAAAGCCTCAAAGTGGGTAGCAATGGTGTTAACAGGAGAGTTGAAATTAGATAGACGCCTGAAGGAAGAAATAATGAAGAGTGAAGCTTTCCCTTATCTTGAAATCAGACACACAGACAATAATGCCGGAGATGAAACTTAGAAAGAGACAATAGGTTATCCCTTTCCAAATATAACTTGATCCAAATATAACTTCAATTATGTTAAAATAAGATATTTTAAAGAGTGAACCACAGCCCTATATCAATATGAACACCTATATCTTTTAAGTAATTCATGTCTTCCCAAATCCTATTCGTTTTTGGGATTGAAGTTATGAATTCCTTGTATATAATGAAGAGACTTCCATTAATATATAAATCAATCAATTTCTTTCTTTCTTTCTTTAAATTGTTGATCCTCCTTGTATTCTTCAAATTATATTGCAGTTATCACTTGTCTTTCGCTGTTTCGGACTAAGGCGGAAATTCTAGCTTCTTCATTTGCTCCATTGAAGACAGCGTTGCAGTTGATTTTAATGGCTCCTCCTGCTGATCTTGTCCGTCGAGACTCGCGCTATTGCAAAAAGATTGAAGCTGCAAGCCTGCAACTCACCAGAAATCTCATAAAACCAGTAACAAGCATCACTCAAAATTTTAGCAACATAATCATTTTGTTTCCTCAAACAACCGAGATTTCCATAGGCCCCATCACAGCCATGCCACTAATAAGTTCAAACCTGAAACAAAATAAGAGTAAGCAAGCATTGTCCCAACATCAAACCACCATGACACATGGTTTAAAATCAGTTCTCAAGGGCGTAAATGAAACCAGACGTCCTCCAAACTGCTCGAGCGTTTGGGCGGAATAATGAAGACATGTTCAAGTGTTTCTTCTGCCTCCACACATCTCGTGCAAAGTGGTGTAGTTGCCTTGCACCTCATCTTCGTTAAGCCATCCCAATCTCCAACCTTCCAAGTGGTCCAAAGAAAACACCACACACACATACGAAATTATACAAAACACCAAAACCAAAATATCAGATCCAATCTAACACAAAATTTATACAGTTTCAAATGCTAAAGAATCAAATAATGCGAGGAAAGCAGGACAAATTGGAAAAAATTATAACAGAACATGTTAAGTTTTAACTAAAAAATATATATCAAAATAGACTTTAATGATTAAGGTAGGTCAACTATACAGAAAATAGACATTAACTATCACTCACAAGTGACAATCTTTATACTCTGCACAACATTTTAAATCAAGATTGATTTATCACATCGTAACAGTAGATCCACATACAAGGTGGAAGTGCATAAATCTGCAGAAAAACCCTTATCGACCATTTCCGCAAGAAATTGTGTTGCCTTTAAGGTGTAGTTGTTTCGAAAATACCCCTGGATCATTACATTATAAGAGATGCTATTAGGCAAACAATCATTATCTCCCATGCTCTTAAACAACTGGTATGCTTCATCTGGTAACCCTCCCTTACAGAATCCAGTAATCATTATATTATATGTGTAAACATCCGGTTTTAAACCTTCAACGGAGAGATTATGAAACAGTTCCTTTGCATCTTCAATATGTCCAGCTTTGCACAAGCCATCGATTACGACGTTATAAAAGATAATGCCAAGTTCCAACCCACTATTCCGCACCACCTGAAAAAATTTCAATGCTTCTTCGAGTTTACCACTTTTGCATAAACCATCCAACAAAATGGTACATGTCACTTGACTTGGAACTTGTCCAGAAGCAAGCATCTTCCCCAAAAGTTTGCGTGCATCAGCAACTCTCCCTAATTGAAACATACCTTGCATTAGAGTGTTGTATGTGACATCATTAGGGGATGGTCCTGTATGAGATATTTCATCAAAGAGTTCAACTGCTTCATCTAACCTTTTAGCTTTGCAATATCCATTGATCATGATACTGTAACTATGGATATCAGGTGCACAACCCTCCTTAATCATCAACTGAATTACTCCTCGAGCCTTATCCATTTTGTTTTGCAAGCAATGCCCTTCTATCAATGAAGTATAGGTAACAACGTCAAGCTCAATGCCTTGCGTTCTCATCATGTAAACAATATCTTCGGCTTTAGAAACCATTCCTTCCTTGCAATAAGCATCAACCAATATATTATACGTTACAACATCAGTCTCAATGCCTTGCTTTCTCATCATGTCAACAATATCTTCAGCTTTAGAAACCATTCCCTCCTTGCAACAAGCATCAACCAATATAGTATATGTGACAACATTAGGCTCAATGCCTTGCTTTCGCATTGTGTGAACAATATCCATAGCTTCAAAAACTATACCCTCCCTGCAATAAGCGCCGATCAAGATATTATAGGTGATAACATTATGTGAAATATTGTTATCCATCATTTCATTCAAGAGCCTTCTTGCCTCCTTCTGCTGGCCCAAATTACACATAGCATGAATTAAACAATTGTAAATAACGACATTAGGTCTATTTCCCTTAAGCTTCATTTCAGAGAAGAGATCGAGAGCCTCCTTCAACAACCCATTCTTACAAAGACAGTCGATGACGGTTCCATATGCTACAACATCAGGTTCGAAACCTCCTTCTTTCATCATCCTTAAAAATCTAATAGCTTTATCGGTATTGCCAATCTTACACAACCCATTAAGTATTGTATTGTAAGTGATTAAATTAGGTTGATACCCTTTCTCAACCATTTCATCAAACAAACTCACAGCTTGAGAGAACTTACTTCGTTTGCAAAGCCCATTAATCAAAGTGGAAAAAGTAACGACATTAGGTTCAACACCTAGCTTCAGCATTTTCCCCAAAACAGATAACCCGAAATCAATTCGACCTAATTGACAAAAGCAATTAACCAAGATGCTGAAAGAATAACCGTCATGTGAAACCCCAGACAATTCCAGTTGGGTATACATAGAAACAACAAGGGCATAACGTTTCATTCTAACCATGGCTGCTAATAGTTTAGTGAATTCAACAATTGAAGGCTTTGGGTGCTTCTCAATCATCTTATTAAACAAATCCAAAGCATCATCAACATTATCAAAGCGATCATGCTTTTTTGGGCTTCCCTTTACAGGCATTGGATTTTTGCTTAAAGCCTCGATGTGGGTAGCAATGGTGTTAACAGAAGAAGAAATAGTGGATTTGAAATTAGAGAGATGTCTTACACCATGAACGATTGAAGGAAAAAACAATGAAGAGTGAAGCTTGGCCATACCTTGAAATTAGACACAGAGAGGCAGAGTGGAAGAATGGCGGAGATTAAACTTAGAAAGAGAGGATGTGTTGGCCCTTTCCAAAAATATTAACTCCACATATCCAGAATTTAACCCTAAATATTAGGAACAAAAATCCTACGCCCTTTCGGGGTCTATCCTTAAAATTATGGGTAAAGTATATAAATAGTCACTAAATTATCCCTAAAATACAAAATAGTCATTAAATTTTTTAAAAGTTATATAATAGTAATTAAATTTTAGTTTTTGTTACAAAATGGTCATTGAGTCATTGACTGCTGTTAAGTGAGTGGCGTGTCAGTTACGAAACTTTGTAGAATAACACATTTAAACCTACATGTTTACACATTCAATCAATTTATACATCAACAATAAGGGTTAAATTAAGACTAAATCGATTGAATGTGGATTAAATGTGCTGGAATTCAACATTTTGCAACCTCCACATCACCCAGTTAACAATAGTTAACGGCTCGGTGACCATTTTGCAATAAAAACTAAAGTTTAATGGTCATTATGTAACTTTTGAAAGTTTGATGACCATTTTGTATTTTTGGGATAGTTTAGTGATTTTTTGTACTTTACCCTAAATTTTTAAATTCTAAACTCTAATCTTAAATTCTAAATCTTAAACCATATACACTACTCCCGATTTCTTAAACCCTACGGTAAACCTTAACTCTAAACCTAATCCTAAACTTTACCCCTGAATTCTAAACATAAATTTTTAGTATGAGAGGGGCACTAAAAAGGTAGAGAATTTCTATTCAAATATTAGTGGATTCTAACTATCTAAGCTTCACATTATTTTTTTTCAAAAAAGAGTATAAATCCTAAATATTGATACCTTAAAATCTAAATACTACCTTATTAACCTATTTTTTTTTAATAATTATAAAAAAGTAATTGTTGGTTGAAAAATGAAAGGTCAAAATGTGTCTGACTTTGTTGTTGGGTGTTTTTTAAAATATATAAAATGTTTAAAATATATGTAATGATTAAAATTTTAGAAATTTATAAAAAAATATGAAAATATAAAAAAAAAACATAAATGTTATAGGAATTATAATTGTTAGAAAAGGTACTAATGTGAGAAAAATACAGTCGTATTCAAGTGTCATGTGTACTAAAAAGAAGTTTAGGTATTGATGTGAATGAAGTAGAAAAGTTCAGGTATCAACAAGGGCAATATAATTTAGATACTAATGCGAGAAAAGTTGACAAGTTTAGGACACTATGCAGCCAAACTTGTAGATCAACCACCTGGAACATTATATTAACACAACCTTATATTTTCTTTTAGGCCTAAACGTTGTAAAGGTACCCAAGCTATTTTTCTTGTTTAGTGTCTAAATTTTATTCTATTACTCACATAAAGTTTTTTTTTTGTCAATGTCCGTTATAAAAATTCTATTATCCAATTAGACCGTGTGATTTTTTTCTTTTTATTTTTGAATTACTTCAAAAATTTGAATTTCTTTAAAAATTTTAAAATTTAATTTCTTTCAATCAAACCTTCAAATTAAATTTTTCTCACCGTCCGACATCCACCACATGTTAGTGGTTCATCGTTCACCGCCCAAGCGTCATGTACTTCACCATTCGATATCTCCTACCCTCTAACAGTCAGTCGAAACTCAGTCGATCTCTTTTTCATTCTTTGTTGGGTGTTCGCCGATGGTACAATCGACTGCTCATTTTTTCGTTTTCGACGACGAGATGATAAAATTTCCGGGCGTGGGGTCCGACGAAAACAATGGTGGCCGGTTATAATTGAATCAATAGTCGGAGGAAAAGAATTTAGGGATTGGGGTTTTTTTATTAAAGAAATTAAAGATTTTTGGGTTTATTAAAATAAAATTAAAGATTTTTTTTTATTTTTTAAAATAAAATTTAAAAGTTTAATAGAAATAGGCTGCGTGTCATGCTCTGATTGGATAACGAAAAATGTTTTACAATTGTGACAAAAAAATCTGATTTGAATAACGAAATGAAACATTAGGCACCAATTCGATCTGAAAAAAATTTAGACATCAAACTGAAAAAGATGAGTACTTTATAACGTTAAGCTTTTTCTATTAACGTAATTACTTAGGAGATGTAGAGTTATATATCCATGAACATTGCATAATTAATCTTGAATTACTACAAACTGTTTTACTTTTCAATAATAACGTTTACAATTTTGAATTTAATTATAAAATATAAAATTATTTTTGAATATTTATAACTTTACGTGGCTAAAACATTAAATTCAATCCAAATCTAATTTCAATTATGTTAAAATAAAATATTTTAAAAAATCAACCATAGTCCAATATCAATATGAAATTCATATTAATTAAAACTATAGTTATCTTCCCGAATCCTATTCCTTTTGGGGTTAAAATTATGTTTTCCTTATATATAGAGACTTTCATTAATACACAAATCAATCAACTTGTTTCTTAAAATTCGTTGATCCTCCTTGCATTCTACAAGTTAAATAACAATTATCACTTTTTTCCGTCGACGTAATATTAAAGAAACAATGTCGATTTTTGGTTCATCAAGTAGCACAATAACCTCTGATTACTTTGGGGATGAGTTCGGATTACCTCTGCCACAGATTTCGACGGCGAAAAACAATCCACTTGTGACGACCCAACTCGAAGAAATAGGGAATCCGGTATTTAGCAAGGCGGTGATCAAGGAGTTAAAAAACGGGTTCATCAACGGCATACAAATGGCAGAAAACAGAGGTAAGCCGGGGCATGGAGAACCGGCATTAGCACCGATCTTAGATGGATTGTTTTGCTTTGAAACTTTTGTTATTAGTAATGTCAAGTAGTAATCTTTAGAAGATAATATGTCAATCCCATATAGTTTTGGGGTTTTTTCTTTTAGTTTCTTAAACTTTTTTCAATCTGTTATTCATACCAATTTACATATTTTCCTGAAACAAATATTATTGGTAATAATTCGTGGCCTATTGGTAACAATCTTTTTGGTTCAAACAAGAAATCAATATCTAATCCATTACCACTTCATTATCAGACTCTACAATAACCTCCAGCTCATGCATTAACTAAGAGATATATATAGCTTTAATGGAAGAATATGAAGCTGATATCAGCCAGAAAAACAAATGGAATACTGCCCCACTTCATTTGCTACCATGGATTTAAAACCAACATTAGAGTCAGCAAGCATCAGACCACCATGACACACATGATTTATACAGTTTACACAACATGAATCAATCCAACACAGCTGACAGAAAGATTCACACAGTTTCAGATAGCAAAGAATGAATAGATGTAATCAAAACAAGATCATTTATCAGATCGTAAGAGTAGATCTACATACAAGATGGCAGTGCATAAATCTGCAGAAAAGCCCTTATCGACCATTTCCGCAAGAAGTTGTGTTGCCTTTGAGGTATTGTTGTTTCGGAAATACCCCTGGATCATTACATTATAAGAGATGCTATTAGGCAAACAATCATTATCTCTCATGCTCCTACACAACTGGTATGCTTCATCTGGTAACCCTCCCTTACAGAATCCATTAATCATTATATCATATGTGTAAACATCCGGTTTTAAACCTTCAACGGAAAGATTATGAAACAGTTCCTTTGCATCTTCAATATTTCCAGCTTTGCACAAGCCATCGATTACGATAAAAGATAATGTCGAGTTCCAACCCACTATTCCGCACCACTTGAAAAATTTTCAATGCCTCTTCGAGTTTACCACTTTTGCATAAACCATCCAACAAAATGGAACAGATCACTTGACTTGGAACTTGTCCAGAAGCAAGCATCTTCCCCAAAAGTTTGCATACAGCAGCAACTCTCCCTAATTGAAACATACCTTGCATTAGAGTGGTGTATGTGACATCATTAGGGGATGGTCCTGCATGAGATATTTCATCAAAGAGTTCAATTGCTTCATCTAACCTTTTAGCTTTGCAATATCCATTGATCACAACATTGTAACTATGGATATTAGGTGCACAACCCTCCTTAATCATCAACTGAATTACTCCTTGAGTTTTATCCTTTTTGTTTTGCAAGCAATGCCCTTCTATCAATGAAGTATAGGTAACAACGTCAAGCTCAATGCCTTGTGTTCTCATCATGTAAACAATATCTTCGGCTTTAGAAACCATTCCCTCCTTGCAATAAGCATCAACAAATATATTATACGTGACAACATTAGGCTCAATGCCTTGCTTTCGCATTGTGTGAACAATATCCATAGCTTCAAAAATCATACCCTCCTTGCAATAAGAGTTGATCAAGATATTATAAGTGAAAATATCAAGTGAAATATTGTTATCCATCATTTCATTCAAGAGCCTTCTTGCCTCCTTCTGCTGGCCCAAATCATACATAGCATGAATTAAACAATTGTAGATAACGATATTTGGTCCATTGCCCTTAACCTTCATTTCAGAGAAGAGATCGAGAGCCTCCTTCAACGACCCATTCTTACAAAGACAGTCAATGACGCTGCCATATGCTACAACATCAGGTTCGATACCTCTTTCTTCCATCATCCTTAAAAACCTTACAGCTCTATCGGTATCGCCGATCTTACACAACCCATTAAGTATTGTATTGTAAGTGATTAAATCAGGTTGATACCCTTTCTCAACCATTTCATCAAACAAACTCACAGCTTGAGAAAACTTACTTTGTTTGCAAAGTCCATTAATCAAAGTGGAAAAAGTCACCACATCAGGCTCAACACCTAACTTGAGCATTTTCCCCAAAATAGATAACCCAAAATCAATTCGACCTAATTGACAGAAGCAGTTAATCAAGATGTTCAAAGAATAAGCGTCATGTGAAATCCGAAACAATTCCAGTTGGCTATACATAGAAATAACAAGGGCATAATGTTTCATTCTAACCATGGCTACTAATAGTTTATTGAATTCAAGAATTGAAGGCTTTGGGTACTTGTCAATCATCTTATTAAACAAAGCCAAAGCATCATCAATATTATCAAATCGATCATGCTTTTTTGGAGTGCTCAAAGCCTCAATGTGGGTAGCAATGGTGTTAACAGAACAAGAAAGTGTAGGGCTGAAATTATGAAGAATCCTTCCACCACCAACAATTAAAGAAGAAATAAGCTTGGCCATACCTTTGAAATTAAGCAAAATGGAAGAAAAAGAGCTGAGCTTGAAACTGAACCACCAGTAACAGAATGCCAAATAAAATGAGAGAACTTAGAAAGAGATGACATTTGCCGTTGCAAATTAAATTCCCAAAAATCCCTAATTCTACTCCGACTCCTAGTAAATTGCAAACTGATATTAAAAAAAAGGGTAAACTACACCAATGGCCACCAAACTATTAGTAATTATTTATTTTTGACTATCAAACTAAGCAACTCGTCAATCAGACCACCAAACTTATTAAATTGACCTATTTTGACCACCGCCGTTAAAAAATTAACGGAAGGGTAACATGACAGATAATAAAAATTTGTAAAAATTACACATTTGATCCATGTTATTTATCTATTATATCAATTTAATTCTAATTTTAATTTAATTAAATGTAATTAATCAACTAACCAGATGATGACACGTGTCATCACCAAATTGGATAAATTTACTCAAATTTTAATTTAATTTATTTAATATATTATTTTCTCCAATCAAGTGGTGACACGTGTCACCACCTGGTTAAAAAATTTAAAAAACCTTAAAATGACCTTTGGGTGGATTAAACCTGGGACCTATAGGAGTTAATCCACAACCTTAATCAACGTGCCAACCCACTCTTATTGATATGAGTTGCGGATAGAAATCTTTTATCCTTTTCGGTGCCCTTATTTATGCCCCATACACTCAAAATTAGGTTTAGGGTTTAAGAAATTTAGGCTAAAATGTATTTTTAGGGTATAGGGTGTAGGATTTAGAATTAAGGCTTATAATTTATTTTTTTAGTGTTGGGGCATATATAGGAGCACCGAAAAGGGGCAGAAATTTTTTATCCATGAGTTACAGCCTTTTATATACATATCTTATATTGTAGTAAATGTTTGTGAAAAAAAAATTAAAGGTGAATTGAACGTGGGACCTATGAGAATTCTACCAAAGGCATAACCAACACACCAATCTAGTATTACTGATATGTATTGCATCTTTTATATACATATCTTATAGTGCAGTAAATATTTGTGAAAAAAAATTAAAAGAGGACTCGAACCTAAATCACTTGGGATGTGTAAAATCGCACAAACCACCAAATCAAATAATTAAGCAAAAATAAAACATTTTAATTATGTTTAAAGTAGTTATTAAAGCAAGATTTAAAATGAAAAAAAAAATTATGGTTTTTATTTTTTAAATTAAATTGAATATTACTACTTTTCATATTTATTTTAGTAGTTTCATATAATATAATATATATATATATATAATATGTTGAATCGAGTTATTTAATCCATAAAGATTTAAAATATGAAAATAGATTTATAATTTTTTATTTTTAAATTAAATTGAGTAATTTCATAGTTATTTAATTCAATAAAAAATTAAAATTATTAATTAAATTAAATAACTTGACTCAACAATATATATATGAAATTACTAAAATAAATAAGGAAAAATATTCGATTTAATTTAAAAATAAAAATCATAATCTATTTCATTTTAACCTTGCTTTAATAACTACTTTAAATATATTTAAGGTGTTTTCATTTTTAATTAACTATTTGATTTGGTGGTTTGTGCAATTTTACACTTAGGTTCGAGTCCCCCTTTCAAATATTTTTACTTTTTTCTCAAACATTTACTGCAGTATAAGATATGTATATAAAAGGTACAATACATATTAGTAATAGCATATTGGTGTGTTGGTTATGCCTTTGGTAGATTTCTTATAATTCCCAAGTTAAATCCACCCCAAAGTCATTTAATTCACTTCATTTTTTCACAAACATTCAATGCAGTATAAGATATCTATATTAAAGAGTGCAACTCATTTCAATAAGAGTGGATTGTCGCGATGGTTAATTGAATTTAATTAAATTAAAATTAGGATTAAATTGATATAATATGTAAATAATAGTGACTAAATGTGTAATTTTATAAATTTTTGTTAACTGTCATGTCACTCTCTGTTGCCCATCCGTTAATTTTTTAACGGGTAGTCAAAATAGGTCAATGGCTTAATACACTTTTCCCCCCTAAATTATACATGTTTTCCCAACTTGCCCCCTAAAGTTTATTTTGACCAATTTTGCCCCCTAACATTTTTGCCGTTACTCATATTGTCCCTACCGTTAAAAAAATCTGTCTTGACCAATCAGAACATACCATGTCATTTTCTTTATCTATTTTTAAATTTTAAAATAAAATAAATATATTTAAATATTTATTAATTTAACTATATTTTCTAAAATAACCAAAACACCCTCATCTTTCTTCCCTAATTTTTCAACACTAAAAATGACTGCCCGTTACAACACACGTCTAACACCAACCACTAGCACATTGAATGGTTAGGAACCAACCAGCCAGTGTGAGGGCTGCAACTTTCAAGTTGCTAAAAACACTTTTCAACGGATCTAGATAAGCTTCCACTGCAAACAAAATCCTTGTTCTCCTTCGCTTCCAAACACTAAGAAACCGCCAACCTCCGATGGCTTCCACCTATCCGTCAGCCTTTTCCTTTTGCCTGTCTTCTCTCCACGCCACCACTTGGTCACCGGTTTTCCTTATCCGTCTACTCAGAGTCAGAATCAGATTCGAGTGTCCCGCAGAACTGGAGCTGTCAGTGCCGATGATTTCTTGGGTGATTAAGATCTTTTCCCAGCTGAAATAGGTAGTGGGTTTGCGAAAAATGAGTTGGGAAACATTGACACCGAGCATAAAATCATCCTTATTCCCAATATCTCGGCTCTCTCTCTCTTGCTCAGCAAGACTGCTCCCTTGTTTCTCCTTTGTAGCCTCCCATGTCACTCAATGAAAACGAATTATCGGTTACAGTTTAGGAAAATTTGGGGATCTGAGTAATTAGGGTTTTTAAATCTTGAGGAGTTTTATTCGAACAAGGAACTCTTGCGATTATTTTTGTCGGAGGATAGTTAAATTTAAATCCTGGATAATTAGGGTTTGGTGTTTGGTGGAAGAGAATGCTGCTGGAAAACATTGAACAATTGGGGAAGAAGAGATGGTAAAGAAGATGGGGTATTTTGGGCACTTTTGGAAATATAATTAAATTAATAAATATTTTAATATATTTATTTTATTTTATTATTTTAAAATTTAAAAATAAATAATGAAAATAATGTAGCGCGTTCTGATTGGTCAAGACAAAAAAATTTAACGGTACGGGGAAATATGGGTAACGGCGAAAAATGTTAGGGGGGCAAAAATGGTCAAAATAAACTTTAAGGGGCAAGTTGAGAAAACATGTATAATTTAGGGGGAAAAGTGTATTAAGCCTAGGTCAATTTAATAAGTTTGGTGGTGTAATTGATGAGTTGTTTAGTTTGGTGGTCAAAATAGGTATCCCCTAATACTTCAATGGTTACTGGTATAATTTACCCAAAAAGAAATTATTTTGTTTAGGGTTCAGAGATTTAAGGTGTAGAGTATAGAATTTAAGGCTTTTAGTTAGAATTTAGAGTTTAGTGTGTTAGGGTTTGAGATTTAGGTTTCAAATTTTATAGAAGAATTGTGTAAATATTTTTTTACACAACTTGTGTATCAAAATATAATCTATTAAAAACATTTTTTATGGTAAAAGCAATTTGATAATAAACATGCAATTTAATTGTTGCCATGTCTTAAAATTTTGACCACAAAATTTTACCGGCTTCTCGTTGTGAGTCATTGCCACTACCGTTGCTTTTAGATTCGAAATTAGTTGTTTCGAAGTCTGGCTCGGGACCGACACCTTAACGGTCGATATGGGTGAATTGACAGAATCTCCCATAGCCTTTGTTTTTGTTCAAAAAGAAACGAAACATGAATTTAAAAATTAATTCCAATAAACAAAAATAAATTTCTCGTTTATCACTGCCAATTTCTGTAAACAAATTTGTCCATTTGAGAGTTTAGCAAATTCGTTAAAACGAAAAAATAGATCTTAAAAACGAATTTATTTTCTATTTCTATCACAATAGTTTTCTGAATCATCTCAGACCAGAAGATACGTAGAGAAGAAGTGTGTCTTAAGATTGTTACAAAGTAATCAATCCAAGATAATCAAAAGGAAAAAAAACTTTATTTAATTAAACGAGAAAATAAAGTACAAGATACAAAACCATATTCGAATGAAAATAGATGAATCGTGTTGAGGCCTGCAGCTACGCAATTTCCTTAAGACAGATTTCGACCACTCTTGAGTGCTTAAGTTTGTTGGTCGTCGGTCTCTCAAGATACAACAACAACAACAAAAGATCTTCGACAATAGCACGACTGAAGAGATCTCAAACAAAAACACTCGCCTAAGCCTATCACCGAAAACTGAAAAAAAATGTAGTTTTTAAATTGTGTTTAACCTAGTAGGTTAACAAGATATTTATAGTGTTTTCATATAGGGTTTTGTTGAGATTTTAGGGGCTCGATTCCTTCTACCGTTCTTGCTCGCCAAGTGTGGAGAAGTTGAATAATTTGGGTGAAATTGTGGGAAGGAAAAGATGGACAATTTACACAAGGATTTATAGTGGTTCAATCTTCTAACCAGGGTCTACATCCACTACCTTAGCTTCCCACTAAGGATTTTCAAACAAATTCACTAAGAATTTCGTCCATTTTTCTCGTCTTAGGAGGAAACCGTTACAACGATCAAGCTTTCTACCCAAAGCTTGATCAAACACTCTCTCACAAGAGAAAGACTTAACAAACTAGAAATCCCTCTAATAGGTATGTGTTTGCAATACTAAGCACTCACCCAAAACCTAAACACTTGAGCAAATTTAACAATGTTAAGCTCACAAGTGTTGTATAAGCAAGAAATATACAATTTAAGCTCTAGACAAATTTTGATATCATAATGTTGTAACAATTGAAGCATTAACCATTACAAGATGCTTGGAGGTCCCTTTTATACTCCTTGATGAGTTTGTAGCCGTTACTAGCCGTTGGGATTGAATTGGAGCCGTTGGAGCCTTTATTTCCCACCATAAATGCAGTTCTGCAGCTTGGCGTATCGATACCCTTCAAATCGTATCGATACGGTCCCGATAAGGAATTAGCCGTTGGGCTTCTTCAGCTGCTGCGTATTGATACGCTTACCTAGCGTATCGGTATGGTCCTACAAATAAAAAGACCGTTGGGAAAATAACTGTTGGGGTAGTTAGGCGTATCGGTACGCGACTAGCCGTTGGGCTGTTTCAAAACACACCGTATCGATACGGCAAGCGTATCGGTACAGGTTTTGGCTACTGGAAAACTCATGTAGTTGAAACCCTAAGGCGTATCGGTACGGTTCAATACCGTATCGATACGGGCACTTGAAAAGCTTGGTTTTGACTACTTTAAATGTACTTTAAATCATTCCAAAGCCTTGTAAAACCCTTAAACATACTTTCAAGTTGTTTTTGACTAAAAACATATTTTAAATTCTTTTCAATTTAGTCCAAAACATTTTTCAAATATTATATTAAAACACTTAGTTCTACAATCTCCCCCTTTTTGATATAATAAAACCAACTTGAAAAATTGTCTGGGATTCTCTCCCCCTTTGTATTTTAAAATTTTGAATAAGAGATTTAAAATTTGAATTAGATTAAAGCTCCCCTTATTCTCTTGAAAAACTTGAAAACTCAATTTTTCAAACCATTTCTCCCCCTTTTGTTTTATCAAAAAGAATTTAAAATGACATTGAGCTCAAAATAACTTAGGAGGTAAAAAAAATTTGACACACTTAAAAATTTGGTTTAAAAATTGGCCCCCCTTACTCAAAGCATCATAAGAATGTTAGTTCAACATATATGATTATCTAGTTGACATAAAAGAGAATAAATCAAATAAGAACAAAAACAACTAGATTTTACCACACTTGAACCCAAGGGAGGATGTGAAGCCTTCATTCTTCAAGTGTTCTTCCTTTGTGTGCATAGAGCTCCCCCTTAATTTTTGACTTGTTGATCACTCTCCATCACACCTAGCAAAAGACAATCAAGTAATTTTTGGTATCCAAATTGCTTTGGATCCATAGACATTAGTACTGCAAAATTTAGTCCCCTTAGGAATCCATTTTTCAATTTCATTCTTTTTAGTTGAAGTTGTTAGTCCTTTTGGGACCCAAACACTTCTAAAATATTTACCATTCACAAATCTAGGGGCACTAGATTGTCTTACATAAAAATTTGATTTTCCAAAACTATTTTTCTTTTCAAGTTCATTGGAAATCAAGTTTTTTTTCTTTTTGAACTTTAAGAAGCAAATTTTGTAAATCAAAACATTTTTGTTCAAAATCTTTCAATTTTGCTTCAAGTTCAAGATTCGTCTTGGAAAGCAAATCATTTTCAATTTTTATTTTTGAAATTAACTTTTTATTCTTGGAAAATGATGCCTTTAATTCCAAAAGCAAATCATCATAGGCATCTTGCAACTCATCAAATGTATATGAATTTGAAATAGATGAGTTAGAAGTTACCTCCCCCTCATTGAGGGTCATTAAGCATAGGTGGGCTACTTCATCATCGGTGGAGTCTTCATCACTCCATGTGGCCACATATGCTTGTTTCGAAGATGATCCCCCTTTTTTGAATTTATGGGAGTCCTTCATCTTCTTCATCGATTCATGCTTGGATTTTTCCATTTTGCTCTTCATGAACCGAGCAAATTTGTTGAAGAGATAGGTCATCTCTTCATCTTCACTTTCCTCCTCACTTGAATCTACATGATGGCATGTGGGGAATTTTAGAGCAACAACACTTGAATTGATGCCAAGCTCCATGATCTTCTTCTTCCCCATCGCTCTAATCTCTTCCTTCTTCTTCTCATCTTCTTTGTTTTTCTTCATTATTTGGTGAGTGAGAAGTGACCCCATGAGTTCATCAAGCTTCAAGGTTTTGAGATTCTTGGCTTCGATGATGGCGGTCCTCTTTGAGTCCTATGACTCGGGAAGGGAGTAGATGAGCTTTCGGACAAGCTTCTCTTCCGGGATGGCTTCTCCATAACCTTTGAGTCCATTTGTGATAGTGGAGAACTTATCAAACATCTTCTCGATGTTCTCTTCCGGACCCATCTTGAAGTTCTCATACTCTAAGGTGAGGAGCCTGCTCTTGGTCTCCTTTACTTCATTCGTCCCTTTGTATGTGACTTCAAGCTTGTCCCATACCTCCTTGGCACTCTCACAAGAAGACATCTTCTCATAGATGGTTGGGCCAAAAGCACAAAATAGGATGTGCAAGGCTTTGCAATTTAGCTTCATCTTCTTGCGATCTTCGGCACTCCATTCCGCTTTTCTTCGTTGAAGCACGAACGAACCATCTTCAACTATGTTCCATAGCATGTAGTCTTTTGACTTCATGAATAATTTCATCTTTGTCTTCCAATGTGCATAGTGATTTCCGTCGAAGAAAGGCGGTTTGTCGATGGATTGCGTCATTTGAGCCGGTTGGTGAAATGATGATCGAGCTTGCCGGATCTTCTCAATAGGATGTGAATCCTCTTCGATTGAGCCAAACTCTGATACCAATTGTTGATATTTTAGGGGCTCGATTCCTTCAATCGTTCTTGCTCGCCAAGTGTGGAGAAGTTGAATAATTTGGGTGAAATTGTGGGAAGGAAAAGATGGACAATTTACACAAGAATTTATGGTGGTTCAACCTTATAACCAAGGTCTACATCCACTACCTTAGCTTCCCACTAAGGATTTCCAAACAAATTCACTAAGAATTTCGTCCCTTTTTCTCGGCTTAGAAGGAAACCGTTACAATGATCAAGCTTTCTACCCAAAGCTTGATCAAACACTCTCTTACAAGAGAAAGACTTAGCAAACTAGAAATCCCTCTAATAGGTATGTGTTTGCAATACTAAGCACTCACCCCAAACCTAAACACTTAGCAAATTTAACAATGTTAAGTTCACAAGTGTTGTCTAAGCAAGAAATATACAATTTAAGCTCTAAACAAATTTTGACATCATAATGTTGTAACAATTGAAGCATTAACCATTACAAGATGCTTGGAGGTCCCTTTTATACTTCTTGACGATTTTGTAGCCGTTACTAGCTGTTGGGATTGAATTGGAGCCGTTGGAGCCTTTATTTCTCACCATAAATGCAGTTCTGTAGCTTAGCGTATCGATACCCTTCAAATCGTATCGTTACGGTCCCGATAAGGAATTAGCCGTTGGGCTTCTTCAGCTAATGCGTATCGATACGCTTACCTAGCGTATCGGTACGGTCCTGCAAATAAAAAGACCGTTGGGAAAATGACCGTTGGGGTAGTTAGGCGTATCTGTACGCGATATACCCGTATCGGTACGCGACTAGCCGTTGGGCTGTTTCAAAACACACCGTATCGATACGGCAAGCGTATCGGTACGGGTTTTGGCTACTGAAAAACTCATGTAGTTGAAACCCTAAGGCGTATCGGTACGGTTCAATACCGTATTGGTACGGGCACTTGAAAAGCTTGGTTTTGACTACTTTAAATGTACTTTAAATCATTCCAAAGCCTTGTAAAACCCTTAAACATACTTTCAAGTTGTTTTTTTTACTAAAAACATATTTTAAATTCTTTTCAATTTAGTCCAAAACATTTTTCAATATATTATATCAAAACACTTAGTTCTACATGTTTTTATTGGAAAATTTGTATACCGAATATTAGGGGTGAGCGTTCGATCGAGTCAAGTCGAGTCAAATTTTTTTTAGTTATTCGAGTTGACGCGTTATATTTTACAACTCAAACTTTATTTGAAATTTTTTCGATTCGAGTTGATTTTTCAAGTTCCTATAAAAATTTAATTGTAATTATTTATTATGTTATTGTACGGTTTTATTCTAATTTAAACTAGTTTCTCTAATCATATAAGATATTCACATATATATTTCTTCGTATTTTTTTACATGTAACAATATTTCTTCATATTTTTATATATCGGCATGTATAGATCATAAAAATGAGGGACTCCTCTCGAACTTAAAAATAAATCCAGTAATTACTAAAAATTTCGAGTTATTCTAGTTATTCCAATTTTCATTTTACAATTCGAACTTTATTTGAAATTTTTTCGAGTCATTCGAGTTTTTGAAATTTCGAGTCGAGTCAAGACGAGTCGAGTATTTTCGCCTCAAGTCGAGTTATTCAGTTTTTTCGAGTCAAATTTTGCTCACCCTTACCGAACATAATGACCTTTAACTTGATTTTGGATTCAGTCAAAAATTCCATATATATCTTGAATATATTCCGTGAATCCCAAGTAATATCTGATTAATATTCGAATTAATTTAATACAATATCTTTCCAAATATAAAAAGATATGTTGCATATAAAGAAAAAATTAAATATATAAAAATTAAATTTCGAGTTATTCTAGTTATTCCAATTTTCATTTTACAATTCGAACTTTATTTGAAATTTTTTCGAGTCATTCGAGTTTTTGAAATTTCGAGTCGAGTCAAGACGAGTCGAGTATTTTCGCCTCAAGTCGAGTTATTCAGTTTTTTCGAGTCAAATTTTGCTCACCCTTACCGACTATAATGACCTTTAACTTGATTTTGGATTCAGTCAAAAATTCCATATATATCTTGAATATATTCCGTGAATCCCAAGTAATATCTGATTAATATTCGAATTAATTTAATACAATATCTTGCCAAATATAAAAAGATATGTTGCATATAAAGAAAAAATAAAATATATTCACATCACCCATGTTGTATGAGTGCATCCCCAACCCAAATGAGATTTATTAACAATCCCTTTGTGCGCAATACACAATTTCCAATCAAATAATTCATTAATTATGCAGTGGGTAAGTGTATATAAATATATCCCAAGCTTTTTAACCCACCAATGTGGGACAATGTGGGTTTCTTACCTGCTTAGTCAATTCTCAAGATCCCTACTTTAAACATAATTTCTCATTCATTACCCGATTATTTCGAGCACATGAAATACCGTTATAAAGGTCTCATCAAATAGAATATAAACTAATGTGTTCATCATTCGAATCACCACGTTTGTCTCAAAGTTACCCAATTATCACGTTTTTCCAACAATAACAAAACTATATTAATAATATCAATCATAACAAATCATTGCAAATATTAAATTAAATAATTAATTTAACTCAAATAAATTTAAACTCATATATATTAAAATTTAAATTTGAAATCTCAAAATTTTTGGAACCATCTCTCGTTATTTTAAATTTTTTAGTTAACAGAGAACATAATGTTACTATATATGTTAATAATTGGTCGCATCATTTTTTTTTACGTTGTCTCTTCCTATATGAGTTCAAATGTCTTAGGAATGTAAATATTTATTTATTTAATAAAAAGGTCAAGGAAAATAAATTACTTTATTTTAAAATGCGATATATTTTTATCCCCTTAGTCCTTAATTATCTACATAAATTATTTTATGAAAAAGATACAATTAAAAAACATTAAAACGGAACCCGTGGAGAGGTCCTTGTTGTAAAGGATGATGTATTTTATCTAGGTAACTCGAGTTCTAACACTATGTGTGCATGGTGTGTGTGCGTTATTAAAAGGCTAAGAAAATTAAACAGATATTATCTTGTAATCACACCGGCATATTTAAAAATAAAACATTAAAACGGATCCTTTCAGTTCCTTTCGCTACTTGAGCAAACAAAGTTGTGAAAATTAATTTATTTTCCTTTCCCTAATACCATACCAAAGTATTAAGTAAATAATATATTTTTATTTAGATAGTTAAAATAAATAAGAAAAGTAAATAAATTAAAATCTAATTTTACTCTCCTAACTCATATAAATATATATAGATAAAAAAGAAAAAAATTAAAATCTACTTTTTAAAAATATGCCAAGTCAAACATTTTTAATACCCATTTAAGAAAAAATAATATCCTATACATTGGCTTCAGTTTCCACAAACGTCTTAGTTTTAAGGTATAGGGAGTTAGTTTATGGTATAGGGAGTTAGTTTATGGTATAGGGTTTAGGTATAAGGGTTTAAAATTTAGAGATAATTGTTTCAATTTAAGGTTTAAGATTATAATATAAGGTTTATAGGTTAAGATTTAATTTTTAAGGTAATATGGTGAGGATTTAGGTTTTAATCTATAAACCCTAAACCTTAAATTGAAACAACTATCCCTAAATTCTAACCCCTTACACTTAAACTCATAAACCCTATATCCTAAACTAACTCCATATACCCTAAAACTAAGGCACTTGTGAAAACTTTCAATTTCAACTTATATATTCTATAAAAACACATCAGAAGTAGAATGATTGAAGTTTCTTGTTGTTGATAGTCTTAAGACGGGTTCAATAGAGTTCAAACCCGGCCCTCATGTTATATGAATTCAAATCCCAACATAAAAATATAATACATCTCTATTTAATAAAAGAAAATTTGGCCCGATCCACGGCTTATCTTAGTAATCATCATTAGTTCAACACAATTATCGCACAACAAAATATACAAATATAATGAAAAATGCCAAATTTGATATAAGGGAAGAAATAAAAGCCACCAAATAATCAGAAATAAGAAACAAGAAAACTAATTGGAGATCTTAGAAAATAACAAACTGCTTTATGTAAAACATGCTATGTTACCGTATAAGGAAAAACATAATATACATACATCATTCATCCAATCCACTAGAAATAATGTTTTATGGGGAAGAAAAGAAAAGTAGAATGAAATGGTTTCACACTGAGAAAATAGTGGTTAACAATTACAGTGCATCATCATCTTGCTGGTTATAGAATGAACCATCCTCAACCGGCAATGAGGGTGGAGTTCCAGGTGGAATGCAGGCGGCTCCATTCTCGCCAGCGCATATACACAAAGCCTCTGCATCCCTGAGGGTTGCATCAAGGTCAATCTGCCCACTCAACTCATTGATGAACTTCAAGAGGGTGTCGAAGTCCATTTGCTCTCCGATTATTTTGCTTCGATAGCGCTTCAAGATAGCTACACACACATACAGATGGAGGTGCTCCGACAAATGATGAGTCCACAATACTTCCCACATTCGCATTGTTTTCTCGTATTCAAGTTCCCTGGAAAAGAAATACGTTGACACCACAGTAACACGTAAAAACACAGTAATACAGAAGTGCAGGCATATGCAAGCTTGAGCCTCGAATGACATGAAATTGAAATGAATTAAAATACGTAATTGGATGTTAGATTTTGAGTGTGGAGGAAAAGGTGCGGTGCAACATGAAATTCTCGTTCGACTACATGACAAAAAAATTGTTAAAATTTCTCATCTACTCTCCCATTCTCCACTCTCCCTACGTCCTTGCAATTTGGGTGAAAATCAGAAGGCTTGTAAAAGAGAATTCCGTTTAACATATTCCGTTACTTTTACAACTTCCTCGCAAATCCATTATCTTACAACATCCCACTTTCCTATGCTCTGGACCACATTGTAAGAGTTATACCACAAACTATTCTACTTTACATGAAGCATTGAAAGATGTTTGATTCAAAACAAGAATGCATCAGCAGGAAATTATGTACAGTGCATTATTAAAGAAAAACCTATCCTAAATGAATGTTAACATGGAAGAAAATGAATGAACTATTAAATCCAAGAGTCTGACCTTTTAAACTGTATCAGAATCCAGCGGAAACAGAAGAAATAATTCAAGCAATCATTCTGCTTGAAATAGTTATGCAAAGGGATGTCCAACAATTCCACCAGCTGCAAAAAGTAGTACAGTTCAAAATCAGAGACCAAAATCTCCGTCTATGAATTATTGATTTACTTGGTTTAGCTGTTTATAAATTACTCGTAAGATGTATAAAGTCACAATACCCAAACCTTCTTTATGCTGTTTATGGGCAAGGAAAGAGTGGTCCAGCTGTTAATAAACTACTTTATGTTGTTTCCTTCCCCAAAACACAAGACTAAAATTCAAAGATCTCAAAGAAGAAACATAAGTTTGATGACATTGCGAAAAGACGCTTCATCATTTGACTTTTATTCAAGGGACTCAAGAAACCACCGGTGTCCTGTTATACTAGTTTCTATACTGTAGTTGTTAACTTAAGAAAAGGAAGGGAAAAATGATGATTTAGTCTCATCAAACATGCAATCCCTCGCTATAGTATGAAACATAGGTTTTAAATTTTAAGGCTGGCTATCACATCATGTAGAAGTGTCCCAAAAAGCCACACCAACAACTTCCGTTGAGTTCTAAGTTTACAAACTGAGACCGGATCCGTATCATATCAGTACAACTATTGCATTTTGACTTTACAACAATGCAAAAGCGAAGGCTGAAATTTCAGTAAGCCACACAAGATGAAAAAGAACATCATCATCATCATCATCATCATCATAATAATAATAATAATAATAATGCAAATTGAATAACCCCAGAGAGAGAGATTAACCCCACACCAAAGGGAAAGAAAACGGCAGGAGTAGGCGCATGGAAATTGTATAAACATGAGATTACAATTAAGTTGTCACATTCCAGAGTTTAGAGAGAGAGAGAGAGAAAGAGAGGAGAAAGAAAAACAGTCTAGGCTATTTAGACTAATACCATAACTACCTCCAGCATTGAGTAAGAGACAGAGAGGGGAGAGGGAGTAAGACCTTAGATAATGCAAAAAGCTGAGAGTGCATGCCATTCTGATCACGATTAAAATTGGGCCCAAGGCGTTCCATCAGTGCCACAAAACACCAAAATGATTCAGACTCATCCTCCATGACAAACAAAATTGGGGATAGCAGGTCACTCATACCCTGCAAGAAAGATAGAAAAGGATGAGGCACACAAACACATAAAAAAAGTGTTACAATGTACACAACTTTGGAGAAATTCATTCATGCACTAGAAACACAAACAAGCTATAGGCCTAAACATTCACATACCTGAACAAATAATCTACAATAAACTGTACAAACTGGAAAAAGAAATTTGCACTTATATTTGCATCTCCATGTGTGTGTCTCAATATTGTAAATTATTTTTAAAAAAAATCAGATGCATTCAAGACATACAAGCGGCCACCTATTTGCCAGAGTAAAATTTAACAGAGAAGGAAAATTAAAATACATCATCATCCAAGGACAAAGGCCTCAAACAATATCTTGCAATTAAATTAAGGCCTGCACATAAGAAAAACAAAACAATAAGATACATGTTCAATTATGCTCAACTTTAAATATAGTTTGGAAAATTATTCAATGCACCAGCGGAAACTTTAGTTTCCACAAGCGGATTATTTTAAGGGTTTAGGGTTTAGGGTTTGGTTGTTATGGGTTTAGATGGCAGGGTATATAATTTAAGATGTACAATTAGAATTTAGGGTTTAGAGTTTAAGGTTTAGGGTTTAGAATTTAGGGGTCTAGGTTTAGAGATTTTAATTTTAGTTTTTAACCTTAAAATAGGCATGCTTGTGGAGTTCTTTAACTCCACCGGCAGTGGATAGAATATTAACTGATAATGACCACTTAAATGCACTTAAAATATACTAAAAGTAAAGGAAGCTGTATAAATTCATTCATTGATTAGTGCCATCAAAGTATGTGACCTGGGACATCATGTCTACTGCCAGGTTGTGCATGCAGATCACCTTAGATAGTATGAAATGACGCAGTGAACTTCGAACTAGGAAAGCCACCAACACAGTCATTCATTCAGCACATAGAAGCATTTCAATCAGACTAATTCCATTGCTACATACATGTATATCCTTATTTTTCTGGCCAGGGACATGAAATCCAACTTAAAAAACCAAATTTGGTGCATTTTATAAACACAAGATTTTTCATTGAACCAAATAAAACAAGCAACATTAAAATTGTAGTACAGCATGAGTGTAGTTTTTCTTTTCACACTAGGCAACCAACTGATAAAAAACAAAGCATACCAGTAAGTAAATTACCTGACAATAGCCAAGATCGAAGTTGTAAAAGGAGTAGGTCAAGAGAATATCATGTAAAAGATTCACATTTGGATTGTCATCCCCATCATAGAAAGAGATCGACCTGTCTGTCCTTACCTTAAATACAACAAAAAACAGTGTTTGCATTGAACTCGGAATTGTTTTTCCACTTTTGCAAAGAATAAAATAACATATGAAACTCTAAACTCAAACATGTGATGGTTTCATACCACATCTTTCTCTATAAGGCCTTTCCTCTCTCTGAATTTTGTAAATCTTTTTGCCTGTTCGTGAGAGATACTCTGCCAAAATATTCACCAAAAAATACAAAGAATGAGAGAAAAACCATGTTTTTCCAGCATTAGAAAAATACTATTTAGCAGAGAAACAGCATGACAATGTTTACAAGAGCTCTAAGAACATTTTTTACCCAAACGCCTAATTCCTGAATCTCAACTAACTCATATCAAATAATCTACAAACTAGTCTCACCATAAATAAAAAAATTATGAACAATATTGTGCTTATGTCACAAATGAATTGATTCTTCAATAGGGCATCACAGGCTAAAGCAAATATACCCTTCAAATATTGTATTGCATCTGGACTCGAAAACCTAGAAATGATATTACTGATTTACGGACATCTAATTGCCCCCATTTTGAAGAAGACAATACTTATTGAGATTAAAACAATCGGAAGAAGAACAGTTGGCTCCAGATTTTAGCACCCTGCTGCAATATTTATTATTTTAGCATCCATTATTAATATGGGTTTCGTTGGATATATAGGGTGTTTAGGGATTAAAATTAGAAAAATAAGGGCCTACTTCCCAAAATCTACAGTGCAGGTGGAAGACGCCACCTGCACATGGCGATTTGGGAGGAAGACGCCACCTGCAGGTGACGTTCTCTCTTTTTAAATTTTTTTTTTCAAAATCTGTCAAAAATGTTAATAAAAAAGAAACACTGAGGACGCCACCTGCAGGTGGCGTCCTCACTTGCACTGTAGTTTTTGGCCTACTTTCCAAAATAAAATTTAAAGATCTCCATTCCACTAAAATTACTTTTACAGGACAAAATTCTCCTAATTTTGGCATTAATATGTTCCATTAATAAACCATGCAGCATTTTACACGCCCACACTCTACTACAACTCAGAACTAAGTATGAGCAGTATATAACGAAAATGACTGGAGGGATTGCATTTAAAACTTGGAACCAATGCAGGGAAAGAAAGAGTGTGGCATAACAAAGTATACAGAGAATACTGCAAACCTGCCATTGGTTTTTTATAGTCTCATATTCTGTCTTTTTTATGGACTTTTGATACTCCCTCTCAGCATACGTTGATTCATATGCATGATATCCCAACAATAATGCCCAGACCTAAAATCACAAAAAGGAACTCAAAGATTAAGATCAGTTTTAATCAAAAGAATCAGTCCACTCAATTCCTTGCCTAGTACAAATACAAACCTCTTTTCGAAATTTGTGTTCAACTCCTCCATAAAATATTCTTTTTCTTAAAGCTTTTGGATCCACCACTCGCCCTTCTGAATCCAAGAATGAGGTCCACTGAAATAAATAAATAAATAAATTTAAAAAACAATATAATACCAATAAAAGAAACTAGTAGTAATGGAAGTTTGAAGAAGTATCTATTAAGTTCAAAGGTCAAGGAAAGATATAACATAGAAATTAAGAAATTTTATTACTAATCTATTTCATTCCATATACTAAGAGATTGGTGATGGAGCCACAACCCACAGAAGCTAGAATGTAAGCTAATTGGAAACAACACAAAATAGCATAGCTTGCATCTGGTTCCTTACCTCTTCCAACCCCATTGGTGGTTGTCGGGGTTTTCCCCACACTAGTGAGAGTTTGTCGAACTGCCAGAAAATGAGGCAAAAAGATGTTATTAGCTTAAGATGCCAAATCTGTTTTCAGAAAATGAAACAATACACAAAAGTTATGGAATTTAATATTCAACCAAGCCAAGTATTGGGCCCTCTCCTGCCATCATTATAAAATATACCACAAGTGCATGTATATCACAAGGCTGAAATAAGTTTTTATCAGACACAAACTAGCAATATAATTACATTTCTGTACCATCCAAAACAACTACTCAAATGAGGGTTGCATACAATGGACACTAGCAAAATGAAATTTATTTTCAGTTTAGTAGTCTAATTTGATAAGGTAGAACCACTTGGTAGATCATAGATGTAATAAATTAATGTTCCAAATTTTCTTTGCAACCATGCAACACGTCTAGTATTTTTTGGAGATCCACCCACTACAAAAATTAGTTTTGGAAGCATCCACATTGCAACATAGTCATCCTTTTGTTATGCTTCACAAACCAATCTTCCCCATCCTTCAAGACCCTCTGTTAATTTCCAGCTTCTTGCATCATACACTTAAGCTAGTTCATAGATGTAATAAATTAATGTTCCAAATTTTCTTTGCAACCCTGTAACACCTCTAGTAATTTTTTTTTGGAGATCCACCCACTACAAAAATTAGTTATGGAAGCATCCACATTGCAACGAAGTCAATCCTTCTGGTATGCTTCACAAACCAATCTTCCCCATCCTTCACGACCCTCTGTTAATTTCCAGCTTGAATCAGCTATTTTGTTCACAAGCATCTATATTTAACTTATGACTGAAGTTGGAGATGGTACAAATGTTGAAAGAAAACAAAACACCTAGAAACTTAAAATGAACTAAGGCTCATTCCTTCCCATACATCCTTAAATTGATTAGGCTCAAAAGTCCCCACATTAATCGCAACTTTGTCAACATGCTTGAGTATCCTATGTGGGACTTTCTATTCAACAATGATAAAGGTTGAAGTTGAAAATTTTCGAGCTAAAATAATACAAGCAGCATGAAATAAATAAAGAGCATAAAAAAGAACTCTGGGCTATGCTTAAATTAACAACAAGACTTAATTCTCCAAGTGAATTGGAAAGATATAGTAATATTCAATCCATCAACAAGACTTTCCAAGAACACCAGATTAAACCCATTCTTTGTTTTCATCATCAAAGGATGGATGGCTGGATAGATAGATTCCGTTCTGTAGGTTTTCACTGACCGACCATGTCATCCATGATCCCCCAAAAAAGATAATGACTACAATGGGTCCTATTTGATCCTAGAAGAACAATAACTTCTCTAGAAATATATATATATATATTTACATATTGACTTTCATTTTTTACCTTCACATAGAATTTAAATCCAGATGAAAAATCAAAAACCTTTTTAGATGTCTAACAGACAGAAACATAGTGAAAAATGTTATGTGAAGATAATTGACAAAGGGAACAAACAGCTACCTCAAGAGGATCTGGTTCAACAGGGTGTCGAATAGGAACATCCTCATCATAGTCGGATGGTTTGTGACTGTAATCAAGGGTAGACTGGTTAGAGTTTCTCCTCTCTAAAGGACCAAAACCGTTGTTATGAGTCTCACGAAATAGCTGCGAAGTTGTTTCTCTGGCAAACTTTGTTACAAGAGAAAATTTCTCCAAAACTTGAATTGAAATGTCTCGAGCAGGATCATGACCCTTTTGCCTATGCCTTCCGTTATATTGAGGAACACTAGCACTAACATCAATTCTCTCTTCATTTTGTTGTGAAGTAGACTCCCCAACTGAAACAGGTGTTGATGGCACACTAACTGCAGAAACTGCCCTTGGTATCTCCAATGAAGACAAAGTTCGCTGCCATAAGCAATTAGAATATTCAGAACAAAGGATCAGCAAAGCTAAATAGATAATTGGTTCAAAAAAGCTAGTTTACAATTAAAAACAATACAATTTACATTATCCTCTATAAAACTATGATATTCTGCAATTTAAGTGTTCCTTACTTCCCATGTTGTACATGAATTACGGGAAACATTGCTGCTGCATCGGTAATGAACTATAATAGCAACTATAGAAAATAAATTCTCAATAAAAAAAACCCAAACAGGTAATTAGCACTAAACAAACCTGCAAAGGATTTTGGAAGTTGTTAACAAGAAATACATTAGAGTCTTCAGCTGACCTGAAAATAAGATGCAAAATGAGGGCATCAAGAAATTGTGAGCTAAAAACATACAACACACACACAAAAAAAAGAATATACAGACATAATTGCCATACAATATTGTTTCCAGAGAAGCTTCTGATTAAGAAGATTTAAAAGTGGAAGAATCAAACAAGTATCAGGACATGTAATTATATGCAAAAGGTACCATAAAAATAGTAATCACTAAATATGGCACATTTGAGTATTGACAAAAAAAACCTCGTTGTAGAAAAAATAATACACTAAACATTCCTTTCCAAAATAAAGGAAAAATCAAACATTAGGATCTACCAAATCTCCTGAGATTTCAGAATAAACATCATCATAGAAAAAA
This sequence comes from Hibiscus tridactylites, assembly GCA_958450335.1. Classification (NCBI taxonomy): domain Eukaryota; kingdom Viridiplantae; phylum Streptophyta; class Magnoliopsida; order Malvales; family Malvaceae; genus Hibiscus; species Hibiscus tridactylites. The sequence goes on from OY288288.1 coordinate 9,168,341, forward strand.
ACTCATAAGACTAAACAACAACAAAAATATCTAAATGAATAAATTAACAAAATTCCACAATCTCCGAAAACACTTGTACCATTGATTATACAAGAAGAGCAAAAAGCAATTGTTATTCTTACAAATTCTATTCCTTCACATGTCTTTCTCTGGTCCTATTTGTTTTAATAAACATATGATAGACAAGAGCTTGTTAATTTCAAGATTTATTCTTTGTCAACATACTATAGCAAGTACTGTTAAACTCTTGAAGATGATTTAAATTCAATCACACAAAATACCATCATACATTAACTTAAAATGAGCAAAACCAACCTAACAAGTAAAACATGTTGCTTGACTGTAGCAAGGAACTCTCGAACTCCTCCATTATAGAAGTAAAGGGGAGGAAATGCAAGTCCTGTAAAACCAAGTTTTTCATCACCGTAAATACAAGCACAGTCACAAAGTAGAAATATAAATTTCAAATTAAAACAAAATTGAAATAAATCCAAGCTATCAAACCATTTACATCTTTTAACAATCATCAAAAGGAAGTGCAAAGACTTGCAAGTAGAAATAAAACAATAACAATTAATTAGTAATTTGACACCTTTCCAGCTAGTCAATAAGTGGGTCTACAGGAAAAACCATAAACTTGTAAATGAACAAACAAGATGCACGAAATAACAAAAGATGGAGCAGTCAAACTGAGAAGTTTCTATGCCTAGCAGTCTTTTCAACTGCCAGGTGAAAGTAGCCACGCAACCAGCATGCTTAAGAAAAGCTTTACTATGCAAATTTTGAAACATCTAGAGAAAGAAATGGCCATCAACACCTAGTAAAGGCTTTAAAGTAGCAATTTCCACACATGAATCATCTTACAGAACTTTAGATGACACCAGTTTTCTCAAAGCTTTAGCTCTTTAAGATGCTAACATCTATTATATAACGCTTAAAAATTGATTTCCTTACATGATTAATGATTCCAGATTATATCAATTATTATCTCCTCTAGGTTGATTTAATTGAATTTAAGTTGTCAAACGATTCAACCTTTTAGCTTTCCATTTTTCATCTCAGGTACCCAACTCTAGGAGGGATATCAAACAAGAATGAGAAGGAATACAAAAATTGATTAGCGCCTGTAGAAAAACAGAGATTTTGAGGTAGAGAAAACAGTTCTCTATTTCCTGATGATTATTGATAAAATAGCACCTATTTATAGGTTACAAAGAGAGCCTAATCTAGGGAAAACTACACAAAATCAGCAGCTACAAATATGTGCACCTATTTATTAATAAATTCCTAAATATCAGCAGCTAGATATTAGGGAATATAATTCCCTAATTTTCCACAATCTACACCAATCAACACTCCCCCTCAAGCTGGTGAGTAAACGTAGTGAGACTCCCAGCTTGGATCTTGGATGTGTTCTCATCTCTTTGGTAGCAATTGTGTCGTCTCAAAAAGTAAAAAAATCCTCCCTCATTTCGGGAGCCATTGAGTTCTCCCACAGTCATTGTTGATAATTTGCAGCTGTTGTGGCTGGTTTCTGCACCCTCCTGAGATGTCTTCCAGCTTTCCTCTACCAGTGATTTTCTTTTTCTGATTTCTGCATCTTCTTCTGAGATGTCTTCCAGATTTTTTCTGATTTCTGCATCTTCTTTTGAGATGTCTTTCAGCTTTTCTGCCATTCATGGACTGGGTAGCTGCTGCCATTCAAGGCTTAGATAGAACCTCATCTAGTTTTTTAAAGGCTTAACTAGAACCTCTTCTCATATCTTTTACAATGGATGGTTAAGATAGAACCAAATAGTTTTTTTAAGGCTAAATTATAACCTTTCCCTATCTTTTGCAATGGATGGCTAAGATAGAACCATATAGTTTTTTTTTAGGCTAAACTATGACCTTTCCCTATCTTTTACATTGGCTAAGGTAGAACCATTAAAAAGAACACTACCATGGTCTTGCTGGGGTTTTCCAGCCTTTCCTAGCTCTGATACCATGTAGGAAATCAGAGTAATTCTCTTATTTTATTAGAAAGATCTATTACATATTTATATACAAGCTATATCTCTATCTTAGGAAACTTTAAATTAGGAAAGAGACTAATTTTAGGAAAAGATATAATCCCTTAAAGTAAGGGATTGTAAATACAAGAAATATTCTCGTAATCCTTAATTTACTCTACACGTATATTCCTACATAACTAACACTCCCCCTCAAACTGTGTATATGTTGTATATACCCAGTTTGGATGTAAACTCATCAAAAATAACTCTTGGAAGTGCTTTAGTAAAGATGTCAGCTATCTGGCTCCTGGTAGGAATATAATTTAGCTGTGCAATACCACCATTCACTTTCTCATAGATAAAGTGCCTATCTATTTCAATGTGTTTGGTTCTGTCATGTTGCACTGGATTCTTAGCAATACTCATTGCTGACTGGCTGTCACTATAGACCTCGAACTCAGTCTTTTCATCCAACTCCAGCTCTTTGAGAAGCCTCTTTATCCACATTCCTTCACATATTCCAAGAGCTAATGCTCTAAATTCTGCCTCAGCACTGCTCCTTGACACCACAGCCTGTTTTTTGCTTCTCCAAGTAACCAAGTTGCCCCAAACATAAGCACAATATCCACTAACTGACCTTCTATCAGTGAGCTTTCCTGCCCAGCTTGAATCCGTGTATACCTTCACTGTTCTGTCTGAATTTTTCTTGAAAATTAGCCCAGCACCAGGGGTGAATTTTAGGTACCTCAGAATTCTGTTAACAGCCTCCAAATGTTCTTCTCGAGGATCACTCATGTGCTGGCTTATAACACTCACTGAGTATGCAATGTCTGGCCTTGTTAGAGAAAGATAAATCAATTTTCCAACTAACCTTTGATAGGGTTCTTTGTCAACTGGATTACCAGCTTCTTCTTTGTTGAACTTTAACCCTGGGTCCATGGGTGTCTCAGCTGGCTTGCACCCAAGCATCCCGGTTTCTGTAAGAAGATCTAGGATGTACTTCCTTTGGTTGATGACTAAACCTTCACTTGACCTTCCTACTTCCATACCCAGAAAGTACCTTAGACTCCCCAAGTCCTTTGTTTCAAACTCTCGGGCAAGAATAGCCTTCAAATTCTCAATTTCTCTACTATTATCCCCTGTAATAATTATGTCATCAACATACACAATTAATAAGGTCATTTTACCAGTTGCTGCAACCTTTCTGAACAGGGTGTGATCAGCCTGACTTTGTTTGAATCCATTCTTTACCATAGCCTTTGCAAACCTCTCGAACCAGGCTCTTGGAGATTGCTTAAGTCCATACAGTGATTTGTTGAGTTTGCACACTGTATTTCTAGTTGTTTTACCTTCTAGACCAGGTGGTATTTGCATATATACTTCCTCCTCGAGCCTCCCATTGAGAAAGGCATTTTTGATGTCTAGTTGGTGTAATTTCCAGTCCTTGTTCACAGCTATGGACAGCAAGACTCTAATGGTATTCAATTTAGCCACTGGTGCAAAGGTTTCTTGATAATCCACCCCATAGGATTGTGTAAAGCCTTTAGCCACCAGCCTTGCCTTATACCTCTCAATGCTCCCATCTGAGTTGTACTTGATGGTGAACACCCACTTGCATCCAACAGCTCTCTTTCCCTCTGGTAGATCTGTCAAACACCATGTCTCATTTTTCTCGAGTGCCCTTACTTCTTCTTCTACAGCTTTCTTCCATTTGGGATTCTTTAAGGCCTCCTCCACAGTTTTAGGAATCTGCACACTGTCTAGGCTGGCTGTAAAGGCCTTAAAAGTGGGCTGAAGTCTACCATAGGCAACAAATTTGTTAATTGGGTGCATAGTACATTTTCGTACTCCCTTTCTAATAGCAATAGGAAAGTCACCAAGATCACTAGAATCTTGAGGAGTAATGTTACCTTCAATCTCAGCAGTAGCAGGATTTAAGCCCGGTTCAACAGCAACAGGACTTGAGTCTGGTTCTTGACAAGTGCTAGGCTGGTTATTTACTTCATTAGGGACTCTTCTTCTCTTGGTATACACCTTAATTTGACTGTCAGCCGGTTGTGGATGCACAGAAGTAGGGGAAATTTGTGCTACAGCCCTAGGTGCTGGAAGAGGTGTTGTACAAGGACTTGGTGATTTGTTGGTCCGAGGAGAGTGCATTTCTGTTGGCATAGTGTTTTCTTTTCTGGTGGTTTCAGGATTGGATATGAGAGGAATGTCTGGTAGAGGAGAAATGATGGAAGGTGGAAAAACAAAGGGCTGAAATTCCTCATTTTTCTCCCCCTGAAGTTCAGTCCCTGCAAAATATGGGTTATCCTCAAAGAAAGTGACATCGAAAGAGACATAGGTCTTTTTAGAAATAGGAGAATAGCATTTGTAACCCTTTTGACTAGAGGAATATCCTATAAACACACACCTAATTGATTTAGGGTCCAACTTACTTCTATTTTTATCATGCACATGAACAAAAGCTGTGCTGCCAAATACCCTAAGAGGAAGAACAGATGACAGTGGTTTAAAGTGAGGAAAATGTTTGAATAAGGCTTCTGTTGGTGCTACAAAACCCAAGGTTTTGCTGGGCATTCTGTTGATAAGGTAGGTGGCAGTAAGTAAGGCTTCCCCCCAAAGATATTTAGGTGCTTTGGCTGAAAAAAGAAGAGACCTCGTAACCTCTAGTAGATGTCTGTTTTTTCTTTCGGCAACTCCATTTTGTTGTGGAGTGTTGACACAGGAAGTAAGATGGACAATACCTTTTTCCCGAAAATAACACCCAAGAGATTGACTAAGGTATTCACGCCCATTATCACTCCTCACAACCTTAATATGTTTGTCAAACTGATTCTCAATCATTTGATAAAAAGTTTTGAAAATTGACTCAACTTCCGTCTTTTCCCTCATTAAAAAAGTCCAAGTAGTCCTAGAATAGTCATCAATAAAGGTAATAAACCACCTAGACCCAGATAAGCTTCTGACCTTAGACGGACCCCAAATATCACTGTGGATTATAGAAAAAGGAGATGTGGGTGTAAATGAGGAAGGAGCATATGTTTGTCTGGTATGTTTAGCAATTTGACATACTTCACACTTAAAAGAATGAGGCTTTTTATGGCTAAATAAATTGGGAAACAATTTTGAAAGATACACAAAATTTGGATGTCCTAGCCTACGATGCCACAACATAATCTCATCAGGGTTACTTAAAGAAGAAGAAGATGAAGTCTTAAAACAACGTGAAACTGAAAAAATCTGAGTTGGTAATTCATCAAGGATATAGAGACCATTGGATAGCCTAGCACTGCCAATCACCTTCCTCGAGCCCTGTTCCTGAAATACACACCCATTAATTCCAAAGTGAGCATCACATTTAATATCTTGAACTAACTTACTAACTGATAACAAGTTACAGGCAAGATTAGGAACATATAGCACATTAGGCAAAACCAGTTTATCACCCACTTGAATAGTGCCACTTCCTTTTACTTGGGAGAGAGACCCATCTGCAACTTTGATGGAGGTTTTAGAGTTGCAATGGTTAAAGGTGCGAAATAGCTGAAGGTTGCCTGTCATATGGTCAGAGGCACCAGAATCTATAATCCAGGAAAGAGGATTAGAAGTGGCCAAACAGGAAATTCTACCTTCTGTAGCAGAAAATACAGTAGAATCTGATTGGGAGGAAATTGGACCAAACATCTGTTGGAGCTCCACCATCTGTTGCTTACTGAAATTGCTGGAAGGACTGTCATGTGTAGTAACATCTGCTGGTCTCGCTGATTGAGACGGAATGGGAGAAAGAGACGCATCCGAAAGGGTAAAATTAGATGGACGAGGGCTCACTGGAGAGCTAATTGCAGAAGCAGCAAGTTCTGCTGTACCCATATTTTCTAAATAAGGAAGAAAGGTCGAGAGAAAAGGGAAAAAAGAAAAAAATTGAAATTTGGAAGAGAGGATCGACCCGCATCTGATACCATGTAGAAAAACAGAGATTTTGAGGTAGAGAAAACAGTTCTCTATTTCCTGATGATTATTGATAAAATTGCACCTATTTATAGGTTACAAAGAGAGCCTAATCTAGGGAAAACTACACAAAATCAGCAGCTACAAATATGTGCACCTATTTATTAATAAATTCCTAAATATCAGCAGCTAGATATTAGGGAATATAATTCCCTAATTTTCCACAATCTACACCAATCAACTCCATAGTCTTGGATCATTATCATTTAAAAACTCAATAAAGAAAAAGACAAGGTTAGAGATTACTGCGTTCTATGGTCAGTTGTTCTAAAAACAAGTTTCCAAAACAACAGTTACCATAAGTGTGATGGGGTAGAACATACCATCTTCCTTTAAAAGAGCGTTCTAAGCATATATTGATACACAATTGAAATCAAACCACATTTATTACCATTAGATGGAATTCTCTACGTTTGCACAGCATAGGTCAGATACCGAACAATAAGGAATAGATCATCCATAGTGGAACATTTCCATTTAGTAATACTAGGAGATTTTTGGTAAAACATATCTCCACAAAATTTTGGCCTTAAATATATGAATTAGTCCAAACTTTTAATAAAAGTTTCATTTTTGTCCCCCCAAAAGGAGGATGAAAATTCACTTGAAGATCAACAGATCATTGTATAGGCAGTAGGGGTTTGTGGTTCCTTACCAAATGACAGAAGAACAATAATGTACTGCCACCCAAAAGCTGGAGTGTGCCTCCGAATGGATTTCACATCAGCAAAAGGCACCGACCTAATGGTATAAAGATTCCTATCTGCATAATAAAACCATGCATACAATAACAGTTTTAGCAAACCATATAATCTATACACCTTGTGAATTGGTAAGTGCATAAAATAAATTCCAAAGCTGAAAACCTTTCTCAGATAGCCTAGCATTTGTACTTTGTCCTTTGTGTGGAATCCATGTCTACAATTAACACAATAAACAAAAAAATTATTTTAAACATAGATAAAACAAATAAAATTAAATTTGCCCCAATACTTTTGCACATCCCATTTGCCTCCCTTTGCACGTATCCTATCCATGAACTTCTCCAATAACTATTTGCCACAAATCAGGTAAGGCAAATAGCATGATCAAAACCATCTATGGCATGTTATGTTATTTAAATGCTAAAAAAATAGCGAAATTATCCATATAAGTAAACAAAGTGCAAACTAATTACCATGAAGAGAGAAGAGCCTTGCTTAATTAACTTCAATCTCCCGCTAATCCGTTCAGAGGCAAACTGAGTAGGATGAATTGTAACATTGTCCTTCAAATAAACAATTTGGGCTCCCTCCGGTTCACTTGACGAGCTTCTTTTCCCACTGTCGCACCGCATCATGCTAGATGATCCCTAAACAGCAAAATCGGAATTAAACTCGAGAAATCTGATATATATATATATATATATATATATATATATATATATATATATGTGTGTGTGTGTGTGTATGTATAACAATTGATTACTAGAACGAATCGCGCAGAAAAAGGAATTAACGGCGAAAGAACTGTTTTGCTTGCTGTTATGCTTACTTGTTGTTGAGACGCTGCGTAGTCGGCATCGTCTGATAAATCGTGAAGCTCAGGTTCTTGCATCTTCTAGGGTTTTCCGTTTTTTCTTCGATTTAGTTGTGATTTTTTAGAGAGAGCTGAGTTTTTGGTTTATATGTTGTTTGTTTTTTTTAGTTTTACCTTCGAGGCGAAGAAAAGAAAGGGGGTAGCAGAAGAGATTGAGGGTCACAAGGAGTCGTGGTGGGACCCGTGTGAAACCGGATTTCTCTACTCAAGCCAATCGGTTTTACTTTTATGTAACCATTATTAAAAGGCAAAATGACAAAAAAAAATCCTCCAAGTTTGCATGTTTTGTTATTTGACCCTTTATTTTTTTTGGACTCTAAATATGCCCTCAACGTTTGTTTGTTTTGTCATTTGGCCGCCTATTCTTTCTTTTGGTCCAAATATGCCCCTCGACGTTTCATTCGTAGTCCAAATATGCCCCCAACGTTTCAATTTGGTCCAAATATGCCCCCGTTAGATGAAAACTGTCAGTCAACTGACGTTCAACAGCTGATGTTGGCCACGTATTAAGATATGCTGATGCCACGTCAAAAAAAATTTATAAGCCGTTGACCGTCAATTAATTGACAGTTTACATCCAACATGGGTATATTTGAACCATGAATGAAATGTTGGGGGGCATATTTGGATCAAAAGAAAGAATAGGGGGCCAAATGACCAAACATGCAAACGTTGGGGGCATCTTTTGTCATTTTTTCTTATTAAAAATAGGGTATTACGTAAATCATCACTGAAATTTAGTCTCAAATTTATTTTGGTAATTAAAGTTTTAGTACGTTTTATTTACTCACTGAAATTTAGATATTAAACGTTTTTTACTCTTTTATTAATTTTTTGACGCCGTTCATTTATCGGTGAACGAAGGAATTTATCCAAGATTTAAATGGTAAAAAGCTTCATAGGCACGAGAGAAGTAATATGTTAAAAACGGGTTCCATCCGACGGCGGAGTAGGGAGATTGGCGAGAGAAAAATTGAATATTTTTTACTCGATTCGTGGACTTTGGGGCACTTTTCGATGAAATGGAGGTTAGATTCGGATTCAGGGGAGAGACGAATCGACTGTTGAAATTTAGTACCGAACGACGACAACGATGAACGGTGGAGTGGCAAAAAATGTTCAATGTCTAAACTTCAGTAACAAAAAGCGTTCAATGTCTAAACTTCAGTAAGTAAATTGACGTTTTAAAGCTTCAGTGACCAAAAAATGTTTGAGAGTAAAGTTCAGTGATAATTTACGCAATTTATCTTTAAAATAATTTAAACAAAACAACATGTGTTGAGTGCAATGACAAGGTACATTACATTTCCAAAAAAAAATTTACGTTCGAACTTTAAAAAAGATATTATTAGAAGAGAGAATCACGAATAATTTTGTGTTATATAAAAATAATAATTTAAACAAATATAATGATAATAATAATAATTTAAATCGAAATTAAAATAATGTACGATGTTAAACATATATATATATATATGTACAATGTTTAAAATTCAATATTATTGTGTTTAAATTTTTTTTAAATAATTTTTTTTGTATCTCATATATTTGTTTTTCTTTTATTTTTAATTTTGAATGAGAATAACTATGCCGGTACGTTTTTATCTTTTGACCATTTTTTTGTTTGTTTGTTTTTTCTTATGGTTAGATTTGATATCGCCTTAACTGATCAAGATAACGTTTATTTGTTATCTCGTCGATTTTCCTTGCTCTGGATCCTCGGACTACATTTAAATATACAGCTTACGTTTATGGGTAGTTTTATCATGAAACTCGGCTCTAATTTGTGGTTTTCGATGGTCTTTTAGTAGCTTGATCTCTTTTTACGGTTCGTTTGTCAATGTAGTCAGATTTGTTCATATCTATATTTCATTTAATTTTTTGGTTGAATTTTAACATTTTTCATGTATGGTCACTGTATGATCTAAAGTGGTTAGTTTCTTGTGACAATGTTATAGGAAAATGTCCAAATTATTTTTTTTAGTTTACCATGATAGTTGTAAACCCTTATTTTAATTCTGTGTATTTTCTCTTTTTAGTAAAATCATCGTATTTTATTAAAAAATAAAATAAACACTTACTAAGGCAGTCTAGGTTTTTTTATAGTTTTTAAAATTTTCTTTTAGGTGGTTTAAGAGGGTGGCACTGTCGGCCTTAAGTTATGCAACTGCCGTTGATATTTTACTATATTTCTATTTTTTTGTGTTTTCATTTGTATAATTTGGTTGAATAAGTCTTTCGTTTCTCTAACTAAATTTGTGGGTGATTTTTTCTACACTTGTATTATGCTTTCTTTGCTCTTATGGCACGTTTTTATTCTCTTGTAGCATGTTTTCTCTAAGAAATCTCTCCCTTCTCTCTAAGAAAGTAAAAACCCCAAAAACCATTTTTTCGTTGAGGCCAGCTACCCTTCCGTTTCCAACGGCGGCTGACCTCCCCCCCCCCCTCTCCTCCTCTCTTTCTTTTTTCTTTGACCCTTTGACTTGATGACTTTTTTTTTGCTTGAGATTTTATTTTGTTAGCTTTCTTATGTTTTTTCGTTGGAGTTATTGACTCCGACGACCTAGGTCCATGCCCGAGTCACTTTTTTAAAAGGAAAAAATGGACCTCCCTTAGTGGTTAAGTCTGCAGTGGTCGGGGTGAAGGGTTGTTGTGGTCCTTCGTTTTCCCCTCCTTTTTTTCTATGTTTGTGGTCGTATTGTTTGTTCAGCTTCTCTTTTTACAGATTAAGGTAGCGCATGGTGAGTTTGTTGGTTCTCGGACATCACATTTCTTTCTTTTTTGACGGTGGTTGCTCATTGGTTTGGCTTTTTGACTTCGCATCCTTTGATCCTTTAGTGATCGACGACTTTAGATCTTGACGCGATGATTTAATGTTGAATTTCTCTTCCAATTTTCTCCAAAAAGATTTTACCCTTCTACGACCCCGAAAGTGTCATGTAGTGGAAGATCGTGGTATAGCTGGCTTTGTTCTTATCTCGACAACTTCGTTGGTTTTTGGATGTCTTGTGTTATTTTTCTGTTTTTGTTTTCTGTTGGTTGATGATCTCTTTTGTTTCGTTCCTCTTGCCCTCTGTTTTGGTCTGTTTTTGTCTCTCTATGGTTCGTTTGTGACCGATTTGTTTTTTATTCTATGTTCTTGTTTTATCAATAAAGGTGTGTTTTACTTTGTTAAAAAAGATTATCATGTTGGTCTACCCTTAGTTTGGACCATTGGATTGATTTTCTTGTATTGATACACACACGCAATCACTAAACATAATACGTAATTGAGTTGTGATAAACTCAGTTTTGTCAATCTGTTATCATTGTTGTATGCATTTTATGTTAGTGTTGATAGTGTTTATCCTTCACCGACGACGACTACGTTTATTTATCATTTTTATGTTAGTGTTGCTATCATTGTTATATGCAATTTAATAGTTTTAGGGGAATGACCGGTTAATATGATTAGTATACTATCATTGTTATATGCACTTTAAAAGTACTATTAGGGGAAATGATCGGTTAATATGATTAGTCTACTCTAGTTTACTCTTTTTGTATTTTAGTTGTATTTCCTTTTTATTAAACAAAAGTAACCGCTATTATTTGTCAAAAAAATTAATATTATGTAATATCCAAGTACCTTTTACACCCCATCTTCACAATCATGGAGTCTTCCGTTACGTTCTTATTAAATTATGTAAATGCATGTATTCCAAGCAATTCGAATTGTAGAAAAGATGAAAGCTTTCCCTTTGCTATGTTTAAACACACAATGTGCCATGTCTGTCCATGTGAGGTGTTGTATGTTGAAGCCACATAGAATCAAAATCTGCACCTAAACATGTTCTGTACATAAGCATTATGCAAATAGATGGTCTCCAGTTTCTGCTACCTTTACAGGTTTTGCCACACTATCATTTTTTCGAATGATCTTTGATTCAAAAGTTTACTGGTAAATCATACGAATAATCACTAAGTTAGGTTAAAAATGATTTTTTTTGTTATTAAACCTTTGGAAGTTACAAAATAGTAATTAAAAAATTATTCGGTTACAAAATGATCCCTACTATTAGTGATAAATTTTGATAAATTTAAGGACCATTTTATAGCAGTTCATAAACTTGAATGATATCTTATCATATTTAAAAAGTTTAATGATTATCTTGTAACCCAAACGAAAGTATAATGACCATTTGTAGCTTCCAAAAATATGATTTTAATATAATTTAGTGGTTATTTGGGTACTATCCAATATGAAATAGCATATGAACAATTTTTTTTGAATGGTCTAGAGGTGATTACAAGGAAATATTTATCCATACATTCTTAACCCTTTGACAATGTACATACACTTACTGAGACACTTGTTGAGTTCAGCATAGGAACATTTTTAATGTATGAAGTTAAAAAAGTTACATATTGTTGCTAAGAAAAAATATCAATCTAGTTTTAGTTTTTTGAAATAAACTGGATTATATTTAAAGCGATAGGATTACAAAGATATCACACCGCTAACATTGAAAATTCAATGCAAAAAAATAAAAATAATAGAATTTTAAGGGTGTGAAAGACATTAAAATACAAAATCTATCACATCAGAATGACTAAAATAAATCTTCCGAATGAAATCCAGCAAAACAACTACTTTGACTAGAGTGCTCTATGAAGAAAGCAATTCTTTCGCTACTTGTTCTTGGCACATCGGCACAACCACAAAAGGGAATCATAGGCATATACAGACCGGCCTCATTCACTGAAAAAACGCTCGTTGATGCTCGTCACTCAAACGCTAAACTGTCAAAAGACAGACAATTGTCACAAAGACATTATAATTGCTATAAAAGCAGATGAAAAAACTACCATAAAAATATATATTTATGTACAAAATCAGTAAAATGGTCAAAGGCCATCGTCGATAAAAAAAAATTAAAAATTGATATATTTGTTCTATTGATAAGTGGGTTTTTAATCTAGTTTTAGTTCTATTAATATATTTGTTGGGACGAGATAATTCAAACACGTTTGAACGAGTATTTAATCTAAAAAATATCGTTTCCAAGTAATGCCAAGCACGCTAGCTTGACACAGCACTTGACAGGCACCCAATTCATTAGCAGGTTTAATTTAAGCTACGTCTGGTTGTATATTTGTCTTTTATTTTAAACTTTTATTAACAATGAAAAATAAACAATAATTTGAACGATAATTGAGATTTTTTTCCGAATATGAACAATAATTGATATTAAATCTTGTGTTTAATCTCAAGAACATATACATGCGAACTTTCTTTTTGAAAATTTTGATAGATTATGTATAACTATTTCCATGTACACATTATTATATTTTATTTTTTATTTTATTTTATATAATATATAAAAAGCAAAATAAATTAGTGAGAAAATATTTCATTACTTGACAGTTAAAAAAAAAAATTCACGACCCAACATAGACTTTGTCTAGATTTTAGGGTTTATATTTCAGAATTTAGGGGAAGGAAAATTCTACCACGCTCGACGAACACCGCTGAACACCACTAACACTGAACATCATTTAACACCATTAAATTGTTTAATAAAGATTAAAAATCTCAATGACTCAACATATAATTATAAATTATTTAAATTAAAATTTCAATTAAGTTATTTTCCATATATATTATATATTTTTTAATTTTTTAAATAATTGGATCAAATATCAACCTTAGTTAATTTAAAAAATAAAAACTTGAAACTCAAAACTATAAATCATAAACCTTAGTGTTTATGGTTTCGGGTTTCAGGTTTTAGACTTTGGTTTAGGGTTTAGAATTTTTATTTTAAAATTGACTAAGATTGGTATTTGATCCAATTATGGAAAAGGATTAAAAAATATAATATTTATGGAAAATAATTTAATTGAAATTTTATTTTAAATAATTTATAATTATATGTTGAGTCCTTAAGATTTTTAATCTTTATTAATCAATTTAATGGTGTTCAGCGATGTTCAGCTTAGTGGTGTTCAGCGGTACTCGTCGAGCGTGGTAAACTCATCCTTTAAGGGAAATTGTTTAAAACTTATGGTTAGATATTTAATTTTAACTTTTAAAATGAAATTAGAATCATACTAAATTAGTTTAACTCAAACTTCGATTATCAAAAGACTGAGCTTAGTCATTCAAAATTTAAATTCATTAATTGATTGAGTGGTCAAAAATGCTTATATTTTCATATTTTGTAAAGGGTGAATCAAGGGAGAAGCCTTGGTTCTAAATGTGTTCGTGGACTGGATTTATGTATGGAATTAAATATAGTATGGCCTAATTTAAAATAGGGTTAACTACATTGGATACCACTAAACTATAGTCCTTGAGTCGAAAATATCACCGAACTTTAAAACTTTTCAAAACTAGCACTGAACTTTAATATTTGAATCGAAAATGTCACTTTGCTGTTAACCGTTAAGTCAAAATGATGTTATTTTGGTGCGGCTGTTTTGAAGCCTAATTTAGCTCAAAACGACGTCGTTTTTCTAGAGTGAAAAAAATAGAATCATGCACTTAGGGTGGTTTAAACCTAAGACCTTTAAGAGATAAAGCTAAGTTTTAACCATTGAACCAACATAGCATTATGTAGTATTTTACCACAAATATTATATATCTTAAACTACTTCAGATTAATTCAAATTATTTTATGAAATAAATAATATTACAAGTAATATTAAAATATATTAATTATATATAATATATATAAATAAAAGTGTATTGTTTTTTATATAAGTATTATATATAAATAATATATTTATATTATAAATTTTATATAAAAATTCTAAACCTTAAACTATAAAGCTCAAACCTAAACCCTAAACTTTATGATTTGAGGTTTGTGATTTATAGTTTTTATATATTATTTATAATATAAATATACTGTTTTATGAATATCTTTTGTTTTTAAAAAATAATATATTTTTTATTGATATACGTAAAAACAATATATTTTATATTATTTATAGAATTATTTTTTTATAAAATAAATTGGATGAATTAAATAGATAAGTTTATATAATTTAAATAAAAATATTTTATTTTTATATTATTTTATATAATTTATATTATAAATATATTATTTTAAAATATATAAAATTCAAATATACAAAGTCCTTAAACCTTAAATCATAAACTCTAAAGTTTAGAATTTAAGTTCGAGGGTTGAAGTTTGTGGGTTAACAATTTAGGATTTAAGGTTTTTATATATTATTAATAATATAAATATATTATTTTTATAAATATTTTTGGGGTTTTTAAAAATAATATATATTATTAATAATATATAAAAATAATATTGATTTATATATATATATATATATATATATATGCAAATAGTATATATTTATATGTTAATATTATTTATTTCATAAAATAATTTGAATTAATATGAAGTTGTAACACCCAAAGTATTTGAGTTAAAAAAAAAGAAAAAAAATGATTGAAAAAAGGTGCTATCAAGGGATTTCAAACTCGTACCCCTTGGCTTTGTAAGACAAAGGCTTAACCATCAAAGCTACATGTATTTCTAGTTTTATCTTACTCGATTTAAATTTTATATTATATGTGATGATTATACCAAAATAATTTAAGCTTGATCTGACTCCCCAGCTACCCCTCTAAAAAATGCATGTTCGAATTTTGAGAGAACCTATAAGGTTCTGAACTCCCTCCTCAAACACCCCCTCGTTGTCACCGATCTCAGTCATCGGCCGTCCGTGGAGTGCACTGTTGTCGCCGTTGTGCTCACCGCTGCACTTCGACCACGACCATTGCAGCCATTCGCGATGTTCCGTTGTCGTTCACCGTGGAGGTCGTGATGAAGCTACGGTAAAACTCTCCCGCGAACCTCACTGTTTTCCTTCGTTTCCGGTCGTTTTCGTCGTCAGCTGAGCGCGTCGTCGATGCAGACGTGATCGGCGGGTAGAGATCCACGAGATCCCTATGATTGATCACCGTTCCGGCATCAGCAAGGGCCTCACCGGAGCCACGTGCTTTCTGGCCATTTTATTTTGTTTTAGGGGTAAGATTCAGTTATTTTTTGCTTGCTTTTGTATGGGTTAAAATTTTTGGTTTAACAACTTGATTTTTCAGGTTGAAAACACGTGTTTCCAATCGTCGATGAGGGTCTCGGTGACCGCTCGGTAGCCTTTATTTTCAGGGGTAAGTAAGCCGGTTCGATTATGACCCAACCGGCCTGTACCAGCTAAACTGGTTGAACCGGTTTGGCCCAAACCTGGTCAATCTGAACTTGATTTGGTCTACCCGAGTCAACTCGCCCGAGTCACTTGAGTCAACTCGTCCGAGTCAGCCGAGTCAACCTTGTTGACCTTTGCCAGTTGACTGCTGACGTTAACGTTGACTTGCTGACGTCAGCGTGGACTTTGACTGTTGACCAAAAACTCTCATTTTATGTTTTTCAACGTCCTGGGTCCGATTTTGAAGCTCGTTTCGTAAAATTCTGACCCGAAAGCTACCGAATCTGACCTTGAACCCGAACTTGTTTATGTATTTATTTATTCAGTTAAGAGTTCTATGAATAAGGACTGAAATGGGATATTGTGTGATTGAAGGTACTCACAATTCCTTGAATACGAATGGTTGAGGGACGTCAAATCTGGGTTCAAGGGTGTTCAAATTTCGTTTGAGGGTTAACTGATATAGCAAGGATTCAAGGTAATACATTACTACCTCTTGCATGCTTTTGTAAAATGTTGGTAATTGGTTAACGTTTGCACGATCATGTTTGAGCATGTGATTACTTCCGCTTATGTCGATCATTTATGAGATAAAAATAATAATGGTCAGTACAAATACTCGAATAAGAGGTTTGATAAATCGAAAGAACTTCCGAGTTTATTAAGCGATTAATAAAAACGGTTGATCTCCAAATCTGATTATGTTGGCTAATGAATTACGAAAATGCCATTGATGTATAAAAATGACTAAAATACCCCTATCAATGAAAGTGGGCTAAGAATCTACACTAGATCCGGTATACCAACTGATTCTTTTAAAAATCTTGAAACTTGCTTGGGAAGTTATAATAATGAGGCTTCACCTTTGAGATTGTAAATTGCTCATATTCTATTTTGAAATTGAATAAATCTCTGAAGATATTTGTGAGAAAATATTTGTATGTTGAATTAGTCAAAGTTGCGTAAATTGGTGAATTGATTAAAATGACTAAAATGTTTGGAAATACTGATGATGTTGAACTGGTCATAATATCCATAATGACCAAAAAGAATAATCTATCCTCGGCACCAATTGCCAAATTAATCAAAATGATGGTTTTACCCTCGAGAACTTAAATGAATGAATAGTTGGAAGGACCAGAAGACTATGAACAATCGTAACACCTTCGAGCATCGAATTGTCTAAAATACTCTCGGATATTATAATGATTAAGAATATTTCTAAGACATAGAATTGAGAACTCCAAATAAAGCCAACCATGTAATGGCTCAAACAAAAAGTGGTGATATACGACCTGTGTCCGTTGGTCGTTTCTAATACTAAGATGATATTGGAGGAATACCGTATGAAGGCTTACAATTTATTGGGATAAAGTACATAGTTAATGGTAAGAGAGATCTGTTCTTATAAGGCACATTCGATGTTTTGGAATGAGTTCAATTGTAATGCACATGTTTGAATACTTGGAAAATACTGTTCAAATATATGCTCGATTCTTGGTAATAAGTTTAGTGGGTGATTGGTGAAGGTGAACTACTTTTGGTTGCACGTTGTGGTTAGTTCTGCGAAATAAATGTTTAAGGCGTACCTATCCGGTTAAATAATAAACATCGTACTGTTGGGTTCTAAGCAGTTCAAGGGACTCGAAAACCTGAAGAGCAACTAGAATTCTTGAATTCTGTGTATCGTTGCTTATGATTGGTTTGTCTAAGTTATCAATTTACCCATGAAAGGTCAAAACGACAATAATACCCTCGTAAGTTGTAACGGTTGATTCACTCACGATATATCTGAAATCCCGATAATCCTGATGCATCAACTTCCGATGTTTAGTCCGATTCATTTTATCGAACTCCCCTATTCGTAGGGACCTCGTTCTGAAATTCGTCTAAAGATTGTCGAATGTCTCTTTCTGATACTTATCGAGTGTTTCTGAAAAATAAATTGAGCCGTAAGGCACGTACCATGTATCCGTAAATACTCTATGTTCTAAACCAAAACACTATTTGCCTAAAATTCAAAAGTATGACACTTGTATTTGAAAAGAAAGTAATTCATGACTTCTGTCCTCTGATATGAAAATATATCTGATACATGACTTTGAATACGTAGTAGTAGTAGTAATAATAATAATAATAATAAATAATAATAATAAATAAATAAATAAATAAATCTGACATTTGTCTTCTGGTATAACAAAATAGATCAGATAAATATCTTCTGGTATTACCACCCTCTGTTTATAAACTAAATTCATCTAGGGTGTATTATCTGGGATATAAATGAAGTTCTGTAGGCTCAGCGTTGGTAAGCCCTTCTAGACCTAAGCTTATACGCCCAATGGGCCTAGGGTAAGTCTTTCTGGGCCTAAGACATTCCCTTAGGTAAGCTCCTATGCCCGACGGACCTAGGGTAAGTCTTTCTGGATACTATCCTGGGTTTCTACATATTGACGTTCGGTTGGAGGGTAGTTAAGTAAATTAATAAAAACTTTCTGACCTCTTCTGAAGTCTAACCTTCTGAATTAATGTATCTAAGTCTGAAACACTCAGCATACTTCTAATCTGCACTTAAATGAACCACCCTAAACTCTTTGACTCAACTTCTATAATCTGGATCCCTTCTGAATCTTCGGCTTTAGACTTACCTCCGAAGTTTCGAGTGATCGAGTAAAGAACAACTATGTTACCTTCTGATAAATGCTTCACTGAAATATCGAAACGTAATTTGAGTTTAACATTGTCCAGTTCATCATGACAGTGTTAAGCTTGCCATTTTACATGCTTGTGCTTTTAGCATCCCTTGGTAGTTTGTATTACCGAGCTTTCCGAAGCTCACGTTGTTTTTACCATCACGGGTTAGAAGATCAACTTTGTCGTAGCTGTCAACATCGGTATGAGAATTTCTTCGGCTTGCTTGCGAAGTATGGTATCTGTATAATTATGGGGAATGTATGTCATGTTTTGATTTATATTCGAGTTTGAAACTTGTATTAATAATTTGTATCATAGTTTTCTTTCATTGTCTAAATGTTTTTCTGAAATTGTATGTCATTTCAAAACTTGATTTATGATTTCAAATGGTTCAACAAATTTTTTTATTTAAAATTTTATCGTGGGTCGCTCTGGTGACCCTAATGTGACTTCCTAGGATCCGTATTAACGCATAGGCGGGTCTAGGGGGTTACAGAAGTAGTTTAAGATATATAATATTTGTGGTAAAATATTACATAATGTTATGTTGGTTTAATGGCTATCGCTTAGCTTTACCTCTTAAAGGTCTTGGGTTCAAACCACCTTAAGTGCATGGTCTTATTTTTTTTCCTCCAGTAAAACGACGTCGTTTTGGGCCAAATTAGACTTCAAAACTGCCGCACCAAAATGACGTCGTTTTGACTTAACACGGGAGTTAACGGTTAACGGCGGAGTGACATTTTCGACTCAAATATTAAAGTTAAGTGCTAATTATGAAAATTTTTAAAGTTCAATTGTATTTTCGAATCATGGACTATAGTTTAGTGGTACCCGGTGTAGTTAACCCTTTAAAATATGAATATTAAATTTTGTTCAAATCCGTTTACATTCGTAAATTGCTAATAAAACTCATTTTTGGACTGCTTATATTATTTTTTAAACCCATTATACTTAATTTAATGTTATTTAACATATGAATATTATTTTTAATACAATTTACAATATCTTCAAAATTACCTGAGACCGCATTGTTTAAGCAAATAATATGTAAATAATGTTATGACTACCACCGGCGGACCAAAGGTAATATAGAGTGTGTCGTGCTCACCCTAGACTTTTTAAAATTCACATATTTATTTTTAATTTTAATTTTATATTTTATGAATTAATCTTTAAATTTTTGTATAATATATAACTTGTGCCCACCCTAAAATTCTGAAACTTTATGTATGTCCACCCTTAAATATATTTTTGGATATGCCACTAATAACTTATATATATTTATTCGATCTTCCATGAGAGAAACTTTTACAAACTTCGATAAGAAACCCAACTATTCATATTGTTAACAATTCAATTAAAAATAATTTCATTTGAACTTTACACTTTTGTTATCGATAATAACCACGCTGTTTTAACTTCAGAGTTTAGATGAGATAATAAGAGTTTTTTTATTTTATTTTAATCAGTGGTTAAATATTTGATTCTCGTCCTAAACATTGATCAACTTAGAACTTCTGACCAAAGATGGTTTTGGGTTGAGCTTTAGCCGACTCGCACCTGATATTTTATGATTCTCCACCTGACTCGAACCCACTAGAATTTTAGAGTGAAAACCTAAACTAGACTTGACATAAATAAAATTTATTTTTATTCGATAAAAATAGAGAGTTAATCCTATAAAGGATTATAATAATTATTTTATTTTTATTAAACAAAATAAGGAGATAATTGAAAAAATATATAAAGAAAAAAGAAAAGAGAATTATAACAATCATACCTAAATATTTAGAATAAAATTAAACTATTATTTCAATTTTGATAAGAATCGGGTATTTTCACCACAAACACGACTTGTACCCTATTTTAAAAAACAAAACCTCAACTTTGTAGGATCAGGTCAGAACACGACGGGTCTAGATCACATGGTCATCTCTACTTGTGATCAGCATTTATTACTAATATGGGCCAACAAAACACAAAATATCAGTCAGTAACTCATTCCAGTAGATGCCTCGATAACTAAAAGAAAATAACCATATTATTTCAATTATTAAGTAACATTGAATCTTGCCTCCTCAGTTCATTATATATAAATTATGCTTTTGTTCTGATAAGTGTTCTAGTTTAGACAGGATTAATTTGATAATATCAAATTAGTTAAGAATATTTCTTTACATATTTGTCCCTATCATCTTTCCTGAATTGTGATTATTATTTATTATGATACCATATATTGTACATATATGCTTACTTTTTATGGTATTTAAATATCCATTCTTTTTTTTTTCTATTCAAAAAAATATCAATTCCTTTTGAATTCAAATTATTCATTCCTTTTTTTGCTATTTCTTTTAAACAGTTGAGTTAAGCATATTCTGTACCTTTTCGGTGCCCTTACTTATGCCACAACACTAAAAAAATATTATAAAATTAAATTTTAAGCCCTAACTCTACATTCTAAATCATAAACCCTACATCATATACCCTAAAAAATACACCATACCATAAATTTCTTAAATCTTAACCATAAACCCTAACCTAAAACCCTAAACTTAATTTTAAGCGTAAGACATAAATAGGGGCACCGAAAAGAGACGAAAAATTTCTATCCAGAGTTCGAGCAAGTAGATAAATATGCATACATTATTAAAAGATTGAAAAAGTACGAACAAATAATATCTCTTAATCCCATTAACACAATTAAAAAATATTCATTCCTTTTTTCCTACCTCTTTTAACTGTTGAACCCATCCATGATTGAATTTTGATCAAGGATGTTAAATCTAAATGTATGTATATTATTATTTTTATTAAATAAAGATGTATTATATTTTTATGTCGAAATTTGAACACATACAAAATAAGATAATATGAGCATCCTTAACTATTAGGTTAATTAGTGAATCTCAATGTATTGTATATTATTTATTGAATAAAAATAATTTTATTTAATTCTAATAATAAGTACGCGAGTTTTATTAAAAGATGAAAAATTCAAAATATAATGAGTGTTTACAACTCAGGTAAACAAACTTGATCCAGACATATTTCTAAATCCTAATAACACGAAAACTAATGTATTTAGATCATAAAAAACAGGACCCAACTTAGAAAAGGAAAAAACAGTAACTCAAAGGCTCGAAACAAAATAGATATAAACATCACCAAAGCTCAACGATGAAAGGTAAAAACCAACAGCAAACAACATTAAAAATGCATATTACAATAATAAGGCACGTTAACAACACAATCATTATTATAACTCAATCACGAACAAGAGCGATGACTGTGAGCTTGTATCTAAATCCAGTTTGAGGGACCAAAATAGGGAGATCATCAGGATAATCAAAAGAGAGTCCATCTTAATTAGTCGTGACGACGTCAAATCCAATCATAATAAAAAATCAAATAAAAAAAGAAACGGCGAAATGACCAATTAAAAAAACATGTCAAAAGGAAGAAGATACATAGCAAAAGGTAAAAAAAAATTGTATCACCAAAATATAGTTATTTAATTTAAAAATTAAAAAATAAAAAACGAAAAACAAACAAAAGAAGATTACTGCCAATTGGCAACCATTACTAAAATTGGTATCCGTCGCCATGTAAAATTAAAAAAAAAGTTATTGTAATTTAATTGACACCGTTATTGGTGTAGTAATTCATAAACTTGACAATCTTCATGTTTATCAGAGTGTGCCCAAATATTTTTTTTAGAAAATTACTAAAGCTTGATTCTGCCCACTCCACCACTCATTATCATAAAATTATAAAAATATAAACTATAGCTGATATAAAGTGTGTGTATATAGCATTTAATCATTAATTACGTACCAAAAGGCAAAAATAATATTTAAAAAACAATACTCACTCATCAACTTGTTTAGAATATATTATCTTAAAATATTTTAGTAAATATTAGTTTTAGACATGATTATTGATATTTGACTCATTGGTCGAATAATTTAGATTAGATAATACATAAATTTACTATATATTGACTTGTTTCATTTATAATATTAAAATTAAAATTATTAATTTTATTTAAAAATTTTAATATATTATATCATTAGATCAACCGATAATCGATCATAACATTTTAGTAGATACACAAGTGAAGCAGTCAAATAGACCGATACAACCGTTCATAGTTGCCCAATGAACATGCAATAACATGGAAAGATGATCTGTACCCATAAAATACATTGTGATATCAATCATGGCAGTCCATTCCTTTTTTTCCCTTCCTAAATGTTTACTTTTTAACATATTAAAATATGGATTTTGTTAAAAGATGTTAAGCACTTTTCTAAAGTTAGGTGATTATCATAATTAACACTAAAAATACCGATTAATTAAAGAGAAATGTTGATCTTCAACGAGGTTGGTTCAAGTGATAAGCAATTTAGTATTGTTTAAACAAGTCTCGAGTTTGAGGTTTTGTGTATATAAAAAGTTTTCACTAAAAAATTTACGTACCAAAATTAAGTGTGCGACGTGAGTCGGTCCGAATTAATCAGGGATATGCCCTAAGAACTCAGGAGGGCGTAAAAAACGAGAAATGTTAACCAAAGGAAAGCACAACTTTTTATTGAATATAGTACAAATGTAATTTGTTGGGTGCAAAAAGCTTTTAGATAAATAATTAAGCACCTTAATTAAACAAAAAAGGAAACAAATCCTAAAAATACACAAAATAGGTAAAGAACATGGGGAAAATTGTTTCCATTTATATTATCCATTTTAATAATATAGAAAGTAATGTAGAAAATACAAAGAGGATAATGATGACATGTCTAGAAAATATCAATTATTGTTTAATAGAATTGATATTTTTTAAAATAATTTTTATGGTTTTAAAAATGATATCTTTTTCTTGGTAAAATAAATAAATAAAATCTTTTGCTAGGAGTTGAACTACAAATTTTAATATCATTTATAAAAATAAACGTTAAATATGTAAAAATTCGACCTGATTTGATTATTTTTACTAGCATAGGGACTAAATTGATACATTTAACAGTTGAAATATTAATTTGAACAAGTATCTATAACAAAAAGATTAAATTAATCCATTCAATAATGGAGGTACTAAATTGATATAGTCTCTATAATAAAAGGACCTAACATGTAATTTCACTGTTTTTTTGAAACATTACCTTAACCACTTTATTGGACATGGATTTATGCTTTAATTGTTGAAATTAATTATTATTATTCTATTAAAAATTATTATTATTATTACACGGAAATAATCTTGTACCATTTTGGATCGTACTACTGTAAATCTTTGAATTCTAATAGTGGGTATAAAATTTTGGTCATTACTGGTAATATCTTTGTGTGGGACCGGGGACCTAAGTTAATGTGGACCCTCACTTTGGCAGTGGCGACGCCACGTGTCTAACCCTACGCGCTCTAGGGCTCTGCCCACTCAAATATTCCGTTTCCCCTTTGGGTAAAATACACTGGTCACGCAATTCTGCCGAAATGATTTTTTAACCACTAAACTTTTGGAAGTTAAAAAATAGCCATTAAAACTTTAATCTGATTACAAAATGGTCTTTGATAGTGATAAACTTTGATAAATTTAAGGACCATTTTGTAACATTAGGAAAAAATAATGGAAATCTCATAACTAAATCTAAACGTTTAATGATTAAAAAAATTAATTCAATAAAATTTAGTTATCATTTGTGTAATTTAACCTTTCTCTTCGTCCTCCTCTCAAGCCTCCACAATAAAAGGACACTTCTTACTTAACTGCTTGCTGTCTCACTCCATTTCTCCAAAAAAAACAAAACAAAAAAAACAAAGCGATTTCGAAAATCCGGCCATGGCTTCCATAAAGATGGAAGGTTTGCCGCTAATCGATCCTTCCAAAACTGAACGCGGACGTGAAACCGCCGTTGCCTCAGCCGTGTACAACAAAGGAGCCTACGCTGCTCTTGGTTACATGTTCAGTGCAGGTCTCAGAAACTTAAAACTCTCGTTTTCCACTTTCTTTGTTATTTTTTGTTTCCTGTTTGTTTCTCGGCATTTTTCGCATATAGACATTATTCTTTTGCAGTGGACTAATTCTTATTTCATTTTTTGTTTTCTCCATGAAAATGTAAAAGCTGTGTTGCATGACGTCAGAATTTGTCAAAACTATTTTATTTGTTGTTTGGAATATTTGATCGTTTTTAGCGGATTTCTTTTTCTTTTATTTTTATCGCTTGTTTGGCTAAAGAGTTCCAGAATAAAACGAAGAAATTATTATTGTACTACTGAATTTCGAATCTCATTAGCAGTTTTAAGTGTTTGTTACGAACTTAAGTTTGTTCATTTGAATCTGAATGAGAAAAGAGAAAACATTGGGTTATGAAATTAACATGTTGAATCAAAGGGGGGAAAATTCAGAACAGCTGGTGAAAATTTAAAATTTCACGTACGAATAACAGTTTATGGAAGAAGTAATCACTGATGTAAGAATTTAGTCTATGGTTAAAACAGTGTTAATTATGCTCTTTTCTAATTATGCTTTTCTTTTCTGTCTGCAGTTCTCTTAGTCCTGTTCAACAAGGCAGCCCTTTCTTCTTACAGTTTTCCATATGCAAACGTGATCACACTTTTTCAGGTTCATCTCTAGCTAAGTTGGATTCATGAACTAGCTTAAGTATGTTTCCTTTGTAGAATTGTTATATCTTCTCTCAGTTGAGGACTTAATGGTATATCTTTTTTTTTTACGATTTTCAATGACAATTTTTTTACATAAACAATTGCTAGCAGAACAGCTTTCAATTACATAAACATAGTAACATATACAAAAGTGAAAGAAATAAGTGCTAAAGATCAAAGTGGTGGTTTATGAAAAATTTCAATCCTAATAAGTAGATTCTAAGTGTTGAAGATCTCGCTTAAAATATAATTATGATTTCCCCCCAAAAAAAGAAGCACGAAAAAGAGAAGGATTTCTTATTTCCGAGTACCTTATGGAGCAATTGTATTCTCAGTTACACTAGTGTTTGGTTGGAAGATATATATAGATTTAAAATTTGAACTTTTTTATACTTGATATGATGATGGTGAAGCTTCTGTGAGAAGGCAAAGAAAAATTTTGTTTACTGTAATCTGAACTTTGAAGAATTACTGCCTAGCCTACTGTAATATTTAGAGAACTCCGAACTTGGATTACAACATAAAGGTTAAAGCTTCAGATATCCATAAATGCTATTGAAAGATTATAGAGAAAAGTGATTTTTGCATCTTGAACTGTTGCCGATTATTTGACAACTATCCTCTTTTAAAACATACTACATCAATAACCTTTGCATGATTAAAAGAGTGCATAAAAAGGTCCAAAGCCACTTTCATTTGCTGGTATTACTTCCTCTCCATCCTTTTTTTTCCTCCTAAGAAAAGCTAGACATACTTTTCCCTGCATAACAACGTTTTACAATGTTTTTTCATGTTTTGTAATCTTTTTCCAATCATAATCCTTTTTTAATAAACAGATTGACAATTTTCTATATAGTTTATGCTCAATTCCTGATATTTATAGTTTAGTCCTGCCACACTGTGACATTTGGATTTGACAATTGAAGTTCACTGCATTAATTTTGGCATTCTCTTATTAGTTTATTAATTCTGTGTAACTCTTTTGTGTATTTAGATGCTATGTTCTTGCGTGCTTCTTTATGCCATGAAACGATGGAAGATAATCTCTTTCACTGAGGGGGAGCCAGAGAGAATTACTAGGAACCCAGTAACCTTAGTACCATTGAGAACACTGTTTCATACCCTCCCTTTGGCAGTTGCATATTTGCTATACATGGTATGTACTAGAGAGTGGATATTTGTTCTTATGTGTGCTTGTTGACCTGTTTCTTACAAGTGTTCTTTTTTTCCCTCGCTTGTATGGTTAAAGTTGATCACCATGGAGTCTGTTCGTGGCATAAATGTTCCTATGTACACCACCCTAAGGCGGACTACTGTTGCTTTTACCATGACTGTGGAGTATCTTTTGACAGGAAGGAAACACTCATCATATGTCATTGGCAGGTATGGAACCTTTTATATGCTATTTTCATCTAACGATTCGGTCATGTGCATCTGTGCTATTTAGTTGACCACCCTAAGTGGCTTCTTAGGATTCTGCATCATAAATAAGAATGCCTTGATTTTTTATGTAAAAGTTTTGGGTTATTCCATCCATTTTGTTCTACTGTGACTTGCAGATATGAAGATCATTTTGTAATATTGAGGTAGACAGTAAGAATTAAGCTTAGACTGCTTCAATATTACATATTTCTGCATCATAAATAAGAAATTGTTCCTTTTACAATTACAATCACAAAGTTCAGGGTGTTCCTTCCATTTTAAACTCTCATGTCTTGCACTTGCACACATACAAAGTTTCCTTTTTGGATGTTGTGGTTGACTAGAGGAATTGAGTTTTGACAACCGGGGATAGTGGTATGCATATAATTTGATACATGTAATGTCATTGTCCGCACTTGTGGCCGTACTCTCAGAAAAGGTGAAATAACATTTGAAAAATAGTTGATAGGTGAGAAACCTGATTGAAACTTGAACTGCCTTGTGGAAAAATTACAATTTGTTGTCTTCAATTAAGTTTTATCTTTGAGAATTAGGTTTTTGCATAAAACTTTATGGCCTTTTACAAAGTTCTATGTTGAATGTGGACAGATGATTTTTTATTTTATTTTGCGTCTGCATGCTGTATATATGTGATACTTAAACTCAGCAGAGCCATATTATATCTACAAATTCTATCATGAAATTGCACAAGGCGGTATCTGAATGTGGATCGAAATGTAGACAAAAAGATTAAATAAATTCGTTTACTAGACATGGAAGATTAACTATAGAAAGTAGCTAAAAAAATTGATTTTTGGAAAGGAAGTGGTGATAAAAGGAATATGGATAAGAATAATAAACTGCAGTTAAAGTGGATTTTAGCTTTCTTCCATGTAAAAATAGGTGTAAGGTCGAAGATATCAATCTGTTAGTGCCCAAGATTGATCTTTATTGGGAATTTCTCCCCCCCCCCCCCCCCCAGTCCATCATATTTTAATTTAATTTCTTGGAATTATTCCCCTTATGTACAACAAAATACTTGATTTTATGGTTTTTTTTTCATTTCTAAGTTACAATTTTGTAGGTTATTCTAATCTCAAGTAGTAATCGTTTTAGCTATTCTGGATTTTTTAAATTTAAATTTGCAAGAGGTGCTATGGAGGAAGTTTTATAGCTGCGGTTTTCATGTTAATAAAATTTAATACATGCAAGAAGTCTTCTATATATCACCACATCTAATTTGCTTGTTCAAAATGCGCCTAATAACTTTCATAATGTACTAATCCAATGATTTCATCAGTGTGGGGATAATTATATTTGGTGCATTTGTTGCTGGAGCTCGCGACTTGTCATTTGATGCCTACAGCTACACCATTGTTTTTATAGCAAACATCTGCACAGCCTTATATCTTGCTTCCATTGCTCATATTGGTATGATTCCATTTTGTTCTTTTCCTTATGTCCCGTGAATGTTTACTTTCTTTCTACTAATTGATGATATATTCTCAAATTTTCCAGGTAAATCCAGCGGACTCAATAGCTTTGGCCTTATGTGGTGCAATGGTAAGATGAAAGGTTTAAAAGAATTGTTATTATCCTTGTGATCCATCTAAAAGTAACAAATTGGGTTTATCTGAACACCATGTGAAACTTTGACTCCTGAAGGAATAATTTGTGCGCCAATCTTGTTGCTTTGGACGTCATTCAGAGGTGACCTTGTAGCAATGATGAGCTTCCCTTATCTATATTCTAGAGGATTCCAGGTGCCTCCTTTTCACAAAATAATCCTCTACTATGCATCTTTCTCCTCATGATACTCAGAAATGAAGTGCATTCATTTTTAGCTTTTTCGCAAATCCATCTCTTAATGGCTTAATTCCCAGCTTTTGGTACCTATAACAATATGGTAAATTTGGAAAGTTTATTCTAACATATTGAAAACCTCTTTTTATGTAATCATCTTTCTTCCCTTAACCTCATCACTTTTCTACTTTATCATTTGGATGTTACTTGATCATATTGTTTGGTTTTACTAGTTCAGTCATTTCATTTTCTTTTTCTTCCTCTTGGTGTTTCTGCTTTTGTCCTTGTGTATGTTGCCTTCCTTCGATATAAAGCTTTTTTAACTGTTTTTTTCCTGGGCTTGTTTCTTTTGTTAACTCATTTAGGCAAGTTTCTTTCAAGTTACACCAAGTTTATAGCAATAACTTTCATGACATGTGAATATCGAAACTTTACAGCATTTAAACTTGTTTATGCTCTAATCATTTCAATGTTTTGCAGTTTGTGATTCTTCTCTCTTGTATCATGGCTTTCCTGATAAACTATTTCGTATTCTTGAATACAACACTCAATTCAGCTCTGACACAGACAATATGTGGCAATTTGAAGGTTAGATCACTTATTCTTGTTTTGTTTAACATGACATAATTGTGTTTTGGACATTAATTTTATGTGATGCAGTCAGTCATGCAGGGGCAGTTCAAAGGGGGGCAGGCAGGGGCTTTGACCCTCCTTTGGCTCCTTCAAACACTAAAAGTTCTAGATATGGTTTGGTAAAAATGGTAAAATTGTATTACACCACCAAATATATATATTGTAATTCAATTCCGGTCCCTTACCATAAAATTTCCGACTTTCCCCATAAGTCAGGGTGGTTTAGGGGGGCAGGCAAGGCCCCTTGGTTCCTTTAAACACTTAAAATATTTTAGCTAATGTTTCCTAAAGTATGTAAAAATTATATTTTTACATAAAAAAAGTTTATAATTCAATACCGGTCCCATAATGTAAAATTTCTAGCTTTGCCTTTAAAATGTGGCTTGGATGTTATCTCACTGGAAAGAGCACTTCTTTTTGTGTAACATATTTTTCAGAAAAAATGTAATATACTAATATAACATTTTTTTCATTTTTTATGTAAACTTTTTACATAATGCAGTCACTGGTTTCCATGTTTTTTTGTTTGAAAAGACTGATTCTCTCTTTCTTTCTTTTTAATTTTATAATGTTTTGGAAAAGAAGAAATTTGATGGGAGAGGGTTCTCAACTGGGGTGAACCATTCTGTATAACTGATATATCTGTTGTCTGTATAAGCTAATTTTAGGCTTTTCAGTGATGAATTGTCTTGGGTTTTATAGTCAGTTCCTTGCATGTCCCATAAGTTTCACTGCTGATATGTTAAAATGATTCTAACTTTCAACTTTCAAGCAAGCCCGACAGGTCATGGCACAAGATTCTTGTATGTTGCATGAGCTGTCTTTAAGAACCAAAATTTCTAAGTTTACAATCATTTAAGCCACTAGCAGTTTTGATTAACATATTTTTGCCTCTCTCGAAAGCGAATTATTGAAAAATATGTCAGCACTGAAGGCCCTAGGCTAGTTTTTTTTTGTTGGTGTTGCTGAAGGCGCTTGGCTTGTGGATCTATTGATAGATAGTAGGGTAAAAAAATAGCACCTTCAACTCCTATCCTATGATAATGCATGGAAGTGCCTTTTTTTTGTTGCTAAATGGTGTTTACTTGGTTTCTACTTGTCCTTCAAATTCTCTTACTGATCTAATTCTAGCCTTTTCTCTACCTTTTATGTAGCCTATCATCTGATATCCTTGAGTTTTGCTGACATTTGTTTTATTGTAGGATCTTTTTACTATTGGACTGGGGTGGCTACTGTTTGGGGGGCTTCCATTTGATTTGGTGAGTACGGGCCCTTATTCATTATCAAAAAAAATTTGCAGGGCTCTTGTAATCTCACATGCGTTGGTGTTTTTGCTTTCAGATGAATGTTGTTGGCCAATCTCTCGGCTTTTTCGGGTCTTGTTTGTATGCATACTGTAAACTCAAAGGAAAATGACCAAATGGAGCTCATCCTTGAGGTAAACAGCCTAATTGCCAATCACTGCTACCCTCTTCGTCCACAAAATTTTGATTCAAAGATCAGCAATCTCGAGCACACATGAAAGTGTAGTCAAATTTCCCCTACACACCGAGGCAAGCATTTAGTCGAACAATAGGAACGGGGCTCTTCAATCCCCCAGTTTCAAAAGCACAGTAGACTGGTGGTTTTCTAATGAACATTTATTTCTTCTCATAGCTGATCTTAGACCGATTACCATATTTAACTATTGAAAATGAAAATTAGAAGTTGGCATTGCTAGACTTCACCAAATTTCGCCATAATTTGTGGTTCAGAACAGAGAATGTCGGTAGCCATTGCCCTGAAACTGGAAGACATTATTATAACGTATCGACAATCCATGCAGTGATTGTTTTTCCCCCTCTGCTTTGGTATGGGCACCCGCACCACTGACTTGGGGCAGTTCAGGTGTCCCTTAAGGGACCCGTAAAAGGTGAAACCGTGTCCATTTTTGTTGTGCTTTGAATCTTTTACAAAAGCAAAAGGCATCTGCAATCCACTTATTGCGGAGCAAATATATATAATATGGGGACTGGCTTCTCCCAGTCTCCCATGTGTGGTGTGGACAGAGGAATCTCTTCGAGTACTGCAACCGTAAATAGTTGCAACTGAGATAGGAAAGAGATGTGGGCAGGAGAAACTTGAGTTCCTAATTAGGGAGGTGTGTCTTTCTTGTCTCCACAAGCTGACAATCGAGTTTGACCTAGTTGCCCGGCATGATCCAAACATACCTCCCTCACCCACTTCTTGCTAGTTGCTACACACTTAAATCATAAGTAAGGTACGCAAAACTCGATTTAAGTCGAAAAAATCGATTTTTTTATTCGAGAAGAGACTACGGATGTCAAGTATAACACGGGAGTTTGGATTCAATCTTTAACATCTATATCTCTCTCCTATTACAAGGCAAAAGAAAGAGTTAATTGCACCACATGTCTCCGAACTATGACACTTATTTTAAATTGGTCTCTAAACTTTTATACATTCTAATTTTATTCTCAAACTCTATCCTTTATTCTAAATTCATCCCCAAACTTTCGATCATTTCACTTTCATCCTCAAACTATGACTCTTATTCTAAATTGGTCCTCAAACTCTTTGAACGTTTTAATTTCATCCTCAAATTATCAATATATGCTAATCATATCTTATGTTAATAAAACTGTTATAAAAATCGTTAATTGTCATGAAACACTGATGTGTCTTATGTAATAATATGATGTGATATAAATGATAATTTGAGGATGAAATTGTAATATTTAAAAAGTTTTGGGACCAATTTAGAATGAGGGTCATAATTTAGGGGATGAAAGTGGAATATTCAAAAGTTTGGGGACCAATTTAAAATGAGAAGGCTTAGTTTGAGGATAAAATTGAAATATTTTAAAGTTTTGAGATCAATTTAAAATGAGGGTCACAGTTTGGGGACGTGTTGTGCAATTAACTCCACCCCTCGTGTGTTTCAAATGCCATTGATCTTGATGTTTTGAGTTCAATCAAAATTTGTAGTCAAAAGGGTATTTTTTTTTTCTATTTCTTTTTACTTCCCAATGGGGGGTGCTTTAAGTCGGTTGCTAATCTCTCCATTGATAAAACAGAGAAACTTGAGAAATCACAAGTCATTCAAACTACTCTCTTCATTGGAGAGATGTTAAGCCACAAAAGTATGTTTGCTTTTCCTGGGAAAAATGGAAAAATAATAAAAAGCCAACATAGACTATACAACTTTAAGAAATCTCTGCAGGAGTAAAAGCATGGGTGTCCCTTTGTCCCACCTCGTTAATCAACACTTTCAACATCATCAATCCAGCCTCTGATATGTTTGAAAATAAACTTAGATACATTACAATTATCATGTTTTTTCCTCCAAAATTAGACAAAATAGTTAATAGATATATAATATTAGCTTTTATTAAAATGTTGACCAAAGGGGTGAATTGATGAGATTTTAAAATACAAAGATTTAATTAGGTAAAAAAAATCAAGGGATCAATTGATTTTTCTTCTTCTAAAGTTTGAGAACTTCTAATATTCTTAAATCCTACAAAAAAGAAAAGATAATAATAAAAAGGCAAAGTTTGTGCTATAGTATAGGTTTTGACCTTGAAAATAAGAAGAAAAATGAGGGGAAATGGTCCTAGGATCTGGTGTTGATAGTTGAAGAGGAGAGATTGGAATGGTTTCACGCATGGGGAATCTGTTTTTTGTTTGTGGCACGCCAAACTTACCACCCTAAAATCACTAGTGTGCAACAAAAATGGCTTTCTTTTATATATGAGTTAGGATCAACTTATAAAATGTAAAATTCTTTAAGTTTTACACGTTTTTTGGATGGTTAGATGGCAGAATGGATGACTCAAATTAAAGTAAAAAGTTGATCTCAGCTATATATATATAGAGAGAGAGAGAGAAAGAGAGAGAGAGAGAGAGGTGTTAAGATTCACTTACACAATGTAAAACTTTTAAAATTTTACACATTTTTAGATCGTTAGATGGAAAAAATAGATGGCTAAGATTAACTCCTTACTATATATATATATATATATATATAACTTCAAAAGAAATTATAATATACATTCATCTATATTTTCAACTATTTTCTTTTGGGTAATTATTCTATACACAAGCGCTTGTGGAAACTTTTTTACACAAGCGTCTTAGTTTTAGGGGTTAGGGACTCCGTTTAGGGTTTAACGTTTAGGGGTAAAAGTGAAGTAGTTTTGAATTTAGGGATTGTTGATAGAATTTTGGGTTTAGGGTTAAAATTTAGGGTTTATAGGTTAAAACCTAAACTCTTACCCATATTACCCTAAAACTAAACCTTAACCCTAAACTCTAAATTCTAACCCTAAATCTTAAATTCTAAACATTAACCTTAAATTCTAAACCTCTACACCAAAACCCCTAAACTCTAAACCATAAACCCTATAATTGGGGCGCTTGTGGAAATAAAAAAATTCCACCGCCGGTGTATAGGATAATAATCATTTTCTTTTATGTACTTAAGATTTTGATTCAAATAATTTCTAGGTTGATTTTATGGTTTATATTCAAAATTTATAATTGTTTCTCTCAATAATGTTTAGAGTTTATTGTTGACTATATTTTTAAAGATAAATATTCTATACACAGGCGGTGAAAATTGAAAATTTCCACAAGCGCCTTAGTTTTAGGGTATAAGAGTTAGTTTAGGGTATAAAGTTTAGGGGTTTAGGTGTAGAGGGTTAGAAATTAGGGATAGTTGTTTTAATTTAAGGTTTAGGGTTATAATTCAGGGTTTATAGGTTAAAACCTAAATCCTCACCATATTACCCTAAAAACTAAACCCTAAATTATAACCCTAAACCTCAAGTTGAAACAACTATCCCTAAATTCTAAACCCCTACACCTAAACCCTTAAACCCTATACCCTAAACTAACTCTTTATACCGTAAAACTAAGACGCTTGTGAAAATTTTAGTTTTCATCACCATTGTATAGTATATTAATCCTATTTTTAATAGTTAGCAATTTATATTATAGAGATTTTAACCCATTCATGTTTATACTATCTGTATTTTGGCTAGAGGATAAACTGGATATCTATTTAATTGTAAAAAGATTAAACAAATTAAATGATAAAAAATATTATTATAATGTCAATTTTATTTATATATATATATATATATTTAAATAAAAAATAATATTTTATGTAAAGTTTTATATAAAATGTTATTTTCATTCATATTGTAAGTGTAATATATATAATTTTTTTTGGCTAAAACATAAATAATATCTCAAAATAACACTCAAGATGTAATATATATAATATTTTTATCTCAAGTGACATTAACTCAGTTGATTAATTTAAAAAATAAATGTAACAAGAAGTTTATAAAATATAAAAGTAAAAGTATTTATGTCTGCAAAATTATTCATCTTCTTTTAGTTAAATCAAAATATTCTTTTTTTTTTCTTCCTCTCATAACATGCTTTCTAACTTTTATTATTTTATCTATTTTCTAAAAAAAAATATATTTTTAAAGTTGCTCCCCTCCCCATGGAAGCAAAATCCAAGGAAAGTGTTTCCCGGTGCAGGGCCAAGGCAGGGTTCCTTAAGAGCCGGTGTCTCCGCTTTGGGTCGTTCGGGAATACGCTAATTCCTACTCTGCTTAACTGCTTCACCCTAGATTTATTTCATACTTGATAATATCGTTACATCTCTTTCATATAGGAGTATTTAAAATTAATTTTATATATAATTCTAAGAAAAATAATTTGATGTACTGACGGTAAAAAATGATTTTTTTTAGAAACGAAATATTTTTAGGGTTTATGGTATAAATTTTAGAGTTTAATAGTCAGCTTTTAACATTAAGAGTTATAATTTAGGAACTAGTGACCCTAAAATGACACGTGACATCATTTAAAGTTCGCTTGTGAAAAAATTTTTTTTACTGGCGGTACATCGAATATTAACACACAATTTGATATATTATTAATTTACTAGATTTTGTGACCTCGACATTATATAGGTGAAATGATAAAAGTATATGAAGTTAAAAATAACATTAAAAATTGAACCTATTTCACAATAATATTCTAATTTAATCACTCACCCATTTTAAAACATTTTATGTAATTATAGTTTAAGTTATTCGGTGTTTAAAAATATATAAAATTATTTTTTTGAAAGGAAATATAAAATTATTGAATGGCACACAGATTAGTATTTATAATAAAATCGGTTGCTATTAATTTTTCTTGTTTTTTAGTTTTTTTTAATTGAGTTATGCCTTATTAGTTCTTGACACCAACCAATTCAGGTGCTTAAAATATTAATATAGATAATATGTAAGTTCTAATGTTTTATATATTAAACTTTGTTACACTTACAATATAAATGAGCAAAATATTTTATGGTCCTGTTTGTTAAAGAGAGATTTCAGCTAAAATTAAAGATTTGAGTTAAAATTAGAGGTTTGACCGGTTAAATTCGTCATTTTAGATGTTTGGTGAAGAGCGGATTGAGATAAAACCTCTAATTTTGAAAAAGCTGCTAATAGGTGCTTTTTGAAATTAGAGGTTTTGACATAAGAGTTATAAAGACTATTTTACCCTTAATAATTATAAAAAATCTCCAACTAACCTAAATTTAACCATTTCTATTTTAATTCTTCAACCACGTGTATTTACAATATGACATTTGTAAACTAATATTTTTTCTTTTTATTCTCCCACATTTATATTTGTATTTAAATTTAATAATTAATTAAATTGTATTAACAATAATCATATAAATAATAAATTAATATATAGATCCTTCAAATATGCTTAGTAATGTTATATTAAAACTTATTTTTCATAATCTAATTAATATTAATAGATACAAAATATTGATAACTAATAAACTATTCAAATAAGTATTGAGTATAATCATGTCTTTATATGTCATTTTGCTTGTTTAAATAATTAAACAACTATCACCTATCATTTAATTTTATCAAACACTTTTATACAATCAACTAATACAATCCGCTAGTTAAATCAACTAATGCAATCATCTATAGGCCATGTTTGGCAATTAGCGGATAGCGGATTACATTAGCTGATAGCTAATTGCATTAGCTGATTTGACTAGCAGATTGTATTAACTGATTGTATAAAAGTGTTTGGTAAAATTAACTGATGGTTGATAGCTGTTAGATTATTTAAACAAGCAAAATGACATATAAGGACATGATTATATTCAATACTTGTTTGAATAGTTTATTAGTTATCAATATTTTGTATCTAATCAATATTAATTAGATCTATAAAATTATTTTTAATTTAACTTTTCTAAACATATTCAAATGATTTATATATTAATTTATTATTTATATAATTATTTTAATATAATTTAATAATTTAATAAATTTAAATACATAAAAATATGTGATAATAAAAAGAAAAAAGTAAATAAGATTAGCTTATAAATAGGGTGAAAATATATTTAAATTGAGGTTATTTTGAGATTTTTGGTAATTGGTAAGGGTAAAAGAGTCTTTACAACTTTAATATCAAACCTCTAATCTCAAAAAGCTCCTATTATAAGCTTTTTCAAAATTAGCGGTTTCACCCCAATCCGCTCTTCACCAAACAACAATATTAACAGATTTGACTGGTCAAACCTCTAATTATGCCTCAAACTTTTAATTTTTGCCCAAATATCTCTTTACTAAACAAGGCCAGAAGCTATCAGCTAATATAATCCGCTATCAGTTATCAACTATCAGCTAATTGTCAAATAGAGTCTATGTAAAAAAAAATATTTTATTAAAATTTACTTAGTAAACGTCATAAGAATAGTTATAAAAGATTATATACAAATAAATTGATCTCATTTTGAATCATTAAGTGGTGGTTATATATATATTTATATATTAAAATTTGTATCACGTTATGTTATATTTAAAATTATATAAAAATATGCCAATTATTATTAAAAAAACCTTTTCCCTCTTTCTCTAAAAACGACTCTGTACGTACCTTTTTCTTTAGTTGGAAACTTGTTTCTAGACAATCACCTTTGCTGACATTCTGCACTCATGTTCCCAAGATTCCTTGCCTTTTGCTCACTTTCTCTAACCAAGTGGATTATACTAGGAAAATATAGCTTAATTAATGAATATGAAAAAAATACGATTAGCATGAATGAAATATTTATGGGTGTGCTAGTTGTTTATTTCATTTTTTTAATTATGAGATTAGGTGTTCTATTTTCACTTATAAAAATAGAGTATATTTCATGCTCATTTGTTTATCTTTTAATGAGAACACTTGTCGTGGTGAGGGGAATAAAAGAGGAAAAATTTAAATTATATTGAGAATTTACAACTCAAGTAAACAAATTTAATCCGGATGTATTCCTATAAACAAAGAAACACGAAAACTAAAGTCTCTGTAAATACACTCATACACATATATCATATATGCATGATCCAAACAAATCTTACTCTTATCTCTTCACCTTCATTAATCAAGCATGCATGCATGGTACAAAAATGTAGCGTGTTCAAGATAATACATACATACATACATGATACATATGATTATTCTACAAGAAAAGGAGGTTGAGTCAAAAAGGAGTTGTGTTGTTTTTTTGAAGTGGGGTAATTTGGAGGGAGAATATTTGAGGGGCATGCGCATGCAAAGGGGGAGGGGAGTTGGATTTTATTTGAGTACAAATCAAGCATGGCGAACCCTAAAAAGTAAGCTTTGCTTCCTCTTCACATCATTTGCCTCACCTCCCCAAACCCCAACCCCGAGGCACAAAACTCAACCCTCCCCGTCCCCCTCTATATAACATTCATTTCCCTTTGCTCATCAGCTGATACATTATACATATGGTCTCTTTGTAGCCCGACCCCGTAATCGACATCGATCGGGCGGTGTATGTTCTCGTCGTTGCAGTCGTGGGAGCATTGCTTTTCGTTGTAATAATCTGGTTAAAATGAGAAAGAAAGCGATATTGGTGAGGTTCAATCTGAAGACGGATTTACGCATATATGGATCGATTCAATCGTAAAATACGATCTCAGATTGAGCCGCGCCAATATCACTTTTCAACTTTGCTTTCCCCTACTCTACTCAGTATTTTCATCTTCTCTTTCGACTCACTGTTTTATCTATACATATTTTTTTGCATGGATTGGTGTAGTTGCAGAGATTAGTGAATGTTATTCAACTGCAGATTAGTGGATGCTCGGCTTTATTTTGGGCTTCAGTACTGTTCCAATGACAGCAGAAACCATCACTATTTTTCAGGTACAATAGTGGCGCTACAAAATCCAACTATAAACCACATTTTATAACATATAAATTTAAATTACGGTCACGGCCACGTTTTTTTATCACGACTGCAGACATAATAGATGTTATTGTGGTCATTGTTGACTACAATTTAATTCTTTGGTATAGCATTTGATTGAGTTTGAAAAATGTTATTAATAGTTTTTTTTAATCTTTTCTCTATGATATCCAGCGACGGATCAAGGAAGTGCTAGGTAAGTCACACCCAAATTTCAAATTCTCATACTATATTATAAATTTTTTATTTTTATTGATAATCTAAATTTGCATTCTTGAAATTTTTAAATTTTTTTATAATTTTATTTGGTATAAAACTTCGCATTCTCTAACATAAAATATTGTGTTTGTGCACGATGATATCCCCACCAGTTTGGCCTTTAAATCAACAAATCGTTGCTTGGACAATGATTTGGTTAAGATCACGGCAGTTGAAATGTATGATACCTGAAGATTTTTCTTATAAACTTAATCTGTGACATTTACAAAATGAATATCAAGCTCAAGGTAAAGAATTAAAATAGCGTTCATTATCGTAGTAATAGTGGTCATTGTCAAAGAGTTAAAAATATGTAGGAACAAATATTATCTTGTAATCACCATAAGACTATTCGGAAAAAAAATAGCGTCCATTATAGTAGTAGTGACAATTATATAGTCATAGTGACACCGTCCAAAATCATTATTGTATAAAATAACGGTCTGTAATAGCCACAATAATATTTATTATATCAGTAGTTGTAAAAAATATGGTGATCGAAAACACATCTGCAATCACAATTTAAATCCCTACTCAAGGCGGTGCATTGATGGAGGGGAGAAGAAGACTAGAAAGGTTGCTGAACGTGTGACTGCAGCATTATGTCATTATCAAACCAGCATCATTGACCTCTTACAACTATTGAAATTATCTGGAGTGAGTGGTTGAGTAACAAGAACCATGTATGGATTATTTTCATTATCAAATGATCTTCAAAAGCACCATGTTGCATGAAGCAAGGAAAAGCTAAAAGTCATTTGATATCATATTACAATTGAGAGAGGAAAATCTTACTTATTCAAAGAGAGTAATTAACTTAGTTACAAGTTATAATATGTATAACTTACTTTTTGTTTTTTACGATTTTATTATATCGAAAATCATACATAAAACCAGTTATTACATGCCCCAACATACTCTTTAACACTACTGTCGCAGCCTGAATTTACCATTCCTAATGCCAAAGGATACATATTGCTACCACTTTCCCCACAATAAAGAAATCACAACCAAATCTCCCAATCTCATCACATCCAAAGTCCCTCGAATCGACTTCCAAAGATGTAGTTATCCTTCAATTGAGCACGGTGCATAGACGATCAATAACCCACAATATCAATTTTCAAGAATTCACTTACCCATAACCATACCGAATTTGGTTGACACCAATGTGACGTCCTCAACAAAAAATTAAACTCATCAAATTTTACTTCCTAAAATATACCGATACCTCCTCCACTTTTGTTTCCTGAAAGAACACCAAGTTGAACCGACTTCATTTTTGACACCAAGCTCAGTTCTCGTATTTTCCATGACAACATCCGTATTCTGCCCACACCTATCGGC
This sequence comes from Hibiscus tridactylites, assembly GCA_958450335.1. Lineage (NCBI taxonomy): Eukaryota > Viridiplantae > Streptophyta > Magnoliopsida > Malvales > Malvaceae > Hibiscus > Hibiscus tridactylites. The sequence goes on from OY288288.1 coordinate 9,208,262, forward strand.
CACAATCCTTTGTGGTATCCTTAATGATATCCTCTTCTCTGCCAATAGTACTCCCCTCGAGAAGTTTACTAAACTTCAAAGTCTCATTTGCTTCGCGAAGTATTACTTGTCTTCTATCATGTAGCGTCTCAAATGATGCTCTTTTGTTTACTTTTGTATTTTAAACTTACGTAGTAAGTAGAATTAACTAACTAACTAATCTTGATGCTTGATCGATGAATAAACGTCACACGAATTATGCAAGCGTACACTGCTGATGCAAGTATAGTTAACTGATAGATCCTGTTAGATACCGATCTCACGAGGATAGGTATTTAGTTGTATTCTTATGTGGCTGCAAACAATTCTGAAAATCAAAGGTTTGTAAGTACAATTGTGACTGTAAAAGAAGAATAAAAGGATTGATTATAAGATCGATTGTGAAAGTAATAAAAAAAACAAATTAACGAAGGTAAAAGAAAAAAAAAGATTTAGATCCCCTTGGCTCAACTTGGCAGATTACCATGTGCAACAAGGCAACAACATACGATGTTTCATTTGACAAATAAAATAATAAGCTCGCTTACTGGTATTCATTCAGCTCTCAATTGATGACTCAAATATGTAGATTAACCACAATTCTCGTTGTTTTTTAAAACTACACATCCTCGAAAAAGTGGATCAACTATTGTTGTATACTCATCCAACTTTCGTTATAATGGCTTGTTAATTTGGACTGTCACTGCATCTTTCAATGTCAATGATTATGTTAAACACTCTCATGCAAACAAAGCTCAAATCTAACAATTGACGTATGAAGAAAGCTAATAAAATTATATTGAACTTAAAATTCAAGATAAATCAAGTTTATAACACAACTAAAAAAAGTAAATCAACATCAATCAATACAAGAAATATATATAAGCTTTGATAAAACATCTATTCCTAGACAACTTCAAAGAAACTATACAAATTTCCCTCGTTTCGGCACATATATCTTTGATTCCTCAAAGGTTCCTGCCTTGTCTCGTCTTAGTTCTCCGAAAAGAACGCTTTAGCCGCCATGGGAGGAGCCTCAAAAGGTGTAAATGTGATAGAGAACGATAATTGCGTGAGTGTTTCTCTCTCCTCCAAAAATATGTTTTTATAGGTTGTTGTGGTAAGTACACCTGTCTTTTAGGTGAATTGTGTTAAAGACTGCCATACTAAATCTCTTGTAACAGATTATACATATGGTATATTCATCCTTATACTTAGTGATCTGGACTGCTGGGTGCTGCAGTGTCAAACCTAACTACAGTGAATGAAACTTCTTCTGCAAGGATATTGTAATACCCGTATTTTGTCCGGGTACCTGCGTATATATAGTTCATTATAAATAAGACCATAAATAAATAAATAAACTTTAAAAATAAATAAATAATCTATATATATATATAATAAGTGTCCATTTCACATGTCCATTATACAATATATAAGCCCGCAATAATATACAAAGAACCAAAAAGTTCAATTAGAGTTCAATATCCTAGTTTACAATCTTTTCTCGCTTAATTTTACTCAAAGAAACACAAAAATTGGATTTGAAATCTATTTCTTGCCCAAATTCGGTAGCCAAAGTACACATGCCGCACCATCATCAGTCCAAACCCTTAGCCACGGATTGTGGTTTTCTTTCCCCAATAGTTGGATCTAGCTGGCCTGCATGACGTCATCAATGGCCTCAAAATCTGACCTATTATAAACAACATGAGAGAGAATTTGTGAGCCACTTAATACCATATTTAATACACACCATAAATATAATAATAATAAAGAGAGATATGGCAAAAAGGGGAATTACCTGTCGTTGGGATTTGAACCGCCGTGTGAAGTTGGAGCGTCACCAGAGAAGGAGCTGAACCACCATCGAAGCCTTGTCGTCACCATCGTGGAGGTATTTTTCTTATTTTTTTGTTTCGATTACTTGCAAAATAAATATAAATAGGTTAGATCGGAGTTAAAGGTAATGAAAAAATAGTAGTTAAAATAAAAATAGTAGCCGAAGTTTTCTTTGTGTTCGCCGGCGAGGATTAGGTGATGATTGAAGTTGAAAATGATAATATGGGTAGATTTAGGTAATGAAAAAATAGTAGTTAAAATAAAAATAGGTATTTTCCTTATTTTTTTGTTTCGATTACTTGCAAAATAAATATAAATAGGTTAGATCGGAGTTAAAGGTAATGAAAAAATAGTAGTTAAAATAAAAATAGTAGCTGAAGTTTTCTTTGTGTTCGCCGTGTGAAGTTGGAGCGTCACTAGAGAAGGAGCTGAACCACCATCGAAGCCTTGTCGTCACCATCGTAGAGGTATTTTCCTTATTTTTTGTTTCGATTACTTGCAAAATAAATATAAATAGGTTAGATCGGAGTTAAAGGTAATAAAAAAATAGTAGTTAAAATAAAAATAGTAGCCGAAGTTTTCTTTGTGTTCGCCGGTGAGGATTAGGTGATGATTGAAGTTGAAAATGATAATGTATGGGTAGATTTAGGGGAGAAGTGGGAGGTTCTAATGAACCGGGTAGACCTAGGCTGAATCGAAGGAAAAATGAAGTTTTTAGGATTTAGGACGGTGGTCAGAGCGACGGTCAGTGTGATGGCCGGCGTTCGCCTTCAGCAGTCGACACTGACTTGCGGTGGTCGGGAAACACCAAAGGGTGATTAGTGAAAGGCGGAGTTGGATCAAACAGGTGGAAAATGAAGAACTTGTGTTGAACTTTTGAAGAAAAGTGAGTTTAGATCATTGGAAATGTTTTTTTTTTTCTGGAAAAATGTGTAACACCCTGTTTTTATATACCTTGAAATGAAATTTAAAAATAAAAAAAAAGAAAAAAAGGAAGAAAGGTGAAAAAAAATGAAATGGTGTTGTTGTGGGGTTTTGAGCCCTTAACCCCTTTCTTGGTAAACCAAGCCCTTGCCAACTGAACTAAAGTCACTTTTGGTCTTAGTTTAACACGATTTATTTCTTAACTGTTATGTTTCGGGTTATCCAATTAAATGAGGGTATGACTCCCCACCTACCTAGTGTTGACCCTTCGAATCTGAGAGTGGTCTGTTTTCTTCAAAGCACCACTCACCTAACCCATCCCGTCACCACCTCCGATCTCCGTCACCACCGCGCCGTACCATGCACCGCCGTCACCCATGCGACCGCCGCTGTGCTCTGAGCGAAACCTTGGCCTCCACGCGCGGAAATAAAGTCTCGTTCACCGTAGGAATTTCGTTATAGGCTCGTCGATCTTAGGGTTTGAACCCTCTTCGTTCACCGGCGATTACGGCTGCTACCGCCGTCCGTTCGCCACATCGAGGCCGCCGTTAAACCCACTGTCCCAAGGTGAGAAAACCCCCTATATTTGATCACCCATCCAACTCCGACAAGGGCCTCATCGGAGCAACGAGTTTTTCGACCGTTCACTTTCGTTTTAGGTAAGATCCGGTGAGATTCCGGTTTCTTTTATGTTGTTGTTGAATGGGGTGTTTTGGTGAGCTAACCATGCATTTCTCTTCGTTTTCCGGCCAAATCGAGACTTTTAGGGCTTCCGACGACACCACCGGCGGCTTTCTGATGAGTTTTCTGGCGAGATCTGTTAGGGTAAGTGAATCGGGTTTAACCCGGTCTGAACCGGCCCAACCCGATCTGAGTCTCGACCCGACCCGTCTGTCCGACCCGTTAACCCGTTGACTGAGTCAACCCGTCCGAGTCAACTCAGTGAGCCAACTCGTCCGAGTCAACTCGACCGAGTTGACTCAGCCGAGTCAAACCAGTTGACTAGTGACGTCAGCGTGACGTCAACATTGACTTTGACTGCTGACGTCAGCGTTGACTTTGACCGTTGACCAAAAAGCCAATTTTTCCGAAAACTCCTATTATGTGTTTTTTGATGTATTGAGCCTGATTTTGAAGTCCGTTTCGTAAAATTTTGACCCGAAAGCCTCCGAATCTGACCTTGAACCCAAACTTATTTATGTATTTATTTATTCAGTTAAGAGCTCTATGAATAAGGATTGAAATGAGATAGTGTGTGATTGAAGGTATTCTTGGTTTCTTGAATACGAGATGTTGAGGGACGTCGAGTTCTGGTTCGAGTGCGATTGAATGGGGTATCATGAATCGACCGATGCAGCTCGGAGTTAAGGTAATACATTACTACCCTTTGCATACTTTTGAAACGTGTTGGTATTCAACTATGTTTGCACGACCATGTTTAAGCATATGATTATCTCTACCTATATCGATCAATTATGAAATAAGAATAATAATGGCCAAGGCAAAAATACTCGAATAAGTAGTTTGATAAATTGAAGAGACTTTCAAGTTTAGTACACGATTATTGAGACGGTAAATCTGTAAGTCTGATTATCTCTTTTATTAAAAGTATAAATGTCGGACATATCTGATTAACAAATGACAAAAATACCCCATAACTTTAATCGCAACCCGAGAAGCTATACTTGATTCGATAAGACATCTGATACACTTGAAAACCTCAAACTATTGAAATGTCACGGTAACAAAACTTAAACCCTCGAGATTGTAAATTGCTTGAGTTGCAAGAATTCTAAATAATTCGATGAAGATAAATGTACGAAAAAAATATCCGTATGTATGAATTGAGCAATGAGGCGAAAAAGATTGAATTGATTGAAATGACTAAAAAGGATTGGATTTTCTGATAAGGCCGAGATGGGTCACAATGACCCTAGAGACTAATATTTTATTCGGGCATCAATTATCATTCGACCGACATATGTGATATATCCTCGAGGTCTGAAACGAATGAATAGATGGAAGAACCGAGAAACTCTGAATAATTAAAACGTTTTCGAGCATCGTAATGTTTGGAGTACCCTCGCATACTAGAATGTCGGAGAATACTTCTAAGACATGGAATTAGAAATCTCAATAAAGACAAACAGCTGTAATGACTCCAAAAGTGGCAAAATACGACTCATGTCAGTTGGTCGATTCAGACATTATGATAATAGAGGGAAAATACCGTGAGAATGCATGTGTAGTTTATTTGGGGAAAGTACATAGTTAATAATGAAAGGGATTTGTTCTCCTAAGGCATATTTGATGTTTTGGGATGAGTTCAGGTACAATGCACATGTTTGAACACTTGGAAAATACCGCTCAAATATATGCTTGATTTCTGGTAATGAGTTCAGTGGACGATTGGTGAAGGCGAACTATTGTTGTTTTGCTCGGTAGTCAGTTCTGAGAAATGAACGGTTGAGGTGTACCATTCAGTGAGATATTAAATATTGTGTTAATGTGTTTCAATTAGTCAAAGGGGCTCAGAAGCTTAATGAGCAATTAGAATTTCTAAATTCTGTACATCACCGTTTATACTTTGTTGGTTCAGTTTACCAAATTACCCTTCGAAGGCCGGAATGATCAACAATACCCTCGTAAGCTTTAGCGATCGAATCACTCTCGATATATTTGAAATCCCAATGATTTTGATGCATCAACCTTCGATGTTAATTCGATCTATCTTACCGAACTCCCCTATTCATAGGGACCTCGTTCTAAAATCAGTCTAATTCATCAAATGTCATCTTTCTGATATCTATCAAGTACCTCTAAGAAATGAATTAGTCCATAAAGCGTGTACCATGTATCTGTAAATACTTTCTGTTCTAAACCAAGACAATATGCTTAAAATTTAAAAGTATGATACTGTAATACGAAAGGAAAGCAACTCTCTGATTTCCGACCTCTGTTATGAAAAATATATCTGATATACGACTTTGAATATGAAATAATAATAATGTTAATAAAATAAATTTGATACATGTCTTTTGGTATAAAAATTAGATTAGATATTTATTTTCTGCAATATTGTCTTCTGAATATAGATTGAAATCATATGTGGTATATAATCTGGATATGAATGATGATCTGTTGGCTCAGCGCTGGTAAGTCCTTCTGTACTTAAGCTCCTACGCCCACGGGCCTAGGGTAAGTCTTTCTGGATCTAAGGTATCCCCTTAGGTAGGATCCTACGCCTCAGGCCTAGGGTAAGACCTTCTGTATGCAATTCAGCTGGAATTGCATTTTGGAGATTCGGTTGGAGGGTAGTTAAGTAAGTTAATAAAACTCTCTGGCCTCTTCTTAAGCATACCCTACTAAATTAATGTATTACAATTGAACTCTCAGTAAACTTGCAATTCGTGCTTAATGAACCACTCTGAACTCCTTAATTCAACTTCTGAAATCTGAATCTCTTTTGAATCTCTGCTTTAGACTCACATCTTAAGGTTCGGGTGATCTAACAAAGAACAACTATGTTACCTTCTGGTATAATGCTCCTCTGAAATCTCGAATCGTAATTTGAGCTTATCGTTACCTAGTTCTTCATGACAGTGTTAAGCTTGCCATACCTGCTTGTGTTTTTAGCATTCCTTGGTAGTTTGTATTACTGAGCTTTTCGAAGCTCACGTTGTTTTTACCTTCACAGGTTAGAAGATCGACCATGTCACAGCTGTCAACATCGGTATAGGAGTTTCTTCGGCTTGCTTGCGGAGTATGGTATCTGTGTAATTAGGGGGGCATGTATGTCACATCTTGATTTATATTCGAGTCTAAAACTTGTTTTAGCAATTTGTATCATAGCTTTTATTTTGTAGCCTGAATGTTTTCTGGAATTGTATTTTAATTCAAATTTGATTTATGATTTTAAATGGTTAACAATTTGTTTATTTGAAATTTTAATGTGGGTCGCTCCGGTGACCCTAATGTAACTTCCTAGGATTCGAGGTAACGCATAGACGGGTCTAGGGGGTTACAAAATGTGTTTGTATTGAGAGAGTTTTGAGAGGAGAGAGAGAAGAGGGATAGAGTGCGGGTAGAAAATGACCGAGCCAACTCGGTGTGTGGGTTTTTATACTCTAGACTAAATGACGGCGTTTTGGTCTCAGGTCAACTCGAGGATCCGTGTGTTTTATCTGGGTTGACCCGAGACCCACGTGTTTTTTTAATAACTGGGCTATTTGGGTTTTTGGTCCTTTAAGTTTTGGGATGTAATGCAATCTGGTCATCAAGTAATGGAATTGGGTTGTCTAATTTTCAATTCTTTCGATTTGATCCTAAATTTTATTGTTAATTTAATTTTAATTGCTTAAATTATTTGTATGTTTTCATATTTTAAAAGGGAATGTAGTATATTTGTTTAGGTGGCTAATTCACTTAAAATAAATAATTAGAGCCTTTAGTATTTAGGTTCTTTAATTTAATTTAAATAATTTAAATAGGTGAAATAATTGTAGAAAATAAATGAACATTAAATGGAAACTTTAATATTCTAAGTTGATTAGTGTCTCATTGCAATGAGATGTTAATCAAAGGAATATTTTAGTTGAAAATTTCACATTTCATATTTCATTTGAACTTAGAACAATGAAATCACATAGTTAATCTAATTAAAATGAATTTAGGATATTATTTATGGGTTTTATTTTGATGCACAAGCTGTGTAAATTTTTTTTACACAATCCTTTTATAAAATTTAAAATTTAAATCACAAACCCTAACAACCTAAAACCTAAACCCTAAGCCCTAAACCCTAAACTCTAAATTCTACTCATAAACCTTAAATTATATACCCTACATACTAAACCCCTAAACCCTAACCTAAAACCTAAAACCCTAAACCCTAAAATTAAAGGGCTTGTGTAAACTAAGTTTACACAAGCTTGTGCATCAAAGTATTTTCCATTATTTAAACAGTTATTGTCATCAAATGATCAAGAATATTATTAATTTAGGGCCTAATATGGGTAGTGCCCAATTGTTAGAGTGTTATCACATAAACCCTAAGCTTGATAATATTCATAGTTTTCTTAATTAATTGAAGTAATGAGAGCCTTAATTAGGTTTGAGCTTAAAATTGACAAGAAAATAAATGGGCATGCATTTAATTTTTTTTGTTGAGATGCATTTTGAATATAAATTGAAGTATCCTAAAGTAATTGAATGTTTCAAGGATTATATTCGCTCCAAATGTATTTTCTTACAAAAGGATATCTCCATTCGAAATGAAATTCAATTAACAATTAAAAGATTTAATTAAATACAAATTATTGCTCGAAATGCCAAAATGCCACGTGAAATTAATAAGGTATCGATAACGGACGTTTGTAGGGGTTCTATTTCTTCCCTACACGTAACCCGACTCCCGAACCCAAATTTTAAAGAAAAGAATCTCTAGTTTTTTAAAGTGTCCAGTCTACCAAAGTGATCGGTGGCTACTCCAAATTGATTTTCAATAATAAATAAAGGGAAACCTGATTTAAAATAGAAAACCCTAATTTCAAGATTAAAAGAATTAAAATAGATAAAAACCCTAATTTCAACAGGAATTAATCGTCAGGCTATTTTTACACTTGGTTTTAAAATGGTCGCGACAACTCGGCGACTCCGCTGGGGACGAAATTGAGAGTCAGGCCTAATTAATTAATATCACATGGTATTTTGAGTAATAATTTGAATTTAATTTTTTTTTCTAAGAATTGTTGGATGAATTTTCAGGAAAAATGGAGGTAGTTTTTGTGTATGATATATCTGTCATTCATGCAAAACCCTCGACCCGAGTTTTCACCCTTAAGTGGGAGAAAAATAATATTCGACGTGATGCTCTCCAGCTCTGTGTTCAGTTTTGTCTTCTTCCGGTATACTAACCTTATGCATTGTGGGGCCCACACCTCCACTATAAGGGGCTTATACTACCAAATCGATGTCTTACTGTCGCACTAGAAGGTAACGACAATTTGAGAACCCAGAGTCTAGAATAAAACCCACATTCTGTTTTTAGAAACCTACCCCACTAGAGCCAGACAGGGGGACCTAGGACTGGTGCTTCCAATTTAAATACTTTTCTCTATTTTTTTTCTTTGCTAAATATATCATGTTTTCCCGTGTTTAAATTTTTCTTATTTTCTTTTCATATTTATTCACAATACTAAAATGAGTTTCTTTTTGTTTTGTTTTGTTTTTTGTTTTAAATGAATCCTGTCATATTGCACTTGTTTTGGCATCGATTTCGGAGTCAGTTAATTTGGAAGTGTTCAATATGTCTAGAGGGTTTAAAATAGGAGAAGACAATACGACGATCTAGACTTGGTTTAAGCAGACTCAGCATGAGAAAGGAAACAACCTTAGTAAGGATGACGTGTCAAGGATGAAGAGTCAAGTCAAGATAAATACTAATCAAAATGTTTGTTTACCTGAAGTCAAAGCAGTATGGGATCAGTGGAGAAATGGTACGAAGGAGTCATTCAAAAAAGAATTTTGAGATATAGCTTTACTGTTGAGTGTAAAAATAGATAAGAAATTACTTATGGCAATGACACAATTCTAGAATCATGCATATAATTGTTTCACCTTTGGCCGCGTAGACATGACACACACACTCGAAGAGTACGAGATACTAGTTAATTGCCCTAGAATTCAAAGAGACAAGATTTACACTAGACCCAACAACAACTCAAGATTCAAAAAAAAATTGGTGCCGATTACCAGAAAGACAAATAAATGGTTAGACGGGAAGATGGCCAATAGTGATAGTACCGAACAAAATTAGGATAAGCAGCGTATCAATTGGAGAGTCCTTAAAGAGTTAATATTGGCAAGTAATGACGAACCGGCTAGGATGAGAAGCCTATTCGCCTTATGCATATACATGTTGGTTTTGTTTCTAAGGACTCCGGAGCACATAGATCCATCAATAGTAGGGTTGTTCGAGCAATTGGAGAAAGGCGTAAATCCAGTGCATGCTATTTTAACTAAAACTTATAGATCACTGACCGCATGCAAGAAGTCAGTAGAAGGAAGGTTTTAGGGATGTGCACAATTACTTGAGATCTGGTTTAAAAGGTCATTGGTGGAATACTCCTTACGGGGGAATTAGGTATCTCGATACATAATCACCGATAGAAGAACATCTAACCAACTGCCCGTTAGAGAAAAAGAATGAGAGACAATGGGAAGAATATTTCAAGGACATGAAAGATGTCGATGTTGTGTGGAGGGCTCCTTGGTTGAACAGGGAAACAACCTTTTTATATCGATGTGGAGACAGAGATTGGGTCATGCTACCAGGAATTTGGGGAGGAACAACTTATTGCCCCATGTTGGTGTCTAGACAATTTGGTTTGAGGCAATTTGTACCAGCCACTGCGGGTATGGCAAAATTCGAGTATGCACACAAGACAAATGACTATAAAGGGATAATAGCTCAAACTGCAAAAGTATGACAAAAGTTGAGAAGGGTTCAACCGTATCAGGATCTAGAAGTAACGGTGAGATATGAGGAATGGAGGACACAAAGGGTTAACGGTAATACATTTCAGGAAAGACATGTGAATGTCAGCTTGTCTACTCAACCTGTTAGAGAAGCACTTTATGCACTGGAAAAACTTAGGCATGATCGAGAGTTAGATTTGAAGAAATATGAGAAAGGAATCAGTGACCTTACTGAAGAACTAACCATGGCATAGTTACAAGTGAATATGCTCGAAGGAAAGGAAAAAGAGCTAATGGAGCAAAACAAAAAGACCAGTCGGGATCTGAAGGATCTGCAAGAAATTCATGACAATTATAAGACGAAACAAAAAGGAAGGACAAATAAGGTGGTGAAAAACTTGTCAGATAAATTGGACGATATGACAAAGGAAAGGGATGAATACAAAAAAGATGTATGAAAAGAAGTCTCGGGCGAGCAAGGAGTCAAGCAGTAAGGCAAAGAAGAAACTACAAGAAGAACAAGCTAGAAACTTTGATTTAACCAGCCAAGTGACACAGTTAGAATAGCTGATCACGAAGTACCACAATGAAGACAAGGTCCATATGGGACTAGAGAAGGAAGGGTTGCAAAAAAGATATCAGAACTGGAAAATGTGGTATAAGATTTGAAAGAGAAGCTCGTAGGATACAAAGGAGCACTGTAGACTCTCGGCGTGAATGATTATTTGCTGGCAATAGGGCGTAAAAGATATTGGAAAAGTGTGAAAATAGTGCCAAGAAAATCTATTGCGTGCAAGTATACACGATCTGCAAGTGATACAACGGTTAAGCTAAGTTTCGATCCCACATGGATTGCGTTCAAGGGTTTAATTTCTTAGCCAAGTACTTGCTTTGTGAAAAGATTGTTTTGATTGGAAGTGGTTTTGAAATGACTGACAAGAAAAGAAATGAAATAAAATAAAGTTGAAGGCAAGGAAAGTGTCTTAGCAAATGAAGAGCGTTGGCAAGGAGTGCCTAGTTTTTACGTTGTTTGTGCCATGGCAGCCTTTGATAAATCCGGTCTTGGTATTGTTTGTCGAGCATATTCAAAGGTAGCAATGCCTCTGTCTTTGGCATTGCCCTAAATCAATTATGGAAAAACCCCTATATGTATATAATGTATGTTTTTACATAAATCGATCTGATTAAGTTCCAATCTTTACTTATGGGGTAGATTTCACTCCCGAAGTAAGTTCATCTACATGATCATCTTCTTTCGAAGCTTCTCTCCTTAGTATCTAGCAATCGATTATTGCCACCAAAGCCAGTTATGATATTGAGTTGAAATAAGCCAATTATGCTAGCAATCGCTTGGCATAATATTTAAAAAGGTAGTGCCAGTTGTCGCTTGGCAGCATACTTAAAAATAAAAAAAAACATGCCAGATAGGAAAACAATACCGAAACAATGTTGATTTATTAAAAACTAAACATTAAAGAGAAAACAACATTCAAATGCAAACACCCCTCACCAACTATAAAATCAGTTCATGGCAAGGGTATCAACCAAAAAACCATAATCGTTTTCAACATACATCATCATTAAAACTAAGAAAAATAACAACATAGAGGATGGGCTAGAAGAGGGTCTATCGATGCACCTCTTCACGGCCAGGCTCGAATGTTGCACCCTTATCTCTGATCACACTCCTTAATTCTCCACGTCCCTTCGTTTTGCTTTGATCGGGATTAAATAGGACTCCATGGATAGCCTAGGATTATCTTAGATTTGAATTTGAACGTGCAAGGATAAGAAAGGTGATCATATGATCCGGTGTTTGAATCCTAAGGTTGACCGGGTTAGGGATGATGTCATCGTGCCATTTCTCATCCGACGTCACAGCTTGGCATGGTTCTGCCAACCCTGATTGGCACTGCTCTTCCTCTATTTTCTTGGAGATTGATCTGATCCCTATTTTCTCGCAGCCTGATATGGTCTTATTTTTTCGGGGTCAACATCTTCTTGGCCTGACATCAAATGTTTTTCTCCGCCGACCGGTACTTGGCATTAAAGGCCCTTCTGCGCCAACGTCAACTCGGCATCCTCCCTGGTGTCGTCTACTGCTCCTGCTCTGCCAGCTACTGTGACATCAGCTATGCCAACCTGCAAAAAGGTGCCAAAAAACAACCCCTTCACACTGGCATAACACCAAACCCTAACTTTTGAAGCAATGCATGATTTTACAACCTTAATGCAGCTAAATGCACTTAAAAGATAAGAAAGAGCGTGTGAAATAGGCATAAAATTCAGTACTTTTGGAGCATCAACAAGTGCTATACCAAGAAAGCGGAGCATGGAAGGATAAGTATGAAGCAACATAATGTACAGTCCGAATCTAGAATGATGAATTGGTAAAGTTTAAGAAACAAGTCAGGATCGTCACTTCCTATGTGCATATACTGTCTAGGCAAGCCATGAGCCTGTTGGAGCGATCAGATGTCAAGATGGAACATAGAGAAGTCATCACTCATCTGCTACATGAATTGGTCAATCTAGGAGTTAGAGCTAGTAGTTTTCTGTAGAATAAATTATATTTTTCTTGTATTTGGACCTTTGGGCAAATGAATACTTCCAAAAAAACTAGTTCTTGAATTCGATCCCTTTTTTCTCTTGCATTCATGCAATAATATATGCATTCATACATGCATACATTAGCATTATACTCTACAAAATAAAGGGTTTAATAAAGAAGGGTTTTATGGCACTTTGCTTTTAAGCCGCAATCATTCCGCATTCATACGAAAATCGCTTACGCTTTAAAGCCATGGCTATTGAGGATCGAATTACTAGTTTGGAGAATGATCGAGTGGAAATGCAAAACCGTTTCTACAGAATGGAGCAATCTATCAAGGATTATTTTGCTAAGACTTAGAAAGAGATTATCAATCAGCTAATTGCTCTGTTGGGACCAAATGAGTCTGGAAAGGCTAAGGTACTTGAGGGTGCTTCTAATGAAATTAATGACCAGGAAGAAACCACATCTCACATTAAGGTGCAACCCAAAAGACCTCCTCTTGCGAAGAAGGTCCATATCAATCTACTAGGAGCAACGCCTAATCATCCAGTGCATGTTGGAGCGGATTTTGGAAGCGATCAAGAGGTTCTTCATCTAAATACTCTAAATGAGATAGAGAAAATTCGCGCTGAGATCGAAAAAAAGTACGAGGAACGATGCAAAGCCTTAGAGGACCGCTTGTTGGAAATATAGATAGTGAATGAAATATGACCTAGTGCAGTCGAAATGAGCTTAGTGGATGATCGGGTGCTTCTCTTAAAGTTTAAGGTCCCGAATTTTGAGGAGTACGATGGGACTACCTACCTGAAAGCCCACCTCACAATGTACTACCAAAAGATGGTTGCTCACTTGAAATATGAAAACCTGCTGATACATTGCTTTTAGGATAGTTTAACTAGTTCAGCGGCGTGACGGTACACACAATTGAGCCGTATGAACATTCGATCATAGAAGGATCTCTCGGGAGCTTTTGTTGAACACTACAAGCATGTGACGAAAATTATTCATAGACATGTTATGTTGAAAGGTATGAAACATTATGCTCATAGATGGAGGGATATAGCAGCCGAAGTGCAGCTCCCATTGATAGAAAGTGAAGTTACCCACAGATTTTTTCAGACCCTGCGAGGACCAGTTTTCGAGAAATTGATCAGTAATGCCACACCGAATTTTTCTAACATAGTAATGACTAGGGAACTGATAGAGACATTGATTAAAAGTGGTAGGATTGAGAGTGGGGAGAGCTCCCGAAGGAATCACAAGAGGAAAGATAATGAGGTTGATAATACGAGCGCATATGAGGCTCCTAAAAATGTAACCATCACTTCACCTAGTACAACAGTAGGAAATTCAAAAAGTTCGAACAAGAAAAATTCTCGTGGCCCAAGAAATAACAAGATAAATTTTACACTAATACTAATGTTATACAATGAACTATACCCCCAATTGTATGAAGTGAATCTGGTAAGGCCATATTATCTGACCCCTCTGCAGCCTCCTTACCCTCCATGGTATAGACTGAATGCTCATTATGAATTCCATGCTGGAATACCGAGGCATTTGATCGAGACCTGCACGACATTCAAAAAGGTGGTTCAAAATCTGATCAACAATGGGATTTTAAAGTTTGATGAGCCTAGTATTGTAGTAGATCCCTTGTCGAGTCACGATGGGCGAGGAGTGAATGTCATAGAGGAAGATGATGAAGCAAAGCGATTGAAGACTAACATTTCAAAAATCAGATCCTCGTAGAGATGGGTATTTGAGCAGTTGTATAATGCCAGGATGATTGAAATAGGCATGAAAGTAGAGATGGAGGTATAATATGATATGTACTATGAGTATCACCATGAATGTGGCCACGAGATTCAAAACTACTAAGATTTCAGAAGCTTGGTACTGAAGATGATGGATGATAAAAAAAACGAGTTCTTTGAGAAAACCAGAGTGAAGAAGGAAGTAGAGGTATGTACTTCCGAATGTTCTAGATTCAAGTGTGAAATGCACAAGCCTTTGGTTGTTTCTGTTAGACCCAAGGCTGGAAATTTGTCAGATCCAAAGTCGGAAATGGCTCCAAAGGTTTTGATTTCATCTCCTACGTCGTTTGCTTTCAAGAGCACCCACAAAGTTCCCTGGAATTATGTAGTTATTGTGTCTATGTCTGAGGAAGGAAAACCACAAGAAGAGACAAAGTCACTAAATGAAATAAAGACAGTGCCGACAGAAAAGAAGGATGAACACCCTGGCACAGAAACAATGAATAAGGTGGGACACTTTACCCGTAGTGGTAGATATTCTTATTCTTTTGAAGTATCTAAGAAAGCATAAAAGATTAAAGGAAAGGTTGTGGCAGTCCCAGAGAAAATTTTTGGGGAAGATCATGCTCCAAAAATAAATGAGCCGATAACATAGGAGCAAGCTCAAAAGTTTCTGAAATTTCTGAAGCACATTGAGTATAGTATAGTCGAGCAGTTGAAAAGGCAACGAGCAAGAATTTCTATCCTATAATTGTTGCTAAGTTCTGAGGGGCGCCGTAATGCTCTAATAAAGGTGCTCAATTAGATGTTCGTACTGAATGACATATCCGTGAACGAGTTGAACAAAATAGTGAATCATATTAGTGTTGACAATTATATTACATTCACTGATGATGAGATTCTTGAAGGGGGAATATGGTTCGTAAAGGCTTTAAATATCACCACGCACTGCAAGGGCTATGTGTTACCAAGAGTCCTGATAGAAAATGGTTCATCTCTGAATGTTTTGCCAATGGCAACTCTACAAAGGTTACCAATCGATGATTCACACATGAAGACATATAAGAACACCGTGAGGGCCTTCAATGGTACTACTCGAGACGTACTGGGGAAAATTGAGGTGCCACTATTAATTGGGCCAACAATTTACAATGTAGATTTCGTGGTGATAGACATCAAACCTACAAATAATTGCCTATTAGTCCTTGGATTCATTCAGCCAGTGCAGTCTCATCATCCCTGCATCAGAAGTTAAAGTTTATGATAGAATGGAAGCTAGTTAGCGTTGAAGCGAAAGAAAATATCATTGCTTCGGTAACCACTGATGCCCCATATATCGAAGCTAATGAAAATGCCCTCGAATGTTCTTCAGAGCCTTGCAATTTGTCAATGCAACTTTTGTCGCTGAAGGTAAACCATTTCCTCAACCAAGGTTGTCGAATTGCACCAAGATGACTGTACGTGAAACGCTCAGAAGGGGTGCTAAGACAGGAAAGGGACTGGGAAAACATCTTCAGGGGTGCCTACGTCTAAAACATGTTATCATGAAAAAGGAGCACTTTGGACATGGTTTCAAGCCTAGTATACAAGAGAGGCTAAAAGATCTGATAAGAAGAGAAGAACAGAGGAGAGCCCACTTTTTGGGAACTAAAGCTCCTTCCAAGCCCGTGACCTCATTTGACATGGCTAAGATCTTCAAGTCGCAAGGATTTGAGAACATTGAGAAGAAACTTGAAGAGGTCAACCGTGAAATTGTAAATTTACACGAGGAGGAAGTTTTTGGTAATGATCTGGAAGGGCTTTTTGTTGGAGGAGTCTTTGAGGGGGCTCAACCTAGGAGATTTCTAGAGATGATTCGCTCATGCTTCCCTGGCGAAGTGCTTGGCAACTGAACAACTGAGGATCTTTCTCTAGTGTCTAAGAATGAAACAGAGTAAAAATCATGAACAACTCTATACCTTTTCCCGCATGTATAGGGAGTTTTCTGTAAAAGGGCCATCATATCAGTTCATTTTAATAAAGATGCTTTCATGCTGATTCACAAATGAAAAAATGTTTCTTGTTTTTTTTGCATCCTTTCCAAAATCTATATTATTATTTTCCTTACAGGTCTTCAATTATCGACTGCATGAATGATCCTAAACCTAATCTTTGAGTAGATTCTGAGCGGCAAGTGTGTCTAATGGAAGCCAATGAGGTCGAGGATGAAACAGGATGTGAAATCCCTGAAGAATTATTAAGGTTGATGGAAAAAGAAGACAAGCAGATCTTACCTCATAAAGAGGAGTTGGAGATTCTCAACTTGGGAACATATGAAATTTGGAGATAGGTAAAGATAGGGACTTCGTTCTCGCCAAAAGCAAAACAAGGGCTAGTTGATTTTCTGCTAGAGTTCAAAGATGTCTTCGCCTGGTAATATCAAGACATGCCAGGATTGAACGCTGACATAGTTGTGCGTAAATTACCCATAAGGCCAGAGTGTAAACTGGTTCAGCAGAAGCTTAGAAGACTGAGGCTAGAAATGATACTAAAGATAAAAGAAGAAGTACTAAAACAGATTGATGTCGGTTTCCTCAGGGTATCACAGTATCTAAAATGGGTGGCCAATATAGTCCATGTACCAAAGAAAGATGGGAAGGTACACATGTGCATGGATTACAGAGATTTGAATAGAGCCAACCCGAAGGATAATTTTCCCTTGCCACACATAGACATCATGGTTGATAATACGTCAGGGCATTCATGGTTCTCCTTCATTGATGGATTCTCGAAGTATAACCAGATAAAGATGAACTTGGAGGATATGGTCAAAACAACATTCATAACCTTATGGGGCACATATTGTTATAGAGTAATGCCTTTTGGATTAAAGAATGCTGAAGCAACTTATCAGCGAGCAATGATTACCTTGTTCCACGACATGATGCACAAAGAAGTTAAGGTGTACGTGGATGACATGATCGCTAAGTCTCATACCGAAGAGGAACATAGTCAGAACCTAAGAAAACTGTTTTTGAGGTTAAGAAAGTACTAGTTGAAACTCAAACCCAATAAATGTACCTTTAGAGTAACGTCAGGAAAACTCCTAGGATTTGTTGTCAGTAGAAAAGGAATTGAAATAGATTCGGATAAGGTGAAGGCAATTCAGAACCTGCCACCACTCAGTTTGCAAAAAGAAGTTCATGGTTTCCTCGGGAGGTTGAATTATATTTCTCGATTTATTTCTCAATTGACCGATAATTGCAATACAATCTTCAAGTTTCTTAAAACGAATAATCCTGGAGAATGGAATGAAGAATGCCAGGAAACATTTGAAAAAATTAAGAAGTACCCGATGAGTGCTCTAATATTAGTTGCACCAGTTCCTGATAGACCACTAATTCTTTATCTAACATTTACGAGAACTCAATGAGATGCGTGTTGGGGCAGCATGATGACACAAGCAAGAAAGAAAGAAAGAAAGAAAGAGCTATTTACTACTTGAGCAAAAAGTTTACATAGTGTGAAGTATGATACCCACCAATTCAAAAGTTATGTTGTGCCTTGGTTTGGGTAACTCATAGACTCAGACAATATATGTTATATCACACTACTTGGTTAATTTCCCGCTTTGACCCATTAAAGTTTATGATGAAAGTACCAGCATTGAATGAAAGATTGACACGTTGGCAAATGTTGTTGTCATAATTCGACATCATATATGTGAGTCAGAAAGCAATAAAAGGAAGCGCTATAGCAGATTTCCTAGCAAGTCCCACTTCAGAAGATTATGAGCCCCTAGTCTTTGATTTTCCATATAAGGATGTGATGAATACCTCCAAAAAGGAAAATGGAATCCCAGATAATGAAAGTTGGAAATTTTATTTTGACGGAGCATCCAATGCTCTTAGACGCGGAATTGGAGCAGTATTGATTTCTTCAAACAATATACACTATCCTTTCACAAGCAAGCTAGAGTTTCGTTGTACTAATAACAAGGCAGAATATGAGGCTTGTGTCATGGGTTTGCGGGCTGCTATTGAGAGAAAGATAGAGGTCTTGAAAGTATACGGGGATTCAGCCTTGGTTATCTACCAACTTCGTGGAGAATGGGAAACGAAGGATGCAAACTTGATCGAGTATTGAAAATTAATCCTGAAGCTAATAAAAAGGTTTGAAGAGATTACCTTTACATACATCCCAGGGAAGACAATCAAGTGGCTGATTCCTTAACTACACTAGCTTCAGTATTATTAGCAAATAAATCAGAAGATATGATGCCAATTCGAATGTGGAGTTATGAAACCTATGCTCATTGTTGTAGCATAGAAGAAGAGACAGATAAAAATCCTTGGTATTTTGATATCTTGCAATACCTCAAATTTCATACCTATCATTTGGGGGTAAATGATACTGACAAAAGAACTATTAGAAGAATGGCTTCAGGATACGTGCTCGATGAAGAGATCCTGTACAAAAGGGGCAAAGATAAAATCTTGTTGAGATGTGTCAATGCCAACAAAGCAAGAAATATCATGGCAGAAGTGCATGATGGAATATTTGGTACACATACAAATGGATTCTCGATAACCAGGAAAATAATAAGATATGGCTATTACTGGATAACTATGGAAGGAGATTGCATTGTATATGCTAAGAAATGTCATAAATGCCAGCTATATGCTGACAAGATTAATTCCCCGCCAGTACCTCTTCATACAATGATTTCAACGTGGCCTTTTGCTGTCTCGACATGGATGTTACTGGGCAAATTCACCCAAAGGCTCCTAATGGATATCGTTTCATCCTTATAGCTATCAACTACTTCACCAAATGGGTAGAAGCAACCTATTATGCCAATATCATGAGAACAATAGTTTGAAAGTTTTTAAAGAAAGAGATAATCTCTCGGTATGGATTGTCAGAAAGAATTGTTACTGATAATGCCACCAATTTCAACAATAAGGTAATAGCAGAAGTGTGTGAGCAGTTAAAAATTATGCATCACAATTCTGTGACTTACCACCCTAAGATGAATGGGGCGGTGGAGGTGGCAAACAAAAACATCAAGAAAATCATATCAAAGACGATATAAACTTACAAGGATTGGCATGATAAACTGCCCTTCGCATTGTTTGCATATCGAACTTCGATACGAACCTTAACTAGGGCAACACCCTACTCTTTGGTCTACAGGACAGAAGCAGTACTTCCTATTGAGGTTGAAATTCCATTTCTTCGTGTTTTGTCCGAAATAAAGTTGGATGATGCAGAGTGGGTACAAGTTCGATTTGACCAACTGAATCTTATTGAAAAAAGAGGTTGATGGCTATCTGCCATAGTCAAATGTACTAGAAAAGAATGATACAGGCATATGATAAGAAAGTACGAACCAGAGAGTTCCGAGAGGGAGATCTTGTGCTAAAGAAGATCTTGTAAATACACCGAGATGGTCGTGGAAAATGGATGCCTAACTGGGAAGGATCTTATGTTGTTAAAAAGGTTTTCTCTAGAGGAGCGTTGGTACTAAGTGAAATGGATGGCAAGGAGTTACATAAACCAGTGAACTTTGATTCAGTCAAGAAATTTTATGCTTGAAGAATTAAAAAAGAGAATGAAAAAGGAAGAAAAAAAATAAAAAGCGGAATGAAAACCCGAAAGGGCGCTTCGCGAAATGAAAATATCTATGGTGAAAACTCCAAAGAACGTCTTAGATATCATAAAATAGAAATAAAAACAAAATGGGGGTTCAAGATGAAAATTCGCAAAGGGAGTCTTGAAACTAAAAGAGGATCTGGGTTGAAAACTCGTAAAGGGCGGCCCAGATATGTAAGGATAAGCATCCAGTAATCAGAACCTCTCGGACAACTGGTATTCCGAAAGGGATTTCAACTCTGTAACCATCCTAACAACGTTCGAAGTCTATTGGAAAAGGGTTCGAGCTCAGCATTATATCTGGTCGATGGGGTGGTTGTATCCTTCATGCTTTGGATGCCCAAAGATCTAACCTTGTTTCTTGGTTTTTTTTGTTTTAGTTTGTCACGACTTTTTCAAAACTTCATTGTATCTCAACTTATAAGCCTGAATGAAATTCACGAATTCACTTTCGAGCTTTCTTTTTATTCTAAAACATCTTAAAATGGCTGATATAATGTGTAAAAATAGATAATTTCTTGGTATTGTTATGTTTTAAAGGTGTAGGTGAACTTTAACACTGAGATATTGAAGAAAAGTGTATAAAGCAAAGAAGACGTTAAATGTTATACTAGTGTGAACTCAAGGATGGAATTCAAAGCTCGTGAAAACTATTGCAGAAAAGCATCATGATAAGCTTCAACACAGATTTGCGGATTAACATGAACTATCATTGACAACAAAGTCTGTCACCCGAAGAACAATGCTTTTTATCTTTGTGCTCATACTAGGATGATTGGAACTACAAGGCCAACACATTATCATGACCAGACCATGTCCATTCTCTGTCTTATATATGTCAAAGAAATGTCATTGCTATCATTGTCATTGTTCCGACCCGTTGTAATCACTTGACAACATCTCAATTGGGATAATTTATGAAGCATAAAGTGGATTCCTAAATAATGACTGTTAGAGTTTTAAATTTGTAGTATCTTGTTGAAAAGGGAAATTTGAATTGCCAGTTGTCAAGATACCAATGTAGTCAATTTGAGTTCTCAAAAAAGAAGAAGAGAAAGAAAAAGAAAAAGAAAATAAAAAGGAAAAAAGAAACAAAAAGAGAAGAAAAATCAAGGTGAAAACCTGAAAGTGCGCCTTGGAAAAAAAGCAATCTAAAGTGAAAACCCGAAAGGGCACTTTAGAGCAAAGGGCCAGAAATGTAAAAAGGAAATCTTAACGGCCAATCCTGAATGTGAGATAAGACATCAAGGAAATGAGAATTAATAAAGAAGCGGAAAGGAAGCACCAGAATGGATCCTCAAAGAGCAGAAGCTGATTGATGAATCCTGACAAGTCATGGTTCATGCATCATGTAGAAAATTAGGGTCATATTAACCCTCATATTTTAGTTTGTTTTGACACGAAGTTGATGAAGAAGAAAGAACTCCTAATGAGAAGAGTTCACCCCAGCAAAGACAGAGTTCCTTATGTGAAGAGTTCACCTAGCAAAGACAGAGCTCCAATTGTGAAGAGTTCATTTAGTAAAGACAGAGCTCATAATGTGAAGAGTTCTCTCGGCAAAGACAAAGCTCTTAATGTGAAGAGTTTGTTCAATAAAGAAAAGACTCCTAATGAGAATAGCTCATTCCCAGCAAAGAAAGAACTTCAAGTAAGAAGAGTTCACCCAGCGAAGATAGAGTTCCCAATAAGAAGAGATCGTTCCGAGGTTCTAAAGAAGAAGAGCCTATCATTTTGAAGAACGATGAAGTCCACAATAAGAAGAGCTTTCGTATTCGACGACTTTACAGAGAGACAAATTAGCAAAGGAGAATATTGAAGCATTTCATAATCAGAAGAACAACTTCAAGTTTTGATGGTCAGAAAGTTCGGATAAAATTCATGTCTTTTCAGTCTTTGCTCTATTCATGTTCCACAGCAATGAGCAATGAGGGACAATTGTAATGCCCGTATTTTGTTCAGGTACTCGCGTATATATAGTTCATTATAAATAAGAACGTAAATAAACAAATAAACCCTAAAAATAAATAAATAATCCACATATATATAATAAGTGTCCATTTCACATGTCCATTATACAATATATAAGTCCACAATAATATACAAAGAACCAAAAAGCCCAATTAGAGCCTAATATCCTATTTTACAATTCCTTTCTCGCTTAATTTTACTTAAAGAAACACAAAAATTGGATCTAAAATCCATTTTTGCTCAAATTCGGTAGCCAAAGTACACGTGTCACGTCATCATTGGTCCAAACCCTTAACCATAGATTGTGGTTTTCTTTCCCCAATAGTTGGATCTAGTTGGTCTGTGTGACCTCAAAATCTGACCCACTATAAATAGCAGGAGATAGAATTTGTCAGCCAATTAATACCACATTTAATACAAACCATAAATATAATAATAATAAAGAGAGAGAAAGGGGAATTACCTACCGTTGGGATTCGAACCGCCGTGTGAAGCCGGAGCGTCGTCGGAGAAGGAGCCGAACCACCATCGAAGCCTTATCGTCACCACTGAGGAGGTATTTTCCTTATTTTCTTGTTTCGATTACCTGCAAAATAAATATAAATAGGTTAGATCAGATTTAAAAGTAATAAAAAATAGTAGTTAAAATAAAAGAGTAGCCGGAGTTTTCTTTGTGTTCCCCGATGAGGATTGGGTGATGATCGGAGTCGAAAATGATAGTGTATGGGTAGATTTATGGGAGAAGTGGGAGGTTCTAATGAATTGGGCAGACCTAGGCCGAATCGGAGGGAAAAATAGAGTTTTTAGGGTTTAAGACGGTGGTCGGAGCAACGAATGGTGCGATGGTCGGTGCTCGCCTACGGCGGCCGACACCGGCTTGTGGTAGTCGGGAAACACCAAAGGGTAATCGGTGAGAGCCGGAGTTGGATCAAACGGGTGAAAATGAAGAACTTGTGAAGAAAAGTGAGTTTAGATCCTCAGAAATGCTTTTTTTCTGGAAAAATGTATTTGTATTGAGAGAGTTTTGAGAGGAGAGAGAGAGAAGAGAGAGAGAGTACGGGTAGAACATGACCGAGCCAACTTGGTGTGAGTTTTTATACCCTGGACTAAACGGTGGTGTTTTGGTCTCGGGTCAACTCGAGGATCCGCGCGTTTTATCCAGGTTAACCCGAGACCCGCGTGTTTTTAATAACTAGGCTATTTAGGTTTTTGGTCCCTTTAAGTTTTAGGATGTAATGCAATCTGGTCATCAATTTAATGGAATTGGGTTATCTAGTTTGCAATTCTTTCGATTTGATCCTAAATTTTGTTGTTAATTTAATTTTAATTGCTTAAAATATTTGTATGTTTGCATGTTTTTAAAAGGGCAATTTAGTATATTTGTTTAGGTGATTAATTCACTTCTAATAAATAATTAGAGCCTTTAGTATTTAAGTTCTTTAATTTAATTTAAATAATATAAATAGGTGAAATAATTGTAGAAAATAAATGAATATTAAATGGAAACTTTAATATTCTAAGTTGATTAGTGTCTCATTGTAATGAGATGTTAATCAAAGGAATATTTTAGTTGAAAATTTAATATTCATTTGAACTTAAAACGATGAAATCACATAGTTGATCTAATTAAAATGAAATTAGGATAAGATTTAAACAATTAGTGTCATTAAATGATTAGGAATATTATTAATTTAGACCTAATATGGGTAGTGCCCAATTGTTTGGGTGTTATCACATAAACCCTAAGCTTGATAATATTCATAGTTTTCTTAATTAATTGAATTAATGGGAGCCTTATTTAGGTTTGAGCTTAAAATTGACAAGAAAGTAAATGGACATGCATTTAAACCTTTTGTGTTGAGATACATTTTGAATATAAATTTAAGTGTCCTAAAGTAATTGGATGTTTCAAGGATTATATTCGCTCCAAATGTATTTTCTTACAAAAAGATATCTCCATTCAAAATGAAATTCAATTAGCAATTAAAGGATTTAATTATTCAAATTATTGCTCGAAATGTCACGTGAAATTAATAAGGTACCGATAACGGGCATTTGTAGGGTGTTAATCCTTCCCTACACGTAACCGACTACCGAACCCAAATTTTAAAGAAAAGAATCTCTGGTTTGTTTTTAAGGTGTCCGGTCTACTAAAGTGATCGATGACGACTCCAAATAAATTTTCAATAATAAATAAAAAGAAACTTGATTTAAAACAAAAAACCCTAATTTTCAGGATTACAAGAATTAAAATACCCTAATTTTAAAAGAAATTAATCGTTAGATTATTTTTAAACTCGATTTTAAAAATAGTCGCAAAAAATATTATAACGCAACGACAAAACATCAAAAAAGAAGAAGTTACATAACAAGAGCAAATGTGACTTGAGTTAAACAAAACGTAAATCATAAACACGAAATGCAGAAATGAATACAAGAAACAATAATGTGAGGACAAATTAATCCATAAAAAAAATAAAAAATGTGTGCTCTGTTGAGAGCTATCAATGTCTGTAACCGTTTAAGTAAATAATTTTAAGAGGTTTTTTGTTTTTATATTTTGATATATAATTATTAATATTTTTCAAATTTTATTAGTAAATTTTTTCTTATAAATTTTAAAATTATAAAAGTTAACTAAAAAAATTAAGAAAACAATAATTGTTTTCTAAGATAATAAAAATGAAATTAAAATGATTTTTAGTCATTCTTCAATCGGTTTAAAAAATAATATGTCAGATTATAATAAAAAATAAAATATTATAAAATAATTGATTTGATGGTGTTTGAATTTCTGTTATAATAAAAAAATTTGAGAAAAATAAAATTTGTGATATCCTATAATATTGAATTTTCAAAATATGTTTCATTTATGAACTTTTAAAATATGTTAGATATAAGAATGTTTTGACACAAGGAGTTTCTATTGCCATACACTTGAAAAAAAGTAAGGGAGGGTCTGTCTTATTTATATGGTAGAGTAGTAGACGCCTTATATCTAATGTTATAATTCAGCCAAGAGTCCGGTCACCATATAAGCTCTAGAATAATCTTAGCTTCGGCGTCTAATTCTCCTGGCTGGCGGGCTTCAAAACATTCATGGTCAAGCCCCTTAAGGCCTTCTAAAGGCCTCTTTGGTGTATGTTAAATTACATTTCTACTGAGATTTATTATATATATTTTTAAAGTAAATTATCTATTATTTTAATTAAGTAGAGATATTATATTTTCATGTCGGGATTGAAATCTATACAAATTAAAGGTAAAATGAGTATTCTTGATCACTCGATCAATTAGTAGATCTCAAATTATCTATTTTTTAGCTACACTTTTATTAGTATGTTAATGATATAAAAAAGAGTCATGACTAAATAATAGATGCATTAAACATTTAATATTTAATTTTCATACAATTGATACCTAAAAATCTCAAAAAATGAGTTTCATTGTTATTTTCAATCGGACTTTAATTATGATTTATTTTTTAAGTATGTTCAACAGTTTAAATAATGTTTTGTTTTTTTAATTTTATTTAACCGACGGTGGCACCGATTTTGATGCTGGTTGCTGACTGTCGAATCTGTTTTTCTTTGTTTTTTCTAATTTTTTAATAAAAATAACTTTGCATTTGTGGCACGTTTTTCTCTGCCTTCGTGGCACGTTTATCTATGTCTTTTGGTATGTTTTTTCTTCTTTCTCGATCATTTGGCCGTTCTTTTATTCTATGTTTTTCTCATGGTTGGATTTGACGACGTCACCACTGATAAGATGACGCTTATTTGTAATCTTGTTGATCTTCCCTGCTCTGGACCCTCAGATTAAATTTGGATACGTGGTTTGTGCTCGTGGATAGTTTTTCACAATGCTTGGCTCTGATTTGCGGTTTTCGGTGGTCTTTCAATAACTTAATCTCCTTTTGTGGTTCGTTTGTCGATGTAGTCAGATTTGTTCGTGTCTATTTTTCGTTCGAGTTGTTTGGATGGATTTTTTTAGCTTTTTCATATATGGTCCTTATATGATCTAAAGTAGCTAGTTTTAGGAAAATTTATCTAAATTATGTATTTAGCTTACGATGATAGTTGTAAACCTTTATTGTAATTTTGAGTATTTTTTCGTTTAATAAAATTAGCGGCTTATGTTATGAAAAAAACATGTACATATATATTACTTTTATTCCTTAATATTATATATAATTTACTTTAGAATTTAGGTATTCGAACTTGATATATTTGTCCAAATTGATACATAATTAATTTGTGCTCCAGTTTTATACTAAATTATTATTTTTAAATAAAATATTTGTTTTTATTATCTAAAGGAACCAACAAGCTGCTACAAAACTATAAACAAACAATAGAAGGGTTAGTCTAAAACCCCCCAATCAAAACTGAATTATTTTTCGTCTACCATTATAGTTCATTCTCTCGTTATGCATTTGATGATATGACAATTTGAATCGATAGAAAAATGTTACGTGGCATGAATCTAGTTGACTGTTTGACATTTTTTTCATACGTGGAAATGGTTTATGAAATTTTATTCAAGGGTACAAATTTATTAGGTACCAGCTTAGGTTAAAATGTTAAATTCAGATTGGAAGATTAAAGATTTCCTGTTAGTTTCTTAATTTTATATACGATGAATTTATCTTTGATCAAGAATCATAGATGTCTTTTGCATATCTGTTTAATAGTTTTTTTTTACTAAAGAAAAAGATAATTCATTACCATAAGAACCACGTACAAGGATATCAGGATAAAAGTCCGAGGAAAAAACGGCCATAAGGCCGAAACAGATCATGGTCAATAAAGTCCAAAAGTCAACTCTAATCTGTTAAAGGAAGAACAACCAAAATCGGCTGAAGAAACAAACGGCCACCACAGACTGAAAGATCGACATTCACATTTTTGGTGATATGGAAATTTAATTCTGAAGAGTTCATTGATTGAAGATGACTGCTTGAACCCTAAAATTTTTAGTCTGCATCATCAAAGACTACCAACAGAAACCACGAAGACAAACATACAGCGAGGCAGCACAACTCTTAGAGGCGACGAAAACCACCCTCGAGCAACAACAAGCTCTGCAATGAGGGCTTTGGTAACATTGGAAAAGGACCAAGCTGGCGAAAAGAGGGCTTGGGAGGTGGCCGGAAAGCAAAGAGCAGCTTCAAAAGTGAAGGAGAGAAAGATCGGAGATGGTTCCGGCAAACGGGTAGAGTATACATCTTTTTACCTTCATTAGCTCTTGAAAACTCCACCATCATAGAGAATTACTTACTTTCTATGTCGTCGTGACTCTGATAAAAGACTAATCACGTTGGATAAAATTCGTCTGCCCCTTTTCGGTGCTCCTACATATGTCTCAACATTAAAAAACACTACAAAATTAAATTTTAAGTAGAGGTGGGAGAAATTACCTGACCCGATTGACCCGACCCAAATACCCGATAACCCGAATCAAATTAGACGGGTAATATTCTAAGAATTTTAATTTTTTCAGGTCGGGTACCCGACCCGGTTTTTATCCCGGGTACTCGGGTCGGGACTGGGCCGAAAAAATGGTCCCAATCGGGTACCCGGCAACCCGATTATATATATCTATATATTTTTTTATTTTAATTATAACTATAATATATATTATATTTTATTGTTTTTAATTAAAAAGATCAAATAGGCAAAAAATTAACCCATCTGCCCTATCTCCCTCCCGACATTTTTCAATTTTCCCCAAATCTTAAACTCAAATCCCTAATCTAGGCAGTCCCCGCGGTCCTCCACGGCTCCACCTCTCTGTCGTCGTCGCCGGCTTCAGCAATCCACACTCCACACTCCCCGCCCCGGTCCTTCGTTCGCCCTCACCACTGGTCCAGTCGAAAGTTCAAAAGTTCAAGCAGAAGCCTGCCGCCGGTCCGTTGTTTGCCCGCCGCTGGTCCGTCGTTCGCCCACCGCTGGTCCGTCGTTCGCCTGCCGTCGATTTAGAAAACAACAAGGTAGTGTGACTGTGAGCAGCTTGATAATATTGTCTTTAATCGGTTCAGAAAACAGTTTGGTTATGCAGTTTAGAAATACTGTAAAACTGTGCAAAATTTAAATGTTAAAACAGTTCAGAAATGTAGTTTAAAATACTGTTTCGATTGGTATAAAACTGTGCAGAATTTGTAAGTTTAATAATGCATATTTGAGTTAAAGAGACTGTGCAGAAATTGGGTAAAAACAGTGCAGAATTTACATGATGCAGAAATTGGGTAAAAACAATTTTGTACCTTGAATTATAGAGTTTAATTCTTTAGTTTTGTGCAGAATTTACATGATGCAGTTTGTAATTGTGTAGTTTATGACTATGTGTATGCAGTTTCATAGAAAAAAATGTTGGATTGTTTTAAATATGTATTTGAATGCAGGAAACTGGCGGGTACCCGGTACCCGATTACACAGGTACCCGGGTGTGTCGGGTACCCGGAAAAGGTGGGCCGGGACACGGGCCATTATTTGAGGTATCCGAAATCCGGGTACCCAACAATTCTCACCCCTAATTCTAAGCCCTAACCTTAAATTCTAAATCCTTAAACCCTACACCTTATACCCTAAAAATATACCCTACCCTAAATTCCCTAAACCTTAACTACAACCCTTAACCTAAAAACCTAAACCTAAACCCTAAAATTAATTTTGAGCGAAGAAACATATATAGAGACACCAAAAAAGAGTAGAAGATTTCCATCCAATCACGTTCGGTCATAAATTATCAAAATAAGGCAAAGCTCTTCTGTGGACCTCAACTCTTCTCTTTCTATGAGATAGGCCAATCTATCCAATTTTAAAATTAAGAAAAATTTAAAAAGACCTTTTACAATAAAATTATATAAATTTATTTTTTACATAAAACATTTACTTTTCTTATGACAAATTTTAATGTACAATTATTATGAGGTAATGTTCTTTGACACGATATAAATTTTTCAAGTTTTATATGTTTTTGAGTTGTTAGATGAATGGTTGTGAATAACAATAGAAAATGAGATGACCATGTTTCGTAAATAACTTTTTAGCCAAATTTAACTATTTTCAGAGGTTTGACTAGTCAAATTCTCTAATTTAGATGATTGGTTAATAGAGGACTGTAATAATGGATTGAGATGAAATTTTTTAATTTGGAAAATGCTCCGAAGTTTTTTGAGTTAGAGGTTTGGATAAAAGAATTGTAAAGGCTTTTTGTCATTGATAATTATAAAAAACCTCTAAATAATATAAATTTAAATAACTAAAAAATTAAAAAGACAATTTTATAAACAAGAAATTAATATATAAATTTATATTTAATAATTAATAAAATTATATTTAAAATATAATTTTATAAATAAGAAATTAATATACAAACATCTCAATTTAATAATTATTTTTTGAATAGAAAATTTATTAATTATTAAAATCATCTTAAAAAGATTATTTCATAAATAATAAATTAATATATACATCTTCTTATATGCTTAGTAATGATGTTAAAATATAATTTCTATAATTTGATTAATATTACCATATACAAAATATTAATAAGTAATAAATTATTCAAACAAGTATTAAATATAGTCATATCCTTTTATGTCATTTTACTTGTTCAAATAATCAAATAACTAAAAATCCTAGCGGACATCATCTTTTTCTCTCTAGCATGTGTAATTTTTTTCTTTATTTTTCATCTTTAAATGGCCGACAACGGCACCAATCTTGGTGTTAGTTGTCAACCGTCTGTAATCTTTTCTTTTTTCTTTGTTTGGTTCTTTATTTTTTAATTTTTATATTTAATAAGTTTGTACTAATGATACGATTTTCTCTACCTTTTGGTATGTATCATCTGTCTTTTGACACGTTTTTCTTCTCTTAATTGGTCGCTTGATCGCTTCTTTTTTCATTTGATTTTTTATTAGGGTTGAATTTAACGTCGCTATGAGTGATCTCGATGGCTCTCTTTTGATTATCATGTTGATCTCTCTATTTTGTACCCTCGAACTAGATTTGGATATGATCACAATCACCACTCTTGTTCGCGATTGAGTTGTAGTATTGATCGAGTTGTCAACATGCCTTATTATTGTAATATGCATTTTTAATGTTGTTTGTTGTTGGTTTTTACTTTTTATCGTCGAGCTTTGGTGATGTTTGTATCTATTTTGTTTCGAGCTTTCAGTTAGGGTATTTTACCTTTTCTTTGTATGGTATTGTTTATAATCTAGAGATGTTAGTTTTCGTGTTCTTAGTAATATGTCTCAATCAAGTTTGTTTACTTAAGTAGTAAACTCTCATTGTATTTTTAGATATTTTCTCTTTTAATAAAACTAGCGTACTCATGTTAAAAAAATCAAACAACTATGGGCTATCAATTAATTTTACCAAACACTTTTATACAATCAGTTAATGCAATCTACTAGTCAAATCAGTTAATATAATTTGTTGTCCGCTATTAACTATATGCTAATTGCCAAATAGGACCGAAATTTTTTTATGAGAAAAAGAAGAAGTCGGTAATCCTCAATCAAAAATTGTAATATCAATCATGAATTTTTACACATTCAACAATTAAAAATATATAAAACATAAAAGTTTTAGTATTATATAACTGGATCATAACTCAGTTATACTCAATATCTAAAATGGGAAAATAAAAATAAAAAATAAAAAGAAATAAATTACTTTTCCCTGCCGGATTCCATTATTCCGTTGGTTCAGGCTACGTGGTTGATTGATGTTATTTAGTTGCTT
Organism: Hibiscus tridactylites; assembly: GCA_958450335.1. Taxonomy (NCBI): domain Eukaryota; kingdom Viridiplantae; phylum Streptophyta; class Magnoliopsida; order Malvales; family Malvaceae; genus Hibiscus; species Hibiscus tridactylites. Next base: position 9,239,197 of record OY288288.1, read on the forward strand.
CGGTTCTTTACTCGTGTTCGATTGGGTAGATTTGCTTTAGTTTGATTTTCTTTGTTGTGTTATCATTGACATTATACTATATTTTTTAATTAGGTTTAAGAGATTTTTAACGAGGATTTTGATAACGTTCTATGTATGAATTTGAGTTAATAAAATCATACTTTTCAAAAAAAAAATAAACTACTTCAATTACACGCAGCTTAAACTTGTAATGAATCGCCTTGGATATCAACCAAAAATCTATTATTTAAGAGAAATATTTCATGCATTAGCGTGAAAATTTTGTTTTTATAAGCGGGTATAATTTAATGTTTAAAAATTTATTTTAAGATTTACGGTTTATAAGTTTAAGGTTTTTGAATTTAGGTTTTGTTGTAAATAAAATAAAGAAGAACAAGAATAAGAATAAGATGAACAAAGAGATGAGAGAAAGAGGGAGATTTGTATTATTCTCAAATATAGAATTGTATACAATGCCTTCAATGAATCATCTATTTATAGGCATAAGAAGTACATAATACATTAAACTCTAATTCATGGAGATAATATTCCTAATAATAAATAAATCAAACTCCTTTGATAAAGTTCTAATCATGATAGACATCCACATAGATAAATATTCATAACACTCCCCCTTGGATGTCTATGAAGATAATGTGCCTCGTTAAAACCTTACTAAGATAAAAACCCAGTGGGAGAAAAAAAAATCTTTAGTGAAGGAAAAAGAGTACACACATCTTTGATACGCATAACTTGTTGCCTCATTAAAAACCTTACCAGGAAAACCCATTGGGACAATACCTCGGTTAAGGGAAAAAGAGTGCAACGCGTATTTACTCCCCCTCATGAAAACATCACAGAAGATCTTTGAATCTTCATAATTTAATCTTGAATATCATTTTTCTAAAGATCGCGAGGGATGAAACTTTGGAGTAATATGTTCCATGATGTATCAACTTTCAAACTGAGATATACATCTTGCTTTATCTTCACACAAGATACCTTTTATCATATCTTGTAAAAGTAAATCCACATATCTTTTGGATATGTTGGGTCAATAATCTTAGCCAAACACATTTTTTTTGGCTTGACTCGTGCATAACAATTATTTCTACGACATTTGAGGAGGCATCAACGAATGTTTGAAGATCTAAATGTAATGATCTTTGTATATTCATAGATATTTCTTAACCAACTAATATATAGTGCTTCAAGACCAAGAAAAGATATAATTATCTTTATTCACATCCAACAATCTTACAACTATTGGGATACTCAATAGATATGCTCTATTCATATTGAATCTTCTTTAAGATTCTTTCAGCTTATGTCTATTCATAGACAAAAGAAATATATAAAAATGCTCGATCTTCAGGTCGAGATAAACTTGATGTCAAGATTCAAGTACTTGTATTGAAAGTACTTCATGAGTTTCCAATTTGAAGCTCTTTAGGAGTTCTAAAATTATCATAATGGATCTTGATCCAAACTCCTTTATAAAATACATAAGGAAATCTGATCATTCTTATAGTATTTTCTCAATTAGTATTCACTAAGGCGATTATACCAAATGCGCCAAAAATATTCATGAGACATGTTTAAATAAATTCCCTCAGAAATTTCCAAATGCTTATAGCATTTTAGATCCTTCAAGGATAAATATGGATCCACAAATAATTAGACGCATGTAAAATTTTCAAAACTGCCAAAGTAATTGCATCCACCATGAAGTAATTAAAACTTTTCATAAATCACAGTTTAAGTCGTATTTACGACTACTTATTTGTGCCTCACTTGCATTACACCTTTAGGTGTTTGGACTGGTGGTCCAAATACTTCTATTTTAGAAGTTCAAAGCGTCTTTCAACATTGGCCAATTCAATATCTATACTTCTGGATAGATTTTATAAAAGATCCTCGATTTCTTTCTTTACTTCTATAGAAGTATTTTATGTAAAATCGTTGTCGACAACTTTCCAATATTCTGGTTCCATTCTCGTAATGACATAACTCATCGAGATCTCTTCAAGATTTCAATCTTTATTCCAGGTACCTGAAACTCTTCAAGAGTTTTATTATTTGTTATGTCTTGGGTCTCTTCAGGAGCACCCGCCTCCAATATATGACCATCTCATATTACTTTCTATTTACGAGAGTTTTGATCATTGGAACCATTTCAACTATCATGCTTCAGGCATGATTTACATTATCTCGCCCTAACATGTACTTTAAACTTAGAGCATTTCAGCTGGTATATGAGACTTAATTACTCTCATTGGGTCAGTAAATATGTCTGGCAGTTGACATGTAATAACATGAATTATCTTATGAACTTCTAGTTCATATACGAGGATCTAGAAAATGATAATTCATTTTCCTCTATCCAGCTGATTATTATCTCCCCCTGATGTTGAGAAAAATCATGTCATAAATGATTCTCCAATTAATGTTTAAGAATTTAAACATAAAAGGAGACTCGTACTCAATATATATTCTCAACCCTTTTATTTACCCATTTTGTGCGTTGTGGTGGAGCAATTCATATCGCGCATTCAAAAATCACAAAATGGGAAATGTATGGTTTCTGACCAAAAACCAATCATAACGGGGAGTTTATTATAACTCGTTGGCTTGATGCGTATAAGTGTTGCTATATGGAAACACCATATAAATAATAACTCTTTTGTTCTCATAGTTTAGCTATTAAATAGGAGGCATCCAATTGAAATTTTGCTAAACTATATTTTTCATAATCAATAGGCTTTGTAACAACTGATATAGCCTAAAATATAAATCCACTAGCTTTTCAAGACGAATAGTCTAACTGCATAATCTGAATATTTTTAGAATCAATCTCACAAACTTCTGGTTGTAAGTCGATAAAACAATGTAGATGCATCTACTAAAATCATATAAAACTTTCCACATTTGTGGATATATGGGCCCATATTTCGTTCAAATATGCAAGACATACAGTCTCAACTTCAATACAAGAACTTTAAGTTCTAATTCTTTTGGTAAGTGGGATCATATATATCCTTTGAGAACAAACAACACAAGAACTTCAGGTTCTTTTAGTAAGTGGAATTTAATCAATTCCTTTAAGCAACACAAGAACTTCATGTTCTTTAATAAGTGGAATTTAATTCATTCCTTTGAGAATAAGCACCACAAGAACTACAGGTTCTTTTAATATATGTGCATGTAAATCTCAATAATTTCTGCACCATTGATCAGGATGGTCTAACCGATCATGCCAACTATATATATATGTGTGCATATATCTCTGAATTTGTAAACTCCTTGTTTACCATAACATGTAATTCAATCTCACTCGTACATGTCTAGTACGACCATTAAAATTGTTCCTTTAAATAGGAATATATTTAGCTCTTTCGGAGCTTTCAATTGAAATTATCTTTTGGTAGTAATATATAGCTCTTCTAGAGCTTTCAACTGACTTTTTGGCTACCAAAACTTATATCAATATTGGCTTATTTCAAATGCCAATTGATAACATATGTTATCTATAATTCCCAAAGGGATAGTTTGCGAACTCATATTGCTCTCTTTATGACTTTGACGAGTATAACGCACTGTGAATATGGAATAAAGTTCCATTTGACAATAACATATTTGCTCAACCAGAGCCTTTTGTGATATTAGTACTTCCGGATATAGTACTCACATTATTCCCTTGCATTTTAATCGAGAAATGCATAATTGTGCACCTTTCAAAATGTGCTTTGTTTCATTTACTTCAGGTAATGAAAATATGTACTTTGTATCATTCACTTCGAGGAATGAAAAATATAAAATATAGCACATCATATCAAGTCGATTATCTATCAGAGATAAACTTTCAAGTGCTCTTCCGAAGTATTGATATTTTAGTACTTTGAGAAATACTACTCATATTTTCCCTTGCATTTAAATGGGAAAATTATTTCTTATGCTTAAGTACAATATGAGTACTTGCATTATCTGCTAGGCATAAATAGCCACAATTCTAGGCATAAATAGCCACAATTCATTGTATAATCATATTCTTCAAATAATAAATTAACATAAAACGTAAATAAATAATATATGAAATAAATAAACATAAAGCAAACTAACATAAATAAATAATAAATAAAACGAATTAACATAAAAATAAAATAAAATAAATCAATTATTCCTATTAGAGGTTATAAGGGAAATAAAATAAATGGTAAATTATTCCCTTCAAAGGTTATGAGAAAATTAACAATATCCAATTGAGTTGGATCAATAACGCCATAAACAAATTTTGTTTATATTTTATTTCATTTATCATTCATGATTATGGATAAAGTCCATAATACTTTGGCGTTTGACAAGTACGAAATCAATGGTTTATAACATCACATTGGTAAAGGATTTCACTTCCTTAGAATGATCTTTATCACTCTTTTCATCCTTATAACTTTGCTACCAGCGGGTAGAAGTATTCTTCATACGACTATATTTTTCATGTGTATATTCATAGTCTCGACCACGATCACTACTTTTAATGTGATTTTTTATTCATTCCATAATATAATCTCACATTCACTTCAAGGAATGGAGTAGAGCCAGTGGGCCTTTAAAACCTTTTTCACATATCCTTATCATAGAGAACAAAGATTTAATCCTCGTACGCGGCATTGTTAAACCTGTCCACAAGGTCCTTTAAAAACCTCCTTTGAGACCAGTAACTAAAATTTTCAAAAAAAAATTAAAACAAAGTTAAAATATAAAGAGAAAGACAACCGGTAACTAAAAAAATAAGGAGAGAAAAAAAAAACTTATCTTTGGTTTATTCTATAATCGAATTCTTCCCGGTAACTTCTTTTGAATTATAACGATGAAGACCTCAGTTGATTAGAGTCTCGTGCTGATAACGTATTGTAAATAAAATAAAGAAGAACAAGAATAAGAATAAGATGAACAAAGAGATGAGAGAAAGAGGGAGATTTGTATTATTCTCAAATATAGAATTGTATACAATGCCTTCAATGAATCATCTATTTATAGGCATAAGAAGTACATAATACATTAAACTCTAATTCATGGAGATAATATTCCTAATAATAAATAAATCAAACTCCTTTGATAAAGTTCTAATCATGATAGACATCCACATAGATAAATATTCATAACAGGTTTTAAAGTTTAGAATTTTAGAATTTAGGGTTAGAGATTTGAATTTTATATTGTGGAGTTTAAATAGACATCGTATAAAAATTACATTAAACGGTCACCAAATATTAATTTTTTAATTAAGTAGAGAGTATTTGCATTCTCAAAACAATTGCTGAGATTCAAACTCATACAAGATAGGTCAACATCAATTAATAGATCTCAAATACTAGTTCTTTAATTACCTCAAATTGGCGTAAACTTAAAAGAAGGATTTTTTATAAAAAAAATATTAAAAAATAAAATGTATTTTATACCACAATTATTATATTTATTTTCTAAAGAGTAATTTTAATATTTAACTTAATTATATAACTTACCTTTAAATGCAAAATATTATTTATTAATAATTTTATTATTTTTATTTTTTTAAATTTATTCTGATATCTTAAGTTTTTAAAAAATATTTTATGAATTTATAAATGTGACTTTTAATGGAAAATGACAAATGCAGATATTATTAGAAAATGAAAATATTTATTTAAATTAATTTTTGATTTTATGAATTAATTATAAAATAATTAAAAAAATATTTTTTTAATTGTTAAAAATATTTAAAATAATTAGTTTCAAAATTATTCATATGAAACATAAAAAACGTTTGATTTAATTTTAAATATAATATAATATAATATATCATTCACTTTTTTTTTGTTTTTAGTCACTAGTTTTCAACTGGCAGACCGACTAATTCAGATCGAGTTTTGCAGAGACTTATTATCGAGAGAACTCTCCTAACTTAATTTTCTCTGTTCACAATGTCAGAATTTAAATCTCTAACCTTGTTTAAGATATCATCTCATTAGGCCAACGTTTATTCACATTTATTATGAAACTTAACAAATGAAGATAGTAATTGATCTCCTCACTAGGGGTGTTCATTGTCGGATATCGGATCTAATTCAGTTTTTTCAGATATCCGATTTTTCGGATCGGCAATATAGTGATCAGTATTTGATCTGAAAAAACCGAATATCCAGTTTTTCGGATATCGGATGGTTGGATCGGATATTTGATTATCCGAAAATATAATTTGATTCAACATTTTTTTCAAATTTAAAGGTTGTATTTATGAAAATTTTAAATTTTTGAATATAACAAACAACAATTTGCTAAATATAACAAGATTCACATCTATGAAAAATTCGATTTTTAAAATTTTTGGATATTACAAGCATCAAATTATTAAATATAACAAGTTTAATATTTTAAAAAAATAGATTTTCGGATTTTTGGGTTTTCGAATAATCCAAAACTTGAAATATTACGATCCGTATCCGATCCAAAAAAATGTATAATCGAATCGGATATCCAAATTTTCGGATCGAATCAACGGATAATCGGATCGGATCAGTCGGATCAGATATTTTTGAACACCCCTACTCCTCACTCACTTTCCTTTACTGACTTCAATCCAAACATACATAAAGAAAATGTCATTCATTGCATACAAAGTTAATTACTCTATATGTTTTCAGATTATGATCTTCATTTAAAAAAAACTTAGTTGTCCTCCTGGTTATCTTCATTCAATTTTTTAAATAGGGTATTCATCTTTGCTCTTTGACTTATTTTGGTCACTCGACTTTCAAAATGATCAATTTTAGCACTAAAGTTTAAATATTGACCTATTTTGACCACTATATCGTTAAATATGTAACATTGTTATGACATAAAAATAAAATATATATATTTTAATACCATCATTAAATAAAATAAAAATATTTAAATTAAAAAAATCAAAATTTTACTCTCATCCTCACCTCACCCTCCTTCACCTTCACCTCACTTATTCCCCTAACACCCAAATCACCAAAATCACTCTCCATCACCATCACCCTCAACTTCAACCTCCACCTCCACCCAACGAAATCCAACCACAACTTACCATCACTTTCATTAACTCGTCCATCCATTACCCCCTTAAACTATCGATAATTCATCAACTTTCACCTCTCGGCACAAAATTGAGAGACCCCATCCTAAACCTTCACCAAAACAAGCCCCTCACGCACTCATTTGCCCTTAAACGATGACCCAAACCTACCCATGTAGCCACCGAGCATCCTTCACCATTGAGCCCTCAACTGTGCCCCATTCAAGCAACCACCACTAGACCTTTACTGCCACCAGCACCCTCATCACTCCCCACCAAAAATCGAGAGCCAACCAATCCCTAAATCGAAAACTCCATTACCATCAGCACCCCCTCAACTACCACCTAAGCTTCCACTACCCTCACCTAAGACTCAACTGAGCTTCGTACCCCAATAATTAGCAACAACTACAATGACATAAGAGCAAAGAAAAACTCATAAAATACAAAAAGAGAAGAGAAAGAAAAATGAGGTAGTATATCTCTCGGCCAAGGTTCGTCGTCGACAACCGGAGCATCATATCGAAAATTTGAATGGTTAAAGTGTAGTCCGTACAATGGAGAGTGACATATCTCGAAACCAAAACCATCCAACGGTGGACTGTGTTAGAGATTTAACGGTTTGAGGAGAAAATTAGTTTGAGGGAGAGGAAGAAGACGGCGTGAGGAGCAATGTGGTGGACTCAGTTCGTCGGAATGAGCGGCGACGACGACTCGACAGAGGTGACAAGGCTGGCGGGTGAGGATGAGAGTTAAATTTTAATTTTTTTAATTTAAATATTTTTACTTTATTTTATGATGTGTATTAATATATATATATATTATTTTTTTATTTTCACATCATAACGTGTTAGAGATTTAACGGTGAAGTGACCAAAATAGGTCAATATTTAAATTTCAGTACTAAAATTCATCATCTTGAGAGTTGAGTGACAAAAATAGGTCAAAGAGCAAAGTTGAGTGATGATTTTTGTAAATTACCATTTTAAATATTCTAACTTCATAAACTTTTGGATGTTCTATTTTTTTCTTCAAATTATTGTTCATACCACATCATATTATTACATAATACATATCAAAATTTACATGACTATTAACAATATTTATAATAATTTTATTAACATGAGATATTTGAATGCGATTCCAAACTTGCAGTTGACTAGTTATTGCAGCCTCAAAATTCTTCAACGGTTTTCAAACCCTTTGTCTTGTCTTGTTTAAAGCTATGTGCAGGTTTGATTTGGCGAATCCAGCTCGTCCCTAGAGAATTGAATTTGCTTGCAGATCGGCTGGCCAAAGGTGGTATTCAAGAGTGGATGATTTTATCAGTATAGCTCCAGACTGATTTTATGGTTGGCATGAGTTACAATTATGCATTCAATTGTAACATTGTGCACTTTTTTTTCTTCATTTAAAATTTAAGGAGGTCTTTTTAATAAGGTTGTTGTTATTGCTTTTATCTGTATTAATAAATTTCTCTTTTCAAAAAAGACATATAATGATAATTTTGGAATTAATTTAAAATATAATTTGAAAATGAAATTGAAATGTTCAAAAGTTTATAGACCAATCTAAAATAAACGTCATAATCTAAGAACATACGGTGCAATTAACTCCTGCACACAAGAAAAACCCGATCCTCATTCAGATTTTAGAGATCATAGACCAACACAAAAAACACCTAGCAATATTCTTTGGGATTTGAGAAAGCAGTAAAATTAAGTACTCGATAATATCTTTAGTCTCAATTTAAATCATTAAACAGATAAACGAGGGTCAACCATGATTAAAAAACACCTGGGAAGAGAAATCTTCAATTCGATACATCATTACTTCAAGCATTTGATGAAGTTGATCTTCTTTGCTTTTCTAAAGCCACCTAGAAAGCCTAGAGCCAAAGCCTCCAAAACCTATACACGTGATATTTCTGCAAAGGAAATGAACAATTTTCAGCTTATATCAAACAAATATGATTGATTGTTTTTTGTTAGTATGTGTTCGTAGGGTGACAGAATTGTCTATTTTTGTATTTTGCATAGGCTTCCAATTGATTGGACCATCATTCTCCACTCAACATTGCTTCTTTGACTTTAAACACCACCCTTTTTAGCATTGCTAAACCCTATACACGAGGCATTTTTAATTCTCGGGACATGTTAAGAATAGTTACTAAATAAAACGTTGGAATTGACATTTCAATCGGCGTTAGATATTTAAGTTACGTTTCAGAAAATTGGAGAATGATGGAGCAACTTGAAACCTTGGGGATTGGTTCATTCTCGTTGTTTTGGGAAGAGCATGGTGCGAGTCTGAACAATGTCAGTCCTTGCCTGCTATTAACGTATGCGTGCTAATAGTTATATAGCTTGGGTTTCATTTGCTGTCGGTCATTTTGTAAGGGGCAGGTATTGGTCTTGCCTCGGAAAGAATACATATTTAATGAGATCTATTAAAAGATACTCATATTTATTTTATTTTATATAAATTTAAATTTTAATATTTATCTTTAAAATGTAATGTTTTTTCTATTTAATAAAAATATAAAATATTTAATAGACACGGTAAAAATGTGCTTCGCACCCTCACAGTTTATGAATAGAATTTTTTTGTCTCTCTTCGGTGCCTCTATTTATGCCCCTATAGTAAAAAGTAGGTTTGAGGTTAAAGTTTAAGGTTTAAGGTTAGAGTTTGTGGTTAGGGTTTAGAGAATTTGAGATAAGGTGTATTTTTTTAAGATATAAAGTATAAGGTTTATGATTTAGAATTTAAGATTAGGGCTTGAAATTTAATTTTTTTCCTCTCTTGACTAAATTTCTATATTTGTCTTTGGTATAAATCTTGAATTTTTAAAATTGGTATAAATCTTCGTATGTAGAGTCAGCTCTCTGGCAAATTAACCCAAATATTGCTCTTCAATTTTTTTTCTTAACAATGTGGTACTCTCCACTTTATTTCTAACAATGTAATTGTTTCCGTAGTAAAATTAAAAATCGGATTGTCTTTGATCCGTCTTTAAACAGTGTCTTTTTCATGTTGAAAAAAATAAATAAAGTCGGATTGCTTGTAATCCGACTTCAAACAGTAAAAGTGATGAACAATGTTCAAAGTCGGATTGTCCTTGATCCGTCTTCAAGCTTATTTCTAACGTTCGGTTTACTTTTTAGAAAAACAATGTTCAAAGTCGGGTAGAAATCAGTCCGACTTTTGACTTGAATAATAAACTACCATAGATCTAAAAATAATCTGCCCTGGACCATATTTTGAGAAGATAAAAATATTCAAGGACCATATTGTGGTCATTTCCCCCAGTTCTCTATTGTTTAAATCAAATTTTAGAGTCAAAAAAGTGGTTTTAGTTTTAAAAGTAAGGTCAGTTTTACAATGAATGACATACATTAATATATACCACTAATTTTTATTTTTTATTATTTTATTTTTAAATAAAAACTTTTTAAATAAATATGTGGGACTCATCAATTGTCTTTTTGCTTTTTTTTTATTTTTGTTATTCCTTATTTATTTAATTTATGTCAATATAAAATTAGGTCATAAAGATAATTTTAATCCCTAACGTTTACAATTTCTATCATTTTGATCATTATTTTTTTAAGGATAAATTTGGCCCCCTAGTCTATATCATTTTGTCAAACTACTCATTTTTTAACTAACATCTCGATTAAACCGTTAAAAGTTTAAACAGTGATGCCATGTCAATATTCTTACTTAAAAAATATATTTCTCAACTATTAAAAAAAACTAACAAAAAATAACCATAAACAAACAACCAAATCATCACAGAAAATCTAACACCTAAACACAAAGTTAATAAACGAATTTTAAACCTAATTCAAATTTCTTAAACCGTAATTTAAGTTTTCATATTAATTCGAAACCTATAATTTTTTATTTTATGTCATTTTTTAGTGTTTCCGTGATTTTTTAAATTTCATACATGTAACCCTCTCGTCCCGGTCTGGTCGGATGACCGGTCCGAGTGGGCTACACGGGGAAAACCGAAGCGAAACCCGTTAAGATTTCCCCTCGGTTAACGACCCAAAATTTCTTTTAACTTTAGTCTTATCTAGATGCATATTTTATTCCTATGTGAAGCACAACAGCGAAGATACAAACAATGAAACATTCTCCGACCAAACAAGACATAAACAGCCCATTTTACTCCATTATAGCAGGCCGTTTCGAAACGCCCTTAGGGTGTTCCGAAACGCCTTGACCTAGTCAACGGGCCTGGGTCAACCATAAGGTGACCGTTCCGAAACAGGGAAGACCCGTATCGGAACGACCTTGACGGTCAATATCCCGTGGTCAACGGGATTTGACCGTTTCGAAACATCAAAGGCCCGTTTCGGAACGGCTTCATCTCGCCAATTTCTCAAAATTCCAGTAGCAAAAATGTTCCGAAACGCCCCTTATCCGTTTCGAAACGGCAGGCCATTTGCAAAGGACCCATTCCGGAACAGGGGGACCCGTTCCGAAACACCCCCTGTCTGCAGACTCGATTTTGCTGTTTCGAGGCACAAAGGTGCCCCAAAACATCACCAAAACACATCATAACACCAAACCAATTAAACCCAAGACATACCAATAATTATCATGCTTTAGCAAGATTTAAACATGTCTAACACCAAGGCGACACCCCACAAACATGCTTTCATACAAACATCATTCAAACACATATATCATCTCTTAAGGCATAAGGCCAACATTCAAAGAGTAACTTAGGCATGATATAACATTCATCATGGCAACACAACCAGGCAAAAGCAAGATATAAGGGAGTCTATACATGCTCCTAAACAATAACAACAATACATTCCAAAGCATCATAACACGACACCTATCCCATTGCTTTACTATTACAATCTTTAAATTTAACTATCATACTTGAGCTAACCGTAAGCAACACTTGGAGGCCCTTCCTTGCCCTTGCCACCCACTAGCCAAAGATCTGCATTGTCGAACAAAAGAGAGCGTAAGCATAAAAGCTTAGTGAGGGTAAGCTCATAAAACAAACCTTCGACAATGCAGGGTCCAAGCACGAGCTACAACCAAGATAAAATGCATGACCTTACCTCTCCACACGAGCCAATTATAGATGATGCATGATCATATATTCAATATCATGTCATGCTCAACATGTTTAAAACCACAACATATGAAATCACATATATTAAACCATGTTAGCAACACATCCCAAATCACATTGGCTTACAATTAACCACCTATTGGCAACATAAACTACAATCCGTATTGGCACCTAGCTATGACTCAAATACGCGGATAACCGTTGGAACTCACATCCAACAACACAACCATTACCTGACGGTGGGATTACACTCATCACCGTTCACGCGGAGGGGATTCCACTCATCCTCACGCCTCATTTCACGCGGAGGGGATTCCACTCATCCTCACGCCAGTCGATGGGATTCCACTCATCACCGACTAATATAAGTACAATTTCCGGGCGAACCCGTACTCCTCCTTGGTGACTCAACGCCACCAAGGCCACGCGCGACTTTTGACTCATGTGTACACACTAAACATCCTAATGATCGATCATTTGTACCCAAGCATACTAGTGCCAATACTACACATTTCATTACTCTTTCACAATATTAATTCATAACACTTCCGTGCTTAGCACGTACTCACCTTGACTTACCATCATGCACAAACCATATTTCCATGCCTAGCATGTACTCACCATGATCCTCGGATCATGCAATCATCTCATAACATCATTACACATGTCAACACTACATGCATCTCAATAACACAAATATCACATCATATTTCGTACATATGTATATCTCTATCACATTTATAATCAACATGTATGTAACAATGCATTAAGCCATGTCTCCATATACATGTACAACAACATAAGCATAACCACCATAAGCATGACTAAACATAAGGCATAATTCAACACTTTAAAGATCAACCAAGGTCTCTAACTAAAGTTTGGGATTAGGCCACCACCCTAATCCCAACTCTAGGTGGGTCTACCAATCCCAACCTAGTTCACATGCTTGAACCAACACTTGAAAACCATTTAAAAATATTTAACCACTCACCTCTACCTCCAAGCTCAAGTACAAGCAACCATGGTCTTCAATTTTCCGGATTTGCTCCCAAGGCTTCACCAACCCAAAACCAAGCTTCTAAACATCTCAACACAAGTAAAACAATCACAAATCAATTCATCAATTAAAGTAGCAAACCCGGAACACTAATCAAACACCAAACTCAACATTTTAAACCATGAACAACCCCCAAATTACCAAATTCGAGCAGCCCTTATACACAGCCCAAAACTTGTGATTTCAACTCATTTAGCACATTCAAATGCTTCCAAAACAACCCCCAACTAGTACCCTAACACCAACCTTCAATTTCCAACACAAACCCCACCAAAATTCCCATTTTCGTACTCCAAACTTACCCAGCAGAAAATTCCCTTTTCAAACACCCAAATGACATCTAGATGTCCCAAATCATCCCCCCAACATACCCTAACCATCAGCCCTCCAATTACACACTAAAACCCACCAAAAATCAACTTTTTGACACCTCAAAAATGGGTTTAAGAACCCACTTCGGAAATTCATTAAAAATTAACCAAATTAACATATAATGTGTACTTCAACTTCATTAAACAAAACCCCAACTCAATTTAACAAAACAAGATGAAAAACCCATAAAAATCTAAACTTTTAAATCAGACCCTAATTTCCAAAAGTTCATATTTTTGAAATCTAAAACCATAGATAGATAGAGATTAAAGAGGAGAGTTTGAATATGATTTTACCTTTCAAAACCCCTTTGAAATGAAGTTGAAATCAATGGAATTGTAGTCAAACTTTGAGAGGGTTTTGGAGAGGGTTTGGGGTGTTTAACATTGAAGATGGGAAAAAGGTGAGAAAGATGACAACTTTATTTTAAAATTGTCTTGCTTTTTAAAACTTTTGGGTCCAATTACAACATTGGTCCCTCACTCCTCATTAAAGCTCAATTTGGTCATTATTTATAGTTGGTTTATTTTAATTAAATTTTATTTGACTCGAACTATAACCCGGCTAACTCCTAGCCCCAAAACACGGGTGTTACAATACAAATTTCATTTGATATTATATTGAAAATTTATTTTCAAATACTAAATACCAAAATCAAAACCTCAAACCATCTGTACTAAATTAAACATTAAAATTTCAAAACCCTAAACTAAAGAAATAAAAACCCAATTGATTAGTATCAAAAGTGTTCTTTGATTAAATAATAAGTGATTTCTACAAGTTTTAATAATCGCGTCAAATTTCTTTGTAATATTTTATTTATTGGTTCAAAGTGCTTCAAATTTTAAAGAACAAGATTTGATTCAAAGTGAATTCAAATTTGAGGGTAAAATCTTATTTGTTTGTATGGTATGTACTGTTGGATTTTAGAATGAATTTACTTTGAAAATTATAGACTGGTTTCATGAATCTTAGCTAGGATTTTAAATCCAACACTAATTATGATTAACTATATTCTTTTTCAGGTTTTTATTTTTGTTTTAATTTTAATTATCATTAATAGTTTAAATTAGGCTCAAGGGCTTGTGAAGCCCATGTACTTTTAAAAAAATTAATTAAGCCCTTAAAGGTTTTTCGCACTCAATGTCACCCTAAAACCCCAAAAATTAACCAATCCGACCCTTTGAATGACGAAATCCATTATTGTCCGTGACAGTGCTAACATGGCGATCCATGTTAAAAGAAAGTGATGAGTGGAAGAGGGCTTAATTGATTTATTTTAAAGTTTGAGGGTTTAAATGATTTTTTATAAAGTTTGAGGGCTTATTTAATCTTTAAGTAAAAATATAAAAATAATAAAAAAGTTAAAATATTCTAAAATAAATATTAAAATTACTAAAAATAAAAATAATATAAAAAACATATGACCATTGTAATAACAAAATAAGATTAAAATTATGTTCTAACTAATAAGTTGTGTAAAATCTTAAGTACATTCCAATACATATGATGCAAACCCGTATCACAATATAGTTACATACCTTTTACTTGATTAAACCAGCTTTCATGGAATTCAAGTTAGAAAATAAGAAAAATTAAGAAACACTCTTGTGGTATACAAGGATTATATGGTGCTTGATTTTACTAAAGAATTTTTTTCCATCCGATCAAACAATAAACTTCATCTTGTTCGATGCATCCAAGCAGTAATACCATAGGAAAATTCAAGCTTCTTTTATAGTGAGATCACTTCTATGGTCAAAGAAGAATTCTTTTTATATTAAAAAATGTAACTTTGTATCTCTAAAAGTTTATTGATATTTTTAATAAAAAAAATTATATTTTTTAGTATTATAATATTTTTATATTTTTAATATTTCAATTTACTTCAAATAATTTCTTAATTTTTTTTTTTTCTTAAAGATTAAATAAGCCATCAGACTTTCTAACAAAATCAATTAAGCCCTCGAATTTTCTAGCAAAATTGTAGAACTAGTGTTTTGATATAATAATTGAAAAATGTTTTGGACTAATTTGAAAAGAATTTAAAACTTGGTTTTAAGTCCAAACAACTTGAATATATGTTTGAGGTATTTAAAAAGGTTTTTGGCAATGTTTTTATTGATTTTAAATAGCCAAACTTGATTTTTCAAGATGCCCATACCGATACGGTTCAACCCGTATCGATACCTTTTTTGCCCAGTTTTGTCACTGCCAAAACCCGTATCGAAACAGGCTTGGCCGTTTCTATACGGTGAGGGATCGTATCGATACACCTAGTCAGCGTACCAATCCCATTTTAACAACCCCAACGGTCTTTTAAACGTCATACCGTATCGATACGCCCTCAAGCGTATCGATACGCCTAGGCTGGAAAGAGATCAACAGCTAGTTTCTGATGAAGGTTGTACCGATACGGGTCCATGCGTATCGATACAGAAGGCTGCAGAACATCATTAATGAAGGGAAATAAAGTCCTCAACGGCTAGTAACTGCTACAAACTCATTAAGGAGTATAAAAGGGACCTCCAAGCATCAAGTAATGGTTAATGCTTCAATTGTCAATCAACAAATGATCAAGAATTGTTTTTGTACTTAAATTGTCATTTCTTTGTATAGACAAACACTAGTGAGCCAAAATTGTTAAATTTGCTCAAGTGTTTTAGGTTTTGGGTGAGAGCTAAATTGTGCAAACAAACACCTATTAGAGGGATCTGTGTTTTCTAATCTTTTCTCTTGTAAAGAGGGTTTGATCAAGGCTTTGGGTAGAAAGCTTGATCGGTGTATAAGGGTTTCCTTCTAAGCCTAGAGAAAGGGACGAATCAATAGTGGATTGATTAGAAATCCTTAGAGGGAAGCTAAGGTAGTGGATGTAGACCTTGGTTAGAAGGTTGAACCACTATAAGTCATTGTGTCAATTATCTTTTAAGCTTCCACACCACATCCACCCAAAATTTCACTTCTCCACCACTTGGCGAGCAAGAACGGTTGAAGGAATCGAGCACCTTAAAACCCAACAATTGGTATCAGAGCTTAGCTCAATCGAAGAGGATTAACATCCTATTGAGAAGATCCGACAAGCTTGATCATCATTTCACACAACCAGCTCAATGGCACAATCCATCAACAAACCGCCCTTCTTTGACGGAACTCACTATATCCATTGGAAGACAAAGATGAAGTTCTTCATTAAGTCAAGAGACTACAAGATATGGGACATAGTTGAAGATGGTCCATTCATGCCTCAACGAAGCAAAGCGGAATGGAGTGTCGAAGATCGCAAGAAGATGAAGCTCAATTGCAAAGCCTTGCACATCCTCTTTTGTGCATTTGGCCCAACCATCTATGAGAAGATGTCTTCTTGTGAGAGTGCCAAGGAGGTATGGGACAAGCTTGAAGTCACATACAAGGGGACAAATGAAGTAAAGGAGACCAAGATCGGGCTCCTCACCTTAGAGTATGAGAACTTCAAGATGGATCCAAAAGAAAACATCGAGAAGATGTTCGATAAGTTCTCCACAATCACAAATGGACTCAAGGGCTATGGAGAAGCCATTCCGGAGGAGAGACTTGTCCGAAAGCTCATCTACTCACTTCCTAAGTCATGGGACTCAAAGAGGACCGCCATCATCGAAGCTAAAAACTTGAAAACTTTGAAGCTTGATGAGCTCATGGGGTCTCTTCTCACGCACCAAATCATGAAGAAAAACAAAGAAGATGAAAAGAAGAGGGAAGAAATTAGAGCTATGGGGGAGAAGAAGCTCAAAGGGCTTGGCATCAACACTAATGCCATTGGTCTCAAATCCTCCACTTGCCACCATGTAGATTCAAGTGAAGAGGAGGATGAAGAAGAAGAGATAGTTAATCTCTTCAAGAAGTGTGCCCCGTTCATGAAGAAAGCCTTGAGAGAGCTTGAACGAGAATCCATGAAAAAAATGAGGGCAAGCACTTCAAGCCATAAGAGAAGGCATATGTGGCTACTTAAAGTGATGAACAAGCCAACCTTTGTGTAACCCCCTCGTCCCGGTCTGGTCGGATGGCCGGTCCGAGTGGGCCACACGGGGAAAACCGAAGCGAAACCCGTTGAGGTTCCTCCTCGGTTAACGACCCAGAAAATTTCTCTTAACTTTATCTTGTCTATAGGCATTATTAAGTCCTATGTGAAGCCCAGCAGCGGAAACACAAACAATCCAACATCGACCATCCAAAACAACATCTTAAAACAACTCATTTTAACCCTTTACAGCAGGCCGTATCGAAACGCCCTTAGGGTGTTTCGATACGCCTTGACTTAGTCAACAGGCTAGGGTCAACCTGATGAGACCGTTCCGAAACAGGGGTGACCCGTATCGAAACGACCCCAACGGTCAACTTCTCGTGGTCAACGAGATTTGACCATTTCGAAACATCATAGACCCGTTTCGGAACACCTTTATCTCGCCAATTTCTCAAAATTCCAATAGCAAAAGTGTACCGAAACGGCCCCTACCAGTTTCGGAACGCTCGGCCAAAAACAAAGGGACCGTATCGAAACAGGGTAGCCCGTTACGAAACTCCTTCTGTCTGCATACTAGTTTTAGCTGTTTTAAGGCACAAGGGTGTCCCTAAACCCCACCAAAACCTCCAACAACACACTAATAACAATTCTAAGGCAAACCAACATACAAGCATGCTTGAACATCATAATAACAAGACTAAACACCAAGGCAGCACATCACAAGCCATACATCCATACATGTCATTATAGATATTAAGCTTTAACATATCCAACACTTAGGCAATTCTAGATAGTAAAATACTAACATGGTCACAAGCATAGCATACATCCCAAAAGCCGATTTAACAAGCACACACGAGGAGTCTAACATGCTCCTAAACAACAACCATAGCAACATGATCCAAAAACATCATAACACGATTACATGCCCCATTGCTTGACCATTACATCTTAATTTAAAAGTTCATACTTGGTAGCCAAACAAGCACCACAAGCACACTTGGAGGCCCCCTTCTTGCTCCTAGCAACCCCACGAACTAAGGATCTGCATTGTCGAACAAAAAGAGAGCGTAAGCAATAAAGCTTAGTGAGGGTAAGCTCTTTAAAAACAAACCTCGACAATGCAGGGTCCAAGCACGATCATAGCCAAGGTAAATGCATAATTACCAAGGGTCCTCAAGAGCCAAAAGTTAAAGATGCATGATCAATATTCAATTATATGCCATGCTCGTAAAGCTCTAATCCCCAAGACATGTAATCATATATAACATCCAAATATAGAGATCACATTTCACAACACATTGATTCACATATCAATCAATATTGGCACCTAGCTATGACCCGAATACGCGGATAAACACGTTGGAACTCACTTCCAACAACCATTTTACCTCACGGTGGGATTACACTCATCACCGGTCTTGCGGAGGGGATTCCACTCATCCTCACACCCCGTCGATGGGATTCCACTCATCATCGACTATATATATATATATATAAATACAATTTCTGGGTGTACCCGTACTCCTCCTTGGTGACTCAACGCCACCAAGGCCACGCGCGAATTTAGACTCATGTGTGCACACTAACATCCTAATGATCGATCATTTGTACTCAAGCATACTAGTGCCAACATTTAACTCATTCCACATTACTCATTTCAATCAATTTCGTGCTTAGCACGTACTCACCATGATCACAATCATGAACCATTTCCATGCATGCCATAAGCATCACAAAAATCATGCCTCATCTCACACGTATAACACATTATACATAAGCAATCATATCACAAGTCATACGAGGCATAAACATCCAAATATAAGTTCATCCAATGGCTCTAGATTAAGTTTAGGATTAGGCTACCACCCTAATCCTAACTCTAGGTGGGTCTACCAAGCCCGACCTAGTCCACATGCTCGAACCAACCATTTAAAACCACTTTAAACATTTAACCACTCACCTAAGCTTCCAAGCTCCAAGCCAAGCAAGCAACCACCCTCAAGTTCCCGGATTTCTTCCCGAAGCTTCTCCAACGCAAGTTCTCGCTTCTAAACAACCTCAATACAATTCAAACAATCTCAAATCAGCCCAACATCAAAATACCAACCTGGAACACAATTCAAACACAAAATACAATGTTTCAAGCCATGAACAACCCCACTTTTAACCAAACTCGGGCAGCCCCAAAACCTCTTCCAAAATCCATGTTTCCAACACCCTTTACACCCACAAATGATCTCAAATCAACCCTTAACCATAGTACTACCATTGGGCTATCAATTCCCACCTAAAACAACCCCCAAAACTCACCCAAAACCCTCCAAAAACCCTATTTATACCTAAATTCAAGAATTTGCTTAAAACCATTCAAAATTCACATATGAGGTACCATTTAGTTCCTAGACTTCATAACTGACCATATTAAATCAAAACATTAAGTTTAGCTACACAAAGGCATCATTTTTAATCAAATCTTTGAAACCCCCATTTTCAAAACTTCAACGAAAATAAAAACTAACGGTACTTTTGAAAAGAGGGGGTTGAGGAGAAGTCAAAAACAATGTTACCTTGCAAAAATGAGTTGAAATGGAGGAGCTTTTTGATGGAATAGTGGCTTGTAGAGAGAGAGCTCTTTTCACGTTGGTTTCTCTTTGAAGAAGAGAATGAATAGTAAGAAAGGGGTGTTTTGTTTTGTTTTAAATTTAAAGGCCCAAAGACCATTTTTCCCTTAATGAAATGGAATATTCACAATGGTATATAATCCATGGCCATTTGGGGTTTAATCCCAAAGCATAGTCAACATCAAATTAATTAATTTGAAAACAAAACCCGAACTGTTATTTAAATCATAAAACCGAACCCAAAATAATATTAAAATATTATTTTCACCTAACCCCTAAACCCGGGTGTTACAACTCTCCCCCACTTAAGGAATTTCGTCCCCGAAATTACTGACGGAAACAAATACGGAAACTGCTCAACCATATCAGCTTTCCTCTCCCACGTGGCCTCTTCCACACCTCTATGTCTCCACAACACCTTGACCAACTCTATGGTCTTACCACACAACATCTTGCTATCAGAAGCAAGTATCTCAACATGCTCTTCATTATAAGACAAATCCGGATTTAACTCTATCTCCTCAACGGGCATAACATGAGAAGGATCCGATCTATATCTCCTAAGCATAGACACATGAAAGACGTCATGGATCTTCTCTAACTCAGAAGGTAACCTCAAACGGTAAGCTACCGGCCCAATCCGCTCAACTATCTCATACGGACCAATGAACCTCGGACTCAACTTGCCCTTCCGGCCAAATCTCATCACTTTCTTCCACGGAGATACTTTCAAAAACACTTTCTCACCCACGGAGTACTCAATCTCTTTCCTCTTCAAATCCGTATAAGACTTCTGACGATCGGAAGCTGCTTTCAAACAGTCACAAATCAACTTCACTTTGTCGGTAGTCCCCTTAAGCAAATCTGGCATAGGTAACAATCTCTGACCTGTTTCAGCCCAACAAATTAGAGTCCTACATCGTCTACCATACAAAGCCTCATAAGGAGCCATATGAATACTAGACTGATAATTGTTGTTGTACGCAAACTCAACTAACGGTAAGTGCTTCTCCCAAGAACCTTGAAAGTCAATCACACAACAACGAAGCATATCCTCAAGAATCTGTATCATTCGCTCTGACTGCCCATCGGACTGCGGATGATAAGACGTACTGAAATGCAAACGACTACCCAGAGCACTATGGAAGCAACCCCAAAATCTCGAAGTAAATCTAGAATCCCTATCTAACACAATAGACTTCGGAACTCCATGAAGTCTCACAATCTCACGGATGTACAGGTTTGCCAACTTGTCTAAGGAATCTGTAGTGTTCACTGCTAAGAAGTGAGCACACTTAGTGAACCTATCAACAATCACCCAAACAGAATTCTTCTTCGAAGGAGACAAAGGCAACCCCGACACAAAATCCATGGTGATCCTCTCCCATTTCCATTCCGGAATCTTCAAAGGTTGTAACAAACCTGAAGGAACCTGATGTTCTGCCTTCACTCTCTGACAAACCATACAACGGCTCACATACTCGGTTACATCTTTCTTCAAACCAACCCAGAAGTAATCATTTTTCAAGTCACGGTACATCTTAGTACTACCCGGATGCATAGAAAAGGGACTCGAATGCGCTTCACTCAGAATCTGACGTCTCAACTCAACATCTTCTGGTACAACAATTCTATCTCTAAAGCACAACAAACTCTCACCACTGAAACTATACTCGGTCGGTCTTCCTTCGGCTATGTCCCGAACATGAGGAACTAAAGTCACATCTTGCCACTGCTTCTCTCTAATCAACTGAATCAAAGAAGGCTTCACTTGCAACTCGGTGATCAACCCACCATCATCGGACAAACTCAATCCAGCAAACATAGCTCTCAACTCAACGGCCACTTTTCTACTCAAAGCATCGGCTACTACATTTGCCTTACCCGGATGGTACTCAATGGTCAAATCATAATCTTTTAACAACTCGAGCCATCTTCTCTGCCTCAAGTTCAACTCTTTCTGTGTCATCAAGTACTTCAAGCTCTTGTGATCGGTGTAAACTATACACTTCTCACCATACAAGTAATGACGCCAAATCTTCAATGCAAACACAATTGCGGCTAACTCTATATCATGAGTAGGATAGTTCTTCTCATAAATCTTCAACTGTCTAGAAGCATAAACAACAACTCTTCTTTCTTGCATCAAAACACATCATAAACCTACGTAGGAAGCATCACTGTAAATCACAAACTCTTTACCTGAAACAGGTTGCACTAACACTGGAGCATTTGTCAAAGCTTCTTTCAATTTCTCAAAGGCCTTCTGTCTTGCATCTGACCATTCAAACTTAACTCCTTTTTGCAACAATTTAGTCAAAGGAGCAGCTACTCTAGAGAAACCATCAACAAATCTCCTATAGTAACCGGCTAATCCTAGGAAACTCCTAATCTCGGTCACGAACTTAGGTTGTTTCCACTCAACAATAGCCTCAATCTTCGACGGATCAACACGGATGCCTTCGGCTGAAACAACATGGCCAAGAAATACAACCTCTCGAATCCAGAACTCACATTTACTAAGCTTCGCATACAACTGATTGCTCAACAATCTCTGTAAAACAAATCTCAAGTGCTCATCATGCTCTTCTTCTGTCTTCGAGTACACAAGTATATCATCAATGAAAACAACTACAAAACGGTCTAGATAGTCTCTAAAAATTATGTTCATCATGTTCATGAATGCTGCAGGCGCATTCGTGAGCCCGAACGGCATCACAAGAAACTCATAGTGACTATATCTAGTCCTAAAAGCTGTCTTCGGAACATCACACTCTTTCACTTTCAACTGGTAGTACCCGGATCTCAAATCTATCTTCGAGAACACTGAAACACCCCTCAACTGATCAAACAAATCATCTATGCGAGGCAACGGATACTTGTTCTTCACAGTCAACTGATTCAACTGTCTATAGTCAATACACATGAGCATACTACCATCTTTCTTTTTCACAAACAACACAGGAGCACCCCAAGGAGAACTACTAGGCCTAATGAAACCACGGTCTAATAATTCTTGCAACTGACTCTTCAATTCTTTCAACTCTTTCAGAGCCATACGATACGGAGCTATCAAAACTGGGTTAGACCCTGAAACAGTCTCAATCACAAACTCAACATCTCTGTCAGGAGGTAAACCCGGCAATTCTTCAGGAAACACATCCGGAAAGTCACAAACTGTTCTGATATCTTTTGGTCTAACTTTACTCATATTCGGATTCATAACATAAGCTAAGTAAGCCCCACATCCGGAGTCCATCAACCTATGAGCCTCTAAAGCTGACACCACATTAGACAAGAACTTAATGTTCTCGCCTACTACTACTACCTCGTAGTCATCAGAAAGTTTCAAGGAAATCCTCTTCGTCTCAAAATCCACACTAGCTCGGTGCTCAACTAACCAGTCCATACCCAAAATAATATCAGCCATAGAAAGGAAGTTCCATCATATCAACAGAGAACACATGACCCTGAATCTTCAGTGGACATCTCCTATACATACGTCTAACCACAACTGTCTCACCAAAAGAACTAGTCACATGCATACCTACATCTAAAATCTCAACAGGTATATCTAACTTCCGTGCATGCTCACTCAATATGTAGGAATGTGTAGAACCCCAATCAACCAAAGAAAGCAAAGACATAGACTGTAACTCGAAATTACCTGCTATCACATCAGTGTCGTTCCTGGCCTCTCTTTGAGCATAAACTCTCGCTGGTCCTTCTGCCTCTGGCTGCACTGCCACAACATGAGCAAGGTTCCTTTGAGCATCTACCCTAAGTGCATCAGCCCTAAGCTGGAAGTAGCCACGACCGCGCCCACGGTCTCTCTGAAAATCATTCGCTCTCGCAGGAGCCTGAGCAATGTTCGGTGCCTGTGCCGCCTGATGCGGACAATCCCTCCTAAAGTGGTCCCTCGAACCACAGTTCCAACAAGCATGAAAGTTACCCCAACACTCACCAGCGTGCTGTCTCCCACAACGGGTACACTCGGGCAAACACCCTCCTCCTCTATGGCCCTGATGGCCTCTACCATGATGGCCACCGCCACGTCTATGGTCAAACTGATGTCCGCCACCTCTATGCCTCTTGGCATCCCTACTGTCAAAGTGGTTATGCCTCTTACCAGAACTGGAACCACCAAATCGTTTGGCCGAACCCAAACTGTGCTCTAAGTCCTTGGCCCTCGCGACCAATACATCAAAGTCTGAGTAGTCAGAAGCCAACGTGTACCTCTTGATCTCCTCGCTCAACCCATAGCGGAAACGATTACAGCGTTCCACTTCAGTAGAAACCAACTTTGAAGCGTACTGACTCAAGCGAACAAAATGGATCTCATAGTCTGTCACAGAAGCATCTCCCTGAGTAAGGGCCATAAACTCTCGCTTCTTCTCATCTAAGTACCTCGGTCCCAAGTACCTCTTTCTGAAAGCGGACCCAAAGAAATCCCAATCAATCTCTGCCTCTGGAATTCCAGTAGTAATGGTGACCCACCAGGTGTAGGCATCACCCTGAAGCAAGGAAATCACACAGCCCAATCTACGTGCGCCCACACAACCCATCTGAGCTAAGATACGAAATGTCTTCTCCAACCATAACTCCGACCTCTCCGGAGTAGATCCTCTGAACTCTTCGGCCCCCAAGCTATAGAGCCTCTCCAAAGGTAGACTAGCATCGTCACACCTAGGCTGAGCTGCAGCCTGAGCTCCCGCAATTGTGGCCTGAAATGCTCCCGCTATAGCTTGCACTAGCGGGGTCATATCAATTCCGGCCGGACCTTGGCCACCTTGGCCACCTTGAGGTTCCTCTCCTTTAGCTCTATCCTCGCCCCCAACTCCAGGCGGAGGAGGTGGTGGTGGTGGAGATGGTGGAAGAGCGCCAACTCCCGCGGCCACCGGCCCTTCTATATGAGCCTCCACACCAATCACCGGCTCAACAGGAGCCGCAACATGTGGTTCCTGACGAACCACTCTTGGCCTACCCCTCAGCCTAGACATCACTCTCAAACGATAACTACAACCACAACAAACAAAATATACAAGATCGGGTTAGCAAGGCAAGGCTTCCAAGTGCTCAAGTACGTCTCCCTCACTTAAAATTCTTTTCCGATGTAATAGTAGCAATGGGACTCTCAAACAACATGATTTTAAACAAACAATCAACATACTTGTCACACAAGAAATCATACTTACAAAGCAAGCAAACACCATGCATATCATTTTAAAACTTAAACTTACCTCACTTACCTGCCCAAGGTCTCAGTAACCTTAGGCTCTGATACCAACAAGTGTAACACCCTCGTCCCGGTCTGGTCGGATGACCGGTCCGAGTGGGCCACACGGGGAAAACCGAAGCGAAACCTGTTGAGGTTCCTCCTCGGTTAACGACCCAGAAAATTTCTCTTAACTTTATCTTGTCTATAGGCATTATTAAGTCCTATGTGAAGCCCAGCAGCAGAAACACAAATAATCCAACATCGACCATTCAAAACAACATCTTAAAACAACTCATTTTAACCCTTTATAGCAGGCCGTATCGAAACGCCCTTAAGGTGTTTCGATACGCCTTGACTTAGTCAACAGGCCAGGGTCAACCTGATGAGACCGTTCCGAAACAGGGGTGACCCGTATCGAAACGACCCCAACGGTCAACTTCTTGTAGTCAACGAGATCTGACCGTTTCGAAACATCATAGACCCGTTTCGGAACACCTTTATCTCGCCAATTTCTCAAAATTCCAGTAGCAAAAGTGTACCGAAACGGCCCTACCCATTTCGAAACACTCGGCCAAAAACAAAGGGACCGTATCGAAACAGGGTAGCTCATTTCGAAACGCCCTCTGTCTGCAGACGGGTTTTAGCTATTTTAAGGCACAATGGTGTCCCTAAACCCCACCAAAACCTCCAACAACACACTAATAACAATTCTAAGGCAAACCAATATACAAGCATGCTTGAACATCATAATAACAAGACTAAACACCAAGGCACAACATCACAAGTCATACATCCATACATGTCATTATAGATATTAAGCTTTAACATATCCAACACTTAGGCAATTCTAGATAGTAAAATACTAACATGGTCACAAGCGTAGCATACATCCCAAAAGTCAATTTAACAAGCACACACGAGGAGTCTAACATGCTCCTAAACAACAACCATAGCAACATGATCCAAAAACATCATAACACGATTACATGCCCCATTGCTTGACCATTACAGCTTAATTTAAAAGTTCATACTTGGTAACCAAACAAGCACCACAAGCACACTTGGAGGCCCCCTTCTTGCTCCTAGCAACCCACGAATTAAGGATCTGCATTGTCGAACAAAGAGAGAGCGTAAGCAATAAGCTTAGTGAGGGTAAGCTCTTTAAAAACAAACATCGACAATGCAAGGTCCAAGCACGATCTTAGCCAAGGTAAATACATAATTACCAAGGATCTTGCTCCTAGCTACTAGGGGTGGGCAAAAAACCC
This sequence comes from Hibiscus tridactylites, assembly GCA_958450335.1. Lineage (NCBI taxonomy): Eukaryota > Viridiplantae > Streptophyta > Magnoliopsida > Malvales > Malvaceae > Hibiscus > Hibiscus tridactylites. The sequence goes on from OY288288.1 coordinate 9,265,918, forward strand.
GATTACACGATCCCGCTCCCGGACCCGGTCGGACCCGGTGGATTTTTACCCGGTATTGGTTCCAGTGGGACCGAGACTGGATCCAAAATTTAGGTCCCGATTGCAACCGGGACCTGGACTGGATCCTGCTTTTTTGGACCCGGTACCCGGTGGGTACCCAATGGGACCGGGACCTGTACCAGGTACCCGGTACTGGTCTGGTACCGAATGGCGTTGAAGAGGTTGAAAGCAACTGAAGGCGCTCCTTTATTTCTCTTTGTGTATGAATATTATGAGTATGACTCATTTTAAGACTTCAACCTTCAAGCCTGCAATATTCTGACTTTATTATTTAATATTATTATTGATGGTTGGAATTTTTTCCCCTACTGCTCAAATTTTATTAATAATAGACTAATTGACCGGGTACCCGGTATTGGTACCGGTTCCCACTAGTACCGGGACCAGTTCCTGAAATCTTGGACCCGGTCTAACCGGGACCGGGACTGGTTCTAATTTTCAGGAACCGGTGGTTACCGGGATCGGGACCAATTCTAGACAAATTGGTCGGGTACCCTGTCTTGCCCACCCCTACTAGCAACCCCACGAACTAAGGATATGCATTGTCGAACAAAAAGAGAGCGTAAGCAATAAAGCTTAGTGAGGGTAAGCTCTTTAAAAACAAACCTCGACAATGCAGGGTCCAAGCACGATCATAGCCAAGGTAAATGCATAATTACCAAGGGTCCTCAAGAGCCAAAAGTTAAAGATACATGATCAATATTCAATTATATGCCATGCTCGTAAAGCTCTAATCCCCAACACATGTAATCATATATAACATCCAAATATAGAGATCACATTTCACAACACATTGATACACATATCAATCAATATTGGCACCTAGCTATGACCCGAATACGCGGATAAACACGTTGGAACTCACATCCAACAACCATTTTACCTCACAGTGGGATTACACTCATCATCGGTCTTGCGGAGGGGATTCCACTCATCCTCACGCCCCGTCGATGGGATTCCACTCATTATCGATTATATATATATATAAATACAATTTCCGGGCGTACCCGTACTCCTCCTTGGTGACTCAACGCCACCAAGGCCACGCGCGAATTTAGACTCATGTGTGCACACTAACATCCTAATGATCGATCATTTGTACTCAAGCATACTAGTGCCAACATTTAACTCATTCCACATTACTCATTTCAATCAATTCCGTGCTTAGAACGTACTCACCATGATCACAATCATGAACCATTTCCATGCATGCCATAAGCATCACAAAAATCATGCCTCATCTCACACGTATAACACATTATACATAAGCAATCATATCACAAGTCATACGAGGCATAAACATCCAAATATAAGTTCATCCAATGGCTCTAGATTAAGTTTAGGATTAGGCTACCACCCTAATCCTAACTCTAGGTGGGTCTACCAAGCCCGACCTAGTCCACATGCTCGAACCAACCATTTAAAACCACTTTAAACATTTAACCACTCACCTAAGCTTCCAAGCTCCAAGCCAAGCAAGCAACCACCCTCAAGTTCCCAGATTTCTTCCTGAAGCTTCTCCAACGCAAGTTCTCGCTTCTAAACAACCTCAATACAATTCAAACAATCTCAAATCAGCCCAACATCAAAATACCAACCCGGAACACAATTCAAACACAAATTAGAATGTTTCAAGCCATGAACAACCCCACTTTTAACCAAACTCGGGCAACCCCAAAACCTCTTCCAAAATCCATGTTTCCAACACCCTTTACACCCACAAATGATCCCAAATCAACCCTAACCATAGTACTACCATTGGGCTATCAATTCCCACCTAAAACATCCCCCAAAACCCTCCAAAAACCCCATTTATACCCAAATTCGGGAATTTGCTTAAAACCATTCAAAATTCACATATGAGGTACCTTTTAGTTCTTAGACTTCATAACTAACCATATTAAATCAAAACATTAAGTTTAGCTACACAAAGGCATCATTTTTAATCAAATCTTTTGAAACCCCCATTTTCAAAACTTCAACGAAAATAAAAACTAATGGTACTTTTGAAAAGAAGGAGTTGAGGAGAAGTCAAAAACGATGTTACCTTGCAAAAATGAGTTGAAATGGAGGAGCTTTTTGATGGAATAGTGACTTGTAGAGAGAGAGCTCTTTTCACGTTGGTTTCTCTTTGAAGAAGAGAATGAATAGTAAGAAAGGGGTGTTTTGTTTTAAATTTAAAGGCCCAAAGACCATTTTGCCCTTAATGAAATGGAATATTCACAAGGGTATATAATCCATGGCCATTTGGGGTTTAATCCCAAAGCATAGTCAACATCAAATTAATTAATTTGATAACAAAACCCGAACCATTATTTAAATCATAAAACCGAACCCAAAATAATATTAAAATATTATTTTCATCTAACCCCTAAACCCGGGTGTTACACTTTGCCTTATAGCCATCGAAGAAGATTCAAGGGTAACTTCTAATTTATCTACTTCATGTTCATATTCTTTTGATGAATTACAAGATGCCTATGACGATTTGGTTTTAGAGTTTAAGAATCACATTTTGAAAAGCAATAAAATGATTTCAAAGTTGAAAATTCAAAATGATTTGATTTCTAAAACCAAACTTGAACTTGAAGCAAAACTCGAAGAGTTTGAGCAAAAATGTTTTGATTTACAAAATTTGCTTCATAAAGTTCAAGAAGAAAATGATTTGATTTCTAAAGAATTTGAAAAGAAAAATAAATTTAAAAATCAAACTTTTATGTAAGACAATCTAGTGTCCCTAGATTTGTAAAAGGAAAATGTTTTAGAAGTGTTTGGGTCCAAAAAGGACTAACCACTTCAACTAAAAATAATGATGAAATTGAAAAATGGATTCCTAAGGGGACTAAATTTTGTGCTACTAACGTTTATGGATCCAAAGCAATTTGGATACAAAAAATCACTTGATTGTCTTTTGCTAGGTGTGATGGAGATTAATCAACAAGTCAAACTTTGAGGGGAGCTCCATGCACACAAGGAAGACACTTGAAGAAGGAAGGCTTCACATCCTCCCTTGGATTCAAGTGTGGTAAAATCTAGTTGTTTTTGTTTTTATTTGTTTTATTTTTTTAACTAGATTATGATCATATATGTTGGAATAACATTCTTATGATTCTTTGAGTAAGGGGGAGCCATTTCAAAACCAAAAATTCTTATTTGTCATTTTTTTCTACCTCTATTGTTATTTTGAACTTAAAAGTGTTTAAATTCTTTTTGATATAACAAAAAGGGGGAGAAATGTGTTTTGAAAAAGAATTTTCAAATGAATAAGGGGGAGCTTTAATTGATTTCAAATCTTTATCTCTTATTCACAATTTTAAACTTAAAGGGGGAGAATCCCAAACAATTTTTCAAGTTGGTTTTATTATATAAAAAATGGGGAGATTGTAGAACTAGTGTTTTGATATAATAATTGAAAAATGTTTTGGACTAATTTGAAAAGAATTTAAAACTTGGTTCTAAGTCCAAACAACTTGAATATATGTTTGAGGTATTTAAAAATGTTTTTGGCAATGTTTTTATTAATTTTAAATAGTCAAACTTGATTTTTCAAGCTGCCCGTACCGATATAGTTCAACCCGTACCGATACCTTTTTTGCCCAGTTTTGTCACTTCCAAACCCGTATTGAAACAGGCTTGGCCGTTTCGATACAGTGAGTGATCGTATCGATACGCCTAGTCAGCATACCAATCCCATTTTAACAACCCCAGCGGTCATATTTCCCAACAGTCTTTTAAACGTCATATTGTATCGATACGCCCTCAAGCGTATCGATACGCCTAGGCTGGCAAGAGCCCAACGGCTAGTTTTTGATGAAGGCTGTACCGATACGGGTCCATGCGTATCGATACGGAAGGCTGTAGAACAGCATTAATGAAGGGAAATAAAGTCCTCAACGGCTCCAATTCTTCCCCAACGGCTAGTAACGGCTACAAACTCATTAAGGAGTATAAAAGGGACCTCCAAGCATCAAGTAATCGTCAATGCTTCAATTGTCAATCAACAAATGATCAAGAGTTGTCTTTGTACTTAAATTGTCATTTCTTTGTATAGACAAACACTAGTGAGCCAAAATTGTTAAATTTGCTCAAGTGTTTTAGGTTTTGGGTGAGAGCTAAATTGTGCAAACAAACACATATTAGAGGGATTTTTGTTTGCTAATATTTTCTCTTGTAAAGAGGGTTTGATAAAGGCTTTGGGTAGAAAGCTTGATCGGTGTATAAGGGTTTCCTCCTAAGCCTAGAAAAGGGGACGAATCAATAGTGGATTGATTGGAAATCCTTAGTGGGAAGCTAAGGTAGTGGATGTAGACCTTGGTTAGAAGGTTGAACCACTATAAATCATTGTGTCAATTATCTTTTAAGCTTCCACACCACATCCACCCAAAATTTCACTTCTCCACCACTTGGCGAGCAAGAACGGTTGAAGGAATCGAGCACCTTAAAACCCAACAAAAAACAATTAAGCCCCACTTTACATGTCATCATTCACATGTGGACTGTCAAGTTAGCACCCTAAACAGCCACGTCAGCATCGTAAACTGCCACATCAGCATCGTAACGGTCAACGACGGAAACCTTTAGTCAAAGGGTCAGATTAGTTAATTTTTGGGTTTGAGGGTGACATTGTGTGCAAAAAACACATTAAGGGCTTAATTGATTTTTTTGAAAGTTTAGGGGGTTCTCGAGCCCTTAAGCCTTTAAATTTAAATAAAATTTTATTATACATGTAAGTATATGTAACAAGTTAGATTACATATCATTTAAAATTTATGATCACATGTATATGTCGTATTATTACCGTTAAATTTTTAACGGTCTAATAAACATGATAATTAAAGAATGGGTAATTTGACAAAAATATATATGTTGAGGGTCAAATTTATCCTAAAAAAAGAATGAGGGTCAAAATGTCAATAATTATAACAAAGTTAAAAGGTTGAGGGTTAAATTATAACAAAGTCCAAAATTTTAAAAAATAAATAAGAGAAAAAAGTTAAAATTAAAAAAAAAAAAGAGAAAAATAGTGGTGATGAAGATGCTGGCTAAATTATAACAAAGTTTAAAAGTTGAGGGTTAAATTTTTGTTATGCGAATTACAAAAAATAATAGAAAAAATAGTGGTGTATAAGTATATCAATGTATAGCATTTATAGTGTATATCAATGTAACACCCCTAGAATATAAAAAAAAGGGAAATAGAGGTTGTGGGAATTGAACCCACAACCTTTACATGTTTAGCCAAATGCCCAGCCAATTAAGCTAGAGAGCTTTTAACTTTATTTTCTCCACAATTTATTTTAAATTGGTGTTGTTTCCCTTTTTGAAATAAAATAATAATAAACCTAAAATATTCCATCTATCCTCTTTAATGACAATTAATTGGGTCAGCTACCCCCAAAAAAGACACCAGACCCTTTACCCCACCTTTCACCGACCATCCACCTTCCTGAATCAACCGGCCACCACGTCTCTCGCCTCACTGCCGCGTCGTGTCACGCACCACCACCGCCAGACGAACCACCTCGACGTTCTGAGCAAAATACCTAAGGTCACTCGCGTAGCCACTGCCGCAAACGTCAGCAATCGTGCGTCGAAGGCTCGACGAACATAGGGATAAACTCTTTAGGGTTTTTTCACATTCCGACCACCATAGGCGTCATTCCCCGTTTTGGTCACCGCCACTGTTTTCCCCGCGTCGCGACGAGTGTGGCACCGGCCGCCGATTTCCTAATCGACGTTGTTCGCAGCCTCGTCGGAGATTTGCCGGTATTAAAGGGTTTAAATCTTGTTTTGGTAAGTTTGGGGAGTTTTTGACTTGATTATTTAGTTATTTGAGCTTTAATCGTGAAATGGATGATAACGACGTGATCGGAAAGCTTTTTCCGGCCATTTTAGGCCGCGCGTGGGCCTCATGCGCCATTCGAGGAAATTTCCAACCGCCCTAGACGGTGGCCGTTGAACCGGCCGACTCAGTTACGACCTGGTCCCTTGACCGAATCGGCCCAACAGTTAAACCTATTCTAACCGGTAATAAATAAATTGGGCCCTTAACTAATGGGCCGACTCGACCAGTTGACCAACTCAACCCGCTGACCATACCCAACCTATTGACCATACCCTTAACTAATGGGTCGACTCGACCGTATCATTCCTAAGGTATTTCCTTAGGTTTGCACTTATGCTCAAAGGGCACGGGTTAACGCCTTTTTACGAAGTTTTGGGGAAACTACATACTAGAGTATGGTTGGAGGGTAGATAGAAAATTGAAAAGAACTGTATTGTTACTTGAATTCTATAATTTTGTACTATAAATGCTTACTACATTATTTGTGATACATGTTTATTCTTGAACTATTGGAACACACTGAGCTTTCTAGCTCTCGCCCCCAAACATTTTCCCCTTTCAGATATTTTGGATAGGCCACCCCGTAGCTGACACTTGGAGGATCAACGCCTATATTTTTGAATGTATGGTATTATACTAGGAGTATTTTGATACATTATTGATACTTATTTTGTAACTCTCTTATGATGGGTTTACTTAAGTGATCATGGTTGTCTACATCATTTTATGAGCCTATATTTTGTAATGGTTGAAGTTTAAGTTTTCGAGCATCTTATTATTATGTTTGATATGAAATTATTTTAGAAATACTACTTGATGTATTAAAGGGGTTTATCCAACTTGATGGTTTTACACCGAGTCCTGTTGTTATGCTGTCGAAATAAATACTTAATTTGCCAACAGGTTTTCCACTTGAGTTTTAATTGTGATGTGCCTTGTTAGACATGGTCATTTCGTATAGGCCGGTCTAGGGGGTTAAATTTGGTTGGTATCAAAGCTTTTGGTTTTAAACCTTGGACTATGGATAAGTCCTTTTAAAGTACAGTTCTAGAATGTTTTTTCAAAATATTGTGAAAAGAGGCCACGTCACCAAACTTTACTGTTGGGTTCTTAGGTGGCTCGATTCCTTCAACCGTTCTTGCTCGCCAAGTGGTGGAGAAGTGGAATTTTGGGTGAAAGAGGTGTGGAAGCTAAAAAGAATAAAGACAAGATGATTTATAGTGGTTCAACCTTCTAACTAAGGTCTACATCCACTACCTTAGCTTCCCACTAAGGATTTTCAATCAATCCACTATTGATTTGTCCCCTTTTCTAGGCTTAGGAGGAAACCCTTACAAACCGATCAAGCTTTCTACTCAAAGCCTTGATCAAACCCTCTTTACAAAGAGATACAAATAAGCAAACTCAAATCCCTCTAATAGGTATTTGCTTGCACAATTAAGCTCTCACCCAATCTTAAAACACTTGAGCAAATATAAAATTTTTGGCTCACTAGTGTTTGTCTATACAATAAATTGACACTTAAAGCACTAAGACACATTCTTGATCATATGATGTTTTACAAATTAAGCATTAGCTTTCTCTTGATGATTGGAGGTCTCTTTTATACTCCTTCTTAATTTTGTAGTCGTTACTAGCCGTTGGGGTTGAATTGGAGCCGTTGGAGACTTTATTTCTCATATTAAATGCAGTTCAGGAGCCTTCTGTATCGATACACGAGGACCTATATCGGTACGCTCTTCTTCAGAAACTAGTCGTTGGACTCTTGCCAGCCTAAACGTATCGATACCCTTAAGGGCGTATCGGTACGGTAAGTCATTTAAAAGACTGTTGGGAAATAATAGTTGGGGTTGTTAAAATAGGGGTCAGTACACTTAAGGGGCGTATCAAAACGATCCCTTTTCGTATCGATAGGGTCTCACCCGTTTCGATACGGGTTTTGGCAGATTCAAAACTTGGGCAAAAGGGTATCGATACGGGGTATACTGTATCGATACGGGCTTACTGAAAAGTCAAGTTTGGCTATTTTAAAGCATACAAAACTTTGCCAAAAACCTTTTAAGATGCCTCAAACTTATTTTCAAGTTGTTTGGACTTAAAGACATGTTTTAAATTCTTTTCAAATAGGTCCAAAACCTTTTTCAATTATTATATCAAAACATTAGTTCTACAATCTCCCCCTTTTTGATATAATAAAACCAACTTGAAAAATTGTTTGGGATTTCTCCCCATTTGTGAAATAAATTTTGAATAAGAGAATCAATATTTAAAATCAATTAAAGCTCCCCCTTATTCATTTGAAAATTAAAATTTTCAAACCATTTCTCCCCTTTTTTGTTATATCAAAAAGAATTTAAACACTTTTAAGCTCAAAATAACAATAGAGGTGAAAAGAATGACAAAATTAAGAATTTTGTTTTTTAAAGGCTCCCCCTTACTCAAAGCATCATAAAAAGATGTTAGTCACAACATATGATAATCTAGTTGAAATAAGTAAAACTAAATCAAATAAAAGCAAAAACAACTAGATTTTACCACACTTGAACCCAAGGGAGGATGTGAAGCCTTCCTTCTTCAAGTGTTGTTCCTAGTGTACATAGAGCTCCCCCTCAATTTTGGACTTGTTGATCAATCTCCATCACACCTAGCAAAAGACAATCAAGTAATTTTTGGTATCCAAATTGCTTTCGATCCATAAACGTTAGTAGCACAAAACTTAGTCCCCTTAGGAATCCATTTTTCAATTTCATCTCTTTTAGCTGAAGTGATTAGTCCTTTTGGGACCCAAATACTTCTAAAAACTTTACCATTTACAAATCTAGGGGCACTACATTGTCTTACATAAAAATTTAATTTTCCAACATCATTTTTCTTTTCAAGCTCTTTGGAAATCAAATCATTTTCTTCTTGAACTTTGTGAAGCAAATTTTGTAAATCAAAACATTTTTGTTTAAACTTATTGAGTTTTGCTTCAAGTTCAATTTTGGTTTTAGAAATCAAGTCATTTTGAATTTTCAATTTTGAAATCACTTTCTTGTTTTTCAAAATGTGATTTTTAACTTTTAAAACCAAGTCATCATAGGCATCTTGTAATTCATCAAAAGAATATGAAAATGAAGTAGATGAATTAGAAGTTACCCTTGAATCTTCTTCGATGGTCATAAGGCAAAGGTTGGCTTGTTCATTGTCGGTGGAGTCTTTATCACTCCAAGTAGCCACATATGCCTTCTTCTTATGGATTGAAGTGCTTGCCCTCTACTTCTTCATGGATTCTCGTTCAAGTTCTTTTAAGGTTTTCTTCATGAAAGGGGCACACTTCTTGAAGAGATGAATTGTCTCTTCTTCTTCATCCTCCTCTTCACTTGAATCTACATGACAGCAAGTGGAGGATTTGAGAGCAATGCATTTGTGTTGATGCCAAGCCCTTTGATCTCCTTCTCCCTCATAGCTCTAATCTCTTCCTTCTTCTTCTCCTCTTCTTTACTGTTGGGTTCTTAGGTAGCTCGATTCCTTCAACCGTTCTTGCTCGCCAAGTGGTGGAGAAGTGAAATTTTGGGTGAAAGAGGTGTGGAAGCTAAAAAGAATAAAGACAAGATGATTTATAGTGGTTCAACCTTCTAACCAAGGTCTACATCCACTACCTTAGCTTCCCAGTAAGGATTTCCAATCAATCCACTATTGATTCGTCCCCTTTTCTAGGCTTAGGAGGAAACCCTTACAAACCAATCAAGCTTTCTACCCAAAGCCTTGATCAAACCCTCTTTACAAAGAGATAAAAATAAGCAAGCTCAAATCCCTCTAATAGGTATTTGTTTGCACAATTAAGCTCTCACCCAATCCTAAAACACTTGAGAAAATATAAAATTTTTGGCTCACTAGTGTTTGTCTATACAATAAATTGACACTTAAAGCACTAAGACATATTCTTGATCATATGATGTTTTACAAATTAAGCATTAGCATTCTCTTGATGCTTGGAGATCTCTTTTATACTCCTTCTTGAGTTTGTAGTTTTTACTAGCCGTTGGGGTTGAATTGGAGCTGTTGGGGACTTTATTTCCCATATTAAATGCAGTTCTAGAGCCTTCTGTATCGATACATGAGGACACGTATTGGTACGCTCTTCTTCAGAAACTAGTTGTTGGACTCTTACCAGCCTAAGCGTATTGATACGCTTGAGGGCGTATCGGTACGGTATGTCATTTAAAAGATCGTTGGGAAATAGCTGTTGGGGTTATTAAAATAGGGATCGATACGCTTAAGGGGCGTATCGAAACGATCTATTTCCGTATCGATACGATCTCACTCGTTTCGATACGAGTTTTGGCAGATTCAAAACTTGGGCAAAAGGGTATCGATACGGGGTATACCGTATCGGTACGGGCTTGCTGAAAAGTCAAGTTTGGCTATTTTAAAGCATACAAAAACTTTGCCAAAAACCTTTTAAGATGCCTCAAACTTATTTTCAAGTTGTTTGGACTTAAAGACATGTTTTAAATTCTTTTCAAAAAGGTCCAAAACATTTTTCAATTATTATATCAAAACATTAGTTCTACATTTACTTGTTTAATTGTGTTCGATTCTCTAGTTTCATAAACTAATCTTAGGTTTTATCCTTATAGAGATTCTCCGAGATGAACACTAGCAGAGGACGTCAACCCGCTCGTAGACGAGGTCGACCCATTAGATTTGCAGACCCGATAGACTATTTGATGGTTGCTCCATCTACTCATGCTGATGCTCATGCCCCCGTAGATCCTTCAGCTTTTACCGAGCCTTCCGCCCGTCATGATCCTACAGTTTCGACCACCCCGACTGCTCCGACACCTACCCCAACTGCTCTATCGTCTACTCCTGGTATTGATATGACTACTCTAGTTAGAGGAGCGGCGGTTTCTGGGCCCGAGCCTACGACTGGAGTTACTGATGAGAGTTTGAGTAGACAGTTTCTCTAGCTGATTCAGGGTGTAGTCAAAGCATCGGGTGTCGCTCTAGAAGTCCCCATCTCTTAAACTTTATTTGCTAACGAGATCAAGACCTTCTCGGGATCTCTTAGTGGAGCACCGACCGAGGCTGAGGAATGGTTGTATGACATCGTGCGACGTATGACAGAGATGGGTTTTGAGCCATCCAAGAAATACTTGGGTGTTGTATCTATGCTGAACGGGAATGCTCGTACCTGGTGGGAGTCCATTATGAGTAGTGTTCCCTCTAATTGGTTGACATGGGATTTCTTTAAAGAGCGTTTTAGGAACCATTATCTAGGCGAGCGGTTCTTGAAGGAAAGACGACATACATTCAAGGACTTGGTGTAGGGTTCTATGACAGCGGCCGAGTATGAGATGTAGTTTCTAGAGTTACAGAAGTATGGTCCTGGTTTGGTTTCTGCCGAGAAGAACATATGTGAAAAGTTCTTAGAGGGCCTTCATATTGGGATACGTGATAGGGTGGTTACACATCACGATGAGGTATTTGAGGATTTAGTAGGTCGGGCTAAGACTGTAGAACAGGTAGGGATAAGGACCGAGATCGAGGTCGAGGCCGAGGCCGAGGCCGAGATTGGGATCGATCTAGGAGGCCTAGTTAGGGTGAGTCCTACGGATATCTAGATAAGAGAACCCGCATCACTGACTCTCAGAAGAGTAATGCGAGTTCTAGGCCTTCAGCACCTTCAGTCCTAACTGCCAGTCGAGGTGATTCTTTGGGATTTTCATCTATGCCTGCATGTGAGGATAGCGGTAGGAAGCACGGAGGAGAGTGTTGGAAGTTGATTGGTGTTTGCTTCCTGTTTGGTACTATGGATCATTTCTTTAAGGAATGCCCACGTTCACCTCCCACGGGGGTATCCACTCAGACTCCTGCCCATACTCAAACACTTGCTCATTCACAAAAATCTATTCAGAATCCGGCTAGAGGTTGTAATCAGGGTAAAGCTTTTGGGTCTGCTATTAGATCTAAAAGTAGAGGTCGATCCTATCAGAGTGGGGACCAGTTATGACCGAGGATAGGCAACCTGCACTTGTTTATGCCAACAGACGTCGAGACAACAGAGATGAGCCAGACGTCATTGCAAGTACATTTACTACATTTTCTGTTCCATATTTTGCATTGCTCGACAATGGTTCTACCCATTCCTATATATTGAGATCTGTGTCTCGAGACCTCCAGATTACCGCTGAGACCATAGCGAGAGCAGCTACTGTTATGAGTCCACTAGTGGGTCAGGCAGTGCTTATGGATAGGGTTTTCAGGCGATGTCCCCTCGAGGTTCAAGGGGAAATGTTCCCAGTTGTCCTTATGGAGCTACCATTAGAAGAATTTGATTTGATTCTTGGCATGGATTGGTTGACTGAATATTGGGTTAACTTGGATTGTGAGTCTAAGAGAGCAACCCTGAAAACTTCTGATGACCGAGTAGTGATTCTTGTTGGTGAGCGTCGAGGGTATCTGTCTAATGTGATATCTGCTTTGGCTGCTAATACGATGATTCGAAAGGGATATCGGACTTTCATTGCATGTTTATTGAATACCAAAGGTTCTCTGTCAAAGATCGAGGAGATTCACACTGTTTATGAGTTTCCCGATGTTTTCCTTGAAGTGCTACATGGGTTGCCAACGGATAGGGATGTTTAATTTTGAGATTGAGACCTATCCGGGATCTGCACCAGTCGCCATGAACCCCTACCGTATGGCTCCTAAGGAGTTTAAGGAGTTGAAGATTCAGTTGCAAGAGCTACTTGACCGAGGTTTTATCCGATTTAGCTCTTCACCTTGGGGAGCTCCGGTCTTATTTGTGAAAAAGAATGATGGTTCCCTCCGACTGTGTATCGATTACCGGAAGCTGAACAAGTTGACAGTTAAGAACAAGTATCCTCTACCCAAGATCGATGACTTGTTTGATCAGTTTCGAGGAGCCACAGTCTTCTCGAAGATTGACCTTCGTTTCGGGTATTATCAGTTGAAAATAAAAGGGTTTGATGTAGCGAATACATCCATTCACGCCCGATATGGGAATTATGAATTCCTAGTTATGCCATTTTGCTTGACTAATGTTCTGGTCGCATTTATGGATCTGATGAACCGTGTTTTCGGGCCCTACTTAGATCAGTTTGTGGTGGTGTTCATTGATGACATCCTGATCTATTCCCAGTTTGAGGTGGAACATATCGAGCATTTAAGAACTGTTCTGCAGACTCTTCGAGAGCACAAATTTTATGCCAAGTTGAGCAAGTGTGAATTTTGGCTCAACGAAGTGACATTTAATGGGCATGTGGTATCAGCTCGGGGTATTCAGGTTGATCCGAGCAAGATAAAGTCCATTGTGAGTTGGAAGACCCCCAATAATGTTTCCTAAATCCACAGTTTCTTGGGTTTAGTTAGTTATTACAAGCGTTTCGTTGAGGGCTTTTCCATTATTGTGGCTCCATTGACGAAACTATTGAGGAAAGATGTTCCATTCATCTGGACAGATGCTCAGCAGGATAGTTTCGAGAAGTTGAAGACAGCTCTAATGCAAGCTCCAGTTTTAACTCAGCCCGAATCTGGGAATGATTTCGTAGTTTATAGTGATGTATCGCGCTCTGGGCTTGGATGTGTTCTGATGCAGGATGATAGAGTAATAGCTTATGCGTCTCGTCAGTTCAGGCCACATGAGTGTAATTATCCTACCCATGATCTAGAGCTGGCCGTTGTGGTCTTTGCCTTAAAGATTTGGAGACACTATCTCTACGGAGAGAGGTGTTATATCTACACAGATCACAAGAGCCTGAAGTACATTCTTACACAGAGAAAGCTTAATCTGAGACAACGTCATTGGATTGAGCTTCTTAAGGACTATGACTATGTGATTGAGTACCACCCGGGGAAGGCTATTGATGTTGTTGATGCTTTGAGTCGTAAGACTATATCGGACTTGGGATCCTTGTTTGCCAGGATGAGTATATATAGTTATGGCAGTTTACTAGCCGAGCTGCAGGTTAAACCGACATTGACCGAGGAAATTAAAGCCAAACATCTTTTAAACAGTTCCTTACTCCCTGTCATATAGCAGGTCGAGCAGGGATCTACATCTATCTATGCCTTTGATCAGGATGGAGTCATGTGCTTCAAGGGCCATTATTGTGTATCGGATGTTACCGAGTTGAAGCGGGCCATTCACAGTGAGGCTCATAGCAGCCCTTATGCTATGCATCCCGGTGGGTAGGGGTGTTCAAATCCGGGTACCCGGACCTTCGGGTATTAGGTTTGTCGGCCTGTGTCCCGACCCGTAAATACCGGGTACCCGATAATCGGGTACCCGGTTCTTATTTTTTTATTTATTTTAAAATTAAGAAAAAACTTTAAAAGTTTATAACACATGATCCAAACAAAAAAATAATAATTATTTGAAGTTTATAACCATAAGAAAGACATTAAAAATATTAATTTCGATCGTGATTTTTTTTAATCTCATATTTTTTAAAGAAACCTACTAATGCATAAATGCAATAAAGAAACCTTGTTGTTTGTTTTATATCGAATCTTACATATTCACAAATTAATATTTTTTTGTTGAAAAATTTAAAATATGAAAGCATATAATACAAATATAGAATGAATTTAGAGATTTAAATATAGTTTTAAAGTAAAAATATTAAGTAATCTAATAAAATAAAAAATAAAAAAATAGGAACCGGGTACCCGAAAGTAACCGGGTACCCGAAAAAATCATATTTTTTGACCCGGGCCTGACCCGGAAAATGACGGGCCGGGTACCCGACCCAGGTAAAAAACAATTCCGGGTAAATACCCGATTATTTGTGTTCGGGTAGTCGGGTCGGGTAATTTTGAACACCCCTACCGGTGGGGACAAGATGTACTAAAACCTGAGGCAAAGTTATCCTTCTGGCCTTTTGCAACCCATTAGGATTCTTGAATGGAAATGGGAGCGCATCACGATGGATTTTGTTATAGGGTTACCTCTGACTCCTTCCAAGAAGGACTCTGTATGGGTGATTGTTGATAGACTCACTAAGTTTGCTTATTTTATTCTTATCCGAGTTACTTATCCCCTGAAGAAGCTAGCTAAATTGTATATTTCTGAGATTGTCATACTTCATGGTGTACCCTTGTCTATCATTTCGGATCGAGATCCAAAGTTTACCTCTCGATTCTGGAAGGCCTTACAGGAGGCCTTGGGCACACGTCTAAATTTCAGTACATCTTATCATCCGCAGACCGATGGACAGTCGGAGAGGGTGATACAGATTCTTGAGGACATGTTACGGAGATGTGTGATTGATTTCCATGGTAGTTGGGAGGATTTCTTGCCCTTGGTTGAGTTTGCATACAATGACAGCTATCAGGCTAGTATCCGCATGGCACCGTATGAGGCTCTATATGGCCGTAAGTGTCGTACTCTCATCTGTTGGACATAGTTGTATGATAAGAAGACCTTAGGCCCAGATTTGGTTTGAGAGACCGAGGAGACCGTCAGATTGATCAGTAACCGTCTGAAAGAGGCTTTTGACAGACAGAAGTCCTATGCTGACTGAAGGAGGAAAGACATTGAGTTCGAGGTTGGTGATCAAGTTTTCCTGAAGGTATCTCCCTAGAAGAAAGTTTTGAGATTTGGGCGCAAAGGCAAGTTGAGTCCAAGATTTATTGGGTCGTACCATATCCGAAATAGAGTTGGGCCTATTACATATCAGCTTGAGTTGCCTCCTCAGATTAGTCGCATTCATGATGTATTTCATGTATCTATGTTGAGGAAGTGCCACCCAAATCCAAGCCATGTTATTTAGGTACAAGATGTGGAGTTGAGGTCGGGTTTGTCTTATGAGAAGGAACTTGTTCAGATCTTTGATCAAGACGAGAGAATTTTAAGGAACCGACGTATTCCTATGGTTAAAGTTCAGTGGAGTAATCGTGGTCCAGAAGAAGCTACATGGGAGACTCTTAAGTCGATGGAAGAGAAATTTCTGCATTTATTCAAATCAAGTAAATTTCGAGGCCGAAATTTCTTTTTAGGGGGAGAGAGTTGTAACACCCCTAGAATATAAAAAAAGGGAAATAGAGGTTGTGGGAATCGAAACCACAACCTTTACATGTTTAGCCAAATGCCCAACCAATTGAGCTAGAGAGGTATTGGCTCTATTTTCCCCATAATTTATTTTAAACCGATGTTGTTTCCCTTTTCGAAATAAAATAATAATAAACCTAAAATGTCCCACCTACACTCTTTAATGACAATTAATAAGGTCAGCTACCCCTAAAAAGGACACCAGACCCTTTACCCCACCCTTCACCGACCATCCACCTTCCCAAATCAACCGGCCACCACGTCTTTCGACTCACCGTTGCGCAGTGTCACGCACCGCCACTGCCAGACGAACCTCCTCGACATCCTGAGCGAAACCTCTAAGGTCACTCGCGTAGCCACCGCCACAATAGCCTGCAATCGTGTGTCGAAGGTTCAATGAACCTAGAGATAAACCCTTTCAAGTTTTTGCTCATTTTGGCCACCATAGGCGTCCTTCCCCGTTTTGGTAACTGCCACTATTTTCCTCGCGTCGAAACGAGTGTGGCACCGGTCGCCAATTCCCTAACCGAAGTTGTTCGCAGCCTCGTTGGAGATTTGTCAGTATTAAAGGGTTTAAATCTTGTTTTGGTAAGTTTGGGGAGTTTTTGACTTGATTATCGAGTTATTTGAGCTTTAGTCGTGAGATGGATGACAACGGCGTGATCGAAAGATTTTTCCGACCATTTTAAGCCGCGTGTGGGCCTCACGCACCGTTCAGAGCAATTTTCGGCCGCCCTGGACGGTGGCCGTTGAACTGGTCAGCTCATCTCGGCCTGGTCCCTTGACCGAACCGGCCTAACAGTTAAACCAGTTCGAACTGGTAATAAATAAACTGGGCCCTTAACTAATGGGCCGACCTGACCCGTTGACCGACTTGTCCCACTGACCGTACCCGACCTGTTGACCAAGTTAGTTATCCGAGTCAACTCGATCGAGTTAACCCAGTAAGTCAACCCGCCCGAGTCAACCCGGTTAATCAGTGACGTCAACGTTGACTTGAACGCTGACGTCGGCGTTGACTTTGACTGATGATGTCGACATGACGTTAGCGTTGACTTAGACTGAAAAGTTAACTTTTCCCGAAAAGTCCTATTTTATGTTTTTTAGACGTCATGAGTCCGTTTTTTAAGCTCGTTTCACAAAATTCTAATCCAAAAGCCTCTGAATTGGACGTTGAACCCGAACATGCATATGTATTAAGTTATGTCATTTAAGAAAAATTGATGATTAAGGACTGATATTGATCTTTTAATTTAAAGGTACTCGTGGATCTCCCGATCATGCCTACGCCCAGCCCAGCTCGTCTCGATCAGTACCGCCTCGTGATCTTATCGTCACTCGTATGACCCTATAACATAGTATTTTATTTCGATCAAGGTGTAAATCTGTTAGTAACTGTAATCCTTGTCTATCTAGGTTCCAATACCGTATCGAAGCGTGATCCCGGTGCTCGGTAGACTTTCTAACTGACCGACCTGATCTTTTGAGGTGTGTTCCTTGTGTGCTACATAACCGTTTGAATATTGTTTTACATGCTTTATATATATATATATTATTAAACTGAACATGTGTATATGATTGACAAGATGTTTCCGTATGAATATGACATGATTTCTAAAATAAGCATGTTTATACCGTATGTATGATATATGTCTTAGTTTCTGATTGAACAGTATGCTCTCTGGTTACCGTTTTATTGAGAATAAATGTCTACTTTATATTTACTGACATTATAGTTATTATTGATTATAGAATTACTACATAGGTTTTATTGGGGTACTTTGATAGAATATGAAGTGACTGCAGGTTCAGCCCTGATCCAATTGGTAATTCCTTACCGTTACAGGTTCCTATGCTTCAGCTAGGGTAATTCCTACCGTACCGTTCCTAAGGTATTTCCTTAGGTTGGCACCTATGCCCAATTAGAACGACTTAACGCTTTTTACGCAGTTTTAGGGAAACTGCATACTGAAGTATGGTTGGAGGGTAGATAGAAAATTGAACTGAACTGTATTGTTACTTGAATTCTATACTTTTGTACTAGAAATACATTATTTGTGATACATGTTTTTGTTTGCACTATTAAAACACACTGAGCTTTCTAGCTCACGCCCCAAACTTTTTCCCCTTTCAGATATTTTGGATAGGCCACCCCGTAGCTGACACTTAGAGGATCGACACATTTGGTATTCTTTTAGAATGTAATGTTTCTATCCACCGTTTATACTTTCAGGGTAATATGTGCCTATATTTTGAAATGTATAGTATTATACTAGGAGTATTTTGATACATTATTGATACTTATTTTGTAACTCACTTATGATGGGTTTACTTAAGTGATCATGGTCGTCTACATCATTTTATGAGCCTATGTTTTATAATGGTTGAAGTTTAAGCGTTCGAGCATCTTATTACTATGTTTGATGTGAAATTATTTTGGAAATACTACTTGATGTATTAAAGAGGTTTATCCAACTTGATGGTTTTACATCGAGTCCTGCTGTTATGCTGTCGAAATAAATACTTAATTTGCCAATAGATTTTCCACTTGAGTTTTAATTGTGATATGTCTTACTAGACATGGTCATTTCGCATAGGGATGTAAAAACAGGTCAACAGTTGGGTTTCAGGTCGGGCTCTGTCAGGTCGGGTCAAATCGGTTACATGTCATTTCAGGTCATTTTTTGTTTTGACTCGATTCGGTTCGGGTTCGGGTTCATTTTGGGTCGGGTTCATTTCAGGTCGGGTTCAATTCAAGTCGGGTTCATTTCGGGTCGGGTTCATTTCAGGTCGGGTTCATTTCAGGTCGGTTCATTTCAGGTCGGGCCAAAACGGTTAATTGACAGGTTGATTTCAGGTCGGTTTCGTTTCAGGTCGGGTTCATTTCAGGTCGGTTTTTTTTCAGGTCGGGTTCATTTCAGGTCGGTTTCGTTTCAGGTCGGGTTCATTTTAGGTCGGTTTCGTTTCAGGTCGGGTTCATTTCAGGTCAGGTTCGTTTCAGGTCGGGTTCGTTTCAGGTCGGTTTCATTTCAGGTCGGGTTCTTTTCAGGTCGGTTTCGTTTCAGGTCGGGTTCATTTCAGGTCGGGTTCCTTCGGGTTTATGGTTTATTGTGTTATGTGTACTGTAGGGACTATGGACTAGGGATTAGGATTTAACATATATAATATTAGTACATTATACGTACATACATATAAGGAATTAAGGATTATGGTTTAGTGCTTTAGTAGTTTGGGGATTAGGGTTTAGGGGTGGGTGGTATAGTCTAAGGTTTAGGGACTGGGGATTAATGTTTAGGGTTCATAAATTGATTCATACATGCTTATATGCATTATATATATATTGATGGATTAGGGTTTTTATTTTTAGGGACTAGGGATTATGGTTTAGGGTTTAGGGTTTACTGTTCATTAATTGATGCATACATACGTATATGTATTATATATATTGACGGATTAGGGTTTTTATTTTTATGGTTTAAGGTTTATAGATTATGGTTTAGGGTTTAGGTTTTAGGGTTTAGGGATTGGGGATTACGTATATGTGTTATATATAGTTAGGATTATGGGTTTTGTTTTTAGGGTTTAGGGTATATTGTTCATAAATTGATACATACATATGTACATGTGTTATATTTATATTGATGGATTAGGGTTTTTTATTTTTAGGGTTTAGGGTTTAAGGTTTAGGGTTTACTGTTCATAAAATGATATGTACATATGTATATGGTTTTTAGGGTTTATGGTTTATGGATTATGGTTTAGGGTTTATTATTGATAAATTGGTACATACATACGTACATGTATTATATATATTGACGGATTAGGGTTTTTATTTTTAGGGTTTAGGGGTTAGGGTTTAGGGTTTACTATTCATAAATTGGTACGTACATACGTATATGTATTATATATATATTGATGGATTATGGTTTTTGTTTTTAGGGTTTAGGGTTTAGGGTTTACTGATCTTAAATTAATACAAACATATCTACATGTATTATATATATATATATATATATATATTGATGGATTATGGTTTTTAGGGTTTAGGGTTTAGGATATAGGGTTTAAGGTTTATGGTTTACTGTTCATAAAATGATACGTACATACGTACATGTATTATATATATTGATGGATTATGGTTTTTGTTTTTAGGGTGTGGAGTTTAGGGTTTAAGGTTTAAGGTTTAGGGTTCATTAAACCATAAGCATTAAACCATAAACCATAACTTATGAACCCTAACCACTAAACCCTAAAGCATACCTACATGCATTATATTAATATATATATTGATGGGTTAGGGTATTTATTTTTAGGGATTAATGTTTAGGGCTTAGGGTGTAGGGTGTAGGGTTTATGGTTTAGGGTGTAGTGTTCAAAAATTGATACTTACGTAAGTTAGGGTTCATTTATTATCTATATAATGATGGATTAGTGTTTCTATTTTAGGGTTGTATGGTTTAGAGAGTAGTGGTTATTGTTTAGGGTTTAGGATTATGGACTATGAATTAAAGATTGGGGTTTGGTGTTTAAACCCCTAATGTCTAATTATCAACCCTAAGCATTAAACCCTAAAGCATAAGTAATTAACCCTAAGCACTAAACCCCTGATCTAGGATTACGGACTATGAGCTATAGATTAAATATTAGGGTTTTACGGTGTAGAGAGTAGTGGTTATTGTTTAGGGTTTAGGGTTAGGGACTATGGATTAAAGATTAAAGATTGAGGTTTGGTGTTTAAACCCATAATGTCTAATTATCCACCATGAGCAATAAACTCTAAAGCATAAGTAATTAACCCTAACCGCTAAACCCTGATCTAGGATTACGGACTATGAGCTATAGATTAAATATTAGGGTTTTACGGTTTAGAGAGTATTGATTATTATTTAGGGTTTAGGATTAGGGACTATGGTTCATTGATTAAAGATTGAGGTTTGGTGTTTAAACCCCTAATGTCTAATTATCGACCCTAAGTATTAAACCCTAAAGCGTAAGTAATTAACCCTAACCACTAAACCTCTGATCTAGGATTACAGACTATGAGATATAGATTAAATATTAGGGTTTAGGGTTTAGAGAGTAGTGGTTATTGTTTAGGGTTTAGGATTAGGGACTATGGATTAAAGATTGGGGTTTGGTGTTTAAACCCCTAATGTCTAATTATCAACCCTAAGCATTAAACCCTAAAGCATAAGTAATTAACCCTAACCACTAAACCCCTAATCTAGGATTACGGACTATGAGCTATAGATTAAACATTAGGGTTTAGGGTTTAAACCCTAAACCACAACTTACATGCATTATATATATATATATATATATATATATATATATATATATATATATTGGTGGAATAGGGATTTATTTTTAGGGATTCATGTTAAGGGCTTAGGGCTTAGGGTTTTTAGTATTTTAGGGTTTAAGATTTAGGGTTTAGGGTCTAGGGTTTATTAAACCCTAAACCCTAAATTAATTAAAAGAAACCAAAAACCCTAAATTAATTAAATGAAATATTAAACCTAAAAATTAATTAGTAAACCCTAAAACCCTAAACATAAACCCCAAACCTTAATTCAAAGACTAACCCTAAACCTAAAAATAATTACACAAATCTAAACCCTAAAACTAAAATATAAAATTTAATTATATATAAAGGAAAACCCTAAACTATAACCCCAAACCCTAAATTAAACCCACACACTAAAGCTTAAAACTGCATTAATGACCAAATTGAAATTAAAACAAAATTATCAGCTCAATTTCAAATAAAAAAGGACGAAAATGAAAGAAATGAAACTAAGAGTGCTTGCGGAGCAAGACCCGTGCGACCCGTATAATGACGCGCAGATCTTTTGACCCGGACTCAGCCTATAAATAGACCGTCACCCCCCTTCATTTTTCACTTTTTTTCCCTATCGTTACTCTGCCAAAATATCCTCTAATCTTCTCTCTCCTCTAAAAACACAAAATTCCCAGAAATTTTCAATCTTTTCGATCAAAATCTTGGTTTTTTACCAAGTTCTTCCTTGTTCTTCCACTTTCCCCTCTCCAAATCCTATACAAACACCTTAGCCCACCAAAAACCTGTTTATTCTCGATCAAAACATCTTTTTTTACAAAGTTCTTCCTTGTTCATCCAATTTCCCCTCTCCAGATCTTATACAAACACCTTAGCCCACTCTCCATCTGTTTGTTCTCGATCAAAACCTATTTTTTCTCAAGAACAACCATATGTTCTTCCATTTCCATCTTTTCAATCTTTCAAACCCTAATCCCCAATTCAATTCTATTTTACCCTAAACCCTATTCACCAAACCTTAAACCCTTATCAAGAAACCCTAAACCCTTACCCTTGATCCACAAACCCCAAACATTATACCCTAATCCTAAAACCCTAAACTCTTACCCCTGATCCTCAAACCCCAAACATTATTCCCTAATCATGTAACCATAAACCCTAATCTACAAACCCTAAACCTCTTCAGATCCACTCTGACCCTTCTCATTCCACTGTCCAGATTGTTCGTTGTCTTCATCTCTCTCTCGGTAAGTACAAAACCCTTTCATATTTCCTTTAATTATTTAGTTGTTTTAATTTCTTTTTACTAACTGTGTTATGCTTTGATCTCATGATCGTTTCTGGGTTCTTCAAGAGTCTTCTTCCACATTTGCGTTTGGGTTTAGGGTTTATTTTCTTCCTCTTATATTTATTTCTTTAAATGTTTTTGTGTTAAACTGTTCTCTGTTGTTTATATATATGTCTGTATGTTTATATATCCTTGCATGTTTATGTCTTGATTTTTTTTTGCATGTTTCTGTTTGTTATTATTATTTGTATATATGTTTGCATGTCTCTGTTATTTTATGATTTGTATTTATGTTTGCATGTTTTTTTTTCTGATTTGTATATATGTTTGCATGTTACAGTCTTGATATATGCTTCTGTTTTTCTGATTTGTATATATGTTTGCATGTTAGAGTTTTGATATATGTTTGCATGTTTCTGATTTGTATATATGTTTGCATGTTAGAGTCTTGTTATATGTTTGCATGTTTCTGATTTGTATATATGTTTGCATATTAGAGTCTTGATATATGTTTGCATGTTTCTGATTTGTATATATGTTTGCATGTTAGAGTCTTGATATATGTTTGCATGGTTCTGTTTTTTATTATTATTTGTATATATGTTTGCATGTCTGTTTTTTTATGACTTGTATATATGTTTGCCTGTATTGTTTCTGTTTGTAAGTATGCTTTGTGTTGCATGTGGGTTAATCCGAGTATAGAAGGCTGGAAACCCGTCCTGCGATGCTACTGGTGTCAAAGGAGGCTCTTTTTTAAAGAGCCTTGGGGGCTGGTGTAACAACGCCATGTATGAGGATTAACCCGTTCATATTTTCTTTAATAGTTGTTTTAATTTCTTTTTACTAACTGTGTTTCCTTTTGATCTCAGGTTCGTTTCTGGGTTCTGCAATGGATTCTGATTCTTTTGAGATGAACTATCCTGGTGAAACTGGTATGTTTCTTTCTTTTTTTTTTATTTTCTTTAGTCTTTACTTGTTTTTAGTGTTAAAGTTACTAACTCTGTAATTGTTTATTTGAAGGGGAAGCTAATGATCAAGTGTCTGTAGTTGCTCCTTCCTCTAAGAGGAGGGCTGCAACTGACATTGGGAGAAGAACTTCTCCTGTGTGGGATCACTATACATTTATTAAGACTGCTGATGGTGTCATTGCGCAATGTAAGTATTGCAAAACTTCTAGCTATAAAGTTGATTCTTATGTTGGTACTTCTACACCTAAAAGACATACTGATAAATGCTAAGCTTATAAAGATTTTCTTGCTAAAAATGTTAATAGTAGTACTGGAATTGTTTTTGATCAAAAAAAATATTGTGAATTGTTTGTTGAAGCTGTTCTCTGTCATGGTTATGCTTTAAGTATTGTTGAGCATGATAAACTTAGGGTTCTGCATCAGTATTTGAATCCTAATGTTAAGCATATTTCTAGGTATACTATTACTAAACATTGCATGTTAAAGCATGAAAAACATAAAAAAAAATTGCTTATTGATTCTATGAGTTCTATTCCTAGTCGTATCTGCTTTACATGTGATGGATGGTCTGCTTGCACTTCACGTTCATATTTTGCTTTGAATGCTAATTATGTTGATAATAACTGGAAACTTCAGTCTAAAATACTTAATTTTAGGCGTTTCCCCCCTCCACATGATGGTGAGTCTATTTATAAGTTTGTGAAAAAAATGTTATGTGAGTGGGGTCTTGAGAAAAAAGCCTTTACCATTACTGTTGATAATGCTTCTGCCAATGATCGAATGGTGAAGAGGCTTAAGGATGATTTGCATGCAATTTCTCCCCTTCCATGCAATGGTAAGTACTTTCATGTAAGGTGTGTTGCCCATATTTTGAACTTGATTGTTCAAAGAGGTTTGAAGGTAATTGACTCTTCTGTACTTAAATTGCGTGAAATTGTTAAGTTTATTGATTCTTCTGATGCTAGACTTTGTAGCTTTGATTCTGCTGTTAAAGATTGTGGTTCTGCTTTTTCTGGTAAATTAATCTTAGATGTCCCTACTAGATGGAATTCTACTTATCTAATGCTTCGTAGGGCCATTGATGCTAAAGTAGCCATAAACTTGTTTGTTAATAGGGAAAATGATTTAGATTTAATTGGTGATGCTGAGTGGGAAACTTCCCAATTAATCTGTGATTTTCTTGAGCCTTTTTTTGAAATAACTACACTGTTTTCTGGTTCTAAGTATCCTACTTCTAACCTTTATTTGGCTAATGTTGTTGCCATTGAGAAGTTGTTGTATGATGCTTACAATGATCCCTGTGAGGTTATTTCTACAATGGCAGGACCTATGCTTGAATTGTATGAGAAGTATTGGTCTGAGCACTCGATCATTTTGTCCTTTGCTGTTTTGCTTGATCCAAGGTATAAATTACAACTCCTGAAGGAGTTGTATTCTGTCCTCTATGTTGAGGATGAGGTTGAGAGAAGGGTAAGTATTGTTTACAATGAATTTGTTAACATGTATATATATTATTCAAAATCCGTCCTTTGCTCTTCTTCATCTTTTGTTCGAAGTAACTCCTCTCAAAGTACATCCGAGTCCTCCACTGGTCGGCCTCGAACATTTAAGAAGTCTAACCTTTTTCAGGTTAGTGTTTATTTTTGTTTTAAATTTCAGTTACCTTTATTTTATAATTTCAGTTACCATTTTCTTACAATTACTGATTTTTTTATTCTAGAACTTCGATGCTAATCTAGCTGCTTCAAGGAGTGGGAAGTCAGATGTTGACTCTTTTATTAATTTGCCCCTTCTCCCTCATGCTGATGATTCAGACTTTGATATTTTGGATTACTGGAAAGCCCAATTTGTTTCTTTCCTTGTACTTTCTATCATGGCTAGAGATATCTTAGCCATTCCCATCACTTCAGTTGCTTCTGAATCCTCATTTAGCACTGGTGGTCGGATTTTAAATAAGTTAAGGGCTAAACTCTTGCCTAAAAATGTTAAGATATTTGTGACAACCCGTAATTGGTTGTATGGGTTTGAGCCCGAGGAAGAGGATGAAGAATATCTTTCTGTTATGAAAGATTGTGCAGTTGATGAAGATCTTATTACAGAGTGAGTGTTTAACTTATATTTTTTTGATTTGTTTTGAATTCTGGACTGATTAGTTCTTTTTTGTAGGGACCTCTAATTTGTAGGGACCTCTAAAAACAAGGAAGCATAAGATCTGGTTAGGTATGTTTCTGATTTGTTGAAAGCTGGAGATGTTTTGGTAAGTTCTCTAACTAGTTTTATATTTTAGTTTTATATGCTTCTGTAAGTTGTTTTTATTCACTGACTTTTTTTAGTTTTATATTTCTCATTGCTTCTGTTAGTTGTTTGGTTATATATGCATGTATGTATGTATATTTATGTTTAGTTGTTCAGTATGTAGTGTGTATGTATGTATGTATGTATGTTATGCATCTTGTTTGGTTATATATGCTTCTGTTTTTTGTTTGGTTATATATGCATGTATGTATGTATGTTTCTGATTAGTTGTTCAGTATGTAGTGTGTATGTATGTATGTATGTTATGCATCTTGTTTGGTTATATATGCTTCTGTTTTTTGTTTGGTTATATATGCATGTATGTATGTATGTTTCTGATTAGTTGATCAGTATGTAGTGTGTATGTATGTATGTATGTATGTATGTATGTATGTATGTATGTATGTTATGCATCTTGTTTGGTTATATATGCTTTTGTTTGCATTATTACAGTCTGTTAATGTTTCTAATGATTTTAATTGCTTGTTGCAGTCTGTTGCTGGTTGCTGGTTGTCCTTGTTTTAATTATGTTGGTGTCTTAGCTTTTTAAGTTAAGTTGCCCATAATTTAAACTTGGTTGCCCTTAAAAGCTCGATGATGATATTTCTGGTAGCAAAGTATATCTTTTATGTTTGTAAAACTTTGTTATAAGATCTGAGAGCTTAAAGTTTTGGTTTCTGCAAGTTAAAGTTCCAGTTTGTAAAGATTATTGAGTTTGTATGTTTGTAAGTTTAAACTTTTATATTATTGAATAAAGTTTTGTAAGTTTAACCCTTTAAATTATTGAATATAAGTTTGCATTATTCTCTTCAAAGTTATTCTTCTTAAATTTTACCTTATTCTGTTTTATACTTATAAAAAAATTGGAAGTATCCCTAATTACATCCAAAGATAAACGACAACTTAATTAAGTCATGTATGTTCTTGTAAAAATTATGTAAGTTTTTATATATTCACTGTTAAATTTAATGTTTTAAACAACTTAACTTAATTAAGTCATTTAAGTTATTCAGGTTTTTATTAAGTCATTTAAGTATGTTATGTTGATAAAAAAAATTAGTCATCTTATATTAACTAAGTATACAGATTTAGTTTAATAATCTTTAACTAAATTTAATTAAGTATAAAAATTTAATTTAATAATGGTTATTCATTCAACTTAAGTAAATTAAGTAGTTAATTAGAAAGACAATTTGATTTAATAATGTTTAATTATTTAACTTAAAATGAATGCAAGTTAATTAAACTTATTTTTAATCTTAAGTTAAGTTAATTTAATAACTAACTTAACTTCAATTAAAATGAATGCAAGTTAATTATTTAGCATTAATTTATTCCTATAATAAAAAATTTAAGTCATCTTATTTTAATTAAGAATACAGATTTAATTTAATAATATTTATTCATTTAACTTAATTTAATTAAGTATAAAAATTTAATTTAATAATGGTTATTCATTCCACTTAAGTTAATTAAGTATAATAATTTATCTTTGAAGTTATTTTAAAATAAAAGTCAAGTTAATTAGAAAGACAATTTATTAATACTTAGAATTATTATTAATTCAATTTATCTTTTAATTGAAGTTAAGTTAGTTAATTTATTAATACTTGACATTATTGTTAATTTTAAAATTTATCAATACTTGACATTATTTTATATTCATTAAATATAACTTCTTTAAATGTTAGATAATTATCATTATCAACAAATCAAATAATAGTATTAGTTCAGGTTAATATCAATTCAGGTCAATATCAGTTCAGGTCAATATCAGTTCAGGTCAAGAACAGTTCAGGTCAATAACAGTTCAGGTCAAGAACAATTCAGGTTCAAAACAGGTCGGGTTCAAAACAGGTCGGGTTCAAAACAGGTCGGTTTCAAAACAGGTCGGGTTAAATCGGTTATCTGGCAGGTTAGTCTCGGGTTCGGGTTCGTTTCGGGCGGGTGTAGGTCGGGTTCGGTTACTACAGTAACAGGTCAAATTCGGGTTCGGGTTCACTTCGGTCGTGTGCAGTTCGGGTTCGGTTTCTACAGTTACATGTCAAATTCGTGTTCGGGTTCGTTTCGGTCAGGTGCAGGTCGGGTTCGGTCTTTGAATTCTCGGGTTAAACCAGGTTCTGACTCGATCGGGTTTTAGGCAGGTTACCAGGTCGGGTCAGTTTTTCACACTCCTAATTTCGCATAGGCCGGTTTAAGGGATTACAATCAATGTATGACATTCATTGTAAACTCGTCCTAAAAGTACTAATGAATAGGTTAAAAATAGTTCTTTTGGATAAAAAAATAAGTTCCTCGGGCAAAATTATTAGGATATTGGTGTTGAAAAAATATATTTTTTTTAAATGAGGTGCTAGAAATTATTTCATGAACTAGGTTTGTTACTATAATACAAAGAGAAAGTTGTTGTATCTTGAACACGACTTTGGAAAGTCGTTCAGATTGCATAACAACTCTAGCATTCATTGTAATGGGGAACTGGTTCTCTCTTCTCAACGAGTTCCCTTGCATTTAAAAATTCAAACATTTTCCCTCAAAATCCGTCATCTCATTTCGGCACTTTTTTAAAGTCGTCTAAAAGAGACATCGGCTTTCACTTATTTTTCAATCCAACGACAATAAAAAATTTACTCTAAATCTTTCGCTACTTGAAAATCGATTGGTATAAATCAATCATGAAAATTTAAAAAAAAAAAAGATAAAATTGTATGTGTTGCAATGCCCCTTTTTGTCAAGGAAAAATACAAAATAAAACTCTTTCTAGACCCACAAGAATATTTTAGAAGCTCAATAATTTTTTTCATCTATAAACGCTCAATTATTAAAAGATGTCTCAAAGAAACTCGGGTAAAAATGAAAAGAAATCATAAATTTGATGGATGCATGATTGCATGTGATGGGTCAAGATTTTGATAATTGAGGATTGGGCCCTTTTTGCAATAGGGTAGACGTTTATTTTATTATTTGTTTTAAATACTAAGAAAAAAAATGTTAACATCCAAATGAAAATAATAATAATTTTGTTTTTTAATGGGTGTTATTTATTTTGTAAAATAAATTCGAAAATTATCGTTCACCTTTTGTTAGCTCTCTGCTCAACATTGCATTAGCTAGGATGGTCCCATTTTTATTGGCTTTATTCCCCATTAGTTTTTGAATTATAATATTTTAGCATGTTTTAATTTCTAAAGTATCATTATTTTATATGTTTTAGTCCTACTTTTAATACCATTTATTTTTTAAAAAAATACATCTAACTAAGTGGTTCAGTGGCTAAGGATGCTTATCTTGACCCATTTTGTATAGATTTGAATTCCGAATGAAAATATAATACTTCATTATTTAATCAAAAATAAATTATGACACATGATATTCTTTTACTGATGTCATTGATCATATATATTAATATTGGCCGTTGTTGATCCACATTGATTCATATGGGTATAACATCATTGACTACATAAATAATGCCCTACCTATTACTGTGTTACTGTTTTAGTACCCCCAGCTATTTTTTTGACAAAATGATACTTAACGTTACGTTTTATTTTTATTTTGATATTTACCGTTAAAAAATTAACAACAAAACTGATGTGGTATTTTTTATTATTTTTTCTCTTTCCTCTCTCCTAATCTGTCATCTTTAAAGTATTTATATAATAATTTTTCGCCTATTGAGGTAGTAACATGTGTCACCACCCCATTAAACTTGCACTTGCCAAGATTTCATCCCCATAATCTTTGGAGGAAAAGGGCGATCAATAAACCACACCAAACCAAACAACTTTACTTAATAGATTTCCACGAATTTGTATATTTAACTTATACAATATTCTCACTAGAAATCATAAAATCTTTCACAAAGATTCGAACCTGAAACTTTCTACTTAAATATAAAATAAGAAACCATTGAGCTAACCTAGAGTTTATTTACATGCCACCAACATTTTATTTATTTTTAAACTAAATATCAAGCTAAATTTATTTCTTCTCTTTATTTGAGAATAAAATTAAACATTTAAATAAATATTTATATATTTTATAAAATTAATATTAAATTATTATAAAAATTAAATTTATAAAAAAAACATTAAAGAAATATAAACTCTAAAGTTACCAGTGGTTTTCCCAATTATATTATAATAAAATTAATATTAAATTATTATAATATTCATTTATAATATAAATCTTAAATTATTTAAATAATACATAAATATTATAAAAATATAAAATTTAAATTTTATAGATACTAACTTCGTAGAATATAAAATATTTATTTAATTTATAAAATTTAAATTTCATATTTTCTATAATGTTTAAAATTTAATTTTTACACACTTCAAAATTTATATACTATCATTATAAATTTAATTTTTATAATATTTTAATATTAATTTTATAAAAATATATAAATATTTAATTTTATTCTCAAATAAAGAGAGGAAATAAATTTAGCTTGATATTTAGTTTAGAAATAAATAAACTAAATAAAAATGTTGGTGGCATCTATGTAAACTCTTGGTTAACTTAGTGGTTTAGTATTTTATATTTTAGTAGAAAGTTCTAGGTTCAAATTTTTGTGAAAGATTTTTTAATTTCTGGTGGGAACATTGTATCAGTTAAGTATACAAATTTGTGTATAAGTTAACTATACAAATTTGTTGAAATGTATCAAGTTGCATGGCTTGATGGTTTAATGTTTGTCCTATTCTTCCAATGGTTGTGGGATTAATTTCCAGCAAGTGCAAACATGTAAAAGCTTTGTTTTTATTTCGTTTAATGGGTGATGACACGTGTCAATATTTTTATTGGCTATAAAATTATTATAAAAATATTCTAAGGATGTCTGATTAGGAGAAAAAAAGAAAAAAAAATAATAATAAATGTCACATCAGCTCTGTCGTTAAATTTTTAAAAGTGGAGTACTAAAATAAAAACGTAACGTTAGGTATCATTTTGCCAAAAAAAAAAATAATTCGGGTACTAAAACAATAACACGAGAATAGGTAAGGTACTAAAGAACAATTATATGTATTTTATTGAATTAAAAAGTAATATTCTTTTGAGGCTTTTTTCTATTTAGGGCTGTGAAATTTTTGTAAGGTGTATGCCATAGGTGCGGGGAAAACTTTGATTTCCTAGGCTACATGTTTTTGTTGTATCTTCAGTTACCATTATGCGTTCTTTTATCTTTTCAGTGTAGTGGAAAAAAAATATTAACGAGGCATATGATAATTTTGTATGGTACATTTCATCAATAAAAGTCATATATTGCCGAGAAAAAAAAAGTATAATCTTTTTGATCGAAAGTAAGGTATTCATGTTTGCAGTCATATATTGAGGGGGCTGCATTGAATTTGTTTTATAAACTGGAGAAGAAGAGCATGGCTGCAGAGTATTGAGAGTTTTGAAAGTTAGGTGGTGAACTCAAGGTTGGCAAGGGATTACAGAATTCATGTTTTGAGCCAGATGCCTAAAGTGTAGTTTATTGTTGCAGACTGAAATCCTGAGTTTATGTGCATCAAAAAGAGTTTATTCTCTACTTTAGATTCTTAGGTAATTGTGCTGATGTGTTTATTGGTTTCATGAGTTGGTGTATTCTGTAATATTTGGATTGGGTAATATTTTGTTTTGTATTATTGTACCAGGTTAATGGTCACTGTGGAAGGCGATATTTTGTTTTTGTATTCCTGGTTGTAAAGTATTCTTATCTTTTATTTAATTTTAAGGAAATTTTTAATGAGGCTCTCAACCAGATTAAGCTTGTATGATTATATCATTAACAAATCATATTTACCGAGCAAAAAAAAAAGTAAGGTATTCATCATCCATGATTTTCTTTGAACATTGGATAACATTTCTCATAAATTAATTATACCAACATTATATCAAATGCACTAGTTAACCATTTTTTTTTTGAATAGTCTAAAGATGATTACAAGGTAGTATGTGTTTGTAACCCCCCTAGACCCGCCTATGCGTTACAACGGATCCTAGGAAGTCACATTAGGGTCACAAGAGCGACCCACAATGAAAATACACATGAAAACATTTTTCTTTCTCAAAACACTTATTAGACTGTAAAAATCAATTTCTGTTTAAAATACAATTTCAGGAAAACATTTAAACACATAACAAAAATTTCAGAAAGTGCTTTACAGACTATCACAAAACCATACGTGACATACATGACATACATGCCCACTAACTATACAATACCGTACTCCAGAGGCAACGCCGAGAGAACTCCGAACACTGATGTCAAACATTAGGTCATGATAATTTCTTTTAACCTACGATGGTAAAAACAACGTGAGCTTGGGAAAGCTCAGTAATACAGAACTACCAAAAGATGCTATAAGCTCATGCAGACATATGGTAGGCATAACATTTTCATGATGTTTCAAGCAGTGATAGCCCTCTATTTATGTTCTACTATTTCGAGGTTACATCATACTCAAGAATAATGGTATTTGTTCTTTAATCAGACCTTGAGAATTAGACGAAAATTATATAGGTTAGTAACATACGAGGTAGGAATCAGAGAGTTTGACGTCTAGTGTGTTCCAATAAGTGCAGATAAACATACATAAGTACTTAATATCATATCATATGAGCACATAACAGATTAAATGCAAATGTTCAATGATCATACAGAAGTTTACAAGAACTACCCTCCAACCTTACACCAATATGCAGTCCCCCAGAACTGCATCCATAAGGACTTACCCTCGGCCCGATAGGCATAGGTGCCACCTAAGGGGCTGCCTTAGGTCCATAAGGACTTACCCTAGGCCCGATGGGCTTAGGTGCCACTCAAGGGGAGACTTTGAGTCCATAAGAACTTACCCTAGGCCCGATGGGCGTAGGTGCCACTCAAGGGGAGACCTTGAGTCCATAAGGATTTACCAGCTTGATCAGGGTTGTACCAACAGAGACTTCATAACATAACCCAACAGTATACCCCAGATAGTAATCGGTGTTCAGATTCCAGACATGAGTAACATAATACATGTAACAGACATATTTTATTCAGAGTATCAGAAACAGAAGTTCATGCTTTTGACAGATAAATGGGCATACTATCGAGCAGAGCAGATATTTTCAGCATTCATCATGCAAACAGATTGTATCATCATAGGTCAGACTAACATATCATACTAACAAATTCATCAAACAGTAAGACAATACCATCACAGATCAAAAGATCACATACCATGTATACAGATTGAGCAGACATATATTAGGTAGGCAGAGAATGTCATCATATATCAAGTTCATCAAACATAATATTATTCATGATCAAATAATTATACAATTCATTCAACAGAATATATCACACATAGAACACACTAGATGGAATACTTTATTTTCTGAAGATACTCGGCATTTACAGAAGGGGACGCATTAAACTTTTGACAGTTTAGACGAATTTCCAGAACAAGGTTCCTATTAGAAAGGGGTTCGTAAAATGATTCATATTATGTATTCAAGAATTGGTACATCAAGATTTTAGAAAGTTTGGATATATCATGAGTACTTTAGTCATTTAAGCTTACAAGAGCATTATGGTCATTTTATCATACATGGGCGTTTTAGTAATTTATACCAACGGAACATAAACAGTCGCACAGGAAATTATATTTACTCATCACTTTTCCAGCCTTGCATTCAGATATTTCTATGATAAAATCTTTTGCGATATCAGATACATCCAGGGCTATTCTGGTCACGATGGCCAACAAGGGCGTTTTGGTCATTTAACTATCAGAGGTGATTTTATAGTTTAGCCCAGAAATGATAAAGTGACGATTTACAAAAGTTAATATTTCCAGAAGTTTTTCAAGCCTCCAACTGTTCGAACTAACATATTCCTACCTTGCAGTACTAACCAACTCTTATATTAATATCAGGGGTGATTAACAGACATGAGCGTGCTTCCTAACACTTAGGGGCAGTTTAGCCCTTAAAGTCTCTTTACAATTCTCAGGGCTTCATCAAATGCATAGTTGTATATTTTACTCAAGAAAGCATTTCAGTCATTTTGGAAATTGGGATAAATTCACCGTTTTTGTCAAATCATACTATTCAGCACCTCTATCGTTTACGTACTGGGTAGAGATTAAGTCATTTTAATTCCTTCGACCCTTACAGACGGTTTACTCATTTTAGAACTTAAGGGTAAAATTGCTATTCTTGGTTAATTAGGAATTTCGGTGCTCAAAGGCACTACAGTCTTTTTGGTCATTACGATCATTTCGATTAATTCATTCCTTACTGTCGTACGAATCAGCTTAAGAATACAACAATAATTCCAGTAATTTCACCTTTAGGCGTTATACCTTCATGTGTTATACAGAGCTTGGGGGAAATTCAAGTTTCTTTTAGTATCACACACATTTGAATAATGATGCCGAAGTCTTTTCCAAAAGAACATACATCTTGGGTAGTGTAATTTGCATAATCATGTCGAATGCAGATTTTAGGTCGTTTCCTTTATCAGAGGGGTAGTTTAGTCATACTTATGTTCTAAGGGCATTTTCGTAATTTCATAATTAATATCTCTTACTCTGTGTCATGGGCCTCGATCCTTACTCGCTGTTGATTGAGTTGCGGATTAACTGAATTTAACTATTAGAACTTATGATACGGTTAGCCCATTAATAATCTTATTCGGATAATTTGGTCTTATTAGTATCCGTACTTATTGCTCGAAAATCTGATTCAATTTAAGCAGAATTTATAGTATACGTCATCATAAGCATGTATGCGTTAACCAGATATCGACATGTACATAAAGCATACAAGGGGTAGTAGTGTATTACCTTAATTCCGAGCTATATCTTTCAGTTCGTGAAACCCCATTCAATTGCAAACGAACTCGAATTCGATGTCCATCAAAATTCGTATTCAAGGAGCTAAGAGTACCTTCAATCACACAATATTCTATGGTAGTCCTTATTCAAAGATCTCTTAACTGAAAAATTAACTACCTAAACAAGTTCGGGTTCAATGTCAGATTTGGAGGCTTTCGAATCAGAATTTTGTGAAACGGGGTTCAGAAACGGACTCGGAACGTCAAAAAACATAAAATAGGAGTTTTCGGAAAATTTGACTTTTTTGTCAACGGTCAAAGTCAACGCTGACGTCAGCAGGTCAACGCTGACGTCAGCAGGTCAACGGTCAACGGGGTCAGAGTCAACTGGTCAAAGTCAACGCTGACGTCGGCATGACGTCAGCAGTCAACAGAGGTCAACTGAGTTGACTCGGGCTGACTCTGACAAGTTGACTCGGCTGACTCGGACGAGTTGACTCGGTTGACTCGGACGAGTTGACTCGGCTGACGGGACGGGTCGGGTCAGACGGGTCGGACGGGTCGGGTCGGTCGGGTCGGGTCGGACTCGGGCAGACGGGTCGACTGGGCTGACCGGTTCAACCGGTCCAACCGGTTCAGACCGGGTTAAGCCGGTTTACTTACCCAAAAATCTTCTGGTGGCCGAACGGTGGCTAGACGGTGGCCGAAATTGTCGCTGGAGACCCTATAAGCCTCAATTTCGCCGGAAAAACAGAGGAAACATCATTGTTAGATCAACCCACTCATCGGAAACAAGAAAGAAGCCGAAATCGAGCCAGAATTTACCTTATACAAACCCGAGGAGACCGGAATCGATGACGCTCCGATGAAGCCCTTCCCGGCGTCGGGCAAGTGATCGGCCGGTTGGGTTTTGTTCATCGTCACGTCAGAAGCCCGGATCTGGCGGGGGCATCGCGAACGGACGGCGGACGGAGCCGGAAAACGCAGAAAACCGAAGGTGGGAAGGAGTGTTCTCGCCGAACCTTCAACCCACACTTCACAGCGAACAGTGGCGCGGTTGCGCGCGTGACTGGCGGCTTGGGGTTCGGAGTCAGACGACGCACACACCGGTGGTGGCGGTGACTTCCACCAGCAACGGAGACGAGCAGATCTGGGAAAGATTATAGAGGGGCAGCCTTGGGTTCTTCACAAACCTTCAAGGCCTTCTCCACGGCGGGCAACGACGCCTCACCGCGAGTGGTTGGTGGCCATGGGCTCACTATACGACGACGAGCACGCCGGCGGCGGCGGTGCACAGTACGACGCAACGGTGACGGAGATCTGAGTGGTGGCCGGAACTAGGGTTGGGGGGAAAGCTTGAGAGGTTTCTAACATTAATTCCCTTACTACCATTCGAATGGTATTCAAGACAGTAGGTGAGGAGTCAGATCTGAATAAATTTCAATATAGCCACTGAATAAAGGGTATTATTAAACTAGGGTAATTCAAGACTAATAATAGTCTTAGCTTAGATGGCTAAGACAAAATCCTAGCATGCCAAGGGGAATGGGTTCGAGTCCCTTAGGCTGCAGAACCTCACCAACATTATTAATATTTTTTTTTACCTTAAAACTTGGAGTGTTACAGTGTTCATACATATTATTAACCTTTTGACAATGAACACACATCTTGCAGACAAAACGATTGAACCTGGTCTTCCTAAAATGAATATCATCCACTTTTTCACTAGTAACAAACTTATTTTTACCAATGCCTTATAATATTTAATAATATTCAATTGAGTACTAGTTAAGGTAACACCGTGTGACACCAATGATATTGAAGATTTTTCAATTTAGACTAATAATATTCTCTTGAAATAATAATATGAGTTAATATTTAAAATCATAATCGAGTACATTGTTAATGGAAAAGGCCTTTCACAAACAATGTGTAAATGGCGTGAAGGGTCTATTTATTTATCTTTTAAATTTTTTCAATAAGTACAGAAGACACTTGGTGTGATATTAATTTTGCTCGTGAAAAACATTTCTTCCTACTAACACTACATCAAATAATAATCCTTATATTTATTAGTTGAAGAATAAGTGTGTGTTTGAACATCATAATGTAATTGCATGAAAATAAAATTACAATCTAGTAATTACATGCCCGTGTAATTACTGAAAATTATAATTGCATAGACATGTTTTGTTTGGTGGTACAAATTGTCATTATATAATTATATAAATTTAAGTTTTAAAATAATATTAATTATTATGAAAAATAATCTTGAATCCTAAAAGTAATTACACTCAATTCAATGAGACTCATAAATTATAATAATTAACTAAACACATCGTAAATATATAATCTCATTCAAATTCAATTAAACAGTAATTTCATTTTTTATTGTTGCCCTCTCGGGTTCTTAAGGTTTTGCCCTACTAATCCGGACTGACTCGCATTGCACACCTAACTATGGTGGGTGACTTTTTAGAGCGGGGATTTTCTGCATACACAATGCCTCAAACTTAATATCTACTTAAGTAATACCAAAATACTTATCACGTGGACCAACCCTTTGATAATTAAATAATAGTTTTATCAATGTGTCCTAAAAATTAATTAAAAACATGAAAAATACATATTTAAAAAGGACACTGGTAAAAAAATATGCAATATGAGACCTATAATTAAGGAGAAGTTAAAAGAAGTGGGAGAAGAATCTTACCTAATAGAAAACTCCCAAAAGGAAAAAAAAAAGGGAATACCTATAATTAAGGTGTAATCAAGATAGGGAAAAGATGGGAAAAGGGTTATCAGAAAGCCCAAAAATAGGTGATGGAGGAATCTTTCTCTAAAACAAAGAAAGCTGTTGACCATTCATGACATACCCGAAAGGGATGAGAGATTAAAATTGAAAACTTAAAGTTATTTTTTTATCATTTCATCCATGATTTAATCAATAAAATGTATTTTTTAAAACATATTAATATAATTACAAGGTAGTATTTATGTCTGGTTTAAAATTTGAATAAACTCACACATACCTGCGGATTATGCTACTCGAATACGAGTTTTACCTAAAAATATATCATTTTGTACCACTGGAACTGCTTATTGAGTTCAACAAAATATATAATTTTGAATATGAATAATACTAGTAGTAGTTAGATCTCTGTTATTACATCTATATTTCAGGTAGTAGAGCTATTTTCTTTATTATTTTTTAAAATCAGAGTGAATTCAATTATTGACAAGCATGGGGACAATAATTAAAAAAACTTTTATGCATGGGCAGTTAGACCACTGTACTTTTCTGTTTTTTGTTTTTTTTTTTCAGGTGCACGAAGATGATCATACAAATTTCCTTCAAATTTTGAATGTAATTTGTCCGGGTAAAGTTAATTTTACAAGAAAAGTTCTTTTAACTACATGCGGCTTAACTTTATTAGAAATTAAAATAGAGAAATAGTACAAAAAAATGAAATTGTAGCGGAAAAATAATAAAACAAAATAAATTTAAATTGAAAAAAATAGAAAAAGATACATCAGACCAGCAAAACAAGTTCAGTGGGCTGCAAAATAGGGATAAAGATGAAACACTGAAAAAATAGAAGTAGTGAGTATGTCTTTCATGATTGAAGTAGAAGAGGTGAGCAAAATCAACTAACTTGGAGGTTGTTTCGTAAAACAAATCTGACTGCAATGACAACCGAACCACAAAAGAGAATCAAACTACTTAAGTCCACCGAAAAATTGTAAACTAGCCGAGCACCATGAAAAAACTATTCACAAATACAAATTTACTACGGCGGTAAACGATAACGTGCCACAAGACAAAAGAAATGTGTGCTACAAATGCAGATAAAAATTAAAAAAAATAAAAATATATATTAAAAAGACATAAATTAAATACATAAAAACAAAAAAAATAAAATATTCGCGGTCGACTACCAGTGAAGCTGACGCCATGACCAAGAAAATGAATGAAAGGAAGAGGATTTTGAGGGAGAGGAGCGGGGCTTGATAAAAACCCTAGGCCCCATCATTTTACAAGAAAAGTTATTTACAATTCATTGCGTAATTTTTTATCATTAATTAAGTAAATAAATTTGACCGGTTGGTTAAATTGCTCATCTTTGTCCCCTCATATTTTTTTAGATCACGAGTTTTAGACTTACTAAGAATACTTCTTCTTTTCTTTAGAGTTTATCTTCCCCTTCCTCCAATTAAAATTAAGATTTGTAAAAAAAGTATTAGTTGAATTGATATATCATTGTTATTGTAACTTTTAAATTACTTTGGATATATTTGTATTCCTAATAGGAATTAAAAGATTATAAGTAGTTTGGACATCATATTTTGTATTAGAAAAAATTGCCATTAGTATGGAGTTTGATTAAGGACGTGGGAATGTTGAAGTTAAGTAAATTAACCATGGTCCCTCCTATTTTGTTATTTAGTTAAGCCCCTATCTATTCTATAATTAGACAAATAAAGTCTTTGCTATTTTTTAGGTTTAAATGCTTATTTTGTACTCATTGATTTTAAAATTAGACAAATTAAATTTTTGACCCGTAACTTTTAAATACGAAATTATGGCTTATAAAATTGAGATTTCAAAAACCTTTCCATTCTTTAAGTTCAACATATTTTCTTGCCCCCTCCAATCTCCATTTTTACCTCGTCAAGATTTAATTTTGATTCTTTCCATGTTTACCATACGCCAAAGTAACAATCTCATTTATTCAGAAGGAAATATGTTTTTTGAACTCCGGTATTGTATATGGCTATGGCCTGAATTTCCATAGTTGTAAATATTGGCGCAACACAATAATTCTCCGCCCCCATGTGTTGGGGAAAATGGTTTCAGTCACGTCGCTTTTGAGGCACAACTTAATGTTGAAAGCAGTCGAATAATTATTGAGCAATATGCGAGCGGAGGCCGGAGGGGGAGGGGCCTCCCCTTTTTTCTCCTCCAAAATCTCCCCAACAACGATAAATGGCAACTTTGTTGACCCTAAAGCATCACCCTGAATATCACACCAACTTTTGTACGACACCAACTGAGCCTTCATCATTGCCATCAGACCTTCTTCTTCGCTGCAAAAACACCATCCATTGTGCATCACAGTTTTCCTATATGATCATCCGAGCCTTGGCTTAATATCGCTTAAGTAGGTCTCGAATTCGAGGCCCTATGTATGCAGAAAATATCTGTCAGGAGATTCATCCACCAAAATCAGGTGTACAATGCGGATCGTTCCAGATTAGTCAGGACAAAGCCCACGGAACCAGGAGGGCGACGAACAAAAATGAACCCTCTTAGTTTACACAACTACCCTTGGTCTATGTTGTTTCAAGTCTTCTTATTTTAAGTGTTATAACGGAGATATACCAAAGTTGAACGATAATGACTAAACAACGAAGGTAGTGATCGCAAACAAAGTAAGAAAATAAAGAACACCGAGATTTGCATGAAAAATTCAAACAAAAAAAAACCATCAAACAATATGACGAAGAAGAAGATATTACAAGTAATTTGTATCCTAAAAGTAAGATTCTCATTTAAGACCAAATCTTAAAATAATTTGGATCACAACTCTAACAGAGCTGCAACACGGTTACAATGGTAGACATTCACGGAACACAAGGCAGCCCATGTTTTCATCTCCGAACTAGTATATGAGCTAGATTAGTTGGCAGCATTAATACAAGATGTGAATGTATCGATCAAATAATTGAAGTAGCTAGATCAAATGATCTATGCAACTTCAATAAACGAACAAAAAGAGTTGCCCATCTTAACTTCATGAATTCAATTTTCTGGTGAACAACTCTGAATATAACAAAACTTAGATATACATACATACATACATGTATGTAAAGAAGCAGTCATCTGTTACTTTGATACATGTATGTATGCATGTAAAGAAGCAGTCATCTGTTAGTTTGATATGTATACATGTATGTAGGCTGCATATTGTACTTTCTTATAGGATTTGTTTTATTGCTGTAAATATTTGTACAAAAATCTATCCCTGCATTAATCCACACTCATTACACTTATCTAGTCTGTCTAGGTAGATCCACTTGCCTATTAAAAAAAACACACTCCATGTTTCTACCTTAACAAGCTAGGCTGGAACCTTTCAGATCTGAATTTTTTTTCCAGCAGCTAAGTTGTTCTTGTGCATAGATGAATATAAATATATATATATAGTGTTAAGATCCACTTACATACTATATAAAACTATGAGTTTTACATGTTTCTACCTTACTTTTTTTTTCATGTGATAATCTTTGCAGTAGAATTGTTAATCTCAACAATCTATTTCACGTATCCTATAATCCAAAAAACGTGTAAACTTTAAAATCCTCTCACACTGTGTAAACGGATCTTATCCCTATATATATATGTATGAAGAAAAGGAGAAACCCTAATCTTAATAAAATCAAAAGTGGGGCAGTGCTCTTAACCTGATCCATCCAGGCATCTTATGTCATATACAGATTGTCTTTTTTAAAAGAGCTTCATTCAGCCACCAACTTCACATTCAAATCCAATTGAATGAAATTTAAGGATGGTTAAAACTGAACTTAAACAATTCGGTGGGAATATCAAATAAGGGAGGAAAAGTTAAAGCCTATTTCCAGTGGTCCATCACTGACTATAACTGGAACTTTAATGCTCCATGATTCAGCAGTAGCCCTATTATTGTTAAAAAATAAAAAATTGGCAGCAATGGAATATTGGAACACCAGGTTGGGTTTGGAAATGTACAAAAATGACTGAAAATTAAGCATTTACCAAAGGAAGTATAAGTGCAGATCCATCAGCTGATATCTGCTGGAATTTTATCTAAAAACATCAAAGTGGAGAGGTGTTTGAACCTGTGGAACCTACAGATTGGAGGGTACACACACTTTACTACAATGGAACAAAGTCAAAACAATTAAGATAAAAAGATCCAAAAACAAAGTCTGAGAAAAATATGCAGCAAAGACGAGAATCTATACCTATAGAAAATTCCAAGTACCAAAACAACAGTTATCATCAACTTTCTGTCTTTGTCCCTGTCTCTCTCTCTAACCCCTCTTGTAGTGTTACTGCAAATTACAGCCATGGAAGCTTGCAACCATGAAAACAAGGCGAGATAAAGACAATGGCAGTTCACAGACAAAACATAACCTGGTTAGCAGGTTAGGGTTAAGGAAAAATCTGTGTTCTTTAAAGCAAACAAGCATGGAAACTATATATATACCTATAATATATATATATATATATGAGTAAAGACTTGAAATTTTCCAGTTTGAGCCTGTCTGTATCTTCCCACAGCTTTATTGAACCGCAACGCCATACATAAATAACAGCAAGGAAAGAAGGATCTAAGACGAAGTTGCAGTTCAAGAAAGCTGTGGAAGAATACAAAGAGGGTCATGTTTCTTTCTCTTTGTCGTTGAAGCAGCGCCATTTTTATGATGAAACTAAGAAACCCTAAAGCTCCATGAAAACAACAAGGACAGAGTCTGACACAAAGGAAAGAGCAAAAAGCTGAGAGGAGGAAGGAAAGTGGAGATTATTGGGTGTGGAGGAAGGAGAGAAGAGAGGGTATTTATAGCAGAAACGAGGGGAAACCTTTTTCTTTTTACCACCAATCCCGAGAAGAATATTGGGAGGCTCATTTAAGATTTACTGAACCCTAGCTTTTTACTAGTATTTGTTTTTATTATTCCAACTTGTTCTTTTGATGCTATGAATTAAAAAGCTGCCTACGCTTTTGTTTTTATCCCTCTAACCTAAGAGCAGAGATGGGCGGGGTGGGGTTGGTGCGGGAGAGACATTCGTTTCTTAAAAATTTTAAATTTTTATATAATTTAGAAAACTTATATGTAATTTTGTTAGAAATTTATTTTCGTCCTCTTAAAATCTATAAATTTATTTTTTTATAATTTTATAAGTTTGCCCTTTGTGTATGACTGTCTGCCTAAGAGAATTATTATTGCGATTGATTTAAATTTTTTACAGGGACAAACGTTGTACTTTATGATAGGAGACGAACCTATAAAATTTTAGAAGATGAAAATACATTTTTAATAGAAAATGTATAGAAAATTTTTAAATCATATACAAATTTCAAATTTTTAGAAGGTCACTCCCTTCATCCTTCTGTCTATCCATGATCATTTAAGTAAGATTAAGTATTTGAATTTTGATATTATAAATAAAATAAATTCAATTAAGATAATCGTCTATCAATTACTATGTTATTAGAATTGAATTTTTCGGCTAATGAATTAAATAGCTGTAATTATAAAAAGAAATTCTTTAGTGAACATTGTTTTTGTTGTATTTTTTATAAATTAACCGCTCGGATGCATACCGCCGGATCTGACGGTGGCTGTTACCGTAGTGGGGGCAAACAGGTGGGCCCCACATCCTAGATCTGTCCACACATTCGCAACCAATTAACCGCCCACGCGCTCTGACGGCTACTGGATTTTACGGATTTCTGGTCCATTTTTTTTCTTTTGCTTTTGATTACTTTTAGGTGTCTAACGAGGGATAAATATTATATGCCCATTTTCAGTGTTTTTATTTATGTTTTAATATTAAAAATATTATAAAATTAAATTTTAAGTTTTAATTTTAAATCATACACCTTATACCTTAAAAATATATCATACTTTAAATTTTTAAATCATAAATCTTAATTTTAAATCCTAAACTTTAAACTTAATTTTAAGTCTGAAAGCATAAATAAAAATACCGAAAAGAGTAAATGATTTCCTTCCTCTTACGAGTCATAGGCCTCTCAAGTTGAATTCATATATTGGCCATGTTTGGTAAATAGCGGTTTGAGCAAAAATTAGAGGTTTGAGGTATAATTAGAGGTTTGACTAGTCAAATCCGCTAATATTGATGTTTGGTAAATAGCGGATTGAAAGAGCGGATTGGAGTGAAAAAGCTAATTTTAAAAAAGCTCCTAATATGAGCTTTTTGAGATTAGAGGTTTGATATTAGAGTTGTAATGACTCTTTTACCCTTAACAATTGTCAAAAATCTCCAAATAATATAAATTAAATAATAATATTTTTTAATATAAATAATAAATATTAAATATTGGACTTATTTGTTGTTACTACTAATTTATATGGTGACATTTCTAAGTTAATTTTATTTTTTTATTATCACGTATTTATATGTGCATATAAAAAATTTAGTAATTATATAAATAATAAATTAATATATAAATCTTTCAAATATGTTTAGGAAATTTATATTAAAAAATAATTTTTACAAATCTAATTAATATTTATTAGATACAAAATATTAATAACTGATAAATTATTCAAACAAGTATTAAATATAATCATGTCCTTATATGTTATTTTGTTTGTTTAAATAATCAAACAGCTATTAGCTATCAATTAATTTTACCAAACACTTTCATACAATCAGCTAATACAATCCGCTAGTCAAAACAGCTAATACAATCAGCTATCAGCTATCAGCTAATGTAATCCGCTATCAGCTATCCGCTAATTGCCGAACATG
The DNA here is from genome assembly GCA_958450335.1 of Hibiscus tridactylites. NCBI lineage: Eukaryota > Viridiplantae > Streptophyta > Magnoliopsida > Malvales > Malvaceae > Hibiscus > Hibiscus tridactylites. The sequence continues at coordinate 9,310,092 of OY288288.1, forward strand.
ATATTTTGGTAGTGAGATTTTAGTTGAATGGCGAGGTTAAGGTTTTAAATATTTCAATATTTTTAGTTTGAATTTCAGTTTTTAATATATTTTATTTTTAGTAATTATATTAAAATATATTGCATTTGTAATCGTGATTATAATTGTACGTATAATTTAAAAAAAATCATCACGTTTGACGAATACCGTTGAATACCATTAATGATTGTACACCATTAAATTAATTAATAAATATTAAAAATCTCAAGAATTCGGCGTATAATTATAAATTATTTAAAGTACAATTTCAATTAAATTATTTTTCATATATATTATATTTTTAATCTTTTTTTAATATTGTGATCAAATACAAACCTTAGTCGATTTAAAAAATAAAAAGCCGAAACCTTAAACCTAAAACTTTAAATCATAAACCGTAAACCTGAAACCTTATATCTAAAACTCAAAACCCTAAACAATATGTAACTTTCTATTGAATAAAATATATGTAATTTTCTATTGAATACGTAATAATTTTATTAAGAAAATAAAAGATATGCAACTTTCTATTGAATATGTAATAATTTTATATAATTGATGAGAGATAAGTATTTATAAATAAAAACTTATAGGTTTGAGTTAGGTTTAGTATTGAATGTTTGAACCAAAGTTCGACTCATTTCTCAGATGATCAATATTTGTGTAAATTCATCTTTTCATTTGTATTTAGGCATGTGAGTGAAATGAATGAACATGAACGAGGATATGTTCATGTTTATTCGTTTATAATTTAAAATTTTATTTTTGTTTAAATATAAAATTAATAATTTTAAAACTTGAGACCAATGTTTATTTTATATGGATCAGAAGACGAAGGACTACATAAATATCATTTTGCAGCACAAAAAGAAAAAAAAATGGGGAAAAACTCATTTATTGTGGTTTGCATCAAAGGTCGTCATAGTTAAGGAATAAGCTCTCCATTTATGCCCCTACGCGTTCAACAAAAAGACAATTGCTGAAAGGTTGATTTAGCCCTAGACAATCTTGTAATAGTAGCCCAACTTCAGAAATATTGACAATCCTGCAATTTAAAAGCAGTAATAGATGCCAAACTCTCCGATTCAACAATTATGTTCGAAGAATCAAACATTTAAGTTAAAATATTTTTGAGTGTCGAAAAAAATCATATATTTTTTTTAAATTTCAGGTTGAGCCAAAATTATAAAGTCAAATGTGTGAACTTTAAAATGTTCAGAGTGACTTCCAGAAATTCAACTGTGTAGGGCTCTCTCTCTAAAAAATCTCTTTCCCTTCTCTCTTATCTCATTATCTCATAACCCTAGATCTATTCTCAACCCTTGGGTGTCACCGCTCTTGGTCTTTGAGCGGTGGCCACCTCCTCCTCCGTTTTTTTTTCTCTATTTTTTTACTTTTGACTCTGTTCTCCCCTCGTCATCTCTCTCTCTCTCTCTTTCTCTCTCTCTCTCTCTCTTTCTTGAGATGGCTTCTCCCACCGGGATGGATGTTCTTCTATTTTATGTTTGTTTGTGTTCTTTATGTAGTTATGCATGTCCTCTAAGATGGCTTCTCCCACCAAGATGATTATATTTAGGTCACCCAATTATTAAAAGTTACACTTAGATCACTCAATTATGGTAATGTTACACTTGGGTCTCCCAATTATTAAAAGTCACATTTGTGTCACACAATTAAGGGTAATCTTACATTGGATCACCCTTCATATTAAAATATATATATCAATTTGTGTATTAGATTAGTTAATAATTTCAAATGAAGTACTCTAGTGTTAACGAGGGTATACAAGTGATTTGGATAGGGATGACAACGAAGCGAGTTTTTGGCTGCCCCGAACCTACCCCAAAAGTTTAAAGTTTAATCGTGACCCGACCCGAGCTTAATATATTTTTATCCCCAACCTGATATAATAAAAGTATAATCCGACTCGACCCTAAAATTTTAATTAAAAAAATTCGATTAAACCTGCTCCGCCCCCGAAGAAAATTAAAAAAATATTAACTATAATATATAAAAACATAATAAATATTTATAAATAAATCGGGGCGAGCAAGTAGGGGACTTTCCTCCCAAAACCCAAACTCGACCTGACCCGGCTCAAACTTCTAAAAAGCCCGACTCGACTCGAAAACCAAAAAATTTTAAAAAAAATCTGACCCTATCAGACGGAACCCGCCAGATTCAAGGTTTTTTTTTCATCCCAAGATTTGGAAGAAAAAGATAACCAAATTGATATATTTTTAAAATATGAAGGGCAACCCAAACGTAATATTATCCATAATTGAGTGATCCAAGTGTAATTTTTAATAATTGAGTGATCCAAATGTAACCTTACCCATAATTGATTGACCCAAATATAATATTCATAATTGAGTGATCTTATAATTTACCTTTTATTTAAATAACTTTATAATTTTTTAATATCTTCGTATATCGGTATGTGAAATATAAGATAATTAATGATATGTCAACCTGAAATACTCATCTACTGCACATCAATGTCGTTAAAAATTGAATGTTAAAGTAAATATTTTCATTAAAAACTGATTTGACTTTTTTTTTCTAAACATTTTTTCTTTCAAAAAAATTCTACAAATTCTCCTTTTTCCTTAAATAAGTACTAAACATGGCAGACACGAAATTCTATATCATTGTTCGAATTCTTAAAAAATTATATATATAGTTCTTTAAATGTATAAGATGGAATGTTATGGAAAAGGGAAACATTTATATAGTCCTTTTAATATTTTTTTAGTGTATATTTGAGTTTTAAAAAATGTTATAATAATAGCAAAATCCAGAGGGGAGAGCGTGGGATACAGTCGAGAAAGTATGAGAGTGGGGGCTGAAGCAGAGATTAAGCGTAAATGAAATCAAAATTAAACAGAAATTAAGGGGAAATGAAAATGGAAAGAATTGATGTTCACATGGGGGCATGTGCGAAAGACCCCACCGTTTGAACGTTGGTGTTGGCAAAGAGAGTACAGCCCGTTTTTCCCGGGACGGAGCTCGCTTTGTCGGCTTCTGCTGTTTTGCGGACACTTCTATTTGTATCCATTTGTTGCCCAAACAAATATCAACGGCTCCAATTTCAATTCCTTTTTTTTTCCTATAGATTAATTAATTACACGATTAAACTATAAAATAAAAAGTAACTATAATTATTAATTAATTAATTATATTTTCACAAAGCAAGGCTTATTTCTTATATTTGCATCCACATTTGTATGTAGAGAGAGACAGAGCCAAGATTAAATCACGAGGAGGACAAGATGTTTAGTTTTAAAATGAACGAGGTCTTAAAAATAATTAAATCATAAAATTTTGGGGTCAATACTTAATTTAATTAATTTTAAAATTGATAAGGTGCTAAATAAAATTATACCAGGCAATTTGGAGGGGTAATGACTTAATTAAAATGGTTTTACAATTATCAATGACCTAAAATATAGTTAAACCATCAAAGTTGGCGGACAATTATCTCTTTAACATTTTTTTATCAAATTAGTCTTTAAAGTTAATAAATTTGATCAAACTAACACTTGAATTTGATAAATTTGATCATATTCCCTAAACTTTGAAAATATAAGACAAAATAACATATACGAGTAACACATTAATTTTCAACAATAAATTTTTAAAATATTTCTCTATTGATAATGTCACGAGTCACCACCTTAGCTGATCACGTTAATAGAACATTAAGAATTAACGTTGTTACTAATTAACGTTATTAATTTAGGGGCTATTTTGTATCATGTTTCAAAGTTCATAGGTCAATTTAACTAAAATTATCAAGTTCAAGGGGTGATTTGTGTTTTAAGTCTTGTTTATATGAGTAAAAATAATAATTCCGCAAGAGACTTTAAGATAATAACAAGTATTTTTAAACATTTTAAAAAAATTATCACATCTGTGATCATCTTAAGGCATGGACAGAGTTAGAATTTGAGGTTGGGAGACAAAATATAAATGTATAAATGTGGAGGATAAATTCATAAATAAACTAATTTTAAAAAAAATATATAAAAGGACAAACGTGAAAAAAATAATTTAGGGGTGGGAGCAATAGCTTCGTCGGTGTCTTAAGGTAACTTGTATAATATTTTTTTCATCGACAATGTACCAAATAATAATTCTTATCTAATTACACAATATATATACATATTAAAATTTAAAGATGTTGAAAAGAGTTTAAGATATTGTTACTGGGAGGGAAAATGTACTGTCGAAATTTAAAAAACATGAATTTCTAATAAAATATATTATAAGTTCATTTATAAATAATAATTATAATCAATATAATATGAATAACTGAAATTACAATTATCATTATAACACGTGATCGAAATAGTAACCAAGATATATCTAAACTATCTAGATTCTACTTATAACAAAATAAATTTAAAGATAATCTAAATAATAAGAGATGTCAATATTTCTTAATCACCAAAAAAATAAAACTATCTATAGAAAACCTACATATTGTATATACATAATAGAACTCAAATTTAAAATATAAAAGTTAGCATGATCTTGATCTCATTTTAATCGTTAAATTAAAACCACATTGTTAATTGACTAAAATGCAAGGATGGGCCGAGGGGTGCTGGTGGGGGTAACCGCCCCCCTAAAATTTTAAAAATCATATATGATTTAGAAAAATTTTAGAATTTTTCTATGTATTTTCTATTAAAAATTTATTTTCGCCCCCTAAACTTTTATAAATTTGCCCCCCTTAGAAATTTATAGGTTCGCCCCCTAACCTAAAGTCCTAAGTCCGTCCCTGCTAACATGTATGGGGATGAAAATGGGTGATATTTATATAAATGGTTTTAATAAAGTCCATTAACTTTTTGGTTTAATTACATATACTCAATCTATTTGTTGATTAATATGGATCATATACTGTAGAGGTTCACTATAAGGTGACACTTTCAACTTAATTTGCTACATTTATTACATCATGATTCAAATATATGATATTGTTTAAAAAATTCAACGTCTCATCTCGTTAGACCAATTGATTGTCGATAAAAGGTTATTAATTTTTTAATCATAAAGTGAAGTAAAATTAAACGCAAACTCATTTTAGCCGGGGGCGGAACTAGGATGAAATTATGGGAGGGGCTGAAATGAGAATGAAGTTATGGGAGGGGTCAAGTTACTTATCCTTAAAATTAACAATCCCCTAAAAATAACCTTAAAATAGAGGGTTGAGACTTAATCTCACTAATTTCAAAATTGGCATATCTTAAAAAATAATTAGACCAGAAAATTTGTCAAAATTTAATTTCATTAACTTCAAAACTGACAGGGTCTTAAAAAAATTAAACCAGAAAAATTTTAAGAGGGACCAAGACTTAATTTTAATAGTTTCAAAACTTTCAAGGGTTAAAAAATGCAATTAACCCATAAAAAGTTGGGTGGGCCAGGTCCCCTTAGGCCCACCCGATGTTCCGCCCATGATTTTAGCTAGTCATAATGCCAAAAAAAATACCCTTAACGCTTGACCGAATAGTCATTTTAGTATTTTTATCAAGCAGTTTAACCATCAACGTTTCATTTTGGGTCAAAATGACCACTGTGCATTAGTAAATGACTTGAAATGACATGAAAAACCTACATCGTAGTGCACGCCGCGATAGTAATATCATATAGGAAATTATATTGACTTTAAAGAATGACACATCAGTCAAAAATATTTTTATAAAATTGTATAAAATATTTTTTTAACGTGTCATCCTATCAAGTCATTTCAAGTTGTTTACTATTAGTTGACTAACGTTTTTCATTCACGAAAGGGCCATTTGACCCAAAATAAAACGTTGATGGCTAAATTATTTCAAAAAAATAAGAACCGAAGTGATTATTCTATCAATTTTTTTTTTGATATTATGACTTTTAGCTATAACAAATATTTAATGCCAATAACATACAATTAAATAAAACCTAAATTGATATAATCAGGTGGAAACAAAAGATGGTTACTAAATTGAGTTAACTTTGGGGCATTAGAATATCGAAGACACATGAAGTAACCCACCACATAGTGGAGTTGGTGGATTCATGATTAAATTAGCTGGCAATTAAAGACCTCCAATTACATTTTTAAGACTTTAATGAATACATCTTTCTCACTAAGCATAAGATTATTTATTATTTTAGTTGTGATTTGATTTGATATTTGACCAACTATCATCACATTGCTTTTATGAGAATTGTGAAAATCGGGTGTCGGTATGTGGAAAACTTTGTGCTTTGTGCGAGAGAAGCTTTCGGTGGATGGTTACTACGATTTGAAATTTGTTATTTTCTCATTTAAAATTTTAATTAGCTTTAGAATTTAAAGAGTGATTTTATTAGTTGTGTGGTATTTTAATTCTTTAAAGTGTTCATTGAAATAAATTTAATAAATTATATATGTATAGAGAGTGTTATTATCAACTTACACAATATAAAACTCTTTAAGATTTACACATTTTCTGGATCGATATATGGGGGGAATGGATGGCTCAGATTAACTCCTTACTTTTTTTTCAAGTGATAATCTTCACATATTTACTGTTAATCTCATCCATTTGTTTCACTCATCCAACGGTCCAAAAAATATGTAAAACTTAAAGAGTTTTACACTGTGTAACTGGATCCTAACCTATCCGTTGGATGAATGAGATTAATAGTAAAAAATGTGAAGATTATCATAAGAGAAAAAAGATAAGAAAATAATCTTAACAATTTATTACCCTCATCCAACAGTCCGAGAAAATATAAAAATAATTGAATTTTACACAATATAAATAGATCATATATATATATATAAGATCAACACTTTCTTGCCATCCAATAAATGAAGATGGGCAAAATGGTTTAATGTTGGTGAGCTCCCATGCTTATACCACCTTTTGTTTTATTCTGGTGCATATTCATTATTTATTTCGGAAACAACTAAGATTCTTATACATTTTAGGCTTAATTTTTAAAGCATTGCTCCAAATTTCGTGGGTATTGTTTTAATTAATGAAAATTAATCGGCAATAAATTCAAATCTAATTGCTCTATTAGAAAAATGGATTAGAGATTTACTTATTCGCCTAGTTACTAATAATGTTTACATTCCCCCATTTTGTATGGATTCGAATCATAGAATCTCGGTATGAGAATATAATACCTCTATTTAATAAAAAAAATAAATTTAACATTTTTTTTTTTATAATATGCATGTTTGTCTTATGATCCATGTTTGGGGTGCGATACTGACACTCCCAACAATATCGTTTCTGAAGTTTGAACTCGCATATTCTCTATCATTTGTTTTTTTATCTGCTATATTTGTTTCTTTATGTTTTTAATTTTTAATAAGAATATCCATGCCTTTATAATATATTTTTCTACGCTTTACGACACGTTTTCGGGGTTTTTTCGGTCGTTTGGTCGTTTTTTTGGGTTTTTTTAAGGTTGGATTTAACATCACTTCGACTGATCAAGATGACACTTATTTGTTATCCTGCTGATCTTCCCTACTTTAGACCCTCAAATGGAATTTGGATATGTGGTTTGCGTTTGTAGATAGTTTTCTCACGATACTCGGCTCTGATTTGCGGCTGTCGGTTGTCTTTCAGCAGCTTGATCCCCTTTTATGGTTTGTTTGTCGATGTAATCAGATATGTTTGTATCTATATTTTGTGTGAGTCTTTTGGTTGGTTTTTTTTTTTATCTTTTCCATGTACGATCCTTGTATGATCTAAAGTAACTAGTTTTTTTATGTCAATGTTATAGGAAAATGTACAAATTTTGCATTTAGTTTACAATAATAGTTGTAAACCCTTATCTAATTTTGGATATTTCTCTTTTTAATAAAACTATCGGCTTCTCTTTTTAAAATGTACAAGTGTTTGGTGCAATGACAAGACACATTGCACTACGAAAAATAAACCTTTGTTCAAACCTTAAAGACCACATTATTACGAGGGAGAACCAAAAATCTCGTACACGGACTATAAAATTGACATAAACTAGACCAAAAAATTTTGATAATTAAAATATATTCAGATATAAATTAAAATAACATCATACATGACAATATTTAAATTAAAATAAATTTAAACTGATAACCACAAATTATGTATTTGTCATTGTAACTCCAACAGATAATTATTAAAATTTATCAAATAAGCTCGTAATGTAATGGTTAATACAGGGGCATACTATAAATGGACTGTGGCATCGTCCCCCCCAAAAAAACTAAAAAATTTCTTAGAACTATATATATATAGTCCTCATAAATTAAAATTTTTAAATGCCACCGATAATTTTAGATTTTTAAATCACCCAATTGATGATGTTGAGTTTCGCTAACTTCCATTAAAATAATATCATATCATTAGTTTTATTTTTGAATACCCTATTTTTACGACACATTTAGCTGAATATTTCTTTTGAGATTTTATTGAAAAAATACCCTTTTAAATAACATTTAGAAAAATATTTTTTATTCATGCCACGTAAGACAAACTTCCATTTTGCAAAACGCGAGTTTGAAACTTTTTTTTTACAAAACGCGAGTTTCGTGTTGAGTGGATATGTAAGAAAAAAAAATTAATTTATCAAATTTGAACTCTCGTTCTGCAAAACGCGAGTTTACCTACGTAGCCTGAATGTGGAACATTTTTCCAAATGTTATTTAGAAAGAGACATTTTTCCCAATAAAATCCTAAAAGGGAATATTCAGTCAAATCACCGTATTTTTTACAGTAAAAAAAGAATACCCTATTTTCTAACTCATAAATAATAAAATAGTTAATTGCACCATACACCCTTAAACCATGATTCCATTTCAAGTTGGTTCTTAAATTTTTAAATATTTTAATTTAATCTCTAAACTATGTATTTCATTCTAATATGGTCTATAAATTTTTGAATGTTCCACCAGCATCTTCAATCTATGACTCTCATTTTAAATTGATTCACAAACATCTAAACATTTCAATTTCATCCTTAAACCAACGCTTATTATACATATCAAAGTTTATATGTCAAATAAAATTTTTATATTACTTTTATTAACATAAAATATAATTATCATATACTAATAATTTAAAGATAAAATTAAAATGTTCAAAAATTTATGATAAATTTAAAATGAAATTATAATTTAGAAAACATTGTGCAATTAACTCTAATAAAAATTAACAATTGTTGTTAAAATTAGTGAAATGTTGTTTTGAATTGGTGTATGTATGTGTGTGTTTTTTTCAAGGGGTAATTCCCCAAGAAGAAGAAGATGACAAATGCATGAAAACTGGGTGTACTGGGATGTCAGTGTATCACTGACGCTGTCTAATTGTTCCAAAGCTGGTATAAATAAACAAATCACACATGCCCGACACGATTGAAACTCCTTTTGTCCTTTCGATTTAACCCACAACTTTGTCTCTTCCCTTATCCCCATCACCTTTTGCTTTTCCCTTCTTCTTTCCTTCATTTCTTTTCCAATTATTATTTTAATTTTCTATTGTTTTATGAAACCGAAAATTACATTCATTTTTAATATTAAGAAAACGTAAAGTAAATTACAACAGAAGTCATTTAATTATGAGTAAAATTATAATTTAAGCCACCGAATTATTAAAAGTTATATTTGGGTCATTTAATTATAGGTAAGGTTATATTTTGGGTCATCCTTCTATATTTAAAAAAAGGGTAAACTACTAGAATGGTCACTTATGTTTAGGGTTTGTACACTTTTGGTCACTAATTTTTAAATCCGTCTGTTATGGTCTCTTACGTTTTCGATCTGTAAACTTATGATCACTAAGACGTTTTGTTGCTGTTAAACGTTAACGGGAGGTTGATCGGGTATAATAAAAAGATGAATAAATTACCTAGATAGTCCCTAAGTTATTACTTCACTTCTATTTTGATCACCGAAATAAAAACAATTTGTATAACTACACATTTATAGACCTGACAAACTTGACCCGAGACCCGATATTGACCCGAACATGATGATCCGAAATCCGAAATAAACTGAACTGAACCAAAATCGACCCGGAATTTTTGTTGAACCGAATGGACTCGAACCGATTTCACCCGAACCGAAGGCTACCCGAACTGAAAGTTGAACCGAATAATGACCCGATTTTAACCCGATAATTAAGGTAAAGTAAATGAATAATTTATTTTTAATGTTATCTATTTCTAACAATATGATAAATAGTATAATGATGCATGTTTTACTATCTTTTTGTATTATACTATGGGAGAGACCGTTGATTTTCTCAAAGTTGTGGTATAATAACATTTTATGTCATTTTAAGTTTAAATATTAATCAAATAAGACTTTTGTCCATATTAATTTTTAAATTTAGAAGTTTAATAGACTCCTTCCTCTCCTAATATTTGATATTAACTTCATCCTAAACTACACCCTAAACCACTAACACTAAGCCTTAAAAATCCTAAACCATAAATCTTACGCTATAAAAATTTATCTCATAAATCAATAACCCTAAACTACAACATAAGCCCTAAACCATTAGCACTAAGGCTAAACCTAAAACCATAAACCGAAACTAGGGACCATTTTCACAATTTACCATAAATATAGCCTAAAACCGAAATTAGGAACCAATTTGACAATTTCAAAGTGGGAAAATTTGAGAGTAGTGATCAATTTCACAATTTTACTATAAAATATAGCATAAAATTGAAATTAGGCCCTAATTTGACAATTTGGAAGTAGTGAAATTTGAGAGTCCAATGACCAATTTCATAATTTTACCATAAAATACAACATAAAACCGAAATTAGGGACTAATTTGACAATTTAGAAGTAATAAATTTGAGAGTCCAATGACCAATTTCACAATTTTGCCATAGAAATAAATAAGGGTCAATTTCGGCTAAAAATTAAATCTTGGGAACTTAAATGAACAAAAATACCAATATATTAAATTTATTAGACTAAATTACAAAAATTAGAAATAAATACATGTCAATTTCAACTAAAAGTAAATTTTTAGGGGCTAAATATCACTGTAGGAAAGAGATTGCTATATATAAAGTCCAAACCATAGGGATACTTCATATTTGTGACTAAATTGAATTAAAACAAAACTTAAAAATAAATATTAAGACTAAAATGTAACATTTTAAAATGCAACAAGATTTAAAGATTAATTAACCCCTAACCTAAAAAACGGGCGACTCGTTTACCTCCAAGTCCAACATTATGTCTTTTTCTCTTTTTTACAAATTATTTTTCCCTCTCTTTTTTTAAACTAAAATTACCCGCGTTATCTTTTAAGTTTAGGGTAGGGGCAATTCATTATTTAGACCTTCTAATTTTACATGCTTTTGATTTAAGTCGCGAATTTTCACTTTTAGGTTTTAATTTAATTTAATTGAGTCTCAATTTAGATTAATTTCAGACAGACCCGAAATGACCCGAACTAAACCTGAACCGACCCGAACTAATTTCAGATAGACCCGAAATGACCTGAACCAAAACCGACCCGAACGACCGATTGCCACCTCTAAACATTTAATCCTCCACCATCTTCTTCATCTAACTCAATCTCTAATTTTTATATAATTACATATTTAATCCGAGTGTTTATTTTGTTTATTCTAGTCCTCATGCTTTTCACCTTTTTTTCTCTTTATCTTTATTCTCCAAATCCCTCATCATCTAAACAACCATTTCCAACTAGAGTGCGCAAAACTCGACTCGAAAAAATCAAATTTTTTGACTCGAGATGAAAAAACTCGACTCGAAAAAATCAAATTTTTTGACTCGAGGTGAAAAAACTCGACTCGAAAAAATTTCAAATAAAGTTTGAGTTGTAAAATGAAAATTTGAAAAACTCGAAATTTTTAGTAGTTAGTGAATTTATTTTTAAGTTCGATTTGAGTCCTTAATTTTTCATGATATATATACCGATATAAAAAATATATGAAGAAATATATGTCATATATGAAAAAAATATGAAGAAATATATATATGCATATCATATGTGATTAGAGAAAGTCATTTAAATTGCAATCAAATCATACTATAACATGATAAATAATTAGAATTGAATTTGTATAGGAACTCGAAAACTTGATTCGGTAAAATTTCAAATAAAGTTTGAGTTGTAAAATATGACGCGTAACTCAAAATTTTTTTGACTCGACTCGATTCGATCAAATGCTCACCTCTGTTCCCAACCATAGCTTCTCCTTCATCACCACCCACAATGATCACATCCTTGACTTCCTCAATTCACAATATACGGTACTGGTTCTCATTGTGAGTGAAGTTAAAAGAAATGGAGAGTAGTTTTAGAGAGCTGCTGGATTAGAAAACTTTGGTGCTGGTTCAATCATTTTTATATGATAAAGTAGCCTGGTGCTTTGTATGTTGGGAAAGTTTGGTGTTTGTTCAACCATTGCTTCATAGATCTTAAGTCTGGAAGTTTTTTCTGCCAATTTCATGCAGTATATGGTTGATAGTGCAAGAATCCATCATTTAAACATGTTTGGTGCTTTTTCTGAGAATTTTTCTTTGGCTGGTTGGCCATCAGGGATAAGTTTATAAGGTCTTGATGTTCAGGTATAGGGTCTTGGAGTGTTTATTTTGGCAGTTAAAAATCGAAAAATAGCGTCTTTCGCAATTGCCGTAGAGGAAGAGGCCCAAAGAACTCTTCTTTTTCAAGATATACGGTGTAAATTGAGGATTGTGTTAGATGAAGAAGAATATGGAAGATGGTGGAAGGGAAAATAAATAATTTTTTTATAAATATGAAAGATTAAATGTGTAATTATACAAATTGTTTTTATTCGGTGGTCAATATAGGAGCGAAGTAATAGTTTAGGAACTATCTCGGTAATTTATCTTTTTTTTTGTGCCAAATCAGCCTCCGATTAACGTTTAACGACAACACACGTCTCAATGACCATAAATTTACATATCGAAAACGTAAGTGACCATAACGGTCGAATTTGAAAATCAGTGAGCAAAGTGTACAAATCCTAAACATAAGTGACCATTCCAGTAGTTTACCCTTAAAAATATATCAACTTAGTCATTTTTCATCGAAAACACTTATATACCTTCGTTAACACTAGAGTACTTGATTTGAAATCATTAATTAATCTAATACACAAATTGATATATGTGTGTGTGTGTGAAGGGTGACCCAAGTGTAACTTTTAATAATTGGGTGACCCAAATGTAACATTGTCCATAATTAAGTGACCCAAGTATAACTTTTAATAATTGGGTGACTTAAATGTAATCTTACCCATAATTGAATGACCACCGTCGTAGTTTACCCAATCGTAAATATTTTATTATTACATTCCATAACAACTCATGAACGCGATGGAATTAAAAAAACTTATGCATTAAACTTATTTATGGTCTGGTTTTTAATACAATGAATTGAGTACAATTGATAGGAATGGTTTATACCGAGATTTTGAAAGCTATTAGTGGAGATTTGGAGAAGAGGAAAACATGAGGGTTTAATTTTTTTTTAGAGAAGCCAAATATGTATTTATGAATTTTTTTATTTAATTACAGAGTTAAAAGGATTAAATTGAATTATTATTTTTTATAAAATATTTTAAAGTAAATTTATTTTGAGTTGATATTACTGTAAAATATTTTAAATGTCAACCGTCCAGAGTTGAAAACCCAACCCAATTTTGCCCGCGGCAGCCCATAAGTACTTCAAATATTCAGAATTACACAATAATAGTTAAATTGATTTTCAATGTGAAGTATTTTGGCTGTTTGAGTAAAGAGAAAAGACAATAATATTTTGACCCACATTGGTCTTTTTATTTTCTCTGAAATTAATTGGATGGAAAATTGTATTCCATTTCTACCTAAATTATTCATTATTAATGAACATTTTTAGAGACTGAAATTAAATGTATTTCATGTATTTGCTTTTGATTAAGGAAAATTTACGACGAACATTGATAAACATCATTAACGATGAACACCGACGAATACCATTAATTTTTTTTTAAAATTTAAAAAATATAAATGACTAAAATTATAATTAAAATTATTTTTTAAAAAAATAAAAATCAAATTTAATAGTTACTTTATAATATTTTTTTAATAAGTTAGAATCAAATATACCCAATTCTCCTAAACCCCAACAAAATCAATCTCTTAAAAAATAGAAATCAGTTTATAATTTTTAATAGATTAGAATCAATAATATGAGAATTAGGTATATTTGATTCTAACCTATTAAAAAATTATAAACCGATTTCTATTTTTTTAAGAGATTAGTTTTGTTAGGGTTTAGGAGAATTGAGTATATTTGATTCTAACCTATTAAAAATATTATAAAGTAATTATTAAATTTGATTTTTATTTTTAAGAGATAATTTTAATTTTAGTCATTTAGATTTTTAAAATTTTTAAAAAAATTAATGGTGTTCATCATTAGTAGTGTTTATCAATGTTCGTATTCGTCGCACGTGGTAGACTCACCATTGATTAAAGACTGAAATTTGGAGATTTTGTCTCATTACACAATGATGTTGGGTCGTAGCTTCCTTATGTAAGGTGGTGTTTTATTTGTTCTTTCATTTAGCACATTTTTCTTGTAATTATTACCTGTTATACTTTTTTTCTCTAATTAGATTTAGGGGTTTTAACAATACAACCGATAATTCCACTTCATTTATCAAAAAATTAATGATATTAAGTATAACATTAAATGTTTAAGAAAACATAAGATTATATGTTAAAAATCATCATATTATAATTCATAAATTCATATATTGTTAGGGAATTATAAGACACTCTAATAAAAATATAATAATTATAATTTTTATGATAAAGAGATTGATTAAACTTAGATTAGCCTGATTGCATTACTAGGGGTGGAGCTCCTTTGGGCTCAAGGGTCCCGACCCCTGTTATAAAATTTAATTATTAAATAATTTTAGTTTCATAATAATTTGGCTTAATAGCCTCTATAAAAAATAAATATTCAAATTAAAAGATATGAGAGTTTATTAAATATATAATCAAGTAGGGGTTGAACTACAAGTGTAAATGAACTGAGCTTGAACGAATAAGGTTTTGTTCGTGTTCGTTTATTTATATTTGAAGGTGTTCATGTTCAGTTCGTTTAAATTTTTAATACCGTGTTTGTGTTCGTTTATTTTTTTTTGATGGTGTTCGTGTTCGTTTGTTTAACGTTTACGAATATGTTCATTTAACGTTTGTGAACATATCTGGGTAATGTTCGTGAAGAAGTTCATTAATATGACCGCTAACATGTTCATTTATATGTTCGTCAAAATGGTGGAATTACACCACTAGTCTT
This sequence comes from Hibiscus tridactylites, assembly GCA_958450335.1. Taxonomy (NCBI): domain Eukaryota; kingdom Viridiplantae; phylum Streptophyta; class Magnoliopsida; order Malvales; family Malvaceae; genus Hibiscus; species Hibiscus tridactylites. The sequence continues at coordinate 9,325,454 of OY288288.1, forward strand.
TAAGCACATTAAGCTTCACAGTTTGAACTCAAAAGTTCACTACATGTTCAATTTAGTCCATACATTCACCAGTATTTAAAATGTAAAAAAAAGAAAAGAAAAGGGAAACCAAGCAAATGAGCTTATAAACGAGCTTGTTCGTGAACATAAACGAACGAAATACATCTCTGTTCGTGTTCGTTTATGTAATCACCTATTTTGTCCGGGGTGTCAACCCATTTTTATTTTTAAATAATGGGCTTCAATTTTAATACTATATGATGAAAAAACTAAAACAATAAAAAATATTATATATATTATTAGTATTATAATATTTATAGAGTCACTAGTATGATGTTATTTGTTAAAACCTTAAATATTATTAACATATTATATACCTTTCTCATCTTATTATTATTATTATTATTATTATTATTATTATTATTATTATTATTATTATTATTATTAGTAGTAGTAGTAGTAGTAGTAGTAGTGTTATTAATATTATATTTATTACCGTTATTATTATTATTATAATTATTATTAGTGTTATATTTATTAATATTATTATCACATATTATATTATTATTATTGCTATGTATTGTTATTATTAATATTATTATCGTATACTATTATTGTTATTATTATTATTGCACAAATCTGAAAATCTAAAAAAAAACTAATACATATACATAATAACAAGCTCAATCTATAATAAAAACAAAGCTCAGTTTATTATAAATTCCAGATACAAAGCCCAAAAAATATTATACATGTATATCACATGGCCCGATTCTGGCCCAACTTAATTAAAAAACCCTAAATCTGAATTCTGTTGTTCTTGCGCAGCTGAATCTCCACCGTCAAATCTAATCTAGATATGACGGTCTATATGGCCTGTAACCCCCTAAACCCGACCCGGAAGAACTGGGTCGAGTATAAGGAGTCAAACTCAAAGCTTGTCCCTCACACAAGTAACCTGATTCAAAACTTTAATTCCAAAATAGATAATAATAATATCGCATAATATATATACTCATAAAATACTCCTAAAAATATTATATATTCAAAATGTGCATGCATGATAAAACGTAATAACCCTAAATAAAATATCCAGAATCTGAAATTATATATAATCTGATAAAACATATAATAAAAATAAGTCAAAGTCTCATACTGATAATAATAAATAAATAAGCTGGAAAACGAGGTCCTCAAAGTACCGTAGCCTAGACCTGAGTATCTGAAAATAGAAACTAAGGGGAGTCAGCGATAACGCTCAGTGTGTCTCTACAGCGCAACCAGAATTTACAGTATCATCATATCAACAGAATCAATCAGATATTATCAGGATACAATTTCCATCATGAATCAATTCAAACACATAAACAAGTGCGAATGAAAATGCAACACAATATGACATGCACCCAACTACATCACCATCCGAAGAGTAAGGTTCCCCAGAACCACTCTCTACCTCGTCACCATCCGAAGTGGAATCCAACCCGTAGGCGAAACCACTGATCCGAAGTAGACATCATCCCGCAGGATGAAGCTACTTAACTTCCCCATACAGAATCCCACCCATAATGAGATGACATAAAATCCGAGTTCTGAATCTAAATGCATTGTTTAACAACAAAAATACATAATCATATCATATGATATATAGTAATCCGAATCTGAATATATATATACAAATATTTCATAATGTAACAGAATACTGAACAAGTCAAACATCACAGATCAACAGAATATTACAATCATATACCATCAGGCCACATCAAGTATACATTTCAGCAAATCGATACATTTATATACAGAGCACTGTAAACAGATAGCACAGAAGAGAACACACCTCAAATAGCTAACACTCAACGTCGACGGTGACGTATCCCACGCTCAGCTCTATCTCTAGGTCGGTCAGAGTCAACTCCAATGACAATTAAATATACCATCAAAGATACTACTACCATGCCAAGCCACTGCTAAAATAAATATCGAATTGATATTAATAATTAAACTCACGAGCGGATCCCAATGTCTGAAATACATGAGGTCGTCCAGGTGGAAGAGGAGGAAAGATCTCAGTATCCGAGTCAATGTCGTCTGCAAATACGAATATTATAATTAATTTTTTCGATATACAAATTTTTAAATACATGTATAATCGAATAAAAGCTGTTAGAATAGTCTTTCGGGTTCGAATTTGAGGAAACAGGCAGCGAAAACGAAATCAAGACGTCGAAAAACATAAAATGGGCCTTTTCTAAAAAAGTCAACGGTCAACAGTCAACGGTCAACGGGCCAAACGGGTCAATGCTGACGTCAGCCGGTTGTTTTATAATATGAACCGGTTCGATTCTGTCAACCCGGTTCATCCCCTGGACCGGTTCAGACCGGTTCAAGCTCAAAATCCCCAATTCGAAATTAGGGCTCAAACACCTGTTCTCGATTTCTCACCGGCGGCGGCGCTCCGATGGCCTCTAAGGGTCGTTTTTCCGACCAAACACACACACACACACACACGGATAACCTCAAAAGCAACCAAACCTTACCCCTAAACACCCAAACAGCGAGGAACACGAACGACACGAGTTCGAACGATTTTCGAACCGTTTCCTAACGACGGCGGACGACGAAAACAAAGATGACGGCAAGGGTTTTGACCCTGCGGCCACGGAGAATTGAATGGTGGCGTCGGACTGTCGAACAGATGGCGTTTGGTCCTTTGCCGGACGGTAAACAGAAACACAAGGGTTGGGGAGGCTGCTCGCACGAGAGAGAGACGGAAACAGTAACAACGGCGCAAAAAGGTCTCAGAATAAGAAAACAAGGCTTTTAAATCACGCAAAAAAGGGAAATCACAATGCGTTCCACCCAACTTTCTAGGGTTTATGAAACGACACTTAAATTTGCAATTTTTACAATTTGGTCACTGAAATTCTAAAAATCCCCCAATTTAATCACTAAAATTTGATTAACGTTCCAATTAAAATTCCCCAATTATTAGGGTTTCAAATTAGGGAAAATTTGGGGTGTTACAACTCTCCCCTGTTAAAAAGAAATTTCGGCCTCCAAATTTTATCTAGAGCAAAAAGACGCAGACATTGAGCTCGGATGACAGTCTTGGGCTCCCACGTAGCCGCATCATGACTACGACCACGCCACAGGACTTTGACCATCTTAATGGTCTTCCTTCTGAGAACCTTTTTATCCTGAGCAAGAATCAATAGGCTCCTCCTCAAAACGCAAATCAGGACGGACCTCAATATCTTCAACATGCATAACATGTGACGGATCAAGATCATAATGTCTCAACACTGAAACATGGAAAACATCGTGAATACGCTGAAGCTCTGGTGGTAACTCTAGCTGATAGACAACTGGTACGACTCGACGAATAATCCGATAAGGGCCAATGTAACGAGGACTCAGTTTGCCCTTCCGACCAAACCGAAGTACCTTCCTCCAAGGAGATACTTTCAAGAAAACCTCATCACCCACCTCAAACTCAAGATCACGACGTCTCAAACCAGCATAAGACTTTTGTCTGTCAATTGCAGCCTTAAGCCGATCCCGAATAAATCTGACATTCTGCTCAGCCTCGTGTACAATCTTCGGTCCCAACAATATGTGCTCATTCAACTCAGTCCAACCAATAGGTGAACGACACCTACGCCCATACAAAGCCTCATACGGTGCCATCTTGATACTGGCTTAGTAACTGTTATTATAAGCAAACTCTGAAAGCGGTAGGAAATCCTCCCAACTGCCTCTGAAATCAAGAATACAACCCCTCAACATATCCTCAAGAATCTGGATCACACGCTCAGACTGACCATCTGTCTACGGATGATAAGATGTACTGAAGTTCAACCGAGTACCCAAAGCAGAATGAAGAGACCCCTAGAATCTTGCAGTGAACCTCAGATCTCTGTCAGAAATAATAGATAACGGTACCACGTGAAGTCGAACGATCTCAGAAATATAAAGTCAGGCTAACTTACTTAAAGAATAGTTAACTCTGACAGGAATGAAATGCGCGGACTTCGTCAAACGATCAACAATAACCCAGATGGAATCCTTCTTTGACAGAGTCAAAGGAAGTCCACTAACAAAGTCCATAGTCACGCGCTCCCACTTCCACTAAGGAATCTCAATATGCTGTAGTAACCCAGACGGACGCTGATGATCTGCTTTGACTTTCTAACAAGTCAAACACTTCGATACAAATCCGACGACGTCCCACTTGAGACCTTTCCACCAGTACCTTTCACGAAGATTCTTATACATCTTGTCACCACCAGGATGCATAAAATAAGGACTGTCATAGGCCTCACGGAGAATAACCTATTTTAACCCAAATTTCTTCGGAATACAATATCGACCATGAGAACATAATACCCCATCCTGATCAATAGAGTAATCTCGAGATGTACCCTCATGCACCTCTCTGATATGATGCATCAAAAACGGATCACTAGGCTGCTCAGCTCGAATATCAGAAATCAATGTAGGAATAACCCGAAGTTCTGCCAACAGACTACCATCGTCGTACAATCTCATCCGAGCAAACAAAGCTCTCAAATCTAAAATGACGTTACGACTCAAAGCATCAGCAACGACATTAGCTCTACCCGGATGATACTCAATCTCACAGTCATAATCCTTGAGAAGCTCTAACCAACGACATTGTATCATATTAAGCTCTTTCTGAGTGAGGAGATATTTCAGACTCTTATGGTCTGTATATATATAACACTTCTCTCCGTGGAGATAATGTCTCCAGATCTTAAGTGCAAAGATAACAACAACAAGCTCTAGATCATGGGTATGATAGTTACACTCATGCGGTTTCAACTGTCGAGACGCATAAGCCACTACCTTCCCGTCCTGCATCAGAACACACCCCAATCCGGTGTACGAAGCATCACTGAAAACTGTATAAGCCTTACCAGGCTCAGGCTGAATCAAAACTGGAGCTTCAGTCAACAAAAACTTAAGCTTCTCAAAACTAGACTGTTGAGCCTCAGTCCAAATGAAGGGAACATCCTTCCTCAGAAGCTTAGTCAACGGAGCTGCAATAGATGAGAAACCCTCAACGAATCTCCGATAATAACCAGCTAAACCCAAGAAGCTTCGAACCTCAGGAACATTCTTGGGCTGCTTCCAACTTATAATAGCCTCAACCTTCATTGGATCAACCTGAATACCCTGAGCAGAAACTATATATCCCAGAAACATAACCTCAGAAAGCCAGAACTCACACTTACTGAATTTTGCATACATCTGCTTTTCTCGCAGAATCTGTAACACAATCCGAAGATGTTCCTCATGCAAAGCCTCAGATCTAGAATATACCAGTATATCATCAATAAATACCACAACAGACTAGTCAACATAGGGTTGAAACACCCTATTCATCATATCCATAAAAGCGACAGGGGCGTTAGTCAACCCAAAAGGCATCACAAGGAACTTAAAATGGCCATATCGTGTCCGGAAAGCTGTTTTGAACACATCAGAATCCTTAACCTTGAGTTGGTAATAACCAGATCTCAAGTCTATCTTAGAGAATAGTGTGGCTCCCCGGAACTGGTCAAACAGATCATCAACACGAGGGAAAGGATATTTGTTCTTGATCGTCAGCTTGTTCAACTTCCGATAATCTATACAGAGTCGAAGTGTTCCATCATTCTTCTTAACAAATAGAACAGGAGCTCCCCAAGGAGAAACACCAGGTCGAATGAAACCTCGATCCAACAGTTCTTGCAACTAAATCTTCAACTCTTTAAGTTCCTTCGGTGTCATCCGATAAGGTGTCATAGACACAGGAGCTGTACCCGGATAAACCTCAATGCCAAACTCAACCTCATCCCGTTTCGACGGTACCCCAGGTAATTCTTCCGAAAAAACGTATGGAAAGTCTTTCACAACTCGAATCTTATCTAATCCGGAATCAGACTGTCTCAGATCAAGGATATAGGCAAGATAAGCAATAGACCCTTTCTTGACCATTTCCTCAGCTTTTAGAACTGAGACAATATTACATAGGAACCCTCTGCGCTCACCAATCAGAATCACCTTACGATCATCAGGAGTTTTCACTGTAGCCCTTTTCTTTTCGTAGTCTAGAGTAACACGGTGTGTAGACAGCCAATCCATACCCAGAATAAGATCGAACTCCCCAAAGGGTAACTCCATCAAATCAGCTAGAAAGAACTCTCATTGAATCTCAAGAGGACAATTCTTGTATACTTTAGTAACCTCAACTGGATTACCCACTGGACTGTGTACAGTAACAACACTAATAGTGTCCTCGAAAGAAATCTCAAGACCCTCAGACACAGAACTCGCAACATATGAATGAGTCGAACCATCATCTAGCAGAGCAAAATATGGAATAGAATGGATAAAGAATGTACCGGCAATAACATCTGGCTCATCATGGTCCTCATGCCTCCTAGTAGAATAAACTAACCTCGGTTGTCTGGCCCCTAATCCTGCTGATCCTCTACTCGGAGATAGTCTACCTCTACTAGCAGAGCCTGAAGTAACAGATCTGACCTGACCTCTTCCCCTAGCGGGAGTCTGTACTGATGCCTGAGACTGAGTAGTGGAAAAGCTGAGGGAGGTGGAACTGGACAATCTCTGAAACGATGCTCGAATGAGCCACATCTGAAACAAGCTCTAGTCTACCTCATACACTCGCTCGAATGCCACTTCTTGCAAAAATGACATTGTGGCACCCCTCGAGTACCAATCGAACCACCAGCACTGACAGGCGGAGCAAAAGGATTCACTAGTCTAGCTCTCGAATAACTCTGATAGTCTGACTCATCTCTGGCTCTCTTTCTAGACTGATTTCCCTTACTATGCTGAACTGGCACTGACACTGGTCTTTTCCCTCTATCAGATCCATGCAACTCAAGCTGTCTCAACTTTGCCTCATTACGCTCAGCTGTCCTAGCTCGTCGAGTAATATCTTTGTATTCCTGGTCCATATGTAAAGCAACATCAACCTTTATAGTAGGATGCAATCCCTTCAGAAACCAATCACACTTGTCTTTTTCTATGGTCATTAACCCCGGGACGTACTGCATCAATCTCATAAACTCGATCTCGTAGTCGTTAACAGTCATATCATTCTGTTTCAGATTCATAAAATCATCTCTGCACTTAGCAATATACTCAGCTCCGATATAACAATCATGGAAAGCTTGTCTGAAATGATCCCAAGTAACCCTACTAGCTGGAGTAACAAGCTCCTCAGCCTCCCACCAATTCTGGGCTTCACCCTGCAGCAATGAAATGGCAGCCTTGAGTTTCTGATCGGTAGGATAATCCATCTCAACAAATAATCGCTGAAGCTTCTTCAGCCAGTACTCTGCATCGGTTGGGTCTGTACTCATCTTTCCCTCGAACATAGTCATCCCGGCAACTAAAAACTCTATGGATATGGGTCTCCAAACAACCTCAGACTGACGAAGGTATCTCAATAACTCTCTCTGAACAGTAATAACATTTGTGCCCACTGTCTCACTATCCCCTAAATCACGATGACCACCACTATGAGCAGGCTGAACATGTGGGTCTCCTCCACCGGTCTGCTGAGCACCAGTTTGCTGGGCTCCAGTATACTCCACATGTTGCTCCTCCACATCCGCACCCTGGACCTCATCCTGATTTTGTATCGAACCCTCAAGAGGTGGAACGTCACTATCTGCAGTCGCGGTACGACCTCGGTCGTCCACTACTCTAGAACATCTCCGAGGTGGCATAGTAGTATATCTACAAAAGACAGAATCCTAAGATTAGATTCGGTACTTGGAGACCTTATTTAGAATATGTATAAATATTATTCATAAAAGATCATAACTTTTTCTGAAATTCCTGTTTTACCCGAAAACTTTTGATTATGCATGCAAAAATTTTATTTTTAATTTAAAGTTGATTTAAATCACCCAGGCCGAGTGTTGAACCTGGCTCTAATACCACTAAATGTAACCCCCTAAACCCGACCCGGAAGAACTGGGTCGAATATAAGGAGTCAAATTCAAAGCTTGTCCCTCACACAAGTAACCTGATTCAAAACTTTAATTCCAAAATAGATAATAATAATATCGCATAATATATATACTGATAAAATACTTCTAAAAATATTAAATATTCAAAATATGCATGCATGATAAAACGTAATAACCCCAAATAAAATATCCAGAATCTGAAATTATATATAATCTGATAAAACATATAATAAAAATAAGTCCAAGTCTCATATTGATAATAATAAATAAATAAGATGGAAAACGAGGTCCTCCAAGTACCGTAGCCTAGACCTGAGTATCTGAAAATAGAAACTAAGGGGAGTCAGCGATAACACTCAGTGTGTCTCTACAGCGCAACCAGAATTTACAGTATCATCATATCAACAGAATCAATCAGATATTATCATGATACAATTTCCATCACGAATCAATTCAAACACATAAACAAGTGCGAATGAAAATGCAACACAATATGACATACACCCAACTACATCACCATCCGAAGAGTAATGTTCCCCAGAACCACTCTCTACCTCGTCACCATCCGAAGAGTAAGGTTCCCTAGAACCACTCTCTACCTCGTCACCATCCGAAGTGGAATCTAGCCCGTAGGCGAAACCACTGATCTGAAGTAGACATCATCCCGCAGGATGAAGCTACTCAACTTCCCCATACAGAATCCCACCCATAATGAGATGACATAAAATCCGAGTTCTGAATCTGAATGCATTGTTTAACAACAAAAATGCATAATCATATCATCTGATATACAGTAATCCGAATTTGAATATATATATACAAATATTTCATAATGTAACAGAATGCTGAGCAAGTCAAACATCACAGATCAACAAAATATTACAATCATATACCATCAGGCCACATCAAGTATACATTTCAGCAAATCGATACATTTACATACAAAACACTGTAAACAGATAACACAGAAGAGAACACACCTCAAATAGCTAACACTTAACATCGACGGTGACGTCTCCCACGCTCAGCTCTATCTCTAGGTCGGTCAGAGTCAGCTCCTATAACAATTAAATATACCATCAAATATACTACTACTATGCCAAGCCACTACTAAAATAAATATCGAATTGATATTAATAATTAAACTCACGAGCGGATCCCGATGTCTGAGCAACATGAGGTCGTCCAGGTGGAGGAGGAGGAAGGATCTCAGTATCCGAGTTCGAATTGATACTACTACTATGTCTTTCGGGTTCGAATTTGAGGAAACGGGCAGCGGAAACGGAATCAGGACGTCGAAAAACATAATATGGGCCTTTTCTAAAAAAGTCAACGGTCAAACGGGTCAATGCTGACGTCAGCCAGTTGTTTTATAATATGAACCGGTTCGGTTCTATCAACCCGGTTCAGCCCTCTAGACCGATTCAGACCGGTTCAAACCCAAAATCCCCAATTCGAAATTAGGGCTCAAACACTCTTTCTCGATTTCTCACTGGCAGCGACGCTCCGATGGCCTCTAAGGGTCGTTTTTCTGACCAAAAACACACACACACGGATAACCTCAAAAGCAACCAAACCTTACCCCTAAACACCTAAACGGCGATGAACACGAACGACACGAGTTCGAACGGTTTTTGAACCGTTTCCTAACAACGGTGGACAGAAAAACAAAGATGACAGCAAAGGTTTTGACCATGTGGCCGCGGAGAATTGAACGGTGGCGTCGGACCGCCGAACGGACGGCGTTTGGCCCCTTGCTGGACGGTAAACGAAAATACAAGGGTTGGGGAGGCTGCTCGCACGAGAGAGAGACGAAAACAGTAACAACGGCGCAAAAAGGTCCCAGAATGAGAAAACAAGGCTTTTAAATCACGCAAAAAGGGGAAATCACAATGCGTGCCACCCAACTTTCTAGGGTTTATGAA